>HG995319.1:2647000-3965500 GCA_905333045.1 Lysandra bellargus | reverse complement strand
ATAAGCAACTCCAAGAATATACTCGTATCACTGTATAATAATATAAGCTTGGCGTTATTCAAGCAATGTTTAAATTAATGTTCATGAGCCTATCTCTAAAGGATCTAAAGTTCTGTTCAGTGACTTTCTTTCTATCACAACACTCCTGTAGCCGTAGCACGGCGACCAGCGGAAATGCGAAAGCATAGACAAACTGCGGAGATAAACTTAAGATGTCGTTCCGATCTTTTTTCGTACCGAAAAATTTAATTAAAATGCCAGTTTAAGCCAGACTATTATAGTCCTAAAAATTCAAATAATATCCTTGTTTATGACATATACTATACCTAGTCTATCATAAAGTGGCATTATATTGAATTTTTCGGAACAAAAAAAGATCGGAACGGCACCTTAAGTTTATCTCCACAGTTTGTGACTATAGTCTGTCATAAAGTGGCATTTTAATTGAATTTTTCGGAACTGAAAAGGATCGGAACGGCTCCTTAAGTTTATCTCCGCAGTTTGTCTATCCTTTCGCATTTCTACTGGTCGCCGTACTACGGCTACTGGAAAGTCATTAACTCACAATAATTTTTCATATAATATTATGCTTAAACTACTTAGAACTACGTTAATATAACTATTTATTTTGTCCCAATAATAAGGAGTTTCCTACATACGGATATAGCTCATAATTCATAGATCTTATTATCAAATTGCTAACTTGGTAACTTGATCACCAAGTTTGAATCATTTACTTTGATATATGTAACAAGAGTATATATATAACAATTTGATATATGTAACAATTAAGAGTTATGATTTAATGATTGGTGTGGTGACTGGTGGTAGTGGTGATGATGATGATGAATGTAACTTGCATAGTAGTTGCTTTGAGTTCTTAAACCAAAGCCGAAACCCTCAAAAATCCGGAGTTCTCTTAGCACCTTCGGAACCAAAGTATATCTTGGTGCAAATTTTTACTTTTTGGTATATGCTTAGGATACTTCTCATAAAATCGAAATCACCATATGTTTCCATATAAATTTTTAGAAGTTCCCTCGATCACTCATGAGTCATGGATCTTATCATCAGGTCGAGATAATAAAATAATTTTCAAAATAGCTTAACTTTCTACAGACCAATGTTTAAAGACATCCGTAATCCGTTTTGATCTAAAAATACTATGAAAAATGCCTACCAATTATAATAGGGTAATAAATCATAATGTGAAGGTGTATGGTGGAATGGTGGTGATGATAATGATGATGATTAATGTAACTAGCTTAGTAGTATATGCTTTCAGTTCTTAAAACAACGCCGAAACCCCCAAACATGTATAGGAGTAAGGACATAAACATGTACAGGAGTAACACTGTAAGGAGTAACGAGTTCTGTTCACCACCTTCGAACCATGGTAAATCCTGGTGCAAAATCTTACTTTTTGGTAACATATGCCTGGAATACTTCATATGAAACCAAAAAAACCATATGTTTCCATTTGAATTTTGAGGAGTTCCCTCAATTACTCATGGATCCCATCATCAGTTCACCACTTTTGTGAACATGGTACCAAATTGGAGTGAAACCTAATACAACAAAACAAACATTTTGAAAATCGGTTCACAAACGGCGGAGTAATCGTTGAACATACACAAATAAAAATAATAAAAAAATATCCACAGCCGAACGTATAACCTCCTCGTTTTTGGAAGTCGGTTAAAAAAAAGAAAGAGGTAGAAGAAGTGCTTCCAAGGGTTTTCCTCAATATCAAATCAAAGTTTGTTACCTCTTCACGTCCAAACCGCTGAACCGGTTTGGCTGAAATTTGGTATGGAGATACTTAGAGTCCAGAGAAGGACACCCGCGCGATAAACGAATTTTGGCGCAACGGAGTTGCGGACGTCATCTAGACTTCCTATAATTCGGTTCTTCTAGACCGGCTAGTTCCCGAACTAGTGGTAAGCAACATTGTTTACATGTTCTAAAAGTATTATTTGAATCAACATTTTTGAATTTCGAATTTTTAAAGATTCGAATTTTCCTCACCTAACAAAACGTTCGTTTTCCTTCAAGAATCACAATAGTTCGTGACGTTCTGACAAAAAATATACGGATCGTGATTCACAGGTTCAATTACAATAGGTCACGCCGTGGTTCGATTCTCGGCTACACCCTTGACATTAAGTGATGATGCCACACTCGTAATCATGTATTGAAGAAACCATTGTGACTTGGACACTGGACAGCTACGTACTCGTAACGTTGATAGATTTCTACGACTATGACAGCTTATATTGTAGCGAAGGTATACTTTAGAAGGAAGCATAAATTAATAGAGAATTTTATAATGTCTTCTAAATTTAACAGAGAAAATATCAATAGGAGTGGAGTCATGGCGCTGAAAGATACCGGTATGCTCACGTTCGAGTGACGAAGGATATTGCTGTACTGTGACGAAGGTATGTCTTATGCAGAGTGAAGCCCTAGCCGGTAAAACTAACTTTAAAAATGTAAGATGTAAGAGAAGCCACTAGGAATGGGGTTTAAAATTCCATATGCTCAACAATCAAGTCACGATCACGAATACATAGTGTCATTTCTTCTGCGATCAAGCACCCTGTGATACGATCCCAAACTTCCATTTATATTGACTCCTATGATGGTAAGACATTGACTACGGCTACCAGAAAACACTTTTGAGCAAGAACTTTGTAGTTCTTGCCCGAAGGAGTTTTACTACAAAGCCTAATGTATTATGTCCTTCTACTCCATTATCCAATTTTTATCAAAGTGTTCAGTCTTAATCTTCAAGCAGTATGTCATTTCAATGTTAGTTGCGATCTGTCGGTTGGGTATGACATAACGCGACCAAATTACTTAAGTCTGCCATCTGCCTAGAAATCAACTTCCCTGATAGTACATTCTCAAACAAACAGTAAATACATTTCACACAATATAATATAAACTGTATACAACCTTTTGACGATTATGCTCAAATGTTGCCATATACAGAAAACGCAGTGACATAAATTGGTCATATCTATACCAATAAACAAACTGCCAAATATATAACCTGCTTAATGGTTAAAAATAATCATTGTTTCTGGTCACACTGAATAATGAAGACGCGATCGGATGCAGTGAGTAACTAACAATTTCGAAATGTAATTTTTTTGTATACATGGCGGCTTTAGGACCGGGAAAATTATATGAAATTAAAAAATGTGGATTATAATAATTATGTATAGCCAGATATCTTAACCAGATAATGAAGTAGATAAGTTTTTATGATTTGTTCAAATTATAAGAGAAAAAATGAGTAATTGCTCTTATGTTGTTAAATATTAGTTACCCACTTCATCCGCTCACGTCTTCAATTCCAATTTGCAAGTGTTGCCATGAGGGCAAATAAAATATCGCCTCGCCGGCGGCAGTTGTAATTATTGTTGATATACCTGCATTGTTTATTTAGTGGGGTTTTTTATCAGTAGCCGGTCGTGGGTTTTGTTTTAGCACGGCATATTTCAATTTCGTCCATGATGTATGATATTGGTTCGAATGTTCTCGATTCGATTAAACATAAAATGTATTGTATAACACAGAACCTCCTTTTTGGTAGAGTTAAAAAAGACATTTTAGGAGTTCCTTTTAAAAATAAGATTGAATAATTTATGGACTCTACTTTTAGTTTGGTTTCATGCTTAGAAAGCTGAGATTGAGGTGAATACATGGGGCACACTAAAAATTTTGCACTTCTAGCTAATTTGAACTATTTGAGTTTTGAATGTTATTTTTTTTTTAAACGTTCCAACCTTCTTAGCAATATAGAAAAAATTGGCGGGAAATAATTTTTCAATTATTTTTTATCACACATCAAAGTTCTACGTACGCAACGAAATTGGAAAGATTTTAGAGCGAAGATTTTTTACGATTTTAAAAGTTCTCTCTCTCCGCAAGACTGTGCTGCTCGTCTTCAAAATGCTTTTGGGAGAGAAACACCTTGTTTGAGCACCGTGAGGAGATGGTATGCTGAATTTGAAAGAGGTCGAGTTTGTTTGTTGTTTTTTTATGACGAATTTCGTGAAGGGCGGCCTTCAACTGCCGTTAACGAAAATAATGTGGCTACTGTTAAGCGGCTAATTGAAGAAAGCCCGCGGATTACCTATGAGACGATTAGAGGACTATTAGGGATTGGTATGAGTCAAATTAAAAAAAAAATACACAACGAATTGCGAATTCGGATACTTTGTTGCCGTTGGATCCCTCATGAACTGACAGCGGAGCAGAAGCAGGCTCGCGTGGAATGGTGTTCACATATACTACTGAAGCATGACCACGGACATTCTAATGCTGTTTATGACATTGTCACAGGAGTCGAAACGTGATTTGTTGTTTTGAATCCGATAAAAAACAGCAATCTTGTGAGTGGGTGTTTGAAAATGAGAACAGGCCAACAAAAGTGTGGCAGGCGAGAAAACGTTGGTAAGAAAATTATCGCTTTTTTTTCTGAGCTACGGATCCCATCTCTAGAATTCCACTTGGAGATCAAAAGAGAGTTAATACTGAGTGGTATTACACCATTTATTTACCCAGAATATTAGAAAAGGTTCGCGAAAGACGACCAAGAAGCCGCATTCTCCTACATCATGGCAACGCCTTTTCACACACGGTCAACGAAACAAAGTCATTTTTAGCTTCCGAAAAAGCACAACTCGTCACCCATCCTGCGTTTAGCCCTGACCTAGCACCTTGTGATTTCTGTATTTTCCCCAAAATTAAAGATTTAATGAGAGGTTTCATTTACCACCTCCGAAGAGGCAGTGATAGCATAGCAACAACATAGGCTCCTGTTTTAAAAAATAGTTCGATAACATAAAATAATGTTTAGAATGTAAAGTAGAGTATTTTGAAAAGCAATAAACATAATATTTTGGTTATAACATGTCGGTTTTTTAAGTTAACGCAAAACTTATAATGTGACCTACGTATTTGGCGCGTTACGCTACTTAGGTCGACTTGCACAAATTTGCTGTTAACCCTCATTTAAAAATATTAATATATCTTTTTTTCTGGGTCATTGTATAAAATGTTTAAAGATGATAACAGTTTAAAACTATCGGCAGTCCAGCAATAAGCAAACGCTTAATTTTTTTTATGTGATGACTGATGAGTTATGACTGATGAAGATAACATTTTTATAACTTAATCATAATATTTAATTAATGTATTATAATTTTAATGTAACAATAATGTAATGAATTATTTAAATGTATCTAATGTTATGGGTCAGAAGCTCGAAATAAATGATTTTATTTTACTTTAAATTTATTTAAATAAATAAATCATATATTGACTAGATCTTAGATATAATAATATACATAATTATTAATCTGTATAACATGAAACAGAAGCTCAATACATGCACGAATGCACGCAGGTGCAGTATAACTCATTTTAACAACATTTCCAAAGCGAAACTAAAATAAGCTCGTTTTGACAGAATGAAATGAAATAATACTTATATTATTTAAAGAGATGAGACACGGAGAAGGAAGACCTCTTAAGACCTACTTTCATCTGAGTTCTTGCAAGTTATTTCATAAAAATAAGCCCCTAATTAAAAAAAAAAAAACACAAAATTTGTAGATAATATTATAATAATTTATTATTTTTACCCGACTTCCAGAAGGGTTATGTTTTTAGCGCGTATCTTGTGTGTTTGTAATATTATTTAGTATCTTCAGAACCGCTGAGCGGATTTTCACATTTGAGGTATCGTTAGATTTGTCTTATTAGCCCAAGTATTCCTAGATATAGGACATTAAAAAAAACAAAATGGCGGATTTTTGACGACATGATACAGTGGGGTAAAAAATATAAAAATTCTACCAAGCATATCGAGTGTGGTATCAAAATGGAGGATTTTAAACACTGATTCTAAATATTATGTATATAACTTGCAGTTTTAATATTAATAGAACGATAAATAATAATTAAAAAAAACCCCTTAGATTGAATATCGAAATAATTAGATGACTACAAACAAAAAAGTCGCCAAGAAAATAATATTTATTAAAAAGTCAAAAAACCCTCGACTGCAAAACAATTTTAACTAAAAAGACTGAAACAAGACCTAATTCTGCCGGGGGCGTCTAATCCATGTTTTAATTGATACGACTCTTGCTTACGAGTTTCATGCCAAAATGAATAGAAGGCTACATAGAAAAATGTAAAATAAGTAAGTGGATTATAAAATGAAGTCGGTGGTATATTTTATGATTTATGAAATGTTAAGCTTGGTGCAACATGCCTCCTGCCTGTTGATACTTGAAATAATTTCTATGGAAAAACAACGTTTGCCGGGTCAGCTAGTGATAAAATACAATAGTATATTCTGTATAGTATAACACATGCAGTGTTTCGCCCACACGGGCGCAAATGCGAGCTCCATGTTATATGTTAATGGCGCTTGTTGCCGACCATTTTAATTAATTCCCGATTATAAATAAACTCTAAATCGATTGGAAATAAATGTATATCATAACGCGATTGTTATCTATCGCGAATCGGGATATGAAGCTTAGAAAAGTGGTAGCTTAGCTTAGAAAGTGGTAGGTCCCAATTTTAATATGATAATATCTTATGATCCACTTTTATAAATATGATCTATAATCTATATCATATTAAAGTATCAAAGTGAAAATCACTTTTATAAATATCTATGCCTTATCTTTTATTATAAAGAAGAACGAGAGAGACGACATGATTTTAACGATTTACTTTACAAAATAAAATTAGCGGCTACTAAACTTATAAACATGGTTAACATATTTTGTAGTACTGGTAATAAGTCAATAACAGAAAACCAATTAAAGCAGGTATATAAAGCTATCACTCATATACACTCGTCGACTTTGATGAATTATACTAATTAGATACTGCACTTATCGGCAAAGTGTTTCAGTTTTTAAGGCGCTATATTGAAAAAACTGTCTTTTTTGACGCAATACTATAGGACCCTCAGAAATGTTACAAATCGGGTAATGAGATGTATATATATCTTCATAGCCTTATGCTAGGTTTGAGAAGAACTAGAAACACGATAAATGTATTTTGCCTCGATACATTTAATTTTCGAAATGACCTCTTAAAATACGAAATTTGAAGATTATTTTTAAACGAAAATATGTGTATTGTAGGAAATTAGTATAATTAATAGACACCTTTGCAACTCAAAATCGTATAGAAGCATTTTGCTTAAATGCTCCTAGTTATTTTTTAAATAATTATAATTACGTTTTGTCGCATGTTTTCCGAGCGAGCCGATAGCTTCTGGCCGCAGCGTATTCACGACTTTATAGTCATATAAATTAAGTATAAAATTGCCCTTGCGGTATAATTTATTTTCGATATATCGCCTTAATGTATGTTTCCACTAAATATAGAATATATTGCAAAAAAGTTTTAAAACCCAGGCAAAATTTTTATACAAGGTGTAACAAACTTAGTGATAATACTTTAGAGTATCTATGTGTCCCTTGTATATTATGTATAGTTCACTGTGAAAGTAGCAGCGCTGAAAGTCAAATTTTATAATGGGCAAGCGGCCCAGCGCGGCGTGTCGAGTTTCTCCATACAAAAGTTAAAAAAAATTTGGTCTTTCAGCGCTGCTAATTATTTCACAGTGAACTCCCGACGAGAAACACGTATACGTACGTACACACCCTTTTTTTTGTTGCGCAGGGGAAACCCTTTTAGTCCCCCGGGTTGGGGATGTGCCTCAGTTAAGCTGAAGCACCCCGGGGGTATGTGGGACTCCCGACTTTGGGTTACCCACTAAAACCACCTGCGGTTTGCCTTCAGCCGTATACGGAGGGATATCCTGGATCTGTCTAACACAGGACTCCCTCCACGACCGGCCCGGTCTACCTCACAAGGGACCGGACTTCCACCAAGTCAGGGAACGCTTAGGCAAACTAAAGCGTTCCCCTCGGCGCCGGGACTAGCTATAAGCCGGGCAGGTTCCCATCTTGTCCCGGAGCCCCGTTGGACGGAAGTTATTGGAGGTTCGCATAGCGACGCCTCCGCACTCCCGTCCTACGCCGGCTGAGCGGAACAGAGGATGGATCATCCTCTCTGTTCCACTCTGCGGCCTCTTTCTGCGAAAGGACGGTTTCACAGAAAGAAACCGCCGCCTGCCAGGCCTCATCGCTCTCGAGCATGCAGCGCACCATGCTCGGGAGCGAGAGGTCTCCACCTAGCACTGCCACGAGATCGCGGCGCGTACGTACACACCCTAAAGTATAATCGCTTAGTATCGCACCTATATGGGATATTATGGCACTACAATGTAAGTCAGACTAATGAGCATTATAATATCTCTGTGCAAGAAATGTTATGCTATCTACATAAATACGATAGCCAAAGAGTAAATAGGATTCCTTGATGCATCTATATTTTATATTACATCAATATAGGAGCTTTGAATGGAACTCATTCGTGCCGTCGCCGGCGGCACCTCACAGCTTCGATATTAAAACAAACGCGTACCAGTGCGCCCAAAACAAATAATTTAAATCATGTCGCCGTGTCGCAAGTACACTCAGATAAATAATCAAGAAAGTTACTCTGAAGACCACTTATACGACGAGACCAATCGTTTCGCACTGAACAGACACAGGTCGACCTTCAGGGCGATTCACGATTCTCGTTCGACAGGGATTCGGAAACTTTACCTTGCGGTCATTGGTCAACGCCTAGCGCGGCGAGCGTTTACTGGATGTCACGCGATGAAGTTTCCGAATCCGAGTTACGTATTGTGAATCCTGATGGCTAGGAGCTCCTAGCTAGCTTCTTTATAGCTTCTTTATATTCGCTGATCAATATGTATGGCATTAATATTGCAGGAGTCGAACGTCAATTTTATTTTATCGAACGCTTTAAATTTAATTGTCAATTCTAGGTCAGTTCCATACATTTGATCGGCGTTGTTATAAAGAAGCGATTAAGAAGACGTCTTGGTTAAAGGGCCGGATCGGACTTTTTTGTGCCTTCTTAATGCTTTGTTCAAACCTACATGACCCAGCGACTGCGAAGCGAGAGCGTCAAGTTACGTCAAGTTGTCAAATGTGTGTTTTGAATCAAATGTGTGAATGAATGTGTGTTTTGATTCAAAACACACATTTGACAACTTGACGCAACTTGACGCTCCCGCTTCGCAGTCGCTTGGTCGCGTAGGTTTGAACAAAGCATAAGTTGTATTCACGCCCGATCAATTAGTCAGATTGCAATGTGTACGCGACAGGACGGTTCGGCCTCACCGAAGATATTGTTACGGAAACACAGAGCCATCTAGCGTCGAAGCCGTGGAACTTATCAAGGGAACACAGGCAACATAAATCCCCTACTCGATACTAGATGGCGCTAGGTGTACCTACGAGTAATCTCTAGAAATATCTCATACTTGTTTACGCATATCGGGTTTATTCCGGGTATGTTCCGGAATTTTCTGAGATTCGATCCGGCCCGTATAAATAGTCGCAGACAGTCCATCCGGAGTTCAGTTTGATACAAGCGATCATCAAGGCGACTTCGAAGTGAGAACAAGTGATCAATAGTGAGTGACAGTGATAGTGCTTAGTGTTTGGACTTAGTGATTTGTGTGAGCTAGTGTTTGTGAATAAAGTCTTCAATAGAGTCCAGGTCTTTCTCTCCGAATCCAACGAACCCTAGCACGTAACAATATATTAAAAATAATGCAAGTGAAAATCTAATGAGTCAAAGTTTCAAGTTTTTATAATAAGACTCCGAAGCAATCGTTATATAATAAAAGTGCAAAATGATATTCTCATTCAACATGTGTAACGTGCTGGAATTGGTCTGTGGTCAAAACTTTAAAAATCATTTGTTCGACGTTAATTTCGCTGTTTGCGTAGTAGTAGTAAGACTCACAGAGACTTACCTAAGAACTATTTAGTCGACTGTACCTTTTAGAGTTCTTCAGAGTGGCCACTAAAGCAATCAGGGCAGGATTTACAGCGGCGCCCGAGGCCGGCCGGTTTGTCACCGCCGGAGGGTTGACGTACATCAATAGTTAAATGGATATAGGTTATTGGTTGCCGGAGTTATACGGATAATTTCTTATTAATATTCAGACGACTTAGAAACAAAGGGCTAAGGCTGCGTTTCCACTCGAAAGGCTTTGCGAGGAATGGGTTTTTAATATCCACTAGTATATAACTTTATTTGCCTAACATCGCTCAGAAAAGCAATTCTATCGGACTACCCTCGAAATTCTCATACACACGTAATACCAAAATCATTTTCTCATACGAAAATATTTAACATGTTTGAGTTATTTTTCAGCTTAAAATAGTAATTACCTAGGTTCCTGTACAAAAATTAACTTCAAAATATTTAGACACTAAAAAAAATTTTTTGTATATTTTTTTTTTTTTACTAAATTTACTACTAAATATTTAAACACAAAAAAATTGAGTAAAACACTAAAAATATATAAATAAATAGTAAATTTACTACAAAATATTTAAATTCTAAAAAATATTTTTTAGGGTTGAAATATTTTGTAGTAAATTTAGTAAAAAAAATTATACACAAAAAAAAATTGTTTAGTGTTTAAATATTTTGAATTTAATTTTTGTACAGGAACCTAGGTAATTACTATTTTAAGCTGAAAAATAACTCAAACATGTTAAATGTTTTCGTATGACAAAATGATTTTGGTATTACGTATGTATGAGAATTTCGAGGGTAGCCCGGCCTCTTCAAAATACTTTCCTTGGACGCAACTTATCTAAGCTATGGTGGATATAGAGCTTTAGGGTGTCATGGAATTCAGAAAATGTTCAAGCGTCGAGGTGCAATACTTCACAGTAGGTTAATGTTAAAATGTATATGTATGCTACTAGGCTTCTGGTTTAGACTTTAGTTGGTATAATTGTAGAGTTTAAGAATGCCACAATAATAATAGCACGAACATCATTGCAGCGGTGTCGCGTACTTTGCTTTGATTGCAATGGAAGTTTTCATATCCTTTTTAAAAGTAGCATTGACATAATATAACATATATTATATTAATTTATTATAGAGCTTACTTGGTATTTACTATATTTAGGTCCTGTTTCACCGCTTCCTGATAAGGCTATCCACCACTTAACTTGACAGATGGAGTATGGAGAATCTGTCAAATAAGCCTATCGGGCACCTTATCAGGAAGCGGTGAAACAGGCCCTTAGAATCGTATCCATACTGATAATTATTACAATTAATGCGAAAGTGTCTCTCTGTCTGTCTGCTACCTATTCACGCTGAAACTGCTGAACCAATTTTGCTGAAATTTGATATTTCGATTCCTTGAATCCCAGGAAAGGCCATAGGATACTTTTTATCACGTAAAAATGTACGGTTCCCGCGCAATAAACGAATTTTTGCGCAATGGAGTTGCGGGCGTCATCTAACATAAACTAGAATTCATCATGAGTCATTATAATAAAGAAACATCTAAATAAGGCGGTATTTCGATATTTCCTCTTTCCGCATCAAGCAGTAGTTCCGCCAGAAATCCGTAATATACGGGACCACCCTTTGCGTGTTCATAGCGTCGCGTCACTTATCTCCTCTGACCGACATCTTCATTACTGCTAGTGTTAAACCTTGTTAATCTGTCACTTAGTTAATTACTATGCGAGGTTTTAATTGATTCAGGCGGCGAAATGTTAATAAGCCCGATAACGGGAGGCTGGAAACGGCCAAATGCAAATACAAGTGAAACATTGCTGGATAATATAGGATCAATTAATATTTCACGTGCACGCGATTCTCGACTCTAAAACCCGAGGTACCGATGTAAACGATGCCTAGATTCACGTGATACGGATCGTACATAACGAAGAAACAGCTTTGATTTGTAATGTAAGGTAGTAAAGATTGCATTCGTATCGCTGACTCTATCTATTGATTTTTATTACCCTTGGAACCTGCAATAAAAAATGATAACTTTTTTCTAGGGCTGCCTAGTAGGTACTAGATTTAATAAAATAATTATTATTATCATTTTTTTGTAGCTTATAAATTGTTGTTTTTTATTTGAGTACAATAGTCCAAATGTTAAAAATTCTTTGTTCAAAAACGACATTACCTTGAAAATGTAGACACCGACTTTATTATAAGTAATTTCACCATATTTAATTAAATCACTTATAACATTAAGGGTCTGTAAAGCTGATATCAGGCTGGTAATTTTTCGATGACTTTTGTCTTTCACTTTGCATATCGGAACGCATACACATGAAAAATGCCGAATTAAAGAAATCCGAGTGAATTATCACTCAAGCGAGCTGTTATCAACCTAAAAGCCGATTTCGGTTTTATGCAAGACCGGTAGCTAAACGCCTTATCAGCTCTGATAATATACATCTCAAATGACCCAGCAAAGTGGATCGGAGTGCAAAAGTAAAACAAAAATGCGAAGAGATATGATTGCGTGTTAATGGTCTCCTGCACGCGTTCATTTAATTAAATATAAAGGTGAGATCAAATAAGCGTAACTGCACTGCAGCGGATGGCTACTGCTGATTGCGCTTCACAACCCTGTTCGCAACTCTTAGGGTCAGCTCATATTGCAATGTAACGCGTTAATACGATTTTTTAAAGAGCCATTTAAATTTTGAATAGGCAGGCCAAACTACGGTAGGTGGCAAGTCTGTCAATACAATGAGTATATTCTTGCGTAGTAAATAAAATTCAGTTTTGTATAATTTATGTCGTTTAAAAATGCGTTTGCATTGAAGTGTCACTGTACCTACGAGTCCTACGACGTAGCACGGCCAAAATATTATAGTTATTCTTTCTATTAGCTAATTCGCACTACGCCACATCAAAACCACGAGATACGTCATTCCAGTGGGATATAACCTACTATGGGATAAAAATTCATACAAATATAATAATAACAATTATTGGTCGCAACTTAACGCGACGCTGCAGTGCCGTTACGGTCTATGCTTTACCTTTACGTCTAGTTGGTGCCACCTTAAAAGCGCCAGTTCGACGCCGATAAGTGCGAAATATGCCCATTCATACGACCGCATTAATGTTTGTAAATATCTCGCTTTGGCTACTTTAT
The DNA here is from genome assembly GCA_905333045.1 of Lysandra bellargus. Lineage (NCBI taxonomy): Eukaryota > Metazoa > Arthropoda > Insecta > Lepidoptera > Lycaenidae > Lysandra > Lysandra bellargus. The sequence continues at coordinate 3,952,374 of HG995319.1, read as the reverse complement.
AAATTACTTTTTACGGATTTTATCACGGGCTATTAATTATTACAGAATGCACGAAGTTACTAAGGAGAAGGAAAATTATATTTCGTGCGATTCGTTTCTTATTTTTACTGATCAAATACGATATAACTTTTTAAGCGGTACCTAGTATTATTTTATTTACTTAATTCCAAATCATTAACCATTTACAACGAAATTTTTGACTGCGCCTCACAAGCCTAGCCTTTATGGCGCATTTTTCAGAATTTAGATGGGTACTTATATAAAAATAATTCGAAGTTAAGGTTTTTATCTTTTAAAATACACAATGGATTTTATTTTTATGTGTTTTTTGTAACATACATAATGATTCAATAGTTATTGTGCCCCTTTATATTATTATCTTTCAACCTAATCTTAAAGTTCTTGCTCGCATTGCGATTTGCGTATTTTATTATGTTAATTATATTATTCAATTATTTACACATGTATTAAGTATTCAAAGGAATTCTAAACATAAATCCTATATATTTAACATAATCTTTGAAAAAAGGTCATAAATTTATTACATAGCATTGTTATAATACATTTAAATACCACACCATACAAAAGAGGGCATATAATATTATTCTAATTCCACCATTTATTATGCGTTGAGGAAAATAATATCGAAACACCTTATTTGATTATATAATATAATACATTTTTTTTTATTTTTTGTTTGTGACTATTGATTTTAACCAGCTGCTAGACGCATTGCTCTAGTCGGAAGTCTATTTCCATACATTATTATTTAAACATACTTACAAATAAAGTTATTATTGAAATAATTTAAATTAATTTTAAAATTATTCTATTAAAATCTAATTTGTTTAAACTTACACATTAACGCTCGATCGTTTTTTATTTAGAAAAAAAAAAAAACAGACGGTCGAAATTAGTACTACAAATCACAATACAAACATACACAGTAGACTTTCTTACTTGGCCGCTGAAGCGTACGCATACATTAGCAATATTTTAGATAATTTTAAGTAGCTCAAATATCGTGCATAAACCTCTGAGTGAGTTTGACAGGAAAGAACTAGGCAGCGTTTCCACCGGAGCTGCGTTGCGAATTTCTCGCAAGCATTTTTAATATCCAATAGAATCGCTTCGTAAGTTCGTATACGACGTTGTTGAGCGCAGCTATTCTATTGGATCATAAAAATATTTCTCCCAACGACGCGGACGTTTCATCTGAAACGCACTACTGTACTGATGCTGTACTGTACAGTACCCTTGTGCCCACAGGAGTTTCGGTGCGAAGTGCTCCAAGTGTTGCCGGGGTATATCGTCGTCGGATTGGGTGAGGAAGGCCAGGGAGCAAGTCTACCACCTGGCCTGCTTCGCCTGCGACGCCTGCGGCCGCCAGCTGTCGACTGGAGAACAGTTTGCCCTGCACGAAGACAGGGTGCTCTGTAAGCCGCATTACTTGGAGACGCTGGATGGCGGATCTATTTCATCTGATGGTATTTTTTTTTTAGATCGTATACCTACCACACATCCCTATTATTGCAATTTTTGTGTATATAATGATTTTATAGAACCGTCTTCTTGCAGCTATGTAGTCTCAGGTATTTCCGGGGCACAATTAGCTATTCTTTTCTTGAAATTATTCATATACCTAGTTAGAAGAGATCTATGTCTCCAAGTTGACTAGATTTTGTAAAGTATCAGTGAACTACTGATTTACATTAGGCGCCAGTGTCACTGGATTCCGGCGCTGAGCAACACTGTTTCAATAAACGTTACCAACAAAATTCAATGGCATTATATTACGTTTTTAATCGATTCCAGCTTCAAATATCCCGAAACTACTTTATTAATAATTTAAATAAGCGTTGATGTCCATTAACCTAATACTCATTGTTGGCCTGTATATTTCCAGACGGTTGCGACTCAGAGGGCTACCACAAGAGTAAAGCAAAGCGGGTGCGGACGACTTTTACTGAGGAGCAGTTGCAGGTCCTCCAGGCGAACTTCCAGCTGGACTCGAACCCCGATGGCCAAGATCTGGAGAGAATCGCTCAAGTGACCGGCCTCAGCAAGAGGGTCACTCAAGTATGGTTCCAGAACAGCCGGGCGCGCCAAAAGAAACACCAGCACACTGGCAAGGGGAAACAGGCACAAGGTATAGACCACGTATTACTTTTAGATCGCTTGACAAAACTGGAGAGGGCAATAGCATGTATACAAGATCTACCAACAACGTGTGACCGTCTGATAGCATTTTTGCTGAGCCATCTTAAAGTCACACGCGGACTTTATCCAGACAACATTTTTGCTCAGCGATTTACATAAATTTGCATTGCGAATGAAATGCGAAGTTTTTTTGTGTGCACTTTGAAACTTTTAGTTTATTTGCTTAGGGTCCTGTCTTGTTACGCGAATGCTGGTGTTCAGCGACGTTTGGAAGGATGTGTGTTCTATATGAGGTTGTGTTTCGCAGTGATGCCTCGTGATTCTGATCCGGTGGGGTTTGGGCGGCCCATCAATCTCCACCTCACATACTCTTTCCAGAACAAGCCCCCGTTTGTGCCAATAGGTAAATATTTGATCATAGACTTGACAGAGAACAGAGAATGGACTGAGCGTTCCCTATCCAACTTTGAAGTAAACGGGCAGGCAAGTATAAGAGGGATATAACAAGCATGCTACAAATAGTTGTCATGTTAGAATTACACTTACAGGCTACAAGACAGAAATAAATATTGTCCTCACTATCGCTTTTCCCCTTTATTGCGAGTGGTTAATTTCATTAGAGTCGCGCAGTCCATTCCCTGAGTCTACGTTTTACTGAAAGGCTAAAACAACACTAAACTTATGAGATTAGTTTTGACTAAAGAAAATAATATTATTGCTATATCAACTGCAAGCATTTTAGATTTTAGCCAATCGGCCTATTCGTGCCGCCGGCTCGGACCTATCTTATTCATATCATATTGTTATTAGTTGACACCTCCGTGGTCTAGTGGTATAGAGCGCGGCTCGATTCGGAGGCCGTGGGTTCGATTTCCGCGTTGGAAACACGTTATTTCCAAGTTTGGTTAGGACAATGCAGGTTGATCACCAGATTGTCTGACAAGTAAGATGATCCATGCGTCGGATGGGCATGTAAAAAGTACGTCCTGCGCCTGATCTCTCGCCAGTCTTGTCGGTCGTCCGTTCCACTCGGTTATGAGAGTAAAGGAATAGAGAGTGCTCTTGTGTACTGCGCACACACTTGGGCACTATAAAATGACTCCTGCGTAGCTGGCCTGGTTTCAATGAAACCGGCCACCGTCACCGAAACCGGCGTGGGAGCTATTATTATTATATATTATTGTTATTAGTACACTGTATTAGGTATTTAATAATTTTAAACATTTCTGATTCCGTAGAAAATATATTAAAAGTACATGTTCTAATATAAGAATATAATATCATTTCAGATGGCACGTCTTTTACTGATTCCTCGATGGATGAACTGTCAGAAGACTCGTCCATCCACTGTATGCAGAGTGAAGTGTAGAAGATGGAGAAGAAAAGCATTTTACACCCTGTAGATACTTTAGACTCCCTCATAGGCTGTAGTTTTTAAATTATTAGATTTATATTATGCATTTAAATCACGTCATACATGATAGAGATTATGTAAAATAGTAAGTGCAATCATAGAAATTGATGGTGGATTTACGTAATTTATTCAGGTAATATTAAGCCAAGAGGACAGAACATGACTAACATTAACTTGACATAACCCGACGAAATAACGTAGGTCAGCCATCTAGTATGAATGTGATGGAACTGACTCTGCCTGCTCTGCCTCGAATCTTGCGGATATATTTTTCATACATTTAAAAGATTCGAGATATAGCGGCTTAACAGTTGCTTAGCTTAATAAGGTGTACACAATTCTATACTTGCTTGATTAATATTAATGAATCTGTAATCACCTTGCATAGGAATTTGTTGGCACTTTTAAGGCACTATCTTGGTAAAAGCAGGAAAATACTCACTTAGAGGTTGTCTGTAGAGGCCAATGTCAATTCCGCAAACAAATCAAAGGTTTTTAAATATTGATGATAAACGTAGGTAGTATCGGAGAAATTTATTTATACACAGTTGGCGGACCTTCGTAATCTGGTCGACTTTGTCAAGTCCATTATAACGACTAACATTGAAATAAACCGATTAAATAATAGGCATGGACGTATAAAAAAAGGCGGACGGAATTCCACCATACACAAAACTGTGTCGCTCAGAGTCGGCCAGCTGGCTGTATGTACACGGTCCGCACACACGTAAGAATGTATGCGTGGCCGACTCTGAAGAAAAGTGAAGACACAGTTTTGTATATTATAACAAGACTCCGTCCGCCTTTTTTTCTACGTTCATGATAATAGGTATGTCAACAATTTCTCCGAAAACACAGGCGCAAGCGTAAATTTCCTATTTATTGTAATTTATATTATCTTTTCTTAAATAAAAAAAAAACATAATTAATATAAGTATTCCTGTATAATATTGTGCACATAAAGCTTATTAATGCACTAAGAATTTAAAAATTCTTTTGCGTCTTGCAACCTTAAAATATAGGGTCAATTTTCTTTACCACGAAACGAAACGCGGCGGTAAAAGAATGAAGTGTCTAGCAACGCGCAACGGAACGCTATTTGACTTTAATATTATATTCGATTTATATAGCTTTTGTACATCGCCTCGTCTTGTCACTTCTCGTTTCGATGTTACTCTTAGGGCCGGGACACAAAAACACGGCACGACGTCGTGCGGCGTCGTACGGCGCCGTACGGTGCCGTGCGGACGCGCGTCGTAAAAAACCCACGGTACGGTGCCGTAGAAACTCACGTAGAAATTCAAGATGAGTTTCTACGACGCGACGTCGTACGACGCCGTACGGCGCCTTGCAGTAGTTTTTTACGACGCGCACCGTGAATTCTCACGACGCGGCACCGCCGTGCCGTGTTTTTGTGTCGTCGTGCCGTGTGCAATCGAAAAAAATATGTTTAGCGCAAAAATTATAAAAGGTAGGTAACCACTGCCACATTCAAAGACACATTTTTAAAAGTTTGACAAAAATCCATTTTCCATTAATCCATTATATTTTCTGTCAAACTCTACTTTGAGTGCGGCAGTTAGATATAGAAATAGTACATTACGCCCTAAGGGAAGAAAGTATGACAAAAGCGTCGGTTGAAGTGTCATACTATCCTCCCGTGGCGCGTATAGAACTTTTCATCATACAAGGGACCGAAAGTTTAATGACAATAATTATTGAAATCGTATATATATAAGGAAAACGAATGTGAATCAAATCATCTATCTACGGGGTCCGGGGCGCAGCCCAAACAACAAATTAAGGCGACGCCTTGATAATTTGGCTGTAGCGATGCCGATTTTTCTCAGCAATGACTAAAGCTAAGAAACTAAAGTTCATTGTCAGTATTCATCATGTCTTTGTCTTTGAATTGCCCATAGCATAACACGATTGGACAACTTTTATAACACAGAATTATCAATCGAAAAGACCTCTGTAAAAAAAGGGATTCCTATTTTTCAAACAGAGGAGAGTGATTTAAGGTTCCAAAATTTGTACATAAATTGGTTGAAGCATACACTTTAATATGTGCATAGCTTATATGAAATGTATTTATGGTTTTTAAATTACGCGACAAAAACCATTTTGTTGCTTATGCCCTTTCCATTTTTTGCTGTTCCATTGCTTGTTTTCTATGAGAGGCCGGCCCGGCCTCTCATAGAAAAGAAGCAATCTAAAACATATCCAACACGGTTTCTTACTTTAACGCGGCGTCACCTTAAACCGAAAAACCGAAATAAAACAACAAATTAATTGATTTAATAAAATAATGTTGTTTTGTTAAAATACCATTTTGTAATGTTGTAGTCGATATTCTTTGTAGTCATCTCAATGTTTGTAGTGCTTTATTTGTGAAGATATTTATTGAAGTGACTTAACAAGTATGGCACCATGGCAACGCCCATCGTTGTTGCTCAAAGATAAAGTCAATGATATTCTATGTTACTAAAGTAGGTATATTATATGATATATCAGCTCTCCCCCGCTTTTCCTGACTGTTGGCCTATACCTATTTAAAATAGCTAAGTTGGTAGCCGTGTCCCCAATTACTCAACAACTCAACACTTAGATAAATATTATTGTATTATTATTAAATTGCCGCGTGTATTAACAAATTTGTATATGTAACAACTGCACGGTTACCATGGTGATGAGTTATTTCAAATAGGTAGCGGGAAGAAAATTTTAAACTGTCAGTTGTGAGCAGTCTGAAGGAAATATGCATCTTTCTTCCCGCAAACAAGGGAAGAAAATCAAACTTTCGGTCCTGGTATGATGAAAAATATATTTAGCGCTAAACTTTTTGTTTGTTAGCCGTTAGTACTTTGATTTTGTATAAAGTTTTATTTATTCATTTATTTATTTCTAGAAGCTGTGATACGTTCGTTTATGTGTACCTATTACACCCTGCAAGCAAGTTACAGTGTGCCAAATTATATTAAAATATTCTCGGTGGATATTTTTAAGGCTGATTTTAATGCGCTGACCATCGACGCCGACAACGAAATGTATGATCATTGATCACTGATCAGCGCCATACAGCTACGCGTTATCCAAAAACGCTCCCTAGAATTTCATCACCAACGCCAACAGACAGCGAGCGGTCAACGCGACCCTAGAATCAGCCTTATAGTGTCTAAACACACTAAGCCGAAAATACGTGGCGGAAGTTCGGCATGATTACGCTTGTAATGCGCTACGCATACAATATAACGCGACATAATTTCAGGATCATGTGTCATCAGCAATTTAAAATACATTGCAGTACAGGCGTAATCATGCCGAACTTCGGCCGTGTTTTTTCGGTCTAGTGTGTTTAAAATGTATAGGATCAATTCATACAAGGATGCGACGCGTTGACGCATTTCTGTATTGAATTGACAAACTTGCATGACATCTCACGCAATTGAAGTCTGTCAATACATACTTTGTAAATGCATATCTACGCGCGTCGCGTTGCGGTCTGAATTGACCCTAATATTTAGTTTATTATATTTATTAAAATTTTATCAAACAGATATTAATTGTACTCAAACACTACCGTTTAAATATTGACTATTGCAGTCTTTCCCTGTTATGCTAAGTACTGACATAAGGTTTTGCTCGAAAGTTTTACTCCAAATCGAGTAATAATAATTACTATGTGGACCGCAAAACTCACAGCTCAAAGGTTCGCATCGAGCCACTCGAAGGCTCGCATCGAGTCAGCTTGATGGAATTAAATGTATCGATTTAGAGTAAAACTATCGAGCAATGCTGAATGTGTGGACGAAAGTCCAAGCCGCGGGTTTTGCTTGACGTTATTGACATATAAAGACAACGATATTGCATAAGTTATCAGATCCACTCAAGGAGGTGAGAATCAAAATTGATGTTATACAAGCTACACGTTCAAATTGTAACCAGCCCTAATAAAAATATTTTTAACGTCTTATAACTATATAAATACATCTGCTTGCTTAAACATTCGAAAAGTCATATGATTGACAAAGGTAGTTGACCTTGAATATAGTTATAACCTGGCTTGACACGCTACGTGCACGCTACTGTGCGTCTAGATTAAACTCTGCGTAAATATTCTATTATGAGTGTTTTAACTCAGGAGATCATAATTATGGATAACATATTTAAATTATATTAAAAAAACACCTAATAGATTTGTCTTTACATAATACGAGGGCGGCACTGAAAATTTCGGGAATCAAGGAGGTGACACAACAATACTATTTAAAAATGTGTTTATTGCTTTTCGAAGTATTCTTCGTGAAATTTGACACATTTTTCGATACGATGGAACCAATCATTGAATTCGGAAGTTGGAGTCTCCAAAATGGCCGTTTTGTAGGCGTCCACAGCTTCTTCAGGTGATGAAAATCTCTGACCACGCAATTTATTCTTTATTTTAGGGAAAGTATAGAAATCATTAGGGCTTAAGTCGGGGCTGTACGGCGGATGGTCTAATAATTCTATGTTTTCTTGCTCTAAAAACTCTTTTGTTCTGTGCGCGGTGTGGGAACTCGCATTGTCGTGATGGAGGATGATGCGGCGGTTGCAGTTCTCTTTACGGAGTTCAGAAACGACCTGTGGCAAACAAATGCTAGCATACCATTCTGCATTAACCGTTCTTTGTCCCTCAAGAGGAATAGTCGCAATATGGCCGGTTTTGGAGACAAACGTGGCCACCATTTTTTTTGCAACACTCCGTGAACGAACAATTGGACGGCGTTATGTAATAACGAATCAAGCGACAAAATTAAAAAAAATGAGTTTTGAGTGCAGATCGATTCCAGACATCATTAGCAATGTATTCAGCTAATTTTGTGTTCAAAAGTCAATCCTAGTGCCTTATAATAAGGGGTGAATTAAGCGACAAGTCAAAATTTGTTAGAAGTTTTGCACAATTTAGTTACGTATTAAGGAATTATGCGCCTAAGTTACTGTTACAAAATACACAAACAGGAATTTAAAATGCATAAACGAATTATATCCATAAAAGTTGTAGATAATCCATTTCAATTTATTCGTTAAAAACGCAATAACGAACTAACCGCCTAAAATGGCAGCAGATTTTGATATAGAAGATGAAGATTAGAAAAATAAAAAAATCATTACATTAATTTTTTATCATTGAGCGTTAATTTATTTGTTTATTTATGTTGAAAAAGTGCCATTTTAATTATTAAAAGACTAGATGACGCCCGTAACGCCGCTGCACCAAAATTCGTTTATCACGCGGAAACCGTACATTTTTCTAGGACAAAAAGTATGCTACGTCCTTTTCCGGAACTCAAAGTATCTCCATAACAAATTTCAGCAAAATCGGTTCAGCGGCTTGGGCGTTAAGAGGTAACAAACAAACACACTGACACACTTTCGCATTTATATTAGTCTCATAAAGGATAGCGAGAAAAGCAAATAATCATGTTATTTTGTTGTATTTGACTATAAAAATCATTCAAATTTATGTGTATTTTCGTAATCATTAAAGACATATAATATCATCTTAGAAAAACTGTATAGTTTTTGTTTAATTTGAGAAATTTGCATTAAAATATTTGGATTTAATCTTATATTGCACTTTATTTCACCCAAAACAAATCGTATTGGAGAATCAAACGACAATAATGTCGTATAGTACGTTATTGACAAATTAAATTTATCTGAATATACCTATAAAACATTAATGAATTAAGCGGAAAAATGGCTATATCTTTTAAATTTTACTCTATACAGTAATATATTCTATATTAATCTAAACTTTATATACATCTTAATTTACAGTAAAAACATCATACACGTAACATGCACGTAACATAAATAATGAGCTCACAGCGACAATTTTAAGTTTAAAATCTTTGAAGCTTATTTTCTCGAATTCTCTCAAGTGTCGCTTATTCTGTTATAACATAACGTCGTCAAATTTTTGTTGGCTTTAACTCATTTTCGAACACCCAAACTCGTGACTGGTTTTCAGTTTCGGGTTCGTACGCGTATATCCAGGATTCGTCACCTGATACGATGTTGTATACAGCATTTGAGGATCCTGCGTGGAAGTTTTCGAGAGTTCTGAGGCACCAAGTAACGCGAGCCGCTTTTTGCTCTTCACAGAGCAAATGCGGTATCCATCGGGAAAACAACTTTTTTAAACCTAATTGTTCATGCAATATTATTTGTATTTGACTCATGACAATGTCTAAAGTTGCCTGAATTTCGCGGTATGTCACATGTCGATCCTCCTCAACCAGCTTACACACAGCATCAACGTTTTCTCGGGTGACTGCAGTTTTTGGATGACTTTGACGGGGACCATCACTGAGCCTGACACGTCCACGTTGAAATTCAGCAAACCAGCGATAGATTGTGGTTTTGGATGGGGCTTCATCAACAAATGCAGAAATCATCCGATCAACACACTGTTTTTGTGTTAAACCATTTCGAAAGTCGTAATAAATCATCGCTCTAGAATTTTCTCGAGTTAATTCCATTTTCTCAACGACTAAGCAAGTTTGACAAGACCTTGTGACAAGACCGAGAATCTTTTTTTAAATAAATAAATGGTATTCGATTTTTAAAACCAAGGAGTTTTCAATTAAAAAGATTTTAATATGACAGGAATAGTGGAAGTATTCCATTCCCGATATTTTTAGTGCAGCCTATGTATCTCCCACTGTTTTATAGCTATTATAAGAATTTAATAGGTAATCTATTTAGGCGTAGTTAAAGGCCTAAAAAGTCATTCTGTATTATTATAACACTTTGCATTAACTATTAAACTGTATAAATGTTTTTAAGATAATCTTATTATACTTAATATTAAATTCTCTGACAATTCACAATTGAATTGAATTATGAATGCTCGGTTCAATAACTGATTAAGGGCCTGTTTCACCACTTCCTGATAAGTACTGGATAGGCTATCCACGACTTAACTTGACAGATAGAGTATGGAGAAGCTGTCAAAAAAGGTGTGGATCGCCTATCCGGTACTAGGTCAGGAAGTGGTGAAACAGGCCCTAAATATTGGAATTTTTTAATCGTCGTGTCAGACTTTGGTTTTACATTTTAGAAGAATATCGTGTGTGGTTTTATTATACCGAGACTGCGGCAAAAACTAATCGAAGATTTATGAATTTTATATTGGTATACAGAAATCGTATTCCATAGAATATAATTATGTCATTTTTACAAAAAAAGACACGAAGAAAGCAGTCGCACTAAACTCTCGTAAAGTATTTCTGTTTTCTATGTATAATAATATTCGCGTAAATGTAACAAAACTCACTTCTTTATCGTTCTAGCACTAGTATTTATATTTATTAATATATAAACATATGCAATATGTAATTTAGTTCTGCTAAGGTATGTAAATATAAGTTTAATATAATTTTAATTGTAAATTTCCGCTATTTATGTATAGTTAAAATGTATCTTTTGCATCTTGTCAATCGATTGAATGTATATCAAGTACTAGGTACTTATTGTGTACAAAATAATTATATTATGTTGGTTAAAAGTTCTTTTATTTATATAAATTAACAATAGTTTTCTTAATAATACTTACAAAGTATGCTATAACAAGAGTAAAACTTAACTAAGTAACATAGGCAAAATATTATTTGTATTTAAAATATTGATTACTTAAGCGTAAAAGTACCTATAAATTATAATATAATATCCATTGATTAGATGAAAATTGGATTTGACTGCCATAATTTAATGTACGGTCACAGAATATAATATATTTGGTACGGTCTACTACTTGTCTGTTTTAGATCAATTTGATCTGACAAAATTAAGTAACAGTTATTATGTAAAGGAGGCCTAGAAGATTATTAAGAGGTCCTACTACGAGTAGGGTCAGAAATTTTCATTTTATTTAATGTCAATATTAAATTTTTGTATATAAGCATTTTAACAAGCCTTATTATTTTAGACCTTAGCTTCGTGGCTTGGACCATGGAAAACTTAACTTGTAGTACAAATGCACCATGGCTTATATTAATAATGGCATTATGATAATTCAAAGCCCCTTACTAATAAAAATAATTAACCTGTACTTATCTATCAGGCGTCTTTACCATTGTCCTAGACATGGACAAAGGATAAAAAGAGTAATTATTTTTATTAATAACAGGGTAAATGTTTACAACTAAAATTCTTAGAATACAGGTAAAATACTATGTTAGTTTCTCCATGGTAGTAAGGAGGAGGTCCATCTCCTGATGAACCTGCCGTAGAAGGTCCTTCATCTGCTTTGCAGAGTCCAGAAGATCAATACTTTGGGTGTAAGGGTTATACCGGACTCCAAAATCACGAGGGATCGTTTGAGCGAATTTACTGGAAAATTCAAGAAATATAATTAATTTCCCATAAGACATATAAAATGGTCAATGGCAAAACATGGCAATTTTCTAGAAAATGCGAAAATAAAAGAGAAAATAAAAGATTTATAAGATGCTTAATTACCCTGGTCATCGGCTAAAAGGTTTTGGCTCCACATAACTTTAGTTATCCATAATAATAAAAAACAGAATATAGACTGTCTGTAACCGATTTTGTAAAACTTTTGTAAAAAGTTCTCGGAAAATAACAGTGCAATTGGACAGTTTCTATCAACTCCTGGGTGATTAAAGTTACGGAATATAAACTATAAATTCTAGACTAACAGCCGCACTCAAAGATATATGAAACTTCAAATTAATGTAGAGTTTGACAGATAATTAATCAATTAAGTAATAGTACATTACGCCCCAAGGGAAGAAAGTATGACATTTCAACCCGCGCGATATTGTCGCCCGAGCCGAAGGCAAAAGCGTCGGTTGAAGTTAGTGGTGGTTAATATAGCGTATGGCTGAAAAAAGTAGCGCGCTATTTCTTCGCAACGAATAGCGCGCGCTATAAAACTATGCACAAGATGCTACGTTATAGCGTATCGCGCGGTTACGATACGCTACGCGGCTACATTATAGGTCAGTGACCTAGCGCGGCGCCGCTCGCGCTGCCGATCGCGCGCGACTTTCGTTGGTTCGTTGTCGTGTCGTTCGGGTCCAAATCGGGTGAATTCGGCTGTCATAATTTTTTCAGTGTTGCGTTGCGTGCATAGGTAAATTTTATTTTTAAATAATCGTCATTAACCCCCTGCTCCGAAGAACACTGTACTGTAATATAATGGTAACTTCCGTTCCATGTGAACGTATTTTTTCTAAATCTGGATACGTTATTATATTTTTAAATGTAAATAAAATGTAAAAAAAAACTTTTAAAAAAGATGTAAAAATAATTTATGTACTACTTACCAAAAAATAAAAATAAAATAATTAAAAACCATTTAAATAAAATTATAAAAAATTATAAAAAAAAAGAATTGTAATAAACCGTGAAATGAATCGGTGATGATGAATTTAAATATATTATATAATTATATTGTATCGTTTTAATTTCAATATTTCAAACATAATAAAATTAACCAAATAAATAATAATGCCTTCAAACGATTATATTATTCTAAGTTATCTAACAAACACGTTATAACTTATATTTATATTAACTCACCCACCGCGTTATAATTGTTATTAACGAAAGAATTCAATAACGTCGGTAACTTTGCAACGTGTCCCATCGATCGTTATAACGTATCATTCGTTTTAACGTAGCGTCAAAACTAGCGCGCTTGAAAAATTTAGCATATTCCATCTAGCGCGCTATGAAAATATAGCCGTTAGGAACACCATTAGTTGAAGTGTCATACTATCCTTCCGTGGCGCGTATAGAACTTTTCATCATACAAGGGAGTAGGGATGACATCGTATAAAAGAAAACCGAATGTGGTTGAAATAACAACTGGACGGTTGCCATGGTAACGAGTTTTTTAATGTCACTAATTGTGAGCAGTCTGAAGGAAATATGCAACTTTCTTTCCGCAAACAAGGGAAGAAAATCAAACTTTCGGTCCTGGAATGATGAAAAATTAATATTCATCTCTGAGTGCAGCAGCTGCAGTTAGTCTCTAAACACACTATGCCGAAGTTACGCGGCGGAAATTCCTCATGATTACGTCAGCAATGTCAAACGCATACAATATTATGATCACAGACTACATAGAACAGGGGTCACCAAATGGCGGACCGCGGTCCGCATCCGGACCGCCGACCCATTGTGTGCGGACCAAGCATGTTCGAAGATGAACTTCGTAAAAATTTATTTCGGTCTCGAGTCTCGACATACTGATGAACATGTTAGCAACAAAAATTGTCACTTTCTCATTGATACAAATTATACCTTTGTAATTTCCGTATTTTACATATTTTGTTTAATTTTTTTTTAATGTGCGGACCGCGAAGGTCATTTTATTTCTTAAAACGGACCCCGAGCGAAACTAATTGGTGACCCCTTACTTAGAAGAACTAACGTTAATATGATGCGACGGAATTTCGGCATAGTGTGTCATCGGTAATTTAAAATACATTGCAGGCGGAATCATGCGGAAATTCCGTCGCGGAACTTCGGCATGGTGTGTTTAGACCAGTGGTCCGCGGACCACTGCTGGTCCCTGGAGGGATTCCAAGTGGTCCAAAATACATAATTAAAATCTGTAAATTTTAGATTTTTCCAAATAAAAAATAAATGGATGCTAATAATTATAAAGTTGTGTTTGTTTTCTTTATCAAACAAATCTTAATTTAGGTAAACCAACTGGGTACAGGTCCCCGCAAGGCATTTGGTAAAATAGTCCCTTATGACAAAAAGGTTAAGAACCACTGGTTTAGTAGTCTTACATACTAAATATTTTAAGAATAAAAAAGATAAAATGCTTACATCATCTTCTCCTTTGCGTTTTCGAAGCTGTTAGCGACGAAGTATATTGGCTGGTAATCTGTTATAGGATATTTCTGTTGCCCAGTAACCTCAGGCTCGAATTCCTTAAGTTGTGGCTTATCTGTGAGGCAGTATTGAAGTTCACCGAACGACGAGAGAAGACCAGCGCCGTATGCCTTTAGCTGGCCATCTTGACGACATAACCCAAACTCAACAGTGAACCAAAAACACTGGAAGAGAGAAAGGAGTTAGCTGTTAGAGAAACGAGATATAAAGCAGCAAATTGCATAACTTCAAGGCTATAGTGTAGTTAACTTAATAATATAATATTGTTACGGATACGGGCAGTTGTTCACCTCTGCGCGTACTTTCTAGAAAAGTCCAACCCTTGTTTATGTGAATTTCGTGTTTACGTAAACAATCCAGAATGGAACGTTCCAGAAAGCGACGTGGGCCATATAAAAGGTAAACAAGCCGGCAGTCAACTCAGTTTAATTGGATCGATCTTCGAGGCGACTTCGAAGTGAAAACAAGTGATCAATAGTGAGTGATTGTGATAGTGAACCTACGACTCGGCTACGACCTAGGACAGTGATAGTGCTCAGTGATTTGGATCTAGTGCTTAGTGTTTGGACTTAGTGATTTGTGTGAGCTAGTGTTTGTGAATAAAGTCTTCAATAGAGTCACCAGGTCTTTCTCTCCGAATTCTCGAACCCTAGCACGTAACGATATATTCAAAAACAGCTTGATTCCTTGTTTAATCCACTCTGCTCTATATCAAACAGCAAAAACATAAACGTTGCGGTTGGACAATTTATGAAAATACGATTTTGTTTGTTATAAAACGGATTGGATCGGATAAGGAACGAAGTGGTAATGTCACATCAAAATAGTAGAATTGGGGTATAAGATAAGTACAAGTAACTTTTAAAGAAACACATACAAAAAATATTGACTTACGGTTGCCAATTTCTCAATATAATCATCAGGAGCTCCCAAGGACGCGAGTCCAATTTCCTGCGAGAACTGCGCGAACGCCGGATCTGCAAAGAGAGGTGCATGGCCCAGTAGCTCGTGGCAAACATCAGGCTCCGGTGTGTAGAGAGGCCGGGAGTGATGTCTGATGTATTGGGTGCTGTGAAACACCCTGAACGCCAGACCAGCCAGGAAATCTCGAGAGGAGAGCAGACCGGCCACTGGTCGGAGCGTGAAACCGGTACAATCTAAAAAAGATTAAACATAAGTGTTCAAATGTATCTGTTAGAACTAGAAGTGCGGCTACGTTTAATTTTAGCTGGTTAGACCTAGATGTCACCAATATGACTGTTGGTAAAATCTATTTTAAGCAGACTCTCCTTAATTATTTTACAATTCATGACTCATCAATCAACATCCTAAACATTTTTACCAGCTTTTGACCAACGATTTTCAGAAGAAACAAACGTACCTTTCAAGAAATTGGAGACGTCTTCGAGCTGTGGTATATTATCCTCCCTATACCCACAGTTTTCAATTAGAAGTGGGAACACGTGGTTATGTTCCTTACAGGCGTGGGTTGGGTACAATTCTACGAGTTTCCTGAATACTTGGCCCCAGGTTGCTATTTCCTCTTTGGTGTAGTCCACATGGGGTAACGGCTGACCATGTTTGTAGTTGTAGGCGATGTCAGCAAAGTACTTCCTTCTATCACGATACTCTGGGTCGGTGAAGCCAGGGTGGTCTGAGTCGAGCTCAGCGCCATATGAGAGGATCTGGTTAGCGAACCTGTCCAAATCTCTGATACGTCTCGGGAACCAGGGCACGACAGCTGAAAGAATAAAATGTTATAACGATAAGTTTTGAATAATTTCGAGAAGATAAATATGATTTCAATATCATATGATCAGATATATATACAAAATTAATGTGTGTATCTTACGTAGTTATAATAAAAGCTAATACGTATTACTATGTAAATGAAAAATATGATCCAACTTGTTTTCCTATACTTACATCGGTTGTCCTTGTAATTCCTCGAAATGATGTTCAGGTATCCAGTGCTGTTCTGCAGCTTCGCGACAGCGGCCGCAAAATCTCCGGAGCCGTGCTCACATTCCACCATGAACTCGTACCCTGGGCGTCTAGCAGAAGACCTGGACTCGATGTGGCTGAGATTAACTCCATAAGAGGAGAAGACGCTCAAGAACTTGGCGAGGGAACCAGCTTCATCCCTGGTCGCTGGGGAGAACAATAGCCAAGTTGTTCTGTTGGAGTCTCTACCTTCAGCTATGTAGTTCCCCCCCTTGAGTTTAGGCTGCAAAGCAATATCAAATGTTAAAAAGAAAGCTTGCCGGCTACGCATCGTAAATTAATATGTAACACGTCAATTTCTTATTTTTTTGGACGAGCACTGGTGATCGCGACAACAATAAAATACAATAGCATTTCCGAGAATCCCCGAGCGAAGGATTATTTTAATTTGATTAAAATGTTTATAACCTAGTTGGTTGGTAGTGTTTTGAGCCTACAATACTTTGTAGTTAGTATCAATGTTTATAGCTAATCTATACTTTTAATATTATAAAGCGGAAGAGTTTGTTTGTTTGTTTAAACGCGCTAGTCTCAGGAACTACTGGTCCGATTTCAAAAATTCTTTCGGTGTTAGATAGCCCATTTATCGAGGAAGGCTATAGGCTATATTGACGACCTCTGTGGCTCAATTGGTTGAGTGTGTGGCTCAAGCCGGGGGTCGCGGGTTCGAATCCCGCCGACGGAACAAAAAGTTTTTCAATGTTCTCGGGTCTGGATGTGTATTAAATATGTGTATAATATAATAAAAATCTTAAATATATGTATAGTACAAAATATATTAAATATATTTCCGTTGTCTGGTACCTGTAACACAAGTCCTTCAGGTACTTAGCACGGGACCAGACTGACGTGGTGTGAAGCGTCCATAGATATTATTATTATTATTATTATTATTATTGTTGTTGTTGTTATTATTATTATTATATTTTATTACGCTAAGATTAATAGGAACGAAAAAATAGAGGAAAATGCGGAAAAAACCGGGAGGACATTATTTGAAAGGGCTTACTTGAACGCGCTTATCTCAGGAACTACTGGTCCGATTTGAAAAATTCTTTCAGTTTTAGATAGCCCATTTCCTGAGGAAGGCTATAGACTATATTTTATTACGCTAAGCTTAATAGGAGCTAAGAAATAGAGGAAAATGTGGAAAAACGGGGGAAATTCTTTGAAATGGCTTATCTCACGAACTACTGGAGCAATTTTTTATGTTATTTAGATAAGAAGTAGATCACGTGAAGGATCATAGGCTATTTTTGTGGATTGATTTGTCTGTGAAATATCTAATTTACGCGGGCGAAGCCGCGCGGAACGTCTAGTACATCATAAAATACATAATACGTTAAGTAAACAACTTCATTGTTAATTTCGAACGTTAGCATAAATAGATTCATAGAGTCATCAAGTTATTTTTTAATTTGATCCATACTATGAGAACTTAATATTAGGTAGGTACCTAATTATCTAAGACGTACTATGAAGTATCGATAAGGCGTTCCATTTTGCAATCTCATTTGACTAATAACTCTGAGATAACCCCGGTATTGTCTATGCACAAATTACGCCCGTTTTTAAACCAATGATAACATTTAATTGATTGTAATTTGTAACTGTTCAAATGTTTGCATCATTTAAAACATAATATAGATTAGAGATGTGCCGATCATGACTTTGGCCGACTAGCCGACTAGCCGATTAGTCGGCTGCAAAAAAGCCGACTAATCGGCCGACTAGTCGCTCAAACCGATCATGGTTTTGGAAGTTTCTGTAACGCTTTTTAGGGTTCCGTAGTCAACAAGGAACCCTTATAGTTTCGGTCTGTCCGTCCGTCTGTCCGTGTGTCCGTCTGTCTGTCTGTCTGTCTGTCCGCGGTTTTTCTCAGAGACTATAGGACCTACAAAGCTGTAATTTGGCATGAATGCACATATTAATGATGCCAATAAAATGGTACATAAAATATTAAATAAATATTTTTTTAATGGTACCCCCCTACACATCAATTGGGGTTGAATTTTTTTTTTTGCGCCCACCCCACCGTATGGGGTGTCGTTGAATAGGTCTTTTAAAAATATTATGAGTATTCATAGATCATTTTCCGATTTAGGGATCCGTTTGTGAAATATTAAGTTTTAAAGTGGAAAAAATCGTTAGAGTCCAGTGTCCCCCCTTCTACCAGCTAAACGGTAGTTTCTGGAAATCTGAAAAAAATCACTGAAGTAGGAAATATGGTGAATTTAAAAGGAAAACTATCACGAATAAGAAGATTTCATAACTTATTGAGTAATAGTCGATCAACTAAAAAAAAAAAAAATTCGGCGAAGTATAAAGGGACTTTTCGTTCCAATTCCTTTAAAAGCAACTGAGATGATGTTGTTAGTAGTGTAAAATACGTTATAAAATAATTATGTACATTCATTGACCATACACAAATTTAAAAAAAAATGCGGTACTACGGAACCCTATATTGCGCGTGGCTCGATGATTTGCCGGTAAGACACACAAGCCGCCTGCGAACGTGTCGAATAGTGATTTGTGTTATGTTTACTTCGCGTACATTCCTTCTTTGTTTTTTCATGCACATGTAATCTTGATTTAATAATACGTAGTTATACGTATTAATTTGTTGTTAAAATATATAATATATTTTAAATAGTACATTACCCACCTAGGGCAGGAAAATAAGAAAGCCTCAGATCACATGTAATTTCACATGATCACATTGTTGGCCGAGGCGAAGCCGAACTCAACAAAAATGTGATCTGAGGCTTTCTTATTTACTGCCCATGGTGCGTATACTATTTTTCTCATCGACGGAGGCGGAAAAGGGCAACATTGGTAAACGCAGCGGTAAGAAAATTGTCGTTTTCCGCCCGGAGGCAAGAAAAAAATATTTCTTTACTAGCAAGTAATTACAGAAATACCGATTGAGTGTGATATAATGAACACATCTATGCTAATATTATAAAGCGGAAGAGTTTGTTTCTTTGTTTGAACGCGCTAATCTCAGGAACTATTGGTCCGATTTTAAAAAATTTATCACGCTATGACTAATAGGAGCGAAGAAACAGGGGAAAAATTGGGGTAAATTATTTTAAAAGGGCTTATCTCACGAACTATTGGAGCAATTTTTATGTTATATGGCACAGATAAAAAGTGGAGAGAAGAAGGATTATAATCTTTTTTGTTGGCTAATTTGTATATGAAATTCCTAATTTACGCGAGACGTTGTACAGACGTATTGATAATAAATTATTGCTGTTATTTAAAAATGTGAGATCTTAAAGTAGGTTAGATTTGATTTGGCTAGTTTACATTAATACATCAATCATCACTTTATAAAGTTATTCAATATCTAAATTACGATAAAAATTAATCATTATGTTATAGGTACCACTATTTTAAATACATGGTATTTTATAGGTGACTAAAAATATTATGTAGGTACCTACTTATGTTATAGTGACCCAAAAATTCTTAGAACGAATATTGCCATTTTATGTAATTTACTTAAAACCATTATTAAAATTTTAATAATTCCTATATCGCTGGCCCCGGGCAATAAAGGCGTAATATCAAAAATCGTTTTATTCAGGAGAGACAAAATAAGCTAATTTGTATATAGTGCAGCGTACGGTGGTCCAAAACAAAAGTTTGAAGTGTCATATGAAAGTTAAATTTTTTACCTGTTTAACCATATCAAAATAATTTTAATTGTGTAAAAAATTTTTGAAATAATTGAAAAAATGTGTAATACAACTAATAAATTTATTGACTTTATAAAATCGCCAAACCGCTTGAGATTTACGGCTGTAAGAACAAAACACGACGTATTTTTCGCTTTAGATTTCGAGCTTGCCAGCCGATTACTCCCTTCTTCTGGGGAATCTTACAGCGAAAGCTTAGCTGTATCGTATCTTCACCGGTTTTTTTAGTTATGTTTCATAGAGTAATGCTCTTGCAAAATTTAATAATAATAATTAAATTATTATACAGTTTTAGTCCTAAGAGAATTTTCCATTCAATAAAGCTTTTGTCATTTATTATACCCAAAATGTTATTTTAAAAATATGAAATAAATAGGGGTGATCTACGAATAATAAAACCTAAGTAAACGTAACTCCCATACTAATACAGTTTTAAATTTGGTTCCATTCGAACTGTCATGTAACGTCAGCCTTTATACCGCTCAAGGTCACCTAAATATTGCAAATGTATGAAAAGTGAACCTAAGGTACACTTTTTTGACAAGTATTTTGGAGCATTTTTTTGGACGGAGTTACTCTTTCTTAGTTTTTATTATTCGTAGGGGGTGATAGACCAATACTCAGAGAAGCCAAAAATCAAATAACATTAAAAAGGGCGTAACCGGCGTTTACCGCTTTGTTGCCCGGGGCCAGCAATATTTGGAATACTTATAGGAATACTTAGAGACTGCTAAAGGTGCTTGTTTCTTTAAGCCACTAGGGAATTATCCTTGTATTTTTAGTTCTTGTAATGTAATAAACTCCTACATTACAATATGCACAGAAATAAGTAAAGAAATATACACAAAATTCAAATTTTAACTTTAATGAGAGCTGAGCGCACCTGATATAAAATATAGCTGTCATTATTAAATGATGGAATTTCCGCTCGGAAAGAATACAAAAAATATCTGCCGCATAGCTGGCGGGTTACAAAAATACCTTATCAGGTGGCGAACTCGAAAGCTGCTCTTCATTTACTCGTGTATCCATTTTCTTTACCGACTTGCAAAAGGAGGTGACAACACTCGCGCGTAGCTTCGACGATAGAAATGACGTATTCCGTCGTGTCTCGTACGTATATATTCTGCTGGACGACTAGTGACGTAGGTTGCGGGGTTGAGACTTGAGGCCTATAAAGGCTCACGTACATGTTATCAGTGGCCCACTGGAAAAAATTGTACGCAATCGAAGTTACGGTGAATCTGCCTGTTTAGCTCCAGAAGGAAAATGCTTTTCGCACTCGGGGATTGCCGCGGTAAAGCTATTACAATTTGCATAGCTTTTTTATCAACTTAAGCAATTATAATTCTCATACGTCAATTCTTAAATCCAAGTTAAATCGCTAAATTCTGTCCGTAGCAGTTATTGACCCTGTCAAAAAACTTGTCATATTTCATCATTTTCTATACAAACCGCGATTGACAATGAAGTGACAGATGTTTCTAGTCTAAGGGCTTAGGGCGTATTGTATTTTGCATACTGGAAAATTGTTGAAGATTATCATTCTGAGAGTGATTAGTAATTACCAAGAGGTTTTCCAATTAATCTTAGACTGTGTTTTTATAAAAGTTTAATTTTAGTAATAACAGAATACAATGTGAGTATTTTTCATAAAGCTATTATTAAAATATATATTAAAATATTCGCAAGCACACATTGTGTCCAAGTCTGGCGGCGGCGCACTGCTTGTGCTTGGGGTTGTTAGGTTTTTTCGTTACTATTCTGTCTCGTCACGATAACAGCGATGCAATAGCTTAATATTTCCAGAAAATACTCTTTATAAAGATGACCGCAACGTCCAAAATAAGGAACAAACTTCTTTATTCTACAGAAAAAGAAATAAATTACGGAACCCTAAAAAGATCTTTAAGGACCGGTGTGCAACTATTGAAACACTAGCCGAATCAGAAAGCCAGTATTTGTTTAAAACTTCAAAGTTTCACTCCTCATTACTTAGTAGGTACACAGTACACTGTACCACGGAATATATATTAGTTGTATCAACAGAATTCCCACTAACGAAACCCGTTTAAAGAATTAACTCAAATTCCGACCGCGCAGTGCTAGGTGTCTACAATTATATTTGCCTACATCTCCGCTCTCTTTCTATCGCATAACTCGTACCTTTTCTGAAGAAATCAGGGTTGTCTCTTTTTAAAAATAATATTATAATCTTTATATTTAATTAACTACATTTTATTTAACTGGAAATAATCTACGATAATATTATGTCTTAGTACTACGTAGATTTCATTATCATAAATTCGCGTGTAACTAGTTACGCGTACTTAAAAACTACTTATTAATAATCTTAATAATTGAAACCGGTCTTATATTACCTACTTAAAGTGTTTGTATAACTTAGTTATTTTAGTACACCTACGATGCTTACTATTAGTACTAACTAATAACCTTATTAATTAATATTGTGTTTTTTTGACAATGAAATACCTTTATTAATAATTAAACGTTTACTAATAAAGGTAGGTACCTACTAAGGTAACCCAACTAATATATTCTACTTCAATTTATATTTAAAATTATTTAAATCCTAAGTAATCGTAATTTTACTCCATAATAAATCGTACAAAATTTAAATCTAAGTACATATTATAATAAATAATAATAAAGACAATTTAAAAAAGTTCTTACCTCTCATCGTCCTTAGGGACCTTAAAGAAAGTTACAGTTAAGCACTGCGCAATATTTCTTTGCCCTTTTTTATTGTCTATTGTGATCAGATTAATTTATTCGGTTGTTAGTTATTAAAAATCGGTTCAGCGGTTTGAGCGTGAAGAGGTACAGACAGACAGACAGACAGACGGACGGACGGACGGACAGACAGACTAAAAAAATATTTTTTAGTATTTAAATATTTTGTAGTAAAGTTACTATTTATTTATATATTTTTTAGTGTTTTACTCTATTTTTTAGTGTTTAAATATTTAGTAGTAAATTTAGTAAAAAAAATTTATACACAAAAAATTTTTTTAGTGTTTAAATATTTTTAAGTTAATTTTTGTAGAGGAACCTAGGTAATTACTATTTTAAGCTGAAAAAATAACTCAAACATGTTAAATATTTTCGTATGAGAAAATGATTTTGGTATTACGTATGTATGAGAATTTCGAGGGTAGCCCGGCCCTTTAACTATTACATAATATTAATAACAAAAATAAACTTTATCACTACCATAAGTCTAAACAACTTTTGCGTAAGCTCATTTTGTTTAACAACAATCTTGATAGGGAAAGCGAGTTACTAGAAATTGTACATAATCATTAATTTTATAATAATTATTTATAATAATTAGTTATGAATATTACATTCCAGGCAACCATTATACGACTTTGCGACAACCTTTTCTTTCTCATACGATCGGTGTATAATTTTTTAAATATAATATTTTGCTATTTTTTCTTAATTTTAAGCACAGTTTACAGATTTTACGCGGAGCTCTTTTCTTATTCCCGATGTTTCAGTTACTTTTCGGAGGTCATGGACGCAGGGGATATTTAAGTAAACCATTATGTAAACTCAAGAAATTATATTTTGCGTCATTTCATTGAATTTAGTTGGAAAACAAAAGTAAACATATATTACGAAAACATATCTATATGCATAAAGTTTTATAAGGACGAAAATCTAAGCGACACTGAGAGCTACAACGGGAAACCAAAGAAATTTTAACTCGATAAAATAAAGTGACAAAACATATTATTTATCTACTTATATTGCGTGGTTTTAATTTAAAAACGGGTCGCATTATAACAGCCAATGCTATGTTTTGTTTACATCTAGACCAAAACAAATTGAAATGAAGCGTAACTTGATGAAGCTAATTGTAATCATTGACACGTTTCCTTATATTATGGAATTCTGGGATTATAGGTATATACGTCGCACGTGCAACTAATTATTCGTTACAATTAAGTTGTTACAGATAGACAAGGTTACATAAATATGCTAATGCAATAAAAGCACCGAGTTGCGTTTGAGTTTTTGTGATCCATATTATGTAGAAGGTCAGAACAATTGACTTTTTACGATAAATTTATAAGCAACTTTCATGTTCGTTATTCTTGTAGGAACAGATAGTTTTTGTTTGTTTTGTCGAAGTTGTTTCATCATGTGTTGTGCGCACATGTCGCGGTTTATCGTTGAAGTGTTTTTATAAATTATAATAATACTAGATGACTCGCAACTATTTCCGCCTATTATCGTTTATCGCGCGGGAGCTGTACACTTTTCCGGGACAAAAAGAATCCTATGTCCTTTCCCGGGACTCCAAAGTATCAGCGAAATCGTTTTAATGGTTTGGACGTGAAGAGGTTACAGATAGACACACTTTCACATTTATAATATTAGTATAGATTATTTTTACATACCTTCCTAAATCAAAATTAATTTGAAATACCGTGCCTTGTTATTTTGAGTTTACTTTCATTTAATTTTATTTATTTTGCCTTATTTTCCTAGAAAACAAGCAAAGCTCGCTTTGAGTTTTAAAAGAAGTGCTTTGTTTGAACAAAGCACTCGGCGAGGCTAAAAAATATTTTCATTTGAATGGAATAATAAAATAAGGAAATATTCTTGAAAGAGAATAATAATTATTGCATTATTGTAATATACTTAAGTAAGTATACTAAATCAAATATTTCGAACTGAATTTTCTAATGCAATTAGAACAAATAGATGTATCCTTGATTTGTTACGTGCGTTTGAACTATCAATCATGATCAATTGCCCACTAATTTCCGATTGATCTATGATCTATTGCGACCAATTACCAAATTTTAGCAATTGAGAAACAAAAATCATGATGTTTTTTCAATGTGCAAAAATTTGTGCGTGTTCTTTTGTTTCAGTCAGTCCCCTAAAGGCAGTCCCCCAACGGAGATGCCTTATAGAGCCTTATTAACTCATAATTTTAAAGCTACAAAGTTATAATTAAAATAAAGTAGTAATCTTCAGTATACATATCAACATTTCTTTCACAGTTATTAATTTTCTATTTTTGTTTATTATAATTTACACGCATGATATCAGCTTCCAAAGTAATACCAATTCATTAAAATTCAAGCATACATTCAGCATCTCCCTAGTATTTACAAATTACGTTTATTTAAAACCTCAAAAACACACGACGATAGATAGACAATTTCATATAACTACATAATTTCCCCGTTTAAGTTTTGACGTGATAACGTCTTATAATTCGATATGAGGTGTGCGCACGAAAAACATGACAGTTCATGCGGCGTTACCTCGCTCTGAGGCGTTCCATTTAAGGCTTGAAGTGCAAGCGAGAGCGCGGAACGAGCGACAAAGAGGCACGATGTCTCTCAACAACCGTAAGACTAAGGCCCACCTGGACCGCGCTCTTTGTTTCGATTATATTACGTATTTCGATGATTTAGAGAATACTTTCGTATGAAGAAGTTTGGTTAGTTATGACCTTTGATACATTGACCACACTCTGAATGAAAAATAAATAATCTGTGAGCTATTAGTATTATTTCGGCTATTCAAAATTGTGCTCTATTTCCTACGTGTCAAGGTATGACTTGTGCTTTGTTCGAAGATTTTACTGGATTTCACGAATGTATGTAGCGTTTTGTATTGCGAATAGTTTATTTTACTTACTCATTATAAATATTTTTAGACAATCATTTGAAAGAAATACATCGAAATAACTTTAGGTTACACTCGAAAAAGTTTGTTTCTATTTATAGAGATTCGGAAGCGAGGGTTAAGGGTTTAAGGATAGTTGAATGTGACAACGTCATACGTTGTCACGTTCAACTTTCGTCAGTAAACCGACTTTACAAACAACCGATTTTTAATTAAGATAAGTAAAAAAATAGGATTTTTGTGCGATCTCGGCAACACGTCAAATGTATGGTCAAGGTTGTTTACTCAGGGGACGGCCTTAAAATACATCTTTTAAGTGTTAAGTTGACGCCAAAATAAGTTAAGAAGTCATGTATTATCACCTTGACCGCAGATATAGGTAACTGACTTGGCAAAATAATTGAACTTTATTTGCGTAACTTCTAAGGAAAATTAGAAGGTTTGCCTTAAAAGTAAAAGTAATAAAAATATAAATAAATAAATGTTTATTTCCAACTTAGATTACAATAATTGAGTAGAACAGATAGTCACCCAGTAAGCTCACGCCTGTATCAGGTGACTACTGACTAGGTTCTTCCATCGCTAGTATTACAAGAAAATATCAAAGGCTCATCTTGGCAGGGGCACTCCCGTGCCCCCAGATAATCTATACTAATCTATACTAATATTATAATTGGGAAGAGTTTGTTTGTTTGTTTGTTTGAACACGCTAATCTCAGGAACTACTGGTCCGATTTGAAAAATTATTTCAGTGCTAGATAGCCTATTTGTCGAGGAAGGCTATAGGCTATATTTTATCACGCTAAGACTAAAAGGAGCGAAGAAATAGACGAAAATGTGGAAAAGACGAGGGAAATTATTTGAAAGGGTTTATCTCACGAACTACTGGAGCAATTTTGATGTCATTTAGCACAGATAATAAGTAGACCACGTGAAGGATGATAGGCTATTTTTTGTGGATTAATTTGTCTGTGAAATATCTAATTTACGCGGGCGAAGCCGCGCGGAACGTCTAGTTATGAAATAAAAGGACTTGGTTCAAGATTAAATATCATGATAGCGACTACAATAATTAATCCTTCGATCGGGGATTCTCGGAAATGCTATTGTATTTTATTTTTGTATATTGTATTTTATTATTGTTGTCGCGATCACCGGTGCTCGTACTGGGCTTGATGGGTTTTATGCCAGTATGTACCATCAAGAAATTGATTCTTAATATGACAGACCGGCGTCATTTGGTCAGGTTATGTGAATTCAGTGTGAATCTTGATCTGCGGCGTGAAGGCATAAGAAACTCGCACGGGGCCCACAAGTCACAACCCCAAAAAAGTGGTAAAAAATAAAACGAAAGAACCCCTCCTCAGGGTTGAACAAGGAAAGTACTTTAAATACCCCCTCGAGATCTGGTTAATAATTATAGTAATTATTATGATAATGAGAACGCCCCAATGCGTAAATCAGTTAAGTAGGGAATGAGGTCATCTGAACGAATAATAAACAATATAATGATAGGTACCAAAATAAACTCGTCCATTTTATAATTCTTTATGACATATACCTACAAGCTGTGTCGAGCAGTGTTACCCTCGGTTTTTAGTGAATTGTGTAATTAGCAGTAGATTTCAAATTCATTTTCATTGATTTTTCCATAGGAATAAGACACTTTTCCGAAGTAATTCTAATAAGGTCTAGGATGTTAGCTTAGTCCATGCCAAATTTTATCGAAATTAAGTACTCCAGCTTAGGCGTGAAGAAGCAACAAACATACCCACTCACAAACTTTAGCCTTTTAATATGACGAGCCCGCGGCTGTGCTCGCCTTAAGAAGTATTATTATATATGAAATTTCATCCCCTATTTTAACCCCTTGGAGGTAGAATTGATCAAAACTCTTTCTTAGCGGATGCCTACGCCGTATCATCTACCTGCATGCCAAATTCCAGCCCAATCGGTCCAGTGGTTTGAGCTGTGCGTTGATAGATCATCACGTCACCTATAAGTTTTATATAATATATGTTACGCTCAAAGACCGAAATCGCTCAGTGAGCGAAAAAATAGCTCACAACGCGTTGTGGTCACAGTGAAACAGCCATCTCACCACCTTGTTGCGAGATAACCCAGGTTTCGCCACAGTCTGTGAAGCCTGACCGGCCTTTGACCGCGATCTTTTTCGCACGTTCTTGTCGTACGTGATCCACTTTTTATCACCAGTTATCAGCTTCTTAAAAATGGCTCGGTTACAATACGTCGTAATCGGCCATTCTTCAGGTTTGGCATTTTCACTGCTGTTTCACTGTGACCACAACGCGTTGTGCCTTCTCTCAACTTCTTGCTTTAATCTCATCAGTTGTTCGCAATACAGTTCAGAATCGATGGTCCTGCCTGGCGGTAACAGCTCATAATGAATAATGCCCTTCCAATCCCACCACCCACACAGCATCACCTTGTTGCGAGATAGCCCAGGTTTCGCCACAGTCTGTGAAGCCTGACCGGCCTTTGACCACGATCTTTTTATCACCAGTTATCAGCTTCTTCAAAAATGGCTCGGTTTCAATACGTCGTAATAAATAATCACAAATGAGTACACGGTTCATTAGGTTTCTTTCGGTGAGCTCATGCCTCATGAGGCACCCAAATATCGGGCTTTTTTGTGTACCCAGCTTTTTTCAAATGCACCAAAACCGTTTTGTGGACAATCCCCAGTTCTTCAGCTACATCGTACCTACTAATATGCCGATCTTGCTCCACTTTTTCAAAAAGTTTTGTCCGTAACAGGGCGACCAGAGCGACCTGCATCTTTGATATCAAAATTTCCGGATTGAAAAAGCTTTTAAACCAAAGGACATCAGGCAATTTCCATACAAATGTTGGTCTAAAAAAAAAGCTGTGCGGCCAGACCTAGAATTATTTAAAAAAGCTAGGCCATATCAAGAACTTAAAAAAATATATGAACTTAACCCTGTAACTGCATTTTTTATATTAGGTATTATTTTTAGACCAGAATGCCTGATGCCCTTTGCGCTACTCTCACAGGTACCGCATTAGGTCCATAAACATCACATTCATTTTTCGCGGCTTGTGTTGTATTTTTACCTTTTTTGTAATAAAATTTTTAAATGTGTCGAATTTCTTCATAAGAATTTAGAATCACTCATTTTAACAATAAGAAAAACTTATGAAAATCTCACATTTACCTAATTTAAAGGTGAATGCCCAAAAAAAACCCATAGTCGATTAAAATAATTTATATACAGCAAAGTAAACCATTAATAGTAGATTGTAAATATGTAACTCATTTTATTCAAAACCATAACCGAAACGGATAACAAAAAAAAAAACTGAGATTTTGAGACGGCTCTTTGAATCAACTATGTAGTTTCTTCCTTTGTTTTTGTGTTTTCCTCGTAAAAACGATGGTGACAAGTATAAGAATATACAATTTACAGAAAATAAAGTCAAAACCGGCCAAGTGCGTGTCGGGCCACGCGCAATATAAGGTTCCGTAGTACCGCTAGTTTTTGATATTTTTTGAATGGTCAATGAATGTACATATTTTATAACGTGTTATACATTACTAACAACATCATCTCAGTTACGTTTTTAAAGGAATTTAAATTATAAGTTCCTTTAATAGGTACTTCTTCGAATAGTTACATTTTTTTAGTTGATCGACTATTACTCTATAACTTTTAAATTCAGCATATTTCCTACTCCCTATATGTGTGATACATTAATTTAATGTAAAGCTATACATCCCGTGATTTAATGTATATTAATATACATTACCTGCTCTATGTGTGAACCCCTTGAACATTTATCCAGAAGCAACCGCAGAAGGGGGATACTGCAGGACTCTAAAGATTTTTTTTCCATTTTAAAACTTCATATTTCACATCTCTAAATCGAAAAATGATATGTTATACTCATAATATTTCTAAAAAATCTATCCAACGACACCACATCCGGTGGGGTGGACGCGAAAAAAAATTCATCGCGGCTAAAATATATTGTGTAGGGGAGGCTGTATTCAGACCAAACTCACTATACGCCGCTGAATGTGAGCAGGCTCACTGTGAGCCCCAGTGTGAACGTGAAAATGATACAAAATATACGGTATCGAATGTCCGCGCCTACACCTAGCGTAATGGCGTATTGTCCGTTAGGTGTGAACGAAACAGTGAATATGTATGGAAATACAATAAACTGCGTAACGCTCGCTCACATTCAGCAGCGTTTAGTTTGGTGTGAACACGGCCTAAACATTTTTTTAAAGATCTTATATACCATTTTGTCGGCATCATTAATATGTGCATTCATGCTGAATTACAGCTTTGTAGGTCCTATAGTCTCTGAGCAAAACCGCGGACAGACAGACGGACAGACCGAAACTATAAGAGTTCCTTGTTGACTACGGAACCCTAAAATCTCTTTTTATATTTAATTTATTGTCTTATATATTTTATGAGTAAACTAAATCTCACGTGGCTTTTCACTGTATTCTGTACCGGTTGTATCACGGGGAGTGCTCTGAGGAATTGTTCGGAATCATTATCTAATAACTAGAAATAGTAACTACTAGGTTAGCTTGGAGATTGCAACACTTTCTTTCCAGTACTAGACTAGTAATGTAATAACTAATAACTACCTACTAGTCTAGTAAAAGATAATACTGGTAGTTGGTACTATATTATGGTCGCTGTTAAGCAAGCTACGATTTTTTTTGTTGAAATATGAATGCAGTCTTGTTAGTTGTTTTAAATTAGGGGTTCCCAAACTTATTTTGTCTACTGCCCACTTTGAGCAAAAATATGTTTTAGTGCCCTCATTATTTCAATGTAAAATGCATCTAGATGAAATCAGTCATCCCCCAAGCCTCTACACAACGCCCGCATTTTTTTCTGGGTCCCACACCGCCCCTCTTTAGACCTTCAGCGCCCACAAGGGGGCGTTATCGCCCACTTTGGAAAATACTGTTCTAAATGATCTATAGAACATGACTGCATTCATAACTCAATACGTGATTTTTTTGGGATGATAATATACAAATAATAATTATTTATAGCGTCCTGCGTCCATATAATTTACAAAGCTGGCAGAGTATGGAAATCAAAATAAAATAAATACATTCAGAGTTTGTTAGGGTTCCCCCTTATAGTTTCGATCTGTCTGTCTGTCTGTCTGTCCGCGGTTTTTCTCAAAAACTATAAGGCCTACAATGACTATTTGTTATTGAAGACTTGGCAATTGGCATGAATGTACATCTCAATGGCGCCGATAAAATGGTATATAAAATCAATATTTTTTATGGTAGGTATCTCCCATACACATCAAGCGGGGGTGATTTATTTTTTCCGCGTCCACCCCACTGTGTGGGGTGTCGTTGGATAGGTTTTTTAAAAATATTATGAGTATTCAAAGACCATTTTCCGATTTAGAGATCCATTTGTGGAATATGAAGTTTTAAAGTGGAAAAAAGCGTTAAGAGTCCCCCCCCCTTTTACCAGCTAAACGGCTGCTCCTGGAAATGTGAAACAATTCACGGGGATAGGACGTTGTCAAAATAATGTACAGTATTCTATACAATGAAAAGGTCTACAGAAAACTCCGCGATGGTATATATATATATATATATATCTCTTATGGATGGGATATCCGTATATATAACAGTTTTTTGTCATTTGCTTTTAACGACAAATAATGGCTAATTTTCGAAGCGATTTTAACCAATACGGCATTTATCCTTATTCAATTAAAAGAAAATATTTCTGCTGAACACTGCCCATGCTTGGTGACAAGGTTAGGAGAAGAGACAATGATAAGGTCAAGCAGGGAAGGACGGCAACCTGGGGAACAGTGAGTGGGATCTAAAGGTAAGATTTTCATTTTATAGGAGTCTAAAACAGAAGTAAGTCTAGATGATCGACAAGGTCAAGCAGGGAAGGACGGCAACCTGGGGAACAATGAGTTGGATCTAAAGGTAGGATTTTCATATTATAGGCGTCTAAAACAGAAGTAAGTCTAGATGATCGACAAGTTCAAGCAGGGAAGGACGGCAACTTGGGGAACAGTGAGTTCGATCTAAAGGTAGGATTTTCATATTATAGGCGTCTAAAACAGAAGTAAGTCTAGATGATCGACAAGGTCAAGCAGGGAAGGACGGCAACCTTGGGAACAATGAGTTGGATCTAAAGGTAGGATTTTCATATTATAGGCGTCTAAAACAGAAGTAAGTCTATACGATGATCGACTACCACCTTTGTGTAAACAGGTGTTGAAGTCACCCATTAAAATAGAATTAAGTATTGTAGTTAGGAGAGAATTTTTCCAGAGTGCACTCAAATGATTCGAAGTACCTAATCCTTATACTCAGACGGACACCTAGTAATGTTTTACTAGGTGTCTATTACAATGTCTATTACAGGTATGTATAAATTATAATATATGCATACCTGTATTTAAATTATAATAATATGCTTTATAATATTGTTTATAACACTCAATTCCGATGCAAAATAATAACAATACCAGTCTGTTGTTGTACTATTAAT
The DNA here is from genome assembly GCA_905333045.1 of Lysandra bellargus. Taxonomy (NCBI): domain Eukaryota; kingdom Metazoa; phylum Arthropoda; class Insecta; order Lepidoptera; family Lycaenidae; genus Lysandra; species Lysandra bellargus. The sequence continues at coordinate 3,919,942 of HG995319.1, read as the reverse complement.
AATGATTTATTCTTGCGAAATGTGATGTTATATTTTCTGGGATTTCAATTCCGGTGCTAGTGAGTAGTGAAAGTTGCTATTTTTTTTAATAACAGTCATAACATAGTTATATTATATTAAGTAATATATTCTGAAGCTGCTGCTTAATTCTTTTAATTTTAAGTTAAAATTGCAAATTTTGTTATAATATTTTGTATAAGTTACGATGGGATTCGTAATTTTTGTACAAAAATCCATTTGTATCTAAGATAAACATTAAAAAAAAAACACAATAAAATCATCTGCCTGTGCTTTCTGATAAGAAAAGTCAAGCCAACATTTTGGTTATTTACTGCATACCGAACATTTTAAAAGCACATTGCTCCCCCGAACATGTTCCAATTTTCGGGAAACACTCTTTTTTTTTTTTTTTCGAAAGGGTCTAAGCTACTGGTCTGGTTAAGACCATGGTAGTTTAATCGTGGCTATAACTAGTCTGTTGCTAGTTAGTTCGGAGATAAACAATGAGGGGGCCTGGCCCCCTCCCCTAAAGTCACACGTGTGACATTCTAATCGGGCAATATTGGGGAGAGCTACGAAAATAAGCTGTTTTCATCTGACGTGGGTAACACTCATTTTGTTAGACTCAACGTAAACACGCGTCGATTGTCCCCCTGTCGGTCGGAAACGTAAAATGTTTATGTTTCAAATAATAAAACTATTCCAATATTTGTTTATTGTACACCAGTATAAAACAACTAACACTGTAGTCTGTACAACATAGAATAAACATAATAAATTAAAGCAGTTTTAAAAAGTATTTTGATTCTCTGTTTGGTTCAGGGTATTCCAATAAAATCTTATATATAAAATTCTCGTGTCACAATGTTAGTCCACGAACTCCTCCGAAACGGCTTTACTGATTTTTACCAAATTTTATATGCATATTCAGTAGGTCTGAGAATCGGCTACTCGGTACTTTATATATTGATAAGTGCATTTGTTGAATAAATAATAGTAAAATTTTACAACCTGAGACTGACGGCGACCATTGTTTGTGCGACAGGATAGCGATCGACGTTGCTATGGTAACATACTTATTTAGTCACTTCAATAAAATAATATGGCAAATATATTATAGCAAAGCAACGTTTGCCGGGACAGCTAGTCTTATATATAAAATTCTCGTGTCACAATGTTAGTCCACGAACTCCTCCGAACTGGCTTTACTGATTTTTACCAAATTTTATATCCATATTCAGTAGGTCTGAGAATCGGCTACTGGGTACTTTATATCTTGATAAGTGCATTTGTTAAATAAATAATAGTAAATTATTACAACTCGAGACTGACGGCGACCATTGTTTGTGCGACGGGATAGCGATCGACGTTGCCAGGCGACACACTTATTTAGTCACTTCAATAAAATAATACGGGCGATATACTTTACAATATGGCAAAGAAATGTTTGCCGGGATAGCAAGTCTAGTCATCACTATAACTAGTGATGATATAAAATAAAATATATGAACATTAAACATGAAGATATATTGATATTCTTTCACCTCGTAGCTGTGACCCTCGCTACTACAAGATATTATAATATATGTAATATGGTACTAAATTATACATAATAATATACAATTACTAGCTGTCCCGACAAACGTTGTTTTGCCATAGTATTTCGCCCATATTATTTTATTGAAGTGACTAAATAAGTATGGTACCATGGCAACGTCCATCGCTATCCCGTCGCACAAACAATGGTCACCGTCAGTCTCGAGTTTCATTAATTTACTATTATTTATTCAACAAATGCACTTATCAATATAAAAAGTAGCCAGTAGCCGATTCTCATATCTACCGAATATGCATATAAAATTTGGTAAAATTCAGTAAAGCCGTTTCGGAGGAGTATGGTAACTAACATTGTGACACGAGAATTTTATATATAAGATTGTAATTTTAACACAATAAACTTACATAATAATTTTATATATCTTTCTTAAATGTAAGTAGGTATTGAGCAAACATTTTATAACTAAGCAACTGCTCCATATGATGTGATACCTATGATACGAAAATCTTCATGCAAACTTGACACACATTTTTTCATTTTTTGCTAAAATGCAGAAACCCGTGAAACCACCATGCAAGTTTCTTACGCCCGCGTCGGTTCTGTAAATGTCCAAATCGTAAAGTGAAAATTTGTTTCGATTTTTCGGCTATGGCTGTCATCGTGAGTTTCGAACTGAGATTTAAGATATTATGGAATTGAATCGAGGCAGATTGGTTTCGACAGCTTCTTCGTTGGTTCGTAACATGTCTCGCGATTTTGGAACGTAGAAGAGCCTTCATCAATTCTTTTCTACTATTTTAGGTAACATTAATCCAAATTCATGTCTTGTTCGATCCAGCCCGGTTTTCCTATCATACAGCAAAAATTGTTTATATGAGAACGTTTTACATTAGACGTTTTACACGCTGGTAACATTTCAAGGGAAATAATTATTGTAGTATGATAGATCTAAATCAGACTTATGACTGGAAAGCACAAGAAAAGACTGCGGAGGCGGAGCACACAGACGAATGGCACTTGTCGACGGAACGCGTCGGCGGCAGTCGACGGCTGGCCGTCAAAAAATTGAAAATCGATACAAAAATCCATCGACCGCCGTCGACGCGTGCTGTCGACAAGTGCCGCTCGTCTGGAAGCTGGGTGTCCGTCTACGTCATACTTTTTGTAGAACCGACAATAATCGAGCTTGATATTATTTCATATTATATCCAAACGTTTCTGTTTAATGAAAGCGTTTCACTATTTTAATCGGTTCTTTAATTCTTCTACAAAAAATCACTGTTTCGGACGTGAGCTTTAATATTACATAAAATAGTAGAATTAATGGCTCCCACACATATCTGCGAATTCGCATCGCATCGCAAACATCCGCGAAAAATCCATAATAAAAATGACATTACGATGCGATGAGAATTCGCAGTTTCTATCTTCTAGCATTAATGTTCAGCCTCTTCTAAATATTTGTCGTATGCTTCTTGGTTCATCAGCTTCTGTAGCTCCTCTGGGCTGGACAACTTGACCTTGAATAGCCAGCCTTCCTCGTAACACGACTTGTTGATGATTGATGGTGTTGACTCCACTGCGTCGTTTTTCTCCGTTATCTGAAAATGGGAAGTTCATCTTTGTTAAATTAGTATGGTAGGTACCTAAAAAATGATTATTATAGTGTTGTATAAGTGATGTAGATAGTGGATTCCTTGAAAAAATTATGAAGACTTTTCTAAATTGATTTCACTAGTTTACAATATGTAACTTTTTGTCCGTTGCCTCAATTTTGAGGTTGATAATGTTTACTTAGGCTGCGTCCCCAACAGACACGGCGCGGCGCCGGCACCGTGTTACGGCACGACGCCGCCACCGTGATACGGTACGGCGCCGCACCGTGACACGGTGCCGTAAACGGTGCACCGCGCGCCCCTATTCTGGTGAAACTTCCGAACAAAAACTGTGTCCAAACTTAAACAAGGCATATATAAATACATATCAAAGTCGCGTAATGCAATTATTGTCATATATACCGAGGAAATTTTAGCGCTGCATATTTCCTTCTGAAATGATTTCCGTCTGGGTTCATTGTATAAATATACGGATTTACCCAAAATTTCCTCTGTTTCTGTTTCTTTTTCAATCTTCGTCTTAGTAACAACAAGAGAATAATTCTTTCGCGATCCATATCCAGACAAGCACTCTCGTTCGAACGCAAATTTCGACTGAATAGGGACACACCGTACGCGGCACCGTACCGTATCACGATGGCGGCGTAGTGCCGCAACACGGTGCCGGCGCAGCGCCGTGTCTGATGGGGACGCGGCCTTACAACTGGCTTTTATCAAATCTATCCTGAATATTTTTTAAAAAGTTTGAATTACTTTGTTTTTAATTTTTGTTATAATTAAGCGTTTATAGTAATCGGTTATAGGCGTATTTTACTGTCCCCCCGATGGTTGCACGCCTTGTCGTGGCGGTGGGGCTCTAGTAACCGCGGCTTGGACAACCGCGGTGAAGCAAAAAGGCAACCAGGGCCGGCCGGTGTCGCCGCCTGGCCCGAGGAGGGCGCTCCCAGCGGACTGGAGGAGTCCGCTGCGGATGCGCACCGAGGTGGGGCCGCAGAGGAAGAGGCAAGTAGGTATTACGGTGCGCCGCTTGCCCTATCCTCTGCGGCCGAGGACGGATCGCGGGGGGGAGAGGCATTGTGGTAGGTTGCCGCTCTCCCTACCCCCCTGCGAGCTGGCGGGGCCGTTCCATTTGAACGGCATTGGTGGGGCCGCAGAGGAAGAGGAAAGTAGGTATTACGGTGCGCCGCTTGCCCTATCCTCTGCGGCCGAGGTGTGGTCGATGGCAGAGCCACAGACCTGATCTGCCACATGGCCTCCAAGTAGCAGACTCGGGGGGCGTCTGCTACAGCCCTGGTGGGGGCCGAGGAGGAGGGCGCACGTGTTGTGCGCCCATGGTGGAGTCTTCGGGCCGCTGGCGGGGTCGCGGATGTGTGTATCGTTCCCGTGGCCCCGTCGAAAGGCGGCGTGGCGGAAGATGGGGGGGGGGGGGGGGGTTTAGTGGGTAGGCGTATTTTACTGTATTGGGATTCATGTCTAAAGTTTTTTCCTCATGAGTATGACTATGTTCGAGGAGACGTTGTTAAACAATCCGGATCATTTTTGCCATATTTGCGGAGAATATTATGAATGAATGAATGAATGAATATACTTTATTGTGCACACAGTTACAGTAACAACATATTACTAAAAAATTATGTGTTTAAAGATCATAAAAAGTTATATCAGAGTCAGTGAAATACACATATTTTGAGTATTTTGGGATGCTCTTGGATAAAAATGAGGAGCCTTAGGGGCCCCAATCGTGTCTGTAAATAATGTTTATTATGTGGGGATGTCCTACAGCTTGGGTACGGGCTTCATACAAAAATGCCCCTTGTCCTTTACAAAGGAACATAGATCTTTTCCTGAATTTCTTGTAGTTTAGGGTAGTACACTCACACTGCCCGACACGGGTGTGTACACCTCGCTGGCCGCTTTCACACTCTCTAGCGCGCCGCACTCGTCTCCTGCTGCTACGGTCTTCCCGACTTCCGGTAGTTGGGCAAATACCACTTCACCTAGGGCATCCTGAAAATAATAACCAAATGAAATTTAACTAGCCTAAATCTACAGGGTGAAACAAAACGTGATATTACTTAAGGGGCCGGGTGCCATCGAAATTCTCATACATACGTAATACCAAAATCATTTTCTCATATGAAAATATTTACCATTTTGAGTTATTTTTCAGCTTAAAATAGTAATTGCCTAGGTTCCTGCACAAAAGTTTACATCAAAATTTTAAACACAAAAAATTTTTTTAGTGTAGGTAAGTATACATTTTTAGCAAAACTACCTACTACTACTAAATATCTAAGAGGCTTTTGCTTTTCTTTTACAGCAATGTACGCGCAAAAATTATCCTGCAGTGTCTGATCGGGACACAAAATATACATTTTATACCTTTTTCACAATTGAGTCGTATATTCGGTTTAAGTGTGAAGACAGAACCGACTTATAAATATTATTGCATTAATAATATTAACATTAATTAATAATAATATTAACTAGGATGACTATCAGATAATCTTAATATATCTTTAAACGAGCAATTGTATACCTACCTAATATATTATATAATTGGAATCTCCGAATCAGTTCCAACAATTTTCATGAAATTTAGTATATAGGGGGTTTCGGGGGCGATAAATCGATCTAGCTAGGAATCGTTTTTAGAAAATGTCATTTTATTCGTGTTTTATCGAATACCGAGCAAAGCTCGGTCAAATAGCTAGTATAATTATAAAAGTATACAAATGTAGGTAAGTGTTATGTGGCCAATTTATTAAAAAGATAATATTATTTTGTTTATGTTTACATGATGAGTACAGCTATCAGCATACAAAATTATTTAATTACTTCAGAAATTACACGATAAACACGCGGACAGACGAATTAATCACGTGATTAGATGATGATTGATATAGTCAACTTGACCTCGAGAAAGAATGATTTTTAATAAGTTGGCATTGTTATTTGGTGATATACTTTTATGGACAGAATACAGATAAAAATTTTAAGAGAAGATGGACGACTCACGACAAAGGTATGCTATTACTAGTAGCTAATGAGACCAGCGCCATTAAAGATATTATACAGGGTATAACAAAATTAAGTGATAATACTTTAGTTTAGGGTGTGTATGTATTCCTTGTAGAGAGCAAACTGTGAAAGAGGCAGCGTTTAAGGACTAACTTTTTTTTTTATTTTGTATGGGGAAACTCGTGACGCTGGGGCGCTTGCCCAAATCTATGTCATAATCTATATTCTATACAGTCATGTATTATAAAACAAAGTCGCCTTTTTTTCCTCGTGTCCTTTGTTCCCTTTAATCTTTAAAACTACGCAACGGATTTTGATAATTCTTTCAGTGTTAGATAACCCATGTATCGAGAAAGTCTTTAGGCTATATTTTATTACGCTAAGGCGGACTTGCGCAGATCTGAGTTAAAGTTAACTCTGAGTTAAACATCATGTCATCTCTATCACTCACAGATCTCCGCAAGTGGGCCTAAGACTAATAGGAGCGAAGAAATAGAGGATTATTATTTTTAACAAAAAAATGAAAACCGACTTCCAATGTAAAAACAATCGTAATATGAACTAAAAAGTATTAAATAACTCTTACTCTTTAATAGTGCCTTTTTCAGAATTTGTCTAAATCTCAACTATTTCTGTACATACTACAGTCTTCATTATTTTGAAGTCGGTACCAGCTAATTTAATCGTGAGTGAATATCTGAAACTTTTGGGACTGGTACCGACTTCAAAGTAATGAAGACTGTAATATGTACAGAAATAGTTGAGATTTAGACAAATTCTGAAAAAGGCACTATTAAAGAGTAAGAGTTTATTTAATACCTTTTAGTTCATATTACGATTGTTTTTACATTGGAAGTCGGTTTTAATTTTTTTCGTTAAAAATAATAATTTCACTCTTTTTAGTGTTGTCTACAAAATAAGGTTTTATGCGTAAATAACCAATACGAATGTTAACTATTCAGTACATTATGTTATCTAAGCGATGCTGCAATTTCCAAACTTTTATCTTTAAAGGTTCAGGAGTTCTGTTCAGTGGCTTTGGACCAAGAGACGCCTTTGTGTGAAATTTCTCTTATTCGTAATATATGTTTAACTTACAAGAAACAACATTTTAACCACTATGAGCGTTTTGATAAATTTCAAGGATTTCCCTTGATTGCTCATAGATCCCATCATCAGCTCACCACTTTCGTAATTGTTATACAAAATTAAGATTATATCCTATACAACAACACAAAAATTTGAAAATCGGTCCACAAACAGTGAAATCATCGTCAAAAACATCTGCTTCGATGCAAAATATCACGAAAAGTACCAATAATTGGGTCATAGTGTGATGACCATGGTATAATTATAGTTGTGATGATGATGATTAATCAAATTGATGTGTTGGCTTATGCTTTCAGTTGTTTGAACAACGGCGAAATCCCCGAACCTGTACCTATAAGCATTCAAAAGTTCTGTTCGGTACATTCGGATCCAGGGTATAACCTGGTGCGAAGTCTTACTTTTTGGTAGCATTTACCTCGAATGCTTCAGAAAAAATCGAAATCACTATATGTTTCCATACAAATTTCAAGGAGTCCCCTCGATTCCTCAAGGATCCCATCAACAGATCACCACTTTTGTGAACATGGTACCAAATTCGAGTTAAACCCTATACAACACAAAAAGAATTTTGAAAATCGGACCACAAACGACTGAGTAATCGAGGAACATACAAAAAAAATATACATACAGCCGAACGTATTACCTCCTCCTTTTTGGAAGTCGGTCAAAAATGTGGAAAAAACGGGGAAAATTATTTGATAGGGCTAACTTGAACGCGCTAATCTCAGGAACTACTGGTCCGATTTGAAAAATTCTTTCAGTGTTAGATAGCCCATCTATTCAGGAACGCCATAGCCTATATTTTATCATGCTAAAACTAATAGGAGAATGTGGAAAAAAACGGGGGAAATTATTTGAAAGGGCTTATCTCGCGAACTACTGGAGCAATTTTTATGTTATTTGGCACAGACAAGAAGTAGACCACGTGAAAGATCATAGGCTATCGATTTTAATCATTGTTTCAGTGGCTATATATTTTATATCCGTGCGACGGCGGAGCGGGTCGCTAGTTATCTTAATATATATAAATCTCGTGTCACAATGTTTGTCCTCAATGGACTCCTAAACCACTTAACCGATTATAATAAAATTCGCACACCATGTGCAGTTCGATCCAACTTGAGAGATAGGATAGTTTAAATCTCAAATTATAGTCACAATTTTATTTTATTGCAAATTATTTGTCTATAAAGAGCGACCATTGTTTATGCGACGCGGGTCACGGGATAGCGATGGCCGTTGCCATAGTGATATACTTATATTTTAGTCACTAATTCAATAAAATAATACGGGCGATATACTTAATATAATATGGCAAAGAAACATTTGCCGGGACAGCTAGTTAATTATATGTTTATGTGTTATACACACATAATATTATGATACACCCTCTAAACTCTAAAGTATTAGAATGCTATCAGTTATCACGTTTAGTTTTGTTACACCGTGTATTATGTAGCTTAAAATTGTGATCCAGGATTATAATTTCTTCCATAATATGCTAATTTAAAGTGATCTACAATAGTGTAACATTCAAGACAGACCTGAGCGTAGCTTGAGATCCCAACAGTTCCCACACCAGAGTCAACGGATACCCATTCGTGCTTCTTCGTGTAGTATCGGCCTGAAATTTTTAGATAATAATAAAAAAGGGACAAACAAAATGTTCGCTCGCTTTAAAGATATTTCGCACATTTTTTTAAATTTAATTAACATTAAACAGTTTTTACAACTTATTTCAAGTGCGCCATAAACCGAAACATTATATCGGGGCACTAGGTAATGCACAAAATGCCAAATTGTATGTTTATTAATTATTATATATACGATTTCCTTTTTAGGGTTCCGTACGTGGGTAAAAACGGGACCCTATTACCGAGACTTCAATGTCTGTCCGTCTGTCTGTATGTCGCCAGGCTGTAACGCAAGAACGGTAATAGCTAGAGAGTTGAAATGTTCACTGCTGATATAACAACAAATACTAAAAACAAAATAAATTAAACATTTAAGTGGGGCTCCCGTACAACAAACGTGATTTTTTTAAACATTTTTTGCTCGGTATCAATGATGACAACAGGTAGCCACCTGAAATGTTCACAAAATACTAAATTTTATTTACACTTTAATAATTCATATTAAAATTTAAATTAAATTAAAAATTAAGGGGGGCTCCCGTACAAAAAACACATTATTTTCTTATTTTTCTCTATAGTGGTACGGAACCCTTCTGGCGCGAGTCCAACTCGCACTTGGCCGATTTTTTACTTACGAAGACATAATATGTTTCAAGTAAACTTGTTACTTATAAAATTCAATTAAAATATAAGCGTCAGCATTTATTGTTTTTTCTAATTACATGAAAAAATTTAAGCCAACAAGAAAATAGAAAAAATTCGCATTTGATTGTAATAAAACAGAGCTGTAAACTTTCGCAAAAGCCATCATTGAGATGTAAAAGCCATTATAAATATTCGTAGGCCGTAGCACGCTTGCGTAGCGACTGAAATTTTACTGCTACGGATTTCGTAGCACTTATAAAAAGAAATTCTAATAATAAGACGACCTCTGTGGCTCAGTGGTGAGCACGTTGGTAGCTCAAGCCGGGGGTCGCGGGTTCGAATCCCGCCGACGGAACAAAAAATTTTCAAAGTTTCTGGGTCATGGGCGTGTATCATATAATAAAAATCTTAAATATATGTAATATGTACAGTATAAAATTATTAAATATAATTCCGTTGTCTGGTACCCGTAAAACCCGTTACTTAGCACAGGGCCAGACTGACGTGGTGTGAAGCGTCCATAGACATTATTAATCATTATCCATTTTTTTTTCGTGTATTTAATGGAAATCACATGATAACAATTAACAATATTACAAATTGATAAAGTGATAATTTAAAAGGAAAACCAGTAGTTATTGTAGAAACATAAGTTTAATGTAGATAATATTATTCTATTAAAGTGTTCGCTAAAGCTGAAGAAATAAAATAGGTGGAATTTTATTTAGACACAACACAAGACGACGATGTTTGAAGGCGTTGTGACATGTATTATTTTCCTTAATTACTTAGCTATTTAGCAGGAACTAAGCAGCTTCAATCAGCAATCAGCATATTCGTGTTGCGTTGTGTCCCATCTATACTAATATTATAAAGCGGAAGAGTTTGTTAGTTTGTTTGTTTGTTTGAACGCGCTAATCTCAGGAACTACTGATCCGATTTGAAAAATTTTTTCAGTGTTAGATAGTCCATTTATCGAGGAAGGCTATATTTTATCACGCTAAGACTAATAGGAGCGAAGAAATAGAGGAAAATGTGGAAAAAACGGGGGGAAATTATTTAAAAGGGCTTATTTTAACGCGCTAATTTCAGGAACTACTGATCCGATTTAAAAATCCTTTCAGTGTCAGATAGCCCATTTATTGAGAAACGCTATATGCTATATTTTATCACGCTAAAACTAACAGGAGCAAAGAAATAGAGGAAAATGGGGGAAAAACGGGGGAAAATATTTGGAAGGGCTTATTTGAACGCGCTAATCTCAGAAACTACTGGTCCGATTTAAAATAATTTTTCAATGTTAGATAGCCCATTTATCGAGGAAGGCTATAGGCTATATTTTATCACGCTAAGACTAATAGGAGCGAAGAGATAGAGGAAAATGTGGAATAAACGGGGGAAATTATTTGAAAGGGCTTATCTTACGAACTACTAGAACAATTTTTTGCGCGTAAACTATTTAATCAATGTATGGGAATAACTATAAACTGAAGTCCACGCGGACGAAGTTGCGGGCAACAGCTAGTTTTATAATAAATACACTCTTGAGCTCATCACGACCCATATATGTATAAATGCGCCCTTCACCCTATGACCCCCTCTTTTATAAAATAAGGGGGCAAACGATCAAACGGGTCACCTGATGGAAAGCAACTTCCGTCGCCTACGGACACTCGCAACATCAGAAGAGCTGCTGGCGCGTTGCCGGCCTTTTAAGAGGGAATAGGGTTATAGAGTAGGGGAGGGTAGGGAAAGAAATAGGGTAGGGGATTGCGCAAGCGCTGTTTCACGCCTGTTTTCTGTGAGTCCGTGGTCTCCGGTCAAGCCAGCCCATTCGTGCTGAAGCACAGCCCCTCCCACGGTAAAAATGTTACAACGTTCCTTTAAGGTCAACTTAGTATACCTACTTACTTTTAGCATCAGAACTGTACAGCGCTCTGCGGCAGCAGTGGCTCATGCTGCTCCTGGTCATCCTACTGGCCACTCGAATTACACTACAAAGCACCATCTTGTGACTGTTCTGAAAGTAACACAATAAATTAATTAATTAAAAATGTGTAATGTAAAGTATATGTCTGAAATGTGGATTGTGGAGCTTTTCCGTACGTATTAAAGAGTGTAATAAAAACCGGCCAAGTGCGTGTCGGGCCACGCGCAATATAGGGTTCCGTAAATAAATCCGGAATACCGCTAGTTTTATTAAATTTTTGTATGGTGTAAATGTTTAATTTATAACGTGTTTTACACTACTAACAATAATCTCAATTACTTTCAAAGGAATTTGAACGAAAAGTTCCTTTATACTTCGCCGAATACATTTTTTTTAGTTGATCGACTATTACTCAATAACTTATGAAGTCTTCTTAGCCGTGATAGTTTTCCTTTTAAATTCAGCATATTTCCTACTCCCGTGAATTTTTTCACATTTCCAGAAGCAACCGTTTAGCTGGTAGAAGGGGGGGGACACCGGACCGGATTTTTTCCACTTTAAAACTTATTAATTTACAAACGGATCCTTAAATCGGAAAATGATCTATGAATACTCATAATATTTTAAAAAAACCTATCCAATGACACCCTACATGATGGGGTGGACGCGAAAAAAAATTTTCATCCCCGCTTGATGTGTATGGAAGGTACCATAAAAAAATTTTTTTTAAAGATTCGGACGGACAGACCGAAACTATAATGGTTCCTTGTTGACTACGGAACCCTAAAAATGATAAATAATTATTTTTTTACCTGGAAAATTTAAATAATATTGAAAATGTGATTAGGATTGTTAATTAAAATTTGTTGGTGGTACTGGTGTTGTTATATTATGTCGGATATATTTCACCGGGACAATAATATGGCGGTGCAACTATATATGTCGTCACCAATGTTATTTAATGGTCGATTTACACGGGTGACTTACGCCGGACGGTCGATTTTAGTCGCCCGGCAAGTCACCAGTCGAATCGCCTGTCCAAGTCGAATCGCCACCCCATTTACACATTCTACAAAAATCGCCTGTGACTAGTGCCGACAAACTATCAATTTGCAGCAAGCGACCACTTACAAGTTTGCGACTGAGCGTTTGCACGGTCGATTTTAGTCACCAGCCGGCCGCATGCGACCATTGGCCGCACGACTTTGGGGCTTGCGGCTTTAGCCGCATGCAGCGTAGTCGAATTGCCATTTAGACGGGTCGATTTTCGCCGTGCGGCGGCGCGGCGTAAATCGTGCGGCTTTAGTCACCCGTGTAAATCGACCATAATTGATGGTCGCTGTTAAGCATTTGTGTATTGACCCACATTTTTCTTCTTGTCATAACTCAATACGTAATTTTATGTGGTTTAATACCTACGAATAATAAAAACTATTTGATACATTGTACATATTATAAATGCTTAACATCTTCCCGATAATAATAATATTATGATGTGCAAGAAACCGACAGGCGACACCAGTAGCCCTAGCACAGCGATCAGTGGAAATGCGAAAGTATCTATAGACAAACTGTGGAGATAAACATTAGGTGCCGTTACGATCTTTTTTCATTCCGAAAACTTAAATTAAAATGCCACTTTATGACGACTATAGTCCTGAAAATTCAAATAATATACTACTTTATGACATATACTGTAAAGTGGCATTTTAATTGAATTTTTGTCGGTCGCGATGAGCCGCGGTTAAGATCGGAACGGCATCCTAAGTTTATGTCCACAGTTTGTCTGTACTTTCACATTTCTACTGGTCGCCGTGCCAGGGCTATAAAGTATTACAGGTGTATTTACATAGCAGGTACGCATTTTGTTAGCAGAAGCGACTGGTTGCGCTCTGTGGTGTCCGAAAAATATAGCCCTAAGACGTACTATTTGCTTAGACCTACTCAATCACTATTACTTATTGTCGTCATTGTACTAATTTATGATTAAATGTTATTGATCTATGAACAAAGCGAAGCCTTGACACCATTATCACTTAGATAAAGACCATCGTAATGCGCAAACCAGATTACTCAAAGCTAACGACAAAAATAATTTATCTCTAACAAACATTTTCTCGTCAATATGTTAAGTTCGTATTTATCACGTGCAGTAAACGTTGCTAATGTGTTTGTCAAGGGTTCCGTAGTTAAAGTTCAATTAAGTAAGTCCGTAGGGACTCAGAAACCTAATCCTCACTTAAAATACTAAACGTTGCTACGCTTCTTTAACCGACTTCCAAAAAAAGGAGGAGGTTATATGTTCGGCTGTGGATATTTTTTATTTTTTTTATTTTATTTGTATATGTTCAGCGATTACTCCGCCGTTTGTGAACCGATTTTCAAATTTTTTCTTTTGTTGTATAGGGTTCAACTCCAATTTAGTACCATGTTCACAAAAGTGGTGACCTGATGATGGGATCCATGAGTAATCGAGGAAACTCCTCAAAATTTATATGGAAACATATAGTGATTTTGGTTCTATGTGAAGGATTCTAGGCATATGCTACCAAAAAGTAAGATTTCACACCAAGGCATGCTATGGTTCCAAAGATACTAGGGCCGGTATAAATAGTCAGTACTCAAGATGTATCTCGGTCTCAAGACACGGTTCAGGCTCTGTGATTGGTTGGCTGTCAAAATTTGGACCAATCACAGGACCGAACCGCGTCTTGAGACCAAGATGCATCTTCAGTTTTGACTATTTATACCGGCCTAAGAGAACTCTGGATTCCTTATAGATACAAGTTCGGGACTTTCGGCGATGTTTTAAGAACTGAAAGCATATGCTACTATGCAAATTACATTCATCATTATCATCATCATCATCATCATCATCATCATACTTATCAGTACCATCACACGATGCATCGTTGTGAGTTACGCCCCTATTATTGGTACTTTTCATAGTATTTTCGATCGAGACTCGAGTGATTTTGAAAATTGTATCAATGTTGTTACAAAGTAAATGATTTAAACTTGTTGTGGTTACTAAGTTGGTAATTTGATCTAGGAAACTCCTTGATTGGGACAAAATATATAGTTATATTATTGTAGCTTAAAGTAGTTAAAGCATAATATTTTATTATGTTGAATTACGCCGGCGTAGTTTCCGCCGCAAATGTCAAACGCATACAAAATACGACATAATAGTGTGTCACCTCTCGCGTTCGGTCCGTATTTTGTATACAATTTAAACGCGGCGGAATTTACGCCGGCGTAATTCAGCCTAGTGTGTTTAGACCCATACAACGAAAGTCACTGAACCAGAACTCTAGAGCCTTCAGAGATAGGCGTTTGAACATTTCAGCATTGCTTGATGAACTCGTGTAAGTACTCACATACGGTTTTGCTGGGTCGAGCAATCACGTAGAGTAAAAACCACGGCTCGGGCTTTCGTCCACACATTCAGCATTGCTCGATAGTTTTACTCCAGTTCGAAGGAAATTAGGCTCTACGAATAATAAAAACTAGTGTCAAAAAATTTGTCAAGCTGGCTCGATTCGAGCCTTCAAACTGGCTCGATGCGAGCCTTCGAGCTGTGAGTTTTGCGGTCCACACAGTGGTTTTTGCTCGACGTCGAGTAAAACTATCGAGCAAAACTGTATGTGAGTACTTAAAAGCACAGGGATATTATATGCTTGGAGTTGTTTAAGAAATCCTAAAGTGGTAGTGAACTCAGATAATAAGTTTTCATATGAAAGTTTGGGGATTTCATCGTTGTTTTAAGAACTGAAAGTATGCTATTATGCAAATTATATTCATACTTATACTTAAGACTATGGCTGTGCCACACGTACATCGAGTTTTATTTATATGAATGTAACAAATTATCATAACTTCCCGTTGTAAAAAAGTAGTTTGAGTTAAGACGTTTAGTAACAATCAAACACACTCACAAACTTTAGTATTTATAATTTTATATGATATGTTTGTTTTTAATGAAATTTTGTATGTACTATCAGAGAAGTTCATTCCTTAGCAGATGGCGGACCAAAATAATTTTTGTCGCCATCCCATCCGAGTTCCGACCGATCACAGCTAACATTGAATTGACATAAGCCGACCAAACGACGTAGGTCCGTCAACTGCCTAGGAATCAATTTCCTCGATAGTACATTCGTTAGGCCTGAAAACAGGCCTTTATCTACTTTTATATTGATACTAGAAATAATTTTATGGCAAAAGAACGTTTGCCGGGTCAGTAAATTGTGATAAATGAACTTACCGTTGTGTGAGGCGTCCGGGTCGACCGGCTATCGCTGAGTGAGTACTTACGTACTTATCGATGTCAACTACTCACTACATCTTAATTATGTGTACAGACAGCAAAATAATCTCGACGAAAAATACAAAGAATCGGTTGTCTGTAAAGTCGGTTTACTGACGATAGTTGAACGTGACAACGTATGACGTATGACGTTGTCACGTTAACTATCCTTAAAAATATTTATAATGAGTAAAATAAACTATTCGCAATACAAAACGCTACATACATTCGTGAAATCCAGTAAAATCTTCGAACAAAGCACAAGTCATACCTTGACACGTAGGAAATAGAGCAAAATTTTGAATAGCCGAAATATTATTAATAGCTCACAGATTGTTTATTTATTTTTCATTCAGAGTGTGGTCAATGTATCAAAGGTCATAACTAACTAAACTTCTTCACACAAAAGTATTCTCTAAGTCATCGAAATACGTAATATAATAGAAACAAAGAGCGCGGCCCAGGTGGGCCTTACTTGTTGAAAGACTTGAGAGTTAAATGGAACGCCTCAGAGCGAGGTAACGCCGCAAGAACTGTCATGTTTTTCGTGCGCGCACCTCATATCGAATTATAAGACGTTATCACGTCAATAAAGGTACAAATAAGCCGACTTCATGAAGTTGCATCACTTGCAGCAGACCACGTGTCGCAACGACACTGGGTTTGTATGTATTTCTATGAATGTGTCGCTGGACTTCGTGTCGCTAGCTGCGGAGGGTATTTCATAGAAATACAAACCAGTAGTGTCGCTGCGACACATCGTTTGCGGTTGCTTCTTGTCGCTCGCTGCCAACCGGCACCTTTATTATTTACCGAGGTTTTTGACAGAAGTTTATCTGTTCACTAGAGCTTTTGATTGGCTCAACAACGCTGTTGGAAGGATAATCTCCCGTCAAACTAGAAAACTGGAATAATATGTACAAAAAGAAAAATCGTAAAAATTATGGCCCAACCACACATCCAGGGCTCGGAACCGGTATTTTTTTAACCAGGTTAAAACGCTCTTTAACCAAGTTTTTCGCTCGGAGCGAAACCCAGATGCGAGCGGTATTCCTTCTGAAATTAACCTGGTTAATTCCTCGCGGAAAGTAACTAGTGCAGTGATATATTCTATCCCTTTCTAGTGCACCATCTCATAGCCAATAGGCCATTTGTTTTGAATGTGTGGACAATGGGTGGGTCGTCGTGTGTGTGAGTCGGCGGGGCGAACATAATCGCGAACGGTTCTAACCAGTATTTTGAGCAGTGAGCAATTTAATTTCGCTCTTAGAACAAAACCAGGAATAATTTCGGTCTGTTCAGAGCGGAATCGAAATTAAAACGCTCTTTTGGAAATGTATGGCGTTTCTTACGAACAGGATCGCGAAAATTATAATAAATTTAATCTGATAATGAAAAACATGCCTAAAAATTTATAAGCCGTATAATATAACATAATGTAACAATGAAGCTAATTTTCGTTACCGAAGCTACACTTGACAACGGGGTGATGATGATACCATTTATTAAGGTTACTAGCAAAGTTAATTAATCACTATAGTATCGATAGCTAGTGATGTACTCGCTCGAGAATGTCATACGACTATAATAATTATTGATTAGTAACTACTTAGGTACTATCAGGGAAGTTGATTCATATGCTAATGGCGGACCTAAGTCATGTGGTCGGCTTATGTCAATTCAATGTTAGCTGCGATCGGTCGGCTGGGTTTGACGTAACGCGACCAAATTACTTAGGTCCGTCATCTGCATAGGAATCGTTTATCGCGCGGGAACCGTATATTTTAAATTTTTTCGGTATAAAAAGTATCCTAGATCTTTTCCCGGGACTTTGAGTCCACACCGAAAAACAGACAGACAGACGCACTTTCGCATTTATAATATTAGTAAGTAGGGAAGTATGGATAAATAATAATTAATCCAACCTAAAATAATGTTACAATATGAATATTAAACGTCAAGGGCCTTCACATCAAGGGATGGTTATTGGTTATAACTTATACATAAAAGGTATTCTAGGTGTCATTGTGATTTTTGGTTAAAAATAATTTATATAGGTACTAGATGACGCCCGCAACTCCGTTGAGCCAAAATTCGTTTATCGCGCGGGAACCGTACATTTTTTCGGGATAAAAACCATCCTATGTCCTTTCTCGGGACTCGAACTATATCCATGCCAAATTTCAGCAAAATCGGTTCAGCGGTTCGAGAGTGAAGAGGTAACAGACAGACAGACAGACAGACAGACAGACACACTTTCACATTTATAATATTAGTATGGATATGGACATTAGGTACATATTTTGTTATCTCAGCATCGGAGATTACAAATCATTATTTTTATAATTTCCATTAGGCCAGTCTCCAGACAAAATAGTTTTAGACAAAACCCACATTAGGAAGAATTATATTTTTTCAGCCTAAACGTCGATAACAATAAATGTACATTCCTATACTAATTATATTTGTTTCTACTTGTTATCTCTTATCACAAGTTGAGTCCACGGGGGGCATGTTGCGAGTGAATATACAAATATTATGAATTAACTTGAGGTTAATATGTTTTGTTAGTAACTATATGCTATATAGATAGCTATTTAAGTATAAGTGCGCCTTTGTGTGTTTACAAGGAAAACGAAAATTCTCTGAGATAATATACAGCATGACTGGTGAGACATGATCGATACTTAAGGAGAGTACTCTGTACTCGAATCTCATTATAATTATGTAATAAAATTAGGTACTTAATTTTTGACCAAATTTAAATGAATCATGGACACTTAGTAAATCACTATGCAGGCTGCAGCATTGTGCTGCAGCCCTAGCCAGCGCGGCCCACCCCGCCCCGCGCCACGCGCTACCCTTCCCGCGCGCGGTGTCCATGCGTTTGGTAATTATAATTACTTATTTTAGCTACATTTACTCAGTGATCAATTAATGTTATTTTTTTTCAACTAATATAATAGCCAAATATCACGTCCTCGAGTATTGAACATGTCTCACCAGTCATGATGTACCTAGTAAAATAGTAATTATGTAGATCTTATCTAGAGGTGAAGTACTTTTTTTGTGATTGTGCCATAAAGTTAATATACCTATTCCGATAGGTATATTACCTTTATGGATTGTGCACGCTCTGTCCTTTTCTAACATCATATTTTCTCTTGGTAGGGCTACTGTAAGAAATTTCTGTAGAAATATGCAGTTGCTTTGTGTCGTCTTTCCATGTCAATTGTTTTATAATAAGTGTCTTGTCACTACATATATAAAACAAAGTTGTTTTTTCCCTCATGTCCCTTTGTTCCCTTTAATCTTTAAAACTACGCAACGGATTTTGATGCGGTTTTCTTTAATAGAGTGATTTAAGAGGAAGGTTTTGAAATATATTAACATTCATTAAATAGTGGAGAAATACTGCTATTTTTGGGGTTTCTAATGTGATGTCGTAAATATAATTACATTTTTTTCCACTTACATTGCAAACGAAGGCTGAACCCTACGGGATTTATCAAAATAATGTCCTAAGTATTGTACACTATGAAAAGGTCTACAGAAAACTCCGCGATGGTATATGTCTATATCTTATGGATATGAATATAAATCAAAACTGCTGAATTGATATTTAATATTTTTTTCAGCGGCTATATAATATTTTATACCCATGCGAAGCCGTGGCGGGTTGCTAGTAAATAATAAAATAAATATTATGTTTCTATTAACACAAAATTGTACTGGTTTCTGACTATTTAAGTCGATTTATCTATTTAGGAGCCACAATACCTTAAATTGAGCAAACTTTTAAAACCCCTGTTTTGTGTGGGAAAATAATAAGGCAGTATTTAAAATTAACAAACTGTTTAATTAATCATTTTCAGTTTTCTTTACAAAACTAACGTAAGTAGGTACATATATATATAAAAATAGGAAAGATTAAATCAGCATGCTTTATAATTATAATTAATCGTATCTTAAATAAATCTATTAAATCTTACTTAAACTCGTTAAGTATGATTACTAATTCGGAATTAAGTATAAAATTGAATTATTATTTAAAAACTACATAATTAATAATTATCATAATGTTGTAAGTATTATTGAAATACCATAATAATACATTTGTGAACATCGCAGAGACAACTATTTCACCATAGAAGTTTATACTATAAATATTCTGATGTCTCAAAATATACAAATATGGTACCTCAATTGAAATAATATTTTGATCATGCATTTAAAGAAAAACACCCATTTCGATGGTCCGAGTTATCGAAACTGAAAAAAATTGACTTACAAAAGTCTACTTCTTAACTGAACTATCTTTATGTGTCGAAAGTTGCAGTTTCAATTATTTACAGGGAACTACAAATACAAAAATGTATCGTTTCTGCCTATGTCGATATGCTACTTTGGATTATGAATATTTTATTAAAAGTATCACTTTCGATTTATTTTTGCGTACATTGCTTGTACTATCATGAGAGAAGTTGATCCCTATGCAGATGGCGGATCTAAGTCATGTGGTCGGCTTATGTCAATTCAATGTTAGCTGTGATCGGTCGGCTGGGTTTGACGTAACGCGACGCTACCTATATTTAGGCCCGTATTTTTTACGGGCCTAAATATAGGAAGCCTAAAGAATTTTCAAATTTTTTGAAGCTGTATTAAAAATATTCTTTAAAAAGAGCCCTATTGGGCTCTTTTTAATAAAAAAATGCCATTTTTCAGATTCCATAACTTACCTAGGGACCATCGATTTATCGGCACGTTAAGTTTCATCCAAAATCCTGTCATTGGAATTCATACTTTCAAACAAAATTTGAGGTGCCAATAATAGGGCTGCCAAGTGCCAACAATACAGCTGGCAACGATGGGGTTATTTAGAATTATTTAAGATAGCAAGGTGTCGCCTGCGACGTGCTAAATATGGCGCTGATGGCTGCATAGGTGGCTGCTATGGCACCCACAGCTCCCACGATGACCACCTGCCAGCAGAGTAGTTTGGACCAGCCGGGGGTCTCGCTGTAATAAAAGGAAAAGGTTAAATAATCTGAGCCTTAGAGGGCCCCTACGCGAGCAATTTTATGGCGCAATATCACGTATTGCGAAATGTTATTGACCGTCTGGGGTTGATATATTGAACATCGCACGCCTCCAATCTAATTGTCTAATAAACTGTTCAATAAATTGAAGCGTGGTGTTGCACAATACATTTGATCGTATAGGGGCCCGCCGCCAAGACAATTTCGTTTTCATTGACATTAGACGAGTCGAACGTCAACTGCATAATATTATCGAACGTTTATGTCAATTCCATACATTTTAATTCTATAAAGCAGCGATTAATAAAACGTCTTGCCTACAGGTTACTGCCGCACGCAGAATCTTTTAATGATTACTTAACTTTGATTAATGAAGAGTTAGATGACCCGATTAATTTAGTATCAATTTCCTCCTAATATTCGTGAAAGTCCAGGGAAGGCTTATAAACCTTCCCTGGACTTTCACGAATATATTTTAAAGACTAAAAATTAGCCAAATCGGCTCATCCATTATAGAGTTTTAGCGAGACTAACAAAATTTCAAATTAATGTTTATTAATTAGACAGATATAGATTCTGACATAAGCCCCATGTATTTTCTGTCAAACTATACCTTCAATTAAAGTTAAATAATGGATATCGCAGTACAAATGGTCCGGAACCCGGTTTCCGGATAGAAGTTGAGGGGATGTCCGAATGCGGCCGTTACTTATATTATAGCATTGCTTTACTACACGCAAGTTAACGACATTGCTATTCAAAAGTTGTAGGGATTTATTATGTGACTATTGCATTTCTTGAATTTTAGGCACCGTATTTTTTATTCGGGCGCTTTTCTTTAGGTGCCGGCGAGGTGTCGGCTAGCAGCGGGCGACATGAAGCATCCGCAGACGACGTGTCGCAGCGACACTACTGGCTTGTATGTACATATTTCTATGAAACACCCTCCGCAGCTAGCGACACGAAGCTAGCGACACGTTTTATAGAAATATTATATAGAAACAGCTGTAGTGTCGCGACTCGCGACTACACGTCATCTGCTGCCGCTTCTTGTGGCGGGCTTCCAACTTGTATCTCATATAATATATAGGAATACCTATTACCTATATATAAAAATGGATTTCCAACGCTATAACTCGATAATGGCTGAACCGATTCTGCTAATTTTAGTCTTAAAATAATCCTTAAGGTCCAGGGAAGGTTTTAAAGTGAAATTGACCAGTACAGCTAGTCTACTATATTTTAGTCATATCGCATACTTAAATTCGAAGTTGAATGTCCAAAATATACGAGAATGGCATGTATTGGGCATCACAAGGGCTATCTGATGTGTTTGTTAACTTTTAAATATAGAGATTCCGTTGGTAAGTAACTCACATATGCCACCCGACTCCGCGAGCGGCAAATAATTTTGTAAATGCATTTTGTGTAATGAAAAGCTCATTTTTTAATCGCAATAAAAATTCAACACACTATTCATTAGTCACGTTGTAATGTGGAAACTGGAATGTTCCGGCATTATAGCTAATAAGGATCATTCCTTAATAGCTGTGATGCCACTTTGATTAGTAAATAAAACTCAGTTTTGAATCGTAATAAACAATCCATCGCATGGCCACCGCACGGACATAACCAGGACCCACACAAAACTGCGAATTCGCATCGCATCGCAAATATCTGCGACAAAATTTATAATAAAAATGACATTACGATGCGATGCGAATTCGCAGTTGTTTTCAGTAATGGGAGCCCTTACGCCTAAAGTACACCGACGCTGCAAACCGCGAAACAGCGGCGAACCGATTTACTATATCTCACCCGCCACACGACAATGGCTTATATTGCATCTTGATCCATTCCTGTTTAGCAGATTTTTCGCGTTTCGCAGCGTCGGTGTACTTGTAGAAGCGCTAACCCTAAACAACCCACGACACTCACCTCTGCACCTGTCCCTCCGCAGGCGGCTGGTTGTCGAGTTTGAGGAAGCAGTAGCACGGCAGGATGAAGGTGAGCAGGCCGATGGAGGTGGCTCCGACCAGTGCCAGCACAGTATAGAACCGCGGGATGCTCTCCCCGATAAACATGATGCCGGCCATGATGGACACGCGGACCAGGATGCGGTGGCCGATGGAGTCTGTGGAGGAAGGAAAATCGTAAAAAAAAAAACATAATAATAACTCCCACACCGGTTTCGGTGTTTTCATTAAAACCAAGCCGGTTAGGCTGCATTTCCACCAGAGATGTGCGCAGCGATTCTATTGGATCTCAAAAACACATTCCTCGCAACACACAAAACTCATGGAAACGCAGCTAATTACGCAGGAGTAATTTTATAGTGCCCAAGTGGGTGCGCAGTACACAAGAGCACTCTATTCCTACACTCCCATTACCCAGTGGGGCAGAAGACCGACACGACTGGCGAGAGATCGCGCAGGACCGACTATTTACATGGCCCTCCGATGCATGGATCATTGTACTTGTCAGACAATCAGGTGATCAGCTTGCATTGTCCTACCAAACTTGGAAATAACATGTTTCCAACGCGGGAATCGAATCGAGAGAGCGGGAACTGAGTCAAGAGCCACGCTCTAAACCACTGGACCACGGAGATGTTACAACCTCCTCTTTTTTTTTGAAGTCAAAGAGACAAAAGGTCGGACGGATAGAGTAACAGATGACAGCTTAGTTAGACCCTGTGGTTAGACCTAATCAAGAGTGTTCTTAGCCATCATTTTTATTATCATCAGAACCAAAATCAGAGCAGCTCATTGCTAAAAATTTCGAGATTATCTATTTCGTGATTCCTAAGACTTATTACATTGAATCGGAGGTTGTTTTTAAATTTTTTACATTATTTAATTATTATTGTAGTGCTAAGCTGTTTCCATAAGCAGACAAGACGACTCCCGCAACTCCGTTGCGCCAAAATTAGTTATTGAGCGGGAACCGTACTTTTATGGGGAAAAAAGTATCCTAAGTATATGTCTTTTCCCGGGACTTAAACTATCTCCATGTCCAGCAAAATCGGTGCAGATGTTTGGGCGTGAAGAGGTAATAGAGACAGACAGGCAGATAGATAGACAGAAAGACACACACACTTTGGCATTAACATTATTAAATATGTATTTTTTTATCAGAACAGTGACCTTCACAATTACTGCCATATTTGTAGTTTTATGTTAGTCACAAAGTGAACGCTTACCTCTGGGGATATTGTACATCTCCTCCATCTCCTGGCACACGGGGTTAATGGAGATGATGAAGGCAGACACCAACTGAATAGCCATGAGCACATTAGCCACCAGAGTCAATGGTGTGGCAGTGAGAGATGTGATAAAGTTGGGTCCGACACTTTCGCCGTACACCGCGTAGCCAGCGATTGAGATGGGCAGGTAGATGGCCATGATAGCTGAAAGTAGGTAATCATATTGTAGAGGTAATTATTATGTTAAACGTAGATTACAACTTACAGTTTCCGCTGACGCTAAATTGATGACAAACTGGTGGTTACAAGGTACAATATAATAAAGGAATGACTTTCGTCAATCAACTGGTTAGACGTTGAGTTTCGCGTCAAACTTACCAGATTGATGGATTAAGAAACTGACCGTGAAACTATGATTATGATAGAGAAACTCAGGGCTAGTTTCTACAATCTACAGGGACTGCACTGCATTTATTTAATCGCAGTAGGTAATGACCTAAAAGTTTTATAAGTGCAATGTCCATGCAATGAAGAATAGTTCATCTCACAAACTTGCTTGCGCTGATGATATTTTTATAGTACTTTTACTGTTTATGATTTTTAAAACAAAGGATAAGTATGTAAATACTATCAGCAAGGTAGGATAGGTGCATATATGATATTATAATAGGCTGATGGCGAACCTACGTATGGCCACGTAACACGTTATGTTAAGTTCGACAGATCACGACTATCATTAAACTAACATATTCCGGCCATATACCGTAGGTACGCCATCTGCCAATGACAATATCTTTGATGGTACCATCGAGGAAATTGATTCCTAGGCAGTTGACGGACCTACGTCATGTGGTCGGCTTATGTCAATTCAGTGTTGGCTGTGATCGATCGGATTGACTTTAACGCTACCAAATTACTTATTAGGTCCGCCATCTACCAACGACTCAATCTTTAATGGTACCGTACCTGCGACGCTGTGCAGACTCTAACATAAATCGACTAAATGGTACACCATCTGCCATTGAATCATATTTTAATGGTACAATTAACAATCTACCTGCGAAGCTGTACTGCAGGCTCTTGTTGAACTTGGTCTTATCGGCCATGTCGTTCTGTATGGTTGGGAAAGTGGAGGCACCGTTGAAGGCAAACATCATGATGCCGACAGCCAGGAAGAAGTCCTTGAAGCCGTGGATGCCCCAGCGGAACACGAAGGGACGGATGTCGTTCATCATCTGGATAAAGTAGAGGATGCAGGCGATGACCGTCGCGAAGAAAGCGATTGTTCCTAGGAATCTGGAAAGGAAGGTTTTAGGTTAAATAAGCAACCGTTTTTTGACGATATGTTCTTTACATCCTGCAAAGGTCGTCGTTATATTGATATTAGAACGGTCCTTATTACAATCTTCATCGAGGCAAAAACTTCCAAAGTGGCGCTTTGTGCTCTCGACTGTGTTCATATAATATTTTTTATCCTTCGTAATATATCCCCGTTGCCTTAGTTTCCATTCCCTCAGTCATAAGGTGGTGACACCCATGCATCCTACGGCCTACCGTACAATCTGCGTGTGTCAGAACCGGCAGAGTACACGCATTAACACACACAGTAGGTTGGACTAAGCCCATTAGCAGAACTTTATGTTCATGAAGATGAAACGATCGAAAATCTTGCAGTCTTTTTATTAAGTCACATGAGTACCATTTCTGTACTAAGGTCTTTTAATAAAAATGTCTACAATCTACATGGTAGATACTAGAGACATGTTAAAATATTTTTCTAGCACAACATTGCCCTAGTAATTTGTACAATAATGACAAAGTTCCATTGGCTTCGTATTTTTATTGGCTTACTCGTCAGTGTCAGTGAAAGCACCATTCTATTTATTTAAATTATATTTTTATCTCATAGGATATAGATTCATAAAACTCCCTCTGTAGTGAACGATAATGCCAACACTGCACTGGTTTCGGTCACAGTGGCCGGTATGCAGGTATGCAGCAGGAATTTTATGATGAAATCTGTAGTGACATATCGTTTAGTGAAATCCCATACCATCTACCATCATGTAAGTATCAGCCAAGGTGACCCTAAGTATACTCACGAAAAGTCCTTAGGCGTGCCGAACAGCAGCAGTGGGGTCATGGCCCCGGTTACGATGAGGTACCACAAACACAGGGTCATGGTGGGTACCAGCGACAGGAACACCTGCTGGATGATCTGAGCCGCCAGCAGCAGGTAGACTACGGCCACACCGAATTGTGTGACAACGAGCGCCACTGACACTGCCGCACTGCAAGTTTTGACATAAGATAAAATAAGGCCTAATTTTCATTATGAATGATTCATGTCGAGATCACCAATGTGGGAATAAGCGTGGAGCCCGCAGAGGAAGATCTTCCGACCGAGCGAGGTGTTAGGGTCTAAACACACTAGGCTGAATTACGCCGGCGTAATTTCCGCCGTGTTTACGCCGCGTTTAAATTGCATACAAAATACGGGCCGAATATGAGGGGTGACACAGTATTATTAGGTCGCGTTTTGTATGTGTTTGACATTTGCGGCGGAAATTACGCCGGCGTAGATTCAGCCTAGTGTGTTTACACACTTAGTGCAGCGTTGCCAGATTTTTTTATACCAAATTGGGACTTGGAAGTTTTTGAGTGAAAAAGCGGGATTCTTCCGTCAAAAGCGGTACATAGTAAAAAACGTAAAAAATCTAAAGTTTTCGAATTTTTATATTTTTATTTGATTTAAAATAACGTTAACGTGACAATAGATAGCAAAAGTAGCCATAGAAAATCCACCTCTCTACCTCCCACACTCTTATCTTCATTACGCAGTATGCACCTTGCTTAGCACGCTGCACGTACGTTCGAGTTATCCCCAAAAAGCGGGACTGAGCCTGTCCCATTAAAATTTGATTAAAAAATCGGGACGTCCCGCCAAAATCGGGACGTCTGGCAACGCTGTGTCAGTGTCTAAGCACACTAGGCCGAAAATACGCGGCCGAAGTTTGGCATGATTACGACAGCAATGCGCATACAATATAACACGACGTAATTTCGGCAGTGTGTCATCAATCATCAGTCAACAGTAATTTAAAATATATTGCCTAATCATGCCGAACTTCGGCGCGTTTTTTCGGCGTAGTGTGTTTAGACACTACTGCTCAGTCAGGCCGAAGCTGTCATAATATATATACGCACTTAGAAAACTTCGATAGCATGCTGCAGGAATGTGGCGCACACAGTACTTTCTGAAGAAAGGGAGCACTTGCAAGGTTCTTATGATAAAACACTAAAATAAAATTAACGGTTCCAAACTCTTAAAACAACGGAAAATAAAATGGTAAGCAACGAACCGCATCACAAATGTACTGCAAGAAGCCTGCAATGTGTTCGAAGCTTACAGTTCAGACTTCTCACGTTACGGGGTTAACCCGGCGTGAATGAGGTGAAAAATTTTGACACCAGCTGCTATGAGGTTGGTATGACATACCATATTATTGAACTGTCGATTTTGATAACTTGAGATCAATGTAGAATAATGTTTATCACTGTAATTATTAATTAATAAAATAAAACAACCACGTCCAATTATAAAAAAAAAGGTATCTTTGTTGCTATTAGTACAAAGTAATATTTTTTACGCACCAGTCAACTATATTTATGAACTTAGACTGAAAATATAAAAATTTTACAAATTGAAATCCGCGCAATAACCCGCGATGCGTTTACGCGTCTGTAGCCAGGGCTTCATAACGTTATCGAATAACAGAAAAAATATCGTTACGTACCGTTATTTTCATAATGGTAGCCAGATAACGTTATTTTTTAACGATATCTAGTAAAATAACGTTATATTTACCGTTATTATTATAACGTTATTTTTTCGTTATGGCATAACAAAAAAATAACGTTATAATAATAACAGTAAATATAACGTTATTTTCTGGTATCAGGTATGCGATCGTGCACGGTGCACCAAATCTCACTCATATTTAAAATGTAATAAGCGTTCTCTGTGAAAATACAAAGAAAAAAATACACCTTAAAAGCGTGATCACGTTTAGAAAATTTTCCCGCCTGTCATGACTTTCCTGACGGACTATAACGTTATCAAAGAACATATATTTACCGTTATAAATCCTATATAACGTTATAACATTTACCGTTATTAAATACATTTATAACGTTATTTCTAGTATCGGTTAAATTTTCATAACGTTATCTTAACGCCCTTGAAGCAATAACGTTATGAAAAAATAACGTTATTTGAAGCACTGTTTGTAGCTTACATCGCCAACGGCGCAATATTGTCATTGTCACTTAAAATCACTCCCCGTACCACCCCCACCAGCTACTGAGCCAACCAAATCCCAGAAATTTTTTCTCAAAAAAACAGTCGAGAAATATAATTGAGTGTTTTCTAAACCAGCGGGCACAGTATAACAATATGACATATCCGTATTCAATATTGCTATACTGTGCGGCGGGCATGACATATCCGACCTCACTCACGCCGGGTTAATTGGTGTTAGCCTTTTATTTTCAGCTACAGCTATAATATCTTATACTACAGTCAGACACTGGGTACCTAGACTATTTTATGATACATATAATAATTTCAACAGCGAAGGCAATCAAAATAATTAGAACAAGGGATGCGACAATGTGTCGATATCGGTAAGATCCTATCTTATTTCTATCTTGCGTATCGAAATTTTCGAATGCGAGTTGCATAGGTATTGTATTTAAATACAATTAGTATTTAAACATATTATCTAATGGTGGGGTGTACCAAAACTAAGTGATAACACTTAAGGGTGTGTACGTGTTTCTTATAGAGAGCTCAGTGTGAAAGTAGCAGCGCTGAAAGACCAAATCTTCTTTTCACTTTTGTGTCGTTCACGCTCCAGTGTCGCAAGTTACCCCATACAAAAGTGAAAAAAATTCGGTATTTCAGCGCTGCTACTTTCACACTGAGCTTTCTACAAGGAACATGTACACATCCTTAAGTAATATCACTTAGTTTTGTAACACCTCGTAGAATATAGATAGTACGAAATCACTCCATATATCCCAATTCCCATCGAGATGACATTTGGATACGTCAGCGCTTTATTGACTCACTTACCTCCACGTCTTTCCTAGGGCCTGTTCAGCGATGATAGCATATGGGTTCCTCTTCCTGGTCCTCATTTGAGGGTCTCTGGCCTCGATGAGGGACCAGCAGTCTCCCAAACGTTTGCCGCTGAAGGCTGCCATCAGACATATCAGCAGGAGCAACGGAACACCGAGCCATCCTAAAAAAGTGGTAAATGAAGAAATGTGATTCCGAGGGTACTTTGAAGTCGTTAACGATAGATAAAACGAAACGCAAAGCAGCATTTTTGAAATAGCCAATAAAATACAATCACGATGTTAATAATATAAAAATACGCGTGGCACTCAAGGACTGCCGCGGTAAAACTTTTGCATAGCATTTTTTATTAATATACGTCTAGTCGGAGTGGGGGGTGTTAGGGTTTACGTTATAGAATTTGGTCGTCGCGCTCAAAGGCCAAAGCTCGCGATAAAAGCTATGCAATAGCTTAATTATTTTAACAGCGGTGCAACTCGAAAGCTCTATATTGATAGAGCTT
This sequence comes from Lysandra bellargus, assembly GCA_905333045.1. Taxonomy (NCBI): domain Eukaryota; kingdom Metazoa; phylum Arthropoda; class Insecta; order Lepidoptera; family Lycaenidae; genus Lysandra; species Lysandra bellargus. The sequence goes on along the minus strand of HG995319.1, from coordinate 3,890,230 downwards.
TCGAGCTGCACCGCTGCATTCATTGGAATGCTTTCATTTTTCGGCGTTGCGAGATGCGACCCACGGAATTTATAACATCTCGAAAGTTCCGAGTAGCTTGAAGTTTCTTTGTGAATAACCTACACAATAACAACTAATATAAACTCCATGGTTCACTGTGCACTAAATAATTTTTAAATTAACTTTAACTTACAGCGCCAAGCCTTAAGTATAGCTCGATGAGGGCTTGGCGTTACGAGTGTAGCGAAGCACATTAGTATTATTATTAACTGAAGGAGGGGTGAATTAATTAATTAATAATAATCATGTCCGATATTGTAGGCGGCTGGTATGACCCGTCGTACCAGCCGCATGCATCCTGACCGTTGGGCAAAGGTCACCACAGAGTGGGTACCAGAAGACGGACGAGGCCGCCGTGAACGGCCTCGAAAAAGATGGCGAGATGAACTGGAAGCCTACAAGCCTGGCTGGCCTGAGCTGCGGTGGCGTTAGAACGAGATAGATGGAAGACCTTGGAGGAGGTCTTTTCCCAGCAGTGGTATATAGATATTTATCTAATATTATGATTAACATTAAAGTTTGTCAACAAGCTTTTGTGCCCAACTATTGCCCGGTTTCTAAAGTTTTCTTGACAGAAGGTTATATCAGTTAACTTCTGTCAAAAAAATCAGAAACCGGCCATAAAATTAGTATGGAATTAGTATGGATACTAAATCCATACTAATTCTCTGTCTGTCTGTCTGTTACCTCTTCACGTTCAAACCGCTGAACCGATTTTGCTGAAATTTGGCATGAAGATACTTTGAGTCCCGGGAAAGAACATAGGATACTTTTTGTCCCGGAAAAATATACGCTTTCCGCGCGATAAACGAGTTTTGGCGCAACGGAGTTGCGGGCGTCGCGTCATCTAGTAGGTAGGTAATATCGTCACACGTGTTTTTAAATAGGCCTATACTTTGTTGCATAACAATTAACAATATGTAATTTGTTTCTATCTAGAAATTTTACAAGTATGCCTATGTCCCTGGCAATTTCTAAACCACATAAGGGAAGGTGATTTTGTTGTATGTACATAATATAATTTGCATTCGCTACACAAAATAGCAAGCCTTTACTCTAAAATTCGCATTCATAAGAAGCCTAGAATACAAATTACATAATATCATATCTATTAATTTATAAAGTAATAATATTAAGTATATTCTTTTCTAATAAAAGTATTTTCTTTAAAACTTTTAATTTAGAATGCAAACAAAATTCTATATAAATAACATTAACGACTCTGTATTTTTATAAGCCGGGTAGTTGCGTGTGTACGGTAAATTATACGGCTATTGCTGAACCAAAGATTTCCTTTGGTAGGATTGGTCCTTATGGCCCAAGGATCGCGATTTTTAATGTAATTTTTTTTTAATTTTAGCAGCTTATGCTCTGGAGGAAAATAGAGTCTCAATCTGTATATAGGCATTAATTATGGTAATATTCCAAGTTCGGTACCATATTCGAATAACTTAAGAATGCTCATTTTAGGACTCATATTTGCACGATAAAGATGTTAAACAACGTAAAAAGAAGAAGAAGAAGAAGCATTATTTAAACGCGTTAATCTTAGTATGAGTAATTACTGATCCAATTTGAAAAATTCTTTCAGTGTTAGATAACCCATTTATCAAGGAAGGCTATAGGCTATATTTTTTTTCGCTAAGACTAATACAAGCGAAGAAATAGAGGAAAATGTGGAAAAAACGGGGGAAATTATTTGAAAGGGTTTATTTCACGAACTACTATAGTAATTTTTCTGTTATTTGGCACAGATAAAAAGTAGAAACGTGAAGGATTTACGCGGACGAAGTCGCGCGGAACGTCTAGTATTATTAATATGTTTATTGCTCCATTCATCACTATGTCTTTGGCATGTAGAATAATGCGACTATCAGCCTCCTTTTATTACTCAAGTATTACTTTTATTAATCCTGTGAACAGCGTTTTCGTTGGTTGAAAATCATATACTTATTCTAAATTTTTTATTTTATTTTATTTTTACTATCTTTTATCTAAATATTATTCCAAAATTGGCATTTAAACATTCGATTCAATCGAAAATGATACCAAACTCGATTATATACCTAAATCCCACGCAGTTATTGACCTCATACCTTGTTAAAGCTAAAAACCCCCCCTCCCCCACCTGCATGAAATATTCAGGTGGCTCCACATCGTAAACCCATCTTAGGGATATAAAGATCAATCCTACCAAAGGAAATCTTTGGTTCAGCAAAAGCCGTATTCTTCGTTTTTTCGTCTTGTACGCACACGACTAGGGGTCCCACAGTTGTTATTGATACCAACAAAACAGGTTCTAGCCGGCGTCTCTTTCGTTAACGTGGCGAGAGACAGGGATAGACATACTAATTATATTGAAACACTAGCGAGATCCATTTGGAAATGTTTAGAATGTTGCGCAACGATTTGTCGGAGGCAAACAAAATTATCATAAAACTTATTATAACCATGAGTTTTTAACTGGAACAAACGAGTATGTTACACCAAGAAAATTAGTTCGCATGCATATTTCGAAGAAAAAAAGTAAAAATATAATATTTGCAGGAGCTTTTGGCAATGCATTATAAAATCATTTTAAATTGATGATATATACAGTTTCACATAAGGTATACGAATCCGAAAGGGGGTGAGTGGTGACTCAAGGCCCCAAGGGGTCATTCTGAACCACTTTTGTTCTACTTTTGGAAATTAGCGAAAAAAAATTCCAGCCCCTTTCGGCTTGGTATACCTTTTGAAACATATATAATACTATAAATAATAATTATAATATAATATAATACCTTTTAAAATATTAAAATATTTTTATGAATATAATACTTTATATAACGGACATAAGCTTAAAGGAGCACAACAAATAAAACGAATGGACACAGTGTGAATAGTATATTATTATGTAATTACTAACCGAAAGAGGGTTTTGCTAAGCAACAATGTCATAAGTCATAACTCATAACCCATTTTAAAAACACAACACACAAAAAAACAATCGCTAAAGCAATGCCTAAATAGGTAGGAGTAACCTAATAAAATACGTTCACAATGACCAATGTAATTTGTCAGGGATTCAGGGCGAGCAAAGCGAGCACTATATCTAGTATATTCCCCAACTTGTACATTTTTTGGTACACTTTACGGAACTATCACGCATTCACGCAGCACGCCTATTGATTTGTGCAACATCATCAGTCAGTCAGAGTGTGACGTCGCGAGCCCTCACAAAGCTTGGCTTTTAGTTTTAGCTAAAAGATAATAGATATTAGATATACATAATTATATAATCGCAAGGTAAAGTTTTTTATTAAATAACTTAAAATAGGTACTTAAGTATGTTTTACAAACGTATAATAGTTATTAATTTTGTAATTAGTTAATAATTTATTAATGAAACACTAATGAAACGTCATGAAGTTGAGTCACTCATGCACTTAAAAATAGTAATGTTTGTTCTAGTTTTTACTTAACCCTAGATTACTAACCTTCGTCGATTCGACGACGCGGTTTTAAAAAAATTGTTCTATTCTTTTCCGCGCGCGATCACACTTCTTCCATACTTCAGCTAATTTCTATCGACCCGTTGCCTTCGCGACGGACGGTAGTATTTTGTACGTGGGGGGGCTGCAAGCGCCATACCAGCAACCACGTGTCGTCGAAACGACGAGGGTTAGCATTAACGCGACATTTTCTGTTATAAGTTTTGTATATTTATGCGCATTTTTCTTCTTCTGCGGATTTATTTTATTGATATTGTTTATTAATATTATAACTACAATTCTTTCGATGTTATTACAAGATAAAAGCGCTAATCAAAATTCATCAGGAAGTAAGAAAGTAGATCATATCGAAATTGATCCAGCTTACATGACGGATGGTCGTATAAAATTTTTGCAAAGTAGTAATACTTCGATTTTCACGATAGAAACTGGACAAAATAGTAGAGCTCATATACCTCTTGCACATAAAGAAGGAAAACATGTGGTATATGTCCTAAAAGTACTTGCAACAAGTGCAAAAATGGTTGTGCGGAGAGCACAAACTTGACATATGCCACAAACATAATATAATATAAATAACTTCTATTTTAAACTTATTTTCATTTTAATAATCTTTCGCATCCATTACTTTATTAATTTTAAAGATTTTTATTCACAATATCGTCATAAATAGTAGTAGTAAGGATTTAAATTGTTGACTTGTCATGCAAACCAAACTATGATCTCAATTATAAGGCTGTTTAGATAATAAATAAACCAAATCACTTTACTGGAGTAGTATAAATAATTTAAATACAACATTTCCATTAAATAAAAAACAAAACTGTAAACATTTCATTTCTTAACACCTTTTAAACGCCTTTCTAAAATGTCGTAGTCGAAACGGCGAAGGCTAGTAAACAAGCGTCGGAAAATAAGGTTAGTGTTCTATAATAGGGGAGGAGAAGGTGCTATTTTTGTAGTCACTCGAGCGTCATGGAGACCTAGTAGGTTTTTTACATTAGATAAAACTGATAAAAAATAATAAGAGCGTTTTTTATTTTAGCGGTGGATTCAGAAGCTGCGGTAATTTTAAAGTTTTGAAAAAGAAAATATATTTAGAAAATTGATTATTTCGGTCAGTTATTATTATATTTTTGACAACAAAGACTAAATCATTTAGTTTAGTGCAAAATAAAATAACTGCGAAGTTTAGTTAGGAAAATATGAAGGTTTATTTTTTTATATTTTAAAATGCTCCTACAGGCTTACCTTATCTTTGAATCATCAGTGCTTTTTATGGAAGCTTCTCTGGGGTAATTTAAGCATCCCCTTTCTTAATCTGACAGATCGGATGACATTTCAATATTTAAAAAAAAAAAATTAACCCACCACGTGAGAAATCTGATTTCTATACCATGATAACTATACACAGTAATGTCGGAAGCCTATACAAGCTCAATCTGACACGCTCGAGCTACTCCCAAAATCCCCTCTTCCCCTCTACTACTAGGGTTAAAACTCATTTAAAAGCAGTGACGAATTAACCCTTAATCAAATTAAGCAATTGCCTAGTGCATCACGTCTGAGGGGGCACAAGGACAAAAAACATCCGTCCTTAGGGCATCACGTCTCACCACGTGAACGTCTCACTCTCAACGTTACCAAAATCCAAAACGTTACCAAAACCAAAAAAAGTTTCTAAGAAAAAAACTAATGTTTTAGGTGGTAAAAGCTTAAAGACCGATTCTAGTTGACATACGCCGGTTCTTCTCGCCGGGTTAGTTCCCGAACCGGTGGTAGGCAACATGTAGCTCAACGTTCTGAAAACATTTGATTCAAATTTATTCAGAAATAAAACGATTTTTATTTATTTATTATTTATTTATACGGTTTGGGGGGTTGTACACAGGCATTATGTACTATATTGTACTTTTAAGACTATAATAATTATTATTCGACTGCGTACGTAAAATATAATTTGTTATAAAAAAAAATAACATAGAACTATACTGTAGGTACATAAATAGGTTATAGGTACAGTTTACATGAACAGACTTTATGTTTATTAATTATTTTTATAATTAACTTAATTATTTTAAAGAAATGTTTTTCATACAAAAATACACATCGATGTGCACGTGATACACACAAGTTTATAAATATTAATATCGATATTTTAAATATTTCGGATATCGAATAATATTATATGTATGTATGCATGTTCAAATCAGTCATTGGACGTTTGTTGTTGTGAAATAAAACCAGTTTTTAAAATTCTTGAACGAGTAATAATAATTTATAACTAAATTTTTATGTAAAAACAGCTATAATGTGTCGTGTGGGCCCTATTAAAATATGTCAATGTGTGCCAATCACACACGAATCCAAGTGACCATGTTATAGCCATGTTATAAGAAAACTGTAGGAACTGTAACTTAATAATAATTATAATATTCTCAAATAATATTACACTAAGTTCGGAGAGGAGCGCGCTACTAGCAAAATGCAAATTTACAGTAAATACTCGGTACTCCGAACTCCGAAGTCCGACTAAAATCCGACATATTATTCGATATGTTACGCTCAAAGACCAAAATCGCTCAGTGAGCGAAAAAATAGCTCACAACGCGTTGTGGTCACTGTGAAACAGCCACGACGCGTTCTGGCAATCACAAAAAGGCCATAACGCGAAATTCGTGTCGTGGCTGATTTGCTATTCGTTTTTCTTGATTTGTTTTTGATTGATTAATGATTAATCATCCATAGGTATGGAAGATTATATTTGAATTACCACGCGTACTACAAAATATTTTTTCTTTTACTAAATCACTGCATAACGTGTTTATCATTATTATTTATAAAATATCCATAGTTTTATACTATCCGTACTAATAATTATTATTAATGTCTGTCTCTCTGTCTGTCTGGCGCAACGTAGTAGCAGACATCAACTGGCGACGCCTTGATAATTTGGCTGTAGCGATGCCGATTTTTCTCAGCAATGACTAAAGCTAAGAAACTAAAGTTCATTGTCAGTATTCATCGTGTCTTTGTCTTTGAATTGCCCATAGCATAACACGATTGGACAACTTTTATAACACAGAATTATCAATCGAAAAGACCTCTGTAAAAAAAGGGATTCCTATTTTTCCAACAGAGGAGAGTGATTTAAGGTTCCAAATTTGTACATAAATTGGTTGAAGCATACGCTTTAATATGTGCATAGCTTATGTGAAATGTATTTATGGTTTTTAAATTACGCGACAAAAACCATTTTGTCGCTTACGCCCTTTCCATTTTTTGCTGTTCCATTGCTTCTCATAGAACACAAGCAATCTAAAACATATCCAACACGATTTCTTACTTTAACGTGGCGTCACCTTAAGTCATAGAAGCTCGCACGAGCGCAAACAAGTTTAAAATTTGAAAAAATGAAGGAAAATCTTTGAAAGTGCTTATCACACAAACTACTGGGGCAATTTTTATGTTATTTGGCACAAAATACAGATATAGAGTAGACCACGTGAGGCATTTGCTATTTATTTGCGGGAAATGTACGGTTTCCGTGAATTTCCTAATTTAAACGAGCGAAGCCGCACATATAAAGATTTTAGTTATTTTCAGTGAAAGTTGCAAACAAATTAAAATTATTACGTTTACGGTTTAACTTATTATGCCTACTTGCTGTAGTAATAATTTCCCTATGATTTTCTTGTTTCAAGCCGTACTAACTAGTAATTTTACTTGATAATATTGTTGTAGGAACTTGAAATACGCTATTTAGCGGTGATTGAGTTCCAGATAACCAGCAAAGTCATTTAAAATATGAAATACAAATATCTAGATAATAATATGATAGCTTTGGTGGACATTTTCCTTATCAATTTTTGTCGCATTTGCATAAATATTTGATTAATATGTAGGTACGTATTAGTATAAAAATAGTAGTAATAATTCTTGAAGTAACACTAGGGCTTAAGTCTGTTACGCCAAAATTTGTTTATCGCGTGGGAACCGTACATTTTCCGGGATAAAAAGTATTGTCCTTTCCTGGGACCCAAAGTATATGTATATGTACCAAATTTTAGCAAATTCGGTTCAGCGGTTAGGGCGTGAAGAGGTAACCGAGTGATCGACAAACAGACAGACAGCTGATACTGGATACACTTTTGCATTTATGATATTAATTAGTAATTAGTGTGGACTATTATTAGATGTAGACATTATGTTCCGGGATCGGGGATTCATAACATTTTTAACCCCCGACGAAAAAGACCTGTGTTACTCTGACATTTTATTAAAAAATGTCAAAGTTGTACAACACCCTTCCTTTTCAATCGGTCACACACACAGCACACTGCACACATATAATTAATATAATATGTGTGTGTGACCGATTGATATAGTTTTTTTTTTTTATCCTTACATAATCGAGAGTGATCTTATCATTATAGTTCACCATCATCTGACCACTCAGAGCTGTAGAAGGGCTTATTCTACTAATTAAAAGTAACTAGCTGTTGCCCGCGACTTCGTCCGCGTTAGCAATAGTAGACCACATCCCAAGTATTATTTACTGTACAAAAATATTCCTACGATTTTTATTAAATAAAGATATTCCGCGCGGTTTCGCTTGCGTAATTTAGGAATTTCACGCAACCGTATACTTTCCCGCAAAAAAAAGCCTATGTGCCTTCACGTTGTCTATTCTTCATGTTTGCCAAATAACATAAAAATTGCTCCAGTAGTTCTTAAGATAATAAGCAATTTCATATAATATCCCCCGTTTTTCCACATTTTCCTCTATTTCTTCGCTCCTATTAGTCTTAGCGTGATAAAATATAGCCTATAGCCTTCCTCGATAAATTGGCTATCCAACAGAAAAATAATTTTTCAAATCAGACCAGTAGTTCCTGAGATTAGCGAGTTCAAACAAACAAACAAACTCTTGAGAATTATAATATTAGTATAGACTAGCAGTTTTTAGATTGAATTGGTGTTTTTTTTTTCTTGACCTACGCTTTATCTTGCTTACCAGTTTTGACGAATGCTCTCGGTAAGGCCAGGACTCCACCGCCGGCTATCTCTCCAACCACCAGCAGTGCTGTCTGCTTGACTGACAGACCACCGCCACCATTCTTGTTCAGCTCCGGATCTTCACCATTGTCTCCCTATGAGGAAATAGATATTTCTTAATCATCTTAAATATGGAAACAGTTTCAAGGACGTTTTCATTACATATTTGTTATAACCCGCCCCTGGATGTTTTCCGCATGCGGGTGATAGCACGCTCCTGATAGGAAAAACATCTAGGAAATGATAGGATGCGGGCAATTTTTATGGCCGCAAATCCGCACGCGGATGATGACACGTATGACGAAAAGCGCTCTAGGGGGGGGGGGGGGGGGGGTGTAAACAACGAAACGGCCGCCGGCCGGTCAACAAAGGGGGTAAGAAGGGAAATTAAATATTATAATTTATATCTTTGCCGTGTGTGGTGCGCTCAAATCAGCCTTCTTATTACTTCATGATGGCAATTATTATAGACCACAAGACCAAGACACGTCATACTGCCTTCCGCGATATTACATTGCCTAAGTTACTTACTAGTTACTAGCTTACTATGCTACTACCTAGTACCTACTGAATTTTCTATTGTTCTAATCTTATTCTAACTATAAAAGGTCTTATTCTAATTCCTCGAATGTTGCGTAGTCCGTACACGGTCTGTACCTACCCTCAAAGCAACATTTACTATTTTTTACCCATCCCAAAAAGTGGACATCGTCGCTGATTTAGTTTCCATCTATAAACTTTTTCTACTTCCATCTTGTCATGTAAAAGGTAAATAAGAAAAATATTAAAATTAACACTAAACTAAGCCATGTAGGCGAATCCAATTAGTTGAAAACAGGATTACCTACTGTAGCCAACAGCTGGCTAGCGAGCTATGACCTACTCTAGTATTCGATCCTATATTCCACTGCATGTGCTTGTAATTTAAGTTAGCAGGTACAAGAGACAAGTAAAGATAATACATATACCTAACATATTATATTTAACTTGCTGACTCGGTCAACGATTTTTTGATATAAATACGCTATTTCGGATATGAAAAGCGTTAGCCGATTTTCACACCAACCGGTAATCACAAAATTTCATTAAAATCGGTCCAGTCGTTTTGGTGTAATGTGACAAAAACACAGACACGAGAATTTTATATAGGTTCTTATCTAATTTGTTGCATGATAGAGTTAAATCCGGTCACTGACCTATTATGCTTGTTTCTTTCTTTTGCCTTTTCTATAGGTATCCCAGTTTTCTAATCTTATTTCTAGGTAGGTACCTATACTTAAGTAACTGTGCAAAGGAAAGCTTTTCCGGGATTCCTAACTCTAAACTAGCTTTAAACTAAGAAGGTAATAACAGCTTCAAATAATAATGTATAGTTATTAAACCTGTCTAGTAAGACCTTGGGCCACAAACTAATGATGCACGCCTGTATATAACAAAACATACAATATTACCACAATTAAATGATATTTAGTAGAACATCATCGCAAAAGACCACCCAACCATGTATTTTACTACTATAATTCAAAATTAATAAAGTTTATAACTCAAAGGTGACTGACATAGTGACACAGCCCAAATTCAAACGGATCGGGCTGAAATTTGGCATGCAGGTAGATGTTATGACGTATACATCCGCTAAGAAAGGATCTTGATCAATTCTGTCCTCAAGGGGATAAAATAGGGGATGACAGTTTTTTATGAAACTGTGTCAATTTTAAACAAATAGGGCTGAGACACTCTTCTCTTTATGGTAAACAAATATCGCGATACTAAAAAAAAGACTATCAAAACTTGACTATAATATTTAGGTTAATCGAACCACGTTTTCAATTCCAAAAATAGTACTCAATTCGACAACTGATATTCCCATATCATTCAATGAGAGGAACTGAAAAAGAGCAGCAGAATATAAAACGTCGCGTCGGTCAATTTACGGTAATATGATTTTTTAAATTATTTAATAGTAATTTGATAGACTGTCCTGTATAATTTAGATTTTAGATTATATTTTAATACCAGAATCCGTAATGCACGATTTTTATTTCAATAACGAGGATGAGTTACGCTACTGTATATATTTGTATTGTGATATAACCTGAGGAGTATACTGTATAGTAACTAGGTAGGTATTTAATAGTTAATAACACTAAGTACTAACATACGGAGGTTGGGACCTAGGATGTTATGAACGCAATATTCAATAGCATTAGCTTATCATTTAAGCATCGAAGAGTTATATTTAAGTATCGATTTGGCTGTCTGGTCACAATTCAACATTGTTGTTGATTTAGCAAATGTTTTGGCGTTAACCAATCAAAATTGAAAAATCTTAGAAAACAGGCGTAAGGGGATTAGCCTTATCTTTAAAAAAAACCCGGCCAAGTGCGTGTTGGGCCACGCGTAATAAAAGGTTCCGTAGAACCACTAGTTTTTTTTTTTAATTTTGTATGGTCAATGAATGTACATTTATAACATGTTTTACACTACTAACAACACCATCTCAGTTACTTTCAAAGGAATTTTAAGAGCCCGTCCTCTCTTTTCTACTGCTCTCTTCACACTCACGCCCGTCTTTCATATGCTAGGTGAAAAAGGACGATCGCCAAGTTAGCGGGCAGATAGAGGTTTTCTGTTTTTAAAGGGTTTTTTATATTGAAGTGGTAAAAAGTAATTCCAACACTTTATAGACGACTTTTTCAACAGTACATTGTATTTTTTTCATACCGTTAAGACGTCAATACAATCCATAAAAAGGTGATATTCTAAACCTTTTACAGCAAAAATCACAACTGTCGCGGGTTTGAGTTGGATTATTTAAAGATACTTAAAAAAAATAAAAAATCTAGCTCCAACACTATATTATAATTGAAATGATCTTACATGTTGTGCATTAAAGCTTATAGAAATACTGTATTTTAACTGTTAAATCACGTCTGTTAAATGAGCGAAATCGGCAAAATTTCGTATACGGACTCTTAACGAAAAGCTCCTTTATACTTCGCCGAATACATTTTTTTCAGTTGATCGACTATTAATGTCTATTACTCAATAACTTATGAAGTTTTCTTAGCCGTGATAGTTTTCCTTTTAAATTCGGCACATTTCCTACTCCCGTGAATTTTTTCACATTTCCAAAAGCAACCGTTTAGCTGGTAGAAGGGGGGGATACTGGACTCTAACGATTTTTTCCACTTTAAAACTTAATATTTCACAAACAGATGCCTAAATTAAAAAATACATACTCCCATACTAATATTATAAATGCGAAAGTGTGTCTGTCTGTCTGTCTGTCTGTTACCTCTTCACGCCCAAACTGCTGAAGTGATTTTGCTGAAATTTGTTATGGAAATACTTTGAGTCCCAGGAAAGGACATAGGATACCTTTTATCCCAGAAAAATGTACGATTCCCGCGCGATAAACAAATTTTGGCGCAACGGAGTTGCGGGCGTCATCTAGTCTAGTGATCTATAAATACTCATAATATTTTAAAAAACCTATCCAACAACACCCCACACGATGAAGTGAACGCGAAAAAAAAATCATCCCCCCTTGATGTGTAGGGAAGGTACCATAAAAAATATTTCTTTTAAGATTTCATGTACCATTTTGTCAGCATCATTAATATCTGCATTAATGCCAAACATTAATGCCAAAAATTACAGCTTTGTAGGTCCTATAGTCTCTGAGCAAAACCTTGGACAGACAGACAGACGGACAGACCGAAACTACATAATATAAGGGTTCCTTGTTGACTACGGAACCCTAAAAATTCGCCGGTTTTCCTCTCTTATCTTGTGACTCCTAAAAGATTGAAAAATGTCCTATTTTTCATTAAATATTTTATCATTTTTCTTACCACTTTAGCTACAAGGGGTGTAGTTTCTGAAGCCTCCGACTTGCCGCCCGACGTCGACGACTCTAAACCGTTTTTCTTACTCATTTTTTTACCTGCAACGAAAAAGGTTTCATAAATTGAAAAAAGTATAAAATTAACAAAAATAAAACAAAATATAAACTTGCTACTTATGCCTCACTGAATGAATGACGCTTTTAAGCTTCTAGAAAGGTAAAAAAAAATTAAACAACAAAAAGCTACCTATAACCTAATCCAGAGCGGTACCTAGTTAACGTAAAATATGACTGTATTCTGAATGAGTACTTGTAGATAAATTTTAAATCCAGTTTTTAGCTAGATATTCGACGCGAAAATAACCGAAAAAAGGAAACGGCTGTTGAGCTTTGTACTATTCGGAGACTCTAAAAAAGTAAATTACTTATTTGAAATACCTTCAAATATTATGTAGTTATATTATTATACCTTCAAATGTATTCTAATTTCTAATGCGAAGGCGTCTACGAATCACTGACTTGTTTATTCCAAAAAGCCGGTTCTACGAACGCGCGATACGAATAAGGTTAGATTAAAAATTGATACCAGAATAATAAAAAGCGTTTTTGTGGAGACAGACGACTTTGTATTTAATTAGATTCAATATAAATAAGTTCGTTCAGAGTTGTATTATAGTGTTATATTGGGGTCGTAATCATTGAAACATAAGTAAAACAATTTTGAATGGATAAGGCAAATGGGGCACACGGCACTTGTATGCTTTGTGTCTTTGTATGTTTTCGGCCCTATTTTATATTTTTTTAATGTCTCAGCACCTACCTAACCTATTTAGTTTACTAAAGCCTTTTAGTCTGAAAAGGTTTGGACGCCAAATTACGCCTTAACAATTCAATTATACATGTTTTAACAATTACATTTTTATGATTTAGCCATCCTTATTATACTGGTTCTCTTTCTTTAGCATCTTTAATAAAATATATTATACTAGGAAGGATCAATGTACTATAGTTGCTATAATAAATTGACAAAATATGACAATAATAGCGTGGAATCGCCGGCTGAAGCTGCTCTTTCTTAAGACTAGATAATATAATTTATACTGAAAATATAATCTACTGGGGTGTTATAAGAATATTTCTAACTTCTTACCCTCGCTCTCATACAAACAAATATGTTTCTAAAACAATAAAAGCTGAATCTATCTTTTAACACTAAACATAACAACCTACGTTAAAATATCATTAAAATATTTTGTACCGGTCGTAATTACTCAAGTTACTCAAAATCGAATCTACCTTCAACCCCTAACCAAGCTACATACCCTAGATAGTAAAAACGGAATCATAGAACGAAAAAGTTTGAAAAAACGTGACAATTTCGATGTACCTATAGTTATAGAATAGGACAGAAGCGAGCCACTCAACTGGTTTGGATAGCTTAATGATCGTCCAATTTCCTGTATATAAATGAGCTGAATTGGTACGGTCACTACGGCTCATATACGGCTTCACTCACCCAAGACGGCCGGCTCCCACTGTGTACGATCTCAAACTAACGACCAGGTGGACGAAATTCCCGAACAAAAAAAAATTTGGGTTCCAAATTTAAACGTAGCAACTGTACCCAATCAGATAATCTGTGCAAGGTCGACTGTGATTGGCTGATAAAAAAGACCATAGAGAATATAAACTACATGAGAAAAAAGACGAAGAAGGAGTTTAAAATTCAAAGTTCGATTTTCATTTTGTGAAAATTATTTTGTAGCAACTCATACAAAAATTGTAAATTAAGTGGATTAATTAATGAAAAACGAAAGGTAAGCCATTGTGAAATGTAAATGTAACCGTAAATTGATAAATTGAAGCAAAACATAACTATGTCATACCATGTTCTAATACAAAGTATGTCGCAGTATTATTTGCATATTTGTACAATAATTTACAACATAAACTATATTAATATGAAAAAGATAGATTATTATTTCATAGAAAATATTATAATGTATATCAGTATGCAGTTAATTTGGAAAATGTTAAAATGTGTATATTGTTTTATTGTAATAATACATAAGGTTGATAAGTATACTTAATAATTTATGTAAACTGTATGGAAATGTAGTAAATGAAAAATGTTTCATTAATTTCACATTTTTAGGTCCCTATACTAGTTTGCAACATTTTAGTCTGCAAGCAATAGCTGGAGAAGGAAGGTATGGGATTATGAGTGGTACGGCCACCAAGGAAAAATCCTCTGATCAAGACGTGAGGTGGTATGCAGCTGGCCTGAGCCCACGCGATAGATTTCAGCTGTCGTATACAGGGTGTAACAAAACAAAGTAATGATACTTAAGTGTGTTACATGTATAAAGGTGCGCGTCTACTGGATCGGGATCGGAGCATACTGCGTAGGTATGCAGCGGACGGATTTGTTGCTTTGTATGTATGGTACTGACTACTGTGAACTGCACTAGAAGTACTGGAACGTCATTCTGCGCCTAACAAAATATATATGACGACACGACGCGCAATCCGCACCGTACGCCCCGATTCTGACCTGGTGGACGCGCAGCTTTAATCCCCTCCCTATATAGAGTTTACTGTGTAAGCCAATCAAGTAGTTAGTAGAGTAGCATAGACAGCTATTCTATTATATTTATAAATAAAATACATAAAACTGTACTGTAATATTATAATATTGAGTAATAGAAATCAACAAAAGCTTGTGGATTAAATCTGTTTTATTGTTTAATTTACCTTATTAGCCTATTTATTTAGCTGTGTACAATAATTTTTATTGAAATAAAACATTTATTTGAGCTTATTTATTTATTTATTTATTTTTTAATTTTTGGTATGTTTAGAGTGAAAAGTTTTGCACTTAAAAATTTTAACTTCAGTTTCAAATTAAAAAAATAACGGATGTTTATTTTTTTTCTTCTAAGTCCGACCTCTTGTTACGTAGTATACAGTTTACATCCTCTTTGCTAACGACTGCTGACGACGCGACGCGACGTTCAAACTTGAACGTCAACCAGTGTTAAGGGCCCCCGAGACGGTCAAACGGTTTGACTCAAACACGTAAATTTTGGTTTGACTCAAACCATTTTGATCGTCTACAAAGCTAGTTTGAACGGTTTGTCAAACATTTACGTGTTTGAAGCTCGTTTGATGAAATTTTATATTTTGGTTGTGTTTGACGCGCCGTTTGATCGTGTTCCGATGCGTTTGAACAAACTTTGTACCATTCTTTGGAGTACATTATTTTTAACCGACTAAAAAAGGAGGTTATCAATTCGACTCTTAAACAGTATAATATTTCCAGAAGTACCCAGTTTTCGTATATGTTAGTCTATATAGGCATCTGAACAAATGTGCAAAATTTCAAAAGTGTATGTATGTTTTTATGTTTGTGTTCATATAATATCTCCGAAACTACAAGTCCGATTTAAATATTTTTGTTGTACTATACATGTTTTGTTTAACACGGGAGACTTCTGCAAGATTCATCAAAATAGGTTTAGTAGTTTTTGAGATAGGGAATTTAATTCTCAATTTCGTACAATTTTTAAGTCAGTTTTATCTTTTAAAAAATTATATTTATTCGTCACAAGACGTGTACTCCACGTTTGACAAACCGTTCAAACCGACATCAAACGGTTGCAACAAACACGTAAGGTTTGAATCAAACCGTTTTATCGTCTCGGGGGCCCTTTAGCAACCTAAATGGGACTGGTGACTGGTCGTCAACTTGCCTTTTGCCACAAGAATGTTACATTACGATTTTTAGGGATTTAATGGGAGTTTAAAACGCTTACGTGTTAATTGTTGAATTTGATTTTAGTGGAATTTGTATTTTTTAGTAAATACAAACGTAAATTCATTTGAAATTTGAATAAATACTCCGAAATCCGAATCCTAAATGTAATATCAAGATATATATCAAGATAAATTAATATACCTATATAATAGGCAGTTACCTAGTACCTACCTACTTGTTCGAGTTTTCTAGTATTTTTAAAAGTTACTTTAAAAATTGCGTAAACTTGCTTTATCATTGATTTGTCATTCAAAATAAAAACAATTTTAAGCTCAGCAAGCTCCACTGCTGGATATCTATAATCTAGCCAAATAAATACTTACTTAAATTTAAAAAAAAACTGTTTTGTTGCTAGATGACGTATAAAAGCTTAGGTAGATACCATGTAGATACCTACTTAAAGAGAAACTTGTAGGTCTTCCAACTTCGGTACCTAAGTAGGTAATATGACTTACATTAAATTATAATATTTTCTGCGAGTGTTACATGGCGCATATATACCAACATGTTATTATATTTGACCGACTTCCAAAAAGGAGGAGGTAATACGTTCGGCTGTATGTATTTTTTTTATGTATGTTCACCGATCACTCAGCCGTTTGTCGTCCGATTTTCAAAATTCTTTTTGTGTTGTGCAGGGTTCAACTCGAATTTGGTACCATGTTCACAAAAGTGGTGATCTGATGATGGGATCCTTGAGGAATCGAGGGGACTCCTAGGAATTTGTATGGAAACATATAGTGATTTTGATTTTTTCTGAAGCATTCGAGGTAAATGCTATCAAAAAGTAAGATTTCGTACCAGGTAATACCCTGGATCTGAAGGTACCGAACAGAACTTTTGAATGCTTATAGGTACAGGTTCGGGGATTTCGGCGTTGTGTAAACAACTGAAAGCATAAGCCAACACATCAATTTGATTGGTCATCATCATCACAACCATAATTATACCATGGCTCATCACACTATGACCCAATTATTGGTACTTTTCGTGATATTTTCCATCGAGTTGATGTTTTTGATGATGATTTCGCTGTTTGAAGACAGATTTTCAAAATTATTTTTGTGTTGTATAGGGTTTAACTCTAATTTGGCTTATACCATAGCTCATCACACTATGACCCAATTATTTGTACTTTTCGTGATATTTTGCATCGAAGCAGATGTTTTTGATGATGATTTCGCTGTTTGAGGACAGATTTTCAAATTTCTCGTGTTGTTGTATAAGATATAATCTTAATTTTGTATACTTAACAATTACGAAAGTGGTGACTGATGATGGGATCTATGAGCAATCGAGGGAAATGCTTGATATTTATCAAAACACTCATAGTGGTAAAAATGTTGTTTCTAGTAAGTAAATTAAATTTATAATTTAAAATTAAAAAAATATTATGTTACGAATAAGAGAAATTTCATACAAAGGTGTCTCTTGGTCCAAAAGCACTGAACAGAACTCCTGAACCTTTAAAGATAAAAGTTTGGAAATTGCAGCATCGCTTAGATAACTGCAAGCATTTACCACAATTTCGCTTACAGTAGCGTCATAATGTGAATAGTTAACATTCGTATTGGTTATTTACGCATAAAGCCTTATTTTGTAGATACTTAACTAAAAAGAGTGAAATTATTATTTTTAACAAAAAAATTAAAACCGTATTCCAAGGTAAAAGCAATAGTTATATTATAAACTAAAAAGTATTAAATATCTCTTACTCTTTAATAGTGCCTTTTTCAGAATTCGTCTAAATCTCAACTATTTCTGTACATACTACAGTCTTCATTAGTTTGAAGTCGGTACCAGTTCCAAAAGTTTCAGATATTCTGACATTGACTGAACTCACGATAAAATTAGCTGGTACCGACTTCGAAGTAATGAAGACTGTAGTATGTACAGAAATAGTTGAGATTTAGACGAATTCTGAAAAAGGCACTATTGAAGAGTAAGAGCTATTTAATACTTTTTAGTTCATAATATAACTATTGTTTTTACCCTGGAAGTCGGTTTTAATTTTTTTGTTAAAAATAATAATTACATTTACATTTACACGGTTTTTAAGTTTTCTGCGAAAAAGTCTGTAAGTCAATAAATCGTATCTAGTCCTAATGCCTAAATAAACCTTAGCTAGACCTCAAATTATAGCTAGAACCTTACCCAATAATTAAACACAAACCAGTGTTTTAAATATTCACTAACTTGAAAATACTTATTTTGCAAAACTGCAACTACAATACAGTATAGGTACAGAATAAAGACGCAACGATAAAAGATAAACATCAGATAAGTCTGAACACTGTAATTGTAACAGCAAGATGTGGTGACTGGTGATAACCCAGCGCGGCGTTGAGCGTTCAATGCGAGTATTGAAGTCTGAAGATCAATGTACAATAGACAGCTGAACTCGATACAACCGGGAGGAAACGCGATACGATTATCTCATATCAGCTTTCGACTCAAGGCGTCAATCATAATTACAAAATTTTCATGTTCAAAGTTTTTGCCCACTTTAAAATGAATTGAATTGATGAATGATGATTGTCAATTTTTAATTAATTAGTATTTCAGAATACCTATAAGGACGGCATTATCGTTTTTAAACGATAAAGTCCTTTTTTGTCTAGATAAAAAAAACATAATTCATATAAAGGAAAAGACCTAATGCTAGACACGGAACTAATAGATGACACTTACGAAAAAAATACCATAAAAATAAGAATTACTCTACTTATTTCTCAACACTGTAAATTTTATAAGCTTCTCAAGCTATCTGTTAAGGTGACAAAATATATTAGGGACGCCTTCAGGAACAAAATTTTAAAATGGGATTAGTTTTCGTAAACAATGTGACCGCGTCGACACGCGCTCGGCAATTTCTTAGCAAAATATATTATTTTAAGGAAGGCGAAATTTTGCACGTAAGTTTTGAATGCATTTATTTGATTTTTTGTAATTTCTATTGATTTCATTGGATTAATGGTCATGTTGCAAACACTAATAAATGTTTATTTATGATTTTTTATCCATTTTCCCTAACAATATAAAGGATGTCTATCTACTGCAAATATCATCACTATTCTCTGAAAATATAATTCTACTAACAAACTAACAACTTAGAACTACTGTACCGAAAAATGGACATGGTGTCAAATATTAGACCTTGTATTGATCTAAAAATCGATTGCTTTAGTTTTTCAGCAGTAAAAAGAAGAAAAAGGAGAGCTGAGAAAAGAAAGAAGAAAAAAGAAGAGGCAAGAGAAGCATGGAGACTAAAGACTGGAAATAAATTTGCAAGAAAAAAAAATATGAAAAATAAAAATAAAAGGAAAGATATTTTCATCTTGGAAGAACAATGGATAGAATCTGGAGACAACGTGGATAATATTTCTGATGCATGTAGTAACTATGATGAAGTAAATGAAATCTTTTGAAAAACGGCAAAAAAAGATCTAATAAATAGGAAAAAATCGGCCAAGTACGAGTCGGACTCGCGCACGAAGGGTTCCGTACCGTTATAAAGCAAAAATTGGCCAAAAATTGTGTTTTTTGTATGGGAGCCCCCCTTAAATTTTTATTTTATTTGAATATTATTATGAATTATTAAATAACACATATATTTAAAGCCTTTGTGAAAATTTCAAGTGACGGCCTGTTGCCATTATTGATATCGAGCAAAAAAGGCTAAAAAAATCATGTTTGTGGACAGACAGACAGACAGACAGACAGACAGACAGACAGACAGACGGACAGACAGCGAAGTCTTAGTAATAGGGTTCCTTTTTTACCCTTTGGGTACGGAACCCTAAAAATGTAAAATGTAATATAATTTTCTATGTCAACTATTAGTTCACATTGGTGTCTACTATTAGTGATGTTCGTTTTTTGTGATGTCATCCATTAGGGTTTATGACTAAGTTTACAAAAATACCAATTATATATTTTTTTATTGATTTATCTGAGAATAACTAGAATAGTTTTAATTTGTTTTAATTTGTTAAAGTAACAGAAGACATAAAATAAGTTATCAATCTTTTATTTTCATAAATATACATTTTATTACATTCAAATGTTTTATTTTTCCTTATAGTGTCTACCATTAGTGCTTTTCCTTTAAGTAAGTATATATTAAAAATATGTACGAATTAGCAAATAATATTTTCAAACAAAGGTTAATACGATATTTTTAAAATCAAAAATAATTGTAGGTACTTATCCACTATTTGTATACTTTTATACGAGCGCATATTTACGCAAACGGAACCCTAATATTGCCGTCAAATTAAAAATACGTCGAAAAATCGTGGATTACATCGTGAAAAAATATGCATCCACCAGGAGTTTTAGCAATAGCAAGCATTCAGGACAGCCTCGCAAAGTCACAACAATTGAAGGTAAGGGTAGTGCCAGTTAACGTGATCGACGACTCACGGGTCCAGAGATTGCACCTTAGATCTAAGAAACTGGAGATTTCCCTTTGAGTACTTTTACAATGAAAAACAGTGTTTGGAAGAGTGGGAGTGACAGTGAAGAAATCTCTTTAAGACCTCGAAATAACGTGTAGAAACGGTTAAAGTACATAAAAATTGGCGCACGATCAGTGGGAGAGAGTTTTATAGAGTGACTAGCGACCCACCCCGGTGTCGCACGGGTATAAGATATATAGCCACTCAAAAAATGATTAAAATCGATAGCCTATGATCCTTCACGTGGTCTACTTCTTATCTGTGCCAAATAACATAAAATGTTCTCCAGTAGTTCGCGAGAAGACCTTTCAAATAATTTCCCCCGTTTTTTCCACATTAACCCATTAGTCTTAGCGTGATAAAATATAGCCTATAGTCTTCCTCAATAAATGAGCTATCTAACACTGAAAGAGTTTTTCAAATCGGACCAGTAGTTCCTGAGATTAGCGCTTTCAAGTTAGCCCTTTCTAATAATTTCCCGCGTTTTTTACATATTTTCCTCTATTTCTTCGCTTCTTTTAGTCTTAGGCTTAAGCCAAACAGCAGCGGCAGCGTCAATACAAAACACACATTTGACAAGTTGTCAAATGTGTGTTTTGTATTGACACTTCCGCTTCGCAGTCGCGTGGTCGCGTAGGTTTGTTCAAACCATTAGAGTGATAAAGTATAGCCTATAGCCTTCTTCAATAAATGGGCTATCTAACACTGAAATAAATTTTCAAATCGGACCAATAGTTCCTGAGATTAGCGCGTTCAAACAAACTCTTCCGCTTTATAATATTATACTAGAGATTCCGCGCGGCTTCGCCCGCGTAAATTAGATATTTCACAGACAAATTAGTCCATAAAAAATAGCCTATGATCCTTTACGTGGTCTACTTCTTATCTGACCCAAATAACAAAAAATTGCTCTAGTAGTTCGTGAGATAAGCCCTTTCAAATAAATTCCTCCGTTTTTTCCGCATTTTCCTTTATTTCTTCGCTCCTATTAGTCTTAGCATGATAAAATATAGCCTATTTATAGCCTTCCTCGATAAATGGGCTATCTAACATTGAAAGATTTTTTCAAATCAGACCAATAGTTCCTGAGATTAGCGCGTTCAAACAAACAAACAAACTCTTCCGCTTTATAATATTAGTATAGATGAGTATAGATGACGGTCACCGCACGGTCAAATTTTCATCAATCTGATCCATCAATCCGGTAAAGATTGACGAAGAGATCGTCTAAGTCACAGACTACACGGTCAAATTCTCATCAATCTGATCCATCAATCTGATTGACGGAATATTGATGGCTATAAAAAGTTCATATTAAAAATACGATCAATCCATCAATGAGTCGTACACGATCAAATTTTCGTCAATCCGTACCGGATTGATGGATCAGATTGATGAAAAATTGACCGTGTAGCCGGTGACTTGCCCAAAGAGAATATATAATAGTAGAGGAGGGGAAGAGGGGATTTTGGGAGTAGCTCGAGCGCTGACACGCTCGATTAAGCTTGTATAGGCTTCCGACATGTGTCTAGTTATCATGGTTTCTTCTGTCTATCATGGTGGTCAGATTTCTTGCGTGGTGAGTTCAAAAAATTTTTTTTTTTGAAAATAGAAATGTTATCCGATCTGTCAGATTAAGATAGGGGATTTTTAGTATACCCCAAAGAAGCTTCCATAAAAAGCACTGACGATTCAAAAATAAGGTAAGCCTGTAGGGACATTTTAAAATATAAAAAATAAACCTTCATATTTTCCTAACTAAACTTCGGAGATATTTTATTTAGCATTAAACTAAATGATTTAGTCCTTGTTGTCAAAATATATTATTTATAATTGAACTATCTCTTATTATTTTTTTATCACTTTTACCTAATGTAAAAAACCTACTAGGTCTCCATGACGCTCGAGTTACTACAAAATTAGCACCCTCGCCTCCCCTACTATAATCACGTCTAACCCACGGATTGATGGATTGATCGTATTTTTAATAATATGAACTTTTTAACCATCAATATTCCGTCAATCAGATTGATGGATCAGATTGATGAAAATTTGACACTGTAACCTGGACCGTGTAACCGGTGACTGAAACTGTCTACTTTATGAAATAATAAAAAATAACTGCGACTTGCGACACCCAGAATATTAAAAGACTTTTACTTTTTAGTTTTTAGAAATTCGATAAATTAAGCAATCTTAAATCGCTAGTCCAACACCATTGCAGTTGTTTAGCGAGCAATCTTTAAGTTGTGCGCCACATTACATATATTTTAATAGTGTTGTAGTGGTTCCTGTAACTCTATGTCACAGGTTACACGGTAATTTTTTCATCAATCTGATCCATCAATCCGGTAAGGATTGACGAAAATTTGATCGTCTAACCCACGGATTGATGGATTGATCGTATTTTAAATATTATGAACTTTTAATAACCATCAATATTCCGTCAATCAGATTTATGGCTCAAATTGATGAAAAGAAGACTGGTCACGGACCATACAAAATTTACCCATGGCCGACACGAAAGAAACGTATCCCATTGTTTTCGTTATATTATGGGTATCCAAGATATGTAATTTTTATATTCAATATCAGTTGCTAACATGTTATTTTATTGCTTTCTTTTTTTCTTCAGGCGCAGTATGGAAAGTGCAAATATTAAGCAATTTTATTCAATATCATTGGCTAACATGTAAATGCAAAATTAGATGTAAAATGCAATCAAATGTTTCTTCAAAAAACGTAGTATTATAGTCAGGGAGCCATAGAACATTTTTTTTTTATTACTAACAAGCTAATTTTTTGTGAGTAGCTTCATTTTGATAAGACAAACAACATATTTTGTATCTGCGAAAGATCTTGAAAGTGGTAGCTAACAGAGACAGAACGGATTTCATACTTTGATTTGAAGGTTCTAAAGTATGGGTTGTTCTATTTGTTGGACAATGTTACTCTTAAATTATATAACTATTAACCTACCAATATACATAAATTAGCTGGTTAGGGTTCTGTTTTAGAGTTTTGTAATCAACAAAACTCGGTTGACTACGGTACCCTAAAACAGAACCCTAACCAGCAGAGTTTTTGCATATTGGTAGGTTAATAGTTATATAATTTAAGAGTAACATTGTCCTACAAATGGAACAATCCAATATTTTTGAACCATCACATCAAAGTATGAAATCCTTTCTATCTCTGTTAGCTACGACTTTCAAGATTTTGCGCAAATACAAAATACAACAATACAATGTTTGTCATAATTACCAAAATGGAGCAACTCACAAAAAATTAGCTTATTAGTAATCAAAAAAAAAATGTTCTAGGGCTCCCTGACTATTACACTTATGTAATGTACTATCAGAGAAGTTGGTTCCTATTCAGGTCGGGGACCTACGTAGTTTGGTTGCGTTACGTCAAACCCAGCTGACAGACCACAATCAACATTGAATTGACATTTTCGACCAAATAACGTTGGTCTATCAACTGCAGAGGAATCAATTTCCTCGATGGTACAATCCCAACATTGATGGAAGATATTCTATTAATAATGAATATTACCGTACATGTTATCATGGAAAGCGAACATTAGGAAGTTGTGCATACGTGATAAGTGTTATTATTATAACCTAGCTGGATGGGCTAGACATTTCGTTTTCACGTTCATTAGCTACAGAAAAACTCATGCAGGTATCTGTATAAGTATATAGGTTTATCTCGCCCTTGGTGTTATAATTTTCACGCGTGATAAAATATAACATGCTGCAGAGACAGGACGTTTCTAATAGTTGAAACATACTAGTAGAAGATAGTGAAAAAAAACCTTTTTTTTTAAATTGTACCTACCTAGGTAAACAAAATAATGTTTATTCTGGTTTTGTGTTTTTCTTTAGGCACGGTATAAAGATAATATATTTCTAAATGTTAGCCACATATATTGAATATAATTACATGCAAATAACGTCGATTCTTATTCTTCGTATTAACACTTTTCATACTGTGCCTGAAGAAAAAAAGAAAGCAATAAAATAACATGTTAGCCACTGATTTTGAATATAAAAATTATATATCTTGGATACCCATAATATAACGAATTATTTTTTAACAAAAAATTAAAACCGACTTCCAAGGTAAAAGCAAAAGTAATACTTACCTACTTATTCTTAATCTAAAAAGAATCAAATAATTCTTATTCCTTATTACAGTGGCGTCTTCAGACTTCGCCTAAACCTCAACTATTTCTGTACTCAATTTTCGTACTTTTGAAGTCGGTATCAGCCCGGAAAAGTTCTGAGATCCTTGACATAGCAATTACGCTAACGTAAGCTGGTACCGACTTCAAAAGCATGAAGATTGAGTACAGAAATAGTTGACACACTGCACAGATTGTCTTCCTCCCGCAAGCGCATCTCGCTTGGTGACGCCCACTATCGTAATATTTTAATTTCGCCATAATTTCAAAACCAAACGTCCAATTTTAATCATTTAAAGACCAAATTTTATTTACATAAGCTGTACTTAGTGATGAAATGATTTATTTTGAAAAGGATTAATGGCATGAGTAAAATAAACGCGTTTAAATGTTGTCCAAAAAAATTCAAGATTTTTAAATAAAAAAATGGTTATTGTGCCTCATTTGACATAGATAAGTATAGTGTGTCCCGGATTTTTTTGTAGATGTTTATAAGATCTACAATACTTAGAACATTTTATGGTTCTATCTTCTATGGTTTCGGCAGCGTACGCAAAATAAGTAACTTTTCTGGTTGATTTTTTTCACCTGGCGTCCGAAAAACCCAAATATCTTACGAAACCCTATTTTTTCCAAAATAAAATTTAGCCTATATTCAGCAGAAATAATGTAGGATTTGCTTTGAGTAGTTTAAATAAAGCCAAAATCCTCAAACTTGTATCTATAAGGATTCAAAAGTTCTGTTGGGTACCTTCAGAACCAGGGTATATCCTGGTGTAAAATCTTACTTTTTCGTAGTATATGCCTGAAATACTTCAGAAAAAATCGAAATCACCATAAGTTCCCATATAAATTTCAAGGAGTCCCCTCGATTCCTCATAGATCCCATCATCAGATCACCACTTTTGTGAACATGGTACCAACCTCGAATTCAACCCTGTACAACTGTGTGTAGCTGATAATATAAATAATAAAGTTTACCTATTGAAAAGTTGTGCTTTTGATTTTTAAATTAATCTCTTCCACTTTAAGTAAACTCATAAACTGTAAAATTTTGAAGAAAATTTGCATATTTCTTATATATATATATATATATATATATATATATATATATATATATATATATATATATATATATATATATATCCGTATATATATATATATATATATATATATATATAAGTCGGTTAAAAAAATGGGATATGTCTCTTTTGTGTCGGGCCTGGGTCACAAATGACCCGTCGCCTTTGACCGTGTAACCGGTAACTAATACTATAGTGGAGTTCCCAGAGCGTAAAAATCGTGCAAACCTCCGAGTTTTGCAATAGTGGAAATTGAAAAGAAAAAAAAGGAATGTGTAGCTGATAATATAAATAATAAAGTTTACCTATTGAAAAGTTGTGCTTTTGATTTTTAAATTAATCTCTTCCACTTTAAGTAAACTCATAAACTGTAAAATTTTGAAGAAAATTTGCATATTTCTTTCTTTTAAATATATAGCAAAATAATAAAATATATTAATATTTTTTTGATTTGTATCGTTGCTTAAATTTCAAAGAAAGAAAATAAGTTGAAAAAACATATAATTTAGATTTAAAATTAATATTTTTGTATGTAGATGAGCATACCTCCAAATGTGCTTGTTGTGTGCCTCGCCAGGTAAAGCGGGGAATTGACTACCGGGCTGTCCGCGGGCCGCCCGGTCTGGCACAAGTCTGCCGCTTGCCCCTATTGAACACACACAGAACGGGCAAGTCAGTCGAATAGATAGAGAGCTGCAGCTCGGTCGTGGACTCATGGACTCGATATTCTTTTTAACCGACTTCCAAAAAACGAGGAGGTTATATGTTCGGCTGTGGATATATTTTTTTTTATTTTTTTATTTTTTTATTTTTGTATGTTCAACGATTACTCCGCTGTTTGTGAACCGATTTTCGAAATTTTTGTTTTGTTGTATTAGGTTTCACTCCAATTTGGTACCATGTTCACAAAAGTGGTGACCTGATGATGGGATCCATGAGTAATCGAGGGAACTCCTCGAAATTTATATGGAAACATATGGTGATTTTGGTTTTATGTGAAGTGTACTAAGAATATGCTACCAAAAAGTCAAATATTGGGTCAAAGTATACCATGGTTTCGAAGATGCTGAGAGAACTCCTGACTCCTTATGGATACACGTTCGGGAGTTTCGGCGTTGTTTTAAGAACAGAAAGCATATGCTACTATGCAATTCATATTCATCATCATAATCATCATCATCATCATCATCGTCATCATCATCATTAAGGTCACCAATGTCTCATGGCACAGAATTAATAATAGTACAAGGCATAGGTATGGATATACTAATAATAATAATTATGTACTGTATAACAACACCTGTTTGTTTAATACATGGCGGTCGGCGCCGCAGAGGCGACGGCGTCGCCGCGCCGCCGCGCCGCGTGGCGCGTGGCGGCAGACAACAGATCGAATACTTTACTAATTACTTTATAAAATTTAAATAGACAAATAGAATTAAAATAAAGTTATTTTAAAAAGAGCATTTACACAAAACAAAGTCATTAAGTGTCTTTTTAATCAGTTATACTTATTAATCGATAGATGGCGCACTAAGTATCGATTTGAATTCTTGATTAAGCGCTTATTCCACTTATCCTAGCTAGGAAGTCCTAGCTAGGGTCCTAAAAAATTTAGTCAAGTGGAATAACATTTAGAAGCTAGGATCCTAGCTAGGATCCTAAATCGGAAAAAATTTAGTCAAGTGGAATAACATTTAGAAAGCTAGGATCCTAGCTAGGACTTCCTAGCTAGGATAAGTGGAATAAGCGCTTTACAAGAACAGAGCTGTCAATAATTATGATAATATTAAATATTATGAGTAGCTACGCTACATCCTATGCAAGTTTATACAATTTTTTATCTGATAGATCCTTCGATCGTGGAAAAACGAGACACAATAGCCTTTCTATTGTTATCTCAATCGCCGGTGACCGCTTGGGGCTTGAAGCATTAAAATTGTTAAATTACTTAGCACAATATGTTCACTTCACTGATAATATATGATTTTGTGAGTGTGAGTTGTGACTCTTGACAAATTGTAATAAGATACGTAAAATATACGCGAAGATTTACCTACTAGTGTAACTAAAAAGAGTGAAATTATTATTATTTTTAACAAAAAATTAAAACCGACTTCCAAGGTAAAAACAATAATAACATTAATATGAACTAAAAAGTATTAAATAATTTTTACTATCTAATGGTGCCTTTTTCCGAATTCGGCTAAAACTCAACTATTTCTGTATTCAATCTTCATAATTTTGAAGTCGGTGCCAGTTCCAAAAGTTTCAAATATTCTGTCAGAGGATTGAAGATTCAGCTATCTGGTACCGACTTCAAAATAATGAAGATTGAATACAGAAATAGTTGAGTTTTAGCCGAATTCGGAAAAAGGCACCATTAGATAGTAAAAATTATTTAATACTTTTTAGTTCATATTAATGTTATTATTGTTTTTACCTTGGAAGTCGGTTTTAATTTTTTGTTAAAAATAATAATAATTAACAGATGCTAGATCAGCATCGGCATTGATTTCTTTGGATTTTTCAATAAGTTCGCTGTAAGCGGCTTTACGTAGATCGGTGTTCATGTAATCCTTGCTTTTATAACTTTCCACAAACAAGGATGCGACCGGTAAATGGAAATAAACGAATGTCAAAATTGTTTTTCTTGGTTTTTCTTAAGTTTAATGTTTGTATTGTTTACAATACTATGGCCGGTATAAATAGTCAGTACTCAAGATGCATCTCGATCTCAAGACACGGTTCAGGCTCTGTGATTGGTTGGCTCACTCACAATCACAGAGCCGAACCGCGTCTTGAGACCGGGTCGCATCTTAAGTACTGAATATTTATACCACTTCAGTCTTCAGTCGCTCTCTAAGGCGCAAATGACGACGGGCCGCCCGTCGCGACCATTCATGTACAGACTTGCCCGTGCCCGCGCGGGAAAAATGCGATATCGCGGGCAGGCTGCGGGCACGGGCCGGCGGGCATGTCTGTGCCCGTACCTAGGAATTGACGAGCAGACATGCGACAGACCTGCCCGTGACGGGCGGCCCGTAGCGGACGGCCCGGTAGTCAATTCCCCGCTTTAATGGCGTTCCTATTTTTCTTTGGTGTTAAATAGAAAGTTTAAAATTATTTTTTAGGCTTAACAAAGCCTTCTATTTCTTAATGTGTATAACTTTTTAGCTCTTACTTCTCATTTTCTGAAAATGTGGCACAAACTTTTCACGGATATTTCGAAGAAAATCTGTATTTTATTTCTTTCGGTTAGGTTTTTACCACTGACCTCTATTATACACTTGTATATTGGAGGTCAGTGGTTTTTACAGATTTTTTTTTTCATTAAGTACTTAATTATATTTGCTAAAGCATACATAAAGGAAAAAAATACAAATTAGGTTAAGAACTGATATTTTTTGTATTCAGGTAAGCATTTTCCAAACATAGGTCGCAGCATGCGTCTTTAGGGTCTTTAATGCATTTAATGTTTTAGCTCTCACTTAAATAAATTCTCAACAAATATAGAAAAATGTTTTCGGTCTACTTTACACATTTTTGGAGATATTTAAACGTTTTTAAGTACTTAAAAGTTATCATTTCTCTAAAAATTAAATACGCACAACAAGTAAGTTTAACACACTTTTCGTTACAACCCTTAAATCCACCCAAACCCTTTTATCTTGGTGACGACGAAAGTTAATATCTAAAAACTTTGCAAAAACCTTATAGTTGTATTTAGCTAAGCAAAGCAAACTTTCTTTTTTAAAAATTGTGTATTTGATTAATTTTCGACGTAAACAATTGGATAAGAGTCATTAAATAACAGGAACAAGAAAAAAATTTTTTTTTCTGTACCGGTTTTATATTATGGTGAAATATTAATTTTTAATTAAGTAACTAAAAAATTAAAAGCACAAAAAAAAATTGGTAAGCTTTGCAAGTTATAGTGTAAAAAAGAAAATTACACCTCAAAAACAAAAATCCATTCACTATTACACAATTTTCGGAGGTTAAAACCTCTGGCGACTGCACTACTAACAATTTCCACAAAATACGATTTGGTGCATGATAATAATATTATATCCTAATGAACCCTCTAACATCTAGTAATGAACTAACTTTCTCCAAGTGACAGGTATTCGTTCGTTCACAGTTACTATTACCCGAATTCATATATATATATATATATAAGGTGCATTGGGGTAATCTCGTAAACTTTTTGGAAGAGTGAGGCTATTGTGTCATTGTTTCAACTTTAGAAGACGAATTGTATATATTTTTAACTATAACTCTAATATTTCAGTTATAATAAACATATTTCCATGTGAATTGTATCTTTTTTAGTTCAAAAGTATTTACAGATTCTGGTATAACTACCCCTTTAAAATATAAACCCTATTTTTACTTTTCATGGGTAATTTCGAAAACTCAAGGGGTAATTTCGAATAACAGCGAAACACGACCTAATGTAAAAATACATTTAAGGCACACATTTATTTTTATTCTATTTTACCCCATACAAAAACATTGTGTATACAAGCCATAGAAGACACCAAACTAAGTTTTAGACTGAAAATTTTTCGAAATTACCCCATCGGGGACGCAGATGTCCTCAACATTTGGAGCAAAGAAGTAAAGAGATAAGAACAATAAAAAAGCCAACACTAGATAATATTATTGTATTTATTTAAATTTAATACCCAGCAAAACTATAACCAACGAAATAAAATAGGAACACATTTTTTGTTAAAAATAAAAATAATTTTTACCCAGTCTCGTAAATTGCTAAATCAAAATTAAAACTAAATTAAAAAAAGGAAGTAGTTTTCAATTGCAGAGGAAAGGCGCGCCTTAGCTCTGCATTTAAAAACCACGTCAGCAATCAGCACCCGAGCAGTTGACACCTGCAAATAATAAAAGTGGCTTCTTCACTTAAACCATTTTTATATAGTCGTACAGGTTCCCTAGAACAATTTTTTATTACAATCAAGCTAATTTTTCGTGAGTAGCTTCATTTTGATAAGACGAACGACAATTTCCTCTGCGTAAATTCTTGAAAGTTTTAGCTAACAGAGATAGAACTATTAACCTATCAATATACAAAAATCAGCTGTTTAGGGTTGTGTTTTAGGGTTCATTAGTCAACCAAGTTCTGTTGATTAATGAACTAAAAAGACTAAAACGGAACCCTAACGAGCTGATTTTTGTACTTATATTGATAGGTTAATACATAGTTATAAAATTCAAGAGTAACCTTGTTCTACAAAATATAGAACAATCCATATTTTAGGACCATCAAATAGAAATATTAAAATTTAAATCCTTTCTATCTCTGTTAGCTACCACTTTCGAGAATTTACGCAAAGGAAATTGTTGTTCGTCTTATCAAAATGAAGCTACTCACGAAACATTTGCTGGATAGTAATAAAAAAAATGTTTTTGGGAACCCGGATTATACTTTAAAACTGTTTTTATTTTTATTTCAACAATAATAAAAATTGATTCTACACGTCTATTCAAAAATACGTTTTAAACCTCTCAATGTCGAAAATCGACATGATTTGTACGAGTCGAGTCAAGTTTGGACTCTGTATTTTTATTCGTTTATGTTTGTTGGTAAAGGCAGGTAAATATTTTATGTTGCGCACCCCTGCAAAAGACTATGAAAAAATGATTGAGGAAATTTCGTTAGCAAATTTACCCCACTGGGGTTATTTAGAATGTTTGTTAAAAATTATAGCTAGACCAACATTACATATTCTTAAGAAAGCAAAAAACGTCAAAGCTTCTTTAAAACAAACAAATTATTACGTAACTTACCTAATTTCTGTGTAAAACAAAACGGGGTAATTTCGATAATCCCAAAAAATCATAAAATTGCACTTGGCGCGAAAAAATGACCTTAGCGCACACGCACTCCCGAGTCCCGGCTGACGGCTCGAGGGAAAGGAAGCGGGGGAAGTGATTAAATTGGCGTCTCAGTAAATGTGGCCAGAGCTCAAAATTACTTTCTGTTTGGTAATTATTTGCCATTTTCGAAATATCCCCATTTTTTTTTCTTCCGAAGTTACCCCAATGCACCTTATATAATTTATATATATATTTGATTATTTGCTGACTTAGGGCCGGGACACAAAAACACGGCACGGCGCCGTACGGCGTCGTACGACGTCGCGTCGTAGAAACTCATCTTGAATTTCTATGTGAGTTTCTACGGCATGACGTCGTACGACGCCGTACGGCGCCGTGCCGTGGTTTTTTACGACGCGCGCCGTGCCGTGTTTTTGTGTCCCGGCCCTTAGGCTAAAACCATTAAAAACTATGTTGTATTATACTTATTGGAGAATTAAATTTCCCGCCTTTTTAACTTGACTGAGGCGTTAGATTAGTCAACCGCAAATATTGTTTCCGCGATCATAATCATAATAATATTATTAAGTTATGTATTGTAAAATTTTCCAATAAGAGTATTTTTTTTTGTTTTTTATTTAGTTTATAAGAAGTCATTGTTTCTTTTTTTCAATTTTATTTTTCTTTGTCTCCAACTATATAATAACATAATATTGTTAATTAATAATTATATATTATCATTTCATTCACAATATTTCATTTCATCTCATTTCATCACATTGTCGCAAAGAATGTTGTATTTCGCCTTTCATTGGAACACATTTCATCCATTAGAAAAAAACTCAGCTGTATCGTTTTGTATTTTAATGTGATTCTGTTGGTGAATCAATAAATAAATAAATAAATAAATAAACCACATTGCCGTTGCCATATTAAATTTAAAACAACAAATGACATTGACGTAAATGTCACTTGTCAACAGAAATGAGAAGTGTCAATTTGTAGAAGTCCGAAGTTGTTGTCAATTCACAGTTGCCAATTGCTGCTTGTTCTCAATTTTGTTTGTGTCAATTCCAGTGTTGCCACCTTGGTGGTTTTTCCACCAGAACTGGAGTTTTTTTGAAGCCTTTAGGGGATTTTTTTTGTAATTTAGCGTTTTAATTTTTTTAGTGGTTTTTAGCGGTTTCTTCAGTATGGAATCTGGCAATATACGTACCAGGAATTTCCTCTTCTACGCTTACTTTATGACCGAAAAATCCCTAAGCACAATCAGAATTTCATATTGTTCTATGCTTACTCTATAGCCGGGGAATCTCTAAGCGCAGTCATTGATAATGTTTTTTTTTAATCTTGATTCTTGACATTCTATGTGTCGAATTTGGTTCTTGCTGTTGAGATCTTGAAGTTTGATAAAGTCGTTTTTAATAGGTTCCAGTGTGTGAAGTCATATTTACGCTCAATACAATCCAATAATAATATCTAATATAAATATGTACTTATAAAATTCTCGTGTCACATCACACATGTGTTTGTGCGCGAACTTCTCCAAAACGGCTCAACCGATTTTAATGAAATTTAGTATTACATTCGTTAGGCTTGAGAATAGGTTTTGTCTACTTTTGATGTAAATAAAAATAAAATTAAAATTGTTTTATTTTCGAATATATTTGCAACAAATACTTTCAGAACGTTGATACTACTGGTGCCTACCACCGGTTCGGGAACTATCCCGGCGAGAAGAACCGGCGTAAGAAACTCGCACGGGGTCCCACTTCTTACCAAAAAAGTGCGAAAAAAAATATATTTTTTTAAAATAAAATTTACAATTGTGACTTAAAATTATGACATTGATACTAGATATGTGTGTATATCTAGATATGTATAAATATGATGTTGATACTAGAAATAATTTATATGACAAAATATTAAATAACATTTGCCGGGTCAGCTAGCATCCAATGAAAACTAATATATTAATCGAAATTTTGGCACCACGTACAACATAATATTTGTTCGTTTTGTAATTTAAATAATTATTTTATTTAAATTATCAAACGCAATAATTTAGTTATTTGATGGTTTTTTGTGGTCCTAATTTGTGAAATCTGGCGAGTTTTTACTTTTGACCTAGCGCTTTATAAAAATTCAAGGTGGCAACACTGGTCAATTGAATGTTCAACAGTTATTAGCCGTGAACGCCCTAAGAAACAGTGAAGCCTAAACAAATACTCTAATTATGAGATATATGTTATACATATTACCATAGTTTTTGTTTTGTTACGTTCTTTAGTAATCTTCAAACATACGATGTCAGTCAGTGCGAGTGCGGAGAACCTTTCAACGGATGCACAGGTGTGTATATTTACTTTTTGTTCGAAGCATATTGTTTTTAATATGCGTAAGCGTTGTTACGCATTGCCGGGTTTATTCATCGGTAGCTTTACTCTGATAACAGGATATTTTTGTAGGACGCCACCGACGCTAGTGACTCATTCATCAGACCCCTAATACGGATACCGCCACAAATTTATATGCGTGAATTACCCGTGCCAATCTAAACGAGCCCATTAAAACTCCGAAATCCCGGGTGCTATGTCACGCCAGTGATTGTTGATAACTGCAGACTTAAAATTGTCAGATGAGGTCAAAAGCTATCATTGTTTGGTATATTTAAATTTTGTGTGTATCTGTTGATCATAAGTTTTAGGTCATAAAAATGATAATTACTTTTGCAACCTAAATCATGAAAATACTTAAATTATATATTTAATAGCAAATGTAGTGCAGAATTAATTATAATTAACACTCACACACATTTCATTAATTAACTGGCTAGTCAAGTAATATTATGCATTACTGTTTCTTAAATTTCATAATCCAATAAACTACAAACAATTATTATTAAAGTAGGTCTACCAGTTATTGTAAGATTAATATTTCTGGTTAGTAGAACCTTTGTTTTGAGCTGCTACCACTAATGATATATCGCTGGCCCCGGGCAATAAAGGTGTAATATCAAAAATCGTTTTGTTCAGGAGAGACAAAATAAGCAAATTTGTTTATAGTGCAGCGTGCAGTGGTCTAAAACAAGCATTTGAAGTGTAATATGAAAGCTAATTTTTTTACCTATTTAACCATATCAAAATAATTGTAATAGTGTAAAAAATTATCGAAATAATTGAAAAAAATGTATAATACAACTAATAAGCAATATTGTTTTAATTGCAAGATTGTTTATTGACTTTATAAAAACAACAAACCTCTTGAGATTTATGACTGTAAGAACAAAATACGACATATTTTTCGCTTTAGCTTTCGAGCGTACCAGCCGATTACTCCCTTCTTCTTGGGAATCTTACAATGAAAGCTTAGCTGTATTGTATATTCACTGGCTTTTTTAGTTGTGTTTCGTAAAGTAATGCATGAATACAGTTTTAGTCGTAAGAGAATTTTCCATTCCATAAAGCTGTTGTCATTTATTATACCTAAAACGTTATTTAAAAAAAATTAAAAAAATAGGGGTGATAGACTAATACTCAGAGAAGCCAAAAATCAAATAACATTAAAAAGGGCGTAACCAGCGTTTACCACTTTATTGCCCGGGGCCAATATAGCGATATATGAATATACCATACCTTTATAAGAAACTAAATATAATGATATACCTAATATCTTTATAAGAAACTAAATCAAAAGCCAGGGCACCAGATAGACAGAAATTCCTCCCTCTATGTTACATATCATCGGTCTAGATGTGATAGCTCGTATGTGCAAACTGTCGAACTTTACATGAGAGACAAACTTTTTTTTAAATTATAGTAGCAGTGCTTGTTACAAGCTGATGTCACTAAAAGTCGCCTTTTGCCATCAAAATGTATTGTAATGCTCAAAACATTAACAGTTCATCACTAGAAAAACTATTTAAAACTTTCTTCATCATAACCTAATTTTAACAAAAATGATTAGTTAATCTGGAACAATAATATAAATTGATTGTCACTTTTACACTAGCTGCTAGCATAAAATATTGATATTCAGCTCTCATTACTTGTTTTAGGAAATAAGGTACTAATTATATATTTTCTGAGTAAGATTGAAGGAGAAAAAGTTGATTGGACAATGAACAAATCCATATTTCTCACTGACCTACCCTGCTCTACTGTTATTTAATTGAGAAAAATCTGGTTATAATTTAATAATGTGATGATGATTTATAACATTTTCAATCATCCAACTAGTCTTGATCATTATTGGTGTCAAGTGGGACCCATGAACGGAAGCTGTTAATTTTAAAACATATTGTTTTGTATCATCTGTATATGAATATAATCATGATATATAATGAATGCAACTGTTTAAATACATACCTAACAAATACAAGATATGTTCTTGTATGTTTCTGAAAAAGTATAGTTAACTAAAATCTTATAAATGTGTTGGTGGTTTTTGAAATAACTTATAACTGTTAATTGTAATGTTAACTGAATAATAAATTTTTCATGATATTTTTTACTTCCTAAAACTACTTGCTACTTGGCTACTTGACCTATACTCAATTTCATTGAAGAAATGCATATTTCTAGTAGAGTACAACTTGGCTTAGGAAACCGTATTTCACCCTTATCATCAAAATATAAAAGCTTATGATTGATAAATAAAGTCGATTTGAAAATATGATTTTATATTTTTTAATTTGTACTGACGAAAACGCTTTTGCGGTACTTCCGATTTGGATGTGACGTCATCACACTAGTAATTGAATATCTTTTATTTATCGCGCTCGTTACATGTAAGTTTATTTGTACATAAATAATAAAAATAAGCCTAGAAAGATTTGTAAAATATATTTTCTTGTATAATTCAAATAAAACATCAGTTATAATATTATAATACTAGATGACGCCCGCAACTCCGTTGCGCCAAAATTAGTTTATCGCGTGGGAACCGTACATTTTCTGCTGTCTGTCTGTACACACTTTTGCATTTATAATATTAGTATGGATTATCTCCATTTATTGTAGTTGGGAAATGAAATGGCCAGAACTCTTCTCCAAAAGTTTTCAACATGATGATTTCTATATTCTTTTTTAATTTTTTGGCGCTGTTAGACTCGTATGTTTAGCACATAAAAAAAATTTCAATAAAGAAAGTATGTATAAAATACAAAAATATGACGTCACGCTATGGCGGACAGTGTTTTCGGCGCCAATTAAAAAGTTAATTTTTCAATCAACAATTTTATGGATCTCTACTGTTTTTTTATAAAATATTAAAATATTAGTTTTTTTGGTGAAAATGAATGATTAAGAAGTGATTAGCATGAAGAAAAAATGTAGGTCAAGTAGCCTTTTATTCTGACTGATGACCATGTCACAGAAAGGAATCTAGTTTAAAAATTCCTGAATTATTTTTTACTACATATTTCTGTTTTATGTTACCCAGAATATTTTATTTGTTTAATTTTTTTGTTGTCGTAGAGTTGCGATGGAGGCACTATGTGTCTGGAGCTGGCCCTGGAGGGAGAAAGGCTGTGTAAAGCTGGTGATTGCCGAGCCGGTGTGGCCTTCTTTCAAGCCGCCATACAAGCTGGCACGGACGATCTCCGAACACTCAGTGCTATCTACAGTCAATTAGGCAACGCTTATTTCTATTTAGGAGATTATAGTAAGGCCATGCAGTATCACAAACATGATTTAACATTAGCTAGGTGAGTTAAAAAGTTTTTATTTTAAGAAATGGTATAGCTGTCTGACTATTCTGCTACACAAACTAGTGTGATTCATCAGATAAGCTTTACGGAGTTAACCGCTGTGTCTTAAAATGAGCACTTAGTTACACACTATAATGCCTCTCATTTTAGATACTGTTCGTCCAGTAGACAATAGCAAAGTTAGTTTTATATTAGCTTGGCAAAATGTCAAATAAAATATGTATGTTAGGTATAGGTTTCATATTATCTTGGTATTCACTATTCTTATTGTTGATACCAGCTGTCACTCCTATTAATTGTTATTTGCTGTATGTTGCAAATATTGTACAGTTGAAAGGGATGATCAAAATAATATATTGTTAAAGGAAAACACCACATATTTTACTTATATGGTGCTACTTGTGAATGTATGAATGTATATTGCACGAATTTACGTCAGTGGATGTATGAATCATTTTATTAATGAATAACAATAAAACTCGGATGAGGATTGAATTAAATTATTGTGTCTTATTGAGTCACATGGTACGTGTGGATACCTCACCAATTTTAGCTTCGCACACTTTATGATAAGGCAGGTCGCATTTTTCATACAATTTTTATGGCCGAGTATGTGATGGGTCATAAAATTACATAAATAATTGGGCCCGCCCGGTTATATTATGTGCTTGAGACGGCGACGCTAGGTGACCGCCCCGGGCGCCGCACAAAAAGGGGCGACGCAGCGCAGGTGCACCTTCTTTTAGCACTACTAGCCGAAAAAATCTCGCTCAGGACGCTGTTATTGCTAAAACCGGCACTGCTTGAAGCTTTGGCTGCCAATTGTTTTTTATTATATTATAGTCAAGTTGACGCCCACAACTCCGTTGTGCCCAAATTAATTTATCGCGCAAAAACATTTTTACGCAACAAAAACTACGTCCTTTCCCGTCAGTTAAAGTATCTCCATACCAAATTTCATCTAAATCAGTTCTGCTGATTAAACGTGAAGAAGTAACAGACAGACACATTTTCGCATTTATAATAATATTATACTAAGGATATATATATAGTGTATATCGACACCGGAAATATCACTTAATGTAAGGGACAAAACACGACTTTTCAGGAGAGCGAAAAAACAAATTTTTTTTTACAAATTCGTCTGCAACTTTATATAATTTAGTCCGATCTTAAAGTTGTTTATGGCAAAGTTTCTTAGAATTTTGTCGGCTATACAACTATAAAAAAAATATTTTCGTAAATTTACGCGTTTAGAAAATAGCATGTCCCTTACATTAAAAAAATTTGCTTATTTGTCCCTTACAACACTGAATTTTTCAATGTCAACTATGCCATATTAAAGTAAGCACCAAGTTTAATATGAAACTGCGACACAAATCTACCGTAAAGGACATAAAAAACTATGCTTTGGAGGAAGTTTGATGTAATATATTAAAATCTAACACAATAAGCCTACCACGACTGGCTGGTCTACTACATAAGGGATAGGATTTCCAGCAAAATAAGGGAATTTCGGGCGACTGAAACATTTCCCTTGGCACCGGGACTGCTCCCATCCCCCTTCATCCCATCCCATCCCATCCCAGAGCCCCTTTAGACAAGGTGGAACTTTGCAAAACCACGTCTCTGCTCTGTTGTCTTACCGAAATCTGTATCCTGAACCGAATGAAAGATGGATCTTCTTCCCTGTTCCGCTCTGCGGCCTCTTTCTGTGAACCTGAACTAGCGATCGCACACCACAAATCTAAATGTTCGTTCTTGACCTGGCATTAAGCTTCTGATTTCACCTTATCAGGAGCTACTGCTCTCTTTTATCGCACCTGTCAGAGCTGCTTCGCCAGTGCCCAGTCATGACCTTCCCCTTCTATGACCTTCCTTTTTATGGTGTTACGCCAGCTATTTCTATTATGGGCACTCGAAGAGCGTCGCAGACAGTCGATTCAAGTGTGGTACGGATTTGATCAGACCAACGCATGAGACAGCGGCTCCGCGGTCTTTTTCCCCTCAATCTTGCCAATTATCATGAGTTTTCCATACCATAGTTTCAAGGTTTCCTCCTTTTTTCTGGTAATGTGTCTGAAATATTCTAAGATGCGTTATTAGACAGATGGTAGAGAGCCTTGTTTTTATGTTTAGTTTAGCCAGCATGGATGAGTTGGTTCTGAAAGCAGTTTATGGAATTCAGAGCATTTTCCTCCAGCACCCTTGACGGCTTCGATACGTCTGCGGTCTGCAGACTTCAGAGTCCATGTCTCGGATCCTTAAAGACAGATAAAGAATATGAGCATGTGCACAAGTTTCCTCCTGGTTTTTAACGAAATCTTCCTGTCAAGCCAGGCTTTATGCATTTGAGACATGGCGCTCTTAGTCATCCCAATTCTTCTACGTATATTTGGTTAACAGGAGCCGTTGTTCGTAAAGATCAAAGACGAATTTGCTAATCACTTCCAATTTAAGCGCGCCAGTCAAAGGCAGAGTGTTGCTTCTGTCTATGACCATGTTTTTGGTTTTCCCTTTATTAATTGAGAGGCCCAAGTTATTGATCATTTGCTTCATTCTCTAAAACAGTTCTTGCATCTCGATTTCATTTGCAGCCAGGAGAGTATTGTCATCCTTAATGCTAGCTATATACAATTGACCGCATTACATGTGTATACCTAAAGGCTAACGGCCGTGTGAATAAAAACTTAGCGAGGGTTTTAACTACGTTTTTACTATGTTAAAACCTGTTATAAACCCTCGCTAAGTCTTTATTCATACGACCGTAAAGGTTTAGCTAAAACACTTTATAGAAAACTTTAAACTTTTACGAAAAATATACACACCGGCATATTTAGCGGAACACAAAAAAAAGGTCCATAATTTAAAAAAAATATGGTTTTATTTTAAAATCTACTTACTACACTTCTTTTGTTATTTAAAATTTCATTTGTTTTACTTAAAATTACATCACATTATGAACAAAATTTGCGAGTAAAGGCTATTTGTGAAAAATGGTACATTTTTGAACTTTTCATGTAACCGGGAAAAGTAAAAATTATTATTAAAATAACAATTAATTAAATTAAAAAAATGGTGATTAATATCGCGTATTACCTCCACGTGCTCTTATTAAAGTTTCTAACCGTCTAGGCATACTGAGAATTATGTTATCGATGGTCCCCTGGGATAGTCTCCGCCATTCCTCAACTACGGCGATTCACAGTTCACCCACGTTGGCAGGAGCTTGAATTCTTGACTTAACTTTTCTTTTCAGCAAGTCCCAAACGTGCTCTATTGGGTTCATATCCGGTGATCTTGCCGGCCACTCTATAACA
Source organism: Lysandra bellargus (assembly GCA_905333045.1). Taxonomy (NCBI): domain Eukaryota; kingdom Metazoa; phylum Arthropoda; class Insecta; order Lepidoptera; family Lycaenidae; genus Lysandra; species Lysandra bellargus. The sequence goes on along the minus strand of HG995319.1, from coordinate 3,849,349 downwards.
GTGATATTCATATCATTAAGATAAGCTTGAGTTGCCCGAGCGGTATGCGGCTGAGCATTATCCTGCATTAAAACAAAATCGTCACCGATATATGGGGCAAACGGTACGACATTTTCTTCTAAAACTTCTCTGATATAGCGGTCCGCAGTCAGACTCCCTCTGTCAATCACTACCAAGTCTGTGCGAGCTCCCAAACAAATGCCCGCCCAAACCATTATTGATCCACCACCGTATGCAACTGTAGTTTCAAAATTTGTTTGAATGTAACGTTCTCCTTTGCGTCTGTATATTCTTTGCCTGCCGTCAATTTGATTTAAGAGAATTCTGCACTCATCACTAAACAATACCTTACTCCATTGGTCCGCATTCTAAAGTCGATGTTCCTGAGCAAACGTTAACCTGTTTCTACGATGATTTACCTCGAGCCTTGGAGCCTTGGCGGGCACAAATGAACCCAAATCAGCTTCTTCGAACCTTCTTCGTACCGTACGCTCACTTACGGTTACTCCCTGCACTGCTTCTAACTCATGTCGGGCTTGGACGGCCGTCAAACGGGGGTTCCTACGTACACGAAGCCGAATGAAACGATCATCCCTACTCGAAGTGCATCTTTTTCTGCCTTGTCCTGCTCTTCTCACATAAGTGCCAGTCTCCCTGAATTGTTTGACACTGCGATGGACTGTTGAAATCGATCGACGAAGATGTCTGGCTATTAATCTGTATGTTAGACCAAATCTTCGCATTTCGAGTGCCCTGGCAATCTCCGTTGGGGCTAAGTCAGGCATAATTCAGTCCTCAACTCCAAAAAGATACAAGATTATTTTTTTTTACAAAAAAACAATATTTGAATGAAAAATTTGAATAAAATTCAGAAGGGAGAAATACTCGAAGTTCACTCTACATAAGGTATATTCGAATAAAATGGAAACAATTGCATAAAATGTGATGTTCAATTGTTTTCCTAATTTGAAATTATTATTTTTTTAATTAAATGACGTATAAACCAGCCAGCAACCTTATATGATACTTATATCAAACCTTTTTTTAATGTTCCGCTAAATATGCCGGTGTGTGTACTTTTTGAGTAGGTGCCAAAAATTATTATTTTTAACAAAAAATTAAAACCAACTTCCAAGGTAAAAACAATCATAACATCCTTATAATATGAACTAAAAAGTATTAAATAATTTTCCTATCGAATAGTGCCTTTTTCCGAATTCGGCTAAAACTCAACTATTTCTGTACTCAATCCTTCATCATTTTGAAGTCGGTACCAGATATAGCTGAATCTTCAGTCTGCCAAAATATTTGAAACATTTGTAACTGGCACCGACTTCAAAATTTTTTCAAAAGAGTTTTAGCCGAATTCGGAAAAAAGGCACTATTCGATAGGAAAAATTATTTAATACTTTTTAGTTTATATTATAAGGATGTTATTATTGTTTTTACCTTGGAAGTCGGTTTTAATTTTTTGTTAAAAATAATAATTTCACTCTTTTTAGTTTTTAGTTACCTAGTAAGTAGTAAACTATCGCGTACTATCAGGCCTGTCCCACTTGCGCCTGTAGGCATCGAACTGTAAGTACCCCCCTAGGGGGGCACTTCAGTAGGGACTCACAGGCGAGCGGTGACGCGCGCGCACGAGTTTTTAGTTAGTTGATCATTGCATGCCTACCTGCGTACTTATTCATTCGCTGTCACAGAATTGATAAATTAATATGATCACAATGGACAATAAAAAAAGGGCAAAGAAATTTAACTGTATTAACACGGAATGTGAACCAAATTTAACTTTCTTTAAGCTCCCTAAGGACGATGAGAGTTAAGAACTTTTTTAAATTGTTTTAATATTATTTATTACAGATTTAAATTTTGTACAATTTATTATAGAGTCAAATTACGATTACTTCTTAATTAAATAGCTTTAAATACTAGTTGAAGTAGAATATACTTATTAGTTGGGTTACCTTAGTAGGTATTTCTTTGACATTGAAATAAAGGTACTTCATTGTCAAAAAAACACATTAATAAATAAGGTTATTAGATATTACTAATAGTAAGCATCGTAGGTTGGTGTCGCGTCTTTGCTATTATATTACGTGATGCGTACTATTCGAAACCTCATTTGTTTACAAAAATAACTAAGTTATACAAACACTTTATGTAGGTAATATAAGACCGGTTTCAATAATTAAGATACGGTGCCTATCGAATCTAAGTAAGCGTAACTAGTTACACGCGAATTTATGATAATTAAATCTACATAGTACTAAGACATAATATCTTAGATTATTTCGAGTTAAATAAAATGTAGTTAATTAAATACAAATATTATAATATTAATTTAAAAAACAGACAACCCTGATTTCTTCAGAAAAGGTACGAATTATGCGATAGAAAGAGAGCGGAGATGTAGGCAAATATAATTGTTGGCACCTAGCACTGCGCGGTCGGAATTTGAACTTTATAGTATCGTGGCATGAGTCGTTAATTCTTTAAACGGGTTTCGCCAGTGGGAATTCTGTTGGTACAACTAATATATATTCTGTGGTACTATGTACTATCAAAGAAGTTGATTCCTATGCAGATCGGGGACCTAAGCAGTTTGGTTGCGTTACGTTAAACCCAGCCGACAGATCACAATTAACATTGAATTGACATATTCGACCAAATAACGTTGGTCTATCAATTATTGCATAGGAATCAATTTCCTCGATGGTGCGTGGAATAATACACCTGTATTATATTATTCTACGTATCTTATTACAAGCTCACCGGTGAACGAGACACAATAGAATAATAATATATCTTCAAGAATCCACGATCGAAAGATACAAAGTATTATTTACACTGTGCTATTAGCACAAATTAGCAACAAATCATAAGTATCGTGCAGAGACCGGTCTCGAACGCTTCAACTCCCAAGCGGCCACATTGTGGTGTTATACGAATTTGGACATCTATTAATAACCGGCCCCACTCGTTCGACTCGAGCGATCTTTGCACGAAATATTTTGAGTGTGAAGTTTTGAAAATAGACAAACTGTGTTACGCTCGTAAAAATCTCATTATTCGGTATTTTATTCGAAGATGAACTTTTCTCACGTTCTGAGAATTGGGTCCCAGGTGCGCGTGGTCTATGGCGGTTGCATACTAAGGTACCTATAATATTAATATATCTATCTCGATGGCCGTCGCCGCGCGCCGCTGTGGCTCGGCCGCTAGTGCGCGGCCGGTCGCGAATTTACAAAGCTATATCATTAGAGTGAAAGCGCAAACTGAACTGGCTTAGCTTTTGTTAGACAAAAACTTGACAAAACCCTTATCTATTTTAATAGAGAAAGTGACCGAAATCGCCTAGACTTTGTTAGCTAAATTGTTTCTAACATTGCAGCAACATAATATTATGCTATTCAATTTGATACCGATGTGGTAAATACATCGTCATTGTTAGCTTTAAAAATATGTAGGATAGTTACATGAAAATTGTTATTACTTATTATTTTAATGTTACAGTAATGAAATTACTTACTCGTTTCTATTCTGTATTTAAGTGACAAAAAATACTACTTAATTAACTAACAAACTTTAATTATTAGGTAAGAAACAGGTATACATAACTGCACACTTGTTGAGAGTACTAAATATAATTATAAAACTATCTTTGATAAATGATTGGTCTTTGATCTGTCTGATCATTTATAGCTAAGAAAACTATAATATTAATTTTTTCTAGCGTAGTTAGGTACCTCTAATGTAAAATACAAAACGCAGATAATCATTTTTATTACGATTAGTTTAGTATTTTTACAATTTAAACGTAGTTGGTAACAGTCAGTCTTATTTAAAAGTATGCTGTACGAGTATGGCACGCTCGCGATAAACAAATATTATTATGGCGGTGAGCCTCTACTCGACTAGGTTTTGTAAGTGCATTTTTACTTGAAAATATCAAGGCAAAAAGCTAATCCATTTGAGTCAATTTTTTTACTGAGATAGAATAGGTATTGTCGAGTAATATACATAAACAAAAGCTCATCTATTAGAGTCTGGCTCGTGACTCAAACGGTATAGCCTTTGTTAATACGCCGCCCGGTCTGGTACACGGCCCCGCGCCGCGCCGCCGCGCCGCTCGCTTGACAGCCCTAGCAGATTATAGCAAGCGAGACGCCAGACAGTTATTGTACTATGAACGCTAAGCGCAATGCAAAAGGTTGAAATTAGGTTGTTTTCATGTGTTGTTGTGAGACATGCATGTTACTTGTATTAATTATCGAAGCAGCTTACTTCTCAGAAGTAATGTCAAATGTGTGCCTTATGCTCTGGACTTAAGGATGAATTTGTTTTGTTCAATTTTGGTGACATTGGTGACCCTAATGTGGTAATGATGATGATGATGATGAATGTAATTTGCATAGTAGCATATGCTTTCAGTTCTTAAAACAGCGCCTTAACCCCCAAACTTGTATCTATAAGGAATCCGGAGTTCTCTTAGTATCTTCGGAACCATGGTTTACCTCGGTGCAAAATCTTGCGTTTTGGTAGCATATGCTTAGGATGCTTCTCATAAAACCAAAATCACCATATGGTTCCATATAAATTTCGAGGAGTTCCCTCGATTACTCATGGATCCCATCATCAGGTCACCACTTTTGTGAACATGGTACCAAATTGGACTGAAACCTAATACAACAAAACAAAAATTTCGAAAATCGGTTTACAAACGACGGAGTAATCGTTGAACATACAAAAAGAAAAATATATCCACAGCCGAACATATAACCTCCTCGTTTTTTGGAAGTCGGTTAAAATATATTCTTATTTGAAAAACGATATTTAAGATGAAGGTAAGGGGCAAATTTTAGTGAAGCTATGACAGTTATTATGTATCAATTCTTAACTTAAAGGACATGTTAAGAGAATTGTACTAAGCTAAAGGTTAACGTAAGGGACTGAATTTTATTTTAAAAGCATTTACGTTATTTTTATTAACACGTAAAATTATTTACGTTCGTTAAATCAATTTTTTTAGGAAAAAACCTGTCTTGATTTTAAAAAATGTGTACTTTACGGGACATTTTTTTTAACGATAGAAGAATTTAAAGTATGCCAAACGATAGAGCTCGAAATTCTGAATCCAATGATATATATAACTCATTTTTGCCAAAATGTCCCTTACGTTAAGTGATATTTCCAGTGTCGATATATATGTAGTATGTACTAACATTTATGTCTGGTCCAAAGATACTTTACTATTATAAGTTTTAGAGGGCAGACCAATATAATATTCAAATTGGAACATGAGAATCATATTAGTGCTAGCTATTTTAATATTTGTTGCACAAAATTAATATTCAAAGGTCGCAGAGTCTGCACTGTGGCGATTATTTTTACTAGACTGCTGAAAATGGCAGTTTCATGCATAGATTTAGGTGGTTAGTTTATCTTTAACTATACAATATGCATAATAAACTTAGTAAATTTTAGCTACAGGTATCACGTTACAGTTATTTTAAAATGGAGATCTGATTTTACTATCTTGCCAGAAAATGCTAAGATCTACAATAGTACCTACTTGACTAGCTGAGTTCTTGGGAAAGGAATCTGGAAGGACAGACTCTTATTAATCTTCCAGCTATTATAAATAATATTCTACAGTAGTCATAATTTTTACGGAAAAAATCGATGTTACACTTTATATACCTCAGGCATACTTCTCTTCATCACATCAAATGTTTTCGTGGTTCTACCCATGTGCGTCCTGATTCCTGGCTGTATGAAAACTTTAGAAGATAATGTTTACAGCTCCCAAATAAAAAGAGAATGTGACTTTTTCCAGGACAATGAATGACAAGCTCGGTGAGGCGAAAGCGTCGGGAAACCTTGGCAACACTCTCAAGGTGATGGGCAAATTCACCGAGGCGATACAGTGTTGCAAGCGCCACTTGGAGATCTCCCGTTCTTTGGGCGATAGACTGAGCGAGGGCCGCGCGCTGTATAACCTGGGCAACGTGTACCATGCGCAGGGGAAACAACTGGGTCGCGTGGGTCAGAACGACCCTGGCCACTTTCCGCAGGAAGTACGCGACTGCCTCATGCAAGCTGTTGTATATTATAAGTGAGTAAATATTTTAGATACCTCATCATATTCATAGCAAGCTGTTGAATATTATAAGTGAGTACTGAGTAACTAATAATATACCTCATCATATTTATAGCAAGCTGCACCTGTAGCATGGCCACAGCAGAAATACGAAAGTATAGACAAACAGCGGACATAAACTGAACGTGCCGTTCCGATCTTTACCGCGGCTAGCCGCGATCGACAAAAAATTAAATATAATGCCACTTTATGACGTGGAATATAGTCCTAAAAAATCAAATAAAATTCTACTTTATGACGTAGACTATAGTCTAATTTAGAAAGCGGCATTTTAATTGAATTTTCGTCGATCGCGGCTAGCCACGGTAAAGATCGGAACGGCACCTTCAGTTTATCTCCGCTTTTGTCTATACTTTCGTATTTCTGCTGTGGCCATCCTACGGGCGCTGTTGTATATTATAAGTGAGTAACTAAATATTTTAGATGCCTGATCATATTTATACTTATTAATCTCATACGAACGACCTATTTTTGGGATTCGTTATCCGAAGATTTAGATTGCGTCTGAAGGTAGTTTGGCATGTTATGAAAATGCATTTTTGAGTTTGTATTATTGTAAGACGTAACCACACGCTCAGTTCCTCATCAGTTCAGTCGATCAATCTGGAAAGATTGACGCAAAACTGAACGTCTTACCGGATGGACTGAATACTGATGGATAGGATTGACATATTTCGACGTTTCGTTTCGATATTGACGTTACATATTTATTTTATTATAATATTTTAGTAAGAAACTGAAAATTTCTTGCTACTGATCATGAACATAAAACAATTAAAATTAATCTTGATATCCTTTTTAAGCCCATAACAGTATTATTATTCTACTATTATTTTATACCTGTATCAACTATGTATTTCCCCATTTCCAGGGAGAATTTAGAATTAATGCGCAGCCTGGGTGATCGTCAGGCGATGGGGAGAGCTTGTGGCAACCTTGGCAACACCTGCTACCTGCTGGGTGACTTCAACCAGGCGATAAAGTACCACACAGAGCGGTTGAGGATTGCCCAGGAGGTGGGGGACAGGGCGGCCGAGAGACGAGCGAATAGCAACCTGGGAAACTCCCATATATTCCTCGGCGCGTTCGAGAATGCGGCAGAACATTATAAGTATGTATTCGATTAAACTTGATCTGAAAGTTGATGTCCCTTTAGGTTTTTGATTGGTAGTAGGTATTATAGCTGCATGACTGACGTACTGGCATCCATGCTTCCATATCCATACTTAATATTATAAATGCGAAAGTGTGTCTGTCTATCTGTCCGTCTGTCTGTCTGTTACCTCTTCACGCTTAAACCGATGAACCGATTTTGCTGAAATTTGGCATGGAGATATACTGATACCCGTGAAAGGATATAGGATAGTTTTTATCTCGGAGAAAGGTACGGTTCCGGCGCGATATAAACAAATTTTGGCGCAACGGAGTTGCGGGCGTCCTCTAGTTTAGGTATAAATTGATTGAATTGAGTGTCTCAGTGTCCATATTCATCCTTATCTCTTTTACATCTTATCTTATATCTTTAAACGAGCAATTCTTGTATATATGTTACATATATATAATTGGAATCTCGGAATCGGCTCCAACGATTTTCATGAAATTTAGTATATAGGGGGTTTCGGGGGCGATAAATCGATCTAGCTAGGAATCATTTTTAGAAAATGTCATTTTATTCGTGTTTTATCGAATACCGAGCAAATCTCGGTCAAATAGCTAGTATTTATTCGTTCGTGTAATTATCTCTTTCTAGTCAAAATATATAATAATTATGTTTCTGGCGCCTAAATATAATACTCGTAAGTCGTAACTGTAAATGAGTAAATAACCTGCTTGCTCGTTATGTAATATGCACGCGAATGTTGAAATTTATGTTTATAATGAATGTTGAATTTGTTTTGCTGGTTATGATTTCATAATACAATGTATAACAGCTGTGCCACAGTATGGATGATATTTAGTAGACCATCTTAACACGTCATGAGCGTAATTTAAGATAACTATAAAGAGCAGAATAATCTATAAGTATTTAACATTATTTATATTTAGTTTTTTTATGACCTCAACATCAAGAATATGATTTGCAATTTTTTGTGTCATTTCAAAAATATTGAACAAGTAGTGAAAATGATTCTTAATTTTACTATTCCTTTCCCGAAAAAAAGCTTTGCAGTTTGCGATATAAGAATAAAATATATTATTTATAAAGTTTGTATTTATAGTAACAAATAAAATAAATTGAATTGGTATAAAGCACACAGATCAAAACAGACCCAACTTAAAGAAAAGAAACAACTCATAAAGAATATTAAGTTTATTGTAGAGATAAACTACGATAACATGGCGCGCCCCTCCAAAATTCAAAACGTTTGAAGTGCGTTGTCAAAACGTTTGAAGTGCGTTGTCTTGCGCGGTGGGCTAGTTATGATTAGTTGACCAACAAATCTTGGTAATAAGTGACATTAAGTGAAATATTACGAGTACTTGTTGATTGGTTGAATACTTACTGCAAACGAACTCTTTCATAAGGATGTGACTACACACATTGAAACAGTAATTTGGAGGGACGCGCCATGTTATCGTAGTTTATCTTTATCTCTATATATGCACCCTTTTTCTATTCATCTTATTTCTACTGCGAATTTGTTAATTGTTGCAATACGTCTTGCTTTGGCTGCGGATTACATATCTTTTTATAACTTCTTTTGTTATGTTACGTATTGTAACTAGCTCAAAAACAATATGGACCAGTTTAGATAAAGCTGTGCCTAATGGCTGGTTTACACGTATTAAGTTGATAAGTAGTTAACTAAATTTTAACTTAATTTTAAGTTATTTATTGCATGTAAACACAAAAATCTCCGATGACGATCTCCGCTTAGTTGCGGGTCCATGTTGGATGCGAGCTGGAGATCGGTCATCTTGGCGTTCATTGAGAGAGGCCTATGTCCAGCAGTGGAATATAGGCTGATATGAATGAATGAATGAATGAAACACTAAATTTAGTAGCAAATAACAAGTTAAAATTTAGTTAAGTATTAAACAGGGAAATTAGAATTTTGACTATTTTCTCTTAAGTTGGCAGGCGGGGCTTGTCACTTGACACATTTCGGGCAAGCACTTCAAATTAAGTTAAAATTTAGTTACTACTTATCTACTTAATACATGTAAACCAGCCCGCAAAATATAATACTTTTAGCTCTTAAAAATGCACGGTTCGCAAGGCGTCTCAGCGCTTTTTCATCAATAATAATAATTAGGTGATTCTCATAAAAAGTAGAATTATTAACTATTGGACTTACAAACTTTGTCACAATATATAGATTAGAAAATATTCTATAAGCAAAATGTACGGTTCCAGTGAAATATCCCTATTACTTTCTCTATAATTAGCATTAATAACATCGCGGTCTGTATGTAATATAGCGTACAAGTAATTAACATGCGTTGGGGTGTTTATTCACCGTATCATAAGCTAACATAATATATTTACTTATCACTGATTCAACTCAAGAATGTTATAATTTGTGTATGATATGTCCGAGTTTTTCTTGGCATTTTATGGAGATGTAGCGATTTTTGCGATTGTTATTGTTGATTATTATATTGCACTAGATGGCCTCGTGAACTTCGTATCACTTTCCTCGTAATATAAACCTTTCCTGGACTTCTACGAACATTTCAAGACTCAAATTAGCCAAATCGGTCAGTCAGTAGTTCTCGATTTTTAGCGAGGCTAATACAATTTTAAATTAATTTCTTTATAGAGATTATTAAACAATTTAATGTAAGTATTTTGTTTAATGTGGTACACGAATAAACTTTTGTCTTCCTTATAATGAGCTATCTGTAAGACAACTAGGTTCCTAGACATCCACATAATATCCTGTGTCTTAGAACGATTTCCTCTGTCTTCCTGCAACTCGATTGCAAAGAAAACCATTACAATTGCAAGAACAAAATGTACCATCGAGGAAATTGATTCATAGGCAGTTGACATACCCACGTCATTTGGTCGGATCATGTCAATTCAACGTTAATTGGCATGATGACTATTTTTTTTCTTATTAGTAATTGAAAGACCCTTAAAAATTAGAAACATCGCTGAAAGAATGACTCTGATAGCTTAAAAATTCACCAAGATATGACAATTTCAAATATCTCATAAAATAGACCTGCCCGAAACGCTCCATACAAAGTGCTACGAAAGACTGACGTCACTCTTTCGTAGTTTGTATGGATCGGGAGAGAATTTTGTTCTTTAGGTATATTAAATATTGCGTTTATGAAAGTGGTTTTATAACAAAAGTTGCTTTTAATTGCATAAGTTATCGAATGGTATAAAAATATTAGGAAATTTTATTGAAAAAAAAATCTACTTGATTATCCAACTTTGAAGGCGCATAACAAAAAAAATACAAATGCTATCAAGCTGAAATTTTGGGAACACTTATTTTTTACCGTGATTTCTTTATTTTATTAACAAAATTCGCTAATCTTGGACCTTGTCATCATCCCTATTGTGAATTGTGATGTCGGCTGGGTTTGACATAAAGCGACCAAACTACGTAGGTCCCCCATCTGCCTGGGAATCAACTTCTCTGATAGTACAATATGTGCTTGTCAATCATTAGGTTAAGTCTTTTGCTTTGTAACAGGTTCGAATCCTGCCATGATTTACATTTTAATAATAATGATACATTGATATAGCATTTTAAATTGTAAATATAACTTGAATAAGTGACGGTAAATGCTTTCCATCAGGCAATCTGTTTGCTCTTTGTTATTCCTATGAAGAAATCAAAGGAACACTGACTTTGTCAAAATAGCAGGCCCTTATAAAACATAATTGCTTCCTTTTAATTTATTGTGTATGCTATGAATTTTTGTTATTATTTATTAATTATTTTATATTTATTTTAATAAAAATTTATTATTATTAATTACATTACAAAATATATAACTAAGGGTTTTGTGAAAATTTAAAGCGTTTAGCTGTTGCCATTATTGATTACGATCAAAAAAAGGCAAACAAATCACGTTTGTTGTATGGGAGCCCCCTTTAAATATTAATCTTATTTTGATTTTATTATTTGTTGTTATAGCGGCACTGGAAATACACAATCTGAAAATTTCAGAACCTTAGAGCTATAGGGGTTCTTGAGATACAGCCTGGAGACAGACAGACGGACAGACAGACAGACGGACAGACAGACAGACGGACAGACAGACATCGAAGTCTCATGAATAGGGTCCCGTTTTTACCCTTTGGGTACGGAACCCTAAAAAGTAAAAAAATCGGTCTCTGATGTATGCCAGTCTTGAGTCTTGACTATAAGTAAAGTATGATGATATTCCTTCACAGACAAACCCTCGCTCTGGCCGAAGAGCTCGGAGACGCGGCAGTCGAAGCCCAAGCGTGTTACTCCCTCGGTAACACGTACACCTTGCTCAGGGAGTACCGTATAGCTGAGGAGTACCATGCCCGACATCTCACAGCGGCCAGGAAGCTGCAGGACAGAGTCGGAGAAGGCAGAGCTTGTTGGTCGCTTGGCAACGCTCATGCCGCATTGGGCAACCACGAGAAAGCGCTGTACTATGCGAAGGAGCATTATAATATATCGAAAGAGGTGAGGTGAAGGCTCCAAAAATATGATCTCATTTTTGGAGATGTAAAATATGTTAGGTGGTAGTCACAGGCTACACGGTCAAATTCTCATCAATCTGATTGACGGAATATTGATGGTTATAAAAAGTTCATATTAAAAATCAATCCGTGGCGTACACGATCAAATTTTCGTCAATCCGTGCTGGATTGATGGATCAGATTGATGAAAATTTGACCGTGTAGCCGGTGACTTATAAGTACTGATTTATACAGGGTGTAGCAAAATAATTTGATAATATTTTAGAGTTTGCACGTGTCCCTTATATGGTCATTGTTAAGCGTTTGCGTATTTTTTTTGTTTAGTAATGACTGCAGCCTTGTTCTAAGTGATCTAAAGAACATGACTGCATATTTTTGTACTCAAGTGCTTAACAGCGTCCATATTGAGTTAACTGTGAAAGTAGCAGCACTAAAATATCATTTTTTAATGATTTGAATCGGCGAGCGCCCCAGCGTCATGACTTTGCCCATACAAAAGTTAAAAAGTTACTCTCATCTCAAGACGTGAGTGGAAGAATAAGGTAAGTAACATGAAAAAACTTCCCGTTTTTTTTCTTAAATAGAGGCTTTAGGGCCGGAAAAAATATTTGAAATAAAAAAACTGGATTATATTATGTGTAGCCCGATATATTAGCTAGGTTATGAAGTAGATAAGTTACAAGTTTTATTGAAATAATTAGGGAAAAATGAGTTATTGTCCGTATATTACGAAATGTTACTAATTGTTCGATTCTTCCACTCACGTCCTCATTTATAAGTCCCATAAAGTCAGCACGTAGCTATCTCTCATATTAGTTAAGTGATTTTGGACAAGAAATAACGCGATTTAACTCGACGTTTTTGCCATCTGTTGAAGGGTCAAATATATTTTATAGCTTTGCCTGCTTTGAATAGCGCCATCTGTCTGGTGGTTGATGATTTTTCTGGGTTTATTTACAAGTATTTAGCTGAACCTTGCACATTAATGCAATGGCTCACAATACAATGTTGTCGATGCAATGGGATAATAAAATGACTCATTCGTAACTGGACTTTATTTGCCACACAAGAAATACACATTTGATAGGCTTGCCCGTGGTGTGTTGCGTGTTCCAAATTTGAATAGCTCATTTAGAAATACTAGAGGTCGCCTACTGATCAAAATTCGACCTTGAATAATAATGAAACAAACAAAAAGATGGTAGTTTGCACATTGTAGTGTGTGCAATGTTTTATTTAATATTTTATTAATTGTATGTCAAAAGCATAATTTTTAAACAATACTAGCTGATCCGGCAAAACAACGTTGCCACATAAATAATTTTTGGTATGAAAAATAGATGTTGGCTGATTCTCAGACCTACTCAATATGCTCACAAAATTTCATGAGAATCGGTCAAGCCGTTTCGGAGGAGTAGGAGGAGTGGAGTTTCTCCATATAAACTATAACTGTCCGTTTCAAAATTTCATGCACGTAGTTTTCCGTTTTTTTCGTAAAAAGGGATCTGAAGTTTTTCGCTCGTGTATTAGGTATTATATACAGGGTGTAATTAAACTAAGTGATAGTACTTAAGGATGTGTATGGGTGGGGACCCAATATATATAATAATTAGCTGTGAAAAAAGCAGCTCTGAAAGATTTTTTTAAAACTTTGTATGAAAAAATTAAGGTCGCGCGGGCGCTTGCCCATACAGATCACAAAAAACCCTACCTACCTCCAAACTTTTTTTGCGAAATAGCTATACGACGTCGAAAACTTTACCTCTTTATAACATAAGTATAATCTATAATAATTTCATTCGCAGCTGGGTGACGTGCTAGGCATGGCCACGGCACAGATGAACATAGGCGATTTGTGCAAGGTGCTAGGGCTGCCTGTGGAGGCTGCGCCCTCACCACCACAAGAGACGGACCAAACCCCCCAGACTCCCTTCATAGCCCTGCGCGTTAGACGACAGAGTATGGAGCAGTTGTCCCTTATACAGGTAAGGGAAGAACGTGGAAAGAACATGATAAGGGGCCATCCATAATGTATATTATGTCACACCTAAAGGGGGGGATCAACGAAGTATGACAAGGAGGGGGTATTTGAATGTTAGTGTTTCGTAGCTATTGTCATATTTTAGTGTGCGAAAAGGAATCAAATTCAAGACGGTTGAAGTATGAGAGTTACGTTTCCTTAGTTTTTATTATTTGTAGGTTTAACACTAGTTTAACACTAGTCAAATAAATAACGACCCTCTTGCATTACTTCCTCTACATTTAAATTTAAACCGGAAGCAATCCCAGATATAATTTTATTAATCCTTATTTTACTTTCTTAGATAACACCCGACGTGAAGAAGAAAGAAGATAAGTCTGACATGGTGAGAGGGGAGTCGGAAGAGAGTGACAACCCTACGGAGATGTTCGAGCTACTGGCGCGATGTCAGTCAGACCGCATGGACGAGCAACGAGCGACCCTGGATAAGGAGAACCGACCAAGACCCAAGGTGCAACGATCGGCTAGCAACGGGAAGGAGAATAATGGGTGAGTTTTCAAAATGAATCATAAAGAAGGATAGTTCGTTTTTTTAAATAAAATAAGGGGGCAAACGAGCAAACGGGTGGTGAATGGAAAGCAACTACCGTCGCCCATGGACACTCGCAACATCAGAAGAGCTTCAGAAGAGGTTGCCGGCCTTTTAAGAGGGTAGGGAAGGGGATTGGGCCTCAAGAGTCTAGTAAACTCACTCAGCGAAACAGTCCGGTCGAGTCGGCCCATTAATGCTGAAGCATGGCTCTCCCACGGTAAATCGTATTTGCATCGAGTATCTTTATTACTGGACCGATTTTGACGAGTCACAGAGTAAACTTTAGGGACTGGGAAAGGGCATAGGACACTTTACCGCAATACGTTTTTGACAAGATCAAAGCCGCGCACATATAGTCTAGTCATAAACTGACTGACCCGGTAAATATTGTTTTAGCACACTTATGCGTTAAATAATAATTCAAGACGTGAGTGGAAGAATAAGGTAAGTATGTAACATGAAAAAACTTCCCGTTTTTTTTTGCTTAAATGGAGGATTTAGGGCCAGAAAAATTATTTGAAATATAAAAACTGTGGTTATATGTGTAGCCAGATATATTAGCTAGGTTATGAAGAAGATAAGTAACAAGTTTTATGAAAATAATAAGGGAAAAAATTAGTTATTGTCTGTATGTTACAAAATGTTACTTGTTCGATTATTCCACTCACGTCTTCAAAGACGTGAGTGGAAGAAACTTTCAAATATTTTTTCCGGCCCTAAAGCCTCCATTTAAGCAAAAAAATAGGAAGTTTTTTTCATGTTACTTACCTTATTCTTCCACTCACGTCTTGAATTACGTTGGTCGATTTTGATAAAATTTTGTGTAATTTATACAATTTTTTATCAAAATCAATCCAGCCGTTTCGGAAGAGTTTGGCAATAAACACCAGGGTATATTGACCAGACGGAGACTAGCAAACCTTTAAGGGTTGGACCTCATCTGGGAGCACGGAATCGCCTTTTCCGTCGCCCTTTTTCTTTCTGTCGCTTAGAACTGCCATTTGCTAGACCGAGACAGAAAGCATAATGCGATAGCCTCAAGGATTCCGCCGCGTGCTATCGTATTATGCTTTCTGTCTCAGTCTAGCAAATGGCAGTTCTAAGCGACAGAAAGAGAAAGGGCGACGGAAAAAGGTGATTCCGTGCTGCCAGATGAGGTCCAACCCTGAGGGTGATACGCTGCCCAACTAACAAAAATTGATCTTGTAGTGGCTTATATACTATATAGCCAAAAATAATATTCTTAAAGAAGTCGTATTATTGCTAATAAGGGTGCATTTGGGTACAATTTATTAGTGGTGGGTCGTCGACGCTTTTTCGATCAACGAAACGAGACCGTTTATCATTCATCGTAAACTAGTTGAAAAAACAGTTTATTTTTCGACTAGTTTACGTCTTCGACGAATAGTGTGGTGGGTCGTCGACGCTTTTTCGGTCAACGAAACGAGACCGTTTATCGCTCATCGTAAACTAGTCAATGACAAAACAGATTTTTTTTTCAACTAGTTTTCGTCTTCGACGAACACTGAACTAAACAATAAATTATGACAAACAAAGTAGTTTTTTTGACTAAACGACTTTCAGCATTAACTGTTTTGACAAACTTGTTGTTGTTTTGCACTTCGACGCGACGAGTGATGACGACGAACGACGAAAGACGGTTTAATCTGTGAGCGGTGGAAATGCACTTCCCTACATAGTACATACTTTTTTCCAGGCTTAGGACTGGCAAGCAGGCAGATTAATTACTAAAATTTTACATTTACTTAATTAATTTAAAATATCACCAACCATTCGTCGATCGCGTCGTCGCGTCGCGACGAACGGTCTCTGTCACACACACCGTTCCGGCATGGCAACCGTTCACGCATAAACCAGTTTATCAGTAGACGCTAAACTAGTTTACCCGTTCATGACTAATAAACAGTTTAATAAAACGGTTCGTTCATTCAACGCCCATCCCTACAATTTATAAGGATAATAACCTTATACCCTCCTTATAGTTGCTTTATTGTCCGCTTTTTTCCTTATACGTGTTATATAATGACCAATAACAAGGTACTTCAACTTATAAGAAACATATAGAAAGCGTTAATACGGGCTATCACCCTTATACGTGTTATATTATTGTCCGATACAAGGGAGTTAAACTCCGTTTGCCCTTTTTGCCGTCATAAGTGATTTACATTTTCGCAACAGCTTGGAGAAGAAATAGTAACGTCAGCCATTTTACTATCAAGTAAACGATAAGTCATTATTTTATGCATAGTTTATTTACCGATTTAGTGCTTGTTTATAGTGAAAAGTGTTTGGGAATTAAAATGCATGATAAAATGTGATACGCTGTGTGTTTTGGTATCAACTCGCCCTTGAATTTAAGCTGTTTTTGTGCTAAAAACGTCATTAATCAAAATTAAAAACGCATGAATTGTTTCTTATGATATCGCCATTTTACATATCGTTAGCGTTCCTTTCACACTAACAAAATCGCACCTAGCTAGTGTTATTCCCGTTTATTAAATATAATATATTTTTTTTTACCTGACCTGACCTTATTGAGTTAATTTTATAAGGTTAGTTTGTTTGTTGGGTGTGTAAGACCTTTTTTGTTGAGGATACGTACGATTTAGAACGACAAAGCAAGATTTGTTGGTCAACTAATTGTTGGGTACGTGCCGTACGCGCATTAGATACCTAGGTATGACATTTTGTTCTTCGCGATCGCTCCGTGCGAATGCATACACTCTAATAAACCAGTCTGTTAACCGCCGCCCTTGTTTCACTACGTATCTAACTCTAATCATAACTAGCCGACCGCGCAAGACGTTTTGAATTTTGGAGGGGCGCGCCATGTTATCGTAGTTGATCTCTACCGTACTCCTCCGAAACGGCTTTACTGATTTTTACCAAATTTTATATGCATATTCAGTAGGTCTGAGTGAGAATCGGCTACTGGCTACTTTTTATATTGATAAGTAATAATAATAATATCCATGGACGCTTCACACCACGTTGGTCTGGCCCCGTGTTAAGTGCCTGAAGGACTTGTGTTATAGGTACCAGACAACGGAAATATAATATTTAATACTTTGATACTATACATATTATATTTAAGATTTTTATTATGTGATACACATATTTAATACACATCCAGGAACTTTGAAAACTTTTTGTTCCGTCGGCGGGATTCGAACCCGCGCCCCTGACTTGAGCTACCGACGCGCTCACCCACTGAGCCACAGAGGTCGTCAAAAAATAAGTGCATTTGTTGAATAAATAATAGTAAATTATTACAACGTAAACGAAGCAAACAATTGCTCACCTACATACCTCTATATGGGAATAAAATAGCAATTCATTGTTTATTAATATACTAGACGTTCCGCGCGGCTTCGCCCGCGTAAATTAGATATTTCACAGACAAATCAGTCCACAAAAAATAGCCTATGAATTATGATCCTTTATATGGTCTACTTCTTATCTGACCCAAATAACAGAAAAATTGCTCTAGTACCTCGTGAGATAATCCCTTTCAAATAATTTCCCCTGCTTTTTCCACATTTTCTTCTATTTCTTCGCTCCTATTATTCTTAGCGTGATAAAATATAGCCTGCCTTCCTCGATAAATGGGCTATCTAACACTGAAATAATTTTCCAAATCGTCCAGTAGTTCCTGTGATTAGCGCATTCAATTAATAAGCCCTTTCAAATAATTTCCCCCGTTTTTTCCACATTTTCCTCTATTTCTTAGCTCCTATTAGTTTTAGCGTAATAAAATATAGCCTATACTATAACCTATTTTTATTTTCAATCAGCTTCAAAAATAATTGTATTTTTGTTTATTATTATTTACTTGCTTAACCTAACTATAATAATTATTAAAGGTGTTTATGTATATTTTTGTAATAGCTAGGAAGAGTAGGGCGCCGTAACGAAATATTGACTTGTAAGTACGCTGCCGTTTGCCGGGACAGCTAGTTTTTTTATAAAAATTAGAATCTGTTTCTAATCATGACACCTTTTCTTTAGTTCATAAATTGTCTGATCTTTGCCAAAGTCCATTTTGGAGACGAAAAAAAATTAGAATAATCGGCCAAGTGCAAGTCGGACTCGCGCACGAAGGTTTCCGTAACATTGCATTATAGAGCAAAATTAGGCCAAAAATTGTGGTTTTTGTATGATTTTTTTATTTTATTTGCATTATTAATTATGTATTAAAGTATACATATAACTAAGGACTTTGAGAAAAATTCAAGTACCTGCCAGTTGCCATTATTGATATCGAGCAAAAAAGGCCAAAAAATCACGTTTGTTGTAGCCCCCCTTAAATATTGATTTTAGTATTTGTTGTTATAGCGGCAACAGATATTCATAATCTGTAAAAATGTTGTGGACAGACAACGAAGTCTTAGTAATAGGGTCCCGTTTTTACCTTTTGGCTACGGAACTCTAAAAAACCCTTATTGGTCCGCTTACATGACTTATATAAATATAAGACGATACCTATTGAATCTAGCTACATTATTAAAAATGATTTGAAAACAAAATGTAATTTAACTGTATTTTAAATAATTTTTCACAGTTTCATAAAATATTTACAGACGGATCCAAAAACCAAGATAAAGTGGGCGCAGCTTTTCTGGATCCATAAATAGATAAGATTCCTATATTTAAAATCTCTATCTCTTCTCTATATAAATGTAAAACTCAAAGGTGACTGACTGACATGGCGATCTATCAACGCACAGGCTAAACCACTGGACGGATCGGGCTGAAATTTTGCATGCAGGTAGATGTTATGACGTAGGCATCCGCTAAGAAATGATTTTGATAAATTCCAGCCCCAATGGTTTAAAATAGGGGATGAAAGTTTGCATGCAATAATACTTCCTAACGCGAGCGAAGCCGCGGGCAAAAGCTCGTTAATTCATATACATCTACTATGGGAGCAAAACTTTTCGTAGCCTAGTAAACGGAATGATTCTGCTTGGAAAAGTCGAAAGCAGAAACTTTGACTTTAGAACTTTGTTTGGACTAGTTAGGAGATAAACATACTAAAAGTCCTGACCCCTCCGAGGTGAGCCTGAGGGAGGGGGGAGGGGGGGGGAGGCAAAGAAAGCCTCGTTTTTTGTTTTTTTTGCACAGATACAATCTATTCACGTTAAAAAATGTATTTTTTGTGACTCCAAGAGTGCTCTTCAACACGTATTAAAATGTTTGTCTAATGATGATCAATGTACGCAGTGAGCTAATATGATATCGTGGCATGTATTATAAGTTTGATTAAGTCTGGTAAAGATATCATATTACAGTGAATACCTGTTCATGTCGGTATTGAAAGGGTGGATACTGGATAGTTTACCGAAAGAAGCAACCAGTTTGGCTCCTGATTATACAAATATTTTAATTTTTAACTAACGTAAAATTTTGATTATATCTGGTAGGGGCCATACCTAAAGCGAGGGGTGAAGTGTGACAAGGAGGGGGGAGGGGTCCTAAGTTTTGTTAATTTAATAAATTGAGCAGTGACATTTAAAATATTGAGGTGGTTTAAATTTTTATATGTAAAGTACAAATTTGTGACGTCACACTAGAGGGGGTCTCACAAATGTGACCACCTGTTACAAGGGGGAGGGGGGGGGGGAGGGGGAGTCTAAACGTCATGAAAATCATGTGACGTACTTTTCTAGATGGTCCGTAATATGGAAAGAATATTTTGATGAACTGTCACTATCAAGGGGAGTGTGATATAGAACTATGCAAATCACTACACCAAAAAGTTTTGATGTAGTGATTTGCATAGTTTGCTGGGTTCGATGATGTCGATATGAACACTGAACAGGCTCTATTGTGCGTCATACACTTCGTTCGGGACATCCTCCCTTTTTTTATAAGGGGGTAAACGGGTTAAACTGGTCACCTGATGGAAAGGAACTACCGTCGCCTATGGACACTCGCAACATCAGAAGAGCTGCCGATGCATTGCCGGCCTTTTAAGAGGGAATACGCTCTCTTATTGAAAGTTTGCAGGTAGTATTGGTCCGGAAATACTGCTGGTGACAGTTCATTCCAAATTTTTATTGTTTTCCTATAGTTTCGCTACATAGTGGAAAAAATTACATTATACTGTTCAGAATGCTGCGTCATATTCTAACTGAATTTGTCCGGAGCGAGGTCGAGGGGTATAGAAAATTATATTAATATAATATTAATCTATGTCAGATAGGAATATGCAACAGTATTCTATTCTTGCTTTTCTGATAACTAAAAAGGTCAGCATATTATATAAGTTAGGACTTAGGTTAGGTATTGAGGTTAGGTCTTATATACACGGTGTAACAAAGCAAAGTGATAATAATTTAGGATGTGTATGTGTTCCTTGTCGATAAATCACTGCGAAAGTAGCAGCGCTGAAAGACCAATTATATTATTATTTTCGCTTTTGTATGGGCAAGCGCCCGAGCGCGGCGTCACGAGTTTCCCCAAAAAAAAAAAAAGCTGATATTGTTCTTTCACTTTCATACAGCACTTTAATAGGAACTTTTTTTATTTTTAAATATCCTTTCCCTAACATTATCAGGGCTTGTTAATTCACAATACACTATTCAAATTAATATTACAAATAAAATTTCTAAAATTAAATACATGTCAATAGTAGAAATAAATCAATAAAACAGCGGCACAATACAAAAACTAACCTAATATCACAGCTGTTAACCTATCAATAGAACCTAATTAGTATCACATATTATAATATTGCTATTTCTCTTATAAACTACACCCACGATCTTCCTGCAAAAAGTAGGAAGATGTCCCGCTTTTTCCCTCCCAAACTGGATGGCAGATTCTCACCCGTCATCGATGTGCCCAACTTTTGCTCAATATCATATCTATTGCTAGCAAAAATTGGACACTCGAGTAGCAGGTGACGAACCGTCTCCTCGACTCCGGGCTGACACAGACACGACGGATCCTCCTTCAGCTTGAATCTGTTCAAGTAGAAGGCGAATCCGCCGTGGCCGATCAGTATCTGCGTGGTGTAAGGTGTAATGTCTATCTGTTTGACTATTTTATATGCAGCAGCAGCGCTTGGGAAAAAGGGCTTCGTGACTCCGGCCGTCCCTCCTACCTCATATCTCCTGTCCCATTCCTCAATAGTATCCTCTCTTAAAATACGCTTGACGAATGAAACAGGACACAGATCGTAGTCGGGTTTCCTTCTCAATTTCAGCGCGGCCTCTTTGGCTAGTTCTTCAACCCTCTCATTCCCCTTCAGTCCTGCGTGCGCCTTAATCCAAAACAAGGAGACCTCCCGCCTCTGCAATGCAGCTTTTCGGAGGGCCGCCCTTGTTTGCACTGCCAGGGGATGAGGTGAACTAAGGGTGACAGCCTGGAGAGCCGATCTGGAATCGCTAAGGATACCGACCTTTGCCATTCCACTCTTGCAGGCTATACTTACTGCTCTTTGGAGCGCTAGAAGTTCGGCCTGGTAGACGGTGCAATACGGCGACAAAGCAAGCTTGACGGCCTTCGTCTCGGCCTCCCCCTTCCATACGGAGAGTGCGGCTCCGACTTGACCCTCAATCTTGCTGCCGTCCGTATAGATCCTATGGATGTGGCTGTTAACCACATCGGCATACGAGTCCTCATCTACCATCCCGAACCTCAGCTCTACCTGCTCTGCCGGATGTGGGTCCTCAATCGCGGAAGCCATTCGTTCCACCTCCCTGTCCCTCAATGCTGGGTACGACACTCCCTTCTTGATCTCATAAAGTCTCGATGCTTAATAGGAACATATTATGTACCATCGAGGAAATTGATTCCTAGGCAGTTGACAGACCACCGTCATTTGGTCGGATCACATCAAGACCTCGGAGGGGTCAGGACTTTTAGTATGTTTATCTACTAACTAGTCTAAACAAAATACCAAAGTCAAAATTTCTGCTTTCGACTTTTCCAAGCAGAATCATTCGTTTACTAGGCTAAAGGTGGATAATGGCCAATTCTCAGAAGCTCCCGAAAAGCACACAAATTATTAACATTAAATATTTTGATGAATCATGATTGATCTTAAATAATATTCAATATTTTTATACAAAGGTAAAGAAGGAGGGGCATATCGTACCAAGTAACGTAGCATTTTGACGCATACGGCATGCATACCTATTACCAAATGAAAGGGCTTAAAAAGTTGAACATTTTATTGTATGACGAAAAATCTCTAAACCATTGGAGAAAAAAGTTAACGAGCGTGAAACAATACCGTGAAGTTTGAGAAAAACCCAACCGCTTAATTTAATTTTTTTTTCAATATAATATGTAACACAATACGGTTAAGAGGCCGGGGTAGAGATCAACTTAGTAAGTATTCAACCAATCACAGTACACGTAATATTTCAGTTAATGTAACTTATTACCAAGATTTGCTGGTCAGCTAATCACAACTAGCCTACCGCGCAAGACAACGTTTTGACAACGCACTTCAAACGTTTTGAATTTTGGAGGGGCGCGCCATGTTATCGTAGTTGATGTCTACCCTCAAAATTCTCATACATGTACGTAATACCAGAATCAAATATTTAACATGTTTGAGTTATTTTTCAGATTAAAATAGTAATTACCTAGGTTCTTGCACAAAAATTTACTACAAAATATTTAAACACTAAAAAATATTTTTTAGTGTTTAAATATTTTTTCGTAAATTTACAACTAATTATTCAAACACTAAAAATATAGTAAAATACTAAAAAAATATTATTTATTTTATTTTATTTTATGACATTCGGAAAACTTACGGCTAAACACAAGAGAAAATCCAAATTACACAAACATGAAGGCCAATTACAAGTTTTCACAGATAAACAAAAAAAACTTACATCCAAAGGAGTCAGTGGTTAACAAAGTAATTATAGTTTAAGGTTAAAACAGTACGTTACAATACAAAAGACATAGGGTACAAATTAAGACATAAAGAATTTTTTATCAAGAATGTTCTTCATTTTGGAGATACTGGTTAAAAGATTTAAAGTTGGCTGCTATTTTCGCTATTGTGCTAGTTGGGTAATTACGTACAATTTTAAAGTCGATTTTATCTTTTTTTTTTAATTCTATTTTAAGACATGGCGTAACAAAGCACCCAGTTTTTCACCGCTTCCACAAAAACTCATGTAACTCGGTAACTAAATGTCGTGACTTTTCCATGTGCACTGACACATATTATGCTCGTGACTTTCAGACTCTCCGGGCAGTCATTGTCAAGTTGAACGATGGGTCATTACAATTTGTTTAAATTCTTTTTCACTAGTGTGTACACTATTTAATATTAGAAAAAGGAGTAGGAAGTATGCAGTGAAAAGGTCTATAAGTCATACAGATACGTCTAACAGTTTCTTACTGGATTATCCTTTCATCGGTAAGTGAATTTCTTATAGTTTTGCTCTTACTACTTGTTATTTCCGATCAAAAATGCCATGGTTACTACGAATAACAAAACTATTATTATTCGTAGCATGGTAGGTAATAAAAATTTAAAAAATATATAATATAACGATGCCATGGATAGTGTTTTGTAAGATAATATAATATTTTAATTAAATAACATTATAATTCAATACTTAACCCAGTTATTGTAACACACAATAATTATACTCGTTATGAAGATTTAAATTATTATCTATGTCAAAAATGTAACAGCCAGTTTAATCTTAGGACTGGATCTTGACATTAGTTCTATAATATAATAGTATCTTATTTTCACAGATTTCCAAGAAATGAAATCCAGCGAAGAAAATTGACTACCTTAGCTCATATGAAAGGAAAGGAACTGACCTTTGCATGCTTAGCAAATTAAATTGTGATATATGCACAGGGCCGGACTTAAACTTTTGCTGCCCTTGGGCACTGAAAAATTGCTGGTCCATTATTGAAATATCACTTAAAGTTATGTAAGTACTAAGTAGTGATAAATATAATATTTTGAATTAAATCAATTAATTTGAAAATTCACTTATTGAGTTGCAACTTGCACCAATTTACTATAACGATATGAAAATGTCAAAACAACAGTCAAATCTCTGGTTTAATCAATAATGGATTGTACCATTTTAGCAATGGTTAAAACGATGTCACATTTTTAAAGATCCGGTCAATTTTGGCCGGTTATCGTTAATGTTTAGTTTAGAAATTTAAAAATCATAACCTACTCCAGTTGTTTCATCATATTTAAGTTAAATATTTAAAAGTTTTTTAAAATATTATTAACGTTAAATGATAACAAATGATCATGGTGCAACAAATATTTGTAAAGTGCTGTGGTCATCATTATATATTAACACTAGCTGTTGCCCGCGACTCCGTCCTCGTGGACTTCAGCTTATAGCGCGCGGTAGTTCCCGTCATAGAGTAACTTATATCATATAGTCGGTAGTTCCCGTTGAACCACGTAGGCTACCACGACAGAGGTCCTTCCGCGGTACACTTACTTCAAACTTCAATGTTTACACTTTACAGACAGGCAGACACGTCACACATAAAACGCCCCTATTTTTGCGTAGGGGGTTAAAAACTGGGGAGTGGGGTCAATGTCGAACATCAGTTTCTTCTTAATACTTCAAAAAAAAACGTAAAAGGAATGACTCATCGTTATCACCTCTTATAGTAACACGTTTGAGTAAGCGCTTGTGCGATTTAGGAGACGACACTGTGCCATCTATTATGAATTTTTGGAACTAACTTAATTTGAACAAATTTACGCATTTTCACCCCCTTACAAACCTTTTTTCCAGATAAAAAGTAGCCTATGTCCTTTCTCAAACTTTAGACTATCTGTGTACAAAATTTCATTACAATCGGTTCGGTAGTTTTGGCGTGAAAGTGAGACAGACAGACAGAGATACTTTCGCATTTATAATATTGGTATAGATTAGTTGTAATAAAAGCTCCACGCCTTCGGTGCAATTAATAGGTTTTTTTTATGAAATAAGGGGGCAAACGAGCAAACGGGTCACCTGGTGGAAAGCAACTGCCGTCGCCAATGGACACTCACAGCATCAGAAGAGCTGCAGGTGCGTTGCCGGCCTTTTAAGAGGTGCTAAAATTATGATTTACAAAATTTCAATTTGACAAATATTATATTAAGTCGAATTTCCTGAATTATCCAAAAAATATATTTAATATGAATAATTCAAAAAAATGTATACAGAAATTTTAATTACACTAAAAAATTCTCCACTTTCGAAATGCCGCCCTGGGCATTAGCGCCGACTGCCCCTAGTGTAAATCCAGCATACACTTCCAAAATCTATAGGCACATACTGGTACAATATATTAAAAAAACGTAGGAAAATCAAAACTGTACATCGAATATTTTTTTAAAGAATACTTGGGGCGTGAATAGCGTGATCTACAATCGATATCGAAGCCAAAAATATAGTTTTTAGAATTTTTGTCTGTTTGTCTATAATCTATATTATGTATCTCCGGGCTAAACTCAGAAAGTACTGCTTGGATTTACTTCAAATTTTGAATGAATATTACTAAGAGTCCGAGTCAACATATATACCTGCTACATAATATTATGACGCTATCGCCTACTTTTGGTGCTGTAGAGCCTTCATGCAGACGACGTCGCGGACAGCAGCTAGTAAAAAATATTATATATGTTATATATATATATATAAAGGACAGACAGCTATGTAAAGAAATGTTAATAAAGATTTAAGTACTTTCAATATTATGTTAGTTTTTAGGGTTCTGTACCCAAAGGGTAAAAACGGGCTCTATTACTAAGACTTCGATGTCTGTTTGTCGGTCTGTCTGTCCGTCTGTCTGTCTCCAGGCTGTATCTCAAGAACCGTTATAGCCAGGCTTCTGAAAATTTCACAGTTTGTGTATATCTGCTGCCGCTATAACAACAAATACTGAAAACAAAATATAAATTAAATATTTAAGGATAATACAACAAACGTGATTTTTTTGCTATTTTTTGCTCTTAAGCAACAATGGTAAAAGATAGGCACTTAAAATGTTCACAAAATACTCAACTGTATTTAAACTTTAATAATTGATAGCAAAATTAAAATAAACTAAACAATTAAGGGGGCCCCCATACAAAAAACACAATTTTTTGTCTACTTTTGCTCTAAATTAGTACGGAGCCCTTCGTGCGCGAGTCCAACTCGCACTTGGCCGATTATTTATTATTGACATACAAATATCATGAGAAAAATTAAACAGCTTACTTAATAATTTTAGGAATATTATTTATTATCGGTTATACCAAACTTTTCTAGAACTTCTAGAACTTGAAACAGTAACAGTAAATGTGCTTGGTTTATAATTAACATGACCATACGTCCCGCTTCGGGCGGGACAGTCCCGCTTTCAGTCAGTCTGTCCCGGTGTCCCCCGCGAGGCCGAAAGTGTCCCACTTTTGCAAACAAACCAAAAATTATTCAAAATATTTCTCGCTCGAAATAAAATGTACCTACTGAGTTCCACAGTTTAATCCCCTTAAGTCCTTTGTTTAAACTTTAATGTGTTAAAGTTTACTGTGAAAGTAGCACCACTAAAAGAGCAACTTTTTTCAACTTTGTATTGGCAAATTGAACTTAATATTGTATTGTAGAGAACCAACAAAATTAAATTTAAGTTTTATTAAAATATTTGCACGTCGAGATGTCTCCGACAAAACATGAGCGCTATCTTACATTGTACCATCTTATTGTCAATACCATGTTTTTGCAAATAAACGTTCTTATTCTTAAGGCGACGCCTTGATAATTTGGCTGTAGCGATGCCGATTTTTCTCAGCAATTACTAAAGCTAAGAAACTAAAGTTCATTGTCAGTATTCATCATGTCTTTGTCTTTGAATTGCCCATAGCATAACACGATTGGACAACTTTTATAACACAGAATTATCAATCGAAAAGACCTCTGTAAAAAAAGGGATTCCTATTTTTCCAACAGAAGAGTGTGATTTAAGGTTCCAAAATTTGTACATAAATTGGTTGAAGCATGCACTTTAATATGTGCATAGCTTATATGAAATGTATTTATGGTTTTTAAA
Organism: Lysandra bellargus; assembly: GCA_905333045.1. Lineage (NCBI taxonomy): Eukaryota > Metazoa > Arthropoda > Insecta > Lepidoptera > Lycaenidae > Lysandra > Lysandra bellargus. The sequence goes on along the minus strand of HG995319.1, from coordinate 3,821,901 downwards.
TTACGCGACAAAAACCATTTTGTCGCTTACGCCCTTTCCATTTTTTGCTGTTCCATTGCTTGTTTTCTATGAGAGGCCGGGCCGGCCTCTCATAGAAAACAAGCAATCTAAAACATATCCAACACGGTTTCTTACTTTAACGCGGCGTCACCTTAAGTTCATGACACTGGGCCCATATAAATAACAAAAAAATTGCAGCTCTGCTATTTTCAAAGTGAACTCTACACAGACTCTACAGCGACTCATACACGCCCTAAAATATTAGGTTGGGGAAAAGTTTCTTCGCATTTTATAATATACAAATTCAAAAGGTTTTTTATAAAGTTTATTTACAATTGACTAAAGTATACAGCATGACTGGTGAGACATGATCGATACTTAAGGAGAGTACTCTGTACTCGATTCTCATTATAATTATGTAATAAAATTAGGTACTTAACTTTTTACCAAATAAATGAATTATGGACACTTAGTAAATTACTATGCGACATTATTTGTATACATACAGGCTTTACTGTACTGTACTGTAGCTTTTCAAGCAATTTAGCATACCTACTACAGCGACCACATAGCCTCGTAAGTCGGAACATTCTCCATTAGTGTCAACGGCCTTATTTCATAAGTACTTAGCGCCAAAATTCGGTAATCGCGCGGGAACTGTACATTAGTCCAAGTGAAGTATCCTAAGCCCTTGTCCGAGACTCAACGTATCTCCGTTCCAAATTGCAGTAAAATCGGTTCAGTGGTTTTGGCGTGAAAAGGTAACACAAACAGACGCGCGCATTTATAACATTAGTGTGAATTCCTGTTTCTTAAATCGTAGCGTGTAAATCGATGCTGGATGGAATACTAACGAAAACCCTTTGATGTGATTAAGAGGGCGACTAAACCAAAAATCAAACATCGTCCTTTCTTCACACTCACGCCCGTCTGCCAGGTGAAAAAAGACGACGCGGATTCATCGCCAAATTAGTTTTTTTCTCAATAACTCGATAAATATACAACATTTTAATAATCCGCAAGGTCGGTTTCTCAATGATTGAATTTTATACAATGTGTTAAAATATTAACTTAGTTCAATGCACGGTTATGGCAATAATTGAAAAATTCGTGAAAATTAGATGCATCTTTGTGTTTTTTTTTCTATCGAGAAAATTTTAAGATGTCATGTTTTTGCTTAGATCGAATTCTTGGAAATATAATGTAGTATCTGATTTTAGAAATAAAAGAACTTGGGGCTTATTTTCAAGTTTAAAAATTAATTATAAAATCGAAAATTTTGGGTTAGTCGCCGCCTTAAGGAACCAAACAGTAGTTTCACAAACGCCAACATATTTTTGTTCTAAAACGTTTTGAAATTAAAATGTCTGGTCACTCAATATCTCGCGGTTTTTACACGAATATTTTATTTTTATTTGTGGGTTCTGGTGTAACTAGGGTACTAGGACAACTTGCATCCGATAATTTTGAAATTGAAATAGAATATGGGAAATGACAACGCGTGTAGTGGCATGCCGCATGGCATATGCCATGCTTTGTGACAAATTCTAAAGTTTATTTTTTCCAATTTTTGAATATTATGTGTATCAATAATTTTCTTTCACTTAAATATCTGGCTGATACCTGATATTTTAGATGTTTTGATAGGAGTTAAAAAATCAATATGAAACATCGCAAATAATAATAATGTCACTTAGCGCAATCGTATGTCAAATCCAAAACACTTTTAAGGCGGGATTATAGGCCACTGACATTTTAGAATTTGAGACAAACTAGCTCAATAGATGGCGCTCAAAAGGTACATAATATTTACCAAGCCGTCGTCGATTTTAATATTTTCAGAAATATTGTAACCACGTGGTAAACTCGAATACAGAGTAATGATTAACAGAGAGGCCATGTTCACAACTTGATGAACGAAATCTTTAATGAATTTCGTAATATAGGGTGCATTGGGGTAACTTCGGAAGAAAAAATTTAGTAAAATTATAAATTAGGTATTTAAATAAATATTTCCTCATAATAATACACTTATGCATGGAAAATAATAATACACTTATGCATGCATGTATAATATACTTATGCATGGAAAATACGCGAACATCATGAATATGCCATAAAATAGTTATAAAGAAATACCATATTCATGATATTGGCGTAAACGTGAAATCAAAACATAAAATTCCATAGAAACATGAAAACATTCAAAAGTAAGCGCTGCTATTTTCACAGTGAATTTTATATTATAAGGGACATATATATATATATATATATATATATATATATAGATTTAAAATTCGGTAAAGTAGATACAAAAGTTCTTAGCTACAATAATTTCATCATAGCTCGCTCACTGCTGGAATGGAGCTTATTTTATCACCTCAATGAGTAGGGTTCAAATATTTTTTGTGCTTGGATTTATTGCAATAGCTTTAATAAATAAGATGATCACTTGTATATTCTGACGCTGAAGCATCACCAGGAATCAATATAAAACCACAAGTTTCAAAAACGGTAACTCTACTCGCAGTAGAGGTAATGTTTTTGACCCGCTTTACAAGTTTTTAATGAATAGTAGATTATATTAATTATAGTTTTGCAGATCATATTCATATTTTCTTTGTCATTTTTTTGAATATTTTCTCAAAAGAGACATCCGTCTGTCTGTCTTCAGTGTGTACGTGCGTAACGCGGTAGCTAGAGAACTAAAATTTTCAAGAATTATGTATTTTTGCTGTCACCATAACAACAAATAGAAACAAAATTGTGGGATAAATGCGGGTACCGCCACAAAATAAAAAGAATATTTAAGAGGGGCCGAAATATTCAAAACAAAAACGCATTTTTTATGCCTATTCTGCTCGACATCAATAATGACAACCGGTAGGTGTTTGAAATATTTACGAAATATGTACCTTATTAAATTTAAACTTTAGTAATAATTTATTACTAATATTAAAATAGTCTGTCTGTCACCTTTTCATGCTGAACCATTTTTTATGAAATTTGGTGAAGAAAGGACGAAGCACACTTTTTATCCCGAAAAAAATTTACGGTTCCATTAGGTACATTGCATTAAATTGTCGTGAGTAAAGAATTAATAATTGCATAAATGCAATCTCTTTACTATTTATTTTAAATGCCGCCGCGATTTTTGTTCATAACATTTTTTTTTTTTTTATAAAATCTGATAAAATCAAATAAGTTTTAAGGTGACGCCGCGTTAAAGTAAGAAACCGTGTTGGATATGTTTTAGATTGCTTGTTTTCTATGAGAGGCCGGGCCGGCCTCTCATAGAAAACAAGCAATGGAACAGCTAAAAATGGAAAGGCGTAAGCGACAAAAAGGTTTTTGTCGCGTAATTTAAAAACCATAAATACATTTCATATAAGCTATGCACATATTAAAGTGTATGCTTCAACCAATTTATGTACAAATTTTGGAACCTTAAATCACTCTCCTCTGTTGGAAAAATAGGAATCCCTTTTTTTACAGAGGTCTTTTCGATTGATAATTCTGTGTTATAAAAGTTGTCCAATCGTGTTATGCTATGGGCAATTCAAAGACAAAGACATGATGAATACTGACAATGAACTTTAGATTCTTAGCTTTAGTCATTGCTGAGAAAAATCGGCATCGCTACAGACAAATTATCAAGGCGTCGCCTTAAAGCATTTCATTTCGATCACATTATTTTTTTCTGTAAAAGGTTATTTCCTCCCGAGGTGCACCAAAATCATAGTGTAGATATCGTTCAATCTAGATCTATCCTCATGATAATATCATTTTTACGATTTCTTGTGCAGATTTTTTTACTCCAGTGCTAAGATGTAATAATTATTTCTATTGCTATGGATTGGACATGTGCGATAAAATAACATTAGTCCATGGAAATCACACAGTAAAAGGGGTCTTCACTTGCATCAAATGGGGTAGTTCTGATTTTTTTATATGTTGTATGTGATGAGGTGGTAATGTCAAATATAATTTTTCCACCTCGGAATCCTTCCGGAACATTGGAAAATTTATGAAAAACCATTAAATTTTTGATCAGTTTTCAGTTTTTGCCATTTTTACCACCAAGAACCTGTTTAATGGTAGAAGTTATCAGAAATTACTTTAAAGAAGACAAAATTTTCAACAAAATGAGAATAGTTAGGTCTCGATAAACTGAATAGTTTCAAAGGTACAGCTGTTCAAATGTTTGTAAATTTTCCAAAAAAACATTTATTTTTTGAGTTTTTACAAGTTCTCGTCAATGTGGTCAATTATTGATCTATTTGACGGCATAAGTTAATATACGTTATTAAAGAAGACAATTTTTTCAACAAAACGAGACCAATTTGGTCTATTATAATCTGATAGTTCCCTAGCTACAGCTGTTCAAAGTTGCTGAGGTCAGTAAACAAAATGAAATAATATAACTTACTAGGCTTCACTCGCGTAAATTAGATATTTCACAGACAAATCAGTCCACAAAAATAGCCTATGAACCTTTACGTGCTCTACTTCTTATCTGTGCCAAATAACAGAAATTTGCTCCAGTAGTTCGTGAGATAAGCCCTTTCAAATAATTTCCCCCGTTTTTTACACATTTTCCTCTATTTCTTCAATTTTATTAGTTGTAGCGTGATAAAATATAACCTATAGCCTTTCTCGATAAATGAGCTATCTAAAACTGAAAGAATTTTTCAAATCGGACCAGTAGTTCCTGAGATTATCGCATTCAAATAAGCCCTTTCAAATAACTTAACCCGTTTTTTCAACATTTTCCTTTTTTTTTTCGTTTTTATTAGTCTTGACGTAATAAAATATAGCCTATAGTCTTTATCGATAAATCGGCTATCTAACACTGAAAGAATTTTTCAAATTGGACCAGTAGTTCCTGAGATTAGCGCGTTCAAATAAGCCCTTTCAAATAATTTCCTCCCGTTTTTTCCACATTTTCCACTATTTCTTCGCTCCTATTAGTCGTAGCATAGTAAAATATAGCCTATAGCCTTTCTCGATAAATGAACTATCTAACACTGAAAAAATTTTTCAAATCGGACTATTAGTTCCTGAGATTAGCGCGAAAAAGAAGCGCTTAAATTATTTGAAAGGGCTTATTTGAAAGGGCTTATCTCACGAACTACTGGAGCAAATTTCTGTTATTTGGCACAGATAAGAAGTAGAACACGTAAAGTTTCATAGGCTATTTTTTGTGGACTAATTTGTCTGTGAAATATCTAATTTACGCGGGCGAAACCTAGTAAGTCATATTATTTCATTTTGTTTACTCACCTCAGCAACTTTGAACAGCTGTAGCTAGGGAACTATCTGATTTTATTAGACCAAATTGGTCTCGTTTTGTTGAAAAAATTGTCTTCTTTAATAACGTATATTAATTTATGCTGTCAAATAGATCAATAATTGACCACATTGACGAGAACTTGTAAAAACTCGAAAAATAAATGTTTTCTTGGAAAATTTACAAACATTTGAACAGCTGTACCTTTGAAACTATTCAGTTTATCGAGACCTAACTATTCTCATTTTGTTGAAAAATTTGTCTTTTTTAAAGTAATTTCTGATAACTTCTACCATTCAGTCGCAAACGCAACGCTGTCCGAGGCGCGCGTGCATTATCGCGAAGTACAGTACGCCTAACCAACCCTTATTAATGTCAATACTAATACAAATAAACTGAACTTTGACAAATAACTAAAATGAGTATGTGTAATACTTGTAACAAAAACGTTAATAAAAAGAACCCAGGAATCCAATGTGGCACGTGTTGTAAGTGGATTCATGGCGGATGCGCCGGACTATCCAACGACCAGCTAAATGTTCTCGTCACGACGGATTCGGTGGACTGGAAGTGTAAGAACTGCGCCGGAACCAAACTTAGAAGATTGTCTGGTATAATACCGGAAGATGATGAGGATTATAGCGGATCCGCAAATAATCAAGCTCAAGAAATCCTGAACATCATCAGAAGAGAGGTTAGCCAGGTGATCAAGGACGAGCTACAACGTACTTTCGATTTTTATTGCGAAAAAATTGACGAATACGAAGCTAAAATAATTACCTACGAAAAAAATATGAAAAAACTTGAAAACCAGTGTACAGAACTACGCAACAATTACAAAAACCTATTTCTTAAACACGAAGTAACCGAAAGCAAAATGAATCAAATATTACAATCTCAGCTAATAAACAAACTGGAGTTATGTGGTATTGAGACCGGAAATAACAACGTAGAAGTCATCGTCCACAAATATGCCCAAAGCATTAAGCAAAATCCAGAAGACATAATAAAATCCTATAAAAAGGAGCCTCGCCATGCCGGAATTAAAAAGAATGTTCCGCCTACTATCATTGTTCAACTGAAGGAAGGAGCACGAAATTCTTGGTTGGAAACCTCCAGAAAAATTGAAGTTACTGCTGCAGCCATCGGTCTAGAAGGAGGTAGAAAAGTCTATCTACGCGAATCGCTGACCCCTGCCACTGCATTTTTGCTCTGGAAGACAAAAGAGGAACTGAAAAATGAATATAAGTATATCTGGTGCAAGAATGGATCGGTTCTAGTAAGAAAAGATGATAAAGGTAAAATAATTTTAATTAAAACTGAAAAAGACATTGAAAAAATTAAAAAATGAGCTAAAACAAAGTAATATTTAGTAATATAAAAAATAACAACCTAAGATTAAATGTCATGCCTATAGTAAACTGTATACTAATTGTAATCTGCAAAAGAGGTCTATATTAATAATAAATATAAAAATTGTAAATGAATACCTTAAAATCAATAAAAATGGATGACATAAATAGTAAAATTATTGAACTCAACCTTGGGAATTTAAACGAATTTTTGTATAATATTCCTTTGTATGAAAATTTCTTGTTGTTCTTTCATGTTAACATTAGATCGCTAAATAAAAATTTTGCCCAATTAGAGTTACTTATAAACAGCTCAAAATCCATTATCCATTTTATTATTATAACAGAAGCTAACATACAGGAAGCTATGTCAAATCAATATAATTTACCTAGTTATAATTTACATTGCCAATTACGCAGTAATAGAAAAGGTGGTGGTGTGTTAATGTATATGCATAAGTCTTTAAATTTTAATAGATATAATAACTGTACTTTTAAATACATGGAATGTTTAAGTGGTGATATAGTCATAAATAATCATACTCGTATCGGTTTATGTGCCATTTACAGACCACCTCAGACATGCAAAAATAAGTTTATTTGTGAATTAGATAACATGATTAAGAAATTTGACCACAAACATAGTTGTATTATCACAGGCGATATTAACATCGACTTAAGTCAATCTAGCCCTATCGTCAATACATATTTAAATTGTTTAAGTAGCGTAGGTTTCGAGTGTGCCATATCTCAGCACACACGCATAGAAAAGTATGGAAATTTAATTAGCAAGTCGAGTATCGACCACCTGTTTATTAGAAACGTTAACAACGCACTTACATACGGCGCGGTGGTGTACACCGTGCCGGCCGATCACCGCGTTATCGCTGGTGCCTTGCCGGTCCCGGTTGAACTATCCGCCGGTGCGCCTGCGCGTGTTGTTTATACATCGATAGATAACATAAAACTTAAAAATGAAATTTCTTCCATTGACTTTGGTAAATATCTGTCTCTTACGGACCCTAATACGATTATGTCGTTATTACTTAGCGACTTCAATTCATTATACGATGCCTGTAAAATTACAAAAAGTGTCAACACAAACTCAAAACGTAGTTCTTGTGCATGGGCTAATCAGCGCTTAAAGTATATGTGTGCTGAGAGGGATCGACTATATAGGGAGTGGCAAACAGATGAAAATAATTGCACTAAGCGCCTTTATTTTAATTGCTATAGAAATAAAACAAATAAATATGCGCAGTTTATTAAAAATAGATTTGTTATGCCTAATGTTTCTAAAAATTTTAATAATCCGAAAAAAATATGGGAAATAATAAATAAAATTTCTGGAAAAATTGTTCAAAGTATTGATGACATCCTACTCAAATATTTCAAACTCGAACCCCTAATTATAGCTAACAACTTTGCAAAGAAATTTGAGGACTCAATCAAAAAAATTAAAAAATATTTGTAACAATAAATTATTGGATTCAAGAACATACGAAAATAAACCTACAATGTCAATTAGATTAAAGCGGGCTACTCATGAGACAATAGCTAAAATTATTAAAAGTATAAATATAAACAAAAGTCCCGGGCGCGACGGCATTCGGGCCCGTGACATAAAATCGTCTTCCGAATTAATGGTTCCTGTCCTGACGCACCTGATTAACTGTTGTATTGATACGGGTACATACCCGGATATTCTTAAAATAGGTACCGTTAGACCTGTATATAAAGGGGGTATACATAACGAGTATAATAACTATCGTCCCATTACTATATTATCGTGTCTAATAGACAAGGTAATAGAAAAATTTTTCGATGATCAAATATCATTCTTCTTTCAAAATAATAATATTATTAACCATAAACAGTATGGCTTTCAAAGAAAACGGAGTACGACAGAGTTGCTACGAGATTTCACTGATAGGGTTAACGGCTATCTTGATAAAAAATTTCAGGTAAGTGCGCTGTTTATTGATTTTTCAAAAGCGTTCGACGTTTTAGATTTTAAAATACTATTCCAAAAATTATCGAACGCGGGGATTCAAGGCCCTCTTTTGAAAATACTCAAAAATTATCATACAGACCGATTTACGGCCGTTAAAGTTCTCGATAAGTATAGTGACCTGCATAGCACCGAGGAGGGCACAGCACAGGGGTCCACGATCGGCCCAGACGAGTACCTGGCCTACGTTAACGAAATGTGCAATTTAATATTAGAAGGAGATATCTATCAGTTTGCTGATGATACGTGTCTCTTAGTGGCTCATAAATCGATACAGGAAGCTCAAAATATCATGCAAAAAAATTACAATCTTACTTGTAAATATGCACATGATGTGGGGCTTATAATAAACTCACAAAAGACTAAATTTATACATATTCATTCAGCTCATAATGTGCCTCTCACCTCCCCCACGATTATAGCACATACTCACGATTGTTTTCATTCAAATGTAGTTTATAACGCATGTAATTGTCCAGCATTGGAAAAAGTAAATCAACATACATACCTCGGCCTCATAATTGACAACCGACTGAGTTGGAAGCCACACATAGACCATGTATGCTCGAAATTAAGATCTGTACTCAGTAAAATCTATATTCTTAAATACAAGTTACCCTACAGAACCCTAAGATTATTTTATTTATCGCTGGCCCAGTCGGTTGTTAACTATGGGCTGAGTAGTTATGGAAGATCGTTTGAAAGTCACTTACTTAATATACATTCATTAATGTTACGCATATTAAAAGTGATTGTACCTAAACCTGTTAAAAATAAATTTAAAACAAATGAGGAAGGCTTATTTGAGTATTGTAATGTCATGCACATTTTTGATCTTGTTAAATTTGCGGTTTTAAATGAAGTTAATGATCCTACATTTTTAATAGAAAAAATAAGACAAACCTGTAAAACGAAATTTGTTAAGCCGAACTGTAATAATTATTACGGAAGCAGAATGCTTAAGATATTAATACCTTCATTTGTAGAAGAGCTGCCAGAAGACCTACAAAAGTTGTATCGGGACAAGTGTAAATATAGACGGCAACTTAAAAAACATCTATTGAGTAAAGTTAACTAATGCGACCACATCTTGTCCAGATAAACTCATTGTAGTTTTTGCGACGAGATTTCTTGTATTTTGTAATATTATTGTATACAGTATTGAACAAAATAAATAAAATAAAAAAAAAATAAATAAAAACAGGTCCTTAGTGGTAAAAAATGGCAAAAACTGAAAACTGATCAAAAATTTTATGGTTTCTCATGAATTTTTCAATGTTGCAGAAGGATTCCGAGGTGGAAAAATTATATTTGACATTACCACCTCATCACATACAACATATAAAAAAACCAGAACTACCCCATTTGATGCAAACCAAAATGTACCAATTCCATGTACTAAGTACATAATATAAATCATTTACAATGTTTTGACACATACGTCATCTGTGTTGCGGTACTCTGTACATTGTTTTCTGACTTAGCTGTAATGTTTACATTTTTCGACTTTCAAACCACAGATTTTAAAAATATATTTCAAACCTACCAAAATCGTAAAAATGGTCGTTTGGTGAATGTAAATTATCAAATAGCATCTTATTAGGTAGTCTCTCGCCAAATAATTTAGATTACAAAGCAATATTATAGTATTTGTAAACCAAACATGTTGACTAGGTTCCGAAATAAAACCCAGTCTACTGACGACGTCAAATTACGGCGCTGTATTCCACTAGTAAGATAAGTATGACGTATTTTAATTGCGTTACAACAAATACATATTCGACAACTCCGTGGCAAATATTTTAAAACGAATCAATAGTATGGGACCACGACGATTCTAGACGTAAAGAGCTCTGGCCAGTATACTGGGATATATTTGTGAACATACACTAGGTTTTCTATTATAGACAATCAGCCTCTGACGTACAGATTTGACTGATGTCATTCGATTATTATCCATCGAAGTGCCTATGGATTTTTTGTACCAAATATTCATGAGCGAGGCGTTGCTCTCACATATCAACAAATGTTAAAATTTTTAAAGACAGCGATTTATCTTTATAATTGGTATATTATATCAAAAACAAAGCTGAGGGGTGCCTTCGGAATCATAATTTAAACATTCTGGGGTAAAAATATTTTTTCCTGTATTTGTTTTCGCTGAATTCTAGAAGAAATAAAAATTTGAAAGTATTATTTTTAACACACATTTTTTTAGTGTTAAATGGGTTTAAATTAAAATTTTAAGCTGACCCTAACCTTGGCAAGGAACGTAAGAAACCTACAAAAAATGTTTGAATGCTTATAATTACTTCTGGTCAAAATTCTACTGAAAATAAAAACACGAAATTTCACTAATCCTCGTTGTATACGGCCTTAATTAAAAGAAATCGACAATTATTTTAACAATAATAATTATCGGCCGTACTTAGAGACATTTAAAGATAGTACGGGAGCCCTACAACATATAACTATTAACCTACCAATATACAAAAAATCAACTGGTTAGGGTTCCGTTTTAGGGTACAGTAGTCAACCAAGTTTTGTTGATCACAGAACCCTAAATCGGAACCCTAACCAGCAGATTTTTTGTATATTTGTAGGTTAATAGTTATATAATTTAAGAGTAACATTGTCCTACAAATAGAACAATCCATATTTTAGGACCATCAAATCAAAGTATGAAATCCTTTCTATCTCTGTTAGCTTATACCACTTTCAAGATTTTTCGCAGATAAAAAAGTTGTTTGTCTTATCAAAATGAAGCTACTCACAAAAAATTAGTTTGTTAGTAATCACAAAAAAAGTTCTAGGGCCCCCTCACTGTGATGATTAAACTTAAATTTAGTGAAGAGTTTGACAGAATATTTATTTAATTAAATATAGTTGTTTAATTATTAATATTCGTCTCAGTGCGGCATGTAACTTTTAAGTGTCATAGTTAAAAGCTCAGGCTATAAAGTGGTGACAAACCACGATGTGAAGTAGTGAAAACCCTTTATAATATCAAAAGCGGTCATTACACAACAGACTAGCAAACCACTAAATTTTTGACTAACATAAAGTATCTAAGTCTCATGGATTACAATATAAATTAATTTTATATTGAGTTGTTGAGATTGAGAAAATATGTGAAAATTTAAATCCAAACCTATTCAAAATGAAATGTAATGTGTAGTATAAATGTGATCGATGTATGTAGGGCATCATATTATAGAATGTATCTATTGTACGTCCCTCTACTGTGAAATATTCCTGTAATTCTCAAGGACATAATATATTAAAAAATTATACATAATATAATATAGTTCTATACTAATATTACAAATCAGAAGAGTCTATTTGTTTGTTTGAACGCGCTAATCACAGGAACTACTTGTCCGACTAGAAAAATTATTTTAGTTTTAGATAGCCCATTTATCGAGGAAGGCTATCCACAATTTCATACTAATATTATAAATGCGAAAGTGTGTTTGTCTGTCTGTCTGTTACCTCTTCACGTTGAACCGATTTTGCTGAAATTTGGCATGGAGAAAGGATATAGAATAGTTTGTATCACAGAAAATATACGGTTCCCGCGCGATAAACGAATTTTGGCGCAACGGAGTTGTGGGCGTCATCTAGTAGGCTATATTTCATCACGCTAACACTAATAGGAGCGAAGAAATAGAGGAAAATGTGGAAAACGGGTGAAATTATTTGAAAGGGTTTATCTCACCAGCTACTCGAGCATTTTTTCTGTTATTTGGCACAGATAAGAAGTAGACCACGTGAAGGGACATAGGCTGTTTTTTGAGGAATAATTTACGGTATCCGTGAAATCCCTAATTTACGCGGGCTAAGCCCTTCAGGCTGTTACTCATAAAATTAATATTTAAATACTATAGATACGTTGTGTTCTGTCCTTGTCTAACTGCCGCACTCAGAGACGAATGTTAATTAGTTAACTGTAATTAAATGAAGATTTTGACATAAGCCTCATGGCTCATACATAATATCTGTCAAACTCTTCTTTAAAATAAAGTTTAATCATCATTAATTAATGTCTCTGAGTGCGGCCGTAAGACGGTTTGAGAAGTCGCTCACAAGAGAAAGACAAAATATTATAGCTACTTTGTTTTTTTTAATGTAGATATAGTCTTTATAGGGCTACCAGCCCCCCGATTCACGATCGTCGGAAAGTTCTCACGCGGTATTTTTTCACTTTCCATCGGATACACAGCGATTCGCAAACAACTTTCCGTCGCGGGAATTAATCCAAAACCAAAGAGAATATAACTGATTTTTTTTTTGGCAATAAATGCTACGGCGCGGCAGTCGGCATCTAAATTTTCCTGCACCTCTTAATTTAATGAACTAAATTTTTAAGACTAAGATTAGTCCTACCTTACAAAAAATATATTTCAGTTGCGTTTAATGAGCGAATGAAATCAAAATCAAAATATTTATTTCTAAATAGGTTAACAAAGTTAACACTTTTAGAACGTCTACGGCCTACCACCGTTTCGGTGATTTTGATTGGTTGGTTGGTTTGGTTGGTTCGGCGAATGATTTTGAATATTACAAAAATTGCTACTTATTAAAATAAAAAAATATTGTCTATGTGCCGACTGCCGAGTGACAATGACAATCTGTCAAATTTGTGAATTGTGTCATGTGTGAGATATATACCTTTTATTTGTGTGTGTAACACAAACTTTAAACTTTATTATTGTTTACATGCAGTAAATTGCTATTTTATATAAGTTTTTTTTTCTTTATTTTAATATTAGTTTTTATTAGATAATATGGAAAATTAAAAAAAAAAACGATGTCTAGATAACACCCAATTACTATTGGCGCATTCGATAGCCATCCCTTAAAGCCATCGTTTTTTGTCATTTGACATTTTTGCCTGCGAGCCTTGGTTTCCGAAATAGGAACTTGGAGTAGGCAAAGGGTCGCAGAACTTAGAAAAAAAATCACTCCAATTAACACCATCATTTTACTGGCGCAGCACGTCGAGCTCACCACAGCGTTCAATTTTATCCATGAAAAGTTTTTTGTAGGTCGCACTGTTTTCAAGATTAACGCAGTTGAAATGCCAAAATACATATTTCCCGGACCATTGAAAAAGCTATATCAGGCGTAAGGTGATATGTGCGGCAAAAGTTGGGGTCGCGATATGGGTCGCACATATCTCTTATTCTTTTGTTAAATATGACAAACTTCTACTTTGCCGGCTTTCCCTTTCTTCATTTTGTGTTCTAATGCTACGTTTTGATGCTTGCCGAGCCACGGCAAGCCTCCACAAGCCACAAGCCTCCACAAATCTCGCTTTGCATTTGTAAGTCGTTTTCACGCTCGTGAACGCGTCAGTGCGTACATGCCCTTTGATCTCTGTCCAAAAAAAACCGACACTACCGATCGTCTACAAGCGTCCGCAAGCTCACGCAAGCCAAGCCATTTCACCTGTTTTCACGCTCGGGCTTGTGGAGGCTTGCCGTGGCTCGGCAAGCATCAAAACGTAGCATTAAAGTATCAAGGCTGCTACTATACCCGCCATTGTTGGAACTTAGGAAATTAGCTTTTTAACTGAGTTAGGGCCGATTTTTCAATAGTCAGTTAACTTTTACCTGAAAAAAAATGTCATATAAAATCTGTCAAAACGTCAATTAGTGCAAATAATGCATTTATAATTAAAAAAATATTTATTGTTCATTGAAAACTTCGTATCACACACATCATTACAGTACGACATTTTAAACAAGACAAGATTATTCATTGCTTTCTTTTATTCTTATCATTAAATAATTTCATATCACGGTTCTCGAAGTGACAGTTCTCACGAATCTTGGAGGTGGCGGTAACAATCAGCGAAAACGGCTCTAATCCTCGGATAATCCTCTAATCGTCGGATGTCAAAGTCCCATCCGCGGTGAGAAGTTGTCGAATCCGTGGCGGAAACTATTTCACTCATTCAAAAGAAATATCACTACTGTCAACATGACATTAAAATCGGAACGTATTTACTTGTCATTTGCTTGAAAGTAAAAAAGTTTCCGAAATCGGGACGGTTTCCGCGCGGAATCGCATCGTGAATCAGGGGGCAGGTTTCTAAACAGCAGCCGGACAATCCAGCTAACACCATGTTTCTTAGGGTTTTGACTGTAACTTAACTATTCGAAGTTTGTGATAGTTAGAAATGTTTTGTTAATCATTTGCAAAATATATAAAATAAACGAAGAAAATTATAAGTAAATGTAATATTATATTAATAATTATTAATTATAATAAAAATTAAAGCATTATTATTTTTTAGCTCTGAATATCTTATTTCTAAACCCAAAAAAATAACATAGGTCGGTCGAATTGAGAAACCTCCTCCTTTTTGGAAGTCGGTTAAAATAGGATCACCTTTAGATAAAATTTATTATTTAGGTCCTATTATTTTACACAATTTTTATCCTTTTCAAAAAAAGTTCGAAGCCGATGACTAAAACCTTGACCCAAAATCCAAACGTAGCAAATTAATTCTATGAAACGATGAAATGTAGCGGCTATGTGTGCGTCCTGTATCTGTGTGCGTGAATGCAGGTCAAAATATATAAAGCTAGTGTTGTAGGTAAGCCCCCAATACTTCCTCTGGACTCCTCATAGCCAGTCGTGTCAGCGCGGGAAACGCTTCGCATTCGATTTTCAAAATGTCTGACAAGTGCAACGGCAATTCCACCGGCGCGATAAAAAAAACTGTCACCCCGAAATCCAAGAAGCAAAAACAAAAACTCACCAAGGAGGAGTATGTATTACTGTTGCATCAAAATTATTGTTTTATTTAAGTGGATGTAAAAAATTATTAAAATTATTTTTTATTTTCTTTTGTTTTTTTTTTCTAGTTGTATGTAAGATTTTTTTGTGTTCTACTTTTTGTGTGCTCATTATACCTTCTAAGAACCATCTGATATTTTAAATTTTGTCAGAGTTAGAAATGTTTTGTTAATCATTTGCCAAATATATAAAATAAACGAAGAAAATTATAAGTAAATGTAATATATAAATTATTATTATTATTATAAAAATTTAAGCATCATTTGTTTAATGTTTAATAATAAAGATTTTCTTCCTCAATTAACAATTATTATAACTACAAGAAAAACTTATAAGATACAAGAATAACAAAGAATATTTGAAAAGTCTGATAATTATTATTTGTGAACTCTGTAGAATATAACTACACTTTAAATTACCATAATCATTTAGGTAGATATTCTATTAGATTTTTTTTATTAAAACAAATTAGCTATTATGAAAATTACACCACTACTACAAAATATTTTTTTTTAGAGTTTTCAACTTTATTAATATTTAATTTAAAATATTATGTTTCTGGACTATGATTAGAATATAAAATAATACTTAATTTAAATATTAGTAAGTTCTTTCCTTCTACTATCAAGTTTTAGTCAAAGAGTGTAAGTGAAGTAAGCATTTTTAGGCCAGGGGAAACCGGCCTTGGCAAATGCTGTAAAATTTAGCTTACGTATTTTTTGAAAATGTAACCGGGTTTTTCATTACATGTTTAATTTAAACATATTTTAAAACACACAAATTAGTAGAAACAATTTTGGCCTGGTAAAAATAATAGGCTCTACATGGTAATGCATTTAAGTCTAAAAGCTTTTGCGGAAAAAAGTTATATAGATCGGCATTGACTGATAGTGAAGCCTTAAAACATTTTTATATCTGATACAATGCATTTTTGCTGTCTTTTTGATATAGTATATAACTAATATTATAGTGAATGACAGAAAAATTAGGCTGCCTTTATTTGCGAATATACTTTGTAATATAATGTAATTTAATTTAAGTTATAATATTTTAACACATTTTTTAAATAATTTCTTATTTTATTGCTAAAAGATGTTTGATGAAAAATTTTCTCGTCGGGTCTTCCCGGATATTATTATTGTTAATAATTCACAAAGTGTTAATTGTTCCTTGATATAACCAATTACAATTTGAAAATTAAAACTAGATTCTAACTAAACCATTAAAAAATGGTTTAGTTAGAATCTAGTTAATTAACTTGTAACACTGGGTACAAGCTGTAATTAATTTTTCCAGTAAATGAAAATAAAAAATAAATGATCTAGAATTTAACACAAGTAAACGCAGAATGCTAAACTACAGCCAACAGGTGTAGTTTAATTTGCTGTCAATATGTACACAAATATAAAACTAAACGCTCGCAGATTGTTTTTGAAGCTAAAAATATTGTTCTATCGCTGGATAAACTGATATCGGTAAAATGTATATTACCTACTTCAAGTTTAATAGGAATTGTCGATACAAACATTAATCTAGTATTAAATGACGCCCGCAACTCCTTTGCGCCAAAGGTAGTTTATCGCGCGGGAACCGTACATTTTTTCAGGAGAAAAAGGACATTGAATACTTTTTATCCCGGAAAAAATTTACGGTTCCCGCGCGATCGATTAGGCGTCTATTAAAGGATAAAGACATTTTGGTACTGGAACCGTACGATCCTGGTGTTTTTGACTTAAAAGTTGATTTATGCTACGGTCAGTGGGATAGGTAGCGGGAATATTAATGGAGCGTAATCACAATGGTATCCAATATTAAATGTGTGGGAGCTACTACTTTTCATAACGCTAAGACTGATTACGCTAGCGTGGCCACATAGCTTCGATGCGTAGCGATTTCGCGCGTTACCGCAGTGGTGATTAGTAATGAGAATTAGTACTATTTTCTAATAATATCATTTTCATGTCATAGCATGCTACGTGCTATTGTTTTGCTATTTGCTAAAATCGTGCAATCGTAAACTCTCGTTTTTAAACATCGAGTGAAATAGCAAGTACAATAGCAATTAACGCCGCGGTGTGCAACATAATTGCTGCACACGATAATATTAGAAATCATATTGTTTAGCAAGTACGATTAATTTAATTATTGCTAACTAGCTGTTGCCCGCGACTTCGTCCGCGTTACCATAGTAGATCAAATGACGCATCCCAAGTAGATATAGCCGCCGCCGCCGCCAATTCCTCCGCGCCACCGCCGCCGTGAAAAAGCAGCGGCGCGCCGAGCGAGAGGAAAGATTTTTTGTTTCAATTCATATACATTCAAAAGCTTATAAATAAGGCATATTTAAGATAATTTAAATATTTGTTACTCTTTTACTCAAAAACTACTGAACGGATTTTAATAAAACTTTACAATGATATAGCTTATACATCAGAATACACATTGTGGTGTTATGACTGTTATGTTCGTTTTTAGGGTTCCGTACCCAAAGGGTAAATACGGGACCTACTGATACTTCGAATTTCGATATCTGTCCGTCTGTTTTGTGTGCCAATTTTCAAAATTTTTCTTTTGGTTTATAGGGTATCATCCTAATTTGGTACCATGTTCACAAAAATCGTGACCTCATGAAGGAATCCATAAGTAATCGAGGGGACTCCTCAAAATTTATATGGAAACATGTGGTGACGTCGATTTCGTGGGTAGTATTCTAAGCATAATAATATGCTAATAACAAGTAAGATTTTGCACTGAGGTGTACCTATCTGGTATACCAATGTTCGGAAGGTATTGAGAGAACTTCTGACTCTTTAAAGATACAAGTTTGGGAGTTTCGGCGTTGTTTTAAGAACGGAAAGCATATGATGCTATTATTACATTCATAATTAACATCATTAACCATAAATCATTATTCTAATTTTAGTCTCGAAATAATTATTCGTAGAAGTTCAGGGAAGGTTCATACTAGGAGGAAAAGTGATACGAAGTTTACTGGTTATCTGGTGAACTTATATATTTTTTTTAAATGTGCATTTTGCATTGCCACAATGGCTAATGCTTACTTACATGCCCATCTTGAAAGACGTATAGATCACAACTGAACGCGGCCATCGTGTAGATGCATTGCAACCATTGTATAGCCATGCGCCATATTTTGATGGGCCAGCGATGGTCAAAAAATAGCCTGTCTTTACACGTGATATATTCTTCATGTTTGCCAAATAACATAAAAATTGCTCCAGCAGTTCTTAAGATAATAGGCAATTTCATATAATTTCCCCCGTTTTTTTCACATGTTTGTCTATTTATTCGCTCCAATTAGTTTTAGCGTGATAAAATATAGCTTATAGCCTTTCTCAATAAATGGGCTATCTAATACTGAAAGAATTTTTCAAATCGGACAATTAGTTTCTGAGATTAGCGCGTTCAAATAAGCCCTTTCATATAATTTGCCCCGTTTTTTCCACATATTCCTCTATTTCTTCGCTCCTGTTAGTCTTATAGCGTGATAAATATAGCCTATAGCCTTTCTAGATCAATAGACTATTTAACACTGAAAGAATTTTTCAAATCGGACCAGTAGTTCCTGAGATTAGCGCGTTCAAATAAGCCCTTTCATATAATTTTCCCCGTGTTTTCCACATTTTCCTCTATTTATTCGCTCCTATTAATCTTAGCGTAATAAAATATAGCCTATAGCCTTCCTCGATAAATGGGCTATCCAACAGTAAAATATTTTTTCAAATCGGACCAGTAGTTCCTGAGATTAGCGCGTTCAAACAAACAAACAAACTCTTCCCAATTTTAATATTAGTATAGGTGGGCATGTAACAATTATTATTGCTAATGCTATTTTGCTAATGCTAGTGGCTCCATCACCATCTTGTATTGTGTTGTCGCAGCCATGCAAAAGATTAAATGCGTTATTTCGACGACCCAACGAAATCGCAACGAATGTACCCTTACCCTGGCTGACTTCTACGCTTCAAAAACTCTAAAGGTTATGACCAAATCGTCAACCAGCTTACCAAAAGTTGAAGGTGGCCAGTATTTAGCAGGTTCCTAGGATTTAGGGATTAGAATTTGCTAATTAGCGTTATATAATTTGTATACCTGGATCATGGATGGTATGCAAATTATTTTACGTCAAAGGAAATTGAACGTGCTTACGTCGTTGGTATAAAAGTGATTTCAAAAGATTTATTTTTAAACGACTTATAAACTGAATCGAGTACCTATCTGCTGTGCTTTGTATTTGTGTTCAATATTTTTAAGTACAAACAACGAAAAAAAAAGATGTGAAAATATACATGAAATTCGTACACGTAGTTGTTTTTATAAAAAATAAAAATATATTTTTGAACTGTATAGCTTACCATTGTACAAAATTAATTGTATAAATTGTTTCTATATTGGCTTATTGCTTTATAACTTTTATCAGGAAATTGAAATGAAAGTGGTGTTTTCGGAAATGTTAATAGTAGTTTAATTACAAAGTACTTTTATTAAATTAATAGTGCTTCAGGCTGACGTATTAATGATGATACGTAATAATTAATAACTAATATTCATCATCATCTTGGCTACTGCTTTAACAGCCAACCTCTTAATCAGTTACAAGGGAATATTTTTAAGCTCTTGCATAGCTTTTATTGCGAGCGCGGCGACCGAATCAAGATATTTCGTAACGAAAAAACCTAACACACCCCATTCCGACCGCTGTGCCGGTCGGTGCGGCGTTGTCAGACTTCGGCACGGTGTTTGTGTGCGTACGACTAAATGTATGCGAATTATAATTGTATCTATACTAATATTATAAAGCGGAAGAGTTTGTTAGTTTGTTTGTTTGTTTGTTGTTTGAACGCGCTAATCTCAGGAACTGCTGGTCCGATTTGAAAAATTCTTTCAGTGTTAGATAGCCCATTTATCGAGGAAGGCTATAGGCTATATTTTATCACGCTAAGACTAATAGGAGCGAAGAAATAGAGAAAAATGTGGGAATAAACGGGGGAAATTATTTGAAAGGGCTTATCTCACGAACTACTAGAGCAATTTTTCTGATATTTGGGTCAGATAGGAAGTAGAGCACGTGAAGGATCATAGGCTATTTTTTGTGGACTAATTTGTCTGTTAAATATCTAATTTACGCGGGCGAAGCCGCGCGGAGCGTCTAGTAAGTTGATAAAAATGCTTTGCAATAGCTTTACCGCGGCAGTCCCCGATCGCCACACGATTTTTTTTAACTACGTACAAAAAAGGATTCTATAGTATTTTTTGCCTATCTCTGCTTTATAATCGTATGGAACCATTCGTGCGCAATTCTGACTTGTACTTGGCCGATTTTTTACTTATTTATAAGGGCGTCACGTTTGGTTTCCGCATCACTTGAACATTTTAATAGGACCGGCACTGGCTTCGACTGACGCATTTATACAAATTACAAGGTGTACTAAAACAAAGTGATAGTACTTTAGGGTGTGGTGTGTATGTCCCATATTAGGAGTTCACTGTAAAAGAAGCAGCGTTGGCAGCAACAATTTTTTTGCGATTTGTATGGGCAAGCGACCGAGCGTCATTAATTTTTCCATACAAAAGTTTAAAAAAAAATAACGCAGCGATGCTACTTTCACACCGAACTCTATATCGAATTATCGATAAACCCGTTGGGATGTTTTTTAACAATTTTTGTTTTGTTACAGACAAGAGGCCACCAACGAAATGCTGACTCTCATTTCGACGCTCCAGTCGGAACGCATTGACTCCCAGCGTGCCGAATTGCGTCCCGTTTCTAAGACCAAGAAGAAGCCCTTCCCTGGTCTCCTCTCCCATGGGTCCATCAAGGAGCCCAAGTCTGATGACTTCTTAGACATGATTGAGAAGATCCAGGTAAGCGGCCCAATTGACGATCATTTTTATTGCCCAATATTACGTATTGTGCAATATTATTGACGGACTACCGTCTAGGGTTAATATTGAACATCGCGCGCCTTTCAAGTTTCAATATTTTTGTCTACGAATAATATAAACTAAGGAAACTAACTGCCATACTTCAACCGTTTTAAATTTGGCACCTTTTCGCAAACTAAAATATGACAATTCAGATTTTCGCCAAGGTCGTATCCCAGGTAACGTATCATAATATTGCGCGCCGGACGACAGCCTGCGCGGTTATTGTCATTGTCAAAGTTATGAAACAAAGCCGTTGACAATAATAATTCTCAAAAGCAGATAGTATTATGCAGTATACACCAAGCACATCAGCTACTAACACGAAGAAAGGAGCGCATAATTATTATTTCAAAATCAAACATTTTCCTCTGATCCTAAAGTCGATAATAATAATAATATTATATAATACTTTTGAACAAACCTTGTACAAATCGGACGAATCTAAAACTGTCCAGAGCACCTAGAGAAGACGTTTTCAGATTACAAAAATGTATGTGCTAAATTATTACAGAATTGAAATAAAAAACTAACGGTGCAATGGCAATGTAGTTTTTCGTAATCTCTTAAATTTTCGGCCATTACTCATACAAATAATATTATCATGAGATTCATGACTATTAAAGTTACGCTACATAAACGAGTAATCTGGCTCGGCATCCAATTCGGTTCGTTTCTTTTTAAGCGAACGGCAGTTATCCACTTTTTTCGTTGCATTGCATTCTTAGTATCTTAGGAAATAATACTTATGTCAGCCAGACCCCTTAAATTTCGTTTATGATTAAATTGTTACATCCATGGACGTATAAAAAATAATCGGCTAAGTGCGAGTCGGACTCGCGCACGAAGGGTTCCGTACCGTAAATTGTGTTTTTTGTGGGAGCCGCCCTTAATTTTTTATTTTATTTTAATGTTATTATTAAATATTAAAGAAGACATATAACTAAGGACTTCGAGAAAAAATCAAGTACCTACCTGTTGCAATTATTGATATAGAGCAAAAAAGCCAAAAAAATCACGTTTCTTGTATGGGAGCCCCCCTTAAATATTAATTTTCTTTTGTTTTTAGTATTTGTTGTTATAGCGGCAACAGACATACCTAATCTCTGAAAATTTTAACTCTCTAGCTATAACCGTTATTGAGTTACAGCCTGCAGACAGACGGACAGACAGACAGACAGACAGACGGACGGACAGACAGACAGACAACGAAGTCTTAGTAATAGGGTACGGAATCCTAAAAAAGGCGGACGGAGTCCTACCATACACAAAACTGTGTCGTTCAGAATCGGCCAGCTGGCTGTATGTACACGGTCCGCACGCACACATTCTTGTGCTAGTCCATACCATTTGACAGGCGTCAGAATGTGTACGTGGCCCACTCTGAAGAAAAGTGAAGACACAGTTTTGTATATTATAACAAGACTCCGTCCGCCTTTTTTTCTACGTTCATGGTTATATCTTGCATAACACTGTCCATGGCGACTTTGTAAAAATTTTGTAATTATATTATTTTTTAATTATTGCACTTTTACAATAACATATAATCTTAATAAGACAAATACAAATATACCAGCTTAATTTTATGCAAATACCCTAGCATCCAACTTAAATAAACCATATTTTTTGGGTCGGAAAAAATACAAGTTTAAGCAATAAGTAATTTTAAACAATTCACTTACAGATGAAAGGTTATTCCTGTTTTAGAAGTCGTATCTGTATGACTTCTACACCATTTCACAGGGCATTTAGGCATTTTAACAACAAAAAAATTGGGAAAAAGCTAGTACTTACGTAAATTGTAAGTAAACAAACTGTAAAATGACTTGACAATAATTATCATGTCAACCTGGTTGAACGTCACTCGAGTATATATACATGAAAAATGTGTACCGAACACATGCATAAATGTGCATGTATTCGGGTCACATTTTGTAGCCTTTTGGTGCACTTTTTTTGACGGAGTTACTCTTCCTTAGTTTATATTATTCGTAGATTTTTGTAAAATAAATTGTACAATAAAATATGGTTCAATGTTATTCAGGGCCGGATTTATATTTTTATGAGTATAGGCCACTTTAATTTTGCCGCCCCTATGTACGAACTCTGCCATCCCAAAACGCTGCTGCTGATAGGCCATGGCCTATACTGCCTATACATAAATCCAGAGCTGATGTTATTGTAGGTTTAAGGGCCGGGACACAAAAACTCGACACGACGTCGTGTCGTGGGAATCTACGATCTACGACACGACATCGTAACGTGCCACGGTACACGGCACGACGTCGCGTCGTAGAAACTCACGATGCGTCTTCTTTGAATTTAGAATAACAACTGTCGTGAGTTTCTTCGACGCGACGTCGTGCCGTGTACCGTGGCACGTTACGATGTCGTGTCGTACTCGTAGATCGTAGATTCCCACGACACGACGTCGTATCGTGAAGCGACGCCCTCTCGTGGTACGACACGATGTCGTATCGTGTTTTTGTGTCCCGGCCCTCAGGGCTGCCCAAGGAATTAGCAATTTTCTATCTTGTTTGGCTTCTAAATCTATTAACACATTATAACAGAGCCGCTATCGAAAACAAACGCGGGCCCTGCAGAGCGGAGCGGATTATCGGTATAATTTGTATAAAGCTACGAAAAATATGCGGGACTAGCCTGTTTTGCTAAGGTTTCTGAATTTTTGCCCATGGATAGAGTTATACCTAACTAGATGACGCCCGCCCCACATCACTGGTTAGCGCCGAAAATTATAAAGTAAATTTGATTGTTTTAAAACTTAGTTTTTTTAAATATTTTTGGCTAAATTCAGTGTTTTTGTAGATAAATATGTTACAAGATATTGTTTTCGTTATTTCAATATTAAATTGTCTTAAAATTAAGTGTTGTTTGAACAAAAACAGTGAAAACATCTTAACTTCGATTTTTGGTTATAATGTGAAAATTAGTAAACGAATTGGAAAAAAACTAATATACTTCAAAGATCAGTGAAATAATAAACAAGTGTACAAAATTTTATGTGTCTAGGTCTTATAATTGAAAAGATACATCCAAATTGATACATACCATATTACACTCGCGCGCGAAAAAATCCCCGAATTTCAATTCGGGGATTTTTTCGGGCGCGTCGCTCAAGAGCGATGTCATTGCTTTTGAAACGGTTAATCATACAAAGGGACATAGGGACAGAGGAAGCGACTTTGTTTTATATACTACGAGCATGTAGTGATAGAATTCCCCGTACGATTTACGAAAGATTGCAGTATAGCTCAAATTGCAATCTATGATGAGTGGAATTCCCTCTACATCAAAGCTACAATTTTAAATGTTTCAGATGTCAGGAACTATGGCGTTCGGAATTGAAAATCGGATTAGATTAAGGATTTTTTTATCTCAAACTATGAACAAACAATTTTATAATATAAATTTATATTTGTTTTTGGTACCTTTAAGGTAAGTCATTGTAATTTTAAGGTGGGGAGCATTGAGAAGCAATGCTCCCCACCTTACAACGTCTAGCTACGGCCGTGACTGCTCTTGTTGTTTACTTTTTGACATACGCCCCTAAATCAACGATATCAAAATACTATTATAATTCACGTTCTAATTATATGCCCTAAATAATATGGCGCTACTGTCGCGCACGTCTTGAATTGCAATTTGCAGTATATATCGTGCAAAGAACTAAAGTAGCAATTAGAGGGTACGATATTCTGGTTATTCCGCGACATCAAATTAGTACTTTAAATGCGTCGTGAACTACAATTTTCATCTAGGATTTAGAATCTTAATCTGAAATTTCAGGGAACCCGCTTGGAAGACCAGCGCACTGAGCTGCCAGCTAAGAAGCCGAAAGAGAAGAAGAAGACTCTTCCCGATGATGACTTCTTTGCTCAGATCATGAGGGCTCAGGCAGGACGCATGGAGGATCAACGGGCTTCTGTAAGTAAATTGACAGCTATGCTAAGGTCCGTAAGGTCGCATAAAAATTCTCCCCGAAAAAAAGTTCCTTTACCTAGTATGGATAGTAATAGGATAGTTATAGGGAGCCTGCTGGAACTATAGGTGGTTTCTGCATCTCAAGTAAATATTAATATTTTATACAACACAAGTTTCGTATTTGTGACGATAGTTCGCAGCACCTTCGTTTCACTCGACTATGTAACATCACATATATTTCATATTATTATGTATTGGTGTTTTTGTTGCTATCTTTAATTAAAATAAAATTATTATTTTCAGATTCCTCTGAAAGAAAAAAAGGACCAAAATAAGCCAACAAACTCCAAAAAGTAAACGCGCACAAGAATTAAATCTTCTCCATGTTTATTAGTCTGTAAAGCTGATTATTTTACGTGCATGCAGCGAAATATGCAACATTAGTGTGTTAAAGTATTTTAATATCTCAAGGCCGCTCCACGTTTCTTGATTTAAGAGGTTAGTTAACTGTCATTGTAAAACTGACAGTAGGGTCAGCTGCAAAAACGAGACAAAATGTGACGATGCGTAATATCGGTTGAAACATCTACTTTTTCTGGTTTTATGCATCGCCAAGGCACACTTACTGACCATAGACAAATTTGACTTAGGAACTTCTTAACTTTAAGCAACGTTTGAGTAGGTTATCAATCCTTGCAACTTCTATTCTCTTTTAACCGACTTCCTAAAGGAGGTTATTATGTGTCATAATAATTATACTGAAATGACCCCACCTAAGATATTTGTGTGATTAAAATGTGCTAAGATCCTCATATAATATTGATGTGAAATTACTAAATCCGAATTTTATTCCATAGTGCATTTTGATAGCTGAATGTTGGAAAATGAATTAATTACTAATGCCGCTATAGGCCAGAATCACCGAAGCGCCATCTACAATCTTATAAATGCAAGACTAAAATACTGACAGATTATGGAGACACAATTTAAAAGAATACACCATGGAACTTCTTTCCACGAAAGAATATACACAATCACTTTTGTCTATTCTG
Source organism: Lysandra bellargus (assembly GCA_905333045.1). Lineage (NCBI taxonomy): Eukaryota > Metazoa > Arthropoda > Insecta > Lepidoptera > Lycaenidae > Lysandra > Lysandra bellargus. The sequence continues at coordinate 3,795,501 of HG995319.1, read as the reverse complement.
CCTCGTGCAAGCAACTCTTCAGTGGCCATGCTATATATGCTGGTGGCTTTGTGGTCTTGGAAAATTCTGAAATTGACAGAAAATTGAGCTACAGCCTTATTTTTGAAACTAATTTCAAACTGATATAAGATTTTTGACACTTTAGACATCTAAAATAGAGCTATTTTAGATGTCTAAACCCAACTAGCAAATTACTCCCAACACACGTACGTTATAAGAATACTGCACTCATAAAATACTTATAATAGTTTTGACATGTGCTGTTTGCACTATTAATAGTATTGAAAATGCATTTTATACTCAAGTAAAGTTATTCTTCTATAAGCCTATTACAAGTGAAAATCGGATTCACCAAGTATTCAATTAGCATGCTATAAGAGCAAATAGTATTATAAAGTGGGCCTTTTTGCGGTCTTGGAGAGAGCAAATAGTGTATTATAAGTGTAAAAAATTAATGGTATTGCTAGTTGGGAAGATTGATATGAGTTTCGGGAATAAGGCTGCTGTTTCACACTCCTGTCATTGCAATAATAATTATGGTGCCGAGTTATTCAATCAGGTGACTGCCCATTGCAACATGATCCAACTTGTATAGCAGAAACACTTAAGATATCTTTTTAATTATCCTCAAAGATAAATAGCAAAAGTTGCATATTCCTGCATCTTTTGTTGCTAGGTTCTCTCATTGGAAATTAACTTACTGTCATTAATGTATTTAAAGAAAACGATTGAAATGTTAGTCGAAAAACATTTTAAAACTTTAAGAGCACCTGGTGCCCCTTTCAATCGCTTTCTTTGAATGAGTAAGCACATTTATTTACTCCTTTATTTATTTAAAATATACTTGTTATCCTTCGTAGAAAGTAGATCTCAAAATGATGACAAAAATGGCCACTGATGTTTTAATGTATTCGGCATTAAAAACTTTACCATTGGTTGTTGTAAACTTGCAGCTTTGTGTGCAGTTAACCCAAGTTTTAATGTCTTGGGAGTATTGGCTTCACGTAAACAGTGTTTTTTAATTATTTATTAATAGTGCAGAAGCATTACTGCATAATTTTGTACTAATATTACCTATACTGTTTTAATTTGACTATACTTCTAGTTGAATATTGCTTTACAAAAACCTTTTTTAGCCAATTGCGTGATTTTGATCTTTACAACATCCAATGGAAAATAGTTTTCTGACGGCCGTACGTCGGAACGTACGGAAAGGTGTCTAAATCGTATATTTTTAATAATATTCTATTTATTTTTATCATTAATGTGTATAGTTTTATTTTTCTTTATTTTTTAAGCTCACTAGGAAGTTGACTGGTTTGTAACAAACTCACGGCCTACGGTCGGTACGGTCATCTGTCTACGGTCGCTGACAAAACTTGACACATTAGACTTTATAAATTACTAGCTGTCCCGGCAAATGTTGCTTTTAGAGATGAAAATTCCCCGGAAAATTTCCTTTTCTAACGAATACTTCCTGAAAACTTCCTGAAAACTTCCAAATTTGGAAGTTTTGAAAACTGACTGTTATAAAGACAGTTCTGACGTTTATTTTTAAATGCAAATAACACTAAAATTAGGAACTTTTTATAGTTTTGATTAAATTGAACATACTTTAGGTATAATTATAGGTATGATGTGGAAGCAGATTTGTCCAAGTTATTATTCAGTCGCACGATTCAGATAGTTGTGATAAATATTTATCTTAAACTAGATGACGCCCTCAACTCCGTTGCGCCAAAACTCGTTTATCGCGTGGGAACCGTACATTTTTCTGGGACAAAAAGTATCCTGTGTCCTTTCCCGGGACTCAAAGTATCTCCATGTGCCAAATTTCAGCAAAATCGGTTCAGCAGTTTGAGTGTAAAAAGGTAACAGACAGACAGCTACATGCACTTTCGCATTTATAATATGAGTATGGATAACATTCTTTTCAAACATAATATATTGTTCAAGATTGACTTAGCTTTACACTTTTCGATTTTTTATATTATTTTTCTCTGAAACGTATAAAATATATTACGATAACGAATAAAATATATTTTCAAAATATATGATATGCCGAATATTTGTAAATAAAAACTTACCAGGCATGATTGAATCTACCTAAAATCTAAACAATTTACCTCAGGAAAAACCAAAAATGTTTCTTTCCATACAAGATTTACCCCCTACTCGTCACTCCTTTGAATAAGTGTCACCAAAAATTTGGTCTATACAACGACTCTCGACTAATCACGAGTAATAATACTAATAATAATAAAAAATCGGCCAAGTACGAGTCAAACTCGCGCACGTAGGGTTCCGTACCATTATAAAGTCAAAAGAGGATAAAACTTGTGTTTTGTATGGCAGCCCACTCAAATTTAAAAATTATTTCAATTTTATCAGCTGATTGACTTCGCTCCTATGTAGCGGGCTATAAGTACGTAAACTCATTAAAAAAAATTAGCTCGTAAATTATTCCATATTTTAATGAGGTTTCTGTAATTAATATTAGAAAACTATTCAAATTATTATAAAAAATACTATTTTATACACGGTTTATCACCTGTTTGAAAATAATGTTACCTAAGATAAAATATATCTATAACAACTATCTAAATCTTGCGACTGAATAATAACTTGGACAAATCTGCTTTCATATCCATTATCCATACCTATAATTTGCCTAAAGTATGTTAAATTTTATCAAAACTATAAAAAGTAGCTAATTTTAGTGTCATTTGTGTTTAAAACTAAACGTCACAACTGTCTTTATAAGATAAATGACAGTTTCAAATTTGGAAGTTTTGAGGAAGTTTTCGAGTAAACTTCCTGAAATTTTCTCGAAAACTTCCAAAATTCCGAAAACATTCCGGAGTTTTCACCTCTAGTTGCTTTGCCATAATATATTTGCCAAATTATTTTATTGAAGTGACTAAATAAGTATGTCACCATGGCAACGTCGATCGCTATCCCGTCGCACAAACAATGGTCGCCGTCAGTCTCAGGTTGTAATAATTTACTATTATTTATTCAACAAATGCACTTATCAATATATAAAGTACCGAGTAGCCGATTCTCAGACCTACTGAATATGCATATAAAATTTGGTAAAAATCAGTAAAACCGTTTCGGAGGAGTTCGTGGACTAACATTGTGACACGAGAATTTTACATATAAGAGATAATATAGTGATCCCTCACTATATTATCTCTTATAGCCCTAGAACAATTTTTTTTGTGATTACTAACAAGCTAATTTTTTGTGAGTAGCTTCATTTTGATAAGACAAACCAGCTGATTTTTTGAATATTGGTAGGTTAATAGATATATAATTTAAGAGCAACATTGTCCTACAAATAGAACAATCCATATTTTAGGATCATCAAATCAAAGTATGAAATCCTTTCTATCTCTGTTAGCTACCACTTTCAAGATTTTTCGCAGATAAAAAAGTTGTTTGTCTTATCAAAATGTAGCTACTCACAAAAAATTAGCTTGTTAGTAATCACCAAAAAAAAATAGTTCTAGGGCTCCCGTACTAATAGCGTCAGAAATAAGATACAAATACAAAATGGTAACTCAACGGCTGTACATTTTATTTCTTAAGGCTTCTCGGCGCGAGTTTGAACTCTGGATAGGTGGACAAAGGCCTCAAAACACATTCGAATAAAACTAATAAAGATAAACCTATGTGAGGTTTAGTGAGAACGCATCAAAAACACTAGATCAAAATCGATATCGAATCAAATAAATCAACATCAAAATATTTTCTGGAGTAATGCACTCAATTTCGGCGACACAGCAATTTAGTATTATTTGTATTCACCATTGCTTTTTCACATGCTCTTGGCATCACTAACGCTCGATTCGAATTTTTATCTTTAATAATAAAGAACATTTTGATTCACTGCAATTATCGATTTAATCGGGCTCTAACTTTATTTGCTGCACAAGAATAATATCATTATTATTATTGTAATAGATAATCTTAGGGCACTTAGCCAATGCTATCATTAATTTCACTGTCGAATTTGGAAATGAAAAAGCATGATTGATTTGACATAGCACTTAGTAAAGCGTGATGTCAGATCAATGCATTTCGAAATTACACAGAAAATATCGATAGCAACTTGGCTTAGGTCCCTATTCCACAACTAGCATTTTAAGCTGTATCAAGGCCTCTGGCTTTTGAAAAAGTGGCCAACAAAATTCTTAATGTACTTTCAAGGTTGCCAAATGTAAGTGCTATTTTTTTTTATTCAACATACTTTACTTAGATTAATAAAAATTATTTTTGTGGATATTTTACATTTTAAGATACTTTTATCCTAAGATTAAATAATAATCTGTATAATGTAAAGAGCAATTACTATAATGTGTCTTAATTTTCTCAGAGAAATATTTAATTAATGGAAATAAATATGGTTCATTGAAATCTAACGCTAATAAATTTTATAGGCCTTTGTATAGAAATATTTATACAGCGAGTCAGACAAGGTCCGGTTGCCTTTATCCGACACATCGGAAAGTTACATGACAGATAAAGACAGCAATTAATATTAAATTTGAAAATACACTGAAAATATTTTTATCAGTAATGTGAACTCTTAAAAAACTTGTTGATTCTGATTTGTGAAATAACAACATATTTTGTTAGTGATAGATTCAAATATATAATTATCTAGCAAAAGTAATAAAATATATTTTTAAGTAAAAAAAGAATTCTCATTATAAGCAATTGGTAAAACTCGGAATAAATAGTCATAAAATGCCTAAAATAGGTTGTGTCTTGAAATGTAAGGGTGAAATGAAGTAGGTATTATATTTTGGTGATATATGTATTTTTAAGGAACGTAAAATAAAGAAGCTTGCATAAGTGTATATTTTATGTCAAGGAATTTGTTAAAAATATCATTATTTTTATTAATGCGGTCTGAAAAAATGTCCAGATGTAGATTATATTTTTATAAATGAAATGAAATTACAATAGATAAATATTAAAATCGGTAAAGTGTATTATCCGATAGGTTTTATGAATTTCGATCGGCGGTTTTGCTGCATTACAGTGCAGCAAGTATCTTGGTGGACATGGCCATAAATGGAACTTACAATATTTACAAGTGGCGTCGTCACTTATATTCAAGCTGGAACTTTCTACTCTGCCAAAAAATCACTTCTTATAATCACTAATCACTTCTAAATAAAGCTATTTTATGGCAACAAAAATCAGCTGCTTCATGCTGAGGCGCCTTAGCACTTTTGTTATATTTGGGAATATCATTCGGTAAAGTCTCGAAAATATTATTAATATACTAATTAATATTAATAGCGCTATATGTGCTAACATCTTATTTTACTGGTATTATTCGATACACAAAGGAAGGATAACTGTCCATGTGTGTATGCTTATTTTAAGGTTCATCTGATTAAATTATTCTTGCTTCAATGCAAATGAGCCCGGTGCAATAGAACATAATTCATTGCTAATTGGCCCGAGTCATCTGCCAACTTGCTAGTGTCAAACAAGTATTATACTATTTCCTTGGTACTATAATTATATTAATGTTTAATGATTATAATTTATAGGAATTATTTTAGATGTAATCCACAATATCAATAATATTTTAAATAATTTAAGTAATAATAATTATAGTTAAAGAATCTCATACTATACGGCTTAAATAGATTCGGCCTTTTGATTACAATAATTAAAAATTGATAATAGGTATTTTAAATTAATTTAAGCGAAAATCATGTGTTCATGAAATTATGAAATTAAATTAATATATTATGTATTTGTAAACTGATTTTGTGAATTGTTTTATGAAACTGGCCTAAGTATGATTCGTTTATATATACTTATAATATTATGGGTACTTTTTATACTATTTGTAACACCAAATAATACAGGGTGCAATTAAACCTTCCTGCCGATTTTTTTTCCAGAGCTTAGGTATTATTAATTAGGAGAGTCCATTTTACCAAAAAAATTAGGTGTTATTTTTTTATTACATATTTTATCCCATTTAAAATCGTTGCAGAACGGTCACTCGTGGTGCGAGGGAATGAGCGGGGGTGATACGAGGAGGTGGCGCGCGCGCGGGGGCACGTCACGCGCGGGCGACGCGTCGTGTCCATTAAGTGTACTGTTTTTTTTTTAGGATAGCTTTCGGAAGATATTTATCAACATTTTATTACTGAGTGATTATAAAAGAGAAAATGTGTATATTTTTATTTTTAACAAGGATAATAATTATATCAAAATTTGGCAGGAAGGTTTAATTGCACCCTGTAGGTACAATACCCGGCAATAAGTATTGCACATCGACCTTTGGAAAGAGACAATCGGCTAATTTCGGTTTCATAGAGCGTTATCTTTGTAGCACACACCTATTTGACATTATGTCAGTCGTTGTTCAAATTCAATAGAGTGCAGTCGCGTCCAGTTCAAAATATATATCTAGAGTTGTTAACACCCCTAAATTTGCTACAGCTGTAATTTTCCAAAAGAATTTTAAATACGTAAACATAATTTGAACACCCTTTTTATTTTATTTTACCCGAACCTAAAGCCATAACTTACAGAAAATTTGGTGTATTTTATACAAAGAATAATAAAATTGTCTAAAGAAGCAAACCATAATTGTTTTAGCAGCTCCTAATATATACCGGACTTTTTGTATTTCGTGCGTAAGAGATAACGCTCTACAAAACCGAAATTAGCCGACTGTCACTTTCCAAAGGTCGATGTGCAATAATTATCGCCGGATACTGTATATAATATCATCAAAATTAATTTTATTATTGTCTTTTAAAACATCTATAAATAAGCTGTAGATAGGGAAACACTCGGATAGAAAAATATGTACTATTAGGCCAATAAAAATGCCAAATTAAACATTAAAATATTGAACTGCGCTAACAGATTGTTTTTTTTTTTTTTTGTAACCTCCTATAAAATTATAATTATTATGCTGTTAAAAAAATATTTTTACAGTTACAGTTTTAGAAAACCTTTTCTAATAAGTATGTCAGACAAAGACAAGCAGACTGTTGTTACGTGTTAGAGTTCGTTGGATTCGGAGAGAAAGACCTGGTGACTCTCTTGAAGACTTTATTCACAAACACTAGCTTACACAAATCACTAAGTCCAAACACTAAGCACTAGATCCAAATCACTGAGCACTATCACTGTCACTCACTATTGATCACTTGTTCTCACTTCGAAGTCGCCTTGATGATCGCTTGTATCAAACTGAACTGATTGCCGGCTTGTTTACCTTTTATATGGCCCGCCATACTTTCTGAAACGTTCCATTCTGGATTGTTTACGTAAACACGCAATTCACATAAACAAGGGTTGGACTTTTCTAGAAAGTACGCGCAACTGCCGCGCGCAGGTAAACAACTGCCCGTATCCGTAACACTGTCGTGGTTATTCACTGTAAAAATATTTTTATAAAAGCATAGGAAAATTGGTGCATGCGTGGGCATGAGTTAGAGCAGTGTTCCGCAAAAGGTGTGCCGCGGCCCGTGGCCGTGGCACACTGGTGTACTCTGTACCGTCGCCAGCCGTAATCCGTATATTTTGGTGTGCCACGAGAATGTCATTTTACCTACATATTCCTAGTTCTTCTGTTCTAACAACAAAAAGAAGCAACATCCTATCCTAGGAAGATCGACGAAAGGATATATGAAATCGTGTACCTCCGAAAATTTTCAAATTTCTAGCTGTACATTAAACACAAAAAGTTTTCGGATCAGGAGCACCTCACTCCCTTCGTAGTTCGTAGTCACTCCCTCAAAATATATTAGAAGTGAACGGAGTGAGATGAACGAGACCAAGATTAAATACATGCGGCACTCGGCGACTGCTGCTGCCCGCAGCGGCATTTCCGTGCGCTTTGATACACAGCGGCTGTGTATCAAAGTGCACGGAAATGCTCAGCGAGCCGCGCGCATGCCGTACACTATTTACACGAACCGTTTCGATGAACTTTTGACCCCCTGTATCTCAGTGCCTATTGCGAGATCAAAGATAAAAAATATAAAATTATAAATACGCAGTATACCAAATTTCATAGATATAGGTTCGGTAGATCCTGAAATAATGATGTCCCTGTAAAAATAGCTAATTTTGGCACTTACTCACTGACCGGTAATCAAAACCTCTAGGCCACTTCCAATAATTGTCCTAGCTAGCGTAAAGAAATTTGGCATAGGTCGTGTTAAAATATACGTACATTAACGAAAAATTAAGAAATTGTAGAAAAAGGTCAAGCGTGAGTCGGTTCATCTACTAACTTCAGAGGCCACTTCCTATTGTCCTAGCGTTATGGGCACACAGGTCGTGTGTTATGTTATGTAGATTAACAAATAATCGGCCAAGTGCGAGTCGGACTCGCGCACGAAGGGTTCCGTACCGTTATAGAGCAAAAATAGGCCAAAAATTGTGTTTTTTGTATGGGAGCACCCCTTAAATTTTTATTTTATTTAAATATTATTATTAATTATTAAAGTACACATAAAACTAAGGCCTTCGTGGAAATTTTAAGTGCCTACCTGTTGTCATCATTGATGCCGAGCAAAAAATGTTTGAAAAATCAAGTTTGTTGTATGGGGCACCCCTTAATTATTTAATTTATTTTGATTTTAGTATATTTTGTTGTTATAGCGGCAACAGAAATACAGAAGTATTATGAATCAGGCTGTTGATGAAGATGATTATCATCGATGACCCATATAGCCATTTTCGGTCGCAGATTTGTGAATCTGTAACAAGTCGTAACAGTTTCGTAGCTAATACGACACCTTGCGACTGTGTGGGGGGTTTGCTTCTACGTGTTGTAACCGTGTCCGCTTGTTACAGAAAAAAATGTGTACACATGTTTTCCACATAATTATGTAGTAACTGGGTTGTAACATGTGTAGTTAAGTTACGTAATAATTAAACACTAACTTTGATAAATGTAAGTCACCAAATCCCAGTCATTCTAAAACTATGTGTTGTGATAACTGCCAGTTTACAGTTTAATTAAAAAAAAAAAAAAAAACACTTTTTGAAATGAAGGTTTTACTTTTAATTAAACACTCTAAAATGTTGGCCTATTTTTGCTCTATAACGGTACGGAACCCTATGTGCGTGAGTCCAACAGGCACTTGGCCGATTACTTAGTTATTTCTGGCTAGATTCCTTAGAAACTTAGTCTGTTTGATTGTAGTTTGTGCTACGACGTATGCTCTGCATCCCCCAAATGGTATTTATTCATGTATTGATATAACTTTAGGGGTAATAATAAAATAAAAATTAAATAAAAAAACAAATTTTATTTCACGATTTTAAAGTCACAAAATCATCATTAATTAGTAATTACACTTGCATTATAATATAATTTTACTAGCATTATCAGCTACTTGACATGAATCAAGATTACTTGTCAGAATCTTCGTACTTAATCACCGTTTGTACTTTTGCTGCACAGTACGTTATGTTAGTAACTAATATCAGAACAGATATTCAATTTTTTTGTATCTGGCGAATCATGATCTGAAAAAGAATAATTAATATAAATAATGCAATATTTATTTCGTTTGAATAGGGTACTTGGTACGAGGTATCTTAACTCGGAAAAGCTTTCTTTTGTTACAAGAATGCAATATGGCATTTTGTCAGGTAAAGTTTGAGAAACTGTGAACAGAAAATCAAGGAGATACCATTTTAAAAATACAGTAACTTTATGACTACTTTCGGTAACATTCCCACACAGTGTCGATATATTATATCATAGGTGTCGATAGTTATCGTAACTTTGTAACTAGTTGTGCCGATAAATTTTTTCACATAAGAAAATATATTTTTTTTTTCATTATTTATCGATTGTACAGTTTATTGCTGCTAGTATTAAGTTTGCTATTCAATATTCAAGTGTATTAATGCATTAGATATAAGTTTTGGAAAATACAAAATAAAATAATTATTATAAACCAACAATGTATTTTTGTAGGAGTGGTTAAAATAAGATAATTATGCGGTGCGTTGGTAAATTTCGAACTTTCCCACTAAATACACGATGAATTTAATTTCCCACTCAGATTTAGGCATAAAAACCATAATATTGAATAAAAAGAAAATCTTTGTTTACCTTGGTGATAAGATGGCAGTTTCTTATTTTTAATTATTTCATTTGTCAATGTCAACGAATGAACGATTATGAACGATTGAACGAATCTAGGTAAAATATGGTAACAATGTTGCGACACGACGACGTAAATTAGAAACCGAATGTTACTGTGTCGACTTGTCCCCAATTTTAGTTGCAGCGACTTCTCTAATATGAAACGGTGACGCGATTAAATGTCGAGAACAAATAAGTGTTAGCACAAGGTGTCGAAACCGTTACGTCGGGATACCAAAAATGGCTATATGGGGTCATAGGGAAGCGCATCTGAACTTGGCAATCACTGACCTCTATTATACAATTAGTAATGGAGATCAGTGTTGGCATTGGATTGGATTTCAACTCTTTTTTAGGCCAAAAATTACTCTATAGCAGTGTTCCCCAACCTTTTTTTCATGCGGGCCACAAACATGTTTTGGTCTTGGTGTCGCGACTCACGGGCCGCAACAAAAATTTTTTAGTGTTAAAAAATAACTTTCTTCAAAATTGAAGATTTAAAATTGAAAAAAATTAACGACTATCACGTAGACTTTACGTTATTTTGCCGGTGGGCGTGAATTTCAAAATTGTTTAACATCACGTGGGCCACAAATAAAGTCCTGGCGGGCCGCATGCGGCCCGCGGGCTGCGTGTTGGGGATAGCGGCTCTATAGGAACTAGGCCCTATTTTAGCAGGTATGTTTTTGGTGGGATTATTTTTTAACAACTTGTGCAATTAAAATTACTATTATCATTTGCATACGTCTACTCGTACGCAAACAAACACCTTGCCGAAGTCTGCGGAACTGAAACGACGTTAGACGATGTACGGTAGTCGGCAACGCCGTGTGGCGGTACCCGCAATTCGCCTAACATTCCTGCATCGCGCTATCGAAGTTTTCTAAGCGCGTCGGTATATATACGACAGCTGAAAGTATCACGCGGGCTTTGGCCTGACCGAGCATAACACCTCGCTCGGTCGGAAGATCTTCCTTTGGCCTCCACGCATTCGTCCCACATTGGTGACCCTCGACAGAACACGCCACCTTCATCATCATCACCCACATCATTGGTCCTATATTGGTGACCCTCGACAGAACACACCGTCATCATCATCACACCCCGCCTCTCCGCACCGCGCCAGGCCACGCCACATCGGGTACCTCGTCCACAAGCTGCAACGTACCACGGCCTGGACGAATCCGCATCGGCATCAACGGGGTTTCTTACTACACCGACCAATCAGCAAAGCAGAGCACATCTCTCCTGGTCATCACGTAGCATCGGCCCCGCACGGCAGCTATTCGACTCACTGGGACTCACAGCAACAGTTCTGACTCACTCAACCACTCCCTGACACACTACCGACTACGGACAGTGACAAATAGTGACATTTTGTAAAGACAATTAAATAACAGTACACATAAATAAAAAAAATGGCCACGCCGCAGGAAAACGCTGCGACTAATAACGGAGAAAATCCGAACGCGAATTTCCCAAGCAAGGTAGTACCGGCGCTGACGGAAGTATTTCGAGTCGGAGTTAAAATGCCCCCATTTTGGCCAGAGCGCCCGGCTCTTTGGTTCGCGCAACTGGAAGGCCAGTTTCTACTGTCAGGGATTAGTAACGACACAACAAAATTTTACACGACATGCGGTAACCTAGAACACAAATACGCAATTCAGGTGGCGGATATCATAGAAGACCCGCCCAAGGAAAGGAAATACGAAACTTTAAAATCCGAACTGATACGTCGACTGACCGCCCCACGTGAGGAGAAGATTAAACAGTTCTTCATTAGCGAGGACATCGGCTTGAGAAAACCGTCGCAATTTCTGCGGCATCTCCAACACCTCGCCGGTCCGAACATACCAGAGGAGTTCATACGAACGACCTGGTACAACCGACTCCCGGTATCCGTACAGCCAGTAATCGCTTCGCAAAGCGATATACTTCTGGACAAGTAGGCGGAGTTGGCAGACAGGATAACGGCCATCGCACACCCGACACTCCAGGTGGCAACAGCGACACCTGACAGCAGCAGCACACCAGCTAGGGACTCTATGTGGTCGGCGATGGAGGCGATGGCAAGATAGATCGAGCAGCTGACCAAGCAGTTAGCAGAACTCAGCACACACCAGTCGCGACAACCACGTCGTAGATTCGACAAGCACTTACACTGCGACGACAAACAGAGATACAGGTCACGTTCGCGATCTCAATCGAGGAGTAGCGGTATGTGCTATTTCCATAACAAATTTGGCAACAAGGCATTTAAATGCACCAGCCCCTGCTCGTTCTCGGGAAATGCCGATGGCAGTCAGTAGTGGCCGCACATGACTGCCATGCATGCAACGGCCGCCTCTTTGTCACCGACAGGAAGACCAAGTTGGAGTTCCTAATCGATACTGGCTCCGACTTATGTGTATTCCCTAAGAAAGCGACCAGAGGACACCGTAATAAGACAGAGTTTCAACTGTATGCAGCAAATAACTCCATAATATCGACGTATGGCTACGAAGAACTGCATCTCGACTTGGGATTACGACGAGACTTCGTATGGAGGTTTGTGGTAGCTGACGTGGCAAAACCTATAATAGGCGTCGACTTTTTAAGTCACTACAATTTATTAGTCGACTGCCGCAACCATCGACTCGTAGACAACCTTACGACTCTTTCGATAGCCCTGCCACATAACCATTGTGCTAAGGGAACAGAGACACTTACCATCAAGGCCGTGTCAGGTAAATTGCCATACCACGAGTTGCTGAAGAAGTTTCCTATCATCACGAGACACGCCGGAACACCGGTGGAACCGAAGCACACGACAAAGCATCATATACGAACTACTCAGGCCCACCCGTATGTGCCCGCCCCCGTAGATTAGCTCCAGACCGCCTGAAGATAGCTAAAAAAGAAATCGACGAGATGCAGCAAAATGGTACTGCGCGACGATCCGAGAGCTCGTGATCCTCGCCACTACATCTAGCAAAGAAGAAAGATGATGGGTGGCGACCATGCGGAGATTACCGTTCCCTAAATCCAAGAACCATACCAGACCGCTATCCTATACGTCACATTAATGATTTCACATACGAACTTTCTGGAGCCAAAATATTCTCAAAAATAGATCTAATTAAATCTTATAAACAAATCCCTGTCTCTGAAGAGGACATACCTAAAACAGCAATCACTACGCCTTTCGGCCTATATGAATTTCCCTACATGACATTTGGATTGAAAAACGCAGCACAAACCTTTCAGAGGTTCGTAGATGAAGTACTTCAGGGTATGAGCAACGTATATTCGTTCATAAACGATATTTTAATCTACTCACGCACAGAAGAGGAACATCTTAAACACCTGGAAGAACTCTTTGAGCGACTCTCCAAATACGGAATACTGATAAATACAGCAAAATGTACCTTTGGCGTGCCAGCAATATCATTCCTGGGATATCAAGTAACAGCCGAAGGAACAAAACCGCTAGATGAAAAGGTTGAAGTCATCAAAAACCTGCAACCTCCAACCACAGCGAAACAACTCCGAAGATTCCTAGGAATGATAAACTATTATAGAAGATTCATCCCTCAGGCCGCCAAAATACAAAGTCCGTTAAATAACGCCCTAACAGGAAATATTAAGGGAACAGCCCCTGTAAGTATGACGAAGGAGATGTTAGAAGCCTTCGAATTATGCAAGACATACATCTAGACATACAGGCAGAATTGGCACTTTTTACGGACGCTTCAGACCAAGCCATTGGAGCTGTCCTGCAACAAAAAGAAGATGAAATGTGGAAGCCATTGTCGTTTTTCTCCCGAAAATTGTCTCCTAGTCAAAAGAAATACAGCCCATACGATAGAGAATTACTCGCCAAATATGAAGCAATCAAACACTTTAGACATATGTTGGAAGCCAGACAATTTACTATTTATACTGATCACAAACCACTTACCTTCGCATTTACAACGAAAAGAGAAAAGTGTTCACCGAGACAATTTAGATATCTGGATTTTATTGCTCAATACTCTACAGACCTGAAACATATATCCGGAAGCGACAACGTAATTGCAGACGCACTATCGAGAATAGAGGAGATCACAGAAGCTATCAACTACAGAGATCTTGCAAAAGATCAGGAACAAGATCCTGAATTGCAAAATCTACTGAATACTGCAACAGCTCTAAGATTGGAAAAACACAATGATGTATACTGTGACACATCTACAGGGAGAATCCGGCCATACATAACACCAAAATTCCGGAAGAAAATCTTCTCAAAAATGCATGAACTAAGCCATCCTGGATTATCAGCAACTGCAAAACTGGTCGGAGAAAGATTTGTATGGCCTGGAATGCAAAAAGATTGCCGCAGATGGGCAAAAGAATGCACAGATTGCCAGATTTCCAAAATAACCCATCACACATCCTCTCCTTTATCCTCTTTCCCAATTCCTTCCTAACGCTTTTCCCAAGTCCACATCGACTTAATAAGACCACTACCTTATTCTAATGGTTAGGTACAGGTACTGTTTGACCGCCATCGACCGCTACACACGCTGGCCCGAGGTCTACCCAACAGCTGACATCACAGCCGAGACGTGCGCACGAACCTTCGTCTCCGGATGGGTATCACGATTCGGATGCCCCGCCATCATCACGACGGATCGTGGTCAGCAATATCAATCACAGCTCTTCAAGCGCCTAGCCGAAATGATAGGCGCTGAACATCGCCCCACCACAGTATACCATCCACAGTGCAATGGAATGGTGGAGCGACTACATCGACAGCTGAAAGCAGCCTTGGTCTGCCATAATACGGCAGATTGGTCGGAATCACTGTCATGGGTCCTGCTCGGCATTAGAGCAGCCTGGAAGGAAGACATAAAATCATCTGCAGCAGAACTACTCTATGGCGAACCATTGAGGCTACCTGGAGAGTTTTTCACTCCATCACCTACAATTGTGCTGGACCAGTCAGACTACGTAGAACGACTACGAAAGTATTTCACTTGCCTTTCACCAACACCAGCTTCGAATCACGCTAGAAATCGCGTTTTCTATATTCCAAAAGACATATGGTCTTCAGAATATGTTTTTCTGCGCCGAGGTCCTGAAAAACGTCTATTACAATCACCATACACAGGGCTCTACAAAGTCTTGACCAGAAATCCCAAGACATTCAACCTACTTGTGCAAGGTAAGGAGATGACAG
Source organism: Lysandra bellargus (assembly GCA_905333045.1). Classification (NCBI taxonomy): domain Eukaryota; kingdom Metazoa; phylum Arthropoda; class Insecta; order Lepidoptera; family Lycaenidae; genus Lysandra; species Lysandra bellargus. The sequence goes on along the minus strand of HG995319.1, from coordinate 3,780,139 downwards.
TCACAATAGACAGAATCAAACCAGCCTACCTGCCAAGCAAAGACAGCGAAAAGAGCGATACACTTACCCCAGAAACATTCGCTCCAACGAAATCAGTCGTCCCAGCAGCAGCAGCCACTCCAGTAAATCAAGTTATCCCACCAGCAGCAACCGCTCCATCCAATCCAGTCGTCCCAACGGCACCTGAAAAAGAAAAGGTCACGCGCAGCGGTAGACACGTACATTTTCCAAAACACTATCGACCGTGAACCGGTCTCGGCAGGGGAGTGATGTGGCGTTGCGGCCCATGTATTATTTTCCTCTATGGCAGTGCCGGTTGGAGTGTTGGTGATAGTTTTATTTTCATTACAGAATTTATCGATTGGGTAGCCGCGGTCATAGCCCGCGATACCATCATTAATCATGATACATTTGGGAGTATTCAAAATTCCCGCGTTTCTATCTTGACACTAGCACTGGTTTGTTTTGATGTAAGTATAATAAAAAAAAGTCTGTCATTTGTCAAAATTCAAATGTCAGGTGTCAAAATTGAAAATATTCCTAAATCCTATTGCTCTGGAATGTGGATTCAAGGTTAAAAAATTGAATTGCTATCTTAAATTAATAATATTAATAAAAATACACAAATAAATCTATTAAACAAGTTTAATTTAAAGTCCCGTGGAAAGCATAGTCATAGAATTGACTATACTGTATAAGTGATGAAGTAAAGTGTGAAACTGTTTACAAGAATTTTTGTTCTACACAAGACTTGTTTTTATTGTTATTTTATCTAATGTGAGACAATTGTGTGTTGAGACGTTGATAATTCTCGCTCAGCCATATCATATAAGGACTGTTAGCTACAAAAACACCATCGAATAATTCGTAGTCACATTTAAAACGTACATTGTACGTTCTTGAGGTTTCCATGGTTATTTACGCGGGATGGATGATCCCCAACCGAAAAGAAACGACGGTGATCCAAATCAGTAAGTATTAAAACTTTTTCTTGAATGTCAATTTGGTTATGCTTGCTCTGTGATATGTGAACTTGTGTTACTCAGTACTCTGTAGGTGCTGCAGACTATTATCTACATCATTTACTATCTTATATAATAATAGATAACTGTCTCTAAACAACAAACTTTCAAATATCAAAATTGCAGATTGCTTCCATGTTGAACATTTTCATTCATTGGGCAAGGTAAGAAATAGTTTTAACAGTCTGCGATTGTTGCTGATGTGAAGAGGATAGATCTTAAGTAAATGACAATTTCAGCTATTAATTTTACACCATTGCTCCAACAGTGATTTTTGTAAAAATTGCTGTATTACTGTTTATTTAAATACCTGGTTCTAAAACATGTGGCACTACTATTATAGAGCCTAAGTATATAATATAATAATTTAGCTATAGGGCTTAGTAAATTATTTACTTGCTGTTTTCAGCTAACAAGGTACTTACAAAAGTTTTAGATTCAAGTGTTAGAGTGGACATCAACTTAAACAGTGCGCATAATTTCAATGAATAGTTTTAACTTTCATGTACATCTCAATTTAACTTTACAAAGTTATAATTTCTACCAATAGTCAATAATTTTGATATTCCATTAAAACCATTTTGATTGTTTTCTCAAACAAAGTTGCTGGCAAATTGCCTGTCCCTTTCTCTTTCTATAAAGTTTCAGAGTATGTATAAGTATGTGTATTAACTTAAGCCAATGATTTGCATATCAGATTAATCGAGACTTCCCAATGGTACATGCATGACAGCTAAGGAAGTATGTATATATGTAGTTTAATGGTTTCAAGTTTTAAGGCCGGTTTTAAAACTAGGTTATAGGATTTGTACTTTGAATTTTGAAAATCTAAAATGTTGATTTCATATTAGGTTAGGAAATCACCTTATCTATGTTAGGGGCATAAGAATAAATTGTTTTTATAACATTCTTAGTTATCACCATGTGAAATCCAGGGTTTGTTGACTTTTAAATTAGTTTTGTTCAGAATCTCGAACAAGACAGTCTCGCAAATTATCATAACAGTTTTTTAGGTAAAAAGTATAAAAGATATACACTTATTTATAATAAATAATATTATTTTATTAAACAATGTTCAAACTATAAACTACAAACTCAACATAGTAACACTATCCATTATATTTAAATTAACAATTGACATACATAATGTGTCTCAATACAAAATATTACATTATCTGCAAATTATGTAATGAACATTAAAATAACATTTTTATAACTAGGTATATTATAACGTGGTCTGTACCTACCAATGTTATCAGTATCTGTCAGATATTATTATAATATTATTATTGTCTTATCAAAATGCATTGCAGTGTGTTTTGATAATAAGAAACAATAATAGCTTTATCTGTTTTTAATAATGAGAAAGTTCAGTGAGGAAATTGTTTGTTTATAGATCTATTCTATTACTATATTTGTAATACAGTATGTTTGTTTCTTATTTGCTCAAACACTGGAGGATTAAATGATTTAAAACATCTTAATGCTTAATGTTTTAAGTTATTAATGTAATTTCACTTTGAATGCTATCTTGGTAAATGGTAACATTTAAAACTTCCTTGATTAAACAACACTGGCTATTTGACATTTTCTAAAAATTATTCCTAGCTAGATCGATTTATTGCTCCGAAACCCCCTATATACTAAATTTCATGAAAATTGTTGGAGCCGAATCCGAGACTCCACACAACCACAACCACACTTAATTCAATAGTTAACCACAAGCTATTGTATAAAATTTAAAGAATATGCTCAAAACGTCAGTTCCTTGGCCTGTCACAAACCCAAAAACATTCAATCAAGAGACTGTACATCAGATTTTACGATTAATTTCAGAAAACTCGATATATAATTACAATCCTCAATGTACGTTATAATGAATGTCAGGACTTTCATAATGTAAAAATATTTACAATGTCTTTAGAAAAGAGAGGAAACTTTGTCATAGGTTTCATTCGTCAGTCCTTTGTGTAACTTTCAAATGTGAAATTTTTCACCAAAAAACACGTATACATGGTCAAATACCTATTAATTATGTTTAGTTGGTAATGTTGTCAGCTAAGAACTGCAGCATTTCTTTGCCACTATTACAGTATGAGTGCTAGCTCGTCGGATATGACATAATCTTGCGCAGGGCCAGTCAAAAACTCAGTACTGTAGGTAAGTCGTTAATTCCTTATAAATCTTAATTTTATTTTGATTCCTATACTGCTTACTATGATTAGTAAAAATTTAATATATTCATATTAGAAAATACGAAAAGAAACATTAACTTTAATTATAACCTTAAATTTGTGTCGAAATCATCAGTCTTTTGGCGTCAGTCCTTTGCCTGAAATCGTGCCAACAGACTGACATGTTGCCAGAGTACTGATGTTTTTTTCTATAATATCACTTTAATCACAACAATTAAGGTGTGTTAACCATTTGTTTATTTATTTTAGTGTAAAACATAATGGCGCCTACCACATGTATTAAGTAAGAAAAAAGAAGCTGAAAAGACTTTCTTGCCCAGAATCAAACTTCCCCTTCAAATAAGCTGAATTAGCAAAGAAAAACATAAATTACAAAATGTACTTAAGAAAAGTAGAAAAAGCAAAGAAAAAATGTTAAAGAAACCTCAAAAGCTAACGGTTAACTTGAAAAAATTGGTCAAGTGCGAGTCAGACTCCAGCACGAAGCCCTCGCGCCATAAAATTACTATTTTCGTATGGGAGCTCCCTTTAAGTGTTTATTTTATTTTAATTTTACTATCTACTATTGAAGAAGAAGAAAAAAATAATATGTTGTGAACATTTCAATTGCCCACCTGGTGCCATTATTGACATTGAGTTAAAAGGACAAAATAGTATATCTCTTGTATAGGAGACCCCTTAAATATTTATTTTCTTATAATTTTATTGTTTATTATTAAACTAAGAACAAAATTGAGTATTTTTAGAGTATTTAAAATTACCTGGTTACATTATTGACATTGAGCAAAAAAGGGCACAAAAAATCAGGTTTCTTGTATGGGAGCCCTCTTAAATATTTATTTTGTTTTTATTTTTGTATTTTCGTTATAGCTGCAACACAATTATACGTCATTTGTAAAACTGTAACTATCTAGCCATCGCTGTTCTTGAGATACAGCCTGGTGACAGACAAATAGACAGATGGACGTACTGACAGACAGATGGACAAAAAACGAAAACTTTAATTCTGTTGTTTGTTGATATTAATTATTAATGTATACGGTTAAGTAAAAGTACTTAAAAGTAACAAAAAATGTTTATTACAAATGTCAAAATTTTTATAAAGGTTGTGATAGTGTTTTCCCCACATTATTACAAAATATTTTTCAATATTTAACTTACTAAGAACTTGATACATTAAAATAATTAAAGTGATATAATTATAGTTTATAAGCGTTTAATAAATGCCACAAATGTCATATATTTCTAATATGTTTGTATTATATATCAGTACTGTGTCACCCTCGTCAGTCCTCTGGCAGTCAAATTCAGAAAAATCGAAATATTTTAAAAACTACTCTAAAAAATGACTGTCCCGATTTGCTACATCATATTCATTATATTACCCATCTTATAAACCCAAACATGTCTAAATTTACCATAAAAACTACAGTAAACAAAATATCCCTAAAAGTTACCCAATTTTTGTAGAACCACCCATATCGCAATAAGATTCATTTTAACTTAGCATAAAACTGTAGTTACTAGGGGCGGATCTTCTCTATTTTTCATGTTTTTTTAAAATATCTTTGGAAATAAATAAAATTGTTCGGTTAAGGATATTTTTATATAGATTTACTAACAATTTATTCAAATAAAATGCATAATTATACTAGATATATGCTTATATTTCGATGAATTAGATTTTTGTCGGAGGTGAGTTTGTAAATTAATTACAGCCAAAGTATTACGTTTTATAAAAATGTTTATGGTTTAAAGTCTTTTAAATATTGTGCTTTATATCTCATATTTTTTACATTTCGTTATTATATTGGAACTAGGTAAACCGGGAGTCACGGAATAACAAATTGGGGTTTATGCCCGCCTTAAAGATATAAGATAGTCCATTCAAAAATTATTTTTGATGACATCCATGATATTAACATAGAATATCATTGTATTAAGTAGTTAAAATAAACCCATGGCTCCGGAATGCTCCATTAATTAGGTATCATAATATATTTTTTTCTGTGACAGTGAGCTACTTGAAGTTTGAATTACTTGGATTTTATTGGAGCAAACAAATACAGTGTAAACTCTATATATAAAGTCTGAAGGGAGTGGGACTGCATTTTATGGCGTTATAGAGAGTTGTCGTTAAATGGAGAGAAGTTAAATCGAAACTTTTTCATCAATACACAGTGATTTTCCTTTACTAACCGTATTTACAGTTTGGAAGTTTAATGAGCAACTGAAAATATAATAACGTATATATACTTCTTCATGGCCAAAAACAATCTACATGTGCAAAAGATTCCAAAAAGAACGAATTTCTTAGAAAGTTCGGTACGCATGATGCCGAAAGTCAAGTTCAATGCGGATTTAGGATAAGCGACAAAAAACGTACACAGCTGTGCAGTTTTTACTAATAGATATGTATTACTTAACTTAAAAGATACTTTTTACGACTCAATCGTTGTGATTTTGTCGCTATTGACAGTGGGTGTGATGCTATGTAGAGTGTATTCAGATTGTATGGTAGACAAGCTAAACCAACCAAAGTCAAAGTATTTCGACGCTTTAGAGCAGTGGTGTCCAACCTTTTTTTCATGCGGGCCACAAACGTGTTTTGGTCTTGGTGTCGCGGACCGCAACAAAAATTTTTCAGGGTTAAAAAATAACATTCTTCAAAATTAACGATTTAAAAGTGAAAAAATTAAACGACTACCACGTAGAGTGTAGACTTTACGTAATTTTGCCGGTGGGCGTGAATTTCAAAATGTTTCAACATCACGAGGGCCACAAATAATGTGGCCGCGGGTTGGGGATAGCGGCTTTAGAGAGTTTATCGTTAAATCGAGTGACGTACATGAAGTTTACACTGCACTGTATGGGAAAAGTTTAATCTATGTGTGCTCTGCAGAACTGCTCCGGAACGCCTTCGCGAAGGCGTTGTCGGGTCTCCGCAAGCAATCATTTAGGCCGTGTTCAAACCAAACTGACTATGAGCTCACTGTGAGCCCCAGTGTAAACGTGAAAATAAGCAGAATTTTTCTTTCACACTGTACTGACGTAGCTACGTAGCCACCAGCGTCCGCAGAGCGTAGTGACGTGCTATATTAATCGGCCGCCGAATGTCAGCGCCTACGCCTAGCGTAATGACGTATTGTCGGTTAGGTGTGCCGTTTAAATGAAAAAGTCAATATGTAAGTGATTATGGAAATACAATAAACTGCGTAACGTTCATTCACTTTCGGCGGCTGACAGTCAGTTTAAGGCGCTATATTTAAAAAACTGTCCTTTTTGACGTAATACTATAGAACCCTCAGAAATGTTACAAATCTGGTAATGAGATATACATATCTTCATAGCCTTATGAAAGTTTGAAAAGAACTAGAAACACGATTAATGTATTTTGCCTCGATACATTTAATTTTCGAAATGACCTCTTAAAAATACGAAATTTGAAGATTATTTTTAAACGAAAATAGATGTATTGTAGGAAATTAGTCTAATTGATAGACACATTTGCAACTCAAAATCGTATAGAAGCATTTTGCTTAAATGCTGCCAGTTATTTTTTTAATGATTATAATAATTAGGTTTTTTCGCATGTTTTCCGAGCGAGCCGATAGCTTCTGGCCGCAGCGTAGACTTTATAGACATACAAATTAAGTATAAAATTGCCTTTGCGGTAAAATTACTTCGATATAGCGCCTTAACAGTTGATTTTAGAAATGTCAATAGACACTAGCATGGAAACAAATAACAATTATTCATTCAACACCAAAACATTATTTTTTTTGGAGGTAATTTATACGTGGGAGAGCCATACTTCGGCACGAATGGGCCGGCTCGACCGGAGAAATACTACGTTCTCACAGAAAACCGGCGTGAAACAGCGCTTGCGCTGTGTTTCGCCGAGTGAGTGAGTTTACTAGAGGCCCAATCCCCTACCCTATTCCCTTCCCTACCCTCTCCTATTCCCTTCCCTTCCCTTCCCTTCCTTACCCTCCCCTATTACCCTATTCGCACTTAAAAGGTCGGCAACGCACTTGCAGCTCTTCTGATGCTGCGAGTGTCCATGGGCGACGGAAGTTGCTTTCCATCAGGTGACCCGTCTGCCCGTTTGCCCCCTTATTTAAATAAAAAAATGGTCCCTCAAAAATGTCTCTTCTTTAAATGGTTCCGCCAAAAATCGCTGTAGCAATTATAATAAATGAGGAAGAAGAAAGAATGAAGAAGTATACCTAACCTAAGCGAAGTCGGGGGCAAGTCTCTAGTATATTCATGATGAAAAGAGATTTTGTCATACAACTTGCAAACTTTTTTGATATAAAACTTTGAAACATGGAGGGTCAAGTTTAGTTTGCTTGCACCAAACCGTGGACTCGAGTGTTTAACAATACAATTTTACCTACTCACAGCTTTAAATATCAAGATGACGACCTCTGTGTCTCAGTGGTTGAACGTGTTGCCAGCGCTCAAGCCGGGGGTCGTGGGTTCGATTCCCGCCGACGGAACAAAAAGTTTTCGATGTTCCCGGGTCATGGATACTACTGTATTAAATATGTGTATATTATATCTTATATATAAAATTCTCGTGTCACAATATTAGTCCACGAACTCCTCCGAAACGGCTTTACTGATTTTTACCAAATTTTATATGCATATTCAGTGGGTCTGTGAATCGGCTACTGGGTACTTATTATATTGATAAGTGCATCTGTTGAATAAATAATAATAAATTATTACAACTCGAGACTGACGACGACCATTGTTTGTGCGACGGGATAGCGATCGACGTTGCCATGGTGACATACTTATTTAGTCACTTCAATAAAATTATACGGGCGAAATACCTACTATATAGTAGGTATTCTTTGCCATAATATTATGGCAAAGAAACGTTTGCCGGGACAGGTAGTAATTATGTAAAATTAATATATTAGGTACTTAATTATTTTCTACCACATTTCCCTTTAAATAAATGAATCATGGACACTAAGTAAATTACGCGGCTTAATATATATATAAATAAACAGTAAAAAAAAAATTTTAGTATTTAAATATTTTGTAGTAAATTTTTGTATAGGAACCTAGGTAATTACTATTTTAAGCTGAAAAATAACTCAAACATGTTAAATATTTTCGTATGAGAAAATGATTTTGGTATTACGTATGTATGAGAATTTCGAGGGTAGCCCGGCCATATTGACCATATTGAATATGTCTCACCATTCGCGTTGTTTATTGCCTAGGAATTGTTTTGAATAATGCCTGAATTATTAATTATTATACAGATTGCCGGTAACATATAGATTTAACTAAATGACGCTGCGCTCGCAACTCTGTTGTGCCAAAATTCGTGAATCGTGCGGGAACCGTCCATTTTTCCGCGACAAAAAGCGTCCTATGTCCTTTCCCGGGACTTATAGTATCTTCATACCTTTCAGCCAAACCAGTTCAGCGGTATGAAGAGGTAATAGACAGAGACAGACACACTTTTGCAATTATTATATTAGTATGGATGGGACGAAACGCCTTTTACACGCGGTACCAAATGTATTGGGATTCGTCATTCGATGTAAGTACTTGTCACTTTAGTAATGTTTAATGGCACTAATCATCGACAAAACGCAACGGACTGGGTTCGTTAACGACGATTAAGCTCGTTAACTCCAGTCTTTAATCTCTCGGCAGAGTAAACACTGAGATGCGATGCGGTACAGGTGTTTGATATGTATATTTAAGCTATTGCATAGCTTTTTTGGCTTTGAGCACGGCGACCGAATCAAGAAGTTCCGTAACGACAAAAACCTAATACGCCCAGTAGCCAGACTTCGGCACGGTGTTTGTGTGCGTGCGACTAGACGTATGCAAATTATAATAATAATCATCAAGCCCCGTACGAGCACTGGTGATCGCGACAATAGAATACAATAGGATTTCCGAGAATCCCCGATCGAAGGAAGTTAATAAAAATGCTTTGCAATACCTTTACCGCGGCAGTCTCCGAGTGTCACGCGTGTTATTTTTATTAATTAGGTAGATATATTATTATTTATTGAAAAGCAGCGTTGGGCTGGATTTATACCTAGTCGGTCCCAAAGTTTTGTCATAGATTAAAATAATGATAATTAAAAAAGTACTTATCAGATTAATTATATGTCAATTCAAAGTACATGTAATAAGGAATCAGAATAACTTAAAATTATTCACAATGCTCTCCCTTACTTTGATTTTTTGAATACAATATAAATCGCCGCGGCCAAACATCTATTGCAGCACGAGTCTATTTCATCGACTGCTTTTCGTAAGTATGCCTCCAGACTCTCCAAATTTTCATAGGGTGTATTACAGACCTTCCCCCCTAAGATCTGCAAAATTTAATAGTCCAAAGAATTAAGGTCTGGGCTGGAGGCCAATCCAAAGCCAATCCTCGTGTCTAATGAAATCGATGTTTTGACGGTCAAACCAGGATTGAGTGCTCTTGGCTTTGTGTGCAGGCGCAGAGTCCTGCTGGATCACGAAGTGATGTCCGGAAAATAGTGTGGTGGGCAGGTCTTTGACAAGCTTATCCAAAACCGTCTCTTGGTACACTTCTGCACTGGTTTTGACCCCCTTTTCACAAAAATGAACCTCAATTGGGCCGTAATAGGACACTCCCAACCAGACCATCACTGATGATGGATGATAGTCATGTTGCACCCTCGAAACTTTTTTTGGTACTTCCTTAGAGCTCTTAGCGTACACTCTATCATTTTGTTTGTTGGACTTCTTTTCAATAACGATTTTTTTTCCTCCGTAAAGATATCACGGTGTCGGTTTTTCGCGTACCTCTTTAACAACTCCAAGGATATTTTAAGCCTTATTGCTTTTAGACGATTATTAAGTAAGTGGTCAATTTATTTTTTGTTTGCTCGTAGACAAAGGTCTTCATTTAAAACATTTTTTTCTACTGAAATCCATCTGCAACGCCATCAACTTCTGTTTTCGGACTGTATTTCTTGCTATGCGCGCCTTGATAGCTTTGACCACTGCTGGTGTTCTTGCGGAGCGTGACCGGCCAGTTCTTTTCTTGTCCTCAACACTGGAGACTTCATTGTACCTATCAATAGTAAGATACACAAACCTAAGCATCATGAACACAGAAAAAAAGGCGGACGGAGTCTTATTACAGAACTGTGTCTTCAGAATCGGCCAAGCAAACATTCTTACGCCTGTCAATTGGTATAGACTAGCGTAAGAATGTGTGCGTGCGGACCGTGTACATGCAGTCAGCTGGCCGACTCTGAAGGACACCGTTTTGTGTATGGTGGGACTCCGTCCGCCTTTTTTTATACGTAAGCATAATATTAAATTTTTTGAGAAACTTGAATTATTGGTACTCAGCGTGTGCTCACAGCGATGCGACGCTAAAACAGCTATTCGGTTTTCTTTTAACGTCCACTCCATCGTGAAAAAGCTCGGCAAATGACATTGAGGTAAATGATTGTTTTTTGTTTAAAAATAATAGTCAAATATTCAAAAAATAATGCAATAATCTCAGACCAATAAAAAAAGATAGACAGAGCCATCCATGCTACACGGTGAGGCAGGCAATAGGAAGCCGATACGGCCATAGGAAGCCGGCCGCCCGCCATTCCGGTTTCAATGAGTGACGGCGCATGTCGTTTTCATCTGTGTGAAGAAATATCAAAATATGCCGTCCTGCATCGTTAAATGGTGCAAAAACAATTCTTGTGCTCAAAAGAAACCTTGTGGGATTACGTTTCACAAGTAATTAGTTGAATATTTATGTATTACCACCGAAATAACTAATTTAATTTATTAGTTTTAAAATTGTCTCGGGAGTCTCGGAACACAGAACTTCAACCAGTGCTGCATGCTGGTCGCAAGATGTTTTTCCCCATAATAGGGGAAAAATATTACGTGCTGTATTATCATATAAATATTACGTGTTTATTTTTAACCTAAAATTCGTTACTCATTTAAAATCTATTAATATAAATAAAATTGGAGTGTCTGTTTGTAGTATTGAAAGATTTTTTTTTACTATTTGCATATTAATCTGTATACGATACATACTGCATACACCAAACAACATTCTTTACAATTTTTGTCTGTATGTCTGTCTGTCTGTCTGTCTGTCTGTTCTTAGTTCAATATTCTTCTTCTTCTTCTTACGTAATTTATTTAATATTAATATCTATATCTAATAAATTACACGTAATTTATTAGATATAGATATTTAAGTATTTACTTTTTTCAGCAATTACTAATGAAGGATGATTAACAATCTAGTTTGATAGCAACTTTTGTAGTCATTACTTAGTAGTTTAATAAGACTGCAACAGGATGGGAGTTTGACAATTTGAAACCCTGAGTTGGCAACATTATTTTTTTGCACACAAGCGCACGCCTAGCGTATTTATGCTAGGCGTGACGCACACATTGATCGACAGCGACTTCACCCCATTACCTGTAAATACTCCGTCTTTCTTTTTTTATTGGTCTGAGGCAATAATATTTTCATAAAATCATGTTCGAATTTGCCAGTGATAGAACTTTGGGACCGACTAGTTTAGTGGTCGCTAACCTTTTTTTCATGCGGGCCAAAAACATGTTTTAGTCTTGGTGTCGCGGGCCGCAACAAACATTTATAGGGTTAAAAAATAACATTATTAAAATTAACGATTTAAAAGTAGAAAAACGACTATCACTCGGTAGACTTTACGTTATTTTGTCGGTGGGCGTTTTCAATATTGTTTAACATCACGCGGGCGGGCCACAAATAAAGTCGCCGGGCCGCGGGTTGGGGATAGCGGGATTAGTTATATTATGCGTCCGTGCGAACGAGAGGTTTGGCCGCTACGACGCGAGGGCGGCACTGAAAATTTCGGGAATCAAGGAGGTGACACACAGGACTATTTAAAAATGTGTTTATTGCTTTTCGAAGTATTCTCCGCGAAATTTGACACATTTTTCTATACGATGGAACCAATCATTGAAGCAACCATTCCATTCGGAAATTGAGGTCTCCAAAATGGCCGTTTTGTAGGCGTCCACAGCTTCTTCAGGTGATGAAAATCTCTGACCACGTAATTTATTCTTTATTTTAGGGAAAGTATAGAAATCATTAGGGCTTAAGTCGGGGCTGTACGGCGGATGGTCTAATAATTCTATGTTTTCTTGCTCTAAAAACTCTTTTGTTCTGTGCGCGGTGTGAGAATTCGCATTGTCGTGATGGAGGATGATGCGGCGGTTGCAGTTATCTTTATGGAGTTCAGATACGACCTGTGGCAATTAAATGCTAGCATACCATTTTGCATTAACTGTTCTTTGTCCTTCAAGAGGAATAGTCGCAATATGGCCGGTTGGAGACAAACGTGGCCACAATTTTTTTTTGCAACACTCCGTGAACGAACAATTTTTGTTGGCTTTAACTCATTTTCGAACATCCAAACTCGTGACTGATTTTTAGTTTCGGGTTCGTACGCGTATGTCCAGGATTCGTCACCTGATACGATGTTGTATACAACATTTGAGGATCCTGCGTGGAATCTTTCGAGAGTTCTGACGCACGAAGTAACGCGAGCCGCTTTTTGCTCTTCACAGAGCAAATGCGGTATCCATCGGGAAAACAACTTTTTTAAACCTAATTGTTCATGCAATATTATTTGTATTTGACTCATGCTAATGTCTAAAGTTTCCTGAATTTTGCGGTATGTCACATGTCGATCTTACTCAACAAGCTTACGCACAGCATCAACGTTTTTTTGGGTGACTGCAGTTTTTGGACGACCTTGACGGGGATCATCACTGAGCCTGACACGTCCACGTTGAAATTCAGCAAACTAGCGATAAATTGTGGTTTTGGATGGGGCTTCATCACCAAATGCAGAAATCATCCGATCTACACACTGCTTTTGTGTTAAACCACTTCGAAAGTCATAATAAATCATCGCTCTACAATTTTCTCGAGTCAATTCCATTTTCTCAACAACTAAACAAGTTTGACAAGACCTTGTGACAAGACCGAGAATCTTTTTTTAAATAAATAAATGGTGTTTGATTTTTAAAACCAAAGAGTTTTCAATTAAAAAGATTTTAATATGACAGGAATACTGGAAGTATTCCATTCCCGATATTTTTAGTGCTGCCTATGTACACCGCGAGTTTAATGTTTTATCAAGAAATACCCCATATTTTTTTTTATCCAAAAATATTAAAATGGCTTTGTCTTTAAACGTGTTGTTCTTATTGTGTGAAGTAACTTGTACCAATGTAAAGACACAGTTTTAAGATATTATACAGTAGAGTAACCGTGTCCTTGAAATCTTGTAAGTTATACACAACAAGCAAGCGACGACGTGGCGCTGCATTTACAACTTCAAGTGATCTGAAATCCAATAAAATTTGTGTGAGCCCGAATGTAAAGTTCTACCATAGAGAAATTATACAAAACTAGCTGTCCCGGCAAACGTTGTTTTGCCATATAAAGTATTTCCGATTTCGCCTATATTATTTTATTGAAGTGACCAAATATTAAATAAGTATGGCACCATGGCAACGTCCATCGCTGTCCCTTCGCGTTGCACAAAAATGCATTCTGTCAATTCTATATCAAATGTCATAATGTTACATTAAAAAAGTCTATGCATATTGTCCAAAGCGCTTAAGGTGCAGTGGTTGTTGCAACTACGTAAAATGGGTTTTTTAAATAATGTTTTTTGTATAGGAAATGTCATTATTTAAGTATAAAAAAGTACAGTTTTAAAATTGAGAAAATTTCCTATACGCAAAGGTATATCAGTACACAATTTGAAAAATTCTGCTCGATAGAAAAAAATCTCAAAGATGACTCTTATAACGCTGTTTTTCATAATTAAATCATTTTATGGCTAAATTACACACTTTCTAGAAAAAACAAAAGATGTAGCACATTTGTCATAACCTAACCTAAGCGATTTGATATATTTGATTTGTGTAATACTAAAAACAAAAGGTTTTTTCTCCTATTTTCTATTATCAAGGCACGCGGCGAGCGCGTAAACGCCACTGTACAAGGCGCGCTGATATGAATGTTATTTTAATGTGCTTTACGTCGATATTCGTACTGACAGACATCGACCTGCTAATTTTAGGGACTACTGGGCCTTAAGTTAGAGTAGAATTAATAAAAAATTTTAAATTTTCTAATTTGTTGCGCAATTTTTAAATTTTTTTCTTTCGGACAATAGCAAACACATCAAAAAAAGGAATAGAGAAATCGGTCCAGCCGTTCATGCGTGATGTCGTGACCACGGGATATTGGATTCATTTTGATACATAAAGATTCGTCAATGGTTCTACTGTATATTATTATTTATATTGTGGTGTCGGCAATCGGCATGTCTACTGTATATTATTTATGTTGTGGTGTCGGCATGAAAATGTTTGAGCCCGAGTCTGTTTTTAGATAGTACCGCCGCGCCGGGGTAGGAGTCAACTCATCGTTCAAAAATACCAGGCATTTATATTGCCCTTATTCTACATAGTAGACACTAGAAACAGTAGAAACTACCAGTAGCATAATCGCATATAAATATTTTGAATGTTAATGTCTTAGTTTTGCCTGCCCAAAACTGACCTGTCCAATGACAAATTAAAATATTATTGTTTAATGCATTCAGAAATATTGTTTCCTCTACCTAGAGTTCTGTATTATTCCATGAACTGATTGTTTTGGATAATATATGTTTCTAAATAATATTTAATATAAGATATAAAATATATAGGTTAAATACCCATATAAAATATTCCAATTATTATGTTAATTAAATGGTAGAAGGCAGATTTAAAGTTTTAAGTCAACGCTTTTTACATCTCAGACCACAAATAAAACCTATTCACCCGCCCTCTATAAATTGGTAGCACGAGTTTATGAATAGCGATAAGTGCCAACTCGTCAGTGTTTTTTTTTTTCGAGTACGGTACATACTATTATAACGGTTATATTCTACTTCCTCCTCCGTGGTCCAGCGGCTTAGAGCGCGGCTCTTGACTCGGAGGTCGTGGGTTCGATTCCCGTGTTGGAAAATTAATATTATTTCCAAGTTTGGTTAGGCCAATGCACGCTGATCACCTGATTGTCTGACAAGTAAAATGATCCATGTGTCGGATGGGCATGTAAATAGTCGGTCCTGCGCCTGATCTCTCGCCAGTCGTGTCGGTCTGCCGTCCCACTGGGTTATGAGAGTAAAGGAATATGGTGCTCTTGTGTACTGCGCACACACTTGGACACTACAAAATTACTCCTGCGTAGCTGGCCTGATTTCAATGAAACCGGCCACCGTCACCGAAACCGGTGTGGGAATTATTATTAATATGCCTACAATAAGCTTAACTAGAAGTCGCCCTCAACTCCGTTGCGTCAAAATTCTTTTATCGCGCGGGAACCGTACTTACATTTTACCGGAATAAAAATAATCCTATGTCATTACTCATTTCCCGGGACTCAAAGTGTCTCCATAAGTACCAAATTTCAGCAAAATCGATTCAGCAGTTTAGGTGTAAAGACTGAAGAGGTAACAGACAAACATACTTTCGCATAATTATAATTTTAGTATGGATTGCTATTTCCAAACATTATACGGTGGAAGTAAACATGTCTGTCAGTCTGTTGATGATGCTAGTTTGGGGCGGGCGGCGCGGCGTGGGGAGTGTGAATGACAGGCGCAATAGGTATCCCATTGTAGAATAAATGGATAAGGCTGCATACATACTGTTTTAAGGCAAGGCTATCCCTAAAATTAGGAGGTCGATGTCTGACGTACGAATATCGACGTAAAGGACATTAAAATAACATTCATATTAGCGCGCGCCTTGTACAGTGGCGGTTACGACGCTCGCTTGCCGCGTCCTTGATAGGGCGAAATAGGAGAAAATTATACATTTTATTTTTCTAATGACCGAATCATTGTTAAAAAACTATTCGGTTATTTCCTTAGAACTATAAAAAAGCTATTCTTTTTGTAAAAAAATCATATATCATTGTCATTGAAAATTACGAGATGTTCGAATTTGAAGTGCATTTTATGGCGATATTCAACATTTTTTTACAGAATTACCATGCTGTTTTTCAATATTCTGTTCGGTTATTTTTTTACTTGGTTCCTTTTTGAGTCTACATTAATTTTGGTGTAAGACAATTCCACATAATCTCTTCAGACTGGAAGCTTAAAAATCAGTCTTTTCGAAATGGCCTGGTCTTAAGAAAGCTATGAATTTTCACCCCCTGTCAAAAAAGGAGGGGTGAATGGTGATAGGTTTGACGTATGTCCGTTCTAAAGTCCAAATTATAGTACAGGCTATCTAGAACAATTTTTTTTATTACTATCAAGCTAATTTTTCGTGAGTAGCTTCATTTTGATAAGTCGAAAAACAATTTCCTCTGCGAAAGTTCTCGAAAGTGGTAGCTAGCAAAGATAGAAATGATTTGATGGTTCTATAATATGGATTTTTCTATTTGTAGGACAATGTTACTCTTAAAATATATAACTATTAACCTATCAATTTACAAAAAATCAGCTGTCAATATAAATCCAAAGTTAGATAAATTGAATGTCGGCTATAACAGTCATTATCATTAGGCTTATTAAGGCTTTTACGCCTTTTAAGGTGGATGCAAGCCCTCAATTCAGAATTGCTTACTTTTCTTCGGGATGGTAAATAATAACAGTATAATTTTACGATCATGTGAATTGTGTTGATTTTGATCGGAGAAGTTAAACGACATCGAAAGACACATATTATTACCTCCATTCTCCATGTTTTCTTTATTCTTCTCTAATGTTTTTCTCAAAATAGCGAATTTTAGATTTGTTTACCGACAAAATATGCTTACCCTGCAGTTGAATAATTGTATTACACTGGTGTTTAGTACCTGCATATTATTCTAAACTGCAATAGTTGTATTTTTTGGTTATATACAGGTAATATGCGTTTAACGGTTAATATCTACGAATAATAAAAACTATAATATTATATTATAAAAGGAGTATGGGCAAATTTGTATGGAGCGTGGGTTATCCGCGGCCAAGAACAGTTCTAACATATATTCATACTTAGGAGTCCTACAATTACAGTGTAGAAATCTCATCGTCGAAATATACTTAAAAAGTATAAATAAATAGATATATTGACTTAAATAGTATAAATCAGGGGTCACCAAATGGCGGACCGCGGTCCGCATCCGGACCGCCGACCCATTGTGTGCGGACCACCGACCAAGCATTTTCGAAGATGAACTTCGTTTAATGTCAATAGCTTGCACCAATTTCACTCCAAACTTCAGACAGATATAATTAGCAACAAAAATTGTCACTTTTCTCATTGATTGATACTTGTAATTTCCGTTATTTGTTTAAAAAATATTTTCTTTTTTAATGTGTGGACCGCGAAGGTCATTTCATTTCTTAAAATGGACCCCGAGCGAAACTAATTGGTGACCCCTGGTATAAATTGACGCTAGGACTATCTGTAACTTTATAGTGTCATATTTTATTAAAGTGCTAATTTCTTTGTCGCCAGTTTGATCATTGACGCCATAGCCTGCGTATTTGTTCCTAGACCTTAATTAAATCGTCATATTGACTATTTATGGTAAAAATTTTAAAACGTATGAATCACTTGCTCGTAAGCACAGTAAACGAAATATACTTAATACAGATCATTGTTTTTTTGAGAGCTTGTATTATAGAATTACTTACCGAAAATGACATATTTTTACTCATTAACTTTTTAGTATTGTTTATTTTTTTTTAATAAAAAGTAAATTTTTAATCCGTAATATCATGTGATCGCAAACAGCCATCACAGAGTGTGACGTCACGATCTCCAAAACATTGTGTGTGACAGTGACATTTCGATGTCAAACCCATACAAAGATTTTTGTTGTTTGGAGGACCGTGACGTCCGTCATAGCGACGCCATGATGAACTTAAGCGTTTTAGCGGATAAAACGAAATTTAATGAGTGGTTTTTTAAATTTAAATAAGAGTGTAGTTATTTTAAACAATGGTCGCCGTCAGTCTCAGGTTGTAATAATTTACTATTATTTATTCAACAATCAATATACAAAGTACCCAGTAGCCAATTCTCAGACCTACTGAATATGCATATAAAAATTTGGTAAAAATCAGTAAAGCCGTTTCGGAGGAGTTCGTGGACTAACGTTGTGACATATATTATAACATAAGATAAGATTAGTCCATTGAAATGTTACATTTGCTTTGCATTTATTAGAGGACGCAATTTTATTTTTGGGATATGTTGATTTTATTGTTGGTCAATAGAAGCTTAACCTCAAGTTTGTGGGGTCGCCGCTCTTGTCCCCCGGCCGCCATCTTGAAAAAAGGGGTGACAACACTATTTTCATGATATCTCGGAAACTATAAGTCTTAAAAAAAATTGTAAGTACATAATTTGTTGCAAATTATTTTGCCCACAAATATGTTCCTATATTTTTTTACCCTAAATTAAACATTTAAAAATTTATAAGCAAAAAAATGATAAAAAAATTTAAAAGGTTTATTATCACTCTTTAACTTTGTTTAATACATTTTACAAAAAAAAAATACCTTCGACCAACCTTGTAGATGATCTTTTGAGAAAAAGATCCCTCGATCTCATCCCATCTCATGAAATTAATTTTCTGCAGATACAAAGAAAACTGTGGAACCATGTGTGGCTGCAGAAAAGCAGTCCTGATTGCTTTACAATATAGTAGGCATGTGCAGATGTACAAACTAGAATAGTAGGCATAGTATAGTGGGCATTACTGCAGACTGTGGCTGCAGAAAAGCAGGCCTGAAATGCTTTACAGAATGGTAGGCATACTGTAGAGCATTTTAGGCCTGTTTTTATGCAGCCACACATGCTTTTACAGTTTCCTTTGCATCTGCAGAAAATTAATCTTATGAGATCCGGGGGGATTGGGGGACTTTTTTCTTAAAAGATCATCTACAAGGTTGGTCTAATGTATTTTTTTGTAAAATGTATTAAACAAAGTTAAAGAACGATAATAAACCTTTTAATTTTTTTTTATCACTTTATTGCTTATAACGTTTTAAATTTTTAATTTAGGGTAAAAAGTTATAGGAACATATTTGTAGGCAAAATAATTTGCAACAAATTATGTGCGTATTGCGTCCTCTAATAAATGCAATATTTGGTCCTGAAATTGTAACATTTCAATGGAGTATATGTGGGCATGGGTAACCTGTCACATTTTGCACACACGTGCTTCTATAAGCTGCATCGTGAGCAAAAATCGCAAAACGTTTGCATCCACGTGATCGGAATCAACGTTATTGAACCAATAAATTAAATCAATTAGTTTATAAATAAACTTTTTGTTAAATTCGTCACAACTCACAACTCAAAAATGAAATATCATATTGCTTTTCAAGTTTCGACTTCTCAAGTTGGGCAATAGGCAATATCTTAGAATATAAGAGCTTATATTAGTCATTATCCATACTTAATGTTATAAATGCGAAAGTGTGTCTGTCACTCTGTCTGTCCGTCTGTCTGTCTGTCTGTCTGTCTGTCTGTCTGTCTGTTACCTCTTCACGCCTGAACCGCTGAACCGATTTTGCTGAAATTTGGTATGGTGATACTTTGAGTCCCGGGAAAGGACATAGGATACTTTTTATCCCGGAAAAATGTACGGTACCCGCGCGATAAACGAATTTCGGCGCAACGAAGCGCGTCATCTAGTTAAACATATTTTTTTTTACGTTTAACTGAAACTTTCTTATGTACTTACTTATTACAAATGTATGTGTAACAAAACTAAGTGATAATACTTCAGGGTGTGTATGCGTCCCTTATGACATTGAACGTCTTACCGCATCGTCATTTAATTTAGTAGCTATAGGCTTGTTAATACTTACCCCTGTCAATTCTAGCCCCCCTCTCCCCTACTAGAACACGCTCTAAAAATTACTAAACAAGGAAACAGTTTATAGTGATATTATGGAAATGTTTAAAGGATAGCCGTGGTCGTATGCCACCTACTTTAGCAAAACAAATTCATTTTTATAGATAATAATAAAATTAAAGGGGCATACATACATACGACCACGGCTATCCTTTAAACATTTCCATAATATCGCTATAAACTGTTTTCTTGTTTCGTACCTTTTAGAGCGTGTTCTAGTAGTCGGGTTTTGGTTTTTTAAACTTTATTTTTCAGCTAGTTAAGTCAGTCAAGAGTTAAGACATAATTTACTCATAAAATAATAATCTTATACAGGGTGTAACAAAACATAAGTGATAATACTTTAGGATGTGTACGTGTTCCTCGTAGAGATGTGTACGTGTTCCTCGTAGACTGTTAAGAGTTCACTGTGAAAGTAGCAGCGCTGAAAGACCAGCATTTTTTTTCACTTTTGTATGGCCCTTGCCACCTACTTTAGCAAAACAAATTCATTTTTATAGATAATAATAAAATTAAAGGGGCATACATACATACGACCACGGCTATCCTTTAAACATTTCCATAATATCGCTATAAACTGTTTTCTTGTTTCGTACCTTTTAGAGCGTGTTCTAGTAGTCGGGTTTTGGTTTTTTAAACTTTATTTTTCAGCTAGTTAAGTCAGTCAAGAGTCAAGACATAATTTACTCATAAAATAATAATCTTATACAGGGTGTAACAAAACATAAGTGATAATACTTTAGGATGTGTACGTGTTCCTCGAAGAGATGTGTACGTGTTCCTCGTAGACTGTTAAGAGTTCACTGTGAAAGTAGCAGCGCTGAAAGACCAGCATTTTTTTTCACTTTTGTATGGCCCTTGCCCATACAAAAGTGAAAAAAATACGTCTTTCAGCGCTGCTACTTTCACAGTGAACTCTCTACAAGGAACACGTACACACCCTAAAGTATTATCACTTAGTTTTGTTACACACTGTATATAAAATTCTCGTGTCACAATGTTAGTTATAAACCGTACTCCTCCGAAACGGCTTCACTGATTTTTATATTATACTAGCTGTCCCGGCAAACGTTTCTTTGCCATATAAAGTAGGTATTTCGCCCGTATTCTTTTATTGAAGTGACTAAATAAGTATGTCGCCATGGCAACGTCGATCGCTATCTTGTCGCACAAAGTATGGTCACCGTCAGTCTCAGGTTGTAATAATTTACTATTATTTATTCAACAAATGCACCTATCAATATATAAAGTACCCAGTAGCCGATTCTCAGACCTACTGAATATGCATATAAAATTTGATAAAAATCAGTAAAGCCGTTTCGGAGGAGATCGTGGACTAACATTGTGACACGAGTATTTTATGTATAAGATTATGCATATTCAGTAGGTCTGAGAATCGGCTACTGCATAGACTAAGAAAATAGTATGTCAGGTCTCTGGGCTACTTTTATATTCATAAACTGTGCATTTGTTGAATAAATAATAGAAAATTACTACAACTCGAGAGAGTCGGCGTCCATTGTGCGACGAACTAGCGACGAACGTTGCCATGGTGCCATACTTATTAATCACCTCAATATAATACTTTATATGGCAAAAAGAACGTTTGCCGGGACAGCAAGTATTATTATAAAACTTAAAAACATTTTTTCGAAAGATGAATATCCCTTCTTACATCGCACCGCGCACGTCTGCGTCATACGGAGAACACTTCCCCAAAATTTTCAGTCTCTACGATCAGTGGTTTAGGTTTTATCGTAATTCCATTTTCATATCTAGTAATTGATTTAACCCTAGATTTCGCCTAAAACACAGGGTAAACTAATTCTGGCAACACTGTAAGCTAATACCTCACCACGAATATTAATTATATTAATACTTACTGAAAATTATTAAGTATTATGATTATTACTTTATCATTCAAGACAAAGCCTTTTATTGATAACTAGCTGACCCGACAGACGTTGTCCTGTCTTAGCGATGATTATTAAATTCGAATTGGTATAATTAAGAGAACAATAGATTAAAATGTATTATCTCCATGCCTTTAATCAAAATAGATTGAATAGTTTAAGCGAAAATCAGTTTATTGTGCGGGAACCGTACATTTTCCGGGACAAAAAGTATCCCTTGTCCTTTCCCGAGACTCAAAGTATCTCCATACCAAATTTTATCAAAATCTATTGAATAGCTTACGCGCAAATCACAAAAGTATATTGTGCAGTAACCGTACATTTTTCCGGGACAAAATGTATTCTATGTTCTTTTCCAGGACTCAAAGTATCTCTCCACCAGTTTTCAGCCAATTCGGTTCATTCGTTCTTGAGTTATAAGTAGTGTAACTAACACCACTTTCTTTTATATATATATAGATATGATAATATGTACTTATATATTATTATAAATTAAATAGATTAGTAAAAGTGTAACTTCATTTCTTATAAAAAAAATTAAACTTTTTGGCACTTTACACAATCTTTTGTGCATAAAATTAAATCTCAATAAAAAAACACCAATTCGTACAGGAATAATTAATTTTGAATTTCGAACGCCAATATTTTTTTAACAATATTATGATGACAAAACATAATATAAAGCCCTCCATTCAAGACAATCTTTCTAAATTCTACAAAAGTATAAGAAAACAATAATATCATAATAATATAACAATAATTTGTTAGAAATATATAGTTATTATTTAGATATAACAAGTAATTGTTACGATAGTATAATAGGCTTCATAAGTTGCAATTTCGATTGCAAATCTAGATAATTTACAAATAGAATGAGATCGCTTTATCGTGAATGGTGGCTTTATTTCATAAGTAAAAGAGTATTTACTCAAATTAGCTCTAATGGCTGGTTTACACGTATTAAGTGGATAAGTATAGGTCTACCAGAATCTGATGGCAATTTTTGATAGCCGATTTTCAAAAAAAATCCTCGATCATTGGATAAATTTTTATATTTGCATGTTTAACACACAGAATCAGCCGCTATAAAAAGAATAACTGTATTTTAAAAAGATAAAACCGACTTCAAAACTGTACGTAATTGAAAATTAAAACTCCCTATCTCCAAAACTACTGAACAGATTTTGATGAAACTTGCACTATTGCCTAAGTTGAACAATGCCTAGTACAACAAAAAAAGAATTACTGAAATTTGTTCAGACGCTGATATAGACTAACATATACGAAAACTGGGCAGTTCTGGAAATATTACATACATACGCGTCGAATTGATAACCTCCCTTTTTTGAAGTCGGTTGAAAAAGAATCAAAATGTTTTATTCCAATTACCCCGGTATTGCTAAAGTCAATTCATTTTCTCACTTTTTGCCATCAGATTCTGGTAGACCTATACCTAGTTAACTAAATTTTTACTTAATTTTAAGTTATCAATTGCATGTAAACACAAATTTAGTAGCAAGTAGCAAGTTCAAATTTAGTGAAGTATTATTATAAAATCATAAGTTAAAATTTAGCTGACTACTTATCTACTTAATACGTGTAAACCAGCCATAACTTGCATGGCAAAAATAGAGTACACAGATTACGTCTATTGTGGCAAAAAGCAGTGATTGGCGTCTCTAACTCCCTGCGTCGCCGCAAGCCGCTGCTAAACGCTGTAAAGCGCTGTAAACTGTTCATGCTTTTTAACGACTTTTAAGGATAGCTTTCAACAATCTATGAATTGCATCTTCCATAAAATACATCAAATAATAATGATGCGAATTTTCGAGCAGATTGGACTAAGGAATCGAGTTGTCCCATACTAACTTCATCCCCCCTTTTCACACCCTTACGAGAGGAATTTCTAAAAATCCCTTCTTATCGCACGCCTACGTCATACGGAGAACACTCCCTCCAAATTTCAAGTATTTACGATCACTGGCTTAGGCTGTGGCGTGATTCCATTTTCATGTCATTCAGGACAAAGGCTTTTATATAATGACTAGCTGTCCCGGCAAACGTTTCTTTGCCATATTAAATTTAGTATTATTTTATTGAAGTGACTAGTATGCCACCATGGCAACGTCGATCGCTATCCCGTCCAACAAACAATGGTCGCCGTCAGTCTCAGGTTGTAATAATTTACTATTATTTATTCAACAAATGCACTTATCAATATATTATAAAGTACCGAGTAACCGATTCTCAGACCTACTGAATATGCATATAAAATTTGGTAAAAATCAGTAAAGCCGTTTTGGAGGAGTTCGTGGACTAACATTGTGACACGAGAATTTTATATATAAGATATAGACTAGATGATGCCCGCAACTCCGTTGCGCCAAAATTAGTTTATCGCGCGCGAACCGTACATTTTTACGGGATGAAAAGTTCTATGTTCTTTCCCGGGACTCAAGGTATCACCATGCCAAATTTCAGCAAAATCGGTTCAGCGGTTTGGGCGTGAAGAAGTAACATACAGACAGACAGATAGACACATTTTCGCATTTATAATATTAGTGTGGAAGTATGGAAGTATGGATGAATAGAATGGTGATCGCTTGATAAAAAGCGTTTACTAGTAAGTATTATATAATAAAAGATCTTTTTTGTTACACACAATATATTTTATCATTGTCATTTATCACCATATTCACTACATTTCATCTCGTGTAATTTTTGTCGCATACGCACGCTGTACTTCATCTGTCATTAGAACTCATTTTATCTGTAAACAAAATGTACAAATTTAAAATGTCACAAAATATGCTGTTCTGTTGGTGAGTCTCTACGAATAATAAAAACTATTTGGTGGGTACACCAAATAGTTTTTATTATTCGTAGGCTCATTCCGCAAATATGTCTGTTTGGCAGGCAATAATGTACTTTTTCTAACATAACCTCATGTTCTCAAATGGACCAATATGCCACACAATTAGGAAACTGACGCGTCCGCAGTTACTTTAATCACTACTTAATTAACTCCTAATAGTCCTAAACGCTCAAACCGATTTAGATTTACTATCGATTAGGAAAAAATACAAATGTTTTTGTAGACTTCGCAAAACTCAGGGTTATTGGCCATTCGTCCTATGGAACTCGTCCCCTTAGTAAAAATTTTGAATTTAAATTTTCGCTGATCGGTATTCATTTATGAAATAAAAAAACAACGCCGTTGTACAATAGTGAATTCTAGAATACAAAAATCATATTACCTACTGTTTCTGGAGTTATATAAGATAAAGTATAAACTATGGTAAGTTTAAGCATTATTATCCGTTTATTCAGCCCAAAATGGCGTTATATAAAGCAAAAATCATGTAATTTATTTAGGTATGTTATTTACACACCAAAATAGAACATAGAAAACAAAAATTCTTACAGACCACTTCTAGAAGGAGAGATTTCAATATATTATAATATTTAAGTATTCGAAGCAATAAAAACCAGCCAAGTGCGTGTCGGGCCGCTAGTTTTTGATATTTTTTTAATGGTCGATGTGCGCTTTTATAATTCTGGACGTCACGGATGAAACGTTGGGTACGTTAAATGCCCTTTTGATTTTACGCACCGCGGACATCGTCGTAATATCCTCTAACGTACACGTTAAAAAAATATCACCGACGAAAAAGCGTCTTCATATAATTGGACCTATTTATGAATACCGGACTCAACCCACACGATGACAGTTCTGAGAAAAAGCCGTTTTTATTAAAATTGTGTATTCTTTAAAACTGATTGTTATTTTAAGTAAAGTTAATTTACAATAGTATATTTGGTAATTTATTCTATGCGTACAAACATAAATATGTTAAGTATTACTACTATTTCCAACAAAAATTAAACAAAAACAGGAGGGTTACTTTTAGCAAAACTATAGTAGTGTGGGATACATAATATAATCCAAAGCGAACCATCTCTTTAGATTTATTACACAAGTCAACAGGATTTTCGTGCATGAGATCTGTGCACCCGATTTGGATGTCTAACATCTAATTAGTTATAGAAACAACGATTTTAACTTATAAAATTTGCTTTTAAATAAACTGAGGCCTCATGAACTTTCAAATTTTGAAGAAAACCGGCATTTTTTTCTTTCGGTTATGTAGTTATAGAATGAAATATATATTCATTATTTTTTAGTTTATATCGTTGCTTATATTCCCAAAAAAAATCATAATTTAGATTTAAAACTTAATATTTTTTTGTATCTAGGTGAGCATATCCTTGTATATATATCTTGTTGTATGCTTCGGCAGTAAGTACCTACCTGATGTAATGTGGCGCTTCTACTTTTTTCTGGTTTTTACAAGGATGTTTAAAACTAGATGATGCCTGCAACTTCGTTTCGCCAAAACTAGTTTATCGTGCGGGAACCGTACATTTTTCCGGGAGGAATTGTCCTTTCTCGGTACTCAAAGTATCTGCATACCAAATTTCAGCAAAATCGGTTCAGTGGTTTGGGAGTGAAGAGATACCAAACATTCAGACAGATAGATAGACAGACAGACGGACAGACAGACGGACAGACAGACAGACAGACAGACACACTTTCGCATTAGTAGTGATGGTTTCAAGCAACGTTGCAAAAATCTTAATGTAAAAAAAAATAGTAATGGAGTATCTTACCAGTGGCGAGGGGTGAATATTTTGAGAAGGGAAGCCGGAGTAAAAAATCTACTTACCAATTTTGGTAATTTATAATTGAATGACATGCTTTTAATTTTCAAAACTAAGTTTGGAAAACAAAGTTTCCTTCGACAGCAAAATATAATCTGTCAGACAACAGTCTTTCTGAATTAATGCCATATTTTCCGAACTACACGATTACGTCGTACGACTCACAATTCACAAGTCACAATATAAATTAATTTAATTCACGACACTCTTCTAAGTTCTAACGCTAAAACAAAATTTAAATTCGACAAAACAAAACAAACGACATGTTGTTTACAAACACACTATCCGCCATATTAATATGTCAATCTAAAAACCAGCAAAATAAAAATGTATTACGCGCCTGTCATATTTAGTACCGCTAAAGGCATTCTTAATAAAGTCGTATTACAAAAAATCCTACCAAAATAAAATGTATTACGCGCCAGCAAAAGTATAATGTCGCTACATTCATTCTTAAATTCGAATCATAACAATTTTACTTCATGACTCATCTATCTCGCTTGCACTTGTGCGTTGCTAATTAACCTTTCTCCGTAATAACTCGTCGGGCATCGAGTTATTTCCAAGTATATATCGCGCGTGCTAGAACGAGACAGAACATGACGACCAGTTCACAGGAATGAAAAGGACAGATGCTTACTATGAACTGTCGTTGTATGGAGAAATAAGCCGCTAATCCTGCGGCTTATTTGATTCTCTGCGCCCGCACATTGCATTGCCTTTTAAAATTTGTAGGCGATAGTTATTAATTCAAACTATGTATTTCAAGTGAGAGAAAAATTTATTGCATATAACATTGTGAATTCAAAGTTTTTTAAGTAGGTATGTAAAATATTTATTAGATAAATATGTCGTTGGCCCATATTGGCATATATTCGATTTTTCTAAGCCCTAAGGGAAGCCGATGGGAATCGGGTTATATGGACGCTTCGCCACTGTATCTTACAGTGCCATTTTACAAAATAATGAGCCGTTATATTATGTATCGGACCTTCATTGTCCATTAAATGCAAATAATGTGTAATGTAAGTATAGTAGAAGATTCGTCCTTGAAGTTTTGATATCTCCGATTTAGTTCAAATTCGGGGAGACGGTAGCCGAGGTGTTGCCTTTAATGTTAGAAGAAACCCCGTTCCTCTAGGCCTATTGGGAGCGGAGTTATGGCCGCTTTTGTTTGACGTTTGACAGTTGCCGAGCTATCAATGTCAAACTTTGAGTGCTTATAACTCGGCAACTGTTTGACCCGGATATAGGGTTCTTCGGCTTGTTCTTCCTGGATTTTTCCCCTCTATACGATCGTGTAGTAACTTTCGTGTGTGCGGAATACACACGACCAGTTATGCAAGAGTAATTTTATAATGCCCAAGTGTGTGCGCAATACACAAAACCACTTTGGTTTCAATAAAACCGGGCCAGTTACGCAGGAGTAATTTTGTGTCGTGTCGGGCCTGGGTCACAATGACCCGTCGCCTTTATATAAACCAAAAACCAGCCACGTAACTGACGTGAGTCTTTGTAAAATATTGAGAAGTAAGCCTTTTTTTAATATGGAAACGAGAACCAAGCCGCATGATTCTACTTGCCTAATTTAAAAAATAAATTCAAGGGACTCTGCAGCTTGGATCTTTTAAAAGAAAACAATACTCATTAATTTGTTAGTTGGTAACTTTGTTGTGAAAATGTTTTGTTCTGCCAAAATTGTTAGATTTGCATGATCTTCATAGGGTCGATAAAAGGTCCATTTTGGAATACTTCTGCATTATTAACTCAATTTTGGCAATGGTGTGGATTGGACTCATTTTGAATAAATAGGGTCAATTATTTCCATACAAATGTATGGAAATAATAATAATAAATAGTAAAATTACTACCCTATGTCATCGTTTTACCGCGGACGTCTACGATAATACCGCCACGTCCAAAATTATAGTGTCGGCTGTACACTCTCGCCGAGATACAGCGAGGCGGCCCGAGTGCGAGAGTGTAAATGGGTGCGCTCGCCTCCTCGCTTTCCTCGCGAGACCCTTTGTCTCGGGCGCAAAGTACCGACACCGGACCGAGAGGGTCCGAGACAGGCGAGACGAGGCGAGCGCACCCATTTACACTCTCGCACTCGGGCCGCCTCGCTGTGTCTCGGCGAGAGTGTACAGCCGATACTATAATTTTGGACGTGGCGGTATTATCGTAGACGTCCGCGGAAAACGATAACATAGGGTAGTAAAATGTATGGAAATAATTATATGAAGACGCTTTTCCGTCGGTGATAATTTTTTAACGTGTACGTTAGAGGATATTACGACGACGTCCGCGGTGCGCAAAATCAAAAGGGCATTTAACGTACCCAACGTTTCATCGTGGAAGCCGGCGTCCACGATAACGTGACGTCCAGAATTATAAAAGCGCACATCGACCATTAAAAAAATATCAAAAAATAGCGGCTTTTTAACAATTGGCTTAGGTTTTGTGTAAAGTCACTTACGCGTTTTTGTATTAAGTAAATACAAAATAAGTAAGCTTTATATTAAAGATACGCAGTTTTGAAATCAAACAAATCAGTAAAAGGTTGCATTTTTTTATTAGAAAAATCAAATATTTTATATTTTTTTACACTGTAACGTAGCAAAAATGTGATGTGTTAATTACCAAATTCATTTTACAATATTATCTATTGTTAATTTTTAATTGATATCCCAATAATTTTTCATAGATTTTTGACTTTATCTGACAGAGATCATAATAATCATTTAAAATAAAATAAAAAATGATTTATTACGTAAGTACATACTAATGTCCTGCTCTTCCACGGACCTGAAGAAAAGGACCCCCACCCGGAGCACTTCTTATCAGAGGGTCGAAGGTCAAAGTGAGTCTGAGAGACCACAGCAGCTGCAGCTATACTCAATAATCCAGAATATAATCCAGAGTATAGCCGCCAGAATTCAGTTTGTTGGAGCTTAGTTCTGTACGGTGGTTCAATATGGTCAGATTTCGCCAAGTTGCAAATTCCAGAGAGGACGTCGCGGCCTGCAGTGGGAGTTCCGGAGGGTTTAAAGGCGAGGAAAGCAGCCTCGAGGCATATAATCGTTAGGCCATAGAGTAACGAAGATAATGAGCTATTCTCTGTTCCGGATCGGGAGTGTGGAGGCGTCATTATGCGAATCTCTAAATTTCTATGCAATTGGGGCTCCGGGTGAGGCTGGGAACCTACCCGATTTAGCTAGTCCCGACGCCAAAGGGAACTCTACAATTTACCGAAGCGTTCCCTTACTTTGGTGGTAGTCTGCTCCCTTTTGGAGAAGACCATCCGGTCGTGGAGGGAGCCTTGTGTTTGACAAATCCAGAACATCCCTCCGTATACGGCTGAAGGCTAATCGCAGGTGGTTTTAGTGGGTAGGTTTGGCACGGGGATATGGGCGACTGGTAAGTCGCCCATATCCCCGGGGTGCTTTAACATAACTGAGCTACTTCCCGAACCTGGTGATCATATTTTGTCGTGGCGATTAGTTGCCACTTGCCGCCTGTATTGTTAAGGTGAAGATATAATGATCACATGACGTAATCTTCCTTGATCTTCAAAGCAATGGCAATGGTGGTAAATTAATTAAAACATTCTAGCTTGAATACAATACATAATATGAACAATAATCAAAATACGTAATAATTAATTACGTGGTGGTTTTTCTCAGAAAAATAGTTATTTCTAGGAGCACTTACTATTTTCGATATATTTTTTGCCGCTGTAGTAAATACGCGCAATTGCTTCTAACTTCCGGCCGCCTACTGTTCCGCGGTATTGTTTCGATGGCAAAATGTACGTTTCTTAATGGATAATTTAAATTCTGTGAAGCCTAATATATGCCAATATGCGTTTCGAATCGGCTGGCACAATATCTCAATTTTGCGCATTTTGCTGTTACTCGGTATTTACCAACTGCTCATACGCGGTATCGCACGCGCAGCGACGATAAAATATATTATGTCTCTAATGTCTAATGAGAGCTCTTCCTATCTCTAGTAGGGCAAAACCAGAGATAGATCAAATATTGGGAACGGCCGTTAGTCGAGTGCGTGTGACATAAAATATCTGAGAAGCTTAGATATGAAAATATAAAGCCTTATTTGTTTAATTTTAAAATGTTCCTACAGGCTTACAGTATATTTAAATCATCAGTGCTTTATGTGTAGGTATGCTTCTTTGGGGTGCACTTAATATCCTCTATCTTAATCTGACAGATCTAATGACATGTCAATACTTAGTTGAAAATAACTTTTTTTTACCCAGCAACTAAGAAATCTGATTTTTATACCATATGATAACTAGAGATGACTAGGACTGTGGGAAGCCTATACAAGCTTAATCTGACACGCTCGTACATGTCGCAAAACCCCCTCTTGGGCTCCCCTACTATTTAAATAATTTTTGTTTCGTGTTATGTTGTTGGTGTTGTTGACACTTGACATCAGTAAGGATGATAATATTATGTACTCTCTACTCTCTAGCATGTTCATAATAATATTAGAACGTCTTCCGTTGCAACTTGCATAACATTGCATTATTAACCACAACGTGTAAACGCTTGTATAGGTACACAGTATTTTTATTACATTACGCGATTTGCGAAGGCTTGTTAACGGCGTTGTTTTACGTAGCGGGTGATGCAGTGTGTGTAGTTTAATTGTTTCTTATTGTAGTGTGAGAGCAAGTTCAGGGGCGCTTCTAGCTCGCTGGTGCATTTGCCGTTTGCGTTGATCGCAGGCGGCGCGCGGCGGTCGCTCAGTGCAGTAAAGTGCGGGAGATTCGAATTTCGAACAAATATATGTATCGACGGCGATTTTTGTGTTTACTCTATATCTGTGATATTTAAGAACAGCGGGGTTGACAGGATAAAAAAAATTGGCTGCTAAGTATTTTGGGAACAGTTTACTCTCATCTCTATTTCAAATAATCTCGTTTCATGACTTTCGTCTAATGTAATAAAATATAATTATATTTTAACCATTAAATCGAGGGATAATTTAGTCTATTATGTATTATATGGGCTAGGCTTAAAATTGCTCTTAAATTACTATACTTAGGCGGACTTGCACAGATCTGAGTTAAAATTAACTCTGAGTTAAACATCATATCATCTCTATTACTCACTTGGTGAGTGATAGAATATATGACATGATGTTTAACTCAGATCTGCGCAAGTGGGCCTTAATGATACAAATGATATAGGAGTTATCTAGATTCCCGAATCTAAATAATTAGTTTGTTTTTGAACGTATTCTGTTTTTTTATTATGAGATCTCGTATTCTAAAGACGATAATATGATGTACAAATAACAATAATTTAAGAAAGTAAAAACTTGCTAAACACGTTGAATGACGTTAATCATAATTATTTAGATATAAGATAAGTAGGTACCTAAAATAATATTCGTAAAATAATAATCGTTCGTAAAATTTTCAAATAGAACAAAGAGGTCTGTGAATATTTTGAATCGCCTGTTTGTCATGTAAAAATGTGCGAAAACGCTTTCGTATTCTGTGCCAGCTTCTATGTTTACAAATAAGTGTGTATTTGTACCGCCTAGTGTTAAAGATTTCGATAACACGACCGTTTAACTCCGTTCCAAAACCAGGGGCTAGACAAAAATAACAAAGATAAAAATTATTCTGAATTGTCACTTAGGAACCAAATAATAAATCTAGACGTCGTAAAATTTGTTTCTAATTGTTGAAACAAAGAAAAATACTTTGGTAGTATAATGCCGGGTGTTTTCGTAACGTCATTGAATTCCTAAATATCATCTATTTTAGAGGCTGCGTCCGACCGAGACATAAATACAATAGTTGAAACCTGAAAATGATATGCAGAGATTCATCCTCGAGCTGTCAGGGGCAATCGCTCCCCCGCTGTTCTTAATCGCTTGGACGACGTCTGGTCGTTTTTTTCGGGTGATCTAATAGTGGTGTGTGCGAAGCGAGACGAGTGGGACGAGTGTGGCGAGTGGGACGAGTCGCGGTAAGGGCGAGGGTGGACTAGGGCGGCTCAGTTGGGCGGGAAGGCTGCGGCGCGGTGGACGCGATGGCGCACGAGAATATGCGCGTCCACGACTATTATCTCCCGATGCACGATCTACAACACGCACCGCACTTCTACCATCCATTCGGACAGTGAGTTTTTATTTTTGCGAATTTGCGATTTTTTTTGCGAAGTGCATTTTTTTTATTTCGCATAGCAATTTTTGTTATAAGATATTTTTGAGAACTAACTTTGTAAAGTGTTATTTAAAGTTGTAACTTGCTAAACCAGTTTTGGTGGTCTATTTTACATTTTTTGCTCTCGATTATTAGGTAATTTTCGTGATATTTAATTTGGATTCAAAGATAGTTCAACCGTTAAATATTATTATCGTTATTTTTCTTAGAAACATACCTAAGTATATTTGAAAAATATTGCCCCCATTTGAAACCTTTTGCAAGATTTTCGCGAAGGAAACCTGTTGCGCGCTTTAGTTTGTTTGGCAAACCACTTGTTGAAGAAGCGTTTGTATAAAATATTGAATTTATAACAATTTGAACTTTAAATTATAAATATAATAACTCTGAATCATTTATTTTCGACCTAATATGTCTCATTTAAATTGTTTTATTTGGAAAATCATAAAAATTGGTTTAGATTCAGAATAATAATATTTTCTTGATTTATATTTAACTAGATGACGCCCGCAACTCCGTTGCGCCAAAATTAGTTTATCGCGCGGGAACCGTGCATTTTTCCAGGATAAAAAGTATCCTATGTCCTTTCCCGGGACTCGAGGTATCTCCATGCCAAATTTCAGCAAAATCGGTTCAGCGGTTTGGGCGTGTAGGGATTGCAATCTGGATACTTCGAAATCCGAAAAATCCAGATAATCCGGATTTTTTGGGCCTTTGAAAAATCCGGATTTTTATTTTTCAAAATCCGGATTTTTATTTTTCAAAATCCGGATTTTCGGTTTTTTCCAATAGTAGATAAAATTATGAAAAACAAGCTTTTACGTAATATAAAATTAATTTAAATGTATCGTGTAATTTCCGACACACAAATTCACATTTGATTAAAGGCGCTATCACAACTTTGCGTGGTCTACACGTAACAAAGTCAGAATTTCGTATGTCTAATATTGCATTGTGTAGTTATTTGGTGGTTGTAATTACATTTCTTTACATTTTATCATTTTATTTAAAAGAAATAATGACATATTTTAATTTCTTAAACCTAGCTATCATTTTGCTAACTTATTAAGTAATTGTTATGTTTTCTAAATACTTATAATATGAGAATACAAATGCAATGATGATAAATATTTGACAATTATTTTAAAACATTTTAGTATTGAATACAGTTTTTTCTATAAAATATGTAACGAATTCCGATTTGTGATTTTGTCTTATTAAATAAAGGCATAATATAGTAAGTTTATAATGTAACTAAATGTTGATTTAAAGTTTAATATTCTGTGCAATAGCCTAAATATAAATATACTATCCAACTGCTGGGCAAAGTGATGAGTTGGCTAGTAAGAAAAGAAAATAGGCTCCTTACCAGAAGCCTAACTAGACATTGTAAGCTCAACCTTTACAGAATAATAGGTGTTAATAACATTACGACCTGCAGATTCTGTGATATACCTATTCACCTTCTAATTGATTCTACTGCTCTACTACAGAGCGAAAACTCTCCCAATTTACTAAAGAGGAAATTTGTGGCACCAATCCTAATCACATAGTTAAATTTATGAGCAGCACTAGGTTGGGGACGGTACTCTAATACGAAGGAGTCACAATAGATCCTCAAAGATCATCTTAACGTGAGGATTACAGTGATCTGCAGGAAAAAATACCTCCAGAGCATAGCGCTATCTTTTCTTGGGTCTAGATACCCACCCAGTCGATATCCAGCGTGTATGTTGATAGCGTCACCAGCCCAATGCCACTTTAGCTTGGCCGTCTTGATTCCTACGTCTGTGATTCTAGTTTGGGAGCACATCATGTTTTTTTGATTTGTTGAGATTTGAGCTCTATTGCTCTCTGGCAGACTCTGAGTTGGAACTTTTGTAAATCTTAAATTGGTCAATCAATTTGCGCATCGTTGGTTATGACGAGCGAAATACATAGCGAGCCTGCGCTTCAGTAAGATTGGTAAGTCACCATTCTTCATGGACCAGTTTTTTCCTTGCTCGTCTACTTCAACCCTACGTCTCGTATTGTTGATAATATAGTTCTTGTCTTTGACCAATTTTTTGTAAGTTCCACCTCTAGGCTTACAGATCTTGGAGCATAATTTGATGATGTGCGGCTGACGGCTGTAGGTGTAAAAATGACGAAGGAATTGATAAAGCGGATATTGCTTAGGGTTGTCTTGTTAACAAAAATTTCACATTTTTAAATAATTTTAAATATGTAGTTGAAAAAATCTGGGTATTTTTAAGTTCTTAATAAAATTTAAAGTTTTTTTTAAATTAAAGAAGGCAGGTCACTATAGCCCTGACGTCACTGCGACCCATGAGGATCTATTGTGACTCCTTCGCACTAGAGAATCATCCCCAACCCAATACTGCTCATAAATTGAACGATATGATTGGGGTTGGTTCCACGAATTTCCTCCTCCGAAACGGCTTTACTGATTTTAACCAAATTTTATATGCATATTCAGTGGGCCTGAGAATCGGCTACTGGGTACTTTTTAACCGACTTCCAAAAAACGAGGAGGTTATATTATGTTCGGCTGTGGATATTTTTTTATTTTTGTATGCTCAACGATTTCCCCGCCGTTTGTGAACCGATTTTCGAAATTTTTATTTTGTTGTATTAGGTTTCACTCCAATTTGGTACCACGTTCACAAAAGTGGTGACCTGATGATAGGATCCATGAGTAATCGAGGGAACTCCTCGAAATTTATATGGAAACATGGTGATTTTGGTATTATGTGAAGTGTACTAAGAATATGCTACCTAAAAGTCAAATATTGGGTCAATGTATACCATGGTTTCGAAGATGCTGAGAGAACTCCTGACTCCTTATAGATACACGTTTGGGAGTTTCGGCGTTGTCTTAAGAACAGAAAGCATATGCTACTATGCAATTCATATTCATCATCATCATCATCGTCATCATCATCATCATTGCCACGTCGTGTTAACTGTTAAGGTCACCAATGTCTCATGGCACAGAATACATAATAGTACAAGACATAGGTATGGATACAATAATAATAATAATTATATACTGTATAACAACACATGTTTGTTTATACACGGCGGTCGGCGCCGCAGAGGCGACGGCGTCGTCGCCGCCGCGCGGCGCGTGGCGGCAGACGACAGATCGAATACTTTACTAATACTTTATAAAATTTAAATAGACAAATAGAATTAAAATAAAGTTATTTTAAAAAGAACATTTAAACAAAACAAAGTCATTAAGTGTCTTTTTAATTAGTTACACTTATTATCGATAGATGGCGCACTAAGTATCGATTTGACTTCTTGATTACAAGAACAGCTGTCAATTATAATAATACTAGCTGTCCCGGCCAACGTTGCTTTGCCATAATATGTTTGCCATATTATTTTATTGAAGTGACTAAATAAGTATGTCACCATGGCAACGTCGATCGCTATCCCGTCGCACAAACAATGGTCGCCGTCATGTCAGTCTCAGGTTGTAATAATTTACTATTATTTATTCAACAAATGCATTTATCAATATATAAAGTACCGAGTAGCCGATTCTCAGACCTCCTGAATATGCATATAAAATTTGGTAAAAATCAGTAAAGCCGTTTCGGAGGAGTTCGTGGACTAACATTGTGACACGAGAATTTTTTATATAAAATTAAATATTATGAGTAGCTACGCTACATCCTATGCAAGCTTATACAATTTTTTATCTGATAGATCCTTCGATCGTGGAAAAACGAGACAATAGCCTTTCTATTGTTATCGCAATCGCCGGTGACCGCTTGGGGCTTGAAGCATCAAAATTGTTAAATTACCTAGCACAATATTATGTTCACTTCACTGATAATAATATAAATTATTTTGTGAGTGTGAGTTGTGACTCTTAAGAAATTGTAATATAGGTATGCGATGGTTTAGTTAGTGTAACTAAAAATAGTGAAATTATTGTTTTTAACAAAAAATTAAAACCGACTTCCAAGGTAAAAACATTAATATGAACTAAAAAGTATTAAATAATTTTTCCTATCTAATAGTGCCTTTTTCCGAATTCGGCTAAACCTCAACTATTTCTGTACTCAATCTTCATAATTTTGAAGTCGGTGCCAGTTCCAAAAGTTTCAAATATTCTGTCAGAGAACTGAAGATTCAGCTATCTGGTACCGACTTCAAAATAATGAAGATTGAGTACAGAAATAGTTGAGGTTTACCCGAATTCGGAAAAAGGCACTATTAGATAGGAAAAAATATTTAATACTTTTTAGTTCATATTAATGTTTTTACCTTGGAAGTCGGTTTTAATTTTTTATATTGATAAGTCCAATTGTTGAATAAATAATAGTAAATTATTACAACTCGAGACTGACGGCGACCATTGTTTGTGCGACGGGACGGGACGGGACGTTACCATGGTAATATACTTATTTAGTCACTTCAATAAAATAATAATATGCTCTAAATACTTTATTATATTAATATGGCAAAGCAACGTTTGCCGGGACAGCTAGTATGATTATAATTTTATACATTTTATTTAAAAATTCAGTATTTAATTTGGTTACCTGTAGTTATTATAAGTAGGTAGTATGTGTCCTGACACCAGTGTCCGATTTAAAGGTAGGGAACGATTTGTGCGCGAGTCCGACTCTCACATTTTTTCCTTTAACTTTTGTTTTTCTATGTTTTATTCCAAGAAAATTAAAACATAATGTCTGTATGATTGTAGTCTACGTGTTTAGCGAATGCGATGAATTTTTATGTTCCTAAGACATTTACATGAGAAGTATTTGTCAAATTAAGTATGAGAGTCCGATTAAAAAATAAAATGGGTGCCATTTTGCAACCGTGAGAGAGAGAATAAAATAAGAGCCATTTCCTCGATAAAAAATGTCATATTTCATAACGTTAAAGGATGGTACACTGGTGTCGGGACACATTGTATATTAAGTATGTACCTAATACCTATACTCTATTAGGCTATATACACTTCTCGTCTCGGCTAAACACTGTTTCGATTTTAACGGATAATGTCTGAATATGGTCTGAATATATTTGTCACGATGCCGCTGGTGACATAGGCTGTAACTAACGTGACCATTTTTATTTTCCATCAAAACGGGACTTCGGTAAAAATTATTACTTATAGTGAGAGTCAGCATTTGGTCAGTGTTGGTCAGCATTTTAATGTTTTTGTCATTCCAAATGCTGTCTCATATGGCCTGCGCCATGTGAAACGTTATTAATCTATGGAAAATGGCATTGAATTTCTTGTGAGAAATTATGCTAAACTGATTTTAGCGTTTGTCATAACTCATAAGGTATTTTTTTATAGTCCTTTTGCTTCTTGTTCCCCCTTTCTTAGGAAGGGACAATTGTTTACTTTATTTAAATTTTTGCATGTGTATTCATTTTTTAATATTAAATATTTATTTACTGATGCTTTATCTTACAGATTTCAAATTTATGATCATTATTACAATTTTTCTTATTTCTATATACATTTGCTTCGTTGTACAGTCGACGTCGTAAGGTACTGGAGCACGGCGCACAGTGTGATTAAAACCTCGATTTTGTTACACCGCGTTTTTCTTTCAAAATACTACAGTTGATAGCTATAATTATAAACATTAGAGTAAAACTCCGAGATCGATGTTCTTTGTAGTTTTTTTTTAAAGGGTGTCAAAGTCGGCCTTTTTCCGGGTCATAAATTTGCATAAAAAATAAAAAAAAAACTAATCAATATTACGAAAGTTTCGTATAGGATATTGATTGCGAATTTGCGTATCAACCTGATAAATCAAACAAGAGACCTTTAGTGACAACCCTAGGTACAAAAAATCCGATTTTTTATAAAAAAAACCGACCAAGTGCGAGTTGGACTCGCTCATGAAGGGTTCCGCAGCAGCAATAAGAATTATTTCTATGAAATTATAAGGTTTTTGATTTATTTTAATATAAAATTTTTGATATAATGAAAGTTAAATTAAGGTTTATCATTTATGACGTATAAAAAAAACTACTAGCTAGATCTCGTTCAAACCAATTTTCGTTGGTAGTTTTTATAGTAATGTACGTTGCTTGGTTTCAATGCGCAAAACGGGACAATTTTGTGTCCCAACGTTGTCTGCGGCCCGACACCGGGACAAAGTACCGGATAAAGGGACAGTCTCATTTAAAACGGGACGTATGGTCACGATAGCTATAAGTCTATAATCTTTATAATACTATGTCTGAGAATCGGCTACTGGGTACTTTTTATGTAGATAAGTGCATATTTTGTTGAATAAATAATAGTAAATTATTACAACTCGAGACTGACGGCGACCATTGTTTACATGCTACGCAATAGCGATGGACGTTTCCATGGTGACATACTTATTTAGTGACTTCAATAAAATAATATGGGCGAGATACTTTATATGGCAAAGAAACATTTGCCGGGACAGCTAGTCTAATATATAAAATTCTCGTGTCGCAATGTTAGATAGCGTACGTAGCGGCGGAGCCAAAACAAAAACAAACACAATCCAGAAAGTCCAAAAGTGGGTTGGTTAGGTTGGAACTTAGACCACAACACCCAGAAATAGGAGCCTCGCGTAGCGGAGCCCCGTCAACTGATAATTGAAGCTAGTTGTGCCATATTGAGGGTCATTGGCCTCTAGGTATGACTGATGATGGATCTGAAGATCTGAGGTTGAACCTCTAGAGTGCAATTCCTAAGCGCAGCCCCCCACCAAAACAAAAACAAGCACAATCCAGAAAGTCCAACAGTAGGTTAGGTTAGGTTAGAACTTAGTCCACAACACAAAGGGAGCCGAGCGAGCCGACCGTCATAAATTGTCTTCCGCAATTTAACGATGTACTATTCGTTACTATGCAAACTAACTAGGTGAAGTGCGAATATAAGCTTTTTTGATTTAAATTTCCCACTTTAACGTATGGTTTATGGACATCTACAGTTTACCTCGTTAATGTGCATATTATCGTATTCCGCATTCTAGCGGTAACATATTATATATAAATTAGTTATGAGTCTGACAGTACTTTGGGCATTTCCATTACTGATTTTCCCATGATTTTCCTTATAGGTAGTTTTTGTTTTCACATAATATTAATCTGTAAATATAACACCGCAATAAGTACCGCAATAAGCAATAATAATATATAAATAAGCAATATATATATAAATAAGCAATAAGGCTCATAAGCGGATTGTGAGATTTTGCGAATATTTTATTTGTGTTCGAGTTTTCGTATTTTATTGTCGTATCGTAGGTCGTACCCAGCTTTGAAGTATATTTCGTTTAAAGCTGCAAACAAAAATATAATTTCTTAGTGGTTAATTTTATTTGAGAGTTTTAATATAATTAATAATTATAATATAATCACATTTATTAATAATTTTGAGTCGAAGGTAATACTATAATTTAGGAAGGTAATACTATAAAAGGTTCCGCGCGGCTTCACCCGTATAAGTAAGGCATTTCGCGGAAACTGTACATTTTCCTGCATAATACTTTTATGCAGGAAAATGTACAGTTTCCCAATCTATATCTGTGCCAAATAGCATAAGAATCGGTCCAGTAGTTCGTGAGATAAACGCGTTCAAATAATAATGTTCCCTGTTTTTTCCACATTTTTCACTAATTCTTACTTTTAGACTTTTAGGCTAGCAATATTAAGATATTGCTAACTTAAACTTTCCTTGACAAATAGACTGTGCAACATAAAAATATTTCTTAATTCGAACCAGTAGACCCTGAGATAAGCGCGTTCACACAAACAAACTCTTCAGCTTTATAATATAAAAATCTTACATCTTTAAACGAGCAATTCTTGTATATTATATACTAGATGATGCCCGCAACTTCGTTGCGCCAAAATTTGTTTATCGCGCAGGAACCGTACATTTTTCCGGGATAAAAGTTAGTATCCTATGTCCTTTCCCGGGACTCAAAGTATATCCATACCAAATTTCAGCCAAATCGGCTTAGCGGTTCGGGCGTGAAGAGGTAACAGACAGACAGACAGACAGACAGACACACTTTCGCATTTATAATATTAGTATGGAAGTATGGATATGGATTATGTATAATTGGAATCTCGGAATCGGCTCCAACGATTTTCATGAAATTTTGTATATATCCCCTATATGTTTCGGGGGCGATAAATCGATCTAGCTAGGAATCATTTTTAGAAAATGTCATTTTATTCGTGTTTTATTGAATACCGAGCAAAGCTCGGTCAAATAGCTACTATATTATTTAAAATGCACATATAGTACGGGAGCCCTAGAACAAATTTTTTGTGATTACTAACAAGCAAATTTTTTGTGAGTAGCTTCATTTTGATAAGACAAACAACTTTTTTATCTGCGAAAAATCTTGAAAGTGGTAGCTAACAGAGATAGAAAATTATATAACTATTAACCTAAAAATATACAAAAAATCAGCTGCTTAGGGTTCCATTTTAGGGTTCTGTAATCAACAAAACTTGGTTGACTGCGGTACCCTAAAACGGAACCCTAGCCATCAGATTTTTTGTATATTTGTAGTTGTATAATTTAAGAGTAATATTGTCCTACAAATAGGACAATCTATATTTTAGGACCATCAAATCAAAGTATGAAATCCTTTCTATCTTTGTTAGGTACCACTTTCAAGATTTTTCGCAGATAAAAAAGTTGTTTGTCTTATCAAAATGAAGCTACTCACAAAAAATTAGCTTGTTAGTAATCACAAAAAAAAATGTTCACTAATACCACGGATTTAAAAAAAATACGGATGTAACCTTGTCTAATCCCGAGTGAAGCATAGTAATGGCCGCCCGTGTAGGATGTGTGCGTGTCATTGGCGCCGTCACTCTATGTACAATGACAGCGGGTTGTAGTACCTAGTTGCGTGTGTCAGTGTCGGTCACGTGTACAATAAACGAAATTGTGACGAAATGGTCGTACCTTGCATGCTTCACCTCTTTATAGTGTAATGCTCCATCCGTATTTTTTTTAAATCCGTGACTAATACTTTATGTACAATACCCGGCAATAAATCGACATTTGGAAAGAGACATTCGGCTAATTTCGGTTTCATAGAGCGTTATCTTTGTAGCACACACCTATTTGACATTATGTCAGTCGTTGTTCAAATTCAATAGAGTGCAGTCGCGTCCAGTTCAAAATATATATCTAGAGTTGTTAACACCCCTAAATTTGCTACAGCTGTAATTTTCCAAAACAATTTTAAATACGTGAACATAATTTGAACACCCTTTTTTATTTTATTTTACCCGAATATAAAGCCATAACTTATAGAAAATTTGGTGTATTTTTACAAAGAATAATAAAATTGTCAAAAGAAGCAAACCTTAATAATTTTAACAGCTCCTAATATATACCGGACTTTTTGTATTTCGTGCGTAAGAGATAACGCTCTACAAAACCGAAATTAGCCGACTGTCACTTTCCAAAGGTCGATGTGCAATAATTATCGCCGGGTACTGTAACATTACTTTATTGATATTTTCTCTAGTGACTAAAATATAAGTATGGCGCCATGGTCGTCCGACCTGGCTCTCTTAGGCATTTTCAATTATTTAAGAAAATGTTAATAGCGTGTAATATTCTAGCTCTGAAAAGAACTGTTGTTTAGCCCTGAAAAGAACTGTTGGTTAGCCCTGAGAAAAACTCTCGCACGCGCACCCCCGCTTGATGACGCCCATTTCGCAATCGCGACGGGCCGTGTAATTGAAATCGTAATATTTTTAATTTCGCCATAACTTCAAAACCACACGTCCAATTTTAGTCATTCAAAGACCAAATATTATCTACATAAACTGTTCTTAGTGATGAAATAATTTATTTTGATAAGGATTAACAGCATGAGTAAAATAAACGCGTTTAAATGTAGTCCAAAAAATCAATATTTTTGGAGTTTACTCCTTAAGAATCGATTTTCATATATTATATGGCGCCCGGTATGAGAAAAATCCGAGGGGTAAAACCTACTAACAAGTAACGAAAATGTGTCACGTTTTTGGACGACGGAAACTTTCTAATTTGGCTGTGAGTGTATTAAGACCATAAAGGTAATATACCTATCGGAATATAATATTATATAAAATAATATAATTATACATATAATAATATAAGTATATTATAATAATATAATTATATTATAATATTATATAAAATAATATAATAAATTTGAATGCTTGTAACTCGGCAACTATTTGTCCTGGATATGGGTTTCTTCGGCTTGATCTTCCTGGATTTTTCTCCTCTATTTGATTCTGGCCTTAGAATTGAGAAAAAAAATGATGTCTCTGATTTAGTTCAAATTCAGGGAGGGGGTAGCCGAGGTGTTTCCTTTGATGTTAGAAGAAACCCCGTTCCTCTAGGCCTATTGGGAGCTGAGTTATGGCCGCTTTTGTTCGACGTTTGACAGTTGCCGAGCTGTCAATGTCAAAGTTTGAATGCTTGTAACTCGGCAACTATTTGTTCTGGATATGAGTTTCTTCGGCTTGATCTTCCTGGATTTTTCTCTTCTATTCGATTCTGGACTT
The DNA here is from genome assembly GCA_905333045.1 of Lysandra bellargus. NCBI lineage: Eukaryota > Metazoa > Arthropoda > Insecta > Lepidoptera > Lycaenidae > Lysandra > Lysandra bellargus. Next base: position 3,736,550 of record HG995319.1, on the reverse strand, counting down.
AGAATGAGAAAAAAATATTTTGAAATAACTATGACAGAAAGGGGTGTAGATAATATTGCCGGAACATCTGATTTCATATTATATTAATCTTTTTTCAGTTGAATAAACTCTTTTTGCGTATGGTTAGATACTCGTACTTAAGGAGTAAACTCCAGTCGTTTTTGCCTTTTTTGCTCGATATCAATAATGGCAACACTTGGCCATTGAAATGTTCATAAAATCCTTGAAACTATATATTTTCTACTTTAATACTAAATAATATTAAATTATGAAATACTACTAAATTTACTACAAAATATTTCAACTCTAAAAATATTTTTAGTATTTAAATATTTTGTAGTAAATTTACTATTTATTTATATATTTTTTAGTGTTTTACTCTATTTTTTAGTGTTTAAATATTTAGTAGAAAATTTAGTGAAAAAAATTTATACACAAAAATTTTTGTTTTTTAGTGTTTAAATATTTTGAAGTTAATTTTTGTACAGGAACCTAGGTAATTGCTATTTTAAGCTGAAAAATAACTCAAACATGTTAAATACTTTCGTATGACAAAATGATTTTGGTATTACGTATGTATGAGAATTTCGAGGGTAGCCCGGCCCCTTAACAGGTTCACAGCGACCCGAACTGATAAGGCGATAGTTTACTTGGCGGTCCCCTGACACACCGTGACAACATTTATGGACTAAAATATTACTTTACTCTTAGGAATGATTTAAACTTAAAGTCAGTAAAAATGATTTCATTACTTTTTAAAGTTTTTTGGCGGGGGTTTTTTTAAATTTCATAATTTAATATTATTTAGTATTAAAGTAGAAAATATATAGTTTCAAGGATTTTATGAACATTTCAATGGCCAAGTGTTGCCATTATTGATATCGAGCAAAAAAGGCAAAAAAAAAGTGTGTCAGCTCCGACGCACGACTGGAGTTTACTCCTTAAGTACGAGTATCTAACCATACGCAAAAAGAGTTTATTATTCAACTGAAAAAAGATTAATATAATATGAAATCAGATGTTCCGGAAATATTATCTACACCCCTTTCTGCCATAGTTATTTCAAAATATTTTTTTCTCAATTCTAAGGCCAGAATCGAATAGAGGAGAAAAATCCAGGAAGACCAAGCCGAAGAAACTCATATCCAGGACAAATAGTTGCCGAGTTACAAGCATTCAAACTTTGACCTCGGCAACCGTCAAACGTCGAACAAAAGCGGCCATAACTCAGCTTCCAATAGGCCTAGAGGAACGGGGTTTCTTTTAACATCAAAGGCAACACCTCGGCTACCCCCTCCCTGAATTTGAACTAAATCAAAGACATCATTTTTTTTCTCAATTCTAAGGCCAGAATCAAATAGAGGAGAAAAATCCAGGAAGATCAAGCCGAAGAAACCCATATCCAGGACAAATAGTTGCCGAGTTACAAGCATTCAAACTTTGACATTGATAGCTCGGCAACTGTCAAACGTCTTACTAAAGTAGCCATAACTCCGCTCCCAATAGGCCTAGAGGAACGGGGTTTCTTCTAACATCAAAGGCAACACCTCGGCTACCCCCTCCCTGAATTTGAAATAATTATATTATTATATTATTTTATATAATATTATAATATAATTATATTATTATTATATAATATAATTATATTATATTATTATATGTATAATTATATTATTTTATATAATATTATATTCCGATAGGTATATTACCTTTATGGTCTTAATATACTCACAGCCAAATTAGAAAGTTTCCGTCGTCCAAAAACGTGACACATTTTCGTTACATGTTAGTAGGTTTTACCCCTCGGATTTTTCTCATACCGGGCGCCATAGTATATAGGAAGTGTATTCTTTAGTGTGATGTTGCTACTGTATATAGTACTAGCTCTCGCAAGCAGGTCTACAGCACGTGACGTCACGCGTTCTTTGTCAGGCTACGCTTCTTGTAACGTGCGCTGCGGACGATCGCCCACGTGGCTGCGACGGCCCGGCGGCGCACTTTCCTTGGGCGGCCTTCCTAAACCTTACGCGGTTTCGTTAACTCGTTAGCTTAGCTCCGGTTTATATATATGAAAATCGATTCTTAAGGAGTAAACTCCAAAAAATGTCACGCTTCTTGTATGGGAACCCCCTTAAATATTACGTTTATTTTGTTTTTAGGGTACCGTACCCAAAGGGTAAAAACGGAGCCCTATTACTGAGATTTCGATGTCCGTCCGTCTGTCTCCAGGCTGTATCTCAAAAATCGCTAAAGCTAGAGGTCTGAAATTTTCACAGATTGTGTATTTCTGTTGCCGCAATAACAACAAATACTAAAAATAAAATAAAGTTAATATTTAAGGGGGGCTCCCATACAACAAACGTAATTTTTTTGGACATTTTTTGCTCGTAGTCAATAAAGGCACCAGGTACTAGGTAGGCACTTGAAATTTCACTAAATCCTTAATTTTATTTGTACTTTTATAATAATTAATAATAAAATAAAAATAAAAAATAATTTACGGAGGCTCCCATACAAAAACACAATTTTGGCCTACTTTCGCTCTATAGCGGTTCGCAACCCTTCGTGCGCGAGTCCGACTCGAACTGTCAACTGAACCGATTTTTTGTATTTGTTTTTATAGCGCGGCGGCAACAGAAATACACAATCTGTAATAAATCACCAATAAATCTAAAGAACCGTGGCAGCTATAATTCTGTAGCTGCCACGGTTCTTTAGATACATTCTGGAGACTGATAAACAGACGGACGAACAGCGAAATTTGGTATAGAACTATAGAACCTTAAAAAGGCGTCCCTTCGCCGCGTTCAGATAGATAAGGTACCAACTATTACGTTTTGTTTCACTCAAAAACCTTTGTAAATATATTTTATAGTTTTTGTTTTAGTATGGATTGAAATTTTCTTTTTCATTTGTATAAAAATTTTGGGGAAAAAGTTTACAGGAGTCTACTAAATAAATAAAATTCGCAGTGAGATTTTGTTTGACGAAAATATTATAATATAAATAATTATTTTTTGTGATATTAACCGCCTTGTGTATATGAAGTTTCATCTACTTCTTCGTAAATATCATTTTTAAGTGGAGGTACAGTGACGGGGACAGCCAGGCAGTGGCGGCCTTAGCGGTTGGCGAACAGGGCAATCGCTCGGGGCCTCGCTCTTGCAGGGGCCTCGCGTCAAGCAAATAAAAAAATAAAGAATTTTTAACTTTATATATATTTTATTATATTCATTTAATTTCAAACTTTTGATTTTTAATTCTTAATTATTTATTAAGGTTATGACATAACGGTAAATAAAAATAAAGTTATTCATTTAAATCATAATTGATAAATTCTCGAAATACTTGAAGATCTGTTTTTTAAACACATACCACTCGGGACTATTAACTATATTTTAGTCTGTGACTCGGGAGTCGGGACTCGGGACATAAATTTTGTTAAATAATAAATTCAAGTCTTGCCAAACTTTGCTTTATTTTCAATATCTACTAACACAAAAAGCACATAATTTCAACACGCAGAGAACACAGAACGGTACAACCGATATAGACTACGTACTAGGTATATTTAAAAAGAAAAATTAACACCACAGAATAAAGATTGTGTTGCCACAAATAATTTAATACTTGATAACCAATAGGTTACGTTCTGCTCGTCTATCGCTCGGGGAATTCAGGTCCCGTCATCCAAATGAGATACAAAATCGTTACTGTAGGTATCTTTCATCATAATATATGACATATGTATTTACTATTTGCATAATTCGTTGACACAGGATAGGTTTTCATTGATCACAGTGCTAGTTTTTCAATTTAAAATGACGTAGTCCATTCGATGGATTATGAGCATTGTATAAATTAAGATATTAGTTTGAGTAAAAACCGAAAACTAAATTCAAGAGGAGATCGTATTCCCCTCCTGCAGCTCTTCTAATGTTGCAAGTGTCCATGGGCAACGGTAGTTGCTTTCCATCAGGTGACTGTTTTGCACGTTTTCCCCCTTATTTTATAAAAAAAAGTTTATCATATTGTCTGTATTTGTAAATTTATAAATATTTCAATGTAATTTTAAGCTCAAATTTTATTTATTTGTATTTTATGGGACAGTTTGTGCTTGAAATAATAATAATAATAATAATAATAATAATAATAATAATAATAATAATAATAATAACAATAATAATAATAATAACTATCGATTCTCGTCAAACATAACAAATACCTAGCTACTAAACAACCAGACCTACTTTCGCGTCACTTAGGTATTTTTTCGTAAGACAAAGGGAATCGCAAGGACCCGCCGCCCGCCCGGGCCTCGCAATAGGTAAGGCCGCCACTGCAGCCAGGTGACTGTATTTTTATAGCTTCTTTCGCTTCAAGAAAGTCTTTAAATAGTCATGGTTGTTTTCAGAACCCCTTCAACCTCAAAACTTTACAAAGATTTGAGGTAAAAGATTCATAGTAAGTCATAAACAGTAGCGTAAGAAAAACAATAATTATCCCCTTCACGCTCATAACATAGACCTGCGCGAGAGAGACGGGCAGACTTTTTATGATGCGTATGCAGTACGACGTCACGCCACGCGCTTATTCACAGACACTACACAAGCGCAATGTTTAAATGTGTTGATCGTGCCAGCTCTTGTTAACTGACCTGTATGAAAGGGTTTCAAAAATGCTTAAATTACGAATCTTTTTGTTTTTAATCAGTCGCCGAAAAATAAAGCTTCAAGTTTTTTACTTAAGAAATGACGAACTTTCATCGAAACTTTCAACCCCAATTTCCCCTAGGAGTAGAATTTCCAAAAACGCTTAAAAACCTATTGATTCATTTTTAATCAGCAGCTCAAAAATAAAATTTCATGTTTCTAACTAAAGAAACGACTGACTTTCATTTAAAATTTCAACCCCTATTTCACCCCCTTGGGGGTAGAATTTTCAGAAACGCTTAAACATGTAGGTATCCATTTATTTTAATCAGTAGCCCAAAAATAAAGTTTCATGTTTCTAACTCAAGAAATGACGGACTTTCATTCAAACTTTCAACCCATATTTCACTCCTTGCGGCTAGAACAGGGGTCACCAATTAGTTATTCTCGGGGTCCGTATTGAGAAATTATATAGCCTTCGCGGTCCACACATTAAAAAAAATCGGCAAGTGCGAGTCGGACTCGCGCACGAAGGGTTCCGTACCGCTATAGAGCGAAAGCAGGCAAAAATTGTGTTTTTGTATGGGATTATATAAATTTTATCAATATTTTATTTTAGTATTAATTATTAAAGTACAAATAAAATTAAAGATTTAGTGAAAATTTTAAGTGCGTCCCTGGTGCCTTTATTGCTACGAGCAAAAAAAGGCCGAAAAAATTACTTTTGTTGCCCCCTTAATTAATTTTATTTATTTTTAGTATCATGTAGTTGTTATAGCGGCAACAGAAATATACAAATTGTGAAAATTTTAGAAGTCTCGCTATAGCGGTTTTGAGATACAGCCTGGAGACAGAGAGACAGACATAGAAGTCTCAGTTTTTAGGGTTCCGTACCCAAAGGGTAAAAATGGGACTCTATTACTGAATAGAGTCCCGTTTTTACCCTTTGGGTACGGAACCCTAAAAATTATATAAAACAAATGTGATTACGTAAATTACAAATGTATTTATTTGTACCAATGAGAAGAGTGACAATTTTTGTTACTAGATGTTCAAGTTCATCAGTATGTCGAGACCGAAATTAATTTTTAACGAAGTTCGTCTTCGAACATGCTTGGTCCGCACACGAAAGGTCGGCGGTCCGGATGCGGACCGCGGTCCGCCATTTGGTGACCCCTGGGCTAGAATTTCCAATAATGCTTAAATACGTATCCATTCATTTTAATCAGTAGCCCAAAAATAAAATTTAATGTTCCTAACTTGAGAAATGACGGACTTTCATTCAAACTTTCAACTCCTAAATTACACCCCCTTTCGGGGTAAAATTTCCAATATTCCTTCCTTAGTGGGTGTCTACCTACTTAATAAAACAACCCTACACATCAAATTTCGTTGCTGTAACTTTAACAGTTTTTGCTCAGCGATGATGAATCAGTCGGTCAGTCAGGACGTCATATTGTTATTTTATCCTACAAAGTTACATAGTAGACTCCTTGAGATAGTTAAAATAAGATACTATTATAGTGAAGTTTATAGGTCTACCAGAATCTGATGCCAAAAAGCGAGAAAAGAAATTGAGTCTAGCAATACCGGGGTAATTGGAATAAAACATTTTCATCCTTTTTTAGGGTTCCGTAGTCAACAAGGAACCCTTATAGTTTCGGCTTGTCCGTCCGTCTGTCTGTCTGTCTGTCCGCGGTTTTGCTCAGAGACTACAGGACCCACAAAACCAAACCAAAATTAACCATGTCGACAAAATGGTACATGGAATCTTAAAAAAAATATTTTTTATGGTACCTTCTCTACACATCAAGCGGAGATGATTTTTTTTTCGCGTCCACCCCATCGTGTGGGGTGTCGTCGGATAGGTTTTTTAAAAATATTATGATTTATGAGTATAAATAGACTATTTTCCGATTTAGGGATCCGTTTGTGAAATATTAAGTTTTAAAGTGGAAAAAAATCGTTAAGAGTCCAGTGTCCCCCCTTCTACCAGCTAAACGGTTGCTTCTGGAAATGTGAAAAAATTCACGGGAGTAGGAAATATGCTGAATTTAAAATTAAAACTATCACGGCTAATAGACTTAATAAATTATTGAGTAATAGTAGATCAACTAAAAAAATGTATTCGGCGAAGTATAAAGGAACTTTTCGTTCAAATTCCTTTGAAAGTAACTGATATGATGTTGTTAGTAGTGTAAAACACGTTATATAAATGTACATTCATTGACCATACAAACATTTTTTAAAACTAGCGGTACTACGGAACTCTATATTGCGCGTGGCCCGACACGCACTTGGCCGGTTTTTTTCCTTATAGCTGCTGATTCTGTGTGTGAAACATGCAAATATAAAATTTATCCAATGATCAAGGATATTTTTTGAAAATCTGCCATCAAAATTTGCCATCAGATTCTGGCAGACCTATACCTATCATGGCACATTCGTATGTAGCTTTGTCTTTGTTCTGTTTCTTTGCTCCTGTGTCATTTATTCAAATAACAAAAAAAAAATACGTTTGAATTTTGATAATACCCTAACCTAACATTTTTTTAAGGTTTATGAAGTTTTTTCTCCATCACTAGACTAGTGCCTGCAATGATTAAATTCCGAAAGAAAATTTAGGCCAAAATTCGTCCAATTTTCATTTTATTCGATGCACAGAATCCTGAAAATGCTGAAATAAAAACCATATTGGAGATCCGACACAGGGACAGTGGAATGTATCTAGTTTCTTTTTCGATTCTTTAATTATGTCCTGTCGGTTTGCAATTCGATACTAATCGAGTCGCCATTACGTCACAAGCAATTTTGTTATGTCTTTCGGACCTAATAATAATGTAATATGGAGGTAGTACTAGATCCCACCAAAAACATAAATGTAAAAAAGGAGAGCCAAGTTCAATACAAACATTATACTTGTCTATGGACCTCGCCGTAAAAAGAATGGAGATCCAAATGAGTGCCAAGTTCTATGGAAAATTGAAAACAGACAAAAATAGTAAACGATCACCAAAATATAGATCATCATTTTAATGCAAAATGATAACCAAAGATTTAACATCTTAAAACCAAAAATAGTAAAAAAATTGGAATGGGTAGCTGTCCGTCTGTTATCTCTTCAGGTCCAAACTGTTGAATATAATAATAATAATACTTATGGAGTTATAATACGTCCTTGTTAATTATATTATATGCTTACATTTTTGTCAATCGTAGTGATTTATTTGGACAGAAATATCGCATTGATTTGCTCGCAAGGATTTGGTGATTGCTATATTTGGTGATCATTTACTATATTTGGCGTTCGATTACGATTTGAAGTGTAGTTGTGACAAAAATCGGTGGTAGTATTGCAATTTCAGACTTTCTTTTTTTGGTGTTAAGTAGCTATTTTGGTAAACAAGTTTAGGGTATCAGAGCATTTTTTGGTGGTCATTATATTTGTTCCCGACTTTATATACCATTTTGTTGGCGTCGTTAAGATGTACATTCATGCCGAATTACAGCTTTGTAGGCCTTATAGTCTCCGAGAAAAACCGCGAACAGACAGACGGACAGACAGACAGACGGACAAACAGACGGCCCGACAGACCGAAACTATAAAGTGTCTAAACACACCATGCCTAAATTCCGCGGCACGGCGGAAGTTCGGCGTGATTACGTCAGCAATGTCAAACGTATAAAATATAACGCGACGTAATTTCGGCATCATGGTGTGTCATCGGTAATTTAAAATACATTGTAGACGGAATCATGCTGAACTTCCGCCGCGGAACTTCGGCATGGTCTGTTTAGACACTAAGGGTTCCTTGTTGACTATGGAACCCTAAAAATGGTTACTGTGTGTAACCGTAACACCTCATAACACATACTAATTCACAAAGAGTAACATAACAAGAAAGTTGCGAGGTCCAAAGCCTTAGTAATTTAAAGGTAGGTAGTCACGTTTCTCCTTTGTCGCGTAAGTGATGGGGGTGTAATTGTTTTTACAAGAAATATAATTATAAACTTATTTATAGTCCAATAGGAGATGGCCTTTTTATTATTTAATTTGTTTTCCTGATATTTTAATATTGGCAACACACATTCTTCTTAAGATTTATATAAAAAATAAGGATTTCAAAGGGGTACGAAGATATGGGAGCCCCCCTTCAATATTAATTTTATTTTATTTTCAGTATGTGTTGTTATGGGGGCAATAGAAATACGCAATCGAAAAACTTTAGAACTGTAGCTACAGCGGGTCTTGAGATACAGCCTGGAGACAGACAGAGGGACAGACATCGAAGTCTCAGTAATGGGGTATTTTTTTAACCGTTTGGGTATAAAATCCTTTAAAAAAAGCCCAAAAATAAGTTGTGTCCCACACAATAACTTCATACTTTAATTCACACTACAATAATTTCATATTACTTAATATTATAAATGCAAAAGTGTGTCTGTCTGTCTGTTAGCTCTTCACGCCCAGACTGCTTGTACCGATTGTTCTGAAATTTGGTATGGAGATATAGTTAGAGTCCTGGGAAAAGACATATAATTCTTTTAATCCCAGGAAAATGTACGGTTACCGCGCGATGGATGTATTTTGGGCAATGAAGTTGCGATTGGCATCTGTCTCTCTGTCTGTCTGACAGTCTGAGTATTTATACTGTATTTTAATAGCTTTTATTTAACTTGATCTGTATGTATGTAAGTATGTTGCGGTGGAATTTTGGAACTCAATTTTGAAGTAGATATACTGAACCGATTGAGCTGAAATTTTGCATACGCGCTTAGTATGGATGACCATGCACGATATGGTATGTAACATCACTCTAAATCCAATATAGCCGACCATCCAAGATGGCGAAATAATTATTTTCTATGCAGTCGTACAATATCGATATTAAGGCGACGCCTTGATAATTTGGCTGAAGCGATGCCGATTTTTCTCAGCAATGACTAAAGCTAAGAAACTAAAGTTCATTGTCAGTATTCATCATGTCTTTGTCTTTGAATTGCCCATAGCATAACACGATTGGACAACTTTTATAACACAGAATTATCAATCGAAAAGACCTCTGTAAAAAAAGGGATTCGTATTTTTCCAACTGAGGAGAGTGATTTAAGGTTCCAAAATTTGTAAATAAATTGGTTGAAGCATACACTTTAATATGTGCATAGCTTATATGAAATGTATTTATGGTTTTTAAATTACGCGACAAAAACCATTTTGTTGCTTACGCCCTTTCCATTTTTTGCTGTTCCATTGCTTGTTTTCTATGAGAGGCCGGCTAAATAATCTAAAACATATCCAACACGGTTTCTTACTTTAACGCGGCGTCACCTTAAATGAAAGGGGGAAAAAGAGTCACTCGAAAATGAATGTAATTTCGTTCTAAATTCAACATGGCGGCTCATACAACATAGGGGAATAGTTATTTTTAATGCACTTCTGCAGTATGGGTGGCAAATGAAAGGGCTCATTGAAAGTAACTCGAAAACGAATGTAACGTCATTCTACATCCAATATGGCGGCTCATCCAGGATATTCTTAATACATTTCAAATTTCAGCAATATGGGTATTAAATGAAAGGTATTATTGAGAGTAACTCGGGAACGAATGTAATGTCATTCTTATCCAATGTGGCAGCTTAGCCAAGATATGAGAATAGTTATTTTAAAGCACTTCTGTAATATGGGTATCAAATAAAAGGGCTCATTGAAAGTAAATTGAAAAGTAATACATAGTCAAGTCGTGTCATGTCATGTCATTACATGTTGTGACGTGACGTGACGTGACGTGTCGTGTCGTGACGAGACGTGACGTTACGTGCCGTGTCGTGTCGTGACTTTACTGACGTCACGTGACGTGACGTGAAGTGCCGTGACGTGACGTCAAGTCAAATCCAGCTGGGTTTCAGAATGAAATTTAACTTTTTAGTCATGCAGAAATCTAGCCAGGGATAACTATAAAACAAAAAATAAATTATAAGCAAAAATTTTTTTGAAAAAAAGCTTTTATTTAAATAGTCTAAAAAGAAGAAAATAAACTCTTTAAAATTTTAATTAGTTAGAGTAATAAGTTATAATCAACATATTATACAATTTGCATGATAATAAAAGCTTGTCGCGCGATTTGTTAATAAACTAGTACCAATTTAACTAGTAATTGATTGAAGAGTAAATTGATATCATATTTTAATTTTATCAAGTAGATACTGATAGATTGGTCTCACGAGTCGCGACAAGCTTTTATTATCATTCAAATTGTGTACAATATATTGATTATAATTTATAAGTTATTAGTCAAACATTTTAGAGAGTTTATTTTCTTCTTTTTAGACTATTTAAATAAAAGCTTTTTTTTCAAAAAGTTTTTTGTTTATGATTTATTAATATCTACTTATTAACTTTCGCACAATAAATTGTACCGTAGAGTCAATAGTTGGAAATACACTTGTGTTACACCGTATTATTCCAATGCCTCATGATGGCAGCTGCATACATATTCCATTTGCTTGGATTTTCTTTGTTTAGTTCGACTGATACTCAACAAGTCTTAGGGGTTGCTTCTCCACTTCCTGATGAGTTTCGGATAGGCTATCCACAACTTATCTGACAGATGAAGTTATGGAGTATCTGTTAGATAAGTTGTGGATAGCATATCCGACACTTATCGGGAAGAGGTGAAATAGCCCCTTTAGGTTGTGACTTGTGAGCGACTATTGTCGAATATGTAAGTTTAAACTGGGAAGATTTAGGTAAGTATCTACATTTGCTCGGCTTGCTTTTGCTTCTTTACAAAAAGTAATGATATCCCACCAAAAACATAAATGTAAATTATGCTTGTCTATGGATTTCGCCATAAAAAGAATGGAGATCTAAATTAGTGCCAAATTTAGCTTGCTAGCTAGCTATTAATAATCTGTGACAGGAGTATAGTGGTTTTTAGATACAGACAGACAGACAGACGAACAGACATCAAAGTAACAGTAATAGGGTCCCGTTTTTACACTTCGGGTACGGAATTCTAAAGATATAAAGATAGTTTGTTGGCGAGTATGATTTGTATACTATACCAACTAATATATATTCTGTGACTATACTTCTATACGACCTACGACCATAGAGGTATACCGGCCATAGAGGTATACCGTATAGTATACAAAACCAAAGTAGTACAAGGTTTTAACTTGCCGCTAGCGATACCAGTAACACAAACAAAGATCAAACCGCACGATTGTAAGTCTTGTTTGGTTACCAATAACCCTTATCTACTTTAATTGCTATGTGGCTACATGCCCAAGTAAACTTCCTCCCGTTTACTAATAAGATGATCAACACAACGCATGCAGATGTTTGGTAATACAATATTCTTATTACTTGTCCTTAATTGATGATATTTCCTAATCTTAAGGTGACGCCGCGTTGAAGTAAATAATCGACCAAGTGCGAGTCGGACTCGCGCATGAAGGGTTCCGTACCGTTATAGAGCAAAAATAGGCCAAAAATTGTGTTTTTGTATGGGAGCCCCCCTTAATTTTTTATTATATTTAAGTATTATTATTAATTATTAAAGTACAATTATATTAAATGCCTTCGTGAAAGTTTCAAGTGCCTTCCTTTTATCAATATTGATTACGAGCAAAAAAGGCCAAAAAAATCACGTTTGTTGTATGGGAGCCCCCCTTAAATATTGATTTTATTTTTATTTTATAGAAGATATATAGATGGTGAATGATGGAAGATTTATAGAATGTTGATGGATACGCAAGAGCACTATAAAAATAACTCCTGCGTATCTGGCCTGGTTTCATTGAAACCAGAGTGCTCTTGTGTATTGCGCACACACTTGGGCACTATAAAATTACTCTTGCGTAACTGGCCTGGTTTCAGAACGCGTCGTGGCCGTTTTCATTGGGGCCATAACACGAATTCGCGTCGTGGCTGTTTTTAAATGCTTAGAACGCGTCATGGCTTTTCTCGATTACCAGAATGCGTCGTGGCCGTTTTCAAAAGGGCCACGACGTGAATTTCGCGTCGTGGCTGTTTCACTATTACCACAACGCGTTGTGAGCCATTTTTTCGCTCACTGAGCGTTTTTGGTCTTTGAGCGTAGCGTATATGAATTATAATAAGGTCATCAATAAAATTAGGGTTAGCATTTTGACCGATATTTTAATGTAAAATAAGGGGACAAACGAGTAAACGGGTCACCCGGTGGAAAGCACCAAATGTTGAATCGGAAAAAGACAAATATATCTGTGAAAACCGTATGCAAATCGGATCAGTAGTTTTCGTGTTAAAGCAAAAGTCTTATACAAAATCTGACCCCCTCTTTCGTCCCTTTAGAGGAGACTACATTTTTGGCTTCTATAGCGATGTAGTGACACCCCCCGCTTATTATTTTTTTAATATCTTTAATGTACAGAATTTTTATTTCTACATTTTTATTATAATGTATAGATAGCGGTCGATCGCGGCCCGGCCCCGCCCGCGTGGATATCGGTTACCGCTGCAAAAAGCCTACCCAGGAAAGACACGGTCAGCAAAATGATTTCCAGGTCAATTCACAGAAACATCGACGACGCAGTCATTTTCCGCAGGCTGCACAGATTGTCTTTCTGTGGATGTTAAAGTTGTTAATGATGAGAATATTTAAATGTAATTAATAATAAGTTGTCACTTTTGACGGTAGTCCCGGAGTGCAACCCGTTGTTTTAGGATAAATAGCTAAAGCGATTATTGTAGAGCTTTTCTATAAACAACTTTAATTGACGTTAAGTTATTTTCAGGTAACAAAATAATATACTGATGGTCGGGATCCCCGACTCGTGATAGAGCAAAACATTCTTTTCATAAATCTATTCCTACTAATTTGAATGTTTGGCCCTGGGATTTACATAGTATTTATCGTTAGTTCAAAATATTTTTTTTATAGGAAATTGGAGCATTTTGAAGGTTATAGGCAAATGAGTAGGAATCATTGGTATTATAAGCTAATTCACCAGCTGCAGGGCCGGTCATAATCTTCGCTACTGTGCACCCCCGCCTTGGTAGCGCCCACTTCGAAACGGGCGTAAATCGCAATTTTTAATTTCGCCTTAACTTCTAAACCAAATGTCCAATTTTAATCATTCAAAGACCAAATATTATCTACATAAACTGTACTTAGTGATGAAATAATTCATTTTGATAAAGATTAATAGCATGAGTAAAATAAATGTGTTTAAATGTAGTCCAAAAATAATCAAGATTTTTAAATAAAATAATGGTTGTTGTACCTCACTTGACAGTGTGTCGCGGACTTTTTTGTAGATATTTAAAAGATCTACATTTATTTAGAACATTATATGGTTTTATCTTTAAGGGGCGATTTCACCAAAGAAATGGAACGCGTTCAAAGCACTCTGAACCGGCTCAAAACGTATAAACGCGATTATAACATCGAAATGCATTTCACCAGCGTAAACGGAACGCGTTTACAGCAAATCCGAGTTTTATCTTCTGAACGCCCAAAGTCCGAAGTTCAACGTCATAAAACCCGTTCAAGCCCTGTCATGGCGGAACGAAAAACATAGACAAAAGAAATGTCAATATGACAGTTTTGACACATGCGTTTGTAAGTTTAAGTATTGTTTCTTTCTATTTTGAAGTTAAATTAACGTGAAAAGGCTTTAAAATACTGAAAACATGTAAAATGATTGCGTGACGTCACGTAAACTTAGATTTAATAATCGCGATCAAAAGAAGGTAGTGAAATCCAATCGAAACAAAACGAGATTTACGTCGCAGAATGAACGCGTTCAATGGAAACTAAGTTTTATAAAGCTAAGTTTTATGTGTATTTGGTGAAATCCCACCTTATAGTTTTGGCAGCGTACGCAAAATCAGTAAATTTTCTGGTTGATTTTTTTCACCTTGTGTCAGAAAAATCCAAATATCTTACGGAACCCTACATTTTCCGAAATAAAATGTAGCCCATGTTACTCGCAAATAATGTAGCTTTCGAATAGTGAAAGAATTTTTTAAATTGGTCCAGTAGTTTTTGAGCCTATTCATTACAAACAAACAAACAAACAAAGTTTACCTCTTTATAATATTAGTATAGATTATGTATCTACAATAATCAAATACAATAAATAAGATGCAAATACAAAGATAGTATTTGTTGCATTTGCCCATCACTGTACTCGCACACACATACTTACATAATATCAAATGTTTGTTTCTATTCTTATTCTGTATATTAATATATAAACTTTGGTATCTGATACATGCATTATTAATACAGATTTCAGGGAGTTTATTCAAATATAGGTATCAACTGTCTAATCTCCAACTAAAGACTGAACTACACGAGACAGAGCACAGCATGCTGGAGAGATTGAAGACACAAATCTATCTTCTTAGTCGTTACTCGTTTCCTTATCATTTTCCCCATTGACCATTCGACCTTTCGACATTGTATCACTAGTTCAATAGAACTTCCTTGAGGCTTCCTTGATTGTCTTAACTGTCTGTTTCCAACGAAATCGTGTTTAGAGAAAAGCATGGAAGATTTTATTACTGAGGTTTCTAAATTATGTCAACTTCGGCTTCGTAGTCGTTAGTAGTATCCTCAATCCCCATGGGAAAATTTACACTTCTCTCGCGATTCTTTCCGTTGTCCAATATAGCGTCTCGTTACTCGTATATAAACAATTTTTGTCTTTATTTATATAAAACACAAAATATTAGGTATTATTCAAGAACCAAGAAACTACTTAGAACATAGAACACTGAATTAATTTCAAACTTTGTTTTCAAAGGTGTCACCTACGATTCGTTTTACGTATTTCGTAATCCTTGCATATTAATTATTATGTATGTTGTTGAATCAAAACCTTTTGACTCTTTTAAAACAAATCTTATGTAAAACTTTAGTAAATATATAAATACATACGTCAACTCTATTTTTGTTGGTGTTTTTTCTCTAATATATATATATATATATATATATATATATATATATATATATATATATATATATATATATATATATATATATATATAACAAATTAAGAAACTATTGTACTTTCCATTATAAGGTTGGATTAAAATGGAACGTACGACCGAAATTGCGACGTTGCGACCACAGATCACAGATTAAGGATGAGTACCTCATTGACTCCGACTGTCATATAAGGTTAGGGTTAAATAACTGGCGCGTAATTTAAGGTGACGCCGCGTTAAAGTAAGAAACCGTGTTGGATATGTTTTAGATTGCTTGTTTTCTATGAGAGGCCGGCCCGGCCTCTCATAGAAAACAAGCAATGGAACAGCAAAAAATGGAAAGGGCGTAAGCGATAAAATGGTTTTTGTCGCGTAATTTAAAAACCATTAATACATTTCATATAAGCTATGCACATATTAAAGTGTATGCTTCAACCAATTTATGTACAAATTTTGGAACCTTAAATCACTCTCCTCTGTTGGAAAAATAGGAATCCCTTTTTTTACAGAGGTCTTTTCGATTGATAATTCTGTGTTATAAAAGTTGTCCAATCGTGTTATGCTATGGGCAATTCAAAGACAAAGACATGATGAATACTGACAATGAACTTTAGTTTCTTAGCTTTAGTCATTGCTGAGAAAAATCGGCATCGCTATAGCCAAATTATCAAGGCGTCGCCTTAACAGAGACGTACGTGGTGGAACCAAAAAAATACATCAGGCGGATTTATATGGCAGATATTTTTATGTGGTAAATAAATAATGGGAGCTTTATCAGGAAGCGGTGGGACAGGCCCTTAGTATTAATATTCGTTATATTATTATATAACAAAAAATTGCCAATTATCGTCGATATTTTTATTTTCACTTGTTCCTCGAGATCGTTAGCGTTATTTTATCTTTGTTAATTAAAAGTTGAGAGTTATGATTGGCTAATCGATACGTCAAACTTTTTACATTGGGATTTTATTTTTTTGTTTCTACTAAACATTAATATGCCAATTTATGTAACTTGGCATAGTAATTAATGTTTTGGTAGATACAAAAAAAAATCAGTTCCATATTAGTAGAGTCACAGTTAGAATAAAATAGATAGAGCTACATACATATATCTAGTTTTAAATTTTGTCAAATGTAAGTAAGAGATGGATAATGTGTCTCATTTTTAGGGTTCCGTACCCAAAGGGTAAAAACGGAACCCTATTACTAAGACTTCGATGTCTATCCGTCTGTCCATCTGTCCGTCTGTCTGTCGCCAGGCTGTAACTCAAGAACCGCTATAGCTAGACTTCTGAAATTTTTACAGATTGTGTATATCTGTTGCCGCTATAACAACAAATACTAAAAACAAAATAAATATTTAAGAGGGGCTTCCATACAACAAACGTGATTTTTTTTGCTATTTTTTGCTCTTAATCAATAACGGCAACACATAGGCAATTGAAATGTTCACAAAATACTTAATTGTATTTGTAAATTAATAATTAATAGTAAAATTTAAATAAATTAAATAATTAAGGGGGGCTCCCATACAAAAAATACAATTTTCAGGCTATTTTTGCTCTGTAGTGGTACGGTGGTACAACTCATACTTGGCCGATTGTTCTCTACCCATTTTGCCATAGTCTGGCCTGGCCGCCCGCACCTATCGTACCTCATTATCCATCGTCCTCGTCATCTCCCGATCCCTCGGAGCTCGAGCATAAAACTTCTCCTTGCATAAGGGGGGCGACTAAATCAAAATAGATGATATAATAATTCATTTTTGTACTCGATAGTAAGCTATGAATTGTTTCATTTTATAAACATATATATTTCTGACATTATTGCAATTTCTGAAGGAATTTCTAGCCACACTCGTCGACAAAAAGTATATAAGACGCAATTTATGACGCTAAATTATGACGTAATTTATGAAATCCATAAAGTATATTTTTTGGAACGGAGTTCCTTTTCGCGCGTTGTGAAACCCCTTTTTTTATTTAATATAATAAATTAGCCCCCGCTAGGCCGAAAAAAACGACACTAAAAACGACACTTTTTTATTAGTACCTGCATGTTAGGGGCAGAAGGCGTTGCGCGTTGATAGTATTCCTGTGCGTCAATAGATGGCGTTTTTTAAATATTTTTTATAAGTATTATTATGTACAGATTTTTTTAACATAAGAAATAACTCCGTTCATTCGGGTGTCCTTTGACACCTTTCAAGTTTTTTTTTTTTTTTTACAAAATACTCATTATTTTTGACACATTGAACACAATAAATTGGCACACTACCAACATTACCAACAAAAATATTATAAAACGTCATTTTACTTAGCGAAGGCTTAGAAAGCGTTTATTCATATGGAGTGCTATAAGACGGTTTTTAACTTTAGTGAACATTTAAGTTAAAAAACTGTTAAAACCTTCACTAAGATTTTTTATTCATACCACCGTAAGTGTCTAAACACTAGGCTGAATTACGCCGGCGTAATTTCCGCCGCAAATGTCAAACGCATATAAAATGCGACGTAATAGTGTGTCACCCCTAGTATTCGACCCCTATTTTGTATGCAATTTAAACGCGGCGTAAACGCGGCGGAATTTACGCCGGCGTTATTCAGCCTAGTGTGTTTAGACCCTTAGGTATTATCCGTTCAGACGACAACAATAATTAAACTCCATAGTTCGATCGCAACGAAAATTCTATGGTTGTGTCATGTATGTAGCATTTCTCTCTATAGTCACTCAGGTGGCGAAACATGCATGATTTGCAAGTCAATCATAGTATTCATTATCCTTGGTTCTATGGTTCGCGTTCTGAATAAGTACTTGCTCTTGTTTTGATTCACTGATAAATTTAAATATAAGAATCGTATCTTTATTGTGTCGAAAGATTCTTTTGAAGGGGAAGCCCTAAGTTTCGATGTAACCTCGCCATAATAAAACCACAGACTACTACGTAAATAAAATACTATTCTCATAGAAAATATAATCTAAGTAATACGCGTTCTAGTTGGTAAAGTCAAAGAAGCTTGTAGTAGGGAAGCCCAGGGTGCTATTCGTGTAGTAACTCGAGCGTCATGGAGACCTAGTAGGTTTTTTACATTAGGAAAAAGTGATAAAAAATAATAAGAGCGTTTTTTATGTTAGAGGTGGGTTCAGAAACCGCAGCCATTTTAAAGTCGTGAAAAAGAAAATTGCGTATTTAGGTAATCCGTAATTATTATATATAACAAGATTTTAGACAACAAGGACTAATCACTAAATCATTTAGTTTAGTGCAAGTTGCAACATACAATATCTGCGAAGCTAGTTAGGTTAGGGAAATATGAAGCTTTATTTTTTTATATTTTAAAATGACCCTACAGGCTTACTTAACCTTTGAATCGTCGGTGCTTTATATGGAAGCTTATTTAAGGTATACTTAACATCCCCTATCTTAATCTGACAGATCCGATGACATTTCAATATTCGAAAATAACTTTTTTTAACTCACCACGTGAGAAATCTGATTTCTATACCATGATAACTAGACACATCTCGGAAGCCTATATAAGCTTAATCTGACACACTTGAGCTTGTCGCGAAATCCCCCCTTCTCCTCCCTAACTATGATGTTTTTATGTCAAACTTGATGATACCCGCAACTCCGTTGCGCCAAAATTCGTTTATCGTGCGGGAACCGTACATTTTTTTGGAATAAAAAGTATCCTATGTCCTTTCCCGGGACTTAAAGTATCCCCATACCAAATTTCAGCAAAATCGGTTCAGCGGTTTAGGCGTGAAGAGGTAACACAGACAGACAGACACACTTTCGCATTTATAATATTAGTATGGAAGTATGGACATGGATAAGTATACAGTTTTGCTATATGTAAGTATACTGTATATGTAAGTATACAGTATTTAATTAGGGAGCTGGTGAGCATCTAGACATGCGGTAGCGTGTCAAGCCAAGTTCCAGCATAACAGAATGGCGAGCAGCACCGTGTGTTATATTACACGAACCATTTGCAGGTACTTTTGACCCTCTCATAATTCCGAAACTATTTGACATAAACGTTTCAAATTTAGCTCATATAATGAGACTTGCGAGATAACTACATGCTCTAAATTTCATAATCACATTATTCACAGCTCAAACGGTTATTAAAATATTAACGTCCGAAAATCTACATTTTTATCACTGACTGACTGACTGACCTATAGATCAAAATTCTAACCCACTTCCAGATGACCTAGAAGGCTGAAATTTGAAATCCAGCTCGGTAATTGTGTGAAAGCGTAGGGAAAAATCAGAAAACAAAAAAATCGGTCAAGTGCGAGTCGGACAGAGCGAAACTGGGCAAAAATTGTGTTTTTTGTATGGAGACCCCCCTTAAATATTTATTTTATTTTATATACAAAGCCAGATGATGGTTAATATAACTACTTAGGTTAATATAAGTAGGTATACAAGGTTTGTTCAAATTAAAAGGCGAAAAATGAGTAATTGCTCTTAATTCTTATGTTTTAAAATGTTAGTTACCTGGTTCATAATTCTTGTGTTCAATTATGAAATTGCCCTTTAATCGTACAATCACATTACGAGTAAAACGCTAATTTCATTATAATAATTAACCTAAGATTGGTAAAGAAAGTACCAATCATAGCTTCTCCGCCAATTAAATTCCATATGATTTCTCAAAACATAAACAAGGTAACATTCAAGGGTAGGTCTCCCCCTAAATTAATTAGTTTTATTGTATTAGTGATTGATATCGATCGGGAAGCCGTATGCTTAAAAAATGGCGGTTTCCCGCGCTCAGTGACGTAAGTGACGTAACACCAGACAAACACGATCTCGCCGGGGATATCTAAAGCGGGCCCCGTGGAAAATCACAGGTATTACGCACGCTCACTGATCTCTATTAAACAAGTACGCTGGATCGATGATACCCACTTGATTTTTGTACCTATTCGAAGCGGAATCAGCGCCCCCATTATTCGGGAAGAGAACTAAATTTGACGTAACCATTGGTAACCATGTATGTATTATATTTCTCTATGGCTTAATCGTTTGAATTGTTTTCGTGTTTTTAAAGTGTTTTAAAAGGTTTTACGCGATTAAGTAATATATAAATAAGTGTTCATACTTCATAGTTAAACTATGAAAGAGTGTATGTTATGTAAAACGCGGTACAAAAAGGGATGTGGGGCTACATTTCACAAGTAAGTGATTTTAACAGCAAATTTCTACGATATTAATTTTTTATAGATAATATAGGCACTTAAAAATGTGGCACTAATCTTATTATACCGTATTCACCACATTTGTTTTACCTTTGTTTTACCGATTTTTGATAAACAATAAAATTCAATAGTGCTGGAGTTTTCTGTCGATAAAACTTATCGATATCTATAATAATAGTATTGAAATCTCCGATAACCGATTTTTATTATCAAATACATATTATTATGCTCTTAAAATAATTTACAGGTTTCCGTCTGATGAAGGTAGACTGGAATTATGGTTGAAAAAAATTGAAAAGCCTGGTTGGCGTCCGAAAATTGCTACTACCGCTTGCCGTTACTATTTGAAGTGTACAAACGTTCTCTGTGAAAATACAAAGCGCAAAAACAACCATTTGATGGTGATTATGTTTGGAAAATTTATTTCAGCGTCTACTCTTTCTTGACAGACTGTAACTGTGTAACGGTAACTAATAAAATATAATGTTAAAGTATCGCACATATATTTTTATTATTTATTCCTTTTCTACTCCACCCCAATAAAAAATGTATTCAAACGTTCTATATTTATTTATGGATCGCACCAATTAGTTAATTTCCCTCGCACTTCTGCAATCAGCGCCAAAATGGCGAAAATGAAATAAGATAAAGTAAATAGACAAAAATTGGCTTGCTAGATCCATAAATAAATAGGGAACTTTTATATTATTACTAGACATTCCGCGCGGCTTCTCCCACGTAAATATAATAATTTCACAGACAAATTGGTCCACAAAAAATAGTATAATCCTTCACGTTATACATTCCCCTTTTTTTTCCACATTTTCCTCCATTTCTTAGCTCCTATTAGTCTCAGCATGATAAAATATATAAAATGGGCTATCTAACACTGAAATAATTGTTCAAATCGGACCAGCAGTTCCTGAGATTAGCTCGTTCAAACAAACAAACTCTTCCGCTTTATAATATTATATGGTATAGATTAGTTAGGGTCTAATCACACAGAACACTTATTCAGTTCTGTTCATCTTTAATACGATACACTTTAGCACTACTTTGATAATATTAGAAATGAAATTAGAAAATACAATACAACAAAGTTTTTGTTAGAAGCTCATCTTCAGTTTTGTTTTTAGTTTTTCGTACTTAGTGGTAACTGGTAAAAATAAATGGATAACAGATAGGTACTTCACGTTATCTACGTATGAAATCGTTGTTAATTTATTACGCCTATCTAAATTACGGAGAGGAAGTCTGTTATCTTTAATACAAACTAGCTATTTGACCGAGCTTCGCTCGGTATTCGATAAAGCACGAATAAAATACATTTTCTAAAAATTATTCCTAGCTAGATCGATCTATCGCCCCCGAAAACCCCTGTATACTAAATTTCATGAAAATCGTTGGAGCCGATTCCGAGATTCCAATTATATATTTATATATATACAAGAATTGCTCGTTTAAAGATATAATATATATATAGCGTTTGTATTATTCAATTTAATATTTTTATCCTAATGGTCGACATTATCTGAATCTTGAAACATTTCATCGATAATAGAAAAGACAGTTGTACATCACTAGTATTAGTTCCAAATACTCTCACTAGTGCTATCAGCGCCAATATGGCAAATTTCAAACTTAATTTTTACGTCAAATTTAGTTCCTACCCCGAATAATGGGGGAGCTGATTCCGCTTCAAATAGGCACAAAAATAGCTGTCATTTCAAAGGGTATCATTAGTCCAGCGTACTTGTATAATGAAGGTCAGTGCGTACGCTGTACCCATACTAACGTTATAAACAAGTGTTTTTGTCTGTTATCTCTTCAAGTGCAAACCGCTGAACTGATTTTGATGAAAGTTATGGAGATGCTTTGCGTCCCGGGACATAGGATACTTACTTTTTATCCTGGAATCATATTTTACGGTTCCCGCGCGATAAACGAATTTTGGCGCAACGGTGTTGCGGACGTCAGCTAGTTATAATCTAAATCAGGGGCTATCGCCGTATCTGCCGTATCAATTATACGGGGCCCCAACGTGTGAATGTAAAAATATAAACTTTTTTTTTAAATCCACAAAATAATATATAGTTAAAAAGCGCAATTACTTTGTTACCCGCGTAATGCGTGAGATAAACAGTCGCCCTATGCGATTTTTTGTTACAAGTTTTAACTTTCCTGAGGACCTTCCCTTCCTGAGGTGAGCACGCTTCTGATGTAAATGTAAGTAACAAAAAATATGAATACTTACTAGTCCAATTGTGTCATTGATTATGTAACGTAAATAAGTAGAGTTGTAGCAGCACCTTCGTTGCTTACCTTCCCTGATAATATAATATTATACGGCGTTTTGTATATCAACATAATATAACTACTAGCTGTCCCGGCAAACTTTGCTTTGCCATAATATAAAGTATTTCGCCCATATAATTTTATTGAAGTGACTAAATAAGTATGTCGCCATGGCAACGTTGATCGCTATCCCGTCGCACAAACAATGGTCGCCGTCAGTCTCAGGTTGTAATAATTTACTATTAATTATTCAACAAATGCACTTATCAGTACCCAATAGCCAATTCTCAGACCTACTGAATATGCCTATAAAATTTGGTAAAAATCAGTAAAGCCGTTTCGGAGGAGTTCGCTGATTAACACTGTGACACGAGAAATTTATAATCTATATCGTTATATAAAAGGCTTTGTCCTGAATGACATGAAAATGGAATCACGCTACGGCCGAAACCAGTAATTGTAGATACTTGAAATTTGGAGGGAGTATTCTTCGTACTATATGTTTCCATACAAATTTCAAGGAATCCCCTCGATTCCTTAAGGATCCCATCATCAGAACACCTTTTTTGTGAACATGGTACCAAATTCGAGTTAAACCCTATACAACACAAAAATAATTTTGAAAATCGGACCACAAACGGCTGAGTAATCGTTGAACATTAAAAAAAAGATACATACAGCCGAACATATTACCTCCTCCTTTTTGGAAGTCGGTCAAAAAAGGGAAACACTCGAATAGAAGTTTCATAATCTCGCCTTTATTAATTTATCTCGCCGATAAACCTTGGTTTCGCGAGGTTCAATTGTAGTAGTTTTAAGTTTGGATCCCAGCCTCGTCGCCACTTGTAGGAACTGCTATTTCTGCGGTTGACACTGGTGACACTGGCTCGGCAATGCACGCACACAATGACACAACATACACAACGTCCACGCTCACCTGCGTCATATGGTTCAATCTGCGATTCGACCTAATGACTAGCGCATTCATTGAATGACACCATTCAATTGAATGACTCGGCCGAACGTCGATTGAACGATCGTCCCTCAACGTTCAACTAGTTAACAATTTGTAGCATAGCGTTTTGAAGATAGCAGACATGAAATCAGTCAGGTAACACACGAGACAATGTATGTATGTCTTTAATGGACACATACACTACATCCTACAATAAAATAATAATAATTATAAATGAATCCTTACCATAGTTATTATTTCAGTGCTGCAACGTACGCTGCAAGCAACACTCAAAAGTATTAGCAACCGTTTTAATGAAAACCATTGGAGGTACCGAATTTCATCTAAATCAGTTTAGTGGTACCAAGTATGAAGCAACTGACGGATACATTTCCGGTGTGATAAGAAAAAAATTAAACAAATGTAATTAAGGAAATTACAATTTTATTTGTATCAATGAGATAAGTGACAATTTTTTTGGAATGTTCATCGGTATGTCGAGACCAACATTAATTTTTAACGAAGTTCATCTTCGAACATGCTTGGTCCGCACACAATGGGTTGGCGGTCCGGATGCGGACCGCGGTCCGCCATATGACCCTGGCCCTATTCCCTCCTAAAAGGCCGGCAACGCACCTGCAGCTCTTTTGATGCTGCGAGTGTCCATGGGCGACGGAAGTTGCTTTCCATCAGGTGACCCGTTTGCTCGTTTGCCCCCTTATTTCATAAATTAAAAAAAGACGATTATTTGGTCGGATAAGTACTTGGCTTGTTTACAACCCCCTTGGGACAATTCTGGGAATTGTATTATATGGAATTCTGGAAAGAGTAGAATTATCAGTTCATACATTAGCTCAATCTAATCTGCTAGACCAGTGGTTCCCAACCTTTTTAGAGCTGTTACCCCTATGGCCTGTTAGAGAAACTGATCCCCCCCCCCATTAAAAACAACTTTATAAATTTGTAATACATTCGCAAGTTTTTAAATATAATTAGGTTCAGACTTCAGTTACACTTAACGCGCATCTCATAATATCATGCTCGACGTTCAGACGGTTTCTTGCTTTTTTTAAAATGTTACTAAAGTTGAGAGGCCGTTCTCGCATTTACAGCTGGTAGCTAACGGTACCAACATTTTCAGATCTCTGTCTGCAATTATAGGGTATTCTGTAGCTATTTTTCTCCAAAATGAACAGTTTTTTTTTCTGCCAATTCATCTATTTTAGGTACCACCTCTGTTACCCGTTTAGAATAGCTATTTTACCCCCGCGGGGGTAATTATCACCAGGTTGGGAATCACTGGCTTAGACGATATCCATCTCACTGTTATCTAACTGAGAGGGCCCCTAGTCCCTAGACCTACAATAAAATTGAACAATATTTCATTAAAAAACGTATTTGACAATAAGGCTGCGTTTCCACTGGAGCTGATCTAAGCTGCGTTGCGAGGAATGCGTTTTTAAGAACCAATAGAAACGCTTCATTAGCCTGACCACGTTCAGCGCAACGATTCTATTGGTTCGTGTAAAACACATTCCTCGCAATGCAGCTCAGCTCAACTCCGGTGGAAACGCAGCCTAAGATTGAAAGGCGGGCGCGTTCAACCCTAAACGGTCAATAATATTGCACAATAAAATTGATCGTCAAGGGGCCCGCAGCCCGCTAATACTATGACCAAATTTGGTAGGCAGGTGCCTACTTGTACTATCAAATATCGTCTTGCAGATGCGAAGGAACCTGGGCGAGTGGGCGTGTTTTCGCCCCGCCCAGCTGGCCCCGCCCACCGAAAACAAGGGTACCTTCATTCAAAACGTAAACTTTAACTTGTGAACGTTAACCGTTAAGTACTACGTATTGACCCTAAGATATTTTACGCGCTATGGTTCAAAGTTCAAACCAAGGGTCAGTCACAAGACTTCTATAGTTGATGATAGTTGACTAAATTGTATATATATGTGGTTAATATTATGTCTATGTTTGGAAAATGCTTACCTGAATGCAAAAAATACCAGTTCTTAACCTTATTTGTATTTTTTTCCTTTAAGTATGTTTTAGCGAATGTAACCAATGAAAAAAAATTGTGTTAAAACCTAACCAAAAGAAATAAAATACAGATTTTCTTCGAAATATACGCGAAAAGTTTGTGCTACATTTTCGGAAAAGTTAATAAAGTAAGAGCTAAAAAAATTTACTCATTAACAAACAAAAGTCTTTGTAAAGCCTAAGAAATAATTTTAAACCTCCTATTTAAAACCAATAAAATTGGAACGCCATATTTTATCAGGTACTGCCGAAACGCACAACAAACAATATATTCGGAAGAGTGCTCATCTAGATACAAAAATATTAATTTTTAAATCTAAATTATAAATTTTTCCACTTATTTTCTTTTTTTTGGAATATAAGCAACGATGTTTTAAAAAATGATAAAATTGTGGGAATAATGTGTGGAGGCCAAAGGAAGATCTTCCGACCGAGTGAGGAGGTATGCCCGGTCAGGCCGAAGCCCACGTGATACATTTCAGCTGTCGTATATATACCGCCGCGCTTAGAAAACTTCGATAGCGCGATGCAGGAATGTTAGGCGAATTGTGGGTACCGCCACATCACTCCCCCCCGAAGACCGGAGGTCGAATCTTGAAGTCTTGTCGCTTTGAGTCGCCAGTGCCAGAGAGTTCCAGTGAGTCGGAACTGTTGCAGTGAGTCCCAGTGAGTCGGAACTATAAGCTGCTTGCACGGGATCCAGTGAGTCGGATAAGCTGCCGTGCGGGGCCGATGCTACGTGCTGACCAGGAGAGATGTGCTCTGCTTGCTGACCGGTCGGTGTAGTGAGAAAGCCCGATGATGCCGATGCGGAGTCGCCCAGGCCGCGATACATTGCGGCTAGTGGACGAGGTACCCGATGAGGCGATGCTGGCTGGCGCGGTGCGGAGGGGCAGGGAGTGATGATGATGAAGGAGGCGTGTTCTGTCGAGGGTCACCAATGTGGGAATAATGTGTGGAGGCCAAAGGAAGATCTTCCGACCGAGTGAGGAGGTATGCCCGGTCAGGCCGAAGCCCACGTTTACATTTCAGCTGTCGTATATATACCGCCGCGCTTAGAAAACTTCGATAGCGCGATGCAGGAATGTTAGGCGAATTGTGGGTACCGCCACAAAATATTTTATTATTGGAGTTTACTCCTTAAGAATCGATGTTCATATATAAGGCGCCCGGTATGAGAAAAATCCGAGGGGTAAAACCTACTAACAAGTAATGAAAATGTGTCACGTTTTTGGACGACGGAAACTTTATAATTTGACTGTGAGTGTATTAAGACCTGAAAGGTAATATACCTATCGGAATATAATATTATATAAAATAATATAATTATATAATTTATTAATCCTTCAGGCCCCGCGCGAGCACCGGTGATCGCGACAACAATAGAATACAATAGCAATTCCTGGAAATTCCGACTGAAGTATTAATATAACATGAAGTTATTCAGTTTATGTTGATAGATAATTTATAATACACACTTATCGCAAAAACTTTATAAATAATTATTATAAATTATAGAACTTACATAATGTACAAAATTAATAATAATTATATAATAATATAATATAATTATATTATATAATAATAATAATAATAATAATATAATTATATTATAATATTATATGAAATAATAATATAATTATTTCAAATTCAGGGAGGGGGTAGCCGAGCTGTTGCCTTTGATGTTAGAAGAAACCCCGTTCCTCTAGGCCTATTGGGAGCGGAGTTATGGCTACTTTAGTAAGACGTTTGACAGTTGCCGAGCTGTCAATGTCAAAGTTTGAATGCTTGTAACTCGGCAACTATTTGTCCTGGATATGGGTTTCTTCGGCTTGATCTTCCTGGATTTTTCTCCTCTATTTGATTCTGGCCTTAGAATTGAGAAAAAAATGATGCCTCTGATTTAGTTCAAATTCAGGGAGGGGGTAGCCGAGGTGTTGCCTTTGATGTTAGAAGAAACCCCGTTCCTCTAGGCCTATTGGAAGCTGAGTTATGGCCGCTTTTGTTCGACGTTTGACAGTTGCCGAGCTGTCAATGTCAAAGTTTAAATGCTTGTAACTCGGCAACTATTTGTCCTGGTTATGAGTTTCTTCGGCTTGATCTTCCTGGATTTTCCTCTATTCGATTCTGACCTAAGAATTGAGAAAAAAAATATTTTGAAATAACTATGGCAGAAAGGGGCGTAGATAATATTGCCGGAACATCTGATTTCATATTATATTAATCTTTTTTCAGTTGAATAAACTGTTTTTGCGTATGGTTAGATACTCGCACTTAAGGAGCAAACTCCAGTCGTGCGTCGGAGCTGACACACCTTTTTTTGCTACATAACTGAACTGAAAGAAATGCAGGTTTTCTTCAAAATTTTAAAATTTATGAGTGTAACTGAAGTGGTATAGATTAATTTAAAAGTTAAAAGCACAACTTTTCAATAGGTAAACTTATTTATTTATGTTATCAGCTACACATTCCTTTTTTTCTTTTCAATTTTTATCCACTATTACGGAAATCGGAGGTTAGCATGATTTTTACGCTCTAGGCACTCCACTAAACGTATCTAAATGCTTTGCTAACTTTAATCGTAAGGTAAATTTAATCAAGTATAATTACAAGCTTAAGAATAAGGGTCTTATCTATACTTATTATAAAACAAAGTCGCTTTTTTTCCCTCATGTCCCTTTGTTCCCTTTAATCCTTAAAACTACGCAACGGATTTTGATGATTCTTTCAGTGTTAGATAGCCCATTTATCGAGGAAGGTTATAGGCTGTATTTTATCACGATAAGACTAACAGGAGCGAAGAAATAGAGGAAAATGGGGAAAAACGGGGAAAATTATTTAAAAGGGCTAACTTGAACGCGCTAATCTCAGGAACTGCTGGTCCGATTTGAAAAATTCTTTCACTGTTAGATAGCCCATTTATTGAGGAAGTCTATAGGCAATATTTTATCACGCTAAGACTAATAGGAGAATGTGAAAAAAACGGGGGAAATTATTTGAAAGGGCTTATCTCGCGAACTACTGGAGCAATTTTTATGTTATTTGGCACAGATAAGAAGTAGACCACGTGAAGGATGAAGGATCATAGGCTATCCATTTTAATCATTTTTTCAGTGGCTATATATTTTATACCCGTGCGACGCCGGGGCGGGTCGCTAGTATTCAAAAAAATCTATAAAGGATCTGGGAGTTATTGTAGATTCAAAACTAATTTTTGATGAGCAATGAGCATATAGATTATGTTATTATTTATTAACAAGGCCTCGAGCAAGTGTACTGATATTAGTACCCTTGCGTATAGGAAATTTTCTCAATTTTTAAACGGTATTTTTTTATACCTAAATAATGACATTTCCTTTACAAAAACCACTGCACCTTAATAATTTTTAAACAGGGACCATATAAGGTCCGCTTATCTTTGGCTAAAATATATTAAAAAAGCCACCTTGAATCCGCTGCAAAAATATATTTTATTAGTAAGCAGTGCAGCAGTGCACTTGCAATAAGTATTACATAATCGGTTACTCATATATAAACATCGAGATATTGAGAAGGAAAACATAGTTGATTCAACACTACCTACTTATAACAGATGCAAGTACTATCAGAGTTGATTCATAAGCTTTGTCCAGATTGTTCCTTTTTCTGTTCGTCAAGGGCATGCGTTATAGCACAGTCACAGCGAACGTGAGGCATGCCCGCAACGCATGCCCTCTCACCGTTCAAAACGTTCGCTTTGTTATTAAAAATGACAGTTGGCGTTGCGTTCTTTGACGCATTCAATTATTGAATGCGCCAAAACGAAAGTTGAGTGAAAGAAGATGACGAAAATTGAAGACGAAAGCGCATAGTATGGACATATATAGGCAGATGGCGGTAATTTGTTCGCGATATTCAAACGTAATCCAGTCGATACATGTAATTGCATCTTTTGTATAATCCGACCAAATGACGTGGTCTGCCAAACTTCTTCGATAGTACAATTAATAAATTTATTAAAGTGAAAACTTCCTAGAAGTTATTTAGCGACTTTGAGCACTTTTCTTGGGATGTAGTAAAAATCCCACCAAAAACATAAAATATGTAAAAATTTAAAGCCAAGTTCCATACAAACGTTATTCTTATCTATGGACTTAGCCGTAAAAAGGATGGAGATCTAAATGAGTGCCAAGTTCCATGGAAAATCAAAATATGTATGTATAGGAACCAAATAACATTATGAACAAATAATAGAGTATATTTCTTTGCTTTATTGAATATCTATAACAATTAATGTTATTTAAATAATGTGAGATCATAAACTAGATTAGATCTAACTTGGCCAGTTTTCATTACATCAGTCATTTCATAAAGTTATTGAACATTTTAATTCTGATGAAAACTAGCCAAGTAAAATCTAATTAGTTTAAGATCTCAAATTATTTAAATAACAATAATTGTTATAGATATTCAATAAAGCAAAGAAATAGACTCTATTATTTGTTCATAATGTTATT
This sequence comes from Lysandra bellargus, assembly GCA_905333045.1. Classification (NCBI taxonomy): domain Eukaryota; kingdom Metazoa; phylum Arthropoda; class Insecta; order Lepidoptera; family Lycaenidae; genus Lysandra; species Lysandra bellargus. The sequence continues at coordinate 3,705,911 of HG995319.1, read as the reverse complement.
TGGTTCCTATATATACATATTTCGATTTTCCACGGAACTTGGCACTCATTTAAATCTCCATCCTTTTTACGGCTAAGTCCATAGACAAGAATAATGTTTGTATGGAACTTGGCTTTCAATTTTTACATATTTTATGTTTTTGGTGGGATATCATTACTTTTTGTAAAGAAAACTTTCCGAGCAAGGATAGACAGTAGACATCTTAATCTTCCCAGTTCAAACATACATAATGTTCGACTATATTCAATCGCAACCTTAAGGTGTTATTTCACCACTTCCCGACGAGTATCGGATATGCTATCCGCAACTTATCTGGCAGATACTTCATTTATCAGATAAATAATTTATCTGATAGATGAAGTATCCACAATTATTGTGGATAGCCTATCTGAAACTTAAATGACAGATGCTTCATCTGTCAGATAAGTTGTGGATAGCCTATGTGAAACTAATCAGGAAGTGGGGAAATAGCTCCCAAGCCTTGTTGAGTATCAGACGAATAAAACAAAGAAAATTCAAGCGAATGGAAAAAGCAGCTACCGTCAGGAGGCATTGGAATAATACGGTATAACACAAGTGTATTTCCAACCATTAACTGTAGGGTACAGCTTATTGTGCGGAAGTAAAGAAGCTATTATTATAGCTGTCTAACAGACAGACATACGGACGGACGGACGGACGGACGGACAGACGGACAGACGGACAGACGGGCGGACAGACGGACAGACGTATTAAAAGAATTCTATGTCTATTCCCGGGACTCAAACTATATCTCCATACCAAATTTAAGAACAATCGGTACAAGCAATTTGGGCTTGAAGAGGTAACAGACAGACAGACATACTTCATAAAGTCACCTTCTATTAATTTCCTAAAGTTTTTTCACTTCACAAATAAATATTTACGGAGAGCTCCCATACAATAAATGTGATTTTTTTGGCCTTTTTTGCTCAAAATCAATAATGGCAGCCGGTAGATACTTGAAAATTTCAAAAAATCTTTAATTATATTTTTATTTTCATAATTTATAATAAAAGTAAAATAAAATAAATATTTAAGGGGGTCTTCATACAAAAAAACACAATTTTTGCCTAGTTTGGCTCTGTCCGACTCGCACTTGACCGATTTTTTTTTTGTTTTCTGATTTTTCCTCACGCTTTCACACAATTGCCGAGCTGGATTCCAAATTTCAGCCTTCTAGGTCATCTGGAAGTGGGTTAGAATTTTGATCTATAGGTCAGTCAGTCAGTCAGTCAGTGATAAAAATGTAGATTTTCGGACGTTAATATCTTAATAACCGTTTGAGCTGTGCTTATGAAATTTAGAGCATGTAGTTATCTCGCAAGTCTCATTATAAGAGCCAAATTTGAAACGTTTATGTCAAATAGTTTCGGAATTATGAGAGGGTCAAAAGTACCTGCAAATGGTTCGTGTAATACACACGGTGCTGCTCGCCATTCTGTTATGCTGGAACTTGGCTTGACATGCTACCGCGTGTCTAGATTTAAACTCGCGTGTCAAGGCACGTGATATGATCGAAAATTCGTAAGATATACGAAGATAATTCGGACCGTGTGGGAGAGGAAAGTACGATAGTGTATGCCTGCACCTGCTGTTTTGTTTTTAGTTTCTACTTTTTCCGACACTCGCTCCCGGCTTACAACCCGTGTTTTTTAAGTATGCTATGAAAAGAAACTTGGAACCGAAAAAGAACTAAAAATATTTTTACAACAGAAAACAATGGTGTGAAAGAACTTGAAAAAAAATAATAACTAGAAATAGTAATTGCCCCGTAATAGAATGTTACGTAACAACCTTAGAGGAACTGGTAACACAATAGTACTGTTAGGTACTTTAATAATAACATGTCATCCGACTTTTTACCCGTCTATCTAAACTTATATTAACGCGAGCGAAAAACTTTAGATCCCTTTAAACGAAAAATGCGGAAACGTAGGTGATTGAAATTTTTCACAGTAAGTATAGTTTATATGGTGAAGGAGAGCGTCGAGCTAATATTATTTTGAAATTGTGCTTTTATCATACATTTTTTAACAAATAAAACATTTTACATTACACACACTACAACACACACACTAGGTATAGAAGATTTTGATTGACAAGCCTATACACACGAATTGTACTCTTTTATTTATGGTTGAAGTCTGTTGTCAAATTGTTAGACAACTGTTAGACAATTATTACACGGCCAGTCAGCTGGCATCATTTGACTTCATTAATCTGAAACAGTCACAGGAATAATTATGTAGGTATCTCAGACCAATAAAAAAAGAAAGACGGAGTATTTACAGGTAATGGGGTGAAGTCGCTGTCGATCAATGTGTGCGTCACGCCTAGCATAAATACGCTAGGCGTGCGCTTGTGTGCAAAAAAATAATGTTGCCAACTCAGGGTTTCAGATTGTCAAACTCCCATCCTGTTGCAGTCTTATTAAACTACTAAGTAATGACTACAAAAGTTGCTATCAAACTAGATTGTTAGTCATCATTCATTAGTAATTGCTGAAAAAAGTAAATACTTAAATATCTATATCTAATAAATTATGTGTTTCAACTAATAACAGACAGACAGACAAACATACAGACAAAATTGTAAAGAATGTTGTTTGGTGTATGCAGTATGTATCGTATACAGATTAATATGCAAATAGTAAAAAAATCTTTCAATACTACAAACAGACACTCCAATTTTATTTATATTAATAGATTTTAAATGAATAACGAATTTTAGGTTAAAAATAAACATTTGTCAGGATAATACAGCACGTAATATGGGGAAAAATATCTTGCGACCAGCATGCAGCACTGGTTGAGGTTCTGTTTTCCGAGACTCCCGAGACAATTTTTAAAACTAATAAATTAAATTCGTTATTTCGGTGGTAATACATAAATATTCAACTAATTACTTGTGAAACGTAATCCCGCAAGGTTTCTTTTGAGCACAAGAATTGTTTTTGCACCATTTAACGATGCAGGACGGCATATTTTGATATTTCTTGACACATATGAAAACGACATGCGCCGTCACTCGTTGAAACCGGAATGGCGGGCGGCCGGCTTCCTATGGCCGTATCGGCTTCCTATTGCCTGCCTCACCGCGTAGCATGGCTCTGTCTATCTTTTTTTATTGGTCTGAGGTAGGTATTGAAAATTCATCTTTGTTTCCATTCATGTTTTTGTTTAAATAAAAAAAATATAATAAGCTAGGTACCTGTATTATTGTAGTAGTCCATGACTTTACCTATTAAATGCAACCTTTTTCATATTTCTGAGACACAAGACTTCTTCTCAAGAAGCAGTGGTCAAATTAAAATAAGGGTCCGACAAAAAATTAAATTCGGTGCCATTTTAAGACCGCGAGAGGGATACTTCATAACATTAAAGCATCTGATACTGGTATAATAGCCATTAGGCATACATTCTATACGAGGCGTACTTACTGAAAAAAGCAACTTACAACTTTTCGAGTGGAAAACAGTGACTGGTATGAAAAAGTATTAATACATTTTTGTAGACAATTTTATGGCCTACAATTTTTATCTGAGGTACTTTTATGAAAAAACTTACTGTTTCTCAAAAAATTGTCAAAAACTAATTTTTTGAACCTTTGACCTTGAATAAAAAATTTTGCACACATGTGAATTATGGGGAAATTTCAAATTTTATTCGTAATCACTTTCTTAACAATATTACCGATTTTCAGCTTGGTGCGAATTTATGCAAGGTTACAGGGGCATTTTTGTCTAAGTTGACTGGCGTATTATGTCAATTCCATACATTTCGATCGATCGATCGGCGATTCTACAGGGGTCAGGGTGCACCCGGTAGAATACAAAACAGTGTAAATACTTTTGGGTGTGTATGAGTCCCCTGTATAGAGTTGATTGTGAAAGTAGCAGTGCTAAATGAGTAACTTTTTTTTTAACTTTTGTATGGCTAAATTCATGAGTCATGACGCTGAGGCCCATACAAATCACCATACAAAAGTTGCGCCATGACTTAGAGCGCCAGACGAACGGCACGTGTCGGCGCCACGCGTCGGCGGCAGTCGACGGTAGTCGACGGCACGTGTCGGCGGCAGTCGACGGCAGCCGTCGACAGTTTATCACGCTTGCAGAACTGTGACGTACCGCGTAAAGGTAAGCGTTCACAGATCGGTATCGTACGTGTCTTGCATCAAACGGATATTTTTTTCACAGTACGTCCCAACTCCCAGTGGACGGTAGTCATAGTCGGTAATCCGTACGCTGCCGATACAGGTGACGTACTGTGAAAAAAAATATCCGGTTGATACGTCATACGAGACGTCCGTTGCGTACGATACCGACCTGTGGACGCTTACCTTTGGGCGGTACGTTCAACTAGGGCCCTACCACCACCTCTACTAAGCGACACCGTTTGACAGTTAAGCAATATTACTTTAACGTCAAACTAGCGATCTTAAAAAAGTTGATATTTCACAGCGGATTTAACAAAGTTTTGCATTTTTTTTTTACTGTTTTTTTAGTAAAATTATATTTTAAAAGTGAGTATGGTAATGTTATTGTAATCTTACAACAAAGTGTTCTGGAAAAATTATAGTTTAAGAAATGGTCGTGGTAGGCCACCTGCAAGCGTCATAAACTGCCGACGGCTGCCGCCGACTACCGCCAAGTGCCAACACGGCCGCCGGCTGCCGCCGACGCGTGCCGCCGCGCCGCGCCGACACGTGCCGCTCGTCTGTAAGAAGCCTTAGCGGTGGCCGGTGCGTAACGTCAAATCCCATACATTTTTTACATCTAAGGGCCGGGACACAAAAACACGGCACGGCGCACGTCGTAAAAAACTACGGCACGGCGTCGCGTCGTACGACGCCGCACGGCGTGCACATGTGTTTAGCGTGCGTACGTGTTTAGCACATGCATGCGGTTTTATACATTTTTAAAAAGGATATTTTATGTTCTTATTGATGACCTATTAACTTTTTTTAATATGCTTTTTATTTTTGAGTAAGTACTTAAAAATTGACATACCCTATTTTTCACTTTCTTTTTTTTTCGTCGAAGGTTTTCATATTTACCCACGGCTCCCCACGCGCAACTTTATGTGTTATTTGATAGCTTTACTATTCATAAATGAAAAATTAAAAAAATCTGCTGCGGAAGAATGCGGTCCTGGAAGTTATGGGAAAAAATGTGATAGAGGTCGGAGTAGATAATTTGGTATCTTTTGCGGTTACTGCTGACATACTTTACAAAAACAATATTAACCACAATATTTTGATAGCAATAGCTTATTATCTATTTTGCACTCGTCCTGCGTGAGTAAATATGCATAACATTGACATTAGTACGTATTTAATATCGAAAAAACCAGTATATAAGGGGAAGCAAATATCTTCAAATTGCACACTTCAGCGTGTATTTCATATTAAGTGCACTTATTTAAATTGGTTATTTCCATTAAAATGTCAACTTACAGATTTTTTATCCGATACGGACCCAAATTTACGGACCCGTTTTTTCCACATTTTCCTCTATTTCTTCGCTCCTATCAGTCTTAGCGTGATAAAATATAGCCTTCCTCAGTAGCTTCCTCAATAAATGGGCTATCTAACACTAAAATAATTTTTCAAATCGGACCAGTAGTTCCTGAGATTAGCGCGTTCAAGTTAGCCCTTCAAATAATTTTCCCCGTTTTTTCCACATTTTCCTCTATTTCTTTGCTCCTATCAGTCTTAGCATGATAAAATACATATAGCTTAAATCCTTCCTCGATAAATGGGCTATCTAACACTGAAAGAAACATGAAAATCCGTTGCGTACTTTTAAAGATTAAAAGGAACAAAGGGACATGAGGGAAAAAAAGCGACTTTGTTTTATAATATGTATAGATACATAATATAATATACATGATACTGTGTATATAATATACATGAACTTTTACGTTGTAGGACGTAGGTACAGCCCCAATAAGCAACCCAGTAATAGGCCTTTGCAATACAATACAAATCTTAACAAAAGGGTCAATGTAAATCAAACGGCTCGATGAACCAAGGAGTTTGAATTGAGCGTTGAAAGACCACTTAATTCAAGTTTGTTAACACTCGCTCAAAGTGCAGTATTGCGATCCTAGCTCCCCAGTCCCCATTGCATACGGTACCAAGATAGAGTAAGTACGGTCGCAGACCGCATTGATAATAATCTTTGTTTCTTGTCTCTTTCATACAGGAACCCTCATAATTCTGTCACTCTCCTATCAAAAAAAAAAAATTAATTTTTAAGTGGTGACGCCGCGTTAAAGTAAAAATCCGTGTTGGATATGTTTTATGCTAAGTACGTACTGACATACGGTTTTGCTCGATAGTTTTACTCCAAATCGAGTAATAATTACTGTGTGGACCGCAGAACTGACAGCTCGAAGGCTCGCATCGAGCCACTCGAAGGCTCGCATCGAGCCAGCTTGATGGAATTAAATGTATCGATTTAGAGTAAAACTATCGAGCAGTGCTGAATGTGTGGACGAAAGTCCGAGCCGCGGATTTTGCTTGACGTTATCGCTCGATCGAGCAAAACCGTATGTGAGTACTTAGCATTAGATATATATGTTTTAGCAATGGAACAGCAAAAAATGGAAAAGACGTAAATGACAAAATAGTTTTTGTCGCGTAATTTAAAAACCATAAATACATTTCTTAAAAGCTATGGACAAATTAAAGTGTATGCTTGAACCAATCTATTTACAAATTTTGGAAGCTTAAATCACCCTCCTGATTTCTCAAAAGATCATTAACAAGGTTGTTCTAAGGTAATTTTTTTGTAAAATGTATTAAACAAAGTTAAAGAGCGATAATAAACCTTTAAAAAAATTATCACTTTTTTGCTTACAACTTTTTAAATTTTTACTTTAGGGTAAAAAATTATATAAACATATTTGTAGGCAAAAAAATATTATTGGGTCAAAAAAAAAACCATCTCACATAATTTGTGGACTTTGGACCAAAGAAACACAGCCAACGCAATTTATTAATAAACATTGTTTATTAAGAAATTACGTTGAATTTTTTCGTTTATGGTCCGGATAATCGCGAATCCGTATAATTTTTCTTTCTTTTTTTCTTGTATTCGATCTACAATCAGTCGCCAGACTATGATTTGATGTTTTGAATGATTGAATGGCGTTTAAGAGGATCTGAAGCCAGTGCTTCATACTCTAATCAGTCAAATAAGTGGTTTCTTTTCAATCTTTTAACCACGTTGCGGGAGTCGAGCAGTTCCTGGGCGAGGGGGTTTACATGATTGGTAAGGCGTATAGCGTGCTGATTTTTATAGCGTTCAATCTCGGTGGCCATAGTAGGTACATTTAGGTACTCATGTACTTCGCTGTTTCTAGTAAACCATGAAGCCTTGGCTATGTTTTTTTTAAGAAGGCAGGTCGCTATAGCCCTGACGTCACTGCGACCCATGAGGATCTATTGTGACTCAAGACTTTGGCTATGTTCCTCAGAATATTATTTTGCACTCTTTGGAGGCACATGATATTGCTTTTACCGTATAAATGAGGACCGGAAAATCGAGTTTCTACTGTAATGACGAATATCGATAACATTCGTCTCGATTGTAGCAGGTCAACTGATGTTCAATATAACAGCTCCCACTTGCTATTTCAATACACTTGTTACACTGATTGGATTGTTTGCGGTATATTATAATCATCAGCAGGCTAGCACTCGTTCGACTCAAGCGCCCTTTTCATGAAATATTTCGAATCTCATCATTTGATATTTTATTCGAAGATGAACTTTTCTCATATCCTGAGAATTGGGCCCCAGGTGTTGGTAGTTGCCACGGGTAAAGTAAATCTATGCGAGCCGATAACAATATAATATATTATGGCATTAAGTGTGCACTCGAGCAATGTCAAGGTTGCTCGGTTCACGTCTCTGGGAAAACGTATGTTTACTACATTGTATAGTTAATGAGTAATGACGTAAGGAAAATTGAAATTTCTTGGTAATAAATATGTTGCAGTCATCTGGTTGAATCTGCTATTTGATTGACTAGCGAATTCATTGAATGAAAACATTTAATTTACAGAGTCTTGTCAGTTGACCGTAATACAGTCATGGTCTACGACTTGACCGTTAGTCATTTTGGAATTTAGATGGTTTCATTCAATGAATTCGTCAGTCAGTTAATAAAATAACAGGCATATAATAAAATAAATAAAATAACAGGAATATAAATTATATGCCTGCAAACTGCAATTATACATGTTGCTCGTTGGCCGAGCGTTGCCGAGTTATACCAACGCCAACGTGTTGGTATCATTCGGCAACGCTTGCGCGCGCTCGTCCAATGCTGCCCACATGTTGGTTAGCACGCGTAAGCCCGCGTTGGTCTACGCTTGCCAAACATGAAGAAAATAGCGCTTGCCATGTACTGCAATTTGCAGGCAATAGATTAAAGGACTTAATATCTTTCGTTTGCAGCTCGGTGCCAGCGTACGAGCTGACAGTGGAGGCCGCGGGCGCAGTTGCGGTGGCTTGCGCCCAGGCCAACACCGCCTCGGCGCAGCACCACCAGCACCATGAACACAGGAAGAGGACGTCCTCCAGGTAGTGAGTATACCACTCCTGATCGGGGTCGCACGTAATGAGGGTTGTTGAAATTCTATTTGCCGGTGCCGCGACGTAGTCGTAGTAGTAGTAGAATATGTGCATTCATGCAAAAATACAGCTTTGTAGGTCCTATATTCTGTGAGCAACACCACGGACAGCCGACAGACAGACGGACAGACGTCCGTCCGTCTGACCGTGTGTCTGTCCGTCTGTCTGTCCGCGGTTTTGCTCAGACCGAATCTATAAGGGTTCCTTGTTGACTACAGGACCCTAAAAAGAACTGTCAATGTCAGTCGTTCGGCGGGGTGTGTCTGTTTTGTTAATATTTATTTGTGAATTTCACAAATGTCACAAGCATAGATTTCTGTCCTATGTTTGGTTTTTTGTAACAGCAAAATATTAAATTTTTGTGACAACAAATCGAAATATTAAGTATGTATAGGAACCAAATAACAGTATGAACAAATAATAGACTCTATTTCTTTGCTTTATTGAATATAATATATAACAATAATTGATGTTATTTAAATAATGTGAGATCTTAAAGTAGATTATCTAATATTATCTATATAATATAACTTCGCCAGTTTTCATTACATCAGTGATTTCATAAAGTTATTGAACATTTTAATTCTGATGAAAACTAGCCAAGTCAAATCTAATCTAGTTTAAGATCTCACATTATTTAAATAACATCAATTATTGTTATAGATATTCAATAAAGCAAGGAAATAGACTATTATTTGTTCATAATGTTATTTGGTTCCTATACATACATACATACATACATATTTCAATTTTCCATGGAACTTCGCACTCATTTAGATCTCCATCCTTTTTACAGCGAAGTCCATAGACAAGAATAATGTTTGTATGGAACATGGCTCTCCATTTTTACATTTATGTTTTTGGTGGGATATAATGTACTTTTTGTAAAGAAAACTTTCCGAGCAAGGAAGAAAACACCTTAATCTTCCCAGTTCAAACATACATAATATTCGACTATATGCAATCCTGTTTCACCACTTCCCGACAAGTATCGGATATGCTATCCGCAAGTTATCTGGCAGATATTTCATCTGTCAGATAAGTTGTGGATAGCCTATCTAAAACTTATCAGGAAGTGAGGAAACAGTCCCTAAGCCTTATTGAGTATCAGACGAATAAAACAAAGAAAATCCAAGCGAATGGAAAAAGCAGCTACCATCAGGAGGCATTGAAATAATACGGTATAATATAATTGTATTTCCAACCATTAACACCCTGTTGTGTGGAAGTTAAGTAGCTATTATTATAGTTGTCTAATAGACAAACAGACAGACGGACGGACGGACAGACGGACAGACAGAGTGAAAGACGGACAGACGTATTAAAAGAATTCAATGTCTATTCCCGGGACTCAAACTATATCACCATACCAAATTTAAGAACAATCGATAGGTACAAGCAGTTTGGTCATGAAAGGTAACAGACAGACAAACACACTTCATAAAGTCACCTTCTATTAATTTTCTAAAGATTTCACTTCACAAATAAATATTTACGGCGAGCTCCCATACAATAAACATGATTTTTTGGCCTTTTTTGCTGAAAATCAATAATGGCAGCCGGTAGGTACTTGAAATATTCACAAAATCCTTAATTATATTTTTACTTTTATAATATATAATAAACGTTAAATAAAATAAATATTTAAGGGGGTCTCCATACAAAAAAACACAATTTTTGCCCAGTTTCGTTCTGTCCGACTCGCACTTGACCGTTTTTTTTTGTTTTTTTTTTTTTCTGATCTTTCCCTACGCTTACACACAATTGCCGAGCTGGATTCCAAATTTCAGCCTTCTAGGTCATCCGGAAGTGGGTTAGAATTTTGATCTATAAGTCAGTCAGTCAGTGATAAAAATGTAGATTTTCGGACGTTAATATCCTAATAACCGTTTGAGCTGTGCTTATGAAATTTAGAGCATATATTTTCTCGCAAGTCTCATTACATGAGCCAAATTTGAAACGTTTATATGAAATAGTTTCTGATATGGCTGCTGCTGTTGAGCTTATTAGCTAGCTTATAGCTTAATTGAATGCTGTTTAGCATTGGTGTTCCATTCCACGTAAAATCGGATTTTGAGTTAATAATGCAGTTTTGTTCTTTATAACATAAGGTTTACGACAGTGAAATCCATTTTTTTGAAAACCCACTGTAGCATATTCTAGAGGACAAAAATGCTTATTCCTCTAAGTGAGGTTTTGTATAAAGCATTTATGTACTATGTTTCTAAAATGATTTGCGCTTAAACCGCTGAACCGATTTTGATAAAATTTTGTATGCAGATACTTTGAATCAATTAAAATGACATTAGATACTTTTTGTCCGGGAAAATGTACGGTTCCCGGGCAACAAAAATAAATTTGGCTTATGATATCGATATTGAGTACATGTAGATATTACGTAAGGACATAGGATAGCATTTTTTATCATGGAAAATGTTCGGCTTTCACGCAATAATTTTTATTAATTTGCGTTTAAGCTGCTGAACCGATTTTGATTAAATTTAGTTAATGTAGAATGTGTTAGTTTATCACGTGCAGAGTTGGGCAAAAAGTAATTAGTAATTTTAATCAGATTACAAATTAATCAGATTGATGAAGAAATTGTGCATCTGAAATTACCCGTAAGTTGATTAATAATAATATGTATAAAATTAATTATAATTTTAGTTTGCAATAAGATTAATAATTTAATTAGACTAACGAGTATTTCAATAATTATGCCCAATGTCCAATGCCGGTAATTATCCATACTAATATTATAAATGCGAAAGTGTGTCTGTCTGTCCGTCTGTCTGCCTGTCTGTCTGTTTGCCTGTCTATCTGTCTATCTGTTATCTCCGCTAAACCGTTAAACCGATACTATATAACCGATACGATAAACGGAGTTGCGGGAATCTAGTAATAAATAAAAAAACTCCCACACCGGTTTCGGTGGCGGTGGCCGGTTTCAATAAAACCAGGCTAGTTACGCAGGAGTAATTTAAATATAGTTCCCAAGTGTGCGCGAAATACACAAGAGCACTCTGGTTTTGAATGAAACCAGGCCAGTTAAGCAGGAGTATTTTTTATAGTGCCCAAGTGTGTGCGCAATACACAAGAGCACTATGGGTTCAATGAAACCTGGCCAGTTACGCAGGAGTAATTTTAAAGTGCCTAAGTGTGTGCGCAATACACAAGAGCACTCTGGTTTCAATGAAAACAGGCCAGTTAAGTAGGAGTAATTTTATAGTGTCCAAATGTGTGCGCAATACATAAGAGCACTCTGCGGGAAGGGAAGAAGAAGCGGGAACTCTCTGTCCTTTCCTGAGGGCCGAGACATAACGTACTATCTGCATACCAAATATAATCAAAATCTATATAGCGGCTTAAACAGAAATCATTAATTTATTTAACGTAACCGTACATTTTTCCGAGATAAAAAGGTTCCTACGGCCTTTTCCGGGACTCAAAGTATCTCCATACAAAGCTTCATCAAAATCTGTTCAGCGGTTTAGGCGCAAAATAGGAAATTTTATAACGCGGTAACCGTACATTTTTGAAGACAATAATTATCTCATGTCCTTTCACGAGAGTCTTAATTTTTTTTTTTCAAAATTTCATCAAAATCGGTTCAGTGGCTTAGGCGCAAATCTTTTTTGTTTATCATACTGGTTCCGTATCTTTTTCCTATCCTATGTCCTTTTCCAAGACATAACGTATCTGTATACCAAATATCATCGAAATCCACGCAGCGGTATAAGCAGAAATCATTTTTGTTTAATGCCTGGGAACCGTACATTTTTTTCGGAATAAAAAGGACCCTATGTCCTTACCCGGGACTCAAAGTATCTCTATACAAAATTTCAGAAGAATCGGTTCAGCGGTTTGGGCGTGACGAGGTAATTTTATAATATTTTGTTAAAATAAGCACTTACATTTGTATCAATGAAAGAACAAATCAGAATTTTGCATTTGTGTGAAATATCACAAAGGACATTAATGCTATGTAATAAGCCCTATAGTAATATTGCATTAACCTTTTTTATACGTTTTCTTTTAAAACTTAATGTAAAACTAAAATGTTTTTTCATAATCATAATCTATGCATTTCAACAACAAAAAAAAAGATACCGCACAATAACATTTTTTTGCTTAAAATAAGCAGAAAATAAAGATTAATCCAAAAAAACTTAAAACGCCGATTACTCAAAACTAGTCCGATGTGGGATGGAACACGAACGTTTAATAGCATCCATATATGATATATCCATATATACATAGATTCCTATACTTTTTAATTGACAAGTGCCCTTTTAGTTTTAGTAATTGGACATTCAACTATTAATTATACAATACTAGCTGACCCGACAGACGTTGTCCTGTCTTAGCGATGATTATTAAATTTGAATTGGTATAATTAAGAGAACAATAGATTAAAATGTATTATCTCCATGCCTTTAATCAAAATAGATTAAATAGTTTAAGCAAAAATCAGTTTATTGTGCAGGAACCGTACATTTTCCGGGACAAAAAGTATCCCTTGTCCTTTCCCGAGACTCAAAGTATCTCCATACCAAATTTTATCAAAATCTATTGAATAGCTTACGCGCAAATCACAAAAGTATATTGTGCAGTAACCGTACATTTTTCCGGGACAAAATGTATCCTATGTTCTTTTCCGGGACTCAAAGTATCTCTCCACCAGTTTTCAGCCAATTCGGTTCATTCGTTCTTGAGTTATAAGTAGTGTAACTAACACCACTTTCTTTTATATATATAGATTATCAAGTTGTAAGTAAAACCAAGAGGTGTAATCCCATTTCCGACAGATGCGGTAAAAGTTAGACCAATTTTCACCAATGGCTGGGGAATATTGGGACAAAATATAGTTTGTGTGCATAGAGTTATTACATAATAACTCTATGTTTGTGAGCAAATACTTCTGTTTCACCCTATTTTGTACTTTAAGTAGCCATAAGGATTTTCCCTAAGTTTTCATCTCTACTTTGCACACGTCTTATATTACGCGTTTGATTCAAATCTAAGTAATCCAAAGTAGTTAATCAATTCGAAATCGATTTTTTGCGTAACAAGTAATTAATACTCTACTGTACAATTATGGAGGTATTAATTACATATTATGTTAGAAAACAACTTACCCTTTAATATTGTTATGACGTAATAAAGTTGAAATGACCTTGCATCCATATAAATTCCATGGCCATTAGCTGCTACTGTTGGATGAAAGTGTTCCCGATGAAAGCACCTTCTGTGGCAGTTTAATAGTTGCCTGGTTACGCTGGCCCCTTGTTAAGAGTTACACCTGCGACTTAGGCGATTTTACAATGGTTATAACAACCCTTTTTGTAAAAGCCAGTATTTTTAGGGCTACGTAATACTTAAGGAAACCTTATAAAAATATTTTTCTGTGTGAATATGATTTAGCTTACGAAATGTTCTTCGAAAAAAAATTGTTCAAGTTATTTAGGCGTCCATTAGACGGTAGGTTTTGCTGTCAGTTTTACCACAGTCGTGACTGTGACTGATGGGTAACCTACCGTGTAAGAGCGTGACTGACGGTGATTGACGAAAATATGGATACATTCGTCAGTCCATCAGTCACCATCAGTCAAACATAATTCATGATTGATAGAATTGACTGACGAGGAACCTACCGTGTAATGGATGCCTAAGACACTTTCATATAATTTGAAATATTGAGAAACAATAATATTCGATTGTGTGAAATAATTTTAATTACTCTAACATTTACATCTATACGTGTTATAAAACAAAGTCGCTTTTTTCCCTCATATCCCTTTAAAGCTACGCAACGGATTTTGATGATTCTTTCAGTGTTGGATAGCCTGAATCGAGGAAGGCTATAGGCTATATTTTATCACGTTGAGACTAATAGGAGCGAAGTAATAAAGGAAAATGTGGAAAAAACGGGGAAAATTATTTGAAAGGGCTAACTTGAACACGCTAATTTCAGGAACTACTGGTCCGATTTGAAAAATTATTTCAGTATTAGATAGCCCATTTATTGAGGAAGGCTATAATCTATATTTTATCACGCTAAGACTGATAGGAGAATGTGGAAAAAACGGGGGAAAGTATTTGAAAGGGCTTATCTCGCGTACTACTGGAGAAATTTTTGTTATTTGGCACAGATAAGAAGTAGACCCCGTGAAGGATCATAGGCTATCGATTTTAATATTTTTTTCAGTGGCTATAATATATTTTATTAACGCCGGAGCGGCTCGCTAGTTTTATTTTAAAAAAAGTAAGTGAAAACTTGTGACAAAAATAATATCTGACCAATTAAAAAGTTAATTGGAAACTGAAGCCAACTTTAATATTGTTTATTAGTAGTGCCACAGAATATATATTAGTTGTACCAACAGAATTCCCACTGGCGAAACCCGATTCATGCCACGATACTATAAAGTTCAAATTCCGACCGCGCAGTGCTAGGTGTCTACAATTATATTTGCCTACATCTCCGCTCTCTTTCTATCGCATAACTCGTACCTTTTCTGAAGAAATCAGGGTTGTCTGTTTTTAAAAATAATCTTTATATTTAATTAACTACATTTTATTTAACTCGAAATAATCTAAGATATTATGTCTTAGTACTATGTAGATTTAATTATCATAAATTCGCGTGTAACTAGTTACGCGTACTTAGATTCGATAGGTACCGTATCTTAATTATTGAAACCGGTCTTATATTACCTACTTAAAGTGTTAGTATAACTTAGTTATTTTTGTAAACAAATGAGGTTTCGAATAGTACGCATCACGTAATATAATAGCAAAGACGCGACACCAACCTACGATGCTTACTATTAGTAATAATAATTATTACTTAACCTTATTAATTAATGTATTTTTTTTTTCAATGAAGTACCTTTATTAATTTACGTCTACGAAGGTAACCCAACTAATATATTCTACTTCAACTAGTATTTAAAACTATTTAAATCATAAGTAATCATAATAATTTGACTCTATAATAAATTGTACAAAATTTAAATATATAATAAATAATAATAAAACAATTTAAAAAAGTTCTTAACTCTCATCGTCCTTAGGGAGCTTAAAGAAAGTTAAATTTGGTTCACATTCCGTGTTAAGACAGTTAAACACTGCGCAATATTTCTTTGCCCTTTTTTTTATTGTCCATTGTGATCAGATTAATTTATCAATTCTGTGACAGCGAATGAATAAGTACGCAGGTAGGGATGCAACGATCAACTAACTAAAAACTCGTGCGCGCGTCCGTCACCGCTCGCCTGTGAGTCCCTACTGAAGTGCCCCCCTAGGGGGGTACTTACAGTTCGATGCCTACAGGCGCGAGTGGGACAGGCCTGGTAGTGCATATCTCAAAGGGTTTGAGCTACAAATTAACAGTTCAAGTTTAATCAAAGTTGTAGCACCCAAAATCGAGGCAACTGAGCAATTATAGGATTTCACTCATGTCGCATAACATATCGCACCAAAACATAAATGTAAAGGAGAGCCAAGTTCAATACAAACATAATATCTTTGTCTAAGGACTTCGCCATAAAAAGAATGGAGATCTAAATAAGTGCTAAGTTCTATGGAAAATCGAAATATGTATTTATAGGAACCAAATAACATTATGAACAAGTAATAATAATTTAAAATTTAAAAACAAATTTTCTCTTAAGTTTGCGTTCCGGGAACACTTCATCAAGCGGTGGTAGATATTATCCCGCACACGGCACACCACATTCCTCACAGTTGGGCGACTCTATGTGAGATGTTTTAACAACAGCAATTGTTATAGATATACAATAAAGCAAAGAAATAGACTATTATTTGTTCATAATGTTATTTGGTTCCTATAAATACATAATATTTCGATTTTCCACAGAACTTGGCACTCATTTAGATCTCCATTCTTTAATTTATCTGGATGATATTATGATTTCGATTCGTAATCTGAAGTATTTCAAATAGAAACTTATAGTGATTTTGGATAAATAATGAAGTATTCCAAGTAAATCTTACCAAAAAGTCAGATTTTGCACCAAGATATCGTTCGAAGGTGGTGAACAGATCTCCGGCCTCCTTATACAACATGACTGGTGAGACATGATCAATACTTAAGGAAGTACTCAGTACTCGATTCTCATTATAATTATGTAATAAAATTAGATATTTAATTTTTGACCAAATTTACCTTTAAATATAATATGAATCATGGACATAGTAAACTACTATGCGGCCGGTGCGGTGGCATGCGCTTCGCGCCGTGCGCTACCCATCCCGCGCGCGGTGTCCATGCCCTGGGTAAATAATTATTTAACTTTAAGCTACATTTAGTCAGTGATTAATTGATATTATTTTATATATGCATTTTTTTTTCAAGTAATATAATAGAAAAATATCACGTCCTCGATTATTGAACATGTCTCACCAGTCATGCTGTAGATACATGTTTGGGGGCTTCGACGCTGTTTTAAGAATTGAAGGCATTATATTATGCTAATGGTACATTAGATTAATCATTATCGTCGTCTCTACTCTTACATCTTGCAACATTACATTATGACTCCATTATTAGTATTATTAGTGTTTTTCTTTTTTTTTTACATCGAGATTGATATCCTTGACCGATTTCGAAAATTCTTTTGTTGTTGTATAGGGTATAATCCGAATTTGGTATAATTATTACAAAGGTGATCATCTGATGATGGGATCTATGAGCAATCGAGAGAAATTATTGAAATTTATAAAAACACTCAATATGGTGCCTAAGATGTTGTCTCTAATAACTCAAGCATATGTTGCAAATAAGTAAAAATTCATACGAAGGTGTCTCTGGATCCAAAGGCACTGAACATTTACTTATGTAGTAGTTATCTATGCATTTTTTATGAAATAAGGGGGCAAACGAGCCAACGGTTCGCCTAATGGAAAGCAACTACCGTCACCCATGGACACTCGCAGCATCAGAAGAGCTGCAGGTGCGTTGCCGGCCTTAGGAGGGAATACGCTCTTTTCTTGAAGGTTTGCATGTCGTATAAGTTCGGAAATACTGCTGGTGACAGTTTGTTCCTTGCCTTGATAAAGCCTTGTGGTCGTGTAGATAACTAAAAAGAGTAAAATTATTAATTTTTAACAAAAAATTGAACCTGACTTTCAAGGTAAAAACGATATATTCAAAAAGTATGAAATAATTCTTATTCTTCATTTGCCAGTTCTGTTATACTTGAACTTGGCTTGACACGCTACCGCGTGTCTACTGTCTAGATCGCTACAATCTACATTTATGATTTATCTGCTGTTATCCGTATTCATTCATTTTGAACAATTTAAACACTTAATGTACTTTAAAATTAATTGAACAGAGTATGTTAAACTAGCTGGTTGAAAAAATCGATCTTCGTATCACTTTTCTCTTTTTTTCTTTTGCTTAGCGAATAAATAGTGCATGTATACATCTCATAGAAATTAACCAGAAAAATGTAATATTACAGTAAATCAGGCAGCGTTTACGATGACGATACCACTGAGGATTCCTCTTCGAGCCGCACCCTGTCTGATAAGAAGTGAGTAGAACTATGATCTATTATGATGTCGATCATCTTATCAAAAGTATTTCTTCATAACGTAATGATAGACCGGGAGATGGTAAAACAAAATACTAGGTCATTTGTACCAGTATGGCGGTTCTTCAGGGGTCGGAAAAGTATGGCAAGGTGATTTTCGTGAATGGCTACTCGACGGTGATTAGCTATGCAAAAATTAGCCTGGTAAAAATGGTTGAATTGTTTTATATAAATAAATGTATTCGCGTCGGTATGGCGGGCCGTAAGCCACACCCGAAAATTATGGCATTAAGCTACCGCCTACTTCTTTTTTTTCGACTAAGTATCTGAAAATATAAGAATTTTTGTAGAACAAATCGTTCGACACTCGTTATTTATCCGACGCGTTCGCATAACGCCCACGCGAGTAAGCCGGTGCGAGCGCTATGACCATCATTTTCCTTTTTGCCTTTACGTAATTAGACCCCTGAAGAACCGACATACTGGTACAAATGACCTAGTATTTTGTGTCACCATCTCCCGGTCCGTGATATTTAGGCTGCCTTCACACTAAGTTTCGAGTAGTGCGGCAGCCGCGCGACTTCTACTAAAATATGCTAAAACTATACTTTAGTTTTAGTATAGAAGTCGCGCGGCTCGTTTTAGTATAGAAGTAATTAAGTCGCGAGTAGGCTGCCGCACTACTCGCGACTAATGGCTGGTTTACACGTATTATGTAGATAAGTAACTAAATTCTAATTATCATCTAGCTTAGGACTTACTAAATTTTAACTTGCTACTTGCTACTAAATTTTGTGTTTACACGCAATTAACAACTTAAAATTAAGTTAAAATTTAGCTAATTACTTATCTACTTAATACGTGTAAACCAGCCCTTAATCTGAAGGCAGCCATAATATGTTATTAAACTGATAAAGCAAATAGATTGGGAAAAGCAAAAGCTTTACAATGCAAAAATATTTTCAGGCAAAACCACAGCGAGATTGAAAAAAGAAGGCGCGATAAAATGAACACGTACATATCGGAGCTGAGCGCGATGATACCAATGTGCGGGGCGATGTCCCGAAAGCTGGACAAATTGACAGTTCTCCGCATGGCTGTACAACATCTTAAGTCCGTGCGAGGAGCCCTATCAGCCGGGCCGCTAACGGCCAGACCTATACCTGCCTTCATATCTGAGACGGAACTAAACTCGCTGGTTCTACAGGCGGCCAAAGATTGCTTCTTGATGGTAGTTGGATGCGACCGGGGCAGGTTGATATACGTTTCCGCGTCTGTCACCCAAATGCTGTATTATGAACAGGTATTTTGACTCACAAACTGTTTTTAAATAATTCGCAAGTATAAATATTTAGATAATAAATTATTAAATAATTTTTTATTCCAGTCAGAACTTCTCGGCCAGAGTTTATTTGATATCCTCCATCCAAAGGACGTAGCAAAGGTGAAAGAACAACTGTCTTCGTCTGATCTGAGCCCACGAGAAAGACTTATTGACGCGAAAAGTGAGTGACACTAATTTGATTTTACACTAGCTTTTGCCCGCGGCTTCGCCCGAAATTCGAAAATTGCGTAAGTCTCTTTTGGGATCATGATGTTTTCCTAAGACCAAAAGTAGCCTATGTTACTACTTACTCTCCATCCTTTCAACTAAGTCTATGCTAAAAGTCAAGTGAATTGCTTCGTTTGGTCCTGAAGGAAGGACAAACGAACAAACAAACACACTTTCCCATTTATAATATTAGTATTGAAGTATAAGTTGTAATTGAAGTAAGTAGATAGGAAACATGATTTACAACACTAAACGATATTAATAAGTTACAACTTACACGTTATTCAATATTCGGTACATCGAGCTTCTCTATATACAACGTTATCGGTAGTACTGTCTGGTGCAAATACAAATAGGCTATTGCGTCGCTGACGCGTGAAAGAGCCACATACCTACAGTTGACCATGCGAAAAGCAGCTCGTGGACAGATCTAACCTTGCAGCACCCAATGTTTGCCCTTGAGCCTTATTTATTGTCATGGCGAAACACACACTTATAGGGACAGACGGATAGAGAGAGAATTTTATACACCAAATGTTAAGTTGGAAGAAGACAAATAATAATCAAAGAAAAATATCTGCGAAAACCGTATTCAAATCGGATCTGTAGTTTTCGAGTTAAAGAAAAAAGTTTGATACAAAATCTTACCCCCTCTTCTGTTCCCTTAGAGGGGTGGATGAAAAAATTTTATACACAAGTCACCAGATGTTAAGTTGGAAAACACAGTAAATAATATGAAGTAAGTCCATTAAAGAACAAAGTTTGATACAAAATCTGACCCCCCTCTTTGGTTCCCTTAGAGGGGTGGGAGCAAAAAATTGTATACACCAGATGTTAAGGCGCTATATCGAAAGTAATTTTACCGCAAGGGCAATTTTATACTTAATTTGTATGACTATAAAGTCGTGAATACGCTGCAGCCAGAAGCTATCGGCTCGCTCGGAAAACATGCGAAAAAGCGTAATTATAATCATTTAAAAATAACTAGGAGCATTTAAGCAAAATGCTTCTATACGATTTTGAGTTGCAAAGGTGTCTATCAATTAGACTAATTTCCTACAATACATCTTATTTCGTTTAAAAATAATCTTCAAATTTCGTATTTTTAAGAGGTCATTTCGAAAATTAAATGTATCGAGGCAAAATACTTTAATCGTGTTTCTAGTTCTTCTCAAACCTAGATAAGGCTATGAAGATATGTACATCTCATTACCAGATTTGTAACATTTCTGAGAGTCCTATGGTATTATGTCAAAAAGGACAGTTTTTTCAATATAGCGCCTTAAGTTGGCAAAAGACATATGTATCTGCGAAAACCGTACTTATGCATAAACGGATCAGTACTTTACGTGTTAAAGAAAAAAGTTTGATACAAAATCTGACCCCGTCTTTTGTCCCCTTAGAGGGGTGGGGAAAAAAAAATTATACACCAGATGTTATTTTGGAAAAAGACAAATATGATGTAAACGAAAACCGCATTCAAATTGGATCAGTAGTTTTCGTGTGATGTTGGAACAAACATACAGACAGACAGACAAAAAACTAACCACATTTTTGGCTTCTAGAGCAATATAGTGACACTCCCCGCTTATTATGAATTACTATAGTTAATAATTATATTTATATAGATGTATAGATTTTGTGATACTTAGTTCTTTGTCTATAATAGTCATCATTTTTTCAGCAATGTTACCTGTAAAACCGGATGTCGTAGCTGGGGCTTCTAGACTCTGTCCTGGCGCGCGCCGCTCGTTCTTCTGCCGGATCAAATGTAAAGCGAACTCATTCGCTTCTGCCGCTAATACCACCGCTAGCACACAGCCGAACGTTAAAGATGAATCTGAGCCTACAGCAAAACTACGGAAGAAACAGGGGCCCGAGAAAAAATATTGTGTTGTCCAATGCACTGGTAAGGAAAATTGGGATTCTTGTTCTTTTTTTTAGGGTTCCGTACCCAAAGGGTCAAAACGGAACCCTATTACTAAGACTTCGTTGTCTGTATCTCCAGAACCGCTATAGCTAGACTTCTGAAATTTTTACAGATTGTGTATATATGTTGCCGCTATAACAACAAATACAAAAAACAAAATAATATTAATATTTAAGGGGGCTCCCATACAACAAACATAATTTTTGGCCAATTTTTGCTCTTTATCGCTACGGAACCCTTCGTGCGCGAGTCCGACTTGCACTTGGCCGATTATTTTAACAACATAGCGTGAATTATAACAAAGATCTTTCCTTGCTGTCTTTATCCTAAATGTTGCTCCAACTGACTATAATTTTATCAACAGGATACCTCAAATCCTGGGCTCCAGTAGAGATTTCGGAAGGTGGAATAGACACGGGGCCTGATGATGGCGAAGCTAACAACCTCTCCTGTCTAGTGGCTGTCGGTCGCGCATTAAATGACTTGATACCAACCCAACTCAGCTCAGCATCCCGAACGAGAAACGTCAACAATTTCGTACCACAACAGAACGATACCAAATATGGATACAATATAGACCAAAAGTAAGTTTAATTTAAGCACCCAAACTTACATCCAAAGTTTGCCTGTGGAGCGCCTGATAAGCGCAGAGTCGAAGTGCATAGAAGCGACTTACCAAAATTGAACATAACAAATTCAACCTTAACTCCACAGCGTAACGCACACAAATACCTCTAAGATCTAAAAAAAAAACGCGCGCATTCTCGCGAATTTGCGCGTCTGCGGACGACCAATGCTGATTGGTTTCGCACAGAATCGCAGAAGTAATGTGTGCGTTACGCTCTGGAGTTAAGGTCGAATTTCGAATCGAACCAATTGTAATGAAATTTTGTACACAGATAGTCTAAAGCCTGAGAAAGGACATAGGCTACTTTTTAACTGGAAAAAGGGGTTGTAAGGGGGTGAAAACAAAACTAAATTTGTTAAAAATAAGTTAGTTTCATCATTCAAAAATTCATAACAGATGGCGCTAAGAGTCGCCTACATCGCGCTATCGCGATCGCTTGCTCATAAATCTTTCAATACGAGGTGGTACCATGTTGAAACGGGTTTTTCGATTCTTTCGATTGTCATACGCGTTATTAAATAATTCACTACTCAGTACTTTATCTATGCAGATTGCAGTGACGTAACCTTAAACCTACCAATGATAAATAGTTTATGGGTAAAGCTAAAGTTGTGTAATGGGGGGGCTAAATAAGCTTTAAATTTGGTATAAATAAAGTTTAATTTTAAAAAATGAAAAAACTGAAGTCCACGCGGACGAAGTCGCGGGCAACACCTAGTAGATCTATGTATTACACTGTGGTAAGACGCATTGATGCGCTTCGAATTTACGCTAGTATAAATTGACCCTTGGTGTTGCGGTTACCAAGGTGGCAACTGGCAATATGATCATGGGATCTATGGGGTGTGTATAGGAAAGTCGTTCAAATTTATTGGGACAAATAAAGTGGACGAATGGAACGGTGGAGGGACTATTAATGTAGTTTTAAGCATATTATTTTTATGTTAAGCTCATCAGAGTTTCCATGCGGAAGTGCTATAACAGAACGAAAGTCACAGAACAGAACTCTAGAGCCTTTAGGGCCGGGACACAAAAACAAGTTTATTGTTGTTGATAAGGATGTACTTCAATTTGGTACCATGTTGCCGAAAGTGGTGATCTGACAAATGGGATCTGTTTTACAAAACTGATAATAATGTACGGTAAAATCCAGGAAATATTCGATTTTCAGCATTTTATTGTTTTCTCCTACATTTCTTTAAAATATGAAACAATATAGACACTAAAATACGACAGTTTACTCAAGTTTGCCATATATTATGATAACTTTTTCCCATGGTTTAGAGATTTGGTTTTTATGGTTTTTCGTCGCACAATAAAATGTTAAGCTTTTCAAGCCCTTTCATTTGGCATATTATGTCTCAAAGTGCTACACAGGTATCTCCAAAAGAGGATTTTCTATACCTATAATTCAAGTCAAATTCGACGTAAACATAGTTATAGTCCGTCAAGAAAGTCGTGACAGGCAGGATCTAAACGTAATCACGCGTGGTGTATTTTTTTCTTTGCATTTTCACAGAGAACGCTTATTACATTTTAAATATTGTCACCTTGCACATTTTTATCTCGAATTATATAAAGTTCTCATATTTTTTATTTCATTTAAAAATTTTCCCGCCTGTCATGACTTTCTTGACAGACTATACAAAGCAATTTGAAGTTAAATTAAGTATGTATGTTCAAATATATTTTTTCTTTTTTTAATTAAATAATTAAAAAAAACGAAAGCACAATACAATTTGGTAAACTTTGCATGTTATAGGTATAAAAAAATGTCACCTCACGAGACAAAATTCATTCACTTAACCATTTTCCGAGGTCAAAACCCATTATATTATCATATTTTAGTATATCATTAAGTATTTCACATGTAAGACAGGCTGTTTATAAAAATGTATATAGTTGCAGAGATCTAAAGTTGTTTTGTTTTTAATTTTAATAACGAACGTTTCGACAACCTTAATTACCTTTTTTTTGTCGACAGTCTGATGCACGATAGTCCAGAATTGCAGGACTTCGACCTCATCCTTTTAGGGTATTATTTAAAATAATTATTTTAAAACACTACTGAGCATGAGTTTAGTTTGGACTTAAGTTTCCACGAGCAGACATAAGTATAATTGTTTTTTTTTTTTTGCCTCAAGTAAATTTGTCATTATTGTAGTTTCGTAGCCTTTGAGCTATTGCGGAAATTACGTCTGGCCTCACGCTTTCGGTGTTTTAAGTTTTTGATGGCGTACCATTCTTATCGTCTAGATGTTTTCTCTTTCAATTTCACCAGTATTAAAATAAAATAAACGATCGTATTCTTGTTTTACAGCAAACCAAGAGCAAAAGAAATGGATTGTCTGGTACCAAACGAAATAACAGAAGTCCAATCTCAAGAAGATTGTCAATACGATGTCTATAAACAAAGTGTGTATTTATTTGATTCTTCTTATTATATTTACATTCTATAATATCATCGATTAAGCCTTAGGACTTAGGTTATGCTTGACCAATGCTTTTGCTTTGTTTAAAATATTATGTCGCTTAAAATTGCTTAAGTTCACCTAATATAGTAATGTTAACATTCTTAGATTTATCCATAGCCTTTGATTGAATGTCCATGTGAATATTATTTTATTTACTTTAAATGGTAACTTATTAAAAATAAATAAAACATATGTATATATGTTAGCGCCTTATACACAGAAAATGTGTACTTATTTTGAATATTATATTTGAATATAGTAAATCTTTTTGGTGTACCTCAGGGTTATGTAATCGCATCATTACTTATAATAATAATATCTATCGACGCTTCACACCACGTCAGTCTGGTCCCGTGCTAAGTACCTAAAAGACTTGTGTTACAGGTACCAGACAACGGAAATATATTTAATACTTTTATACTAAATATATGTTTAAGATTTTTGTTATATCATACACATATTTAATACACATCCAGACCCGGGAACATTGAAAACTTTTTGTTCCGTCGGTGGGATTCGAACCCGCGACCCCCGGCTTGAGCTACCTACGCGCTCACCACTGAGCCACAGAGGTCGTCAGTTATTATCTTTATATTGTTAATAAAGTGTGGTGAAAATAATAATATTATGACTATAGTGAAATATTAATTATTATAATAATTGGTGTATCATGTTATTGGAAATGTAAAAACTTCACTTCTTAGTGTCAGGGTCAGCGAAGACAGAACGGAGCGCAGCGGAGAGGATTTTATTAACGCACTTGAAAATATTTTTTTTTTTTAAACTTAAGTGTTATAAGCGGTTCCCGCGTATCCTCGAGCACGCGCGAGCATTTTTTGTAAAGCATTTATGCACTTTAATTTTATAATTTTAAAGTTAATTTTCAAGTTAGTTAATGAAATGCTCTCCGCGACGCTCCGTTCTGTCTGCGCTGACCCTTAGCGCCTGAAACTTACGTGCCGTACCATACAAACTTTTACCGTGTGCACTGCGTTTAACAGGTTACATGAAACCTTGGGTACCGTCGAACCTGTCTGAGAGTAGAAGTTCTGATGCTGGGTCAGGTAACTCTGAATGTAATCTGCCGTGCATGACGGTAGGCCAAAATCTAAATGATATTTCGCTAAACAGCAGTTCGGGGCCGCTCATAAGACCGCTCCAATACATATCTAGACACGCCACCGATGGAAAATTTTTATTCGTGGACCAAAGGTAAGATCAATTTTGTTTATTATCACATCAGTGACTCACGAGCTTATTTAGCTTATTTATGAGGCCTTGCAAGGGTAATTTTAATATAATTATACGTTGTTCTTAAATATTATACTTATAAGGTAGGTATAGAATAAATAATGGACGCTGTTAAGCATTTGTACTTATAATATCATCCCACAATTATTAAGTACGTATTGAGTTATGAATGCTGCAGTCATGTTCTTTAGATCATTTAGTTACTGCATTCTCATTTAGTTACTGCATTCTCATTTAGTTAACTCAACACCAAATTTTTTGTGGGTTAATACATAAATGCTTAACAGCGACCAGACATAATAGTAATTCTGCCATTCTGGAAGTTTCATTGCCTTTGTCGTGTTATTTTTACCGCAAATTGCAAGATTTAGTTAACATTATTCGTACGGAACGTATTATAAGAATTTTTTGGACATTGGCATAAATTCGTTTCAATCGCTTTCCTCTTGGTATAGTCTGTTACGGTGTGGTTATTTTTGCAGGGTGACGTTGGCCCTAGGTTTCCTACCGCAGGAGTTGCTGGGATCCAGCCTGTATGAGTATGTTAGCGGTCCCGAGTTGGGCGCCGTCGCTCGGACCCACAAGGCATCGCTTCTCCGCCGCGACCCGATGCGTACGCCGCCGTACAACTTCAGACGAAAAGATGGCGCGTACGTCCGCATACAAACGCACTTCAAGCCGTTCAGGTTAGCACTTCTTCTTCTTTTGTTAACAGATTTCTTAAGAATTTTACCAACGTCTTTAATCTGCCATAATATTATGTTGGTTACAACCATGCACTTCGTAGTGTTCTATCACTATTAACGACTTTTTATTTTTATGTAGAGCCATGTAAGTTTTACAGTTTTTAAAATGGTTCATATTTTTAGAAACCCTTGGACGAAAGACGTCGAGTGTCTGGTTGCTAACAACATCGTAGTGACAGACATACATAAACAATTATCAGAGGAGGACTGCCAACGCTTCGACGTTTTCAAACAGAGTTTGTATAATCACTTATTTACAAGTTGTTTTATTACAACACTAACTATTTAATTATATTAAGGTTGGGTTGCACCAACTAACTTTAACTATAACTGTAACTTTAACTACAATGCAAAATGTCAAATCTTTTGTTAAAGTAAAAAAATGGATGCCATCAAGACGCCATATTTAACCATAACCATAGAGCTCGAGAAGGTTTTAAATGCACGTGGCGAAAAAAGGAACTAACGCTGTCATCGTACAAAAACGCCATTTCTGACAGTTCTCCTTTACCAGCAGCGCCCTCGCCCTGGTTCACTTATAACCTTGTTGGACCAGCTGTCATCTGTCAATTTCTCCGGTCAAAGTTAAGGTGAAAGTTAAAGCTAAAGGACGCCATATTTAACTATAACCATAACTTTAACCTTTACTTTAACTTTAACCACGCCTCTGGTGCAACCCACCCTAACTTTGAGTCACAAAAGTTGAAGTGACATTGAAAATAATTTAACTAATTATTATTGTTCTTATTTCTTTGTCTCTAAATAATTTTTGCTAACAACATCGTAGTGACAGACATACATAAACAATTATCAGAGGAGGAGTGCCAACGCTTCGACGTTTTCAAACAGAGTTTGTATAATCACTTATTTACAAGTTGTTTTATTACAACACTAACTATTTAATTATATTAAGGTTGGGTTGCACCAACTAACTTTAACTGTAACTGTAACTTTAACTACAATGCAAAATGTCAAATCTTTTGTTAAAGTAAAAAAATGGATGCCATCAAGACGCCATATTTAACCATAACCATCTAGCTCGACAAGGTTTTAAATGCACGTGGCGAAAAAAGGAACTAACGCTGTCATCGTACAAAAACGCCATTTCTGACAGTTCTCCTTTACCAGCAGCGCCCTCGCCCTGGTTCACTTATAACCTTGTTGGACCAGCTGTCATCTGTCAATTTCTCCGGTCAAAGTTAAGGTGAAAGTTAAAGCTAAAAACGCCATATTTAACTATAACCATAACTTTAACCTTTACTTTAACTTTAACCACGCCTCTGGTGCAACCCACCCTAACTTTGAGTCACAAAAGTTGAAGTGACATTGAAAATAATTTAACTAATTATTATTGTTCTTATTTCTTTGTCTCTAAATAATTTTTATGGATCTATGTCAGATTAAACGGTTTAAGCTTTATTAATAGTTCCAGTTATGATGACTTTAAATAGTGTTTTATGATTTTTTATGTAAATAGACTTTTACACTTGTAATTATAGTTTTTTTTTTGTGATGAGAGGCGATGACACATTCTACAGATTTGTATTGACATAATATTATTCCTTTGACGTGGTAAGTGTTACCTCATTAAATACTGTGTGTGATGTGTAAAACTAAATATTATAATCTTTACTAACATCTTTTCGGTCTGGTCCTGTATCTTTCCTAATACATATTATATTCAATTATTATTCTAAAATATTATGTATACGATTAAATATATAATTTCTTCTCATTTCTATTCCGGCTATATCTCCATAGAGCTTAAACTATCTTAGCATGGACATGCTTATTAGAATTATTAATCTTCAGTTTTCCATAAGTTAGGCATTATTGGTAGGCACCAGACGCATCAGTATAGTCCCGACGTTCAGAGAACATTTGACAAAATTTATTCTGATTAAAATTTTTTGAGTTTCAGTTTACTTCTATTATTATCTTTCTACTTTGGTGATTTGGTATTTTCAGAGATTTACGTGCATTATTTTTCTTGAAACCCTAACAAGTATAATACATATTACATAGTACTCACATAATATACACAATGTCAATTCTCAATCAGTAACGTCATTATTTCTGTTTTATATCTCTTTATTTATCAGTTACTAAATAATGATTATGATTAAAACCCAATTTTGGTCGGCTTATTCCATGGGCGTATATAAGGGGGGTGTCCTGGGGGTCCGGACCCCCCCCCCCCCCCATTACTATCCATCTTACTTGTCCAATCGACAATAATATATGTACCTCGTCGATTAAAATTGGTGCGGTAGTCGGTACAAGTATTTTAAAAAATATTTTTGATTTCCTTAACACGTTGCCTATTTGCTGCTGCCGCGGAACCCTTCATGGGCCATTCCAACTCGCACTTGGCCGCTTTTTACGTTAGGGACCCCCCTTATCAAAGCAATATATACGCCCGTGACTTATTCACAAATGTTTACTAAAATTGTTTAATTTAAATTCTGTTAGTATTTAAAAAGAGTGTGTGCACTCGCATATTTTGCGACCCGCCAAAAAAAGACAGCCAGCCAACCAAATCAGGCAGAGTTCAGAGAGAACACAAAACACTTTACAGCCAATAACGTTATTGGTGTGAATGTGAGGCGCTGCGTTTATTTACAGACGGCGCGGTGTACGGTGAAAGTGCGGTTTCAGAAGCCGATCTCGAAATGCAGCGACTGATCGACTCGCAGGTCGAGTCGCATAAGATCGGCTCGACAATCGCCGAGGAAGTGCTGAGGAGGGCATCGCGAGACCAAAGCCCAGAGCTGCCGGTTGACCTGCTGCAGGACGCTGTCTTCAATCAACAGGTGGGCCGACTTTAATATCTTCTAGCTGTCGAGGATGTGTCAGGTACCATCGAAAATCTGCTTTTATGTCAGCCAGATTACAGGTCTACTTTGTGCAGTTCATGTCAAGACCAGACAATGTTATGACTCATGACCAACATTGACTTGACATAACCCAACCAAATAACGTCGGTCCGTCATCTGTCTAAGGATCAATTTTTATGATAGCTCATGAGGAATAGCAGCCACAACTGCTGGGCCAAGCTTGGCAAGCTAAATAAAAAATCGGCTAAGTGCTAGTTGGACTCGCGCACGTAGGGTTCCGTACGATTATAAAGCAAAGATAGGCAAAAAATGTTTTATTTTTTATTTCTTATATTGTAAATTTATTAATAATTATTAGAGTACAAATACAACAAAACATTTTGTGAATATTTCAAAAACCTACGTGTAGCCATTTTTGTTATAGAGCAGAAAAGGCCAAAAAGAGGTCGTATAGGTGCCCCCCTCAAATATTAGTTTATTTTAGTATTTGTTGTTATAGTGGCAACCGAAATACAATACTATGATCTGCGAAAATTTCGAATCTCTAGCTATCACCGTTTTTGAGATACAGCCTGGAGACAGACGGACAGACAGATGGACAGATGGATTTTCCGATGTAAAAGACGCAAGTATCGGTATTATAGCTATTGACCTACCGATACTTGGCTCGTTTATCTTTGTGCATTGAAAAGAACTTCTACGTTCCTCTTTAGAGCGCTTACAGCTATACTTATTACACACAACTATAACACCACAACCTAAATTTCCAGACGTCGTTCGACAACATCCTCGGCGTCGAATCGTCGTACCAAGTGCGCAACAACGTGCCGCTATCCGCTGCCGCGGATTCTCCTTCGCCCGAGCTGTGCGCCTCCCCGCAGCCACCATCACCAAGCCTCGACGGTAACGGCGAAGCTGCCATGGCTGTTATCATGAGCCTCCTGGAAGCGGACGCGGGGCTCGGCGGACCGGTTAACTTCGCGAGCCTGCCCTGGCCGCTACCATAGGCACTGTTTAGGGACGTCGCAGCGAGTGAGTGCAACGTCCCTGATCGACGATTTGCTATAAGATTCATTTGTCATGCACCTCCATTTTTATCGCATACAAGTGTTCGTCTCCCAGTCAAGACTCAAGGCATAACAGTCTAAATGGAAGTTTTTACTGGATTTGTTTGTGTTGCACCGCAATTTTAATCGCCTAAAATCATTAGTTCTGCAGGAAACGCTGTAACGGTCTACGTAAAATGTTTCTACTGGATGACAGTATGCAATTTTCTTTAACTTGTCGAATGGTTTGCTAATACAGCAGAATATCAAATATGGTCTTATAGCAAATCGACTTGTGCGGTGTTATAAAAAATTTTTTTCTCGATTGTCCAGATAAGCGTATGTACCGTATATTTTATAAATTCAGTGCAATAATATTACGATGAAATACAACCATCAATAAGTTTGCACTAATTAAAAAATATGTTTTAAGTTGTTGAGTCATTTTAGATAAGTATAGAGTTTTAAATAGATAATGATTTTTTTTCTGAGCTAAGATAATAATTAATAGTAGAAAAATAGTAATAATTAGTAATAAAAAGCTCAGTAAACATGTCCAGAATAGGCGTTTTAATGATTTTATTATAAATATAACAAGTTATCTTTAAATTATGTGCAAACTTATTTTTGACACAAAGAGAATTGAATAAGATATTGTATAACGTGGCACTACAGCATGACCATTGCACTTCTAGTGCAAAAAAATCTTTTATAAAATAAGTTTTGGTAACGCAACTGTTGATTTTGTTTTTAACGCTTATTTAAGTTATTCTAATATTCTTGCCTCATTTTCTTAATTTTGAGTGTTTTAGAGTTATGTTGGGCATCACAATAACGATGTTAATAGTTATATCTATAATCTATAATATTATGTTATGTACGCTCAAAGATCGAAATCGAAAACTGTTGTGGGTTATTATTATTATTATACGCTCATTAAGCGTTTTAGATCTTTGAGCACGACATAATATTATATACTTACTTGATAGTCGATAAAGTTTACGTGTATTTATATTGTAAACTAGGGCTTTAAAATATGGAATTTATTTAAAGGAGTGTTATTAATGTTAATTCTTGGTTGCCATTCAACTTACTAGTTGCTTCCTAGTTTCTACCGTTTGAGAATTAGAGTGCGGCCACGCAGAAAATGTATGTGCGCCTTAGACTCGATGATCGATCGATCGATCTCGATCACACAAAAAGTGTGCCGTCTGCGATCTCCCTGACGGTCTGCTAACATCTATGATCTATATATAAAAATGGATTTTCAAATGTGGTAGTCGTGCTAAAACTCGAAAACGGCTGAACGGATTGGGCTGATTTTAGTCTTAAAATATTCGTAGAAGTCCAGGGAAGGTTTTAAAGTGACACGAAGTTCACCGGGACAGCTAGTATATAATAATATTATAAACTATAATGGCATCGAAACTTATGAAATATCGGAGTATGAAATACGACCGATAAATGTTAAATATAAGACACAGGGTACCTTATTTTATTAAAGTTTTAATAGAATAAATTATTATTTGTAATAGTGTAATTTTGTTAAATATAAGTTAACGGCACAAATATTAACCCGTCGAAATTAATTAAGTGATAATTTATATCTAAGGTACTTTTAGTGAAATCATGGTACCATGTAAAAGTAAATGTAAATATTAAGGGTGAGTACAATACGCGCTTTCCTTGGTCTCATATTAATTTCTGTGGGTTTTATTTTGTATACGAATCTAAATGAATATGATATCCACGAAAAATCACAATTCGTAAAGTTTGTAATTTGAAGTGTTGTGTAGACAGTTCAAGTTTTAAACCATAAATTGAAAACTTTTATTTATCGTCGATATTTTTTTCGTCTCGTTGTACCTGATAAACTTAATAATAATGGCGATTTATTAATTTCGCTCTCGATTAGGCGGCTTACTTTTCTATTTAACGCTGATACACTTTGACCCAACTATTGGCCATCACTAGTTGACAAAAATTTCAAAGTAAGCCATAATAAGTAATAATAAGCGTTGATTAAAAATAGTTTTCCCGACTACGGCAAAGAGAAAATTAAGCGTGGTTTGTATGTTTGAAACAATTCGGAACGGGGTATCACAATTTGATAAATGGAGGATCGTTTTCGGTTGGCCAGGTGACGTCACGCGTAATTCAGAATGGCCGCCTCTAGAGCGGGCAGCCGTAGACGGGTTTTAGTTTTTAATTAATGCTAATTAAAAACTAATCGATGTTATTCACACAATTATTGTCCCTTTAGATATACACCAACTGCAAGACATCCATCAGTGGATGTGGAACCCAATCTACAACTACGACGAAAGTGAGGGATCCTCCGGTGCATTTTCCGGTTCGCAGTCGAAATACTAAGAGGTTGTAACTAAACTATGCTGTCTAGTATGGTCTGACGTTACGTTCGGTCTCCATCTTGTTTACTGAGCTCCCATTTCGTCGAAATCCAATATGGCGTCGAATGCTATGTTTTGGTACGCGATAACCGTTCGGTGGCTAAAATGACTGGTTTGACATCACGCACGGTGCCATTTTGTTTACTGTCCGCCATCTTGTCGACATCCAATATGGCGTCAAATGCTACATGTTTCGGTAGGCGATAACAATATGGCGGCTACCGAAGACGTCATATCAATTATCATAGTGATTTCAGCCAGTACTGTCTGTGGCGTTTATTAGCTCCACAGGTACCATTTTTTTTAAAACCTAGACGTAATTTATCGTTCGTTATATAAACTGCGACAGAAAACAAATCAATATTATAATATGCTTATACCTTATAGAACAGACAACTCGTCTGTTGTTTTAAATAACAAGATTTAATTGAAAATAGTTAAGTACAAAAAAGAAACAAAGTGAGTAACTAAAAAAGAAATAATAATAATAAATTATTTATTGTTAGATTATAATTTCATAATTTCTCAGAAAAATATTTCGTAACATAAAAGGTTCGTAATACATGGCGGCATCACGCTTCCTCTACCGCGATACACGTGGTCATTTGAATTTGGAAACTTTTGGACAATTATGTCATACAAACGATGCGATAGAAATCGCTACATTTGCAAAACTAGAATACATTGGTGGAAAAAGGCCGATAAACGCTACAGACAGAACTGGTTTATCAACCAGATATCAAGTGGCATAGTTTAGGAACAAGAGCTAAGTAGGTGTTGGCCTTTATAACGAATTTATATTTTCTTCAGAAACTTCGATTTGTCGTTTTCGCTGCAAGTGTTTAAATTATCTACTGGTTTTTCCCATTTTTAAATGGTTTTGTTAGCTTAAGTTTATATTTGAGTGTCTTTAACACTAAAGTGTTTTATTTTGACTTTGTTAATATTTTTAGTTTGTTATAATCTTTATAGTCTATATATGAAATCGTTTATCCAATCGACAATTTCATTAACAGTTAAATGTTGTTTTACCAAAAATTCACGTCATAGGTAGGTATATCATTGATAGATATTTTTAACTATTATAATATAATTTTATTGTTTGTCCATCGGTATATTACATATTATTATAATTATGGTTAATTTTTACGAAATTCCGAAATCCTCGTAATTGGAGTTTATATAAAAATCTAACAAAGAAATGAATGTTACTATTAATATTACTATATAGTATAGGAGGTAGCAACGTTTTCGAGAAAGTATTTCGGTAGGCTGATTTTGTGATATGTCGTCATTTTTGCTCTTCTGGTTAGAGTCCGGGCGGTCTGGCTGCCGGTAGTGGTTGCGTTCATTAGTGCGCATTTCATTTATCCAGGTGAAGCTATTAATATAAAGAGCGCCTGATAAAAATAAATGGCAATCTCTCGCTTCTGGCTCTTGTCATGTTAAAGGCCAGGCTTTAATAATTATGATTATTATTGCCATAATTAACACGTTTGTGTTAAGCACTCCTTGCTCACTAAAATGATTTTAAATTCTTTTACAATCAGTATACAGTATGCACTATGTATACTAAAATGATTTTAAAATCCAGGAATATAACCTGGACAAAAAGGTTGCGCACTAATAAACGCAACGTCTACCAGACCGCAGCCAGACCGCCCAGACTGTAACTACGAGGGGGGGCGGCACTGAAAATTTCGGGAATCAAGGAGGTGACACAACAGTACTATTTAAAAATGTGTTTATTGCTTTTCGAAGTATTCTCCGCGAAATTTGACACATTTTTCCATACGATGGAACCAATCATTGAAGCAACCATTCCATTCGGAAGTTGGGGTCTCCAAAATGGCCGTTTTGTAGGCGTCCACAGCTTCTTCAGGTGATGAAAATATCTGACCACGCAATTTATTCTTTATTTTAGGGAAAGTATAGAAATCATTAGGGCTTAAGTCGGGGCTGTACGGCGGATGGTCTAATAATTCTATGTTTTCTTGCTCTAAAAACTCTTTTGTTCTGTGCGCGGTGTGAGAACTCGCATTGTCGTGATGGAGGGTGATGCGGCGGTTGCAGTTCTCTTTACGGAGTTCAGAAACGACCTATGGCAAACAAATGCTAGCATACCATTCTGCATTAACCGTTCTTTGTCCCTCAAGAGGAATAGTCGCAATATGGCCGGTTTTGAAGACAAACGTGGCCACCGTTTTTTTTGCAACACTCCGTGAACGAATAATTTTGTTGGCTTTAACTCATTTTCGAACACCCAAACTCGTGACTGGTTTTTAGTTTCGGGTTCGTACGCGTATATCCAGGATTCGTCATCTGATACGATGTTGTATACAGCATTTGAGGATCCTGCGTGGAATTTTTCGAGAGTTCTGACGCACCAAGTAACGCGAGCCGCTTTTTGCTCTTCACAGAGAAAATGCGGTATCCATCGGGAAAACAACTTTTTTAAACCTAATTGTTCATGCAATATTATTTGTATGTGACTCATGCCAATGTCTAATGTTGCCTGAATTTCGCGGTATGTTACATGTCGATCTTCCTCAACCAGCTTACGCACAGCATCAACGTTTTCTTGGGTGACTGCAGTTTTTGGACGACCTTGACGGGGATCATCACTGAGCCTGACACGTCCACGTTAAAATTCAGCAAACCAGCGATAAATTGTGGTTTTGGATGGGGCTTCATCACCAAATGTAGAAATCATCCGATCAACACACTGTTTTTGTGTTAAACCACTTCGAAAGTCATAATAAATCATCGCTCTAGAATTTTCTCGCGTCAATTCCATTTTCTCAACGACTAAACAAGTTTGAAAAGACCTTGTGACAAGACCGAGAATCTTTTTTTAAATAAATAAATGGTATTTGATTTTTAAAACCAAGGAGTTTTCAATTAAAAAGATTTTAATATGACAGGAATATTATATGACTAAAATTATATATTAATATGACTAAAAATATCGGGAATGGAATACTTCAACTAGAAGTATTCCATTCCCGATATTTTTAGTGCGGCCTATGTAGAATGACCAAGAATGACGACATATCACAAAATCAGCCGACCTGAAATACTTTTTTTTCAAACGTTGCTACCTCCCGTAAAAAAACAACCCACTTAACTATACTTAAAAGTTTTATATAAGATTTTAGAGCCGAATAAATAAATGAAAATATATTGTTAATGAATATAACCATAATATTGTACTATCAGAGAAGTTGATTCCTATGTAGATCGGGGACCTACGTAGATTGGTTGCGTTACGTCAAACCCAGCCGACAGATCACAATTAACATTGAATTGACGTATTCAACCAAATAACGTTGGTCTATCAACTGCATAGGAATCAATTTCCTTGATGGTACCTAACATCATTTCCTCATCGTGTGACGTGTCCCCAAGAAGAAATGTTATTGCATTTGATTTCCCAAAAGAGCACAAAAATCATTTGAATCATATAGAAGTAGTTTAGGTTGTTTAAAAATTTTATAAATTTATGGGAAAAACCGAAATTGACGTGATAAAGTAAAAAAGTTTATAAAATTTTGTATATTTATTTGTCCCGCGATTTGGAAGGACGGTATTCCCAAAAGGGAGTACCGTCCTTCCAAATCGCGATCCTTAAGAAAAAAAAAAACCTTTTAAAAGTAAGACTAAGTTACGAGTCCTTTACGATTAATATTTATTTCGTCTTTCCCTCACCATTATTCCCTCATCAAAATTTGGTGGTGGATTTTATGGACAATTTTTATGACGCGATAATTATCATGGGGAACCACTACATAATTATCGCGTCAAATTCTAGTAACATTAGTACCTACCATAAAATTCACATACTTATAATAAATACTTATGAAACTACAATTTCACAAATTTTTATCATTTTAGGATACACAAATTTCGTAATTTCGTGAAAATTACCCATAAGTATACAGTTTTACGGATACTGAAATGGTTAGTAAATTAGATATACCTATTACTTTTTAAATAATTTTATTTGCATGGGTCCTCTTTTATTACTATTGGTGCTTTTCTTTATGTATGAGGAATAGCCTGGCTTTTTCTCTTTGCATGATAATATAAAAATCAAAAGTTGAGACCTTTGTCATCCTCCCCTCCCTCCGGCTAACCTCCTAGACGTCAGGACTTTTAGTATGTTTTGTCCCTAACCACCCTGAATAAGTTCCTGTAGAAATCGCTTAGGTTCCCGCTCACGCACTATATTCCTTGACTGGACTAAAATATATCGTTATATTTTTGTACTATGTTTGTACGTCTACTTACTTATTAGTCGCTTAGGTCATAATTACTGTTTTAGTACTTGCTTGGGTTAAAGTTTAGGTAAAAATAATTTAAAACCTTTTTGACTAATATTATGGTACTAATTCGGGATTAAAAGTAATGGCTATTAATTATACGGGCCTTGATCTGAT
Organism: Lysandra bellargus; assembly: GCA_905333045.1. Taxonomy (NCBI): domain Eukaryota; kingdom Metazoa; phylum Arthropoda; class Insecta; order Lepidoptera; family Lycaenidae; genus Lysandra; species Lysandra bellargus. The sequence continues at coordinate 3,668,367 of HG995319.1, read as the reverse complement.
TTTGATATCGTTGGTCGGTTCAATATTTCAGAACAATAATTCCTTCAATACCTACATAGTACATACATATTAAATCTTTACCGGTTTTCCGGTAATACCGATTACCGGTAATCCATGCCCTATCCTATCCACTATCATGGATTTCGAAGACCTCCTGAACATGATGGCTTTGGAATAGTTTCTGCCCTATAATTTTTAATTAGATAAACATACTGTTATTAGTAATACGATGATCTTACAAATAAATAAATATACAGTAAAAATTGTACACAATGAATTTGAAAGAATATTTCATGGTTCGTGTGTATTTAGTATTTACTTACCTTTCGATACAGATTTACCGCGAAAAAGGCTGCGGAAATATTATGAAATCCACAATAATAATTTCGCTCATAATGTTGGTTGAATACTTTTTTATTGTGCTAAAATAAATATTCGCCAAAAAAGTGCAGTGACTTTTATCCGAATCAATCATAATAATATATTCACTTCTATGAGAAAAACGACCTCGAGTTGCCGCAACCAACCGGCCGATGGCGTTGCCGTAGCTTATCTCCACGATATCCAAGAGGCGTATACAATTTTATACAAAAACATGGTGTTATGGGGTCTCAAAATATTCTATTTAGTAGAAAAATATTAGCATTGATGGAATTATTAGCTTTCCATTATTTAAATTATCATTTTTTCCCTAATATTCTGGTCACTATGAGGAATTAAAAATAATTTTTAGTTTAAGGGTTTCGCCAAGAAAACTATATGTCAAATTAAAATTTAATTTTGAAGATGTCTAGCTTAACCTAAGTAGGTTTAAAATAAGTAATGTTATATGTGATAATGTGAGACTAATATAATATCATTTATTGCATGGCGTTTTGTAAAATATATTATTATAATTATTACAAGGTATCTGGGCACACAAATTACTGACAATATAACAAATAACCACAATACTCAGAACGAACCAGTAGGCCGACTTAGAAGTGTTATCAAAATTAATTATACGTTTGACGTAGTCATATCGGCCGGCGCGCGCAGTAACACTGCGTTGCTGAGCCGTTCATAGCATGCTATGCACACGTGGTATAACTTGCCGATTAGTCAGCTTGTTTGAAGTCGGCCTACTGGTTCGTTCTATTGTAATATAACCTAAATATAACCTACAGTACCCGGCAATAAATATTGCACATCGACCTTTGGAAAGTGACAGTCGGCTAACTTCGGTTTTGTAGAGCGTTATCTCTTACGCACGAAATACAAAAAGTCCGGTATATATTAGGAGCTGTTAAAACAATTAAGGTTTGCTTCTTTTGACAATTTTATTATTCTTTGTATAAAATACACCAAATTTTCTATAAGTTATGACTTTATATTCGGGTAAAATAAAATAAAAAAGGGTGTTCAAATTATGTTTACGTATTTAAAATTCTTTTGGAAAATTACAGCTGTAGCAAATTTAGGGGTGTTAACAACTCTAGATATATATTTTGAACTGGACGCGACTGCACTCTATTGAATTTGAACAACGACTGACATAATGTCAAATAGGTGTGTGCTACAAAGATAACGCTCTATGAAACCGAAATTAGCCGAATGTCTCTTTCCAAAGGTCGATGTGCAATATTTATTGCCGGGTATTGTAACAATTTCTGACAATATAATTTTGAAAATTCTGACAAAATTACTGCATGATAAAGCTGAAGTCTAAAAAGTTTTTTAGCTCAATAGCGTGCTAAAGAAATGCATAGACATTCACACGTAAAACGTTACCCTCTTTACCGAATCAGTTGAAAAGAGACGGTAATGTTCAAAAGATGGACCTACTGAAGTGCTTTATAGACAGAAAAAGTCCATTAAAAATCAGCTTTTGTGTAAAGTAAATCAGCTGACTTTTTTCTATCTACATACTTAGGTAAGCAGTAAATTATGAGACTAATTTCAGATGTAATTATTTTACAAAATGTTGTATGTTTATTATATTATGTCATCGGTCTAAAAAAGATTTAGGGCCTGTTTCAAAACATTTTTATAAGTGTCAGCTTATCTGTATGTTTTGTCAATGTTGCTCAATGTTAACTAAGTAGAAACTAGAAACTAAACTCTAGATAGACAATAGAGTAACTAAGATTGCGAAACAACTAAATAATTTAACGTAAATTGTTACCTATTATAATTGATACTTCTCGCTTCAAGAAACATCTCTTTTAATACACATAAATAATTTAAATGATAAATAAAAAAATATATATAAACAAAAAAACTGACTTTGTATGCGTATCAGTGTATTTTTTAAAAATTAGTTAAATAAAAAAAAATAAAAAAACAACCTAATGCACTTGAACTAAATAGAACTTCCTTTTTTGGAAGTCGGTTAAAACGGCAATGAGGCATGGTTGTAGCCAGGTTTTAAGGTTTCGAACCTGAAATCTAAGCAAGGCTACGTAATCGTGGCAATGCAGAGCGTTCTCTCCTACCCATGTTTTTGATACAAATAATGTTCTTTAAGCCATAAATCTCCTTTACCTCTGACGGGAATAGGGTGTTTTTTTCCTCTAATAGACCAACTTTTAAGTATTTCTGAGTACTTCTGAGTATTTTGTCATTTAGGCTGGTATAAATAGTCAGTACTCAAGATGCATCTCGGTCTCAAGACACGGTTCAGGCTTTGTGATTAGTTGGCTGTCAGGACCAATCACAGAGCCGAACCGCGTCTTGATACCGTTGCATCTTAAGGGCGTTCCTTACGGAGATACCGTAATTTACCGTATTTCAAGCCTTATAAACTCATAATTTGAAAGCTACAAAGTTATAATAAAAACACAGCAATAATCTTCAGTATCTCAACATTCCTTTCCACGTTTTAAATTTTCTATTTTTGTTTATTATACCTACTCATGATATCAGCTTCCAAAGTAAAACCAATTTATTAAAATTCAAGCATACATTCAGCATCTCCTTAGGATTTACAAATTACTTTTATTTGAAACATACGCCAATAGATCGACAATATCATAAACTACATATTCCCCGTTTTAAATTTTTTAGGACAATTTTGAACTAAGATAAGTAAAAAAAATGGGGTTTTGGTGCGATCTCGGCAACGCGGCAAATAGGTCGTTTGCTCGGGGGACGGCCTTAAGTACTGACTATTTATACCAGCCTTGGCTTCTATAAAGGGAAGGGGGGGGGGGGGGGGGGGGGGGGGGGGTAGCCGGTAGGGTTGACATGATGGTTATGTAATATTCATGATTATATTCTTAACAATTCGTTGTTTATTACATTTTCAAGTGCATTTTGCCGATAACCGTACTCGATTGCATGTAATAGTTTTAAGTAAATGTGTAAGCTTTAACTTCGTTACCATTATTATTACTTTAAATATTAAATCGTTTACTACATAAATATTTTATATCCTGATATTTTCTATGACATCTATCTAAAGTTTATAAAGTGTTGACCGAGTACATTAACTGGTGCATTCAGCGTCAAATATCGAGACACAAGTTGTAAAAAAAATCTGAGGTGTCAATAATGAGAAGGCTTCCCAACATTGGGTAGTTTGTCCTATATTGATATTTAAATGCCACTATCGCGGTATTAAATTTAAGATAACTATAGTTTGTGCGTTCTAAGATGATATGGGTGACACATAATAATTGACAATAATAGGGAAGTTACCTAAAAAAATTAATCGATAATTTAAAAATATCGAATCACTTCGTAAAGGAATTGTAATCGAAATTATCGATTTCGTACTGACGTTTCAATGGCGCCGGCGATTTAAGATGGCCGCCCTTTTTATCGATTTGATTTCGATTCAACAGTGTCAATCTCTATTGCCCTAAGTTCCATTTCATGCATCTGACATTTTTCAAATATTTTCGTAACAATAATTTTATACTCCTATTTCACAGTTATTATATATTATAATTTTATATTAATAAGTTAGCATTTAGCAACTTTTCATTTTTATTAATTTACAATAATTATAGGAAACATTTGTTTTTGTAGATGGAATATAATTTATTTACATTTTGATTTTTTTTTGTTTTCTTGTAAAAAAAATCCAATAATTGTAAAAAATAGCAAGGAATATAAGAACTGTCACCCATATCATCTTTTAACCGTTCATCTGTCACGAACAGTGGCGGATTTGCCCTAAGGCCCAGTAGGCCCGGGCCTAGGGCGGCCAGATATAAAGGGCGGCAAATCGTGCAAATTTTTTGTAATGGGTGCTTCTGCAGTCATGTGAAGCTAGTGGCAATAGGCGCGACTCTGGACAGACGCTATATTTTGATAGTGAATAATAGGCCTCAATATCTGAATCTCCATATTATATAAATAAAACGTACTGGAATCAAGTTTCATTATATATTTTTTGTTTTTTAAGAGGGCGACTATAACCCAGAAAATTAAACATCGTCCTTCTCTCTTCACACTCACGCCCGTCTTTCATATGCCAACTCAAGTGAAAAAGGACGACGCGGATTCATCGCCAAATTAGTTTTTTTCTCAATAACTCGATAAATATACAACATTTAAAAAATCCGCTAGGTCAGTTTCTCGATGATAGAATTTTATACAGTGTGTTAAAATATTAACTTAGTTCAATGCACGGTTATGGCAATAAATGAACAATTCGTGAAAATTAGATGTATCTTTGTGATTTTTTCTATAGAGAAAATTTTAAGATATCGTGTTTTTGCTCAGATTGAATTCTTGGAAATATAAATGTAGTATCTAATTTTAGAAAATGATACAATTCGGAGCTTATTTTCAAGTATAAAATGAACTATAAAATTGATAATTTTGGGTTAGTTAACCTTAACAAACTAAATTTTGGGAATTAAAGTTGTGTGCAGTAAAGATGCGTGATGGCTTCTCGGTTATTAAAATTTTGCGCGGGTTTTTGTGCAGCCAATTTTTGGTGAGATATTAATTAAGGCTTCCAACCCTCATCTTTAATAATATGATTAAGAGGGCGAATAAAGCAAAAATTAAACATAGTCCTTCTCTCTTCACACTCACGCCCGACTTTCATATGCCGGATGAAAAAGGACGACGCAGAATCATTGCAAAGTTAGTTTTTTAAGGTTCCGTACCGTAAAAACGGGACCCTATTACTAAGACTTCGATGTCTGTCCGTCTGTCTGTCTGTCTCCAGGCTGTAACTCAAGAACGGTAGTAGCTAGATAGCTAGAGAGAGAAATTTTCACAGATTATGTATTTCTGTTGCCTCTGTAACAACAAATACTGAAAACAAAATACAAAACAACTGCAGATACTGTTCACAAAATACTCAACTGTGTTTTAAATATGTTAATAATTCATAATAACATTTAAATAAAATAAATAGAATAGAAAATATAGAAAATTATAATTACTATTCTACGAGAGTTTATAATATGATGTTATAAAAATGCAGAAAAATGTTTTGCGTTTTAAGGTTACTCCGTTTGGTTACAGTGGCTCATTTTGTTGTATATACTTCAGTCGGAATTTCCAGGAATTGCTATTGTATTCTATTGTTGTCGCGATCACCGGTGCTCGCGCGAGGCCTGAAGGATTAAATATGTTAATTTAGATATAGCCAGAATCGATGATTGCGCCATCTATAAATAGCTTGCTTTTCTCGTACACGCAATTTTGTATGGGACTCAACAGTCTATCTGGTCTGTTTTTAATGTTTTATTTAAATGTCCATAAATATTCTAAACCAGCTTTATAAGCTAATACTTTAAATTTGGTTAAACAATTTTCGAAATCAATTAAAAATGGCTCAGAACAGATGGGATGGGTGCTGAGAAAGGGGCGGCACATGGCCTGGGGCCTACAGCGGCCAGGACTGCAAATCCGCCACTGGTCACGAACTGTCAAAACATTTTCCATTTACGAAAATTTTTCAATTTCCAATAATTACTCTGAATATATTATCTAAAGAAATTACCATGAAAGCAATATATAATTTTTATATAATTAGAATGTTTTAATAAATAAGCTATTAGTGGCGCAAATACACATAGTTTTATATTTGAAACAAAATACTAAATCGGCGGTCAAAGTCGAAGTACCTACTTTTGAATAGTTTTAGAGTAAGACGCCCATTTTGGGCGCTTGACAGACGAGAGGATAACGCACAAACTATATACACGTTGACAAGTGCAGAGGACGTCTGCAGACGCAAACGCTTAGATGCGGCTTGAGCACAGGGCTTGAGACTGTTTGCACGCCACCGCAAATCGCGAAAAAGCGTCCGGCAGATATTCTGTCTCATACAACAAACGGTACATTGTGTTGCATCTCACTCTATCACTATACGTTTCTAAGCCGGCCCCTAGACAAGCAGTTTTATTGTCATGTCACGTTTAAATTTTATTTAACAGTTTAATTTGACAATTAGATTGATGAAGGCGCGCGATATCAACCCTAGACGGTCAATAATATTACGCAGTACGTGATGTTGACAATAAAATTGCTCGTCTAGGGGCCGTTTTCGTACCGTATTAAATTGATAAAATACAAACTCAAGGACGACGTAGCGATGGTTAAAAGGGGAGATATAAATTTTTCAATTATATAGCAACTTTACTATGAAGTACAATCTATTGTTCCCAATATTTGCAGCTGAATGGCACATTATATAATTATGGTGTGTTATTACATATTGAATAGAAAATCGCCAGTAATTTTGCGAAATTAACAATAAATGATTTATGATGTATATTATACTCTTTGTTTCAATGTAGAATCGACCTTTGTAATCCAATTCATCATATTAATATATTTTATTTAAAATTTTATTGTTTTTTGAAAGCAAGCAAGAACTGTAGACTTCGTGCAAGCTGCATTGTTTGTGTGTTCGCTAACGACTAACGTTGCAATACACGCACACATTGAAAACGATCGCTTTACGTTGTTGTTCTACTGTTCTATACTGTGGTAAAACTACATACTATACAATGTACAAACATAATATTATCATAAAAAAGGTTTATTTAATATTTCATATGATTCTCTATTTGCCGATTGGAGTTCATAGATAATAGTATGTCATAATATGTGGACATTTTTATCATCATTTATAGTGTATCATGTTATATTATATATTATAGCTTTTTAATGATCTGAGGGCCTGCAATGATGTTATATTAAGGTAATGGGTTTTCATATTATAATTAAAAGTAGTGCTAGTGTGCAAGCTGAGCGTTTCATTTTACCTGATCCATTATAATATTATGCTGTTGCGAATTTTCGTATTTTTTTTAATACTCGTATGGTAAACCTGTGAGCATCACAGTTTGATAACCGTTTTTAGGGTTCCGTACCCAAAGGTTAAAAACGGGACCCTATTACTGAGACTTCGATGTCTGTCCGTCTATCTGTCCGCCTGTCTGTCTGTCTCCAGGCTGTAACTCAATAACCGCTATAGCTATAGCTAGCCATCTGAAATTTTCACAGATTGTGTATTTCTGTTGCCGCTATAACAACAAACACTAAAAACAAAATAAAATTAATATATACGGAATGTTTTTTACATTCCTTAGATAATACAAAATTCCCATACAACAAATGTTAATTTTTTGGCCTTTTTGCTCGTAATCAATAATGGCAACAGCTACTCGGCACTTGAAATTTTCATAAAGGCCTTAGTTTAATAATATGTCTACTTTAATAATTAATAATAATATTTAAATAAAATAAAAATTTAAGGGGGGGATCCCATACAAGAACACAATTTTTGGGCTATTTTTCGTCTAATAACCGCGCTTGGTATATGTATGGACGCTTCACACCGCGTCAGTCTGGCCCCGTGCTAAGTAGGTACCTGAAGGACTTGTGTTGCGGGTACCAGACAACGGAAATATATTTAATATTTTTATACTAGATACATAATGTATTTGAGATTTTTATTGTAATTTGTAGGTATCATACACATATTTAAAGCCGCCTCCCCATATAGACGAACGCACTGCCAACGCGTTGGCCAACGCGAACGGCGGTGCGTTTGCAACGGCGCTTGTGAGTAATCCACACATTGGAAAATCATTCAGTATGCTTTGGATCGCGCCAATGTGCGGACGGATTCGTCATTCGAAATGGATGCTGAGTCAATAACAGCTGCAGCTGTATATTTATTCACAGCTTAAAATTACATTATAATAATAATTATTACCTTATAATAATTATAATTATCATGATTAATATATACTTATATTAATCATGATATTTAATTTATTTTGTTTTTAGTATATTTACTGTGTATCGCTATTACAACAAATATATAAGTACTTACACAATCTGTGAAAATTTCAGAAATCTAGCTGTAGCGGTTCTTGAGATACAGCCTGGAGACAGACAGACAGACAGATGGACAAACAGACAGACAGACGGACGGACAAAAAGGCAGACAGAAAAGCAGACAGACATTGAAGTCTTAGGGATAGGGTCCCGTTTTTACCCTTTGGGTACGGAACCCTAAAAAACATCGTGAGTAAAATAGCGTGTCCAAAAACCTTATTTTTTAGCACTTTTGATATGATTTTTTTGTTCCACAGGAAGATTTACTCTGATAGTTAACTCAATAAATTTAAATGTTTACTTGATACTTATATTGTTCGCTATTTCGTCAAGTTAGATGTTAATTCGCCACAAGAAGGAAACGTGCTCTCTTCAGCGCTGCTCCGGGCGAACTGATCGCGCGGCCTATGTGTGGATGGATGGACAAGCCTTGCGACAAATTTCCTTTGATCATTCCGACACCGCGCGGCAAGCTCGCAAACGCGTTGGCCAACGTCTAAATACCTACCGCGAACGCGCGAACGCCTGTTCTACACATTGGGCCGACGCGTTGGCCAACGCGTTCGCCTATTTGTAGTGCCGACATAATACACATCCATGACCCAGGAACATTGAAAACTTTTTGTTCCGTCAGCGGGATGCGAACGCCCGGCCTTAGCTGCCACACACTCTTAACCATTGAACCACAGAGGTCGTCCATCGTTTGATGTTACAAAACGTTTCTGAGGTTTTTTTTACAGTTTATTTACTTAGGGTGGTTTGCCCCAGAGGCGTGGTTATAGTTACAGTTATGGTCAAAGTTAAGCAGGTTATAGTTAAAGCTAACTTAACTTTACTTTGACCACAGAATTTGACAGATGTCTGTTGCTGGTCCGACAAGGCCTTAAATGAACGTGGGCGGGGGCGCTGCTGGTAAAGGAGAACTGTCAAAAATGGCGTTTTTGTATGATGACAGCGTTAGTTCCTTTTTTCGCCACGTTCATATAAAACCTTGTCGAGCTCTATGGTTATGGTTAAATATGGCGTCCATTTTTGACTTTAACCAAAGATTTGACATTTTGCATGGTAGTTAAGCTGTTAAAGTTATAGTTAAACGTCGCTCTTTATTACGTCAAAATATTGACCAATCAACAGCGTTTTTGAATAGATGAACTCCTGTAAAAAAATCTCAGAAACAAAAAAAAATATTAATGTATTTCTATTGCAATTAAATGCGATTTTTTTCTTGATAGCTGTTAAGAATTCATTGGCACTTTACAGAAATAAATTTGCGCTGCGAATGTTGCAAAGTTTGCAACAATTATTTAGCAGAAACTGATTCATAGGCAGATCTGAGACGACGGACCTACTATACGATTTTGGTCGGGTAATGTCAAGCCCAGCCACCGCCGCGCCGTGATGACATCGATATGTCGCAGTCATTTGGTTCAATCTGCGATTCGATTGAATGACTCGGCCGAACGTCGATTTAAGGTGAACGCAGATTTGGCCGCACCGCACGCACCGCATTCGCAATTCTTTATATAAAGTTATAGGCAAGCTCGCATACCTACCTACCCACGCCGCAGTCTTCGCAACTTCATAATAATATGAAGAATTGCGAATGCGGCGACTGCGGTGCGTGCGGTGCGGCCAAATCTGCGTTCACCTTAAACGATCGTCCCTCAACGTTAAACCAGTTAGCGATTTGTAGCATAGCGTTTTGAAGATAGCGGACATAAAATCAATCAGGTAATTGAACGTATTTCATTTTCTTCCTACTGCGGCGCTACTATTATAAAACAAATATGGGGTCAAATAGCTCGCACAGCTGAAAGCACTGTGTTGATATTTAATCGATTACATTTACATTAAAATACTTTATTTGTAATAAGTAATAACTAATAAAATAATATGAAAGCGTGGATTTACTAACTTTAACTACCCCGTCAACGGCTACTTGAAAAAAAAATATAGCATCCCATTTAATTATTTCGCTAAGTATATGACTTTTAGTCAAGACGTTAAACGTTACAGTCATGAGTCAACGTCTTGACGAGTTGTCCTTTAGTCATTCAATTGAATGGTGTCATTCAATGAATGCGCTAGTCATTCGATCGAATCGCAGATTAAACCACATGACTGCGACAGATATAACCACGCCAAATATAATCCGCGCACGATCAGAATGAGATGGAACCATTTAAATCGTAATAGAAAATGACAGTTTGCAATATTTTGACGTTTTTCGACGCTACGGTTGGCTAGCCGTCAACGCGCGTCTCAGTTCCAAAAAGTCGCATGACGCATCCCATTCTGATCGCGCGCGGATTATAATTTATAACGTAGGACTCATTTTATTTTATGGTACAATTTTCATTTTCCTCTGAGATAGTATTTTCCATTCCGATTTCTTAGATTTTAAGATACATATTATGATGACCAAGAGCAATAGATACGTAATAAGAAAACGCTCTTAAAATAGTAATCAAACAAAATATCAAGTAACAACAATCTACTTTTATTTAAAAAAAAAAAACATTTTGTGTTTCTAAAAACTAACATTCTTAAAGTACTGCCTGTTTAAATGCTATTTAATTTTAACATTATAAAGAGGTAAATTACAGGTATTGTAAAAAAGGGGTAGAGAAATCAAGGCATAACATTATTTACATAATTTTGTAGAATCGAATTCATTCTTGATTAAAATACTTAGTTTACTTTTTAATTGTCTTTTGATTCCAATACAATTGTTATATAGCATTTTTGTAAGATATCACCAACTAGAAGTGCCCATATTTTAATAATTAAAAACTGCTATGCTGTCGCTAATTGCACAAGACATTAGTAAAAACAATTGCTAAGCGAATAAATAACAGTAGGGCAAGCTACCTAATCATTGGCAGTCATTCTATTGTTGGCAATAGTATGACTAATATAGATTTTTGACATATAAAAATATCTGAAATACCAATATCAAAAGGGACCCTAGACGGTAATGCATCATGACATGTGTTACGTGCTATCATGCACGCATGATCGTTTACTGTATTGATTGATGCGAATGACATGCAAAATACGTGCTGTACATTGACAATGTGTTTAATTTTTCGTCCTGCAATACAGGCATGTCATGCGCGCATGATCGCTTCGCGATTGACATGTAATGTAACAATGAATATTGTCACGTAAATGAATGTCATGCTGCATTACCGTCTAGGTTGCGCTTTAGGATTGTATAAATAAACTCAAGTGCCAATGATTGGGTGTTTTACCTCAATCTAAATTCAAATTTGACAAGTTATCAACAAAAAAGGATACTGGCCGTTTGCATGTTTTATTTACTAGCTAATGTTCGTGGACTACTCCATGGCGTCGCCGTACTTATTGGTCGTGGTGGGGGGCGGGGAAGCGGACGGAGGACGGCGCACTGCAGGGAAGTGACCTGGCTCCACCCTGCAATGTTAATAATAGTATTTTAAAAAGATAAAACCGACTTTAAAATTGTACGTAATTGAGAATTAAAAATCCGTATCTCAAAAACTACTGCACCGATTTTGATGAAACTTACACTATTCCCTAAGTTGAACAATACCTAGTATGTACAACAACATTTTTGTACATACTAGGCATATATTACAAAAATTGTTGAAAACTTCAAATTAATAATAATCTATGGATTCACTTAAGATTCTCCTGACACATCTGCAGCGGTTCTGCATACTCAAAACAAGGGTGTCAATATCATGTTGTGGAATACTGTCCCAAGTCCTGCTAAGATGCAAGAAAAGCTGGTTTTCATGCACAATATCTTCAGGGAAATTCCTAAGAGCTCTTCTCTGACGCATATCTCAGGCATGCTCAAAAGGATTTAAGTCAGGGGATTGCGCAGGGCAGTCTAAAACTTGGATATAATGCTGTTGTAACCAACTCAAATGTGCCAAAGGGGTATGAAGATTTATGTATGGAGCCTGGCCGACCAACATATCCGCCATTTTGATTTCTTTTTAAATCGCGTTCACGAATAATTCTTTGAATTAACAAAAAATTAAAACCGACTTCCAAGGTAAAAACAATATTAATGGCATCCTTATAATATGAACTAAAAAGTATTAAATAATTTTCCCTATCTAATATGTAGTGCCTTTTCCCGAATTCGGCTAAACTTCAACTATTTCTGTACTCAATCTTCATCATTTTGAAGTCGGTACCAGATATAGCTGAATCTTTATTTCTTTGACAGAAAATTTGAAACTTTTGGAACTGGCACCGACTTCAAAATTATGAAGATTGAGTACAGAAATAGTTGAAGTTTAGCCGAATTCGGGAAAAGGCACTACATATTAGATAGGGAAAATTATTTAATACTTTTTAGTTCATATTATAAGGATGCCATTAATATTGTTTTTACCTTGGAAGTCGGTTTTAATTTTTTGTTAAAAATAATAATTTCACTCTTTTTAGTTACCTAGTAGGTAAACTGTTAGTGCCAATTCAAATTGTATAAAAAATAGTTTCATATTGTCTTCACTAGATGTCACTGAGGCGTTCCTGTGTCGCGCTATCGCTTGTACGTAGAAGTTTTATATAGGTAGTTGTAACTTGTAACAGATATTCGTTGTGTTGTTGAAAGTTTGCAAGCAACTTACGTCTGACAACTCAACAGTGAGCTTGGTGTGAGCAGTGAACATTGACTTGACAACATAAATCATAATATTGAGTGGTAATTGATCTCGTATAATTGTTATTAAAGGTGAACGCAGATTTGGCCGCACCGCACGCACCGCAGTCGCCGCATTCGCAATTCTTCATATTATTATGAAGTTGCGAAGACTGCGGCGCGGGTAGGTAGGTATGCGAGCTTGCCTATAACTTCATATAAAGAATTCCGAATGCGGCGACTTCGGTGCGTGCGGTGCGGCCAAATCTGCGTTCACCTTAAGTTGACCTCCGTCATAGTCCGCGAATTTATAAGTGGTCGTCGGTGGTACTGCGTATATTCTACGTATCTTATTACAATTTGTTAAGACTGATATGAGTCATACGGCATACCCCAAGGCCCAAATATCAGGTAGATAGATAAATTTAAACAATACATTTAAAAAGATCTAAGTGAACACGTGCTGCAAAATGCTCGCAGCGCGGCATCACAATAGACATAACCAGTACTTCGACTGCTAAGAGACTGACGAGTATTAATATTTGTCGTTTCTTTCGGGTTTCGCCAGGATAAGTTAAAGGCTGGCGCGCCGGCTGGTATAATTTAATTTTAAAAATAAGATTTTGAAATTGAATTCTGACAGTTTTCTTTGCATGTGCCAAAATACAAACAACTAAATTTGTAGGTTACGACCCTAGCGACGACTTTTGTCATAATACGTCAAACTTAAAAAAATTACATCAGTTCTAAGTCGGCATACTCTATCATTCTGTCTACTCTGGCGGCATGCCCTGACATTCCAGTTAGAACTTGAATACGATGTTTACGTACGCGTCGCCGCGCGCCGCCGTTGCCTCTGCGGCGCCGACCGCCGTGTATATTAAACAGCCTATAATAATTGGTGTTGTTATGTACATAATTATTATTATTGTATCCTTACCTATGCCTTGTACTATTATCTATTTTGTGCCATGAGACATTGGTGACCTTAACACGACGTGGTAATGATGATGATGATGATGATCATGAATTTGAATTGCATGGTAGCATATGCTTTCTGTTCTTAAAACAACGCCGAAACTCCCAAACGTGTATCTATAAAGAGTCAGGAGTTCTCTCAGCATCTTCGAAACCATGGTATACCTTGACCCAATATTTGACTTTTTGGTAGCATATTCTTAGTACACTTCACATAAAACCAAAATCACCATATGTTTCCATATAAATTTCGAGGAGTTCCCTCGATTACTCCTGGATCCCATCATCAGGTCACCACTTTTGTGAACATGGTACCAAATTGGAGTGAAACCTAATATAACAAAACAAAAATTTCGAAAATCGGTTCACAAACGGCGGAGTAATCGTTGAACATACAAAAAAAAAAAATATATATATATATATATATATATATATATCCACAGCCGAACATATAACCTCCTCGTTTTTGGAAGTCGGTTAAAAAATGGATAGCTAACATCAATATAAACAAAAAATAACCTTGGACAAAACCGCGTAAAGTGTCACATTTCGAAGATATGAGCTGCCAATGTTTTACCATTGGAAATAAATATTTAAGATATTGCAACTCTAAGGCATGGTTATTCCAAGTGATTTCTCGTCTATGAAACAGTAGCCACCCTAACACGCCGTCTACGAAGATTTTGGCCGACTTACTTGTCCGCCACAAGTAAGTCGGCCAAAATCTTCGTACCCCTTTCATAAGTGTAATGTATGTATTGATGTTTTATGTTTGTGTTCGCATACATCTATCATATCATAATTAATATACAATTTGAAGTCGGTTTTATCTTTTTAAAATACTTTATTGAGAGTCTATCGTTATAAGTAAAAGTGAATAATTTAAAAGCATTATTTTAGCTGTGTAGGTATATCATCCAACAGCATCTGATTATATAAATACTGACTTGTAAGGATCTCTTCTCGCTTCAGAGTATTCACCACGGTTCCTCTTCCGCAACTCGTCGTATGACAACGACGGCTGTGCAGGCCTGTCGTCCTGCAACGGCGGTAGCAAGCCTGAAAAACATTTCAATATTATTTTTCAAATGTTTAAGACATTAGTCCCATCAGGAACAGAAATTCTCAAAAAGACCTATATATGTATCAGCTCAAGTTAGCCCTTTCAAATAATTTTCCCCGTTTTTTCCACATTTTCCTCTATTTCTTCGCTCCTATTAGTCTTAGCGTGATAAAATATAGCCTATAGCCATCCTCGATAAATGGGCTATCTAACACTGAAAGAATCATCAAAATCCGTTGCGTAGTTTTAAAGATTAAAGGGAACAAAGGGACATGGGGGAAAAAAGCGACTTTGTTATATAATAAGTATAGAAGAGATATTTAGCTATAGGCACTGACCTCTTTATTACACTGGACCGGCGATCGCTATCAATAAAATGTTCCTATTTGAAAGTCGTCATATTGGCGCTGATTGCTATGTGAAAGCAGTAGTGAGTGTACTTGGAATTACTATTTTGCATTATGGCGGTTGCAATTTTCTATGTAATTAGTTCACAGTACGCTCACCGCGGCGCTTCAAATCGGCACAAAAAATAGCTGTCATTTTGTACGGCATAGCCAGTCCAGTGTATTATAGAGGTCAGTGGCTATAGGTCAATGTAAATGTTTATACAACTCATTGTCTGCTATTTATATAGAAGTATTGGTTAAAATTCTGGAGGTACCTTTTCATGAACCAGGCTTCACTTCTTCTGGCCTCGGCCTATATAAAGAGGCATCATTAATTTTGCTAAATCTATTTTGATGATATTATTATGTACCATAATTTGATAGTTTCCATATTTTAAGTATCAGCAGATCATCAAATATGTATACCGCCCGTTGCGCCTTTTTTTTAAAGTTTTTTTTTATATATTGAATCTTAAATACTGTTAGACAAATAACACACGGCCAGTCTGTCATCATTTGACTTAATTGATGTCTAAAAAAGAGACTGTCGCAGGAATTGTCTAAAAAATAATAAAGTTAATATTTTGGTAACAGAATATCAATAGAAAAGTGTTGAAATATGAAACTTATAAATTTTAATTTTTTATTTGAGGTCGAATTTCGACTATTGGGCGATCTCTAGTATTGAGAAATATACTCCTATTTATAACCCTTGACATTTGGTTCCCTTGACACCTCTCTAGTTTCTCTAATTTCTAATTTATTGCAACATGGGGTAGCAGGGCTTCGGAAATTTCATCTCACTTAATACACACCAATGTCTCCGGATCTATACGCGTCGTCACTAAATTGTGGCCGGTCGGTGTCCAAGTCCAGAGCGTTTCCGGGGCCAGCATCGGAGTAGATGTCATCTGACGTGATACCCAGAGTTGACTTGTGCGGGAATTTCGGCGATTGGGGTGTTCTAAGGAAAAAACATACTTAGAACAAAATATATAAAACAGAATTTAATATCCCCAAAATGCTAAGTAGCGACTGAATGAAATACATCAATTTGTAAAGAAAACAGAAATATGGATATTAAAAAATGACTTGACTATTAGCTGAAATGTGTATTGCATTAACAATACATATTATACATTACAGTTTATAGTCAACTCATTTTTTAACCTCTGGAAAATGGAGTACCATTTTCCAGACTTATAATTTTCCTGTTTCATAATCAATGAAAATTATGTCTTGAACTATGGGCAAAAAAAATTAATTGTAAAATTACTGACACAAAGTGTAATCACAACTTCAAAATAAATGCCAGGTGTTGCCATTTGTATAGAGGGGATTCAAAAAATTTTGGATATTTAAACATTTTTTAACCAAAAGATTCTTAGAAAATAAAACTTGGTTACGTCCATGTTTGTTTTATAATTAACTAGTGACCCGTGTATAAAATATATAGCCTATGTCACTAACTGAAAATAAAAGACGGGTTGCACTCCGGGAGTGCCGGCAGAAGTGAAAACTTGATTATTAATGTTGTGCATTTTTTAACCCATTTTTTATGAAAATCGATTATTAAAAAATCGTTTTTTTTTATTATTAATCGAAACCCTTATAATCAATTCGAGTTCGAGTTCGACATAACACTACTCTCCAACCGTCTTACGGTTTTTCCAAGGTTTTTCAATCAGCACGAGAATGTGACGCGAGTTTCATAGTTTTTACCCATCCCACAAAAGTGCTCAACGCCGCTAAAGAAGCTTTCACTTCAAAAATGATTAAAATCGATTCAGTTTAAATCATATGCTGGCAAAAGGGCCATTTAGATCGATATTAAATCAACAATGTATAAGTATAAAGTATTTAGTTAAATAAGGATTAATGCCATATTAGTAAAAATCGCTTCAAAAATTAGCCATTATTTGTAGTAAAAAGTAAATGACAAAAAATTGTTATTGTGGGATATCTATTTAAAGAGATAGACATATTACATACCATCGCGGAGTTTTCTGTAAATCTTTTCATTGTGTACAATACTTA
Source organism: Lysandra bellargus (assembly GCA_905333045.1). NCBI lineage: Eukaryota > Metazoa > Arthropoda > Insecta > Lepidoptera > Lycaenidae > Lysandra > Lysandra bellargus. The sequence goes on along the minus strand of HG995319.1, from coordinate 3,650,963 downwards.
GTACATTATTTTGATAAATCTCATAGGGTTCAGTAATTTCATTTTTTCCGCTTACATTGCAAACACAGTGCAATGTAAGCGGAAAAAGTGAAATTATTTACGACATCACATTAGAAACCTCAAAAATAACAGTATTTCTCCACAATTTAATGAATGTTATTATGCTTATACACCTTCCTCTTTAGTCATTCTATCTATGGAAGAAAACTGCATCAAAATCCGTTGCATAGTTTTAAAGTTAAGGAGAACAAAGGGACATAGGGACAGAAAAAGCGACCTTGTTTTATACTATGTAGTGAAGCTACAAACAATATCTTACCCTGCTCTATCATCACGCCTGTCCCTCAATAGTTGTCCCAGGTAGCTATTGGGTAATGCCATCAGCTTTTCTGCACAAACTTGCTGATAGGAGATCTTGCCGATGAAATATCCAACTATCACAGCCAGGGACACTTTGGGATATGCCCCAAACCTGGCATTTGGTTTTAAATGACCTGGAAAGTTCGAAAGAATAACCTGACAGATTTTTAGTGAATAGGAATTTTACATGCAATGTATTCTTTAATCCTTTGATCACAGATTCTTGGAAAACTATTGTTCTCGCGGCCACATGTGGCTGCTTGGGAGTTGAAGCGTTAAAAGGGGGTGACAAATAAAAGAGAATAGGAATAAATCTCTAAGTGTGCTAATGTTGATTAAAAAAGATAATGTCTTATCACAAGGAAATAATAATTTTAAACATTGTATTGGTACAAAAATTTGCAATACACGTCATAACAATCTGGACACACTCACTACCTCAGACGACCACAAAGGATAGGCACCATAGAAATGTCCTTTTCTAGATTAAAGAAAATATAGGTAGATACCTAAATCTTTCACGTCATTGTCTCTTAATTTAGTATTTCTATTGTAGACAAAACTACAAGCTAGTTAAAAAGTCGAATAAAACTTAGCATAATATTATGTATTTACAAACACAAAACATAGTCATACAATTATTTTATTCTTAGCTCATTTTATTAAGTATACAATATTTTGTACATCAACATATTTTATTGCATTCAACATTATGACATAGGTTGTATTTTGAGGTGATGTAATCTTTTTTTGTCCGAATTTATTATTCATAGGGTCTCAGTAATTACTTTCTGAGTATTATTAGTAAGAATATAAAGGTTTTACAAGCCCAGAGTGTTGATAATTTTATATCTGACCTTTTTGGACACCAAAATACGCAGCTAGACCGAGTAAGGTTCCTAGTGGCGCTGAGCGCTGAACGAAGCTCTCGGAGTTACATTCCTTTAGCACTCGCAACTCCTCAGCTGAGAACTTATACTGCCCCTGTAGGACGGTAAAATTAGATGCTATTCACAAAAAACGTAGGAAGTTCATTCACATCGCAGAGAGCAATACTTGCCGGTGGAAGAGGACCTGCAGGTGAAGCTCCAGCTACACCACCATCTTCGTGAGCAAATCTAGGGTTATCCATTTTTCATAACAGAACTTTCACGTTAATAATAAAATCTTATTAATTATGAAATGTTTACGATAAATTTACACCGCCGACCGCAATCCGCACAAAATTTTTTGTTGACAGTTGACACTTCTCATATTTTCTTTTCTTCTTTTTCTTCTTTTTTGGCAACTTGACACAAAGGATGTGTATGTTGTGCCACAGACAAGGTAAAAAGGTAAGGAATATGGCGGGAAAACCATATTCCTCCTATTATAATTTTCATCATCGTTTTCATGTATCGTCAGGTCTAAAGTCTAGTCAAAGTCTAAGTAAAAGTCAATACAGTCAAGGAGTCAAGTCGGTCGATTCAGTAAAGTGGTAGACGCTTTACTGAAACTTTCGATGGAGTTCCGGAGGGAACACAAAATAGCACGTTTCTGGATATTACATCACTTTCCTACACTTGTGCATGAACACGAATATCTAATGGTTAATATTCTACCAATATTACACATTAAAAACCCAGCTAACACAATTTTTAGGAAAATAATACAAAAACACAACAGCACTCTTTCACATGCCCGCCAAAACTCCTCTCATATTTTGACAAATGACAGATTTTCATAAGTAATTATTCTTTTAAAACTAAAAGCGAGTCAGCAAAAGAATGAACTTAATGTTTTCAAAATATCTACCTACGAACGCCATGCTTTCAAGATTTATTTTTCTTAGGCGTCCATTAGATGGTCTGATGGTCATGCCCCATCATGACTTTCGTTAAACTGTAATAATAAATAATAATGAGGAGCAAAACTGCCTTTTTATCCCGATAGGCGTCGCATCGTCGACTGACCGTAATTTGACATTAGAGCTGTCAAATCCCATACATTTTTTGTAAACAAGAGTATTAATTATCAATTTTCGTAAAAATGCCTCAATGTTGTGCTTTGAGTTTTAAAAACCGGAGAGTTCATATATTTCCCAAAGACCCAAAGTGAAGAAGAAGTAGGAAAATGCCTTGTGAATAAAGAATTTCAAAGAAAGAATATGGCACGCTTATGTTCACTACATTTCACAGAAGATGATTATTTTGAAAGAAGTAAATACAAACAAACCAATTACAAATTCTAACATATATTTTCAGATGCCGAGCCATAAGAAACATTTTTAAGAAATACATACAGAGCTTCTATTCTATTTATTAGCATAATTATGCAAGATCTCTAAGTGATTGTCAAACAATGGGAATAGGCTACCTTATGACCAAGTGTCAAAGCAAATTCAAGACATGTTTGCTAATAGAAAAGTTACTGTAAGGATTCCGCAGCTTGTTGCACCACAGTTGCAGCAAGTACTAAAATGTGTTCATACTGAGAGGATTAAAGGATTAACCAATAGCAAGTAAAATATTTTTTATGTTTCATGTGTTGTAACTTTAGAGAATGTATTATGAAAAATAAATAAAAGCTGATATCAATGATTGTTTGGTTTTATTACATTTCAATAATTTTTATACAATTATTTATCAAAAACTGCTGGTTCAAGATGGTGGATGTAAACCATGAATGACCATGACACAGACATGTTTTCACTTAGCAGATGCACCATTTCATTTCATGCACAATAGCATTCCTCTACACGTCTACACCTCCTTGAGAGACTTTATCGTAAATGATATACTTTTTGAAATATTTCAGATTGTATATCTAAAATGTTATTTATTTTACATTTTCAAACTGAAATAACTCAGAAAGTATATCATTTACTACATTTTATCAAAGAGTATTTATTGTTTGTAAAGATCTTCTCTATGTATTGCCGTATAAACATATGGCAATGGATGATAAGTGGAGAAGATGTGTGATAGGTGTAAACCAAAATACGACATTTTATATGCACTTGTAAGGTATGCCTATTGAATAAAAATACAATTTTATACAACAATATATTTATTTACAACACAAAAATATAAACAAAATATACAAAAAAACATACAATTTTCATTATAATATTATATAGGATAAAATTGTTCGGCTGGCATCCGTTGTCTGATTGCCATAACATAAATTTTTACTGAGCATGGGATTAGACGACTTGATGTACGCTACCTAGTTTATACTATTGTATAATATTATTGTGTGCATAATAAAGAATTACTTTAATTATTTATTTTTATTTAAAGCGTTTATTTATCAAAAAAAAAAATAACTCACATCACCATGCTGGTAAAACTACAGTGACGAATTTAGTTGACATTTTTGTGTTTTCTTACGGATCTAGATGTCGGCAATCGATGCCACACTTTTTGTTTGTTTATAAATGGATGTTATGAGTGTACAGTAGCCAAAAGGCACTTCAGTGCCCATTCAGTGCCGAGACCGCCCATCGCGATTTTAAACTGCACTTTGACATACCCGAAATCCTTTTTTTTTTTAGGGCAGGGTTTATCTGGGTTCTAGCGAGTCACTATTACATAATCTTATTATAGGTAAGTATTACTTATTACTGAACAAAACAACATAATCAGGTCTTGGGTAAATAGTGCAGTTTTAACTTATAGTACAATATCGTATTACATATCCCTTCAACAGTCAACTGTGACGGCCATATTCCACAAATAATTATTCAAGACAAGGTTCAAATTTCGAACCTCGTCGTAATCGTCGTAAGTGTGTTTTAGAGCCATGAGAAGTGACTGTAGGCCATCTTTATTATTTATGTACACTTCGTGCAAGTTACAGCAGGACAGATATAGTTTACGATATACTCTGGAGTCTGGGGACGACGATGAGGGCCGCATGGACCGCCACATGCACGGTTTGTATTGTCTTATTTGGTTGTATTGTCTTATGTTTTCAATACATTATTAGAACAATGCATAAGGATATTTTTAGGAATAGATGTTTAGCAAGCCAGTAGATGCTTGGTTTTATTGTATACGATGGGTTTATTTGATTGTGTTTCGACGAAAAGTGTCAAAAGTTAAAGGGATATGTACTACGGTAAAATATACTTAGATATGCCCTTACAGCAAAACCGTGTCATCTTTTTCGAATGTTGCAAAGACAATGACACACGTACACATTGTCTAAAGATAATGCATGATGCCTTTAGATTGGAAATTTTGTAAAAAAAGGTGACACACACATATTATATAATATTATGTAAGTACATGCAAATCACAAACAGTGATAACAAACATAAAAATTGCAATGTAAAGTAAAAAAAATGTAAAAAAATTGTAAAGGCATATCTAAACTATATACAAAAAATACACAATCATTCTAACCTTCCACTCTGTTTTCATACAATACCAGTCATACGAATGTGACTTAGCAATCACAATATGCGAATATGAGTTTCTTACGCCGGTTCTCGGCGGATTGGTTACCTAAATTGTGAAAGTTTCTTACGCCGAATTTTCCCGCCGTAGTTGTTTATGAATAATTGGTATTATGGTGATGTATGATAAGCTTTAAAGCAATCCTCTACACACAGTGGCACGCGACAGGATTCGCAACAATAGGAGGTTCTTATTTTTTTTTGCCATTTTTCAGGCAAATAAAACAGCGCTTCCTGGATCCCAGTGAGACAGGCCAATGTGTGGAGAGGATAAATCTATTAGGTTGATGGTGCGTAGATCTACTGCTAGACACAGTATATCTACGGCTTTGCGGACAATGTGATAGATGGTTTAAAAGGATGGTATCTACAAGTTGAAGACGATAAGCTAAATGATCATGATGTTTATGAGTAGATGATTCTACAAGAATGCGAGAGTTGAGAATGAATACATTGAGAAAGCGTTTGAAAAGTTTAATGTACCATTTTTTGCAACGTTTCCTTTCTATTAAATAAGGCTCCAACATCTGATCTTTTAAGTCTACACCCCCCATGTATTTATTGTATCTCCAGCACGACTTGAGGTTTAAAACCTTCCTTACGAGGTAATGGTCTAGAAGAGACTCTAGGCAAGGCTGTAGATGCACCATGACAAGTGGTAATCATGGTTACTCTTTTCTTGTCTTGCCATGCTAAAACAGTGACATCACCTGAATGTCTGGCGATGTACTCTCCCCTATTAAGAGGAGCCTTATTTACTACAATGGGAACATCGCTACGGGAAGATCTCAAAGTACCAACGCAGTCGGTACCATTGAGCTTCAGAAATCTAGCTAATGAGGGTGAATTGTACCAATTGTCCATAAACAATCTATATCCTTTGTTCAGTAAGGGACCCATGAGCTTTTTTACAACAGCTGTGCTTTTAAGCACTCCGGGCGACCGCTCCAGATCTGTTTCCGATTCTTTACCGGTATAAACAATGAACGACCACAGGTAACCGGTGGTGCTCTCACAAAGCTCGAATGATTTGATCCCAAACTTAGAAGCTTTGTTATGAATATACTGTTTGAACCCCAATCTACCTTTCCAAAGTGTAAGGCTTTCATCTATACAAATGTCTTGACTTAAAAATATATAATTGGATTGAAAAGCTGAATTTAAATGTTCTAATATTAGTCTCAAACGGTGTAAACGGTCAAAGCTTCTGACGCCAGTGTTGGAGGGATTTTCGTTTTCTAAATCGGAGGACTCTACAAAATGTAATGCTCTATTTAACATTTCATACCTTCTCCGTGTAAAGATGCGCCTGAAAACTTCCGTTTTCAAAAGAGAATTGACAGAAAAACAACTGGTAACAGTTGGCATTCTGACGACCCCCAACGTCATCCAGAACGAAAAAAGGCATAAAATCTCATGCGAATTAGTGGGGAACCATTCAGCCTGGAATGCAGCAGAAGTGATTTTCGAAGCATAAAGGTTCGTCTCGGCCGCGATTAAACCTAAGACCTCTTCGTTCCAATAGGAACGGAAAGCGTCGTAGGCCGAATCGAAAAACCGAACCGGACTAGTACGCTCTGGAAGAAAATCTTGTTCCCGACTTTGAAAGGTATCCATAGGATACCACTCAAAGTCAGGATCCCGGCATTCCAGTCTATGGGGACCATCACCTCCATCGCTGGCGTCGACAAATTCGTCCTCACTCTCACTAGCTACCCTTCCTCGTTCAGTAATGTCAGCCACGGCATCACCTTGCGATCTCCTCTGCCGTCTCCTCACAACATCCGTCGCCAAAATCACCAATTCCGGAGGGACGTCGGCATCAGTCAACCAAATTTGGTGGAGTGGTTCACCCACCACCCACTGCCGTCCTCCTCTACGGCCCCTGCTAGGATACCTACCCCCGCGTGTACTCTGTCCTCGCACGCCACAAAGTAAAATTAAAATATAAGGGCTGCCCCATACAAAAAATACAAATGTTGGCCTAATTTTGCTCTATAATAGTACGGAACCCTTCGTGCACGAGTCCGACTCGCACTTGGCCGATTATTACTATTGTTTGAACCGATGTTTAAGTACACTAACATGATGTACTATCACTATCCCGTAATGTTTCGCGCTAGCTTCCTTTTCCTCAACCTTTGATACTTTGCCATCTTTGACAGCCGGCACCCCTTATTTGCGGCCAGATTTAATTAGGCACACCTATATTATAATAATAAGAGGAAAATAAGCTTCCATTTGATATATAAAAGATCAATATACGTTATGGATGCTACGTATGGATGGTACCTGTTCACACCTGGTTACAATAGGGTTGCGGCCGGGTGCCCAACGGCACACCGGATTTTTCTAAATCTCTATACTCATTGCCATGAAATGAACGATATTTGTTTACAATACCTTATGATTACATTTTATCCCGCAAACTCAATTTTTCAAAAATTTTTTTAATTATATTTGCGGCCACATTTGGACTGGCACCCCAGTGGAAATATGTTCTCCTTATCATAAATATTTGTAAAAATGTGGTTTTAAGCGTGTACTCGATACCTGCACAGTTCTGCAGTCGTATCTCGTACTATTAGAAGAATAATAATAGGGCGAGGCCGCCAATTTTTGCTGTTAAGACGCAGAAAAATTTTGCGAGAGAAAGAAAATCTACGCTGCTTGTGACGTTGGAGCACCTAAATTGTAGGGAATTTATTTCTCTACGCTATCATAGCGTTGAGAAATATGCCGTAGGAGCACCAAAATGATATAGCGTAGAGGCTATCATAGCGTAGAGAAAATCAAACTTATCTCTGTAAATAATACACAATGCGGTTTGTATTATAGCCCCAAACATGGCCCTTTTGACTACTCAACATGATGCATTGATCGTTTTTAAATGTTAAACAGTTATACTTACATTTGTGTCACAAAAAAACTTCCTTTGAAAAAACTGTGTACACAGCCCGACTGAGGTTCAAATGTGAACTGTCGAGAAATGGCGAATATTACGAGATTTTCCATAGAATACGTAAAAACTCAGCGTTGCCACATCCCGATTTTGCCTTCCCTAACACCCAACGATAACAATAAATCGGTATTATTGATGACGTTTAAAATGTGGGGTAGAATTGATGTTTCTAACGATTCATTTGATTTGAAAAAAATTATAAAGGAAGTTATCTTAAAATACTATAAGAATTAATGAGGTAATAGCCATTTATATAAGTATTCATAACATATCAGATTTATCTTCAAATATGTCATACTTACTGCTGCAGCGACAGTTTAAGTGCGCCTTCTTTTCTAATGTTTAATTCTAATGCATGTTTGAGCACTTTGTTTTCTTCGTTAGAATCAGTTTTCGAGCATAAGATAAACACAATACTTTTTAAAATACAAAGGGCGGAGAAAAATAATTGCAAAATCAGCAAAAATTGGCGGCCTCGCCCTTATAATAATAAAATGTAAAATTTTTCGTGCTTTTTCAGAGGTCCTCTCAAGTGACTATGACGACATTGACGCATGCAGGACGGTGGTCCGATTTGAAAAATTCTTTCAGTGTTAGGGCCGGCACGGCACGGCACGGAAAAACACGGCACGGCGCCGTACGGATCCGCGTCGTAAGAATTCACGGCCCGCGTCGTAAAAACCAAGGCACGGCGCCGTACGGCGTCGTACGACGTCGTGCCGTAGAAACTCACATAGAAATTCAAGATGAGTTTCTACGACGCGACGTCGTACGACGCCGTACGGCGCCATGCAGTAGTTTTTTACGACGTGCACCGTACGGCGCCGTGCCGTGTTTTTGTGTCCCGGCCCTTAGATAGTCCATTTATCAAGGAAGGCTATAGGCCATATTTTATCACGCTAAAACTTATAGGAGCGAAGAAATAGAGGAAAATGTGAAAAAAACGGGGGAAAATTATTTGAAAGGGCTTATTTGAACGCGCTAATCTCAGGAACTACTGATTCGATTTGAAAATTTATTTCAGTGCTAAATAGCCCATTTATCGAGAAAGGCTATAGGCTATATTTTATCACGCTAAGACTAATAGGAGCGAAGAAATAGAGGAAAATGTGGAAAAAACGGGCAAAAATATTTGAAAAGGCTTATTTGAACGCGCTAATCTCAGGAACTACTGGTCCGATTTGAAAAATTCTTTCAGTGTTAGATAGCCCATTTATTGAGGAAGGCTATAGGCTATATTTTATCACGCCAAAACTAATAGCAGCAAAAAAACAGAGGAAAATGTGGAAAAATCGGGGGAAATTATTTGAAAGGGCTTATCTCACGAACTACTAGAGCAATTTTTCTGTTATTTTGGCCAGATAGGAAGTAGAGCACGTGAAGGATCATAGGCTATTGTTTGTGGACTAATTTGTCTGTGAAATATCTAATTTACGCGGGCGAATTCAATATTTCCCTTGGCTACAACATCGCGCGTAAACAGCTGGATCGATTTTGCTGAAATTTGGTTTAAGTAGATATACCTACTTTGAGTCCCGGAAAAGGACATCCTGTCCTTTTCCATTTTGTCCCGGAAAAATGTACGGCTACCGCACAATATACTTTTATGATTTGTGCGTAAAGTATTCAATCGATTTTGATGAATTTTGGTATGGAGATACTTTGAGTCTCGGGAAGGACAAGGGATATATTTTGCCGCGGAAAAATGTACGGTTCCCACAAAATGTACCTTTATGATTTCCTTTATGAATTGATGTTTCTAACGATTCATTTGATTTGAAATAGTTTATAAAGGAAGTTATCTTAAAATACTATAAGAATTAATGAGGTAATAGCCATTTATATAAGTATTCATAACATATCAGATTTATCTTCAAATCTGTCATACTTACTGCTACAGCGACAGTTTAAGTGCACCTCTTCCACGTCGGATTGTATATTTTAAGCTATTTTCTTACCTTTTTTTATGTTTAATTGTAAATATATTCTTAGACTATTATTGGAACTCAAATAATTCTAATGCATGCTTGAGTACTTTGTTTTCTTCGTTAGAATCAGTTTTCAAGCATAAGATAAACACAATACTTTTTAAAATACAAAGGGCGGAGAAAAATAATTGCAATATCAGCAAAAATTGGCGGCCTCGCCCAATAATAATACAGTAATAATTAATACGTAACATTATGCAAAGCACCGAGGCTATTAAAATAATCAATAGGCAACAAGTATAAAAATGCACGGAGCGTCACACAAGCTAATGAGCATGGTCACCTGATGGGAAGTGAGTCTATTAGCGTTCATAACAACGTAGCGGAAGACGTGGGTGAGGAGGGATTTCTATTTATAACGGCGTTTTTATCCTCGCCCAATAAAAACGAAAGCTGATTTGAGATTTATTACACAGAGAACCTGATTGCTAATTTCCCGCGACGATCACAACCAATATCACAAGTCACATTCAGTGGCGTAGCTATAGGGTGGCAGAGGTGGCAAAATACCACGGGCGCTCGACCCGAAAGGGCCCCGGCCCAAGACACCGTGAGGTCAGAATTTTTACACATTGTATTATTATTAATGTGACGATTTTTACTGATAGGGCTCCATCAATTTGCCACGGGTCCCGGATGTTATATTTACGCCACTGATCACAACACAACAAAATATGTCAATATTGCCGAAAGTGGCCGAAACTCAAAAACTCAAACTCAAACTCATTTTTTTTATTCAGAATAAATTTTTGCAAATATTTTCTGAAAGTCTACATGATGCCTACCACCGGAAAGCCATTACGATCCGGGATTTATCTAGCCGTACGGCATCGTGCGACGCCATGCCGTGGTTTTTTCGTCGATTTTTGTCGATTCCCACGACACGGCGCCGTACGACGTCGTGCAGTGTTTTTGTGTCCTGGCCCTAACAACCACATTTTTTCCTAAAAATATCCACAGCCGAACATAGAACCTCCTTTTTTGGAAATCGGGAAATGTATATCTATCAGCGACTTACATAATATACAAGGTCTGCTTGTCTGGCGTATTGGAAACGCCACACGTGACACGACAAAGACAGCGAATTATTATAATGGGAGACAGGATATAATAATAGATCAGGGAAAAAGTCTTTTCGCATTATAGTATGTATGAACTTGTCATAATTAATATCTATAGTTCTTGGAATTTACGAGCGCGCGTCGCCCTTAGTTGTGTGAGTGACCATATCTATACACGCGTACATGGTTCGCTCGCTACTGACGGCTCCGTCAGGTACGCACACTAACGAAAATGTCTATTCACATTTCCAACCACAAATAAAGGCTACGAGCACTCGTAGATTGCAAGAACTATACCAATAATTGTATTTGGCTGATTTTGGTATCATTAAAATGTTTTAATTTTACAGAAGACAATTCCAAATTGAAATTACTAATTAGGTAAATGTGAGATTTTCATTTGTTTTTCTTATTGTTAAAATGAGTGACTATAATGAAGAAATTTGATACCTGTACATTTTAAAATTTTATTACAAAAAATTTGTGATGCTTATGGACCTAATTGCAGTACCTATCTGTGAGAGTAGCGCAAAGGTTTAAGCGTTTTCAATCCGGAAATTTTGATATCAAAGATGCATGTCGCTGGTCGCCCTGTTGCGGACATAATTGATGCCATTTTTGAAAAAGTGGAGCAAGATCGGCATATTAGTAGTAGTTCACTACGATGCGATGTAGCTGAAGAACTGGGGATTGACCACAAAACGGTTTTGGCGCATTTGAAAACAGCTGTATACACAAAAAAGCTCGATATTTGGGTGCCTCAAGAGGCATGAGCTCACTGAAAGAAACCTAATGAACCGTGTACTCATTTGTGATTCTATATTATTTATGAAACTGAACCATTTTTGAAGAAGCTGATAACTGATGATGAAAAGTGGATCACGTACGGACAAAAACGTGCGAAAAAGATCGTGGTCAAATTCCGGTCAGGCTTTACATACTGTGGCGAAACCTGGGTTAACTCGCAACAAGGTGATGCTGTGTGTGTGGTGGGATTGGAAGGACATTATTCATTATGAGCTGTTACCGCCAGACAGGACCATCGATTCTGAACTGTACTGCGAACAACTGATGAGATTAAAGCAAGAAGTTGAGAGAAAGCATCCGGAATTAATCAATAAAAGGGATATGGTTTTTCACCATGATAACGCTAGACCTCAGTCCTCACACATTTTAAGACACTCAGCAAAAATTACGGCAGTTTGGCTGGGAGGTGTTAATGCATCCTCCGTATAGTACTAACCTTGCACCTTCAGATGTCCAACTGTTTCGGTCGCTGTAGAATTCCTTAGGCAGTGTCAGGTTGACATCACAAGAAGACTGCCAAAACCACTTGTCGCAGTTTTTTCATCAGAAGCCCCAAAATTTTTATAGCAATGGGATCATGTCCCTACCAACATGATGGCAAAAAGTTATCGAACAAAATGGTACGTCTATATACTTTAGTCAGTTGTAAATAAAGTTTATATAAAAAAATCTTTTGAATGTTTATATAAAATGCGAAGAAACTTTTTCTCCAACCTAATATATATATATATATATATATATAGTTATAATATTATCCAGACAGCATAACTTGACACTTTATCATAATAATATTATTTTATTGACGCAAACAAAATATGAGGCAAGAGTGCAAGACGCATTGGCAATGTATCATCGAAGAAATTGACTCGATCATAAACAGTTAACGGGCCTACGTCATTTGGTCAGGTTACGTCAATTCAATGTCGTGATCCAGCTGGCCCTCAGGCTGGCCGGTTAGACGTAACGCGACCAAATTGCGCAGGTCAGCTATCTGCCTATGAATCAACTTCTCTGATAGTATGTATCGAAGAAGAATAAGTAAGTGGCTGAGATTCACAAATCTGAACGTAAAATTGCACTGAGCCTTCTCTTGGTGGAAGTGGTGGAGACTGAAACAAAGGACTGCCTTTGTTTCAGACTTCACCACTTCCATCAGGGGAATATCCTCTTAAACTACTTAGAGACCCATCTAATAGTGAGAAAGTTTTAGGTACCATTTTTGACAGCGATATAAGTGAGAGTCGCGAACAGTGTACTCAGCGGCAGACATCGGCCATAGAAGCTCTCCCTGTCGCACTCCTGAAGAGTTCTGATCTCCTCTTGTGTGAACTCGTAGTAGCCCTTAAATGGCAGTAAATTTGATTACGGTACTAAAACTATTTTATTTTCGATGTAAGCACCAAAAAATTGGGGTAGATTTGTGAACCTTAGCCATGTAGATTATTATTGGAGTATTTCTGTACTTTCTAGTACAAACGTGAAAAGCTAACGATGAGGATTATAATATTATGGCATAAAAATATTATAGCACATTATAAATATTATAATTTTTTAAGAACTCCTTAATTACTTGGCACATACTTAGATTATAAAAAATAGAAACCCGACATTAATTTAAAAGCATTGGATGTTGCGCAAGCCCTAAGTACAGATCTAAAATTACTTAAAGTAGTAATAAGTCGAATAAGTCTTCAGCTAGCCAGAACTGATAAATATTAAAGTTTCCATTAAACGACTTACTATGATAGGTGGTTTCTGTTCTATTTGCCTGACTGGAGGACGTAGCATTTTGGGTAAAAAGTCAAGCAATCTATTTTCCTTAGCCACTTCCGGATTTGTGTTATTTGCCATGTTGTTCTTGATTTACTTCATGATTTATAAATTTTTTAATATATTATTATCTAAAAAAGTACCATTATATTATTATTCCTTTACATTTTTGGGATGAATAGTAGGATGAATGTCAGATGTGATATTATTATTTTTCTCTATGGATGTGATGGAAAAACATTGACATATTGTGGAAAAATCAGTTTGTTACCAAAGAAAATATTATAACCACTGGTTTGTTGCAATCAAGTTTGTTGTTATTTTTGATAGGTTGCGTTGGCGTTGCTCCATGGTTACTCCCAGATAAAAAAAAAATACTCAAAAGGTGTCAATACCACTGACTTCTATTAAACAATGGAGATCAGTGTGACAATAATTATACCCATAGTCAGCGGCTACACGGTCAATTTTTCATCAATCTGATCCATCAATCTGGTACTGATTGACGAAAATTTGATCGTGTACGACTCGGATTGATGGATTGATCGTATTTTTAATATGAACTTTTTATAACCATCAATATTCCGTCAATCAGATTGATGGATCAGATTGATGAGAATTTGACCGTGTAGCCTGTGACATACAATACATATTTCCATAGAGAAATATAATCGGCATATTTCTGTCTTTAAAAATGTCAAATTACCAGTCACAACTCACAACAATTAATAATTAAAATAATTTTTCTAAAAGTTTATTATAATTTAGTAATTCGTTAGAGCTTTGTTAGTGCTTACGAGAAATATTTGCAAATGTAGAAAATATGGGGGTCGGTCCTGTGTTTTTTCTTTTACTTACAATCGTTAGAACCACATTATCTTACAGAGATTATCCAGCTTCTCCAATGCCTGATTATGATTTAGACGATGATACAAGAGAATCGAGATCACGTTCGCATTATTCTACACAAAATTCACAGCATGATGATGATGATCAAGATTATGAATATGACGACAAAGGTATTATAGCGAGTTTGTTTTAATATCTTCATGACAATTCAATACACCACTTACCTACTTAGCTTACCGATTATATTTATTTTTAGGCGATAACTCCAAGTCACCAAAAGATTTCTACGTTGATGATGCCATTTCATCCAAATCTATAAGGGACAAAACTGACACGGATTTATACAACGAACAAGAAATGGAGCAACAAAGCAGAATACGAAAGACGATAAGACATAAAAATACTGAGTTAGATTACGAGGACGATGATAGAGAAATGAAGTACCATAAATTCGATGTAACGGTCAAGAGTCACAATCGTCACATCGAAGATTATATCGATAAAGAAGATTATCATTTAAAAGATGACGAATACAAGGAAAACGATGAAAAGGAAAGAAAACGATACAAAAGTAGAGAATTTAATAAAAGAAAGCCTAGACGAAAACCAAGAGATAGGCCTACAAAGGTGATAATAGGAGATAACGAACATGCTCAGAGTAATAATGAGAAAATCATGAGACGGAAAACTAGAAAAGATTTAACACAAGAAAAGTCTGACAAAGAAGCCATGGCAAAAGCAATGTTAGCAGAAACATTTGATGATATAAAAAGGGTCAACAATTTCAAGGACAATCTTCCACTTATAATAAGGCAACCAGGTAATTTTTTAAAATTAGTTCTTACCGCTATATATAAATATGTAAGTACTTAAAATTATCCCCATTTTCTGTAAAATTCTAAAATATGTTTTTGTAAGTCACTTTGTCATTAAATCGTAAAATATTATGTTCCATTAACATTATTGAAGACACAACGTGCATTTATAAAAAAATTGAAGATCGTTTTTAAATATTTAGTGCAAAATGTTGATAATTTTTTTACTATTTAGTAAACCTGACGGAGTTTTCAAGTCATAGATATTCAGACGTATTACCATATCGACGGGCGGACAAAGTTGATGCCACTTCTCCAACATCATTTAATGTTTCTGACCCACTGACTTTAACCATTAATAATACTCAAACTACGGCAAACAAAACTGAGCTATCTCTAGCAGAAAGATCACGTTTGTCTATCCTCAAAAAAGTTCTTAAAAAGGAGAATTCTAACATTACAAAGACTACCAAACCACCAATTTTGATGCAAGTAACGAATAACATGCAAACAGTTGTATTAGTGGAGGCAAATAATCTAGATAATGATAGAAAGAAAGCTAGACGAGTCATGGACGATAACCCGGAAACGATTAAAAGAGCTAAGCATTTGATGCGACAGAAGTTAGTAGCTAATGCGAGAAGAATTGAAGATCTCACTGACAATTGGGATGAAATAGTCTGCGACTATATCGACGTGAATCTTCTGAATTCTGCATCTCAGACAAACATTTGTTATGTTTTGTGTTGTATGAAATTAATTGTGACTTTGGTACTTGAGTTTTAAAACTTTATTTATATTTTGTTGTTTTTTCTTCGTCACCTGATAGTGAGAGCTAGTCCACACTGCGCGTTGCGTTGCGTTGCATCGTCGCAACGCAAATATTTTGACGCATAGCCGGCCACACGGGCGCTGCGCCATCGCAGCGAAATCACGAAGCAGTCTGCAGCGCTGCGTCGACGCAACGTTGACGCAACTTTGACGCGACGCGCCGTGTGGACTAGCTCTGAAAGTATAGTCGTACTGATTAATTGTAAATAGGCATTAATTCATAAAATTAAAATAAAATACACATACTAAAGTACTAAGTCTAGGTACATAATAAGTACCTTAAAATAGGAAAGACAAGAAATACCAATCATTACAAAGTTTTACAATTTTGTAAATACCTTAATACCTTCTGCAAGTGCTAAATAAGTTTTTATGTCACTTTTTTTTCGACTGCCACAATCCATACGCCGCACTCAGAGAGATTTAGGGCCTGCTTCACCACATCCTAAAAAGTGCCGAATTACGGATATATGCTATCCACAACTTTTTGATAGATTCTCCATACTCTATGTGTCAAGTTAAGTGGTGGATAGCCTATCCAGCATTTATCAGGAAGAGGTGAAACAGGCCCTTAATGATTATCTAATGGAGATCTAGACGATTTATGCTCCAAACCTACTTTTATATCGATTTTCAGTTGAGTAATCGTTAAATACATTTGGGTCGGTGACTACCTGGCGACCGCTGGTCATTTTATAAAGTGCTGTTGAGGTATCATCAAATCTTTAATAATTTTAGACGAGACCACATCCGGAGCAATCATCGCGCGAGAGCTCAGCGAGATATTAGGGCATCGTCAGCGCAAGGAGGTATCCATCCCACGTCTACCGTCCACTTTTCCCCCTCAAGCAGTCGATCCACAGATGGAAAATGAATGGAAGAGCTTCATCAGTACTAATCAGACGTCAAAACTTATACCTCTGTATGTGGTTCTGTTAATATTAAACGTTTTGATTTGCTTCACTTGAATATCTTGTTTTCTTCTATTTTGATAGCTCTAGACCAGTGGTCCCCAACCTTTTTGTCATGCGGGCCACAAACATGTTTTGGTCTCGGTGATCGCGGGCCGCAACAAAAAATTTGTAGGATTATAAAATAACATTCTTAAAAATTAACGATTTAAAAGTGGAAAAAAATTAACGACTATCACGTAGACTTTACGTTATTTTGCCGGTGGGCGTGAATTTCAGAATGGTTTAACATCACGCGGGCTACAAATAAAGTCCCGGCGGGCCGCGGGTTGAGGATAGCGGCTCTAGACTTTGCGACTATGGTGGAAAATTAAAAGAGTACTTTGTAAGAGCGTTTGCGGGCTTCTAGGAGGGAATACTCTCTCTTATTGAAAGTGCGCTGTACTATCTTAGAATCTCGCGCAAACCAATAATATTTTTTATGTGTAATATTGCGTAAATAATTATTATTCCTAATAACATAATAAGGAAAGTTGCAATTGCAAAACCATTTGTAATTATTCGACGTTATTGAAATCTGCAATTCCTACTACCTACACTAGATAACTCTCATTGTGGCCAGAGATCTAAGTTAAATCTGTTTATTAATTTTTTATTTTTATTTATTCACAAACTATTTACTGTACTTACTTACTTAATAATTACTATTATAGCAAGGTTTGTGTAAAATTAAGTAAGTAAGTACCTAAAATATTACAAAACGAAAAGAGCCCAAAACAATAATTTTGGATTTACTTTCTCATTAGGGATGCTGAAAATTTGTTTATTTATGTACTTACACATTATATTGATTTATAGGATTTTCATATTTAACTATATCAATTAACACACACATTAAACGGTACTAACGACTCATAATAAATTTGTAACTATTTTAATAATGAGGAATCTGGACACCGTCCAATTCAAAAAGCATTCATCTTAGCAAAATTTTACCCCCGATGTTTATGACAATGCTCTGAAAATGACAAAGTTCTGAACTCATATTGTTATTCCATTTAATGGCTTACTACAGTAATTTATTAGTTGCTACAGTAGGTAATTATTATTCTACTACTAGACAATCTAGACATACCGTAGACTTCGTTCGTGCGGATAAAAAAAGGAAAAGCTTTCTGTTATAACCCTCTTACTAATAAAAATAATATGAGTGAATACTCGTATACTCGTACATCTTATATATAAAATTCTCGTGTCACAATGTTAGGCCGCGTACTCCTCCGAAACGGCTTTACTGATTTTAACCAAATTTTATATGTAACTGTATACTGTATATGTAACTGTTATAATGTACATATGGGTACTTTTTATGTTGATAAGTGCATTTGTTGAATAAATAATAGTAAATTATTACAACTCGAGACTAACGGCGACCATTGTTTGTGCGACGGGACGGGACGGGAGTTGACGGGACGTTACCATGGTAATATGACATATTTAGTCACTTCAATAAAATAATAATATTATGTTCGAAATACTTTATATTATTATGGCAAAGCAACGTTTGCCGGGACAGCTGCTAGTATAGTATAAATATCTCGCTGATGTACGCTGATCTTTGTCCGCTTGTCTTTGTCTGATTGTATTGGAAAAGTCTAATGACAGACATAGAAAGCGGGTCCGGACCACTATATGTATTAGTAATGGTCGATTTACACGGGTGACTCGGGTCGATTTTAGTCGCGCGGCAAGTCACCAGTCGAATCGCCTGTCCAACCCGAATCGCCACCCCATTTACACATTCTACAAAAATCGCCTGTGACTAGTGCCGACAAACTATCAATTTGCAGCAAGCGATCGCTTGCGACTGAGCGTTTGCACGGTCGATTTTAGTCACCAGCCGCATGCGGCCATTGGCCGCACGACTTTGGGGCTTGCGGCTAGCCGCATGCGGCGTAGTCGAAATGCCATTGACGGTCGATTTTCGCCGTGCGGCGTAAATCGTGCGGCTTTAGTCACCCGTGTAAATCCAGCATAAGAGGTTATAAAAGTAGTAAGTACTTATAATATTTTGTTCTTCCCTACTCCAAACATAAGCTTTATCAAAATCGGAGTTTCAGAGCCTATATCTTCTTTAAATAGGAGAAGTTCCTGTATGTCACCTTCAGCTATCCAGTCATTGGGGTATTTTCTGGGAGGTCCTATTGATACGGTCCATCCAGGAGAGTCGGATCTCACAGTTAATGTGCTTTAAGGACTCAACTTCAACGGCTATTATCTTCGGACGAAGGCCTTCCCCAAGAAAATTTAATCAGCTAGTGAAGTAATAATAACAATAATTTATAATATCTATGGACGCTTCACACCACGTCAGTCTGGCCCCGTGCTAAGTACATGAAGGACTTGTGTTACGGGTACCAGCTGGCTACATAAATATTGAAGTGAATACAAAAGTGAGACTTTCCGTTACTCACTCCTCCGTTTCGTTACTAACTCAGTGATTAACTCACAAATGTACGATACAGCGGCCGTACCACGAAACCGTTTTGAGACTCGAACAATCGTACGAGAATGCCGCGTCTTACTCTTACAAACGAGAAATAACGTTGTTAGAGCAGGACGCGGCATTCTCGTTCGATTGTTTGATTCTCAAAACGGTTTGGTAGTAGGCCACCAGAATCGGCCAGCGGACAACGGAAGTATACATATTTAATACTTTTATACTATACATATTACACATATTATATTTTATTATATGATAAACGTTCATAACTCGGGAACTTTGAAAACTCTTTATTCCGTCGGCGGGATTAGAACCCACGACCCCCGGCTTGAGTTACCAACGCGCTCATCCATTGAGCCACAGAGGTCGTCAAAGTTTACAAGATTACGAACTTGTGTGGTTAGAACTCCAATTTAGTTTTCGTTTTTTTACGATTTAGTTTTCGAAAAATTTTGCGAGAGAAAGAAAATTGGCGGATATCTACGCTGCTTGTGACGTTGCACCTAAATTGTAGGGAATTTATTCCTCTACCCTATCATAGCGTTGAGAAATATGCCGTTGGAGCACCAAATTGATAGCGTAGAGGCTATCAAAGCGTAGAGAAAATCAAACTTATCTCTGTAAATAATACACAATGCGGTTTGTATTATAGCCCCAAACATGGCCCTTTTGACTACTCACATGATGCATTGATAGTTTTATGTGAAACAGGAATACTTAAATTTGTGTCACAAAAAACTTCCTTTGAAAAAACTGTGTACACAGCCCGACTGAGGTTCAAATGTGAACTGTCGAGAAATGGCGAATATTACGAGATTTTCCATAGAATACGTAAAAACTCAGCGTTGCCACTTCCCGATTTTACCTTCCCTAACACCCAACGATAACAATAAATCGGTATTATTGATGACGTTTAAAATGTGGGGTAGAATTGATGTTTCTAACGATTAATTTGATTTGAAAAAAATTGTAAAGAAAGTTATCTTGAAATACTATAAGAATTAATGAGGAAATAGCCATTTATATAAGTATTCATAACATATCAGATTTATCTTCAAATCTGTCATACTTACTGCTACAACGACAGTTAAAGTGCACCTCTTCCACGGCGGATTGTATATTTTAAGCTATTTTCTTACCTTTTTTATGTTTAATTGTAAATATATTCTTAGACTATTATTGGAACTCAAATAATTCTAATGCATGCTTGAGTACTTTGTTTTATTCGTTAGAATCAGTTTTCGAGCATAAGATATAATATACTTTTTAAAATACAAAGGGCGGAGAAAAATAATTGCATAATCAGCAAAAATTGGTGGCCTCGCCCATATCTCACTTACCTACCTGTACCGTCTGCATCTTCTGCACATATCTGCGGACCAATACGACCTTCAAACCTTCAATAAGAGAGCGTATTCCCGCTTAAAAGGTCGGCAACGCACCTGCAGCTCTTCTAATGTTGCGAGTGTCCATGGGCGACGGAAGTTGCTTTCCATCAGGTGATCCGTTTGCTCGTTTGCGGGGGCAATCGAGCAAAATAAGGGATTATTTTATTGAAAAGAAAACTTTATGTCTGAAGTGCCCGATATACTAAAACCAATCTACTTAACTGTGTTAGTACGCACCTAGACAACATTTTGAAAATCGGTTATTAAACGGGGGAGTAATCGCTGAACATACATTAAAAAAATATCCACATCCAGAGATGCGACGTGCAAATTGAACGCCCATGCTGTTTCTGAAATGTGTCCCGACACCAGTGTCCGATCCTCTAAATAGTACAGTAAATGAAGGCAAAAATCAGGTGCAACCTCCGATTTCGTTGAACCTCCATCGATTTGGATAAAAATTTGGGTTTAAGTACATTAAGCCCTCTTCTTTAAAAGTGACATACGCTCGTATTGCGCTTTTTTTATTTTAGGGGTGAAATCCACCCCTTTTGTTGATAATAGAAAAAATGTAGATTTAACCATTCTAGCTTAACTAATTGGGTTTAATTCGATAAAATAAACGTTTTAATGTTTTTTCCATAATATTACATGATTATTAATTAATTTTTCAACAACTTCCCTTTTGGCAACCATCCCTTTAATCGTGAAAAAACACTTTTTGTATTTCTGAACTTTAAAATCGCATATTTACATTGTTTAAACAGTTTGTTTTATATTTATGATATAACTTTTGGATAAGACTGGAATATAAACCCCTAAAAGTACCCCTTTATTGTGGAATCACGGTAAAAATTGGGTTCAAAAACTTAATAGGTTTATGTTTGAGAACCCAATTTTTTCAGTTTATTTACTTAGTATTAATTTCTTATTTATTTATTTATTTTTGCGAATTTTTTTTACTCCTGTAAATTACGCAATGTCTGAAAAATAAGCTTAATTAAGATTTTTATCAGCTTTAATGAGTTCGAATATTTTTTCATAGTTAAGATAAATTTTATTAATATATTTCAAACATTGATATTATTTAGTCCAAAATATTAAAACAACGATTTAAAACTAGACCCTCTATGCAAAAAATTGACCCAAAGGCTGAATCTGCTAGACTAGACGCACATCATTATAAAAATCCCCTCTCTTATTGAGTCGACATTTACCGTTTTGTTTACTTTCTGAATATTGAAAAACTTGAAAAGATTAACCTATATTTAGTAAGGACTAAGAACCGTACATTTTTCTGGATAAAAAGTATCCTATGTCAATATACATTCCCAAGACTCAAAGTATTTTCATATTAAATTTCAGAAAAATCGGTTGAACCGTTTGGGTGTCAAGAGGTTTTGGGTGTCTAATGTCTATCTAGACAAAAACACTTTAGCATTTATAATATTAGTATAGATGGTATAGATGTACCTAGTGACAGGTTTTCCTACAATATTTGCATCCCAAATCTCTGCTTCAAAATTGTTTTCAAAATTATTATTTTTTAACAAAAAATTAATTCGACTTCCAAGGTAAAAACAAAAGTAATACTTATTCTAAAAAGAATCAAATAATTCTTATTTCTTATTATAGTGGCGTCTTCAGACTTCGCCTAAACCTCAACTATTTCTGTACTCAATCTTCATACTTTTGAAGTCGGTACCAGCCCGGAAAAGTTCTGAGATCCTTGACATAACAATTACGCTAAGGTAAGCTGGTGCCGACTTCAAAAGCATGAAGATTGAGTACAGAAATAGTTGAGGTATAGTGTGTCGCGGACTTAATAAATAAAATTTAGCCTATGTTCAGCAAAAATAATGTAGGATTTGCTTGGAGTAGTTTAAATAAAGCCAAAATCCTCAAACTTGTATCTATAAGGATTCAAAAGTTTTGTTGGGTACCTTCAGAACCAGGGTATATCCTGGTTCAAAATCTTACTTTTTGGTAGTATATGCCTGAAGTACTTCAGAAAAAATCGAAATCACCATATGTTCCCATATAAATTTCAAGGAGTCCCCTCGATTCCTCATGGATCCCATCATCAGATCACCACTTTTGTGAACATGGTACTAACCACGGATTCAACCCTGTACAACAACAAAAGAATCATGAAAATCGGTCATAAACGGCAAAGTTTAATAGTTGAACATACAAAAAAATATATATATAAACAGACGAACATATAACCTCCTCCTTTTTGGAAGTCGGTTAAACATTATTTTTGTTTTATCACAATAGCTCTGTTAATTTTTAAGTTATCGGGTTTATTTATGGACCATTTTAGAGGTATTTTTTAAAATTACCTTTAAAATGCATGAAGCTTTAAGATCAATTTGAACAGTACTTTTTAAAGCCCTTGGTTTTAAAAAAAATAGGGTTAAAAGGTCCCGATTTCATGGTTCTTGCAGTAAAAGTTAGGCTTTAAACGTCTCTATCTCCGTTATTTTTCATCCTATAAAAATTAAAAGAAAATCAAAAGATTTCTTAAAAAGTGGACACCAATTTCGTTCTTTATAAATTTTACGAAGGTTCAATATTTTTGATGTTATGTTCAAAACAAAATGATATTTACGAAAATTTTAATAATTTCGATTTTACTAAATCATTCTGTTTTTCAAAACTAAGCATTCTAAACCAAGAAAAATTTTTGAGGTCATTACTTATGCTAAAATAAAGAAAAGCCTTTAGGGATAACCATAAATTTGAATTATTGTAGAAATGGTCAACGTTTTATTTTCGATTTTTCCAAAAAAAATTGAAAGTGTCATTTTATTTTTATCATAACTTGTTCAATTTTGATGCTTTTAACTTTTTACAATGCTTATTAGAAAGGTATTTTTAAGAACTTTAAAAAGTTTTAAGAAGTACATGTCATTAAATGCATCGGTTTACCGTTATTTAAGTTTGAATGCTCAGACTTAGGTACTCGCCGAAAGAAAATATATAATATACAATCGCTTATAGCTCACTTTGAATGAATATAGGAAGGCATTTTGGAGTAGATATTAGTTTTTTTATTGGCTTTAATTTGGTAATTACATATTTTTCCTAAAAACCTATAGTTTCTTAGTCAATTATGAAAAACCGCTTTAAGACAAGTATTTTTCTCACGCAAAAACATGATCTTTGATCTTTAATAACTCCGAAAGTATTGGTTTATTCAAAAAACTTTATATAACAAATTTTGCTTAAAGTTTGTGTGTCTATTGATTCTTGGGATTATTTTTATAAAAAAAAATTCAACCCCCGAGAAGGGTTGGCATCCACCCCCAGGGCAAGAGCGCAAGTTGGCACTATGTCACTTTTGTTTCTTAGGGTATCCTCCACCTACTTACCAATTTTCATGAAAATCGATGGAGGTTCGACGAAATCGGAGGTGAAAACCTTCACTGCCTCCACTAAAAGTCTGATGTCATGTATGGCTTATTTTATCGACAAGTAGGCTTGGACATCGGTGTTGGGACACATTGTAGGTATATTATGTTTTAATTATAGCTAGTACTACTCTAACTAGCGCTTTCGATTTGCTAACGTAAAAAAAATACCAATCAATAACGCAGTTAAATAATAACCTTTATAGAAAATCTACATAAGCTCAATTGTTATGCAGTGCCGCGTCGCATTTCGTTTTGACAACGTGTGAAATAACCTTAAAATTTACCTTAGTTACAGAATGATAGTACCAGATAGTACTCCAAATGTTTTATTCTTATCAGATAACAGAGATATGTGATAAAAATGATTTTATACGTCTTCACATAGCATCATTTATTTACACCGTATGAAGGAAATAACTTAATGTAGGGGCATCTTATTATCTTTTTTAACATAATATTTTTAAGATTTTGTTTTGTATTTAGTGAAAAGGTGGAAAGATTTTTACTCGCTTTGAATAGGTTTTTACTATGCTAGATCCACTCTGCGGAAACTCGCAGGATGTAAAAGTGTCTAGACCTTAGTTAGTATAGACTATAGACCATAGTTAAGGTACATATGCTTCTTTTTACATTCCTTGAGTCTATTCTACTTATACCAAATTGCGGAAAAATTCTATGACCGTATTAAAATTAAGTATAATTTAATTATATGTATGCCAAGTAATAATGTGTACCTAATTTTAATGTATTCGGCAGTGTCACGCTGTGTTGCCAACTCTATACATTTCCTTCCAGTTCCCAGGATATTACTCACAAAAAAATCATTGTTACATTATAAATTATTTTTTAGACCTACATACTCCATTTTAAGGTTCCGTATCTAAAAGGTAAAAACAGGACCCTATTGCTGAAACTTCGATGTCTGTCCGTCTGTCTGTCCGACTGCCTATCTGTCTGTCTGTCTCCAGGCTGTATCTCAATAACCGCAGCCGCTATAGCTAGACTTCTGAAATGTTCACAAATTGTGTATTTCTGCTGCCGCTATCAACAAATTAGTTACTAAAAACGAAATAAAATCAATATTTAAGGGGAGCTTCCATACAAAATACTCAAATATATTTACACTTTAATTAAGTATTAATAATAAAATTATAAGAAAATAAATAATTCGCTTATTTTTGCTCTATAATGGTACGGAACCCTTCGTTCGCGAGTCCGACTTGCACTTGGTCGATTTTATTTAATAATATTTTAATTGTGCTTAAACGTTTATAGAGAAAGTCGAATAAGGAACGCTCCAGGAAAACGTTAGAGATTTTACTCTGTACTTCAGAATGTACGAATAATAAAAACTAGTCAGAATAGATTAAAACAGAAGACTATTTTTTATAGACTACGAAAGCTAAGTCTGACTACTAATTACTTGGAGATTCTATGACAAGGAATATTTTTATTATATTGTTACGTGCTAGGGTTCGAGGATTCGGAGAGAAAGACCTGGTGACTCTCTTTGAAGACTTTATTCACAAACACTAGCTCACACAAATCACTAAGTCCAAACACTAAGCACTAGATCCAAATCACTGAGCACTATCACTGTCCTAGGTCGTAGCCGAGTCCTAGGTCACAATCACTCACTATTGATCACTTGTTCTCACTTCGAAGTCACCTTGATGATCGCTTGTATCAAACTGAACTGATTGCCGGCTTGTTTACCTTTTATATGGCCCGCCATACTTTCTGGAACGTTCCATTCTGGACTGTTTACGTAAACACGCAATTCACAAAAACAAGGGTTGGACTTTTCTAGAAAGTACGCGCAACTGTCGCGCGCAGGTAAACAACTGCCCGTATCCGTAACAATATTCTAGAATCTAGATTATTATTTTTAATCTGGAAAAAAATTCGATGACTAAAGGAAAAAAAGATGGGTTGCACTCCGGGAGTGCCGGCAGAAGTGAAAACTTGATTATTAACGTTGAGCATTATTTTTTCAACCCATTTTTTATGAAAATCGATAAAAAAATAAAACGATCGTTTTAATTAATTAATCGAAACTCTTACAATTGATTAAAAAATATCGACAATCGAAAAAAAAAGCTGCTGTCAGACAGACTGTCAGACACTTCTCGCGACAGTTGTCTTGCAGGTGGAAACGCGGCCTTAATCAGCGCATCTGCTAAAGAACTCATTTCCCCGACTGTACGTTTCTGCTAAACAACTCATTTCCCCGACTGTACATTTCTGCTTAGCACAATTTTCCCCGACTGTACATTTCTGCTAAACAACTCATTTCCCCGACTGTACATTTCTGCTAAATAACTCATTTCCCTGACTGTACATTTCTGCTAAACAACTCATTTACCCGACTGTACATTTCTGCTTAGCACAATTTTCCCGACTGTACATTTCTGCTAAACAACTCATTTCCCCGACTGTACATTTCTGCTAAACAACTCATTTCCCCGCTGTTCATTTCTGCTAAGCAACTCATTTCCCCGACTGTACATTTCTGCTTAGCACACGACTGTACATTTCTGCTAAGCAACTCATTTCCCCGACTGTACATTTCTGCTAAACAACTCATTTCCCTTACTGTACATTTCTGCTTAGCACAATTTTCCCCAACTGTACATTTCTGCTAAACAACTCATTTCCCCAACTGTACATTTCTGCTAAACAACTCATTTCCCCGACTGTACATTTCGTTCGAGTTCGAGTTCGAGTTCGAGTTCGACACAAAACACTACCCTCCAACCGTCTTACGCGTTTTGTATGGTTTTTCGATCAACACGAAAATCTGGCGCGAGTTTCACAGTTTTTACCCATCCCACAAAAGTGCTCAACGCCGTTAAAGATGTTTTCACTTCAAAAAATCGATTCACAATAATTAAGGCAGGCTTTTTGAAGTTCCGAGTTTGTTACATTACTGAAGAAAATCGTTTTTAAGTAACAAACTCGGAACATTATAAATCATTATCATTAAATTATAATAATTATATTCTTGTTCCCATAATATTTTTATTGTATTTTATATAAACAATCCCACGACTAATTTGAATATAATTAGGTATGCTGATTAGCGTACGCGTTTTGATTACTTTACCCAGAACGTGTGGTTTTGTAATATTATTTGTTTCACACCGAAGCCATCACTCGTTATAAATAGAATACTCAATACACCATTCAAAATAATAAATTATGTATTGAATTCTCCTATTCATCGGGCCAAGTAATATAATTATTTTTTGAACTAGAGCTCTACATTTTTAATTTAATTAACAGAGCGCCATCTATCGGACAAAGCTTCTTAGTTCGCGTACCGAAACAGGGATGGCGCCAGCGGTCGAGCAGTGCAGTGCGAGGATTGATTGAGGAGTGCGCGGCGGGAGGGCGGTGGCGCGGGCCGCGGCGGGGGAGGGTTCTGGCGCTGCAGGCGGCGGCCGGCGGCTCAGTACTCTATGTTATTTATTCGCCGCGCGAGCCGCCGGCCGGAGGTCGCTCGTGGAGTGTTGCGGGGCCGGCTTCCCCCGTCCCGTGTTGATATCGTATCCGCCGGTGTTCTAAGTGATTATTATGAGCGACAGGGACAGGTCGTCACCCTCCCTCACGGACACCCCGCTGAAGACGTACATAGGCCGGCACGACGACGACTACCCATTGATAAATGGAAACGGTGAGTGGAGCGAAGTTCAGGTGTCGGATTGTCTGTGGGCGATCACGCGCTCGGCGCCGCGTGCTCGCAGCGGCCCACTGGGTCACCGCGCGCGCCGCCCGGCTTAGCATAATTCCCGCATTTTCCGCACTGTTTTGCCGCATCGTCTCGATTTCGATCGACCCCCTAAGAGCCGCATGTAGAGCCTCTCTCGTGCTCGTGCTGTGGTGGTGACTGGTGAGTCGGCGCCGCGGGCTGATCCGATCGATACCCTGCGACCTCAGTGTTCAACTTGGCCGCACTTTTTTTGGGATACTTTTTGCCCGATGCGTTGGACACACTCCGAGCGGGGAGATAGAGTCTCAATGTCACTGAGCGGCAGTGCTAGAATGCGAATGCAGCCGCGGGGCCGCTAGCTCTGCTCTCGTCCGAAACTATTCTGAGTCAGTTGGGAGTGACGTTTATTTATTGTAAGTCGGAATCCGCGAGGAGTCGAACTCGTAAATAATCTTCGGTACAGTTTAAAGTTTCAGACACCGATAACTAAATTTAACCCGGCTTCCGCTTGTCTTGAGTGTTTCAATGTGCCTCTGACATTCCAAGGAAAACGGCTTTTTAAACTGTGAACCGACTATAATTAGCGGGAGAGGAGTTGATAACATTGTATATTATAGGTCACTACTCACGACTAACTAGTTATCGTATTAGATCGTTCCACATAACGCGTCCCCGACGAGCGGGTATTGAAAACGAAACTTGTATAGTTGTCAATAATACGTAATAGAGGAAGGTCATCTGTCAATACGCTTTTAAATTTTTTGTCGCGTCGCGTCACAATCTAGATAGCGTTTGCCGTCGACACTCGTCGGCATTGGGCTAACATACCTACACTAGGATACAAACACACATTAACATCTCCGAATGACTTTTACACGAGGAAGGAAAACACTCTATCTAATTTGTTGCGGACTTTAAGAGCGACTTTGAAATTGAAAGTGGTTTACCGTTTATCTAATATAGGGTTGCCAACCGTCCTGTTTTCCCAGGACATGTCCTGGTTTTTGTAGTGTCCTGGGACGTCCTGAATAGTTTTTAAGCAGCGTCCTGGGTTGTCCTGGGTTTTTAAATTTTAAAATTCGTGCGCCTCTTCTCAAATTTTACGCTACGATCTTGCATAAGACAATAGACACACAGAGCTCTCATTAATCAGAGATCCAGTCAGATTACTATTTAGTTGTAGTTTGTTTGTATTTAAAATGAACAGGCTATACTAACGTAAAGTATTTAAAAATATTCATGATTGTATTATATTGTTTATACAGGGTGCAATTAAACCTTCCTGCCAAATTTTGATATATTGATCCTTGTAAAAAATAAAAATACACGTATTTTTTCTTTTATAGTCACTCAGTACTAAAATGTTGAGAAATAGCTTCCGAAAGTTATCCTAAAAAACACTACAATTAATGGACACGATGCATTTTTTTTGGTTAAATGGACTCTCCTAATCTATATATATATATATATATATATATATATATATATATATATATATATATATATATATATATATATATATATATAAAACTCAAAGGTGACTGACTGACATGGTGATCTATCAACGCACAGCCCAAACCACTGGAAGGATCGGGCTGAAATTTGGCATGCAGGTAGATGTTATGACGTAGGCATCCGCTAAGAAAGGATTTTGATAAATTCCAACCCCAAGGGGTTTAAATAGGGGATGAAAGTTTGTATATAAAAATACTTCTTAACGCGAGCGAAGCCGCGGGCAAAAGCTCGTAAGACCTAAGCCCTGGAAAAAATTTGGCAGGAAGGTTTAATTGCACCCTGTATAGTATCGTATTCAAGTATTATTGATATTATTATTATTCAGAGAATACAAATTAAAGTAAAAAGAGACTAATGTAAATGTCTTAATTTCTAATTTACTAGAGATCGCCCAATGGTCGAAATTCGACCTAAAATAAAAAATTAAATTATAAGTTCCCAACGCTTTTCTGTTGTCAAAATATTGACTATCATTTTTTAGACGAAATTCCTGCTACAGTCTCAGGCGTTCTGTTTTTAAACTGAGTTGTCCTGGTTTTTGCAACTTCAAATCCTGGTTTTTTAAATTTAAGGTTGGCAACCCTAATCTAATATTACGTTGAACTGGAAGAGGAAAATATTAGTTTTATTTACACAATGTTTGAAACGTGAATTCAAAGATAATAATATTATACGCATTAACGAAGAGATAGAGTCCTTGCGTAGTTTCGAGTCATCCATACTAATATTGCAGATGCGTTAGAGTGTCTGTCCGTTGAACATATTTTGATGTAATTTGGTACGGAGGTACCTTGAATCCCGGAAAAAAGCATAGGATAGTTTTCATTCCGTAAAAATGTACGGTTTCTGCGCGATAAGCGAACTACGGCGCAGCGAAGTTTGTCTGCAACATCCAGTTTCAGAATATTATTAGTTTTTAGGATAGGATAGTTTTTAGTTTTATCAGCAATTAAAAAAAGTTAAACATTAACCAAATGTCATTTTAATGTCAAGTACTAGCCTTGATTAGCGTTAAATCGTCAAGAAACATAACTGTTGCGGAAGTGGAATCAATGTTATATTAGTTTTTGCATTATAAACACTGCAGCAGATAACTTTATTGGTGCCGTGGAAGACCATTAGTGGATAGGGGCTGCGTTTATTATCATCTTTCGGGCGTAGCAGAGACACACTTGTGGGCAGAACCCCCCATCCCCTGCAAGATGTTTAATAAAAGAATTTTCTGCGCGAAAAAAAAAGACAACTTTATTGGTCTTTTATTGACCTGAGAGTCAGTTCACAATTTCACTCCAAAAAAGTAGAGTTTGCATTATTGAGCTGCTTATAATGGTAATTAATTATTCGTTAAGAGACTTTTCGTAGATAATTAATTCTAAGTTCTAACCCTATAAAACACGCACATATTTTATGCTCTCCTAGTTATTGAAGTGGCATAAAAACCTGAATTAGAGAGATTATATAAAGCGTGTTTTTTTAGTTTATTTTAAACTAACTATTATTATTTTTATAACCTCTCAATAGCCTCTCAATCTTTAAATACCAGAAGAAAATTCAGCAATTTCATTCAAAAGCGCTGAAACCCTGATTTTTATCCAGTAAGAAAGTTGTGGGAAGAAAATGATATTTACTTAAGTTATTTTAGGAGTGTATTCAAAACGGAATATTTACCCTTTATAAACCAGCACATATTATTTGAAGCAAAACCCTAGGGTACCTTTTTTTTTTAATTTATAGAATGTAGAACATGATACCAATTATAATAGATCGGATTAACGTTGTGCCTCTATTAATAGAGAATATGCTGTAATTTGTTTAATTAGAAAAGTTTTCAACGCTTTACAATCGCGAACGATCAACTTCTAATAACTACTCTCCCAACTTTACCTGACGTAAAAGATACTATCCATTTAGGCTTAGGCTCAATTATTTTATACCACAGCGGAATGGAACTGAATGGAAGCGTCAATTTCGCCTCATTCGGGTGAATTGACACCGGAGAATTCTCGAGAATTCCGAGTTCCGAATTTCCGAGTAATTCTATCTAGAATCTAAATATTTTTTTTCAAAACCTATCACTCAATTTCATCGAAGTGTATAAAAAACAATCATTATTCATTAGTCACCTATACCAGTGTTTCCCAATTAGTGGTACGCGTACCCCCAGGGGTACGTGAAGTTGCATCAAGGGGTACGTGCGGATTTCAGTAAAAACAAGAACAATTTCCAAAATATTATTTTATTACGATTGACATCGTAAAAGCACGGAACACCGAGCACTATGACCGACCGTGCGCTATCCGCCTTACCCCGCCGCCCGCGCCTCTCGTATATTGCGTCATTCGGCCGCCCCCGCCACCCGTTCCCGCTTCCCGGCTCTTGAGTCCCGCCAGTTCGGCTTTTGTCGTGAGCCGTGTGACAGTGTCTTGTTTTGATTGTAAATTAAGTTACAGCGTCGCGTTACCTCATCCTAATAAACTTTGGAAAAAGGTAAAATAATATTTTAAAACTACTTTTAAACTTAAACTTTCATTATAAATTGCGATAGAATGTATTGTACTGATGTTTACTTAGTTTGTTTTTCTCATAATTTAAAAACTTCAAATAATAATAGTATAAAGTACATGAGTTGCTTCAGTTTAACACTTGTTCACGGTTACTGTTTTGTAAGCTTTGTAATTTAAAAATATGTAAGCCGGCTTATTAAGTTCAGTTGTATTTCAGATGGAAAAGTGGCTGATAAGTCGCCAAAAGGCTGCCGAGGTGTCAGGCAATACTGAACAGCCACCTGATAATGATGTATCAGCCTCTACCAGTGCTCCGACACAAGAAAAAAGGAAACTAGATAACAAGGAATCGTCTCACAAAAAAAGGAAATATGATGATAGTTATATTCAGTTTGGTTTTACAAGCTCTGGAGACCCTGATTCTCCGATGCCACAATGTGTCGTTTGTGCAGAAACGCTGTCAAATCATTCGCTCAAGCCGTCTTTACTACGTCGACATTTAGAAACTAAACATGCTAATTTGAAAGATCATTCTGTATCCTTCTTTCAACATAAATTGAAAGATCTCAAACAAAGACAAAAATCTATTGCGGCGCTCTCCCAAAACACGAATGACAACGCTCTGCAAGCCTCTTTTAGAGTGAGTTATTTAATAGCTAAGCAAGCGAAACCTCACACTATTGGGGAGAACCTTATATTGCCTGCAGCAAAAGAGATAGTGAAATGTATGTTTGGAGAAAAAATGGCACGAGAACTTGATGTTATTCCTATGTCAAATAACACTGTCTCTCGTCGTATTGCAAACATGTCAGAGAATCTGAAAACCCATCAAATTAAACGGATTTTAGAAAGCGATTACTTTGCCATACAACTTGATGAATCCACAGACATAACAAACTTGGCTCAACTTTTAACGTACGTTCGTTATGTTCATTCCAAAAAGTTTAATGAAGAATTCCTGTTTTGTCGTACCCTTTTGATTCGCACCACCGGGGAGGACATATTTCATATGGTCGACAGCTTTGTAAAAGAAAACCAATTGGATTGGTCAAAATGTGTAGGGATATGTACTGATGGTGCCAGAGCAATGACTGGTCGTTTTTCAGGACTTGTAAAGCGGATACAAGATATAGCCCCAGAAGCAAAATGGACGCATTGTGGAATTCATCGAGAGGCACTAGCTTGTAAAAAAATTCCAGCCAGCTTAGATATTACGCTCAAAAATGCTGTAAAAATTGTTAATTTAATCAAGGCCCGTGCCACAAACTCTAGAATTTTTGCAGCTATTTGCAAAGAGCTGGGCAGTGAACACGAGACCCTGTTGTTACATACTGAAGTGCGTTGGCTGTCCAGAGGAAGAGTTGTTTCGAGAATATTTGAGTTAAGACATGAAATTGAATTATTTTTGGTCGAGCAGGGACACGATGAGTATAAACAGATGCTGACTGACTCTTTGTGGGTGCAAAAATTGGCTTACTTGTCAGATATCTTCACAAAATTAAATAACTTGAATTTAGGACTGCAAGGCCGTGATACAACCATATTTACTATGCAGGAGAAAGTTGAGTCCACTATAAAAAAACTATCCCTCTGGACATCTTTGATTGACAAGTGTAAATATGACCAGTTTCCGAATCTTAAACTTTTTTTGGATACAACTTCTTCGACAGTAAATGAAGATTTAAAATCGGACATAAAGTGCCACTTGCAAAATCTGTCGGCGGCTTTACGCAGTTACTTCCCAGAAATATCGCCACAATGGAACTGGGTAAACAATCCTTTCGCGAACCATTCCGTCGACCACCTACCCATCTCTGATCAAGAGGAATTAATAGACATCTCATGCAACAGCAGACTCAAGAGTTGTTTTGCAGAGCAATCACTGGGTGACTTTTGGGCTAATTTAAAAGATATTTATCATATCAGCGAATCAGCAATAAAATATTTACTGCCATTTTGCACAACCTACCTTTGCGAAAGTGGATTTTCGGCTATGACGAACTTAAAAACTAAACATCGTCACAGACTTCAACTTGAAGACGATTTGAGACTGAAGCTGACTGAAGGACAACCAGATTTTCAAGAGCTGTGCAAAGAAAAACGTGCACATTTGTCACATTAGCGTCTTCGTCATCGCCAATACATCACGTTTTATTGATTTTCACTATTGTACTGTAATTTGAAATGAAAAAATTAAATGTTATTTAAACTGACTTATTTTTTTATTTATCACTAGCTGTGCCCCGATTTTCAAATTTTCATCAAAATTGGTCCAGGCGTTTGAGCATGAAAAAGTAACGAACATACACACATTCACAAACTTTCGCATTTATAATATTAGTGTGATTGCTACAATAAGTTATAAGGGGTACGCAGGTTTGAGATCTTATTTGAAGTGGTACGTAGCAAAAAATAATTGGGAACCACTGACCTATACTATTATTATAAAAAAATAAAATATTGTCCCGTTTACGAGTAAGGCTAAATTTATACCGCCGCGGAATGGAACGGAAGCGACTTTTTGCAACGAAACCGTAGTATACCATAATGAACATTATATCGACAGTATAAATACACAAATTAAATACGAGCCAAAAAATTTGACTTGCGTCTTCGGGCCGGGACACAAAAACACGGCACGACGTGCGTGCCGTGCGGACGCGCGTCGTATAAAACCCACGGTACGGCGCCGTACGGCATCGTACGGCGCCGTGCCGTAGAAACTCACGTAGAAATTCAAGATGAGTTTCTATGCCACGACGTCGTACGACGCCGTACGGCGCCGTACCGTGGGTTTTATACGACGCGCGTCCGCACGGCACCGTACGGCGCCGTACGACGCCGCACGACGTCGTGCCGTGTTTTTGTGTCCCGGCCCTTCCGCAGAATTCTCGAGAATTCTCCGTTGTCAATTCCCTCGTACCTATGAGGCGAAATTGACGCTTCCATTCAGTTCCATTCCGCTGTGGTATTGTGGTAATTGAGCCTAAGCGTAATTGAAATGCATAATAATATATTTTACGTCATTTAAAGTTGAAAGAGTATAGTTATTAAAAGTTTTTCGTTCGCGATAGATAAAGCGTTTAAAACTTTTCTAATTAAACAAATTACAGCATTCTCTCTATTAATAGAGTAGCGCACAACGCAAACCCGATATTATACTTAATTGGTATAATGTTCCACATTCTACAAATTGTTCAGGTATCCCAGGATACCTAGATAATTTAACAATCCCTAAGCTTTTGTTTTAAATATGTGCTGGTTTATAAATATATAAAAAATGTTTTATCCCTGAATAGATTTGTTGCAAATCATACTTTCAGAACGTTGATACTGCTGGTGCCTACCATCGGTTCGGGAACTAACCCGGCGAGAAGAACTGGCGTAAGAAACTCGCACGGGGCCCTTTACCAAAAAAGTGAGAAACAAATTAATCTTTTTGGAGTTTACTCCTTAAGAATCGATTTTCATATATAAGGCGCCCGGTATGAGAAAAATCCGAGGGGTAAAACCTACTAACAAGTAACGAAAATGTGTCACGTTTTTGGACGACGGAAACTTTCTAATTTGGCTGTGAGTGTATTAAGACCATAAAGGTAATATACCTATCGGAATATTATATTATATTATTATATAATTATATAATTATATAATTATATAATATTATATTCCGATAGGTATATTAACTTTATGATTAAGACGTACATATGGTATGCTGTATAGGCGACTATACATATATACTATATGTTATTGGGCTTGTTTGTTTCTATCAGTGTCGATGTATTTATATTGCTATTTTTGTTATAAATATCAATAATTAATATTGTTATTGTGAAGTTATAATTTTTATCATAATACTGGCTAAGGTGAACTAAAAGTATTTTGAAATAACTATGGCAGAAAGGGGTGTAGATAATATTGCCGGAACATCTGATTTCATATGATATTAATATTTTTTCAGTTGAATAAGCTCTTTTTGCGTATGGTTAGATATTCGTACTTAAGGAGTAAACTCCAGTCGTGCGTCGGAGCTGACACACTTTTTTTAAAATAATAAGAGTTAATATTCCGTTTTGAATACACTCCTAAAATAAGTAACATTTTTTGCCACAACTTTCTCGCTTGTTAAAAATCAGGGTCTCGGTGCTTTTGAATGAAATTGCTGATTTTTTTCTAGCAGGATTGAGTTGTTAAAAAAACACTGCTTATATTTAGGGTTATATGCTTATATGTAGGGCACAGAAATTTAAAATAGAGACTGGACCAATTTAGCTGGTTTTGAACTAAAAATAATTCTATCAGTTGAGGTTGCAACGAAGACTTGGAGAAGTTGGGGGAATAGCACGACGAGCTGGATTCAAAACAAGCTGGCCTAATGTGGCACTAGAGCTAGAGGAATAGAAGACCTCTAAGAATATTTTCGCCCAACCGTGGACATCTTAAGGCTGTATAACACCACACTTTTTAAGGTCATGTAGTTAGGAAAGATGTTAACCTTGAAAGAGCGTCGTTTCTTCCCTTACTGTAAATACTATTACAGTGGTAAAGTGTATCTAAATAAAGTGCGGTGTGATACGGGCAATGGGCTCTTATAAAATTTGTGGCAGAATAACGTATGTCGGTACAGCTAGATTAATATAAAGTGGTTGCAACATCACGATGCAATATGGGCCGGTCTGTACTGATAACCCAGTATATCTGATAATAATTGTGTAATATCAGTGACATTGTTACAATTATATTGTCAACTAGCTGTCCCGGCAACGTTGTTTTGCCATTCAAAGTATTTCTACTTCATCAGTTGATACAAAATCTTACCCCCTCTTTTGTACCCAAAGAGGGGTGGGGGTAAAATTTTTATACACCAGATGTTAAGTTGGAAAAAACAGTTAATAATATGAAGTAAGTCCATTAAAGAAAAAAGTTTGATACAAAATCTGACCCCCTCTTTGCTCCCTTTAGAGGGGGGGGGGTGATTTTTATACACCAGATTTTGAGTTGGGAGACAAATATATCTGCGAAAACCGTATGCAAATCGGATCAGTAGTTTTCGTGTTAAAGCAAAAGTCTTATACAAAATCTGACCCCCTCTTTCATCCCTTTAGAGGGGTGGGGGGAATTTTTTTTATAGACCAGATGGTAAGTTGGAAGAAGACAAATATATCTGCGAAAACCGCATTCAAATCGGATCAGTAGTTTTCGTGTGATAGTGGAACAAACATACAGACAGACAGACAGACAAAAAAACTGACCACATTTTTGGCTTCTATAGCGATGTAGTAGCACCCCCGTTTATTATTTTTTAAATATCTTTAATGTACAGAATTTTCATTTCTACAGTTTTATTATATGTATAGATTAACTGGTATTTATGTAGTGTATATAGTAACTGGTAGAATTACATAGGAGGTGTGTAAAGTAAAATTTTGACGCTGAGTATACAATATAATATAAATTACTAGATGACTCGATTGCTACATGAACTCCGTTGCGCCAAAATTAGTTTATCGAGAAACTATCCTATATCCTCTCTCGGGACTCAAGGTATCTCCATGACAAATTTCAGTAAAATCGGTTCAGGGGTTTTAGCGTGAAGAGGTAACAGACAGACGGACAGACAGACAGACAGACAGACAGATGGACAGACAGACAGACAGACACACTTTCGCATTTATAATATTAGTATGGATAGTATGGATAATATTGTTTTTAACCCAAAAATAATGAAAATCTACGTTTTACTATTAATTTAATACTAATATTATAAATACGACAGAGCATATGTTTTTAACCGACTTCAAAAAAGGAGGTTATCAATTCGACGCGTATGTATGTAATATTTCCAGAACTGCCCATTTTTTGTATATAGTTAATCTATGACAGCTTCTGAACAAATGTGCCAAATTTCAAAAGTGTGTGTATGTTTGTATGTTTTTATGTTTGTGAACGCATATCTCCGGAACCACGAGTCTGATTTTAGTGATTCTTTTTTTATTGTTGTACAACTTAGGGAATACCTACTGCAAGTTTCATCAAAATCGGTTCAGTAGTTTTTTAAAATAGAGAATTTTAATTCCAAAAATTTGAAATCGGTTTTATCTTTTTAAATTACTATTCTATTTATTAACATTTCTGTCTGTTTGTTATCTTTTTGTGCTCATAAGCCGCTGAATCGATTAAGATGATAACTAGTATGGAAAATGGAGATACTTTAAATCCATGGTACCCAACCTTTTTTTCATGCGGGCCATAAACATGTTTTGATCTTGATGTCGCGGGCCGCAACGAAAATTTTTTAGGGTTAAGAAATAACATTCTTCAAAATTTACGATATAAAGTGGAAAAAATTTCAAGACTATCACGACGACTTTACATTGTTTTATCGGTGGGCGTGAATTTCAAAATGGTTTAACATAACACGGGCCACAAATAAAGCCCGCGCCGCGCCGCATGCAGCCCGCGGGCCGCGGGTTGGGGATAGCGGCTTTAAATCCTTTTAATCCCGGTAAGCCAGCAGGATAGCGCTTCGAGAGAATTGCGGGAAAACTGTTAGAGCTTGTCTTCGAAATGACGCGCCACACCACTTATAGTTGATAATGAAAAATTTTGTACTGCGAATACGAGGGAGGGGCGCATCATTTTAAGTTAAACAAGCTAGTCTGCTGCGATTATATAAGATTTTCCTGAACCTTAGCCTAAAACTCCTCAAACAACGAACTGTCAAGATCTGAACTGAAAATAGCGGGATCGGCCTTCCCACTGACGTTCTGTGACGTCATGGCAGTCATTATCACAAAATTGACTAAGAATTTTAGAGCTTTTTTGAGACGCGATCGGGAAATTCATTGTCAGCAGTAAAGTTTAAAAACTCACACATGTGGTGAAGTGAAAACTTAGAACCGTTGGGTATTTTTGGGATATGAAAGGTGTAAAGGCAAGCTTCGCCATCTTGGATTCGAATTATATGCGTCCGCGCGAACGAGCGGTTTGGCCGCTACACCAGAAATCACTTAAGCAATTGCATGTATGATGCAACGATATTCTGTTGTGTAGCGGCCAAACCACTTGTTTGCGCGGAGTCATATAAGTCGAAACTAACTTCCACGCTTCTATTCTGTTGATACTATACTATAATGCCTTGGTTACACGGTGCGAGCTGATATGCTGGCCTAGTCAGTTACTGAGGTGCACCTACTTGCACCGTGTGACCGCATCATACGAGTTACTTTCAAGTGCGAGTGGGTCAGTTACTCGCGTGCGAGTTACTACAACATTTTTTGTTTTCACTCGCCACTCGCCTTTTTCCACCACAGATACCACTCGACTAGGCTATGTCACTAGAACATTACCTATCTACTGCGATGTATGGTGTGACCCAGGCAGGCGAGTGGCGAGTCGAGCTGCTCTCATGCGAGTACACAGGCACAGTAGCTGCCTGCTGTCACTTCAACTGCTCGTACTGTGTAACCTATCCTTAAGAGAGCGATCCTTTATATTTCCGTACTGATTTTGCTACGGCGACATTGCAGCTTCGTTCTTTGTTTGAAAATCTGTTTTGTATGAAAAAAATATCTCATAAACAAGCAACGTCTAATTTTACATTGCTGAATACTGAATAAACTTTAGAGATTTATTTCACCATTTTAGGGTTATAATGTTATATCAAAAAAATATTGATTCTCGGCTTGGCTATCACTGACCTATAAGTCGGCCAAAACCTGTTTCACGTGCTGCCATAAGTTATTACGTACGTTTTACATCATACATAATGATATGTCGCCGTGAAGGTCACACAATACAGTCATGAGTCAAGGTTATGAAATCATACAATATGTTTACACTTTTATCATATCCATAAGTTTTTGTTTTCGAAAAAAGTGATGATTAAATTAGTAGCACAATGAAATCTATGCTTCGATACTAATATTATAAATTCGAAAATGTGTCTATCTGTATTCACGCCCAAACCGCTGAACGGATTTTGCTGAAATTTGGAATATGGAGGAACTTTAAATTCCGGGAAAAGACACAGGATACTACATACTACGGTGATCTCGTGGACAGCGCTAGGAACTTCCGTGCCTTCAAGCGTTTTTGTCACAATTATTATTGGCAACAGTCAAACACAATAAACTCCAATATTAACTTAGCTTTAGCTTAGGAGTCACAATTATTAACCTTATTTCCGTGGTGCTCCCCCTTAAGTTCTTTGACTTTCAGTCATTGCAACTTTGTGCTGTCTCCCGCTTTTATGGGGAGGGAAATTGAAATCTTCCTACTCTTCCTATTTTCTTCTGATTAATTTCGTTGCGGGTCCCAAGACAGATTTAGCATGTCTCTCGGGCTCCCTGGGATCATATCAAAGGGTTTTCGTGGTTGGATACCGCTGTCGGTCCTGGCGACACAGGAGATACAGCGGTGGGAATGTGTGGTGGGCCAAAGCCCGTTTGAAATAAAAAAAAATGCATGAAAATCCCAATAAAAAGTAGGTATGCATATTTTCTATAAATTTATGTATTTGTCTGGATTATCGTATTTCAAGTTGGTAATTGACAACATTAGATTAATTAATACACATCAAGGTAAATTGAGTGGACTGAGCCTCATTACAGGATTACGTCAAATGTGTCAATAATTAGCTATGTCCACATTATGCGCTTCGTCTTCAATTTTCGTCATTTTCTTTCATTCAACTTGAATGCGTCAACGAACGCAATGCCAACATTGTCATTTTTGAAGTTTTGAACGGTCAGAGGGCATGTGTCACGGGCATGCGACATGCCTCATGTTCGCTGTTGACTGCGTTATAACGCATGCCCTTGATGAACAGAAAAATGCTCAGTGTGGACAAAGCTAATTGAACATGACTTTACATGACGTGACAAAATTAAGACGTGATAATACTTTGGTGTTTTTTATGTGTCCCTTGTAAAACATTTACGCTCAAAAGCAACAGTAGTACCGGTTAAAAGAGTAACTTTTTTATTTAAGGGCCTTTCCGACGGAGATTCCGTAATTTACCGCATTCAGAGCCTTATAAACTCGTAATTTGAAAGATACAAAGTTATAATAAAAATATAGTAGGTATATCAACATTCCTTTCCACGTTTTAAATATTCTATTTTTGTTTATTATACTCATGATATCAGCTTCCAAAGTAAAACCAATTTATTAAAATTCAAGCATATATTATTATTTACAAATTACTTTTATTTGAAACACACGCCTATAGTCTGCCGATAGATCGACAATATCATAAACTATATATTCCACGTTTTAATTTTTTAAGTCAATTCTGAACTGAGGTAAGTAAAAAAAATAAGGTTTTGGTGCGATCTCGGCAACGCGGCAAATTAGTCAAGGTCGTTTGCTCGGGGGACGGCCGTTAGGGCATTTCTCATAGGAACATAGAAATCAAATATAACTTTTTCATGAGTTTCAGCTCTAACACTCAACTCAACTTTAACAGTGAGCTCTAATTTTGTTGTGATCAATATTGAACAATAATATCCGCCTCTGACCAGAATTATTAGATCTATTATATACTACGTAGTAAAGTGCTTGGTTTAAAAACGAAAAACACGCTTTTATGACCGGTGAGGAAACTTTTCATTGATGATTAAAATATCTAATCGCTAAAAAATCTGAAATCTCACCCTGCTTCGTCATCAGACTCTCACCTCACCACCAACCAAGTATAGCGAATTAGGTCATCAGTAGAAAACAAATGAGCCCAAGCTCAAGGGGTTTCGCAACAGCCATGGAAGAGTTATATTGCCCACCACGACACCATCATAATATCAGAATATACGTTCAGACATAGGTCGCCGATAACTATGAATTGCAACCAAATATTTGGTCAGTTTTGGTGCCAATAAGCTAGTACGTACTGACAGTTTACGATTTGTAATTTTCAGCCATTTACCTGATCATTTTTTTTGGTCACGATATTAAGTCACGTTTGAACGCTCGTTGCTTCATAACGCAACCGAATATTTGGTCAGTTTTTACGCTACTGATATGAGAACAACTAGTACTTACCTAATATAACTTACTCAGCCATTTACCTTATCATTTTTTTTTCGGTCATGATAACTGGGTTTTCAGGCGCCCTATACAGAGAACGCAACTACTTTACGCAGGCAGACCGACATATTTGGCATCAGAGAGTTGCTCTTTATCTTGTCAATCTAAAATAAGTGATTTTGGATATCGTTACCAAAAATGTCGTGACCTCCCGTAATATAAGCCAAAACCCGTAAATTATGTCTCATCAAAAAATGAGACATAATATAATATATTATGTCTCATTTTTCCACGATCGAAGGGTCAGTGTCAACTTTTTCAGTAGCGTATAAATTATAGATTATTCATTACAGATAAACTATTTTTGTTTTAGCTTACATAAATAGACATTATAAACCTACTAGCATATTTCCAATTATAAGTTAGGTGGTTTATAGCTAATAAGTAATAACTAATAAATTAACAATTTCACGCATCAACTCGCGAATATTATTGGGTTTAGAGGAATTATACCATTATAGACTCAATAATGGTTCAATGGTTTTGTTATGACACCTTGTTTGTGCCTATTTTAGTTTAATTATGGAAATTACAGTTAAACTTAATTAGAAGAAAATCCTTAGGGCCTATTTCAACACTTACTTATTACAGCAACTTATCTGACTGATAGAGTATACTCCATCTGTTAGATAAGTTAGGGATAGTTTATTTGGAACTGATCAGTAAGTGGTGAAACAGGCCCTTGATCTACGTAAGTTTTAATAATTGAAGACGTGAATGGAAGAATCGAACAAGTAACATTTCGTTATATACGGGCAATAACTAATTTTTAACCGACTTCCAAAAAACGAGGAGGTTATATGTTCGGCTGTGGATATATTTTTTTTTTGTATGTTCAACGATTACTCCGCCGTTTGTGAACCGATTTTCGAAATTTTTATTGCGTTGTATTAGGTTTCACTCCAATTTGGTACCATGTTCACAAAAGTGGTGACCTGATGATGGGATCCATGAGTAATCGAGGGAACTCCTCGAAATTTATATGGAAACATATGGTGATTTTGGTTTTATGAGAAGCATCCTAAGCATATGCTACCAAAACGCAAGATTTTGCACCGAGGTATACTATGGTTCCGAAGCTACTAAGAGAACTCCGGATTCCTTATAGATACAAGTTTGGGAGTTTAGGCGCTGTTTTAAGAACTGAAAGCATATGCTACTATGCAAATTACATTCATCATCATCATCATCATTACCACGTCAGGGTCACCAATGTCACCAAATTCAACCTTATCTCCAGAGCATAAGGCACACATTTGACATTACTCCTGAGAAGTTAAAGTTGCTTCGATAATGTAACATTCTGTTCCACTTCGCCGAGATATTCTGGAAAACAACCTAATTTCAACCTTTTGCATTGCGTTTAGCGTTCATAGTATAATAACGCATCGCATCGCATATCTGCCAGGGCTGTCAAGCAAGCGCGCGGCGGTGCGGGCGCGGGCCGGGTACTATGCACAGAATACAAATTACTCACGGAGGTACTATGTGCGCTGCGTGTGCTTGTCGCACATGTCGAACGAGTGCCAGCCTATTGAAACTAGTCCGGTGACCGGATACTTAGCACGTCACACGTGTTCACTTCGATTTTTTTAAATGATTGTTTAAAATTATCTGCAGGCTGCAGCTGATATTATAATATTTTGTAAGTGTGACTGTAATAAGATACGTAGAATAATATACACATGTATTATTCTACGTATAGTACGCGTTTGCTTACTAGGTAACTAAAAAGAGTGAAATTATTATTTTTAACAAAAAATTAAAACCGACTTCCAAGGTAAAACAATAAAAACATCCTTATAATATGAACTAAAAAGTATTAAATAATTATTCCTATCTAATAGTGCCTTTTTCCGAATTCGGCTAAAACTCAACTATTTCTGTACTCAATCTTCATAATTTTGAAGTCGGTGCCAGTTCCAAAAGTTTCAAATATTCTGTCAGAGAACAGAAGATTCATCTGGTACCGACTTCAAAATGATGAAGATTGAGTACAGAAATAGTTGAGTTTTAGCCGAATTCGTAAAAATGCACTATTAGATAGGAATAATTATTTAATACTTTTTAGTTCATATTATAAGGATGTTATTGTTTTACCTTGGAAGTCGGTTTTAATTTTTTGTTAAAATAATAATTTCCCTTATTATTTTCATAAGGGCCTGTTTCACCGCTTCCTGATAAGGCTATCCACCACTTAACTTGACACATAGAGTATGGAGAATCCGTCAAATAAGCCTATCGAAACAGGCCCTAAAACTTGTAACTTATCTACTTCATAACCTAACTCATACATCTTGCTATACATATAATCCACAGATTTTCTATTTCAAATAATTTTCCGGCCCTAAAGCCTCCATTTAAGCAGAAAAAACGGGAAGTTTTTTCATGTTACTTACCTTATTCTTTCACTCACGTACACTCACTAACATTATTATCTTGTGTACTGTCTGTAACGCTACATTTCTCAATGTCTTGTTGTAGGTCTGCTGGCAGAGATCTCTTCTAGAGATAATCACACCTATGTACTCTATGTATAGTTAAAAAATTGTACATAAGGAATAAATAAAATG
This sequence comes from Lysandra bellargus, assembly GCA_905333045.1. Lineage (NCBI taxonomy): Eukaryota > Metazoa > Arthropoda > Insecta > Lepidoptera > Lycaenidae > Lysandra > Lysandra bellargus. The sequence continues at coordinate 3,606,468 of HG995319.1, read as the reverse complement.
AATTTTAGCAATTATGCTTATTGTCATTAATTAGGCTAATAATTGTAAAAAAAAAAATAGAGAAAAATAAAAGGTCATTTATTTGGCTTATTTTAAAAGTCACGTGACATTGTTATGGTAAACAGGTTAACAGACTAAAAAAAGTTTCACGAAAAGGAAACCTTATTAACTTTCCTTCTTTCTTGTTTGAATTTTTATTATTTTGATCTGTAAAAGCCTAAAAGGGTTTTTTTTTTATTTTTCTTTCGCAAATTTAACGATGAAATGTTTTATGTCGCAGTAACGTGTAGGTACCCAGCTGCGGCACTCAGAGTGGAACATTAATTACATAGATGTAATCAATTCAAAATTTGACATAAGCCCCACAAATTAGCCGCGCGCGCGGCCACGCATCGTGTCCATTAATTGTAGTGTTTTTTAGGATAAATTTCGGAAGCTATTTCTCAACATTTTAGTGCTGAGTGACTATAAAAGAAAAAATACGTGTATTTTTATTTTTTACAAGGATCAATATATGAAAATTTGGCAGGAAGGTTTAATTGCACCCTGTATAAACAATATAATACAATCATGAATATTTTTAAATACTTTACGTTAGTATAGCCTGTTCATTTTAAATACAAACAAACTACAACTAAATAGTAATCTGACTGGATCTCTGATTAATGAGAGCTCTGTATGTCTATTGTCTAATGCAAGATCGTAGCGTAAAATTTGAGAAGAGGCGCACGAATTTTAAAATTTAAAAACCCAGGACAACCTAGGACGCTGCTTAAAAACTATTCAGGACGTCCCAGGACACTACAAAAACCAGGACATGTCCTGGGAAAACAGGACGGTTGGCAACCCTACCTTACTTTCATCTTTTGTTGTTTGACAGCTCCTGAACTTGATAGTGTCTGGTGTTAAGTGAACACTGAATACTGAAAAACAAAGCAACAACAACAAAGATTAATAGACAGATTTTATGATACATGTCTCGACCAATGACTTGTCTCGACATACAGACTTGTAAAAGAGCTTAGAATTACATATCTCTATTCACTTTTTTTTGATTAGTAATAGGTCAAAGGTACTCTTTACTTCACTTACAGAGACGTTAAAGTTACTTTGTTTAAGGGCCTTCCCTACGGAGATTCCGTAATTTACCGTATTTAGAGCCTTATAGACTCATAATTTGAAAGCTACAAAGTTATAATAAAAATACATCAATAATCTTCAGTATATCAACATTCCTTTTAAATTTTCTATTTTTGTTTATTATACTCATGATATTATCAGCTTCCAAAGTAAAACCGATTTATTAAAATTCAAGCATACATTCAGCATCTCCTTAGTATTTACAAATTACTTTTATTTGAAACACACGCCAATAGATCGACAATTTCATTACATACGTATTTCACGTTTTAATTTTTTTAGGTCAATTTTGAACTAAGATAAGTAAAAAAATAGGGCTTTGGTGCGATCTCGGCAACGCGGCAAATTTATGGTCGAGGTCGGTTTGCTCGGGGGACGGTCTTAAAGCGTACTGCCAATCTTTTTACACATGTAGTTGTGGTCCAGTTATACGCAGAGGTCATAATATTATAATGCATTGAGAGTACAGTACAATAACGCATTCAGGGTGCTGATGGGTCTGCCGAGATTTTGTAGTGCGTCGGGCATGCTGGCTGAGGCGCATGTAGATGACTTTTTTACCATAATCAGGAAACGTAGCGCCTCACTGATGGCGAGGCTTCGGGACAGCACCAACAGCATCCTAAGGGCGTTTGCGGACAGGTGAGAGTGCATTGCTCAGGCACTGGATTCGGCTTCATGCGCCTATAGCACCCTGAAATAAAGCATTATTATTTGTTATTATTATTATTAACTATATTTCGACTTTTGATATTAATGCAAATAAATCTGTATTACCTGTTAACAAGCTATAATAATATGAGCGATATTATAGAGTTCGCTCGCTATATTATAGTTTTAAGCTTTTACATTACTTTTATAGCGGAGACCGAATCAAGAAATTCCGTTACGAAAATATACCTAACACTCTCTGCGCTCAGCGGTGCGGCGTTGAAAACTAGAAATACTTCGGCACGGTGCTTATGTGCGTGAGACTAGACGTATGCGTGTAGAATAGCTATTGCATAGCCTTACCGCGCCAGTCCCCGAGTGCCACTGCCAATAAAGTGACGGGCCTCAATAATTTACATTACACGAAAAATTTGCTATAATAATACAGTTATTTGATTATTTGTTACTTTTTAGGGTTCCGTACCCAAAGGGTAAAAACGGGACCCTATTACTGAGACTTCGATGTCTGTCCGTCTGTCCGTCTGTCCGTCTGTCCGTCTGTCCATCTGTCCATCTGTCCGTCTGTCCGTCTGTCTCCAGGCTGTAACTCAAGAACGGTTATAGATTTACTTTTATAGGTTAGAATTTTCACAGATTATGTATTTCTGTTGCCGCTATAACAACAAATACTAAAAACAAAATAAATTAAATATTTAAGGGGGGCTCCCATACAAGAAACGTGATTTTTCAAACATTTTTTGCTCGGTATCAATGATGACAACAAGTAGGCACTTTAAATTTTTATAAAAGCCTTAATTATATGTGTTCTTTAATAATTATGAATAATATTTAAATAAAATAAAAATTTGAGGATCCCATATAAAAACACAATGCCATAGATCATGACATTAAAGGATCGGACACCGGTGTCGGGACACATTGTATATAATATGTATACGTTAGCATTTGATATTTGACGATCAAAATGATAGATCATGCTACCTAGGCCAAAGCTGATTTGTTACCACCTTATCAGACTGATAAACGAAGCAAACAATTCCTCACCTACATATACTTACCTCTATATCGGAAATAAAATAGCAATTAATTCTTTATTAATATATTTAACCTTAAGCTGTTGCATAAAATTATATCACTATCTCCATATTCTTATACAGTACTGACCTTGGTATAAGACATAAGTAGTAAATAACTGTCGAGAACTGTAAGAAAAGTATACATCTTCTTATATATAAAATTCTCGTGTCACAATGTTAGTCAGCAAACTCCTCCGAAACGGCTTTACTGATTTTTACTAATTTTATATATGCATCATACTGCAACTAATTTTTAATAATTTTATATGCATATTCAGTAGGTCTGAGAATCGGCTACTGGGTACTTTATTTTCTTCTTCTATACATATAAAATTCAAAGGTGACTGACTGACATGGTGATCTATCAATGCACAGCCCAAACCACTGGACCGATCGGGCTGAAATTTGGCATGCAGGTAGATGATATGACGTAGGCATCCGCTAAGAAAGGATTTTGAAAAATTCTTCCTCCAAGGGGTTAAAATAGGAGATGAAAGTTTGTATATAATAATACTTCTTAACGCGAGCGAAGCCGCGGGCAAAAGCTCGTATAATAAGTGCATTTGTTGAATAAACAATAGTAAATTATTACAACAGACCGACGGCGACGGGACGAAATACTACGAATAATAAAACCTAAGGAAACGTAACTCCCATACTAATACAGTTTTAAATTTGGTTCCATTCGAATTGTCATGTAACGTCAGCCTTTATACCGCTCAAGGTCACCTAAATATTGCAAATGTATGAAAAGTGAACCTAAGGTACACTTTTTTGACAAGTATTTTGGAGCATGTTTTTTGACGGAGTTACTCTTCCTTAGTTTTTATTATTCGTAGGCGAAATACTTTATATTATGGCAAAGCAACGTTTGCCGGGACAGCTAGTGGAGTTATAAAATTAAGTGAGAATAGTTACTTTAGAGCTTTTGTAATATATCTTAGATTAACTTCACTGTGAATATGACAGCTCTGAAAGAGTACTTTTGACTTCTATCTTTATACATCTTACCTAAAAATATTCTTGCTTAACCCTTTCGGTAGTGTAAAAGTTGACCTAAGTCTAAGAAAATCAGATTAGACACGTACACAATTTAAAAACTAAACGTACCGCAAGACAAAAGAAAACATAAAAGACCGAACATTGTTTGTTTTATTATGAAACCTAGTGTTATTACGCTAAGAATACAGTGTTCTTTTCAACGAAATAAAGTTTATTAGAATAAAATTGTAGTGCAAACGGGCCACTGTGTCGCGAATTCGCTCGACCGCCTCGGAGTTTGGATGGCTTTTAACTTAAAAAACAAAATATATTCCTGCGAGCAAGAATAATATCATTTTAAATCTTATTTCTAGATATTTACATTGTCACTAGATGACGCCCGCAACTAATTTTCGACTCAAATTGTGTCTATACCAACAGCAAAATCGCTTCAGGGGCTTGGGCGTGAAAAGGTAACTGATAGACAGACCCTTTACCACCCATACTTTCCCACTTATAATAATATTAAAATGAATAGTTATTAAGCTATTGCACAGCTTTTATCGCGGCGACCGAATCAAGAAATTCCGTAACGAAAATAAATCTAACACCCCCCACTCTAACTGGCAGCGGTGTGGCGTTGAAAGCCGTGCATCGTCTAATGTTGTTTCAGTTCGGCAGACTTCGGCACTGTGTGCGTGCGATTAGACGTATGCGTGTAGATTTATAAAAGTGAGGAAGCCCTAGAACAATTGTTTTGTGATTACCAACAAGCAAATTTTTTGTGAGTAGCTTCATTAATCATTTTGTTAAGACAAACAACTTATTTATCTGTGAAAAGTCTTGAAAGTGGTAGGTAGCTAACAGAGATAGAAAGGATTTCATACTTTGATTTGATGGTCCTAAAATATGGATTGTTTTTTATTTTGTAGGACAATGTTACTCTTAAATTATATAACTATTAACCTATAAATATACAAAAAATCATCTGCTGACTAGGGTTCCGTTTTAGGGTACCGTAGTCAACCAAGTTTTGTTGATTATATTTTTTGCAGAACCCTAAAAGTTGTTAGTAATCACAAAAAAATTGTTCTAGGGCTCCCGTATTATAATTTGTCAAAAAGGTTATCATGTGTCGCTGTTGTTTGTGGCCAGTCTGCACATAAATAAACCTCTCTGAGCCTTCCCCAGCTATTTTCTGTAACGTTCTCTATCCTCGCTATATTTAATATAATATATCTGTACCACATACAACGTTAATATAAAATGTTAGTTTATCCTTCACCTAATATTTCATAAGCTTGTAAGGCAAAGCCGTTTTAAAAGTTGCAGTTATGTTTTTATTATATTTCTCTATGGATATACAATTTTAAATCCTTTTTAAATGTTAAATTTATGTATAAGATTTAAAGATTAAAGTATTTAGTACTAGATGATGCCCGCAACTCCGTTGCGCCAAAAGTCGTTTATCGCGCGGGAACCGTACATTTACCCGGGACAAAAAGTATCCTATATCCTTTCCCGGGACTCAAAGTATCTCCGTGCCAAATTTCAGCAAAATCGGTTCAGCGGTTTGGGCGTGAAGAAGTAACAGACAGATAAACAGACAGACACACTTTCGCATTTATAATATTAGTATGGATAAGCTAAAAGGGTGAGTTTAAAAAATATAATAATATTTTTTTAACTAGAAACGCTTTTGTGAAAGGTAGAGCTCTCTCTGCCTTAATTAAAACTATTTCGTACTAGATACTTATAATGTAGTAGGTATAAGTATAAAACATAAAACGTCATGAAAAAGAGTATCCCGTACTTCATAATATTATAAGCACAATAAGGTAGATTTACACCTAGACGAGACGCGACGCTGTATTTTTAACAGTTCAATATTGAATACCTACGCAAAATTCACAAAGCCGCGGCCCGCGCAGCTGGAAATGCGAACAACATCGTTCAAAAGATAGAACAACGTAACAGATTTGATCTGAGAGTAACAGTAACGTTTTTCTATCCGTCCAAGGATCTAAACACACTAGGCTGAATTACGCCGGCGTAATTTACGTGGCCGAAATTACGTTCAGCCGCTTACGTCTGATGCGACACACTATTACGCGAAGAGCCGATATTTCGCGGCGTAATTTCCGTTGCGGATCGTGCGCGCAAGTGAGTATTTAAAATTCTTAGATGTAATGTGTGCGTTAACGCTTTGGAGTTAAGGTTGGATTTGCTATGTTCGGTTTTGATAATTCCGTCGCGTATAGTGTGTTGTTATACAAAACATTACCGCCGAATCGCTGCCGAACTTTACACTCGACTCGGCTCGACGGAAATTCGGCTCGCGACGGAATTTTGGCATAATGTGTCGTCTGTCGCGTTCCGTCCGTAGTTTGTATGCGTTTGATACGCGGCGGAATTTACGTCGGCGTAATTCATCCTAGTGTGTTTAGACACTTAAAATTGCCGCGTCTTGTCGTGTGTGGTTTTCCAGTGGTTTGCGGCTTAGCAACACCAGGTGTAACTCGATTACACTAGGCGCCGTCTGGTCTGCGCGCTCAATTGATAAACAAGATTAGCCATGCTATGATGGAACAATTCACTGCTGTCAACGGGCTCGGCCATCGATGGCGCTAATTGAAGAAATTGATTCGTAGGGAGAAACTACATCATTTGGACGGATTGTGTGAACATCGCACATTTGTCAGCATCGCAGAACGCACCGCATAGGCCATAATACACGAAATGTGGCGCGTATGATAGGGACGAATGTGCGAGGTTGCACATCATTTCATACAACAAATTCTAAAATGCGGCGCGTTCGGCGCGTGCGTGCTGATAAATGTGCGATCACCTTTAAGTCTTCATCTGTAGGCTGGAATTAACAAAACGCGACCAAAATACGTAGGTTCACGTCCGCCATCTGCCTATGAATCAACTTCTCTGATAGTACATAGTGGCGTACCAGAAGAAGCTACTGTCACATTATTGTGAGCTCTTAGTGCTAACTGCTAAGGGCCTGCTATACCTACCGAGTAGAGTGGCAAGGAAATGGAAGGCTAGATCACACCTTTTTTGTGCGTTGGGGGAATGCGTTTACGCATCCCTGGGGCCTGGGAATGAGTGGTGGGGGCTTAGGTCTACATTCGAGTTGGGACCCACGGGAATAGCTTGTAACGTATAAGTAGTAAGCGATTTTTCTGGACGGTGGGACTCGGGATGAACCTAAAGAAAACCAAAGTCATGTTTAATAAACATGTTCTCCCGAGACCTGTCGTCGTTAATAGCGCCAGTCTCGAAGTTGTGCAAGAATACGTATATCTTGGCCATATAATTCAACTAGGGCGGCACAACTTTGGGAAGGAGGTGAATAGAAGAATACTCTTAGGCTGGGCTGCATTTGGGAAGCTCCGAAATATCTTTGAATCGTCGATCCCACATCCCTTAAGTCCAGGGTTTTTAATCAATGCGTTCTACTGGTAATGACATACGGAGCTGAAACGTGGACACTCACCGGAGGACTAGTTCACAAGTTTAAGGTTGCTGGAAAGAGCTATGTTGCAAGTATATCTGGTGGATAAAACTCTAATATAGTCATTCGCCAGAGAACTAAAGTCACCGACATCGCTCATAGAATTATCACGCTGAAGTGGAAGTGGGTAGTGATCATGTATGCAGACGGGAAGACGGTAGATGGAGCAGACATTAAGTGTTAGAGTGGAGACCACGCATAGGCAAACGTAGTGTAGGACGTCCCGCAGCACGGTGGACCGACGACTTAAAGAAAGTGGCTGGCAGCGGATGGATAAGGGCTGCCCAAGATCGGGATGGTTGGCGCTCATTGGGGGAGGCCTACGTTCAGCAGTGGAGGGCAATAGGCTGATGATGTGAATAAGTAGTACCTACTCGCAGGTGTTGTGGGAGTCCAAAAGTTTGCTATACGGTACCATAAAATATACCCTATTTACAGGTACCTACAGGGAGGCCGATCGCAGTTTGTAAGACTGTAGAAGGCCGATCGACCGGACTTGTTTTGTCCGGAAGTTTTTTTCTGTTTAGATAACTTGGCGGAGCAATCGTAACGCTCACAACGATCGATCTTCCCTTCCCTTCCCTTCTTCCTGTAACCATATAGTTTGACACTGTAGACTGTACTGTGTACACTAATAGGTCATGAATCATACTAGCATAACTCTACAGTGTAGAAGTGCCATTGAAATTCATTAGCAAAACCAGTGGAACGTAGTTGAGTGTGAAATGTTATTTATTTGGCATTGTTTGTGTATATAAGTTATTATGCTGAAAGTACAATCATTGCCCATCAATGCGATGCAACGAAAGTGAAGTTCTTAATGCCTGCAAAGTGATTTAAATAAGTATTTAAAACTTTTAAATTAGTTTAACTGTTGACTTGGTATAATTTTTTAAATTGCATAAATTATCAAATTGTAAATAAATATTTAGTTAATTTAGAAATTTTTTTTTCGTCTAACCTATGCGTGTAGGGTATCTATGGATAGATCTTCAAAAATCATATTGAGGTTTCTAATACCATTTTTTTCTAATCTTATTGGTTTGCGAGAGAGTCTCTTCCAAAGTGGTAAAATGTGTGTCCCGCCCCTCTAACTTCTAAAGTAGTTGGCATGTGGTAGGGGGCATGATAATTCTAAAAAAAAATATATGATGTACATTATTATAAAAACTACCAACGAAAATTGGTTTGAACGAGATCTAAGAAGTAGTTTTTTTATACGTCATAAATGGTAAACCTTAATTATTTAACTTTCATTAAACCAACTAAAATATAAAAATAAATCAAAAACCTTTTAATTTTATAGCAATTAACCTTATTGCTTTATTATTATTATTAAAATTATATTTTATTATTAAAATAAAATAATATACATATATGAACCTATACAAACAGGTTTTTTTTCTGTAAGTAAATAAAAAAGTCATGACTTTATTAACAAATGACAATAATAATAATTATTGCAATATATTGATTTGGATTTCATGGCTTAATACCGCGTTTATTTTACGCATACGGCATATTTTTTTGTAATAATTTTTCGAGCTAATTTGTTATTTTAAGCTAGATTGATAGTTGAAAATGAAAGCTTATAAGAAAGATTGTTTTTTCCGATCGCTTTTTTCGCATAAAAATATTTTTCATCAACATTTAAATGTATAAACTATTAAAATATATTATATTAAGAGTTGTACGCTTGGCTGATTTCAGTTGTAACAACATAATTTTTAAACGCCATCGAAAAATGCTCGCAACATTTTTTTTGCGGATAATAAAATTATCGAAATGTTTGGGTTTATGTGAAAAAATATTTCGTACAAATAAATATTTTATTTATTTGTACCTGAATTTCATCAGAACCCAATCGTAGTTTCTGATTTATTTTCCGAGGAATATTTCGACAGAATCGAATTTTTTTGCGTTTGACGAGAACTTATACCTACCTATGTGATATCTAAAACACGAATGAGGTAATAAAATATAACTTTTCCTTTTTGCGAACCGTTTGAAAACTAGCCTTTGACAAAACTTTGTGGACTGGGAAAATTACACGGGATATTAAAATGTATCGAAACCAAAACTCTACGATGCTAAAGTAAATTTGAAAGAAGCAATATTTAAATAATAATTAATAAACACTATCATTTTATTTTAAATACGAGAAGTTTTTTGCAGCTTTGTCCGATCGTTCGGCATAATAAACCGTTTTGTCATGATAAAGCTGATAAAGCCATGAATTGTAATTAAATACATGATACTATGAAAGTAATTAAAGATATTATACACTCTCGTATTTATTAGTAAGTGTTTATGGATAGATGACAGTCTATGTATATATTTAAAACTTTATGATGCCAACGTACTACATATATACTACCCAAATTAAGAATATTGTGTAATGTTATATTGCTTGAAATTATCTAGTTCCTTATGTTTGCAGAGATCGTAAAATATAATTATTATTCTTAGATATTTCGCTTATTACAATCGAGTTAACCTAGTTGGTGATAAGTGTTGTATTTATCTTTAATCTTTCTTAGAAATATTGTCATAAAACTCGGCTGTAATTAGATATTTTAGATGTATTAGACGTGTTAGAGTTTTCAAACGAGTCAAACTCAAAATTTTACCTCAAAAACTGTCTGGAACAAACTTAAAGATTGGCTTGGGTTTGAAACTTTGACCGATGGTTATGGTGATAATCCATGTAAGGCCAAAAACAAACCCGTTCAAATGCATAAGAAAAATCACATTACTTACATTATATTACTTAAAGCTTAAAGCATTATAAATAGCTCAATACAGTATAGAACCAGAATAAAAGCCCGTCACGACTCACGCTACTAGTCCAGATTCCCCTCCTACTAGTAACTAGTAAGTGAGTTAGTGACCTACTTTAGAAGTATGCGTATCGGAGTGGTTGTATGCCCTGTAAGAAATTGCAGATTTTTACTCCTTTGTCATTAAAACCTATTTTGAAGTGAAAACTAGCAAAACTTAGAGATACATGAAAATTGGTTTAATTTAAGTTTAACTCATTCTGTATACCTACATTGGAAATACTTTCATAAAAATAGCACCCCTAATTTTAGTCGGAGGTTCACATGACTAAAGTGTAAAAAAAAGATACATACAGCCGAACGTATTACCTCCACCTTTTTGGAAGTCGGTCAAAAATAAAAATGAGGGTCAGAGACAGATATGAAATAAGAATGAAATGCCGTAAAAGTGGGTTATTTCAGACCTTACAAGTACCTACTCCACCTGGGTCCAATAATGTCTAACAGGCATCGCTATTCGCTAGTAGCGCGTCTCTAGTCAGTACTAACGTTAGGATGTAAGCAGGTTATATTATTTTATTATTATTTAAATGTACTAGCTGACCCGGCAAACACTCCTTTGTTTGGAAGAGTCCGCGCACAAGCACTGTGACAGGAGAATTTTATATAATGTTAGATAAATCAGTGGTACCTACTTGATTATACTCTTAATAAATTTCTTCGTCTATCTCTACTTATACAAGAGAGCGTATTCCCTCTTAAAAGGCCGGCAACGCACCTCTTCTTCTGATGTTGCGAGTGTCCATGGGCGACGGTAGTTGGTTTCCATCAGGTGACCCGTTTGCTCATTTGCCCCCATGTGAGAAAATGTACGACTCCCACGACTCCGTGAAATTTCACATTCCGGAGTCGCGCGAAAGGTCGTTTTTAATCAAGTATATTAGGTTACTATACAGTACTTACGAATTAAATACGTGAGTTTAAAATTTTGGTCCCTTTCTGATCGTTGCCTTTCTGTCGACATCTTCGTGTGCCAAATATGTCAAGTTTGTGACTTATCGTGCTTTAAATAAAACTATTGTTCGGTCAGAAAGTTAAAGCAGATTCATTTCATAATTAATTAGAACACTGAACAGAGTATCAAGTTTACGATAGTCCATAGAAATATGAAATGAAGAACTGACATTTGGAGCTAAATCATTTTCCTGATTTTACGAATTTCGATGTGATTCCTACAGAAATGTTGCCTTTGTCCTGTCCCGTTTACTCTACATCGATGCTGAATTAAATAAAATATTTCCAGTAGTTCCTGAGATTAGCACAAAAATAAACTCTTCGGCTTCATAATATTGAATATAGAAATAGCGGCTTATTGTAAGAAGATTACGTCGCCAGTCGTGCGTTAGTCGACACCTTATTGTTGCTAACTGGCTGACTCTCACATATTGAATTACGTTATTTTATGCTAATTACCTAATAAATGTAGTTACTGTCCGAATTCTAGTCCTAAATACGAGCTGTAAGTGTATAATAGCTGTTAACGTATGTTTTAATTTCAGTAGTGCTTGATGTTTTTGAAGCGAAAACTTCATTATCATTTATTTATTAAAATGCTGAACTCATATTAGTACACGTGATATCACAGAAACTCCTAGCCTAGGGTCAATTCAGAACGCAACGCGACGCGCGTATCTTTATATTTTGTACTGAATTGACAATTGCGTGACTCGTGAGTCGTGCCTCACGAGACGTCTTGCAAATGTGTCAAATCCATAAAAATTTAAAAATGCACCTACGCGTCGCGTTGCGGCGTGTAAAACGGAAAACCCTAAAAGGCCCCCGAGACGATCAAACGGTTTGATTCAAACCTTACGTGTTTGATGCAACCGTTTGATGTCGGTTTGAACGGTTTGTCAAATGAAACTGCGCAGTTCGGTTCAATACTTGCTGTGGAGTACACGTCTTGTGACGAATAAATATTATTTTTTAAAAGGTAAAATCGACTTAAAAATTGTACGAAATTGAGAATTAAATTCCCTATCTCAAAAACTACTAAACCTATTTTGATGAAACTTGCAGAAGTCTCCCAAGTTAAACAATACTTATTATAGTACAACAAAAAAATATTTTAATCGGACTTGTAGTTCCGGAGATATGTGAACACAAACATAAAAACATACATACACTTTTAAAATTTTGCACATTTGTTCAGATGCTGATATAGACTAACATTATATACGAAAACTGGGCAGTTCTGGAAATATTACATAAGTACATACGCATCGAATTGATAACCTCCTCTTTTTTAGTCGGTTAAAAATAATGTACCTACTCCAAAGAATGGTATAAAGTTTGTTCAAACGCATCGGAACATGATCAAACGGCGCGTCAAACACAACAAAAATATGAAATTTCATCAAACGAGCTTCAAACACGTAAATGTTTGACAAACCGTTCAAACTAGCTTTGTAAACGATCAAAATGGTTTGAGTCAAACCAAAATTTACGTGTTTGAGTCAAACCGTTTGATCGTCACGGGGGCCCTTAAGACGAGGGGACGGGGAGTAGGCCGCCGGCGAGGAGTAGGATAGGAAGTAATATCTATATTTCGAAGGTCAACTCGTTCTTTTTTATGCGCTTGGCTTAGTTGTGAGTTTTTCCCCTTGATTGAATGGTAAAAAATATTTACCCTAAACGACTTTAGGTTAGGTTAGGTCTGAAGTACTCTGAAGAGCTTAAGATGCTTAATTTTGGCTGGTTAGACTAAAATATATTATTTTTATGGAGGTCATTATTTTTATTATGATGATGACAAGAATAATTAGTACAAATACAGGAAATCGAAGTAGTTGTTTAAAATGTAACATTTACTTAAATATTATTATAAATAATTAGTTGTATAGGTAGCGTATAAAAGTTTCTTCGAATCCATTTGTATGCTGATTAATATGAAAATAAACTACAGTATGAAAATATACCACATTTTTTCAGTGAAGCGGCTGAAGCCAGATTAATAATACAATGTTATACGACAAAGCAGACTTCGCATTTCAACATAATACTTATATTACAACATAATATTTATATTTTATTATATTATCTTAAATTAACATTCCAATGGGCTTAACCAACACCAGGATATTATAAAACTCATAATATTATATTCATAGCAACATTATAAATGTGAAAGTGCGTCTGTCTGTCTGTTGACATTTGTGATGTAGGATAGATAGTTTTTATCTCAGAAAAATATATGGTTTTCGCGCGATAAACGAAGTTTGGCGCAACGGAGTTGCAGGCGTCATCTAGTAATAATACAATTTAATAATTATTTATTCCATGTTATATTACGTAATATAGTACTTTGAAAAATGAAATTAATATCCATCCTTTTCTATCTGCCTCCATTTCACCGATTTAGATGTGATTTGGTATGGATATTGGATAGTAATTAGTAACTTTAAGCACAGAATATATATTAGTAGTACCAACTTTAAGCCCAAGAACATGGGTTCCCAAACAGTACGCCGCGCCGCCGCGGCGCCCAGGTGCGCCGTGGAAAGGCAAGAGCGGCGCCCTGGTGCGCCGTGAGTGCCGTGACTCGTGAGTCGATCTTAAGGCATAAACCCCAATTTGTTATTCCGTGACTCCCGGTTTACCTAGTTCCAATACAATAACGTAATGTTAAAAATATGAGATATAAAGCACAATATTTAAAAGACTTTAAACCATAAACATTTTTATAAAACGTAATACTTTGGCTGTAATTAATTTACAAATTCACCTCCGACAAAAATCTAATTCATCCAAATATACCTCTGCCCTAGAATGATCCCAACCCAAGGATAGTATTTAAATTTATCCTCGTAAACAGTAGTTTACGATATGGATACTTCCCTGTATGATAAACGAATTTTAACGAAGTTGAATGAAATGTTAACGAAGTTACGGACAACATCTTTTCATAGGCCCACAAAATATCCTATACCATTCATCTTTAATTTTAGTATGCTAATCCAACTCATAAACAGGACAAGGATAGACACAAAAATACTCGCGTTAAAAAGGGACAAAAACCGAATCGTTACAACCAAATTGTCGGGCGAAACTGTTGCATAAACATGTTAATTTGAATGTATTGACTAGTGATTATATCATTCCTATTATCATCGTCAGTAGGCCACAGACGTCATTAAATCATGTTTTACAGCACACTTCGTTTTTACTTGATTATAGAACGATAACAATGAGTTTCTAAAATATTAGAGTAGCAACGTCTTACAAAAGATTCTCAGATATACAACTCGGGCGAATTAACTTGACACCTGGCTTAAATTTTACCCCTCCCTCGCTTCCCCGCGCAGCGCCCCGCTCTCGTCGTACGCGTCCAGTAGCGTTAGCATATCTGTTACCGTTACACGTGTGTTATTGAGTTTGCGTTTCGGAGTTATTTTTTAGTAGTTAATTGTTATTGTTTTTGGATTTTTGTTGAGTTTTGTTGTGTTATTTGTTACGTTTGAACGTTAAATTTGTTAAGTTTTTGTTATTCGTATTAACGTTTGAACATTGCCGTGTGTCTGTGGTATATACATATTAAATCAAAACGGTAGGAACTATCCATAGTAAAGAGAGAGCTTTAATACTCAAAGTATTGGCTTTTTTTGAACGCGAGAAAGAACTCAGCAAAGTAGTGATTCCCGTAAACCCTACTAAAAGTGCTCAAGAAGCTCGTGAGCATCTTAAAATTAATAGGAAGTTTCTAATACCTGTGGATCAACCTATCCTCCTAACTATCGAGCAATACTGAACGTGTGGACAAAAGCCCAAGCCGTGGGCTACGTAATTGCTCGATCGAGCAAAATCATATGTGAGTACTGAGCATAAAATGTTGTTTTTAAAATTAATTGCTTAGTGAAAAGCATAAAATAACAGGAAATATCTAAACAACTGGAGCATTTTAATAAAATTTGGTATGTAGTTAATTAATACATTGGATTAACACATAGGTTATTTTTTACGGCGGGAAAACTTTACAATTTTTTTCACATGTGAAGCACAATTACGAAACCTACTCGTACTTGGTCGAATAATTGCATAAAATACTGTGGTTAGTGTAGCCCTATAAAAATAACTAGTTCCGGTAACGTTATTTTTTTGAAATAACTTAAAATAAAAAAAACTTTTTTTGCACTCAGTACTTTAGAGAAACGTCAATTGAACCAGGTGTCAAGTTAATTCGCCCGAGTTATACGTAATGTTCAAACCACTTGATAGTTCAAAAGACAATGTCAATTCATAATGTAGTAGGTAATTATGTCATTAAGTAAGTCAGATATTGCCTGCAGGCATCTTCAAATTGGCAACGCGTTGTTGCTGTAAACTGCCAATCTAGTTACGTTAGTAACATAGAATATCATTGAACGATAACGAGAACGTTATATAATAAACCCTTTGAATATTACTGCAATTACTGTCATTATATGTCGCAGTCATCTGGTTGCAATTCGATTGAATGACAAGGGCGTTCATTGAATGACACCATTTAATTGAATGACTCGGCCGAACGTTGAGTGAACAATCATCACTCAACGTCCAACTAGTTAGCGATTTGTAATATAACTCTTTGAAGAGAGCAAGACATGAAATTAGTCAGGTAATTGAATGTTTTTCATTTTTTCCCATTTCGGCGCTAGTAGTTACCAAAGCAAATATGGCGTCAAACAGCTACAGCAAAATATATTATGACATCCCATTTAACGACTTCAATTGCAAAAAAGATCGTGGTCAAGGGCTGGTCAGGCTTCACAGACTGTGGCAAAACCCGGGTTAACCATGGTTAACTCGCAACAAAGTGACTGTGTGTGTGGTGGGATTGGAAGGGCATTATACATTATGAGCTGTTACCGTCAGGCTGGACCATCGATTCTGAACTGTACTGCGAACAACTGATGAGATTAAAGTAAGAAGTTCAGAGAAAGCGGCCGGTATTAATCAACAGAAGGGTGGTTTTTCACGATGATAGCCCTAGACCTCACACATCTTTAGCCACGCAGCAAAATTACGGCAGTTTGGCTGGGTTAATGCATTCACCGTGTAGTCCTGACCTTCCACCTTCAGATTTCCACCTGTTTCGGTTGCTGCAGAATTCCTTAGACAGTGTCTGGTTGACATCACAAGTAGTAGGGGAGGGTGCTATTTTTGCAGTCACTCGAGCGCAATGGAGACCTAGTAGGTTTTGTACATTAAGTAAAGCTGATAAAAAAATAATAAGAGCGTTTTTTTATTTTAGCGGTGGGTTCAGAAACTGCAGCCATTTTAAAGTTTTGAAAAAGAAAATATTATATTCAGAAAATTGCTTATTTAGGTAAATTATAAATATATTTTAGACAACAAGGACTAAAAGCTTAGAGCAAAATAAAATATCTGCGAAGCTTAATTAAGAAAATATGAAGCTTTATATTTATTTTTTTATATTTTAAAACGTCCCTACAGGCTTACCTAACCTTTGAATCGTCAGTGCTTTTTATGGAAGCTTCTTTGGAGTATACTAGACATCCCCTATCTTAATCTGACAGATCTAACGACATTTCAATATATATATATATAAAAAAAAAATACCCACCACGTGAGAAATCTGATTTCTATACCATGATAACTAGACACATGTCGGAAGCCTATGCAAGCTTAATCTGACATGCTTGAGCTACTCCCGAAATCCCCTCTTCCCCTCCCCAACCTAATTATAGGCTAGGGCCAAGGAAAAATAAATCATGTTGGGTCTTTCGTGGATTCCTTTTTTGATCGATCGAAAATTACTAATTAACACCTTCACTGCGGGGCAGGCCGAAATCAGCCTGCCGCGGAATTTAACTGGTGCGGAACTCGGTGCGGAACGATTATCTCAGGTGTTTGTAAAGGTACGACAGAGGCAAATATATATTTGAGATTGTGTTCAAAATTATAGGTCTTTCCTATAAAAAAAATCGTCGTCGGTCGTTATCAGCCTACCACGCACCGGAGGTGTCAAAAATCAATTCAGTGCGGCAGTGGGCCTATTGCGGCCCGCCGTACAAGCAGGCGGCCGGCGACCCGATACCGCACCGAGCGTCCGCCTCGCCAGTTAGTGATGTGCAATCTATCGTAAGTCGTAGCTGACGTACGTCGCGTTTTTTAACCGACTTCAAAAAAAGGTTATCAATTCAACCTGTATATTGTATGTATTATTTTCAGAACTGCACTGCATTATCAGCATCTGAACAAATGTGACAAATTTCTAAAGTGACATACATATTCATGTATGTTTTTATGTTTGTGTTCGCACATCTTCGAAACTACTAGTCCGATTAAAGTAATTCTTTTTTTGTACTGGGTACTGTTTAACTTCGGGAATACTGTTCAGCAAAATCGGTTCAGTGGTGTTTAAAATAGGTAATTTTGATTCTCAATTACGTACGATTTTGAAGTCGGTTTTATCTTTTTAAAATACAATAGTTATTCATTTTATAAAATTAACAACGCACGATAGCAGGAAACAAAATATCATGTCCTTGAGATGAGCGTTAAACGGCAAAATTGTGCAGGGTGATATGAAAAACTAGGAGAAACCATGAGGAGTGTCGAATCAAAAAAGAAATTAAAAAAATAAAATATACTGCAGAATGTGCAAACAAAAACGGACTTTGTGTTTTAAAGACAGGAATTTAAATATATTAATAAAAATATATATTTTCGATATCTCCTTATTTTCGTCTTTCCCATCTCTACTAAAAATACTTTCTAGTGCGGTTCAGGTCGATATCGGCCCGCCACTTTCCCTGGTTTATTTCTCATTTCCTGTTTGGCAGATCCTGGGGCGAATCAAATCTAAAGTAGTTTGGTTCAAGGTTATTCCAACAGTCCAAAAACTGTACACCTACATTATGTTTTCGCAAAGTTATAGTAATTTAATCTAACCTTGTGCTGGTGGGTCGAGAAAGGCCTACTCCGTACTGGCGGAAAAATTATTGGGGGCACACTTTGGCCCGTCGCCGCAACAGACGAAGGTTTAAGATTTTACTTGTCGTAGTGAAGGTGTTATGACAGGGGAAAGCAAAGCCCGGCGTGGCGTGGCGTAGGAGAGTTCCCTTTAGTTCCCTTTATAAAAATGGTTTATTACCACTAATTGTTACTTGGCGATTTGTGTATCATAAGAAACAATATTATATTGTAATGTCAAAATAGGATAATCTATTATAAATGCGAAAGTGTGTCTATCTCTTACCTCTTTACGAGCAAACCACTAAACCAATTTTGCTGAAATTTGGTATGGCGATATTTCAGTCCCGGGAAAGGATATAGGATACTTTCATCAAAAAAAAATGTACGTTAGTCAGGCGATAAATGAATTTTGCTGCAACGGAGTTGCGGGCGGTGTCAGGATTTTTTTTGTTTATCGGCTAGTGACCGATAAACAAAAAATTTCCTGACATAAACAAAATGTGGGTCAATCCAGTTTCGGCCCAGCCAATATTCGATCCGCAATGAAGCATGAAACTAATCACACTGCAGGCTTATTGCTGTCTCGTCTATGTCTAATGTCTGTTCAATGTTTATCCATATTTTTGTATAGTTTGTTGTTCTCTATTAGGATATTTATCTATTTCTATAGAATTATTGGTGTTTCTTTTCGAAAGGTCCATTTACGCATTATACTAACTGTAAAATAAAGTATATCAGTTTTGTTTTGTTTCAGGTAATTACTTAATATTTTTTCACTAGCTAGCTGTAAGGTAAGGTTATTTTATAAGCGACAATAAAGGCCATATAATATGGCAAATTACCTAATTCCAAAAAAAAGTTTGCTGTAATATTGCTAAGTTTAGAATTTAGCATCAAACTGTAGATTAATTTAGCTAATTAACAATAATCACATTTAGAGTAAAAATATTGCACTTTTCGACTTGGACATAAGTCGCAGTTTGCAAACTTAGGTAGCACTTTGTTGGTAATGAAATGACTAGCCTTTTGATGCTAAAGTTAATTAAGAAGTGAGCGCAAACACTATGGTCTATGATGTTTTTGTAGAGCGTAGAGCTTCTATGCGAAGAAGTTACTAAAGTGTAAATACGACTAAAGTTAAAAAAAATTTACGATCACGAGAGGACCGAAAATTTAATAAGCCCAAGCTTATGACGATTAAATTGTGATATTTCCCCTAGTACAAAGTAGTCTATGTGTTAATCTAGGGTATCAACTAACTCCAAACCAAATTTTATTAAAATCGCTCCAGCCGTTCAGGCGTGAAGAATGAACAAACACACACAAACTTTCGCCTTTATATTATAAGTGTGAAGCCGCATGCTGATGGCTTATAATCATAATTTCACTTATGAAATGGGTTTGCCAAATAAAATAGCCGATCCATTTAGGCGGTAAAAGATAAGTCAGCATTTCGTAGACAAACCTATAAATTTCCTGTCGCAAAATAGACAAAAATGACTTTGAAGTAAAGTGTTTTCTGTTTTTGTAGTGTTTTTTACTATAAATCTGTTTTTAATAGCTGATCCGGCAAATGTTGTTTTGCCAACGTTGTTGGAATGCTCGAGCCCAGTAATTTTTAACCGACTTCCAAAAAACGAGGAGGTTATATGTTCGGCTGTGGATATATTTTTTTTTTTGTATGTTCAACGATTACTCTGCCGTTTGTGAACCGATTTTCGAAATTTTTCTTGTGTTGTATTAGGTTTCACTCCAATTTGGTACCATGTTCACAAAAGTGGTGATCTGATGATGTGATCCATGAGTAATCGAGGGAACTCCTCGAAATTTATATGGAAACATATGGTGATTTTGGTTTTATGAGAAGTATCCTAAGCATATGCTACCAAAACGCAAGATTTTGCACCGAGGTATACTATGGTTCCGAAGCTACTAAGAGAACTCTGGATTCCTTATAGATACAAGTTTGGGAGTTTAGGCGCTGTTTTAAGAACTGAAAGCATATGCTACTATGCAAATTACATTCATCATCATCATCATCATTACCATGTCAGGGTCACCAATGTCACCAAATTCAACCTTATCTCCAGAGCATAAGGCACACATTTGACATTACTTCTAAGAAGTTAAAACTGCTTCGATAATTTAACATTCTGTCTCACTTCGCCGAGATATTCTGGAAAACAACCTAATTTCAACCTTTTGCATTGCGTTTAGCGTTCATAATACAATAACACTCTCTGCAGTCTCACTTCAATCTGCCAGGGCCGCAAGGCTGTCAAGCGGGCGCGGGCGGCGCGGCGGCGCGGGCCGGGTAGGGACTATGTGTGCTGCGTCCGCGTCACGTGCGACAAGTCGAGCGAGTGCCAGTACTATTGAAAGTTGAAACTAGTCCGGTGACCGGCTACTTAGCACGTCACGTCACGTGTTCACTTCGATTTTTTTTAAATGTATTGTTTAAAATTATCTGCAGGCTGCAGCTGATATTATATTTTGTAAGTGTGACTGTAATAAGATACGCAGAATAATATTATACAGGTGTATTATTCTACTTATAGTACGCGATGGTTTACTCTGGTAACTAAAAAGAGTGAAATTATTATTTTTAACAAAAAATTAAAACCGACTTCCAAGGTAAAACAATAATAACATCCTTATAATATGAACTAAAAAGTATTAAATAATTATTCCTATCTAATAGTGCCTTTTTCCGAATTCGGCTAAAACTCAACTATTTCTGTACTCAATCTTCATAATTTTGAAGTCGGTGCCAGTTCCGAAAGTTTCAAATATTCTGTCAGAGAACAGAAGATTCATCTGGTACCGACTTCAAAATGATGAAGATTGAGTACAGAAATAGTTGAGTTTTAGCCGAATTCGGAAAAAGGCACTATTAGATAGGAATAATTATTTAATACTTTTTAGTTCATATTATAAGGATGTTATTATTGTTTTACCTTGGAAGTCGGTTTTAATTTTTTGTTAAAAATAATAAATGTTGTCATGGAGAATGGAGCGTTCCAATGTATAGATTTATATGGATAAGCCGTCCGCGCCGGTCGCCGCACGCTGTTTTTGAGGCCCGTCTTATAGTATGAACATTTTTATTTATTTTTATTTATATTATAATTATTATAAACCTACACATTGGAACGCGCCGCCGCCGCTTCCGCCCCGCTGCCCGCTGATTTCGAGACTGAAACCTCAGAGTTAGCCACGATTGGACCGTACGTAGTTTCACCAGCTACAACGTTATTTCGAAAATGGAAAAATCGGCCAAGTGCGAGTCGCACTCGCGCACGAAGGGTTCCGTACCCGATACAGAGAAAATAGGCTAAAAATTGTGTTTTTCGTATGGGAGCCCCCCTTAAATTTTTATTTTATTTTAATATCATTATTAAATACTAAATTACACATAAAAAAAGAATGTGTGAAAAATTCAAGTGCCTACCTCTTGCCATTATTGATATAGAGCGAAAAAGGCCGAAAAAATCACGTTTGTTGTATGGGAGCCCCCTTATATATGAATTTTATTTTGTTTTCAGTATTTGTTGTTATAGCGGCAACAGATATACACATTACACAATCTGTAAAAATTTTAGAAGTCTTGCTATGTCGGTTCTTGAGATACAGCCTGGAGACAGACAGACGGACAGACAGACGGACAGACAGACAGATGGACAGACAGACGGACAGACAGACGGACAGACAACGAAGTCTTAGTAATGGGGTCCCGTTTTACCCTTTGGGTACGGAACCCTAAAAATAGATATTGACTGATCCTCAGACCCATAGAACAAGCGCGACAACAATAATTTCAACAAAATCTATCCAGCTCTTTCGGAAATAATTGGCAATTAATAGTATAGCTCGACACGAGAATTTTATTATAATAAAAGTATGAGACAATATCTATTTTTCGTGGTCATTAATCTTTTCATTTGAAAAATGCATTGATTTTAAAATCTCTGTTACAAAATGTAAGAAAACGAAATGAAATAAGCTCAGAACAATATAATATTCAGTATTGTATAGCTAAAGCTTCCAGAACAATTATTACATACTAGATGTTCCGCGCGGCTTCGCCCGCGTAATTTAGGAATGTCACGGAAACCGTACATTTTTCCGCAAAAATTACATAGGTAATTCTTCCTATGTCCTTTCACGTGGTTCTTCATGTGTGCCAAATAACATAAAAATTGCTCCAGTACGTTCAAATAAGCCCTTCCAACTAATTTCCTTCCGTTTTTTCCACACTTTCCTCTATTTCTTTGCTCCTATTAGTACTAGCGTAATAAAATATAGCCTATAACCTTCCTCGATAAATGGGCTATCTAACACTGAAATAATCATCAAAATCCGTTGAGTAGTTTTAAAGATTAAAGGGAACAAAGGGACATGAGGGAAAACTGAAAGAATTTTTCAAATCGGACCAGTAGTTCCTAATTATAATATTAGTATAGAATTATTGTTGCTATAAAATTTATTATTGTACTATAATATGACGCCCGCAACTCCGTTGCGCCAAAACTCACTTACTAGTGGACATTGGAACAAAACTCACTTACTAGGAAAAACAATTTGTGCTATCGTCATCATTACCTACAGCATTTTATGTACTTAGCTGACCAAAGTTGATTTCTAAGGTCATATTTTTTGTCATGTGGTCAAAGAACATTAACAAAAAACAAAACCATCTAAAAAATAAAAATATGAATTTGGAAATTTTCCGGTCGATGGAAAGGGTTTTCCATAAACAAAAACTTGGATTTTTTCAATAATTACTCAGTACTAACGGCCACACTCAGAGAGATTTAAAAATACTTTGACTCCATACATTTCCTGACAAACTCTTCATTAAATTAAATTTAATTTAAGTAATCATTTAATGACTTTGAGTGCGGCCGCAAGTCTTTTCAATTATAATGTGTTATGTGACACTAGATACGTAAGGCCACGTTAAAACTATTTTTAAAACCTAGTTTTAAAGTTACACAGAATTGTGAAATCCACAGAGCTCTATAAAAATTCCATTAAACATATGTAATATATTGTGTGACGTAGATTAATTGTTAGAACAACAATATAATATGCTATGTAACATGAACTAGTTGGTTTGCCACATTTTTAAATTAACTCTCCTTCTATAAGTGTGTAAAATTTTAAATGGTGGCAGTACCTAATAATAACTCCCACACCGGTTTCGATGACGGTGGCCGGTTTAATTGAAATCAGGCCAGTTACGCAGGAGTAATTTTATAGTGCCCAAGTGTGTGCACAATACACAAGAGCATTCTTTATTCCTTCTTCTCTTATAGCCCAGTGGAGCGGAAGTCCGACACGACTGGCGAGCGAGATGTCCATCCGACGCGACGCATGGATCATCTTACTTGTCAGACAATCAGGTGATCAGCCTGCATTGTCCTAGCCAGACTTGGAAATAACATGTTTCCAACGCGCGAATCGAACCCACGATCTCCGAGTTAAGAGCCACACTCTTAATCACTGGACCACGGAGGCGTACCTAATAGGATTTTACTGTATGTGCTAGTAGCGCCCTGTGCTCCGACTTTTACATATGCTAGTATCTCTATTGACAAACTTGCCGCCCGCGGTTTCGGAAAATACATCGCAATTCGCAACATCCTCGCTGAATTGCAATTTGAATTAAACCTGATTTGAAATTAGGATAGCCTTTTAGTCACAAATCACAATGAAATACGTTGTCCCCAGCGGTCATTAAACCTTTTTAGTCTAGGAGATAGGTATGTATATAAAAAATAATGACCGCTACGGACAAGGTTCGGCAATACGAGATTGGTACTAGATAATAATATAGACCCATTTTCGATAGAACATTAAAACTAGGGAATCGGTTTCTGCACTTACCTATAATTCTGGTCTAAAATACTTGTCTTACAGAAAAAAAAAAAAAACTTATAGTTATTAAGCCTATATGAAATATCAGATAAGGTAACTATGATAAATCTAAAGGTACAAGTGTAATACAGCTATTATAATTATTAATTAATATTTTACTGTGACATGTTCGTATGCGGAGCAAATTTAAAACTTACTGCCCAAAAAATTTGGTTCATTTTCGTTTGTGTAATACACAAGCTATCTCAGCAATCGGTTGAATAATTTTAAATCTTATTTAATCATGTATTAAAGTTTATTTTCGTTTGTGAAAAGTTATCCAAGGCTAATCTGAGCGATCGCTAGATTGGGCACGGTGTCCGCTTGAGCGGGCGAGTTATTAGCTCGCTCGTTTAAGCGAAAAAGTCATAGCAGGTCATTTGACTTTTAAGCTATGCCTATGTCATAGTTTAAGAGTTCTCAAACAAAATCGAGGATGCAAGTTTTAGTCACAACGTGAATTGGTGTAAATGTCTTTAGCGGCGTTGTCCACTTTTTTGGATGATCCGATCGAAAATTCCTAGGCTTTTTGCTTAATCATATCCCGGAAAATGTGCGGTTCCCGCGCGATAAACTAATTTTGGCGCAACGGAGTTGCGGGCATCATCTAGTTATTATTATTTATGACATCTGCTCTACTTTATTTTTTTAGATAAAAGATAACTAACTTAAAAGACACTGTGCTTGTTTCATTATCCCAATCCAGCGATCTATTCCAGCGTTGGTTGCTACTGGAACAGTGTAAACGGGCACTGGAATGCACTAGAAATTGAGTGCATTTCAGCACCCGTTTACATTATTCCGGTACCGATGGATTGTATCACTGGATTGGATGTAAATCCTAAGAACAAAGCGAATCCAATGAAATACAGAAAGCAGACATCTTTAGAATAGACAATCATTCGTCGTTGGACGTTATTTATATCTGGCATGTGACAGGCGTGATTCTGGGCCAGTACGCATGCAATTAACTAAATGTCGTGCACCTTTGTGCTAACCGATCCCTTTAATTCGCGGCCATCTTGTATCTACAGGATGTGATAATATGTTCATAGTGATAATACTTAGGGGTTTGGCACTTAAACATAACTTGCGTAGCGTTGCTGCACCACACCGCTAAAATCGAGGGCAAAATCATAAAAACTTTTAAAATGTAAAGAATTTCGCTAAATTTCGCGTTGTGGTACCACATAACCGCTATGTGCTTCGGTCCTTTGGTTGTGTATATGTCCCTTATAATATAGAGTTAACTATTAAAGTAGCAGTGCTGAAGGAGCATTGTCATTTTTGTGGTAAAGCGGCTAAGCGTTCAGTAACAATACATAAAAGAGTTGATACATACATAGCCTACTAAAGTATTATCACTTAGTTTTTTTACACCTCGTATTATTTTTTGAAAACTGGTTTGTGGAAAAATCGTAGCCTATAATATATAGTTAGAGACATGTAATGATGAAAACTGATAATTTGGGGTCTTCACCTAAAAAAGAAAAAATAATAATAATATTAAGTATAATCATGTTAATCGGGACCGCAAATAATATTATGTTCTATCCTAATTCCTAAGTGTATTTGTGTCCAAAATTGACGTCTTATTATCTGGAGACAGCTGCTAAGTCATAGTGGCAATCAACTTAGTCATCATGGCTATTTATGTTTGTGTTAAGTTTGTGTCTATAAAATACTTAATTGGATAGATTATTCTGATAGAATACTCTTGTGTAAGTAATAAATGATAGCTAAAATTACATAATATCGATTACAATTCGTAAAAAGTTTAACAATCTTCATTCCAATATTGAAAATGGCAAATACATTAAAAATGTTCGCGTAAAAGTTTGATGTGGTTAATATTGTTCCGATACGTAGCAGATCGAAGAAGATGTAGACGCGGCGAGTATATTTTACTTTGACGGGCCGTAAACCTGTCATAATTGAAGACATAAGTGGATGAACCGCGTTAATAAACTACGATAACATGGCGCGCCCCTCCAAATGACTGTTTCAATGTGTGTAGTCACATCCTTATGAAAGAGTTTGTATGTATAGTAAGTATTCACAATCAACCTATTTCACTTAATGTCATTTATTACCAAGATTTGTTGGTCAATTAATCATAACTAGCCGACCGCGCAAGACAACGTACTTCAAACGTTTTGACAACGCACTTCAAACGTTTTGAATTTTCAAGGGGCGCGCCATGTTATAGTAGTTTATCTTTACCAACATTTTACAACGTACAATTACACATTTTTTCCTCATAATTTGTACAAACCTTGTAACTTACTTCATCATCTGGCTAATAAGTACATCTGGCTATAAATAGAAATTAGAATCCACATTTTTTTTAATTCAAATAATTTTCCCGGTCCTAAAGATTCCATTTAAATGCAAAAAAGTATTTTTTTACTTACCTGCTTCTCCACTCATGTCTTCAATTGACACATTAACAGCTCAACATTATTCATAATTTACTCCGCGTCGAACACGATCGTTTGAATTTTCAATCATACATTATTTATGCGATAAAATATTAGCTTAGTGTATTGGGATTAAGGGCCTGTTTCACCGCTTCCTGATAAGGTGCCCGATAGGCTTATTTGACAGATTCTCCATACTTCGTCTGTCAAGTTAAGTGGTGGATAGCCTTCTATGAAGGATGAAAGAAAATCGTCGTTTAGGAAGAAATTAATGAACAACAAAAACAAACGAAAATCAGCATTCCAATTTTGAATTCCTACAGTGACAGATCAATGACGGCTCGTTTCCCGTTTTCCCCGCCAATTCTGATGGTTTCTGTGTTCTATGCAGCACGCCGCAGTGCAGGTAATCCCCCACGATGCTTTGGTTTAACGGTTTTTTAATTTTTGTGAGCTTAAACCAGATTAAAAAGCCTCCATTGCATTTTATTTCGCATTCCTTTAACGTCTTTTTCTACGTGACTAGTACCCAGTTTCAGAGTTCTTTTAACCGGAGTTTTAATCTTTTTACTATTGCTTTTGATTGGTTAGCGTCAAAAAATTAACCAATCAACAACGCTAGTGAAAAGAAACTCCTCAAACCTCAAAAACCGGGTATTATTAAAGTTTCAGATAAACTGTTAAAGCAATTTGTCAATTTACAAGGTAGCACAGCACTCAAAATATTATCATCATCTAACTTTTTGCTTTTTTGCAGGAGCAACGTTGTTGATTGGTTAACTGTTCAATAAAAAAATCCTGTTAAATATCCTCAAAAACTGGGATGGAACTTAGTCACCTATTTGTCAATAATACCGCCGAGACGAGCAAAGAGTAGCGCAATGAAGCTACCTTTTCTCGAAGTGTTTCGTCGTCATTTTGAACCCTCATAGAGTTGTTTTCCGATGTACCAGATAGTACATATTATTCTCAGGATATGTTGTCAATTAGACATACTATGTATAGACAATAATATACTAATTAGGTATAAAGTCTCAATTGAATAGCTCTCTGCATACTTTAGATTTTATTGATATCTAAAATACGCCGATTTCGTCACTGACTCACTGACTCACTCAAAAGTCATAAGCTATGTCCACACTGTGCCTTTTTTTCTTCATCAAGGGCATGCGTTATAGCGCAGTCAACAGTGCACGTGAGGCATGCCCGCGACGCATGCGCTCTGACCGTATCCAAAACTTTTACCATTTCGCTTTTTTCTTTTTTTCTGGAATTTCTTATGACCAAATAAGCCGCACATAATATTCCATCCAGTAAAATGTTCTCGTCGCACATGTTACAATAATCTGACAGACACTGCAACTGAACAAAATTACAATGTTGGCATTGCGTTTATTGACGCATTCAATTATAGAATGCGCCAAACAGAAGTTGAATACAAAGAAGATGACGAAAATTGAAGATGAAAGTGCAAAATGTGGACTGTGGACATAGCTATACTGACACACTGATGATCATCAAAATGTTTGGCTTTCTTATGTACATGGTACCAAATTCGGATTAAGCCCGATACAATAGCGAAAAAAATCCTGAAAATCAGTCCACAAACGGCGAAGTGATCGTTGAACATACAAAAAATATAATATATAAACAGACGAACATAGTTAAATGACCTCCTCCTTTTTGGAAGTCGGTCAAAAACCGGACGCTTTTGATGGAGTTGGTACCAAAAATTGTTTGTGAAATTCTGTTGACGCAATAAATAAAAGCAATTCCAGTTTCACAGCTGGGATCGACCAAGGTGGTAGATTTCATCGAAAAAGTTCGTTCTTTTTTAAAATTTCACGCAGCAGTTGCTGTGACGTTTTGTTTTTTTAATATTTTTGTTTCTTCACTTGACACTTTTATTGAAGCGTGATTTGTTTGTGACTGTTACATTTTTCCCGTTTCCGTTTTGCTAAGCTTTGGACCAGGGGCTCCCAATCTTTTTCAGCCTGCGGCGCAGTTATACGTAAAATATTTTGTCACGGCGCCCTACTCTATCTAGCTATTATAAAAAGAATACATAAATAAATATTAAATACCTTTAAAGGTACAAGTTGGAAGCCCGCTACATGAAGCGGCAGCAGACGACGTGTCGTCGCGACACTACTGGCTTCTATGAAATTCTATGAAGTGTCGCTAGCTTCATGTCGCTAACTGCGAAGGATACTTCATAGAAATACATAGAAACTCAAACTAGTAGTGTCGCGACGACACGTCGACTGCAGTTGTCGCGTGTCACTCGGTTCCAACTTGTTTGTATCTTAATGATTACTCATTATAGTAAATATAGGATAAGCAGGTAAATAGTAATAAACAAATATTGAATCATCTACGAGCTTTACATAATTAATATTATTATTTTATTTTATAATATTTGTGGTTTCGAATAATGATGGAGGATCGATTACGGCGGCGCGGCGCCCCTCTTGCCTTTCCACGGCGCACCAGGGCGCGGCGCCGCGGCGCACAGTTTGGCAGCACCTGCTTTGGACACATCAATTGAAATCAGCCACAGAGGCTTACTCTGTCTATACTTCCTAATCTGTATTGGGAACATTCTTTTTAGATGTTTTTATATACTTTCTGGTACAAATAATTTCACTATCAATCCTTAAAATACTAAAATTTATTGTGATTAACTATTCATTTAATTGGCAATAAATAGACAAGCGTACAAAACCTTACAAAATGTTCTATTTTATTTTATTGGCACTGTTATTTCTTAATTTCAAATACTTACCTAGTAGAAACACTTATCGCAATCTGCTTAAGGCCATGCGGGTGTCAAGTGGTAATAATTATTCAAGTTATGATAATTTTGCAGTTCTCATTTGTTACTATGGTCCAAACGACGAAGAGAATCACAGATTTCATACGGAATGTTTAGTATGAAATGTGACTAACTTCGTGTTTTAGACTGAAACAGTTTATTTATCCGACTACGGCAAGAAAGAGGGTTTTAATTTTGGCATTCTATGTATCCGTCAGATTTTACAAAATGAGGTGTTTAGTAATTCTTACGTCATTGAGTAATTAGTATTTAGTGACAGAGCTATTTTTCTAATCTTTTTTGTATATTTTACGTATAGTTTTTCCTTACATTATAATATTTTTTTTATTTTTAGTTAACAACTAAATTAGTTTTTAAGAGCTAAAAAGAAATGGCTTTTAAAGCATTACCTTTGATATGAAAATAAGATTGCATCACAAACGGGAATTTTGTATGGCACTGAATAACCCAGCAAGAGCAAAAGCACTTTATTTACTTACTATACGTGTTTTACAAACGAAAAATGTCAGAAAAATTTTCATATTATTATCTTGCTTTTAAAAACAACCACCTCATATTATCATCCAATTAAAATGCGGCAAATGTGGCCACTTGTGCCACGCTTAAATACTCCATATACACGGGAAGGCGCATCAATCCAGTCAGACTGACCGCAGGCCGATCTAAACGGACAGTATCGACTAAGAGTTGAAGCCTGAATACGAAATCGGTCATATGGCTTCAGCTGTATTTCAGCTTTGAAAACGATGAATTTGTACGAAAATTCACCAATTTCAACGATTGTTTTCGGGACCTTCCCACCGATATTTTTGGCTGGCTATATTTTTTTTGGGATTACATACTAACTAATCTCGCGTCAGAAAAAAGCCAACATAGCTGAACCCACATGAAAATAATAATAATTTTCCATCTTTTAATTAACGCTGGCAGCCCCTTTCCACCACCCGATCGATTTAATTTTTTTTTTGGGTGCATAGGAAGCTGTTTGGAAAAAATTAAAGTCGTTAAATTTACATTTTTTCAATTTTTTTTCCCACCCCACTACACCCTGGACACGCAGGCCCACGGCTTGCCAGCACGCGGATTATCAGAAAGGGTTGTTCAGGGAAGTAGCTAACGGAGTTTTAATACAGCTGAAGCCACATGACCGATTTGGTCGCCAGCTCTCCGTCGATACGTTTGATATTCAAAAACAACATAACAATTTACATCCTACATATAATATTTTTAATGCGAAAGTCCATTTGTTTGTTACCTTTTCACGCCCGAACCGCATAACCTATTTTGCTGAAATTTGGTATGGTGAAACTTTGAGTCCCGGGAAACGAAATATGATACTTTTTATCCCGGAAAAATGTGCGATTCCCGCGCGATTAACTAATTTTGGCGCAACGGAGTTGCATTAAAAAGTCTCCAATTTTTCTATTGATTTATATAAAAATTACAAGCTGCGAACTTTTAAGGCCATCCCCCGAGCAAACGACCTTGACCATACATTTGCCGTGTCATCGAGATCGCACCAAAACCCTATTTTTTTTACTTATCTTAGTTCAAAATTGACCTAAAAAAAATTAAAACTGGGAATATGTAGTTTATGATATTGTCGATCTATTGGCGTGTATTTCAAATAACAGTAATTTGTAAATACTAAGGAGATGCTAAATGTATGCTCGAATTTTAATAAATCGGTTTTACTTTGGAAGCTGATATCATTAGTATAATAAACAAAAATAGAAAATTTAAAACGTGTAAAGGAATGTTGATATGAAGATTGTTGAATGTTGATATTGTGGAATATTATTGCTGTATTTTTATTTTAACTTTATAGCTTTCAAATTATGAGTTTATAAGCCCCTAAATACTGTAAATTACGGAATCTCCGTAGAGAACGCCCATAATCCGCTCTCCTATAAAATCGTGTTTTTGCACTTGTACGTGAACTATTACTCGCCGTAACTCATTTCCCGGGTGTGTGCATGAGCCCGGACAAGTCAGTCGATGTAATGTAGATCGATCTCCCCGTGTGTGGGGGCCTTTAGCACTTCTATAGGAATTTAGTTATCTTCCTAATCACTCGCATAGGCAAGGAGAACATATCTATTGGCAGCTACAACAGACATAAACATTTATAATTAATGCCCGCAAATAAATATAGTCCAGCATTGTAAATGTCCAATAAATAGGTATACGTCTTAACGACGAAAAATTAATGTAGTTCTCAACTTCTCACGCAACAGAAATGAAAAAGTTTACTTACCTATTTTGATACAGACATAGATTCACTTACCATGGCTGAATTTTAACCGACTGCCCAGGAATTAGTTGTGTTTTTAATTGGTTATACTGAAAACTGTTAATTTATCTTTCGACGACCTCTGTGGCTCAGTTGGTGGGCTGTTGGTAGCTCGAGCCGGGGGTTGCGGGTTCGAATCCCGCCGACGGAACAAAAATTTTCCAAAGTTCCTGAGTCATGGATGTGTATTAAAAATGTGTATTATATAATAAAAATCTTAAATATATGTATAGTATAATAATATTAAATATATTTCCGTTGTCTGGTACCCGTAACACAAGTCCATCAGCTACTTACCACGGGGCCAGACTGACGTGGTGTGTGCGTCCATAGATATTATATTATATTATATTATATTATCTAAGTAGTAATTACCGAAACCAAAATAAAATCTTCTATTTTAAATTTATTAACTATAATAATAATGAACAAACAAAAACATATTTTTAATCGTCTTGGAACCCTACATAATATAATGCCATTAAAATCATAATGACCTAAAATTACTCGAAGTGGAGAAATTTCGTGTATACGGTAAACGTGTATTACTGAAACATCATAGTACTATAATTTTGTCATTTTGTAAAAGGTTGTAAGCGACAAAAACCATTTTGTCGCTTACAACCTTTCCATTTCTTGCTGTACCAGTTCTTGTTTTCTATGAGAGGCCAGAAACAAGCGATCTAAAACGATTTTTTACTTTAACGCGGCGTCACCTTAACTCTAACAATGCCCGTGGTCAGATAAAAACACCCACCAAAAATGCACCTAAACAAACCGGAACACTCTAAAACCTTTCAGAGAGTACACAAAGAGAAAAAATATAAAATCGTTATTACAATCCCTATTAATTGCGCTTCGTGGAGATTTTTAAAGTTCTAGCACGGTCTGAGTAAAAACTGGCACTGAAACGTACTTAGTGATAAAATTATAAAGTTTAGTGTAATAGATTAGTAAAATTAATTGACTACAGTTATCTGTGTCGAGAGGTGCGTCAAGGCTATAAAAACGTTTTACACTCCGGGATTGCAAGCAGAAATCAAAGTGCAGGCTTCGTACAAATACATATCTCTATTATTAAAGGGGCGTCCCATTTATATTATCAGTACAAAACTGTAAAGAAATATGACACTTTTTGTTCTTTCTGAAATATTTTTAACACTCTATTAATTAAGATTCTTAGTACGTAACTTAAAGGAAAAGTGTTTGTAATCCCATCTTTTGTCTGAAAAAGCCTGGCGGAAAATGTTTTCACATTTTTCTTGAGTTTTGCTTAGCTAAGTATAGAAACCGTCACCGGCGAAGACGGCCAAGGCGAAGACGGCCTAGGCGAAGACGTCGCAACGGGCGCGACATTCCGCCTTAGCCAGGGAACTCGGTGTGACGGTATGGGGATGCCGCCACTCATTGCACCGAGTCCCCGAGAGTGTCGCGATGCGCGTTGTGTTCCTGCGCATCGCGACACAAAGAAGACGACCGGCCTATGCAAGCCCCCCATGTGGGGCCTCTGTTCGGCCTAGGGGGACAAGAAACCCCAAAAGCGTGGGCCTGCTTTGGGTGAGCAGGCAAGCGCGGACGGAAGTCACGGAAGACATGTAATAGGCCCCCGCGTCTCCGTCCTGCGCGGTAGTAGGAACACGGTCGGGTTTTAGTGGGTACAACTGCGGCCACTTACCATCTCTTCGGCCGTAGCAAGTCCCACATACCCCGGTGGTCCTTCCCCAATGCTGCAAAAAAAAAAAGTATAGAAACCGTATAAAATATTTATACAATAATATATTTTTCTGTTCGCGGTGTTTGTTTTCAACTCTTCCAAGACGGCTGGACAGATTTTTATGAGATTTTGTTTACTTATACAAGTAGGTCTGAGAATTATTTTTTATACCCGAAATGAAGTAAATAAAGGCTTAAAAATTGCCGGTCATGTAGAAGTTTTATAATTCTCAATTGAAAAATCAAGGCTAAAATTATTCCAAATTCAGTCTTCGACTCATTCTGTGTGTCTGTGTGCATTTGGTAGCATTATATTCACATTAACCTTTTATTACTTTTTAGATCAAATTAATCCGATTGAAACTGCAGTTTTTGTGATACAAATTTAAACCCATCATACGGTAAAGTTTATAATATTTGCATAATATTTAATATGGGTTGGTCACTTATAAAAATGTCAAGTAAATCAATTTAATACTCTATCCACCAAACCCTAAGGTTGTTTTTACTATAAAACCCTTTTTTCATGACTCCAGTCCTGTTTGCTCTTTTATCAGTTATACGGGGTCATTGAAATTGGTTAAATATCTAATACTAGCGACCCGCCCCGGCGTCGCATGGGTATAAAATATACAACCACTGAAAAAATGATTAAATCGATAGCCTATGACTCTTCACGTGGTCTACATCTTATCTGTGCCAAATAACATAAAAATTGTTCCAGTAGTTCGCGAGATAAGCCCTTTTAAATAATTTTCCCCGTTTTTTTTCACATATTCCTCTATTTCTTCGCTCCTATTAGTCTTAGTGTGATGAAATATAGCCTATAGCCATTAGTCTACTTCGATAAATGAGCTATCTAACACTGAAAGAATCATCAAAATCCGTTGCGTAAATTTAAAGATTAAAGGGAATAAAGGGACATGAGGGAAAAAAGCGACTTTGTTTTATAATATGTATAGATATAGCTACATTTCAAATACGTTTTATCGATAAGCTAGATTCTAGAAGGTATTAGAATTATACTAGATATACTATACTATATCCCGCGGTTTCGTCCGCCTGAATTGGGACTCCTATAGGAAGCAAACTACATGGCCTGGGTGTTAATCTAAGGTAATCGCGCATTTTTGAGTTGTATATTTTTTTATTAATTATTATTTATATTAATTAATTTAAGGCCTCTTTACATGATGTATATTACTTCTATGGTCACCACCATGATTACGAAGCTGTATCGTGCGATGTTGATCTGCAATAATTGACGAATATCCACTGGATAGTAATCGGAAAGTAATTACATAATATATTATTAGAGTAAAAAAAACACGCTTAAAAAAAACAAATATTTTAACAAATGATTCCATTGTCATTGGCTCTATCTCTTCTCTATCTTCTCTATCTTAGGCAAAAATAGTGCTCAAAGATTCCATTACAGCCCAAGCTAATAATATTTAAGAATTGTGCTACAATTTTAACTTTAACTTTATTATCATTTGAATAGAATCAAATAAAGTAAAAACGAGAGTCAAATGTACCTAAATATACAACGGCCTTACAACAGCCTCGTGTGAAGCCTGCCAGTGGCCTCCAGGCTCCAAGCCGATTCAATGTAGATATTTACCGTACATGCGTGGTGTCAATAAAGAATTAAAGGTACTATCAGAGTTGATTCCTAGGCAGATGGCAGACCTAAGTATTTTGGTCGCGTTACCTATGTCAAACTCAGCCGACAGATTTAGACCAGCACGAGTCGGCGCATGAGTACCGAAAACTATTCCACCTCAATTTTTTTATGCGATCCTCTTCAAATTACTCTCCTGATGATATAAATGCATGTTGCCATGGTGCAACCTGGTGCCATATTGTTTAAACAAACATTGTTTAAACAATTGCAAGGAATTGTTATTTTTCAACCGCACATTTTTTTTTAATATTTTTATTGAAATACCAATAAACGTGATTTTTTTGGCCTTTTTTGCTCGTAATCAATAATGGTAACAGCTAGGCACTTGAAAATTTCACAAACTCTTTAATTATATTTGTACTTCAATAATTAATAATAAAATTAAAATAAAGTAAATGTTTAAGGGGGGCTCCCATACAAAAAACACAATTTTTTGTCTACTTTTGCTAAGATAAAAAAAGATATAAACAATGATTTTTTTTAAATCTCTATTAACGATATGATTAACTATTGTATAGAGAATTTTAAAAAATGTATAACTTAGACATTTTTTTAAAATATATTTTTTATGAGTCAAAAGTACCCAAATTTGAAATTTTTCGAACCTTTAAAAATTCATATCTTTAAAAATATTAACTTTATCGTGGAACCTCATAGGACCTTTTTTATTGGTATTTCAATAAAAAATATATAAAAAAAAAATTGTCCGGTTAAAAATAACAATTCCTTGCAATTGTTTAAACAATGTTTGTTTAAACAATATGGCACCGGGTTGCACCATGGCAACATGCATTTATATCATCAGGAGGGCAATTTGAAGAGGATCGCATAAAAAAATTGAGGTGGAATAGTTTCCGGTACTCATACGCCGACTCGTGCTGGTCTAATTAGAATTAATATTAAATTGACATAAGCCGACCAAATGACAACTGCCTAGGAAAAAATTTCCTCGATGGTACAAGTTGGAGAAGAGCGATACGCGACAACTGCAGTCGACGTGTCATCGCGACGCTACTGGTTTCTATGTATTTCTATGAAAAAACCCTCCGGCCTCCGCAGCTAGCGACACGAAGCTAGCGACACTTATTTATAGAAATACATCATGTAGTGTCACGACGACACGTCGTCTGCTGCCACTTCATGTAGCCGGCTTCCAACTTGTACCTTTAGGCTCATATACGGGGAGGCCGATCGGACTGATCGCAGGCCGACTCGTGCATACACATGAAAATGCAAAAGAGTCCTGTCAGATCGGCCTGCCTGGTATAATTTTTAAGGTAGGCAACGCACCTGCAGCTCTTCTGATGTTGCGAGTGTCCATGGGCGACGGCAGTTGCTTACCATCAGGTGACCCGTTTGCTCGTTTGCCCCCTTATTAAATAAAAAATTAAAAAAAAATTATGCCTGTTTCCTCCCTGGATATAAATGCCGGTAGAGTTATAATTTTCTCCTGAATACCTATGGCCACTAGACTATAAGCATGTCCCTATGTTTTCTTTCTTTTCATTTCAAAAACCCAAAAAATGGCCAGATTTTCCGCTATGTTCAAACATCCAGTAAACAAATTTGGCTGGATTATATAATCGTTGATTTTCTGTTATTTTATTAGATCATGCTGCAGTTTTCTCTATCGCGCTCTGCGAGGGGAGACTTGAGGTTACAAATATTTGTTTTTCATTTCTCTAGCCCTTGGTGTACCCTCTTAAAGTTTTATGGGGCATGTTTGAATGTTAAAACCCTCCATAACTCAGAATATTTGAGAATTATTGTTCTTTAATATCAGAAAGATTGTTGAATGTTATTCTCAAGGCAACGCAAAATATTCAACATCCAGAGGAAGGAATTAACCAATATGTACGAGGGCGGCACTGAAAATTTCGGGAATCAAGGAGGTAACACAACAGTACTATTTAAAAATGTGTTTATTGCTTTTCGAAGTATTCTCCGCGAAATTTGACACATTTTTCCATACGATGGAACCAATCATTGAAGCAACCATTCCATTCGGAAGTTGGAGTCTCCAAAATGACCGTTTTGTAGGCGTCCACAGCTTCTTCAGGTTATGAAAATCTCTGACCACGCAATTTATTCTTTATTTTAGGGAAAGTATAGAAATCATTAGGGCTTGAGTCGGGGCTGTACGGCGGATGGTCTAATAATTCTATGTTTTCTTGCTCTAAAAACTCTTTTGTTCTGTGCGCGGTGTGAGAACTCGCATTGTCGTGATGGAGGATGATGCGGCGGTTGCAGTTCTCTTTACGGAGTTCAGAAACGACCTGTGGCAAACAAATGCTAGCATACCATTCTGCAGTAACCGTTCTTTGTCTCTCAAGAGGAATAGTCGCAATATGGCCGGTTTTGGAGACAAACGTGGCCGCCATTTTTTTCGCAACACTCCGTGAACGAACAATTTTTGTTGGCTTTAACTCATTTTCGAACACCCAAACTCGTGACTGGTTTTTAGTTTCGGGTTCGTACGCGTATATCCAGGATTCGTCATCTGATACGATGTTGTATACAGCATTTGAGGATCCTGCGTGGAATCTTTCGAGAGTTCTGACGCACCAAGTAACGCGAGCCGCTTTTTGCTCTTCACAGAGCAAATGCGGTATCCATCGGGAAAACAACTTTTTTAAACCTAATTGTTCATGCAATATTATTTGTATTTGACTCATGCCAATGTCTAAAGTAGCCTGAATTTCGCGGTATGTCACATGTCGATCTTACTCAACCAGCTTACGCACAGCATCAACGTTTTCTTGGGTGACTGCAGTTTTTGGACGACCTTGACGGGGATCATCACTGAGCCTGATACGTCCACGTTGAAATTCAGCAAACCAGCGATAAATTGTGGTTTTAGACGAAAATTGGCTTCATCACCAAATGCAGAAATCATCCGATTAACACACTGTTTTTGTGTTAAACCACTTCGAATGTCATAAATCATCGCTCTAGAATTTTTTCGAGTCAATTCCATTTTCTCAACGACTAAACAAGTTTGACAAGACCTTGTGACAAGACCGAGAATCTTTTTTTAAATAAATAAATGGTATTCAATTTTTAAAACCAAGGAGTTTTCAATTAAAAAGATTTTAATATGACAGGAATAGTGGAAGTATTCCATTCCCGATATTTTTAGTGCAGCCTATGTATGGAATCGACCAAATGTTTTTTCATTCAACGGATCACATCCTTATATATACTTGAGATCTGAAAACATCTCAAATGGGACCGAACCTCTCGAGGGAACCAACGGTCCACTAGGCTGTCCCTCCTTTAATTACCAATTATAATGCAGTTGACGACTAATTTTGATGTGTGTTTCCTTCGTACAATTGATCATACCCTCTCCCTCGGTTCAAGGGGAAGGAAGATTGAATGCGTCAGTATACGTCTTACGGTCTTTTAGGCTAATAAGCTTTGTCTTTGAAATATCTCGTAAGTTATCAGAGTTTGATAAGTAACGAAAATTGGATCGAACAAGGAAGCTGCATAAAAATAGTATAACCGGTAAAGTTATTGTTTATCTTGCGACTGTAATGTAACAGGAAAAAAATCATACTTCCTACTAATATTATAAACGCGAAAGCCGTTAGTTTGTTACCTTTTCACGCCCAAACCGTTGGACCAATTTTGCTGAAATTATGGTATGACGATTTTCGAGTCCCGGGAAGGGACATAGGATACTTTTTGTCACGGAAAATGTACGGTTCCCGCGCGATAATTTAATTTTGGTGCAACGCAGTTGCGGGTATCTTCAAGTTTTACAATATTTTTGTCAAACTGACTAAACTAATTGTTTCAAATAGAGACTTTACTTGACATATTGTGGAGCTACATAATATTTTGGTCGAGTTATAAGCCCTGCCAATGCCTAGCCAATATACCAACTAACATTGATAAAACATAACCAGAAATTCATTTCTCTGATGGTACCATTAAAATCAATAAACAAGAAACCTCGACTTTTCTCGTACTTACATGAACTTTACTGGTGCCATTTTAGAAGAGGACTGCGGGAGTCTTCAAATTAATGTTATTTTAATGACATGTGACATGTGCTGATGTGCGTAGATTAGTGTCAATATCGTATAACACTTTTATCGTGATGATTAATCGTGAACATGGGTTTTTTTAGACTATAAACTTCTTTATAAAGTAATCTATATTTAGACTATATTCATTTTATAGATATTTGGGTAGACTTTAACCAAATTTTCTAATCAGAATGTTGACAATTTTTTTTTGCTCTGGAAAGTTAAACTCCTGTCAAAATCGTCAGAGATCGACGATTTTGACAGGAGTTTAACTTTCCAGAGCATTGATTGGTTGCCGTTTTGACGTTAGCCAATAATTAAAATCTCTAGAATCCCCAGCTGCCAAAAAAATAATAATAAAAAAACAGGCTTCTGCTCTATGATTCAAGGACTACTCAATATTCACCAGGCCATAAAAATACACCACATCGCATCGTCACGTTGCATCATCAACTGAATTGACCCTTATTAATACCTACACCCTAAGTCTGTCCATCATGATGGTTTTGACCGTCTAAGGGCTAAGAGAATAGAACAGAGTGAAGTCTTAACGAAATTGTATATTACAGTCTTTTATTCCGGAGCCTTTGTGAGAACAAAGACACCGTCTCCACGATTTTCTTTAGTGCTTCGTTTGCTCCATTTTAAACATATCTCGAGTGTCTAATGAATGGAGGAATTTATAGAAGCCGTTTATTTGGGCAAATAAAACAATTTTATTGTACACTTAAATGTAAATACTATTTTTAAACGATTATGGTTAACCTATGAGGATTGAGGATAATATACCACATACCCATCTGATTTGTGCAGTGGAGTAGGTTCCATCCTAGAAGCAAGAGTTTTGAGTTGAGAATACTTTTTTTTGATGCGTAAGGGAAACCATCCGTGGGTGCCCCGGGTTGGAGATGTGGGACTGCCAGCAAGAGCGCCGGGGTTAGGCCGCGTTTCCACTGACGCGGAGCGGAGCTTAGCGGTGCCGAATTAACCAATCACCATGCTCGAAATCTTCGCTCCGCTTCGCTGTCATTCCGCTGGAATAACACGATTGGTCAATTCGGGCACCGCTAAGCTCCGCTCCACTCCGCTCCGCTCGAAGCGCGGCTTTACCCACTAAAACCACCTGCGGTTCGCCTTCAGCCGTATAAAGGAAGGATGTGAGTTGAGAATACTAATCCAATATTTTTGAATGATGTGTTAAAAGTTAGTTAATCTATAACTACATAACCCGGCGAACTTCGTATATAAGTTCCCTCCTAACATAAACCTTCCCTGGACTTCCGCGAGTATTTTACGACTAAAATTAGCCATGGTTCATTCGTCCTCGAGTTTTAGCGAGAGTAACAAATTTTTTAATTCCTTTTTATTTAATGCTTACAAGGTATAACAAAACTAAGTGTGTGTACTTTAGGGTGTGTACGTGTTCCTTGTAGAGAGTTTACTATGAAAGTACCAGCGCTGAAAGACATTTTTTTTCACTCTTGTATGGGAAAAGTCGTGACGCTGGAGCGCTTGCAAAAGTGCAAAAAATAAAGGTCTTTCAACGCTGC
The DNA here is from genome assembly GCA_905333045.1 of Lysandra bellargus. Classification (NCBI taxonomy): domain Eukaryota; kingdom Metazoa; phylum Arthropoda; class Insecta; order Lepidoptera; family Lycaenidae; genus Lysandra; species Lysandra bellargus. The sequence goes on along the minus strand of HG995319.1, from coordinate 3,565,861 downwards.
TACTTTCACAGTGAACTCTCTACAAGGAACACGTACACACCCTAAAGTATTATCACTTAGTTTTGTTACACCTTGTGTAGACAATTGCCAGGAGGTTATAGACTGTGTATTATTGTCGCAAGATTTAGTCAATTACTAGGTGTTGCCAGCAATGGAGTTGCGAAGAAATTCGTTTAGCCCTCGGGAACCGTACATAACATAGAAACTGTCTTATGCCCTTTCCCTGTCGGCCAGCCCCTGAAATATTCTCATACCAAAAGGGATCTAAATGGGTTCAGTTAAGTACATAATATGAAGATGTTACAAACATATACCTACTCCCACATTTATAATTATAACAAAATTCGCCGTACTCTCCTAATCAAAGTATTTAGTAATTATAATCTGTATTCAAATGAATTACTAAAATAAACTTAACGTTTAATTAACTTTAAAGAGCTTACTTAAAGCAATAAGATTCCCAACAAATAGATCTCGTGATTCCGCAATTCCAAACCTAACTTCACACTTGAAGTATTTCAGTTATTTCAGAGAGGTCTGGTAAAATGGTTTATTCAGTACAACGTTCAACATTAATCTTGTTTAAGTTACAGTTAAAATCGAATTATTTTGAGATGTACTCTTGCAGCAAAGGTACTAGGTAGGTTATTGTCGCTTAAAATCACTCCTCGTACCACCCCTTCCAGCTACTGAGCCAACCAGAAATCGCACAGCTGATAAACCGGCGTATATGACATAACCTCACTCACGCCGGGTTAATCTTGTTTAAGTAAACTGTTAAAATGTAATTATTTTGAGATGTACTCAATTACTCATGCAGTGTAGGTACTAGGTAGGTTATGATTTATGAAACATTAAACTTTTATTCAAGAGCGGCGCCAGCTTATGACTAGGAGGGTCATCAAATTCAGATAAGAAGATGACTTGAAACGGAGAAACATTGGAAGGATTTGGAAAACCTATGCTAAAAGGCGCACCGAACTTGGGGCCTCTAGTAAGTTGTAAGTTGTAACTTGTAACCCTATATTTTAGAATAAAATGCTTTTATTTTTTTGCTTTGTAGCGTCTCTCGTGGCACATACGTGCATTCAAAAATATCTCTTATCATACGATAAGAGATATTTTTGAAATTCAGTATAGACGCGTTAAATTACATTATACTTCAAGAATCGGATTACCAAGTAGCAGACATCTTAAATCAATAAATCATCTGCCTCTACCGGGAGCGATTGAAGGAGCCTTATTTGGACACTGTTAAGCTAATTTGTATACATCCCACAAAAAAAAACGTATTGAGTTATTAATGCATTATAATGTTCTTTAGATAATTTAAAATAAAACTGTATTCATAACTCAACAAACATTTTTGTCGTGCGACCGTCTTAAAACCGATGTAAGATTAGCTGTAAGAGCTATTTTACTCCAACCGAGCTGCTGCTTTGTGTCTACCCAGAAATAGCATTGCTAAATCCGTAAACGGAAACAGTGTATGCTCACAGTAATACGAACTACAAATACTAGATTTGGAATAATTGGTTGACATGAGTTCTGAGCTGGATAAAGCAATCGTTTTGTATGGAATTCATGTCATAGCAATGTTTAGAGCCTTTGACAAAATTTAATGTAGATCCTGTTTTCAATCAGAAGCGGTTTTCCTATTATATTATTACTAGTTGAAGCCCGCAACTCCGATGCACATAAATTCTTCTATCTCGCTGGAACCGTAAATCTCTCTGGGTTAAAATTATTATATGTCCTTTCACGGGACTCAAAGTATCTCCATACCTTTCTTAAAAATCAGTTCAGCGGTTTAGGCGTGAAGATGTTAAACAGACAGACAAACGTCTGTCTAGACAGGCAGACAGACAGACACAATTTTATATTATTAGTATGGATGTGGCTTTATAATATGTATCTTCGTATAACTTGACTCTGTTTGAAAGGGCTTATCTCACGAACTACTAGAGCAATTTTTATGTTATTTGGCACACATAAAAAGTAGATCTTGTGAAGGATCATAGGCTATTTTTGTGAGCTAAGTTGTATGTAATATCAATGTATTATGTAATATGATATGGAGACCTATATACGAGCTGGTATAGTCACAATAAAACTAGGTGTTACCATTGTAGTTCAGACTATAGACTGTGCTAGTAGATTGTCAATAGAAGTGCGTCAATCTATTATCACCACAACAAAATCTAGATCAATATGAATACTAACCTAACCTAGGCTACAAGACCACGCAAGAAACAAAATTGTAAAGGGTTTGCTTCTATTTTATTCTATTTTAGAAACTTTGAATCAACTATCACATTTACTATTATATAAAACTTCCCTGGATTTTTCACGAATATTTTAAGACTAAAATTAGCCAAATTGGTTAAGCCCTTCCCAAATTTTAGCGAGACTAACTATATGTTTAAAATTAATTTTTATATAATAACTAGCTGTCCCGGTGAAATTCGTGTCACAGGTCTCTTTAAAACCTTCCCTGGACTGTTACGAATATTTTAAGACTAAAATCAGCCCAATCCATTCAGCCGTTTTCGAGTTGTAGCGCGACTAACACATTTGAAAATCCATTTTTATAAATAAGACTAGCTGTCCCGGTGAACTTCGTGTCACTTTAAAAACTTCCTTGGACTTCTACGAATATTTTGAGACTAAAATCAGCCCAATCCATTCAGCCTTTTTCGAGTTTTAGTGCGACTAACACAATTGAAAATCCATTTTTATATATAAGTATAGATAAGTAAGATATTCAATTAAATAATAAAAAAAATAACAATATGATAATAATTATATAATATTTGCTAACTCTATATAAGAGACATATACACCCTGTATAGTTGTTATATTAACTAAAAATTCTGTTATAAAACAGTATAATAGAAGAAGAAATAAAACATTGTATACCATTGAGATGTCGTATACATTATATTCGGGTTTTATTTGCTATTTATGGTTCCAGAAACTTGTGTAAGTATCTGAAAAGTAATTAAGCCAGTAACTGGCGTAATACAGCTTTTATTACTGCGGCTTACTATTCGCAGCCTTATGTAAAAAAAGTTGCTTGTTTTGAGCAATCAGTGCATACGGGGGCGGCACTGAAAATTTCGGGAATCAAGGAGGTGACACAACAGTACTATTTAAAAATGTGTTTATTGCTTTTCGAAGTTTCTCCGCGAAATTTGACACATTTTTCCATACGATGGAACCGATCATTGAAGCAACCATTCCATTCGGAAGTTGGGGTATCCAAAATGGCCGTTTTGAAGGCGTCCACAGCTTTTTCAGTTGATGAAAATCTCTGACCACGCAATTTATTCTTTATTTTAGGGAAAGTATAGAAATCATTAGGGCTTAGGTCGGGGCTGTACGGCGGATGGTCTAATAATTCTATGTTTTCTTGCTCTAAAAACTCTTTTGTTCTGTGCGCGGTGTGAGAACTCGCATTGTCGTGATGGAGGATGATGCGGCGGTTGCAGTTCTCTTTACGGAGTTCAGAAACGACCTATGGCAAACAAATGCTAGCATACCATTCTGCATTAACCGTTCTTTGTCCCTCAAGAGGAATAGTCGCAATATGGCCGGTTTTGGAGACAAACGTGGCCGCCATTTTTTTTGCAACACTCCGTGAACGAACAATTTTTGTTGGCTTTAATCATTTTCGAACACCCAAACTCGTGACTGGTTCTTAGTTTCGGGTTCGTACGCGTATATCCAGGATTCGTCACCTGATACGATGTTGTATACAGCATTTGAGGATCCTGCGTGGAATCTTTCGAGAGTTCTGACGCACCAAGTAACGCGAGCCGCTTTTTGCTCTTCACAGAGCAAATGCGGTATCCATCGGGAAAACATCTTTTTTAAACCTAATTGTTCATGCAATATTATTTGTATTTGACTCATGCCAATGTCTTAAGTTGCCTGAATTTCGCGGTATGTCACATGTCGATCTTCCTCAACCAGCTTACGCAAAGCATCAACGTTTTCTTGGATGACTGCAGTTTTTGGACGACCTTGACGGGGATCATCACTGAGCCTGACACGTCCACGTTGAAATTCAGCAAACCAGCGATAAATTGTGGCTTTGGATGGGGCTTCATCTCCAAATGCAGATATCATCCGATCAACACACTGTTTTTGTGTTAAACCACTTCGAAAGTCATAATAAATCATCGCTCTAGAATTTTCTCGAGTCAATTCCATTTTCTCAACGACTAAACAAGTTTGACAAGACCTTGTGACAAGACCGAGAATCTTTTTTTAAATAAATAAATTGTATTCCATTTTTAAAACCAAGGTGTTTTCAATTAAAAAGATTTTAATATGACAGGAATAGTGGAAGTATTCCATTCCCGATATTTTTAGTGCAGCCTATGTATTTAAGTGATTTTTGGAAAAAAAACGCGTGGCACTCGGGGACTGCCGCGGTAAAGCTATTGCATAGCATTTTTATCAACTTATGCAATTATAATTCGCATACGTCTAGTCGCACGCACATAAACACCGTGTCGAAGAAAGTGGCAACGTCGCACCGGTTGGTGTGGCGAGCACCACATCACGAGTCACACCGAGTCGAAGTCTGCCGAACTGGAACGACGTTAGACGAATGTTAGGTGTTTTTCGTTACTGAATTTCTTGATACAGTCGCCGCGCTCAAAGCCAGCGATAAAAGCTATACAAAAGCTTAAAATTGCGCTTCGGGAGCGCCGCGCCGGCACTCAGAAATGAAAACGAAAGAGTAAGCTTAAAATACAGAAAGGGCCGTAATACGCTGCGCTGCGTCTTACTAGCCTTCTGTCCTACGAATTTTCGATCACCTGATCTGACCTGCCACTGCCTATCCGAGAAAGTGCACTTCAAAGAAATTTTCATTCCAAACGTAACTAAAATACTTACCAGAGATAAATTACGATAACATGGCGCGCCCCTCCAAATTTCTGTTTCAATGTGTGTAGTCACATCCTTATGAAACAGTTTGTATGTAGTAAGTATTCAACCAATCAACCAGTACTCGTAATATTTCACTTAATGTCACTTATTACCAAGATTTGTTGGTCAAATAATCATAACTAGCCGACCGCGTAATACAACGCACTTCAAACGTTTTGACAAACGCACTTTAAACGTTCTGAATTTTGGAGAGGCGCGCCATGTTATCGTAGTTTATCTCTACATATGTAAGCTACACTATACCTAGATGTACTAGTTACTACTTTAGTTTCACCTCACATAGGGGGGATAATTTCTCAAGACTAACCTTGTTAGTATTACCTGAGTATTTTCAGTATCAGCATCAGCCAGGGTCAACGTTACCTTCACGTTTTTAGGGTTAAGACTTCGCTGTTTCTCCGTCTGTCTGCCTGCATGTCGCTTGTCTGTATCTCAAGAACCATGACAGCTAGAGTGTGGACATTTTCTCAAAATACGCATTCCTGTTGCCGCTACAACAAAATATTATCATTTTATTAATAAAAGCCACATTGTGTATAGACAGTTTTGCATTTTTGTCCTACGTTGGAAAATTCGATTTACAGACAGGGTCAAACGTAAAAGCATCTGAATATTTCGGTTAAGGTCAATGTTGTAGCCACAGGAGGAATAATCAGCAAGACCATGTAAAATTGTGTTACTGTACAGCTTCTCTGTGGCGTTCATTAGTCGAGTTGCAGAGTTAAGGTCGCGGAAATGTCAAGACTCAAGTGTAATAAGAAAAGTTTTCTATAGCTGAATGAAGAGAGTTCTCAGTTGACATGTTTTCATCATTTGAGCTCATGTAAAGGATTAAGCATCAATATTTAGGGATTTTATATAATATTTATAAATTATAGGCTAAAAGCGGAATTGAGAAATGCTTTTACGAATAAACAAGGTGATATTAGACACATATTTTGAATGGAAGGACTGGAATAAGCTTAAATTTCATGAAATTTAAAATCAGTAAAATAACAAAAATACCTATTACTTAGCTGATTAGCATGTTATTTTGGAAAGTACTTTGGAAGTCGATTAGAAATCACTTTTCAAGGTTTAAGAATGTCAAATTGCATACAAACTAAGCTTATTACAGCGCACATCTCATGATAATCGTTTGTCATGTTAAAATGGTTATAGAGATCAAGTACGGTAACATGGCGCGCCCCTCCAAAATTCAAAACGTTTGAAGTGCGTTGTCAAAACGACTTGAAGTGCGTTGTCTTGCGCGGTAGGCTAGTTATGATTAGTTGACCAACAAATCTTGGTAATAAGTGACATTAAGTGAAATATTACGAGTACTGGTTGATTGGTTGAATACTTACTACATACAAACTCTTTCATTAGGATGTGACTACACACATTGAAACAGTCATTTGGAGGGGCGCGCCATGTTATCGTAGTTGATCTCTACCAATGTCGTACTGAGATTTCCACTACGAATAATAAAAACTAGATTTTCAAGAGGCAAAAGACTGTTTTAAGTGCGGACATATGCACTAAAGGCGCTATATTGAAAAAACTGATACATATTTTAGATTTTAATTTTCGAAATGACCTCTTAAAAATAGGAAATTTGAAGATAATTTTTAAACGAAAAGAGATGTATTGTAGGAAATTAGTCTAATTAATAGACCCCTTTGCAACTCAAAATCGTATAGAAGCATTTTGCTTAAATGCTCCTAGTTATTTTTAAATGATTATAATTAAGTTTTGTCGCATGTTTTCCGAGCGAGCCGATAGCTTCTGGCCGCAGTTTATTCACGATTTTATAGTCGTACAAATTAAGTATAAAATTGCCCTTGCGGTATAATTTATTTTCGATAACCTTAAATGGAATTTTTAGGAATTTCCATCATCTTAAATATCACTAATAATGTAATAACCGATGTGCCTAAAGAGGTTTATAGGAATATTTTAGACGACAAACATACAAAAGACGTAGTCTTGTAATAAGAAATAACTAGAACGAAATATTATTGATTGTTTTTGTAGGCCGGTCATTGTTAACGAAAAAGTGAAAAATGTCGCCATGGTTGTAATGATTTCTGGAAAAGTATAAGAGAATTGGTTACGGTAGATCAAAAGTAGCTAGGACTAATTGCGCCGCTATGGCGTATCGGTGAAATATAGCTTTAAATATAAGGAGTTAGGAGAGCAACCTTGCTTAAGAGTCCGTATACGTAATTTGCCGATTTCGCTGATTTAACAGACGTGATTTAACAGTTAAAATACAGTATTTCTATAAGTTTTAATGCACAACATGTAAGATCATTTCAATTATAATCTAATGTTGGAGCTAATTTTTTTTAAGTATTTTTAAATAATCCAACTCAAACCCGCGACAGTTTTGTGATTTTTGCTGTAAAAGGTTTAGAATATCACCTGTTTATGGATTGTATTGACGTCTTAACGGTATGAAAAAAATACAATGTACTGTTGAGAAAGTCGTCTATAAAATGTTGGAATTACTTTTTACCACTTTAATATGAAATAGTTGAGTAAAAAAATATGTAACTCGGCAAAATTTTAGAGAAAATGGGCAAATAATTGCTGTTAATTTCGGCAACTTGGAGCTGTAATTCATTAAAAAAAACGACAGAAATAATCTATAGATAAAATTATATCCAATTTGAGAAAAAAAAAATTGTGCCAAAAACACGATTCAAAAATGATTCAAAACAACCTAAATCTCACATTATATTACTCGCCGCAAGGCTCGAATCGGCTTTCCGCGCTTAAATATATTTTAAATCTAATAATTAATATATATATTTTTAAGTCTAATAAGGGGAAAAACCTAATAATATTTCTGTAGCGAACCTTTCCAATTTCGTATTCATCGGCAAAATTTCGTATACGGACTCTTAAGCATAAGCTACCAGAGAACCGGAAAACTTCTAGTTTAGTTTAGGCCCTTATGGCCTAAGGTATAATTGATATTATACACGGTGCTGCTCATCAGTTCTGCTATACTTGAACTTGACACTCTACCGCGGCATACGGCAGGTACAGCGGTAGCTACGCCCCTGGTTTCTGAAAAGTATAAAAATATTTGCAAGGAGCTTTTGTGTGCTGTCGAACAGAAGCATTATTTCCGAAACTGCGGGGTCTATATTATCACCGACTTCTTTTAATATGAGATTGATCCACAGACATAGATCAAGATAGATACCGCATGTCGCTCCATTTGTATGAAAACGAGCGCGTCACATTTTTCCTACCGTTGTGACGTACGGATGATAAGAAACGTGTCCACTATCTAGGCCAACGTTTCTATTTGAATTTCTTCAGCTCAATATGGCACTTTTAGGCAGTTAGGCATTTTTAAAATTCCGATTGACGTCCGATTCCGATAGCAGACTAAAGAACAGACTTTCGAAATACGAGCATTGCTCGTTGTTTGGGAACGCTATATAGCACGCGAAGTACATACACATGCGGTATCTATCTTGATCTATGTCTGTGGTTTGATCCGATGTTGATTTTGATTTCGATCAAACTCGAATCGAGACATTGCGTTGACTAACTTCAAACTTATTTAAACAGACAACAGCAGATGATTTTAAGTAGGAAAGCAGATTTCACACTAAAATTGCTTTTAGGACTATATTCAGTTTGCAAAATCTCGAAGCAGAATAACACATCACTCAGTATAATAGGATTTGAGATGGAGTATTAAACAGACTCGAAATATGATATTAAACCACGAAATTACGGAGATTCCTATATTATGAGTTTATTATGTTTATTAGTATGTATGTTGTATGTTGAGGAACGTTACTCTCGTAAGTTTATTCAAATACAAGATCTATACTTATATTATACATGCTAATCCTGTTTGTTAGTTTGCACACAAGCCGTTATACCGTTTTAGATGAAATTCGATATATTAATATCTACAGACTTTATGCCTATAAAATACAGAATACTTTTTATCTCGTTTTAAGATTCCCGCCCAGTAAATTTCTGCGCGAATAAAATTACAGATAACCTTGGTCTCTACATAATATTTTTATTTGTCATTTTCCTAGAATCTAGTAAAATTGAATCTAGCAGAAAAATTGTGGACCTCGTAATTTAGTAGGGGTATGTCAAGTCCAGTCAAATTCTGACTAAGATTCTGACATAACCGAACCAAATTATTACGTCGATCTACTTATGAATCTCTGATTGTAAAATACTTTGATACCCTGATTTTTTTTCCTCTTTTCCACACCTTAAATATGAGTGTTTAATTTGCTGTAAATCTTTCTTTTCTTTCTAGCAGCGGTTTCGAGGAAATAATGTTGAGTCATTAGTCAGGAATAAGTTTAAAATTTAGCCTGAAAGTTAAGACTGAAGAGCCTGAGCTTAGAGTAATAGGATATTGCTGAGTCATGCTCGAAACTGAAAGTAAAGTTTGCTCCGTATTAATGCTGCATAAAGCCGAGACTGCACTGCGCGACACGACACTTCGCGCAGTAGAATTGACGTTTGTAAAATGTCAGTGGGTCAGATTGTAAACGTCAATTGTATGGAGCGTGAAGTGTCGCGACGTATTGTGTCGCCCTTGATTGCTTTTACGAATTTCATGTCGCGATGCTAGTTCCCAGACTCTTCCTAAACGGCTGGACCGATTATGTTGAAATGTGTGCTTATTATGTGGGCTTATAAATTCGAAAACGTTATAATATAATAATAATATCAATGGACACTCCACACCACGTCAGACTTGCCCCGTGCTAAGTACATGAAGGAATTGAGTTACTTACAGGTACCAGACAACGGAAATATATTTAATACTTTTATACTATACATATATTGAAGATTTTTATTATATCATACACATTACACATATTTATTACACAACCATGACCCGGGAACATTGAAATCTTTTTGTTCCGTCGGCGGGATTCGAATCCGCGACCTCCGGCTTGATCTGCTACACACTCAACCAATTGAGCCACAGAGGTCTTCAGTTATAATTTTCATTCTATGCAAACTATGTTAGCAGCTCACTTAACTCTCCTTTCATGCATGCTAAGATGCTATTATATGCTTAGGCATATGCTACCAAAACACAAGATTTTGCACCAAGGTATACTATGGTTCCGAAGATACTAAGAGAACTGCGGATTCCTTAAAGATACAAGTTTGGAGGTTTTAGCGCTGTTTTAAGAACTGAAAGCATAATATGCTACTATGCAAATTATATTCATCATCATCATCATCATTATTACCACATCAGGCTCACCAATGTCACATGGTTGTTTAGTGTTTCCGAATTCGGCTAAAACTCAACTATTTCTGTACTCAATCTTCATAATTTTGAGGTCGGTTCCAGTTTCAAAATTTTCATATATTCTGTCAGAGAACTGGAGATTCAGCTATATCTGGTACTGACTTCAAAATGATGAACATTGAGTACAGAAATAGTTGAGGTTTAGCCGAATTCGGAAAAAGGCACTATTAGACAGGAAACATTATTTAATTACTTTTTAGTTCATATTATTATATTATAAGGATGTTATTATTGTTTTTACCTTGGAAGTCGGTTTTATTTTTTTGTTAAAAATAATCATTTTATAGAATCTGAAACTTTGCTAAGAACGACCAGCAGCTATTGAGTTTCGGTCACGGTTACCTAAGGAGTTTACAGTTCTGAAGGTCTACCTAACCTTCAACAAAGTATGAAGCTCAATTTTTTTACCTTATTTTCTTTTGGATAACTATAGGAATCTCGTCTCCCACTGCCGGTTGCATTTTTTTCCACTAATGCCTATAATATAAACTTAGACTTTATGAAAATGAAAAACATTTTATTTTTAACTAGGTTAAAAATTAGCACTTTGTGAACTTCACACGTGGCCTACCACCGGTTCAGGAAAGAACGGCGAGAAGAACGAGTAAAAGTAGAGGATACAATTTTTGTATTTTTTATCCTTTACTTTTGCTCGTGCGAAACTGGGCGGGTCGGTAGCTTAACATAAAACCTAGCACATATTTCACGAGAATTCCCGTTTCTTGATTCAAAGCCGCACATGCTCGTAGTTCTGCATAAGAATTTGTGCGGAATCCGCGATGTTGCACTTCAGCGATTTACATAAACTAGAATGTTTGTACTTTGTAAGTTCCTGGGAAAATATAATAGGAGATAGAGATCAACTACCATAACTTGGCGCGCCCCTCCAAAATTCAAAACGTTTGAAGTGCGTTGTCAAAACGTTTGAGGTGCATTGTCTTGCGCGGTAGGCTAGTTATGATTAGTTGATCAACAACTCTTGGTAATAAGTGACATTAACTGAAATATTACGTGATCTGTGATTGGTTGAATACTTACTACATAGAAACTCTTTCATAAGGATGTGACTACACACATTGAAACAGTCATTTGGAGGGGCGCGCCAAGTTATCGTAGTTGATCTCTAATGGGGTTCAATTCTGTTACCGCATATTTCGGTTACGGTTCGATTTTTTCTTAGTTGTATAAATATATTATTTAATTATTCTCAAAAATGGCTTCCAAAATTGTGAATGTGAACTTCTACAGTTTAAATTGCAATTTGACGAGGCAATATCATGCATTTGAATAGTGAACTTTGAAAACTGCACTACAACTCTAGAATGTACTACTCAATTCGTAATCTGTCGGCTAGGTTTGACATAACGAGACGAATCAACTTATCTGATAGTTACTTGAATTGCCACTCGCAACCTATAATTTTGAATGGTAAATTTAAAAATGCATCGCCTTGTCACGTTATGAACTGACTCAAGTATAACCACGGCAGTTCCCATACCTGGGTCATTACTCGTAATAGGGTATGTCATTAATAACGCGACTAGAATAGAAAATTGCCTGCAATTGCCTGCGCATCGCTAGTGCTGTGCATCGATTCTTTTGCTCGTATCATTAAATATTCAATTCGATAGGGTTGCGCCCTATCGACATCTATCGATTTCTATTTCTCGATACTTATTGAAAATTACGCTTCTCGGTATAGTAATAGATTTTAAATTACTTAGTTTGTGTCTGACCCGGCGAACGTTTTTTGGCATACACATTACTAGCTGTTGCCCGCGACTTCGTCCGCGTGGTCTTCAGTTTATAGCGCGCGGTGTCAACAAAATTGGAGCTTAATTAAAACCCTGGTACACCTTCAATCAAAATACCTACCCAAAAACAGCTGTGCAGTGTGCACATAATATTTCATTTTTAATTTAAACTTTATTTATACCTTTAAAGCTTATTTAGCCCCCCATTACACAATTTTATCTTTATCCATAAACTATTTATTATTGGTAGGTTTAAGGTTACGTCACTGCATAGATAAAGTACCTACTGAATAGTAAGTTAATTATTAACATGTATAACAATCGAAAAAATCGGAATACTTGATTTAACATGGTACCACCTGTTATAGAAAGACGTATGAGCAAGCTATAGCGCGATGTAGGAGACTCTTGGCGCCATCTGTTATGAATTTTTGGAACTAACTTATTTTAAACAAATTTACTTATTCCACCCCCTTACAATCCCTTTTTCCACTTAAAAAGTAGCATATGTCCTTTCTCAGACTTTAGACTATCTGTGTACAAAATTTCATTACTATCGGTTCAGTAGTTTTGGCGTGAAAGCGAGACAGACAGACAGACAGACAGAGATACTTTTGCATTTATAATATTAGTGTAGATTTTGTTTATCTATTGGCCGGTTCCAAGCTACCCAATATCACATAAATTTTTACTAAATCAGTCTATCGGTTTCGGAGAAATTTGGATACAAACTGCGACGCGAGAATTCTACGACAAAATTATTATGACTTTTAAAATGTCACTAAAGACTCCTATGGTTATAAACGCCTTCGTGGTCCAGTGGCTTAGAGCGTGGCTCTTGACTCGGAGGTCGTGGTTCGATTCCCGTGTTGGAAACATGTTATTTACAAGTTTGGTTAGGAGTTAGGACAATGCAGGCTGATCACCTGACTGTCTGACAAAAGATGATCCATGCGGGCATGTAAAAAGTCGGTCCTGCGCCTGATCTCTTGCCAGTCGTGTCGGTGTTCCGTCCCACTGGGTTATGAGAGTAAAGGAATAGAGAGTGCTCTTGTGCATTGCGCACACTTGGGCACTATAAAAATTACTCCTGCGTAACTGGCCTGGTTTCATTAAAATGTGGGAGTTATTATTATTATATTATCAATATCTTTATTTAATGCGACGTCTAAAAATTAATCCTCACTATCCCTGGTCATCGCATCACGCCCAAACGACTTTTAAAATGTTACTAAAGACTCCTATGTTGTTTCTATTAGCACTTACATCAGGAAAACCCATCTGCTCGTTTCGGTACTTTTCCATACGGACGATAATACCAGTCGTAAGTTAGTTTTATTTTCCTGAAATATACTTGCGTGTTACCGACTACTATTCTGTGTGTATTTCTTGGAATATAACCAGTCTGACTGTTAACATAAGTATAATACCTCTTCACCACGATATTTTCTAGACTTGTGGCTATAGCCTAGGATTTCTTATTATATTTAGAATTTTAATAAAATTAAAAAATTTTTTTTAGTTTTCGGTTCCGAATGCGGTTATATAGTTAGTATGAATTTGACTTAGGTAATCAAGTCAAATTCATATTAGTTTTATTAATTATTCATATTATAAAGTTAGATAGTAATCATTTTTTTGTTTTAATCTGTTTTATACAACAAATTAGTTTAGTACAAGTAGATTTTGGAAACAATTGATTCTTCATTCTCTACACCTCTTTACTACAACTATGATAAATATAAATCAATTACGCAATTAGCCTAACTAAGTCAAAATATATAAAACTGAATACTGATTGCAGCAGCGAAATATTGGTACAAAATACGGAACCGTAAAAATGACCGATTGCGTACATTAAATTGTATGACGGAGCTATTTTACAAAAAAATATTATAATATTAGAAACTGTTAGGCCGGATTCGTCGTAAGATGTATGGCCTTTTCTACCCTATTTTTGTTCCGATGTAATTGCTATGTAACAATTACGAGTACAATATCCAGGATAATCAATTTATAGATCCAACAAACACATCACGTGTCTGCTTCGATCGATTTCGGTTGCGTTCAGTTCAATTTCATCCTCAGGATATCCTGCTTGCTCTAGTACGAAAATTTGACCCCCGACTGAAAAGAAAACTTTAAATATTATATTAGAACATGATAAATAAAGACACCGCTTGAAGTATCATAATATTATCATTATCCTGGGCACTTCCCGTTAGTATTATCTCTTCGGTAGTAATTAATATTTTATAGAAAAATTTTATCAATAAAACATTGAATTAGTATCGATAAAACTTATCAAATTACTATCGACAAATCGTACAACTTCATCGATAAACACTGTCGATAAAATTCAAATCAAATGTGTCGTTCTAACGTGGAATCGGATAAAATCGACTAGCACTAATCGATGTTACCGTCCCGATAATTAAACTGAACGATTCATATGCCAGTGATTTGTTTACCGGGATAAGTGGCGGGAATCGCTAGGGCTGCGTCGATAGGGAGATCGATAGTTATCTATCAGTAATGCGTCGATAGATTTCAGTAGTGATGGGCTATGCGTTGATCTACCGATAGACGAAACTGCTTTATGTTGGATCATCATTGTTTTATTTGATTTAATTTTTATTTGTGAAGATAATTTTTATTTTTAAGGTAGTAATAGAATGATTCAATTGTCTGTACAATGTACATATTCAGACTTGTCCTTAACTGTCAACTTTTATAACTTATTGCACAAGGACCTCATAACCTTTATTTCCACTGTGTTTATTATTTGCAACATGTGTCATATTTTACCGCTATTTAAGTAAGTACCCCGCAAACGATCATATTTGTTTGACAAACATGTTTGACGTAATTTACGTTTTCATCAAACAGCAGCGCAGACGAACAAACGTGCATCAAACAAGTTTGTCAAACAATTAGCTAGAATCGGTTTGAGATCATGAGATCTTGTTTGACAAATACAGCGGAACACGTTCAAATACGTTTGTCAAACGCTGCGCAAGTGAAAATTTTCTGCAAACACGTCAAACACGTAGTTCGTTTGACAAACGCTTCAAACAAAGCTGCACTTATTATTTGTTGTTAAATGTACTTATTAATAGTTGTATTTATTATTATTATTATTATTCGCCCACTGTGTCCCACTGCTGGGCAAAGGCCTCCCCTCTTTTATTCCATAATTCGCGATCTTGAGACATTATTACTTGCAAATAATTAACATTATATCTTTATTTGTTACAGGTAATCTCAAGAAAGATCAATAAACCAGGAAAATGATAAGATAGGTTAAGCCGTAGCGCAGTTCTAGTATCGCAGTGCCAAACGAGAGGTCACTGATAACAGTGATAACAGTTAGCCCAATTGGATTGACTGTGTCTGGCCTTGGACTGACAGTATACTAGTTTACCTAGTCTAGTCACAATTTACACTTTACTTTTAAACCATTTCGTAAATTCTACGTCGATCGAATACTGTACAAGAATAATGTATCAATTAAATTGATTCATGTTATTTGATCGGATTGTGTCGGGGTATGTGTCCGTCGGCTTAAGGCCATCCCCCGAGCAAACGACCTTGGCCTTGCCTTGGCCATACATTTGTCGCGTCGCGTCGCCTAGATCGCACCAAAATCCTATTTTTTTACTTATCTTAGTCCAAAATTGACCTAAAAAAATTTAAAACCTGGAATATGTGGTTTATGATATTGTCGATCTATTGGCGTGTGTTTCAAATAACAGTAATTTGTAAATACTAAGGAGATGCTGAATGTTTGCTTGAATTTTAATAAATCGGTTTTACTTTCGAAACTGATATCATTAGTATATTAACCAAAATAGAAAATTTAAAACGTGGAAAGTTTTAACGTTTTTTATTATAACTTTGTAGCTTTCAAATTATGAGTTTATGAGCCCCTAAATACGGTAAATTACGGAATCATCGTAGGGAATGCACTTAACATACGCCAACCATATAACGTAGGTCTGCTGCAGTTCACTACGATCGCGATAGTACTTTTTGAACCTTGTTTTCCAACGTCATCCGAATTTAGAAGTATGAGAATCGCGAAAATTCTACAGTAAAAGTATTTAAATTCATTTTATAATGATTTTTCGCAACGTATAACGATTAAAAGTCAATGTGTCTCTGTTTGTCACGTGATGATCCTGACATATTGGATCATCACGTAACAAACAGACTTACGCCGACTAACGTTGTCCTAGTAATCGCTTTGTAAATATTTTTATTATAGTTTGTTTGTTCTAAGATGATATGGGTGACAGTTCTCATATTCCTTGCTACGGATTTTTTTTACAAGTAAACAAAAAAAATCAGAATGTAATAAATTATATTCCATCTACAAAAATAAATGTTTCCTGTAATTGTAAATGAATAAAAATGAAAAGTTGCAAAATGCTAACTTATTGATATAAAATTATAAATATTAACTTTGAAATAGGAGTATAAAATTATTATTACGAAAATATTTGAAAAATGTCAGATGCATGAAACGGAACTTATGTCAATAGAGATTGACACAGTTGAATCGAAATCAAATCGATAAAAAAGGGCGGTCATCTTAAATCGCCGGCGTCAGTCTGAAACATCAGTACGAAATCGATAATTTCGATTGCAATTTCTTTACGAGGTGATTCCATATTTTTAAATTATTCGATTAATTTTTTTAGGTAACTTCCCTACTATTGTCAATTATAATGTGTCACGCATATCATCATAAAACGAACAAACTATAGTAAGAGAGAGGGTAAAACCTTAGGAAGTTAGTATGTCATGTATACATAATAAATAGTTACTAGTCCCTAGAAGTCCATTACCCACAACTCGTAAGGTCATGAAATAGAATTTTAAATGTTTAATCTATTTTATAAGTGTGAGAACTCAGTCTGGGTACCACAATAGGGTCACAGTAGGGTTGGTAAAAGTTGGATTTTACTTCGTCGAAAACTCTTCGTGAATTATCGCGTCGTCGCCAACCCTAACATTAAGAGGTCACGAGACGAGGGCTGTCAAAAGTGTGGCATAGTTTTTGTTTCGCCTTGAAAAAGGGTCCCATAAACGTACCGACGAAGAAAAGAAGATCGTATCCGATCGAAATGTTCCATTTTAACGTTTGGTGATTGGTTATTGCAGAGATCTTCTCTGCAATAATCAGAATCAGATCTTTTTCAGCCTGCGGCGCACCTACATGTCAATATTTTGTCACGGCGCCCTACTTTACCGATCTATTACAAAAAAAGATACATATAAATAAACACCTTTAATGATTAAAGTTAGTTATGTTAGGTTAAGCAAGTAAATAATAATAAACAAACATTTAATCATCTGCCTGCTTTATATAATTCACATTATAATTTTATTTTAAGTAGAATATTTAATTTTGTGGTTATGGATAATGATAGAGGATCGCCTTACGGGCCACGGCGCCCCTCTTGCCTCTTCGCGGCGCACCAGGGCGCCGCGGCGCACAGTTTGGGAACCCCTGGGTTATTGTATTGTAGAAACAATGAAATTGAATCATAGGCATGGCCTACTTTATTTGGTAGGGTCATGTCAAGCCCAGTCAACAGACTAACTTTGACTGGACATACCCCTGTCTTTTGCCTAAACTTTGTCATCTAGCTATCCCTTACACTTTGTAGTGAAAGGACAATAAGGCCACCCCCTAAATTGTGGGTAATTAGTAGTCACTAATTACTAAATGCATTCTATCGAATTTTCTACAAACGATCTCTCCCATAACCTATGTCGTAACTCGTACCATAGTCGCACGCCTCTAAAACTCTCCAACATATCTAAGCCCGGCCGCACATAATATTCGAATTTCTGAAAAGAAAAATTCGGACGCTCATACATTTTGACACTCTTCTTGAATTCTGATAGTATGCGGGGTCTACAGAAAAATGCATGAACCGAGTGCGTTCAGCGGGGCGTCCGAATTTTTCTGATCAGAAATTTGGAAAGTATGCGGCCGGGCTAATTCTCCCATATCGTATCGTACCACTAGGTATAAGAGAACTCCCCCAACATGTCGTGCCGTGAATCGTGACCGCACGTCTGCGCGCCCTCAAGACTGGATCGAGGGTTTTATGCATGTCAAGTGCACGGGAACGGCCTCAGTGCTGATTTAATAGACCCCCGTACATCCGTGGTTTAATCCCTGACGGTGTGACTCGTATTAGTACTGCCGGTAGGGGTGTGCACTGTGCATCTATCGATAAAAACATCGATTAAGAGATCGATGGTAACTATGTACAGATGTCGACGTAATCGATTGTTGATTTTAAAATATATTTTGCGGGTAATTTTACGGCTTCCGTAACCAAAACTATACTACCATCGACAGACAGACAGGACGAATGTTACGGGTTACATTCTTTGCCCATTGGCTACGCACCGTGCACTAAAAATAAAAACCATACTGCTTCAATAGCGAAATAAAAAAATATATGCATAGCCTACTTTACTCGCATTGAATTACTATTTACATCTCATTTTATAAAACCGGACTCCTATAAATTGGACGAGTACCTAGTCTGCTCCTACCTGGGCAGTTACCTACTTAATTGAGTGCCAAAATAATTACGTCTTTTGGCTTCGCCTTAGTTATGTAAAAAATTCGAATTTGAATTTGGTCCATGTGTGTGTTATTGAGGTAACAGACTACGAACTGTCTATACCGATCCTAAATATTATTTTTTTAAACGGGCAAATGGCCCACCACACATTCCCACCACTGCAACTCCGTGTCCCAGGATCAACAGTGGTAACCAACCACGAAAACCCTTTGATATGACCTCAGGGATGATCCTAAATATTACATGTCTCAGGCACATGTGTCTAAAATATTTTTTAACATATTCATGAGATAGTTCCGCTCTCAGCGATTTTCCTTGGACGTGTCTCACAACATTAATTTTCAGCCATCTTTATTTATGACGCTGTTTTAAATATATTTATTTTAAATATGTTTACCGTCATTTTCGCTCACAACTTCTTTTATTTATATTAGAATAGAATATAGAATAGAATACGTTTAATTTTTCAACACACAACATAACAAAACAGAGAAAAAGGACTTAAGCTATATAAATTAAGTTATAATTATATTATAGGCATATGTTATGTGATGTCAAAATTGACCCCAGCTCAGCTATACGCCGCGCAGCAAGAAAGCCCGCTGCACAGCTGGTATTCTGCAGGGGCCAAAGAGTGACTTCACAACATAATAGACAGGGATAAACAATAAATTATGACTACAACAACAACAGTAAAATAATATTAGGTATATCTTTATAAACGCCTCGAATGGTCCAGTGGCTTAGAGCGCGGCTCATGTCTTGAAGGTCGTGGAATCGATTCCCGCGTTGAAAACATGTTATTTCCAAGTTCGGTTTGGACAATGCAGGCTGATCACCTGATTATCTGACAAAAGATAATCCATGCGGGCATATAAAAAGTCGGTCCTGCGCCTGATCTCTCGCCAGAAGTGTCGATGTTCTGTCCCACTGGGTTATGAGAGTAAAGGAATAGAGAGTGCTCTTGTGTATTGCGCACACACTTGGGCACTATAAAATTACTCCTGCGTAACTGGCCTGGTTTCAATGAAAACGGATACCGTCACCGAAACCGGTGTGGGAGTTATTATTATTATATTATCAATATCTTTATTTAATGCGACGTCTAAAAATTAATCCTCACTATCCCTGGTCACGGCATCACGCCCAAACGGACTGATTGTAATGAAATTCCGCTCAGATATTATAGAGTTAGGCTACGGGGAAAGAAACTAGTTTCCGCCAAAAATCCTTATTTATTTTTATATAAGTACTGTCGCAGTAAACACGTGTTTACTGCGACACTTTAAATGGTGGCGTTGGGTACGTACCCAACGCCACCATTTAAACTCAAATCCATCAAGCCTTTCAGGCTGTAGAACGTGCCAAACTTACATACATACTCTCGAAAAACATAACCCTCCTGGCGCAGTTGGGTAAAAAAAGTAGAGGTTAAACTGATGATACTGATGATGAATCCTCGCTACATAATAAGTTCATTAGTGACGGAACTAGTTAGCATGCGCCAGTTTAGACCGTCATTATCATCAGCATCTGCGTTGGCCCACGATGGACTAATACAGACGATCTTGATGTAGAATATTCATAGGCATATTCGAGTAGGATAAAGGATTGTCCATCGATGTCGACAGTACCCCCCCCCCCCCCCCCCCCTCTAACTTCTAAAGTACACAATACATGATAATTCTAAAAAAAATTTTGATGTACATTACTATAAAAACTACCAACGAAAATTGGTTTGAACGAGGTCTAGCAAGTAGTTTTTTTTATACGCCATAAATGATAAACCTTATTTTAACTGTCATTATATCAAAAATGAAATATTAAAATAAATCAAAAACCTTATAATTTCCTAGAAATAATTTTTATTGCTGCTGCGGAACCCTTCATGGGCGAGTCCAACTCGCACTTGGCCGGTTTTTTAATGAATACATATTACTATGAAATATGTCGAAATCTGAGCAAATACTATTGTAAAGAGAGCACATTCTTTGAACAGGATTATTCTTAGCTACATTGTTTTTATTTTTTGGGATATTAAAAAGTTGAGGTATACTTACGGATCGGGTAGGAATTTTAATCAATATCTGATTCAAATGTCTCTATGTCCACGGTTCCGTTAATTATTTTGTGTAAATTACATAAGTCCAACATCTGTCTGCGGCCTTCAAGACTCTTTATGGAGAATTTATGAAGTCTGTCCTCGTATAAGGGGATATTTCGTCTGATCCCATATCTAGTACACAGTGATCTTAGAAAACGGCGCTGTATAGACTCGATCCTGTCTATGTGTGTCTGATATATTGGGAACCACACTGATGAGCAATATTCTAAGACCGATCTTACTAAGGTAGAATACAGTATGATCCATGTTTTAGAACTTTTAAACGGTCTGGCAGTTCGAATAATAAATGACAGCATTTTACTTGCTTGCATATGACGTCGTAATGATGCCTAAAGGACAGATCTGAATCAAACATGACTCCTAAGTCACGCACTACTTTAGTACGTGTTATTGCGGTGTCATCAATTGTATAATTATGTGATAAAGCCTTTTTACTCTTGGTAAATGATATAACATTGCATTTTTTAATATTATGCAACATGTGATTTTTTTTACACCAATGAACGACAAGGTTGATATCTTTCAGTAAGGTCAAACAATCATTAATACATTTGATGCGTCGATAAATTTTTATATCATCTGCATATGCCAAACATTCACTCACTATAATATAAAGCAAATCATCAATAAACAAAAGAAACAACAGGGGACCAAGATTGGATCCTTGAGGTACTCCAGATGTGACTGCAATAGGTATCGAGTCAAAACCTCTTAAGGCCACCAATTGCGTTCTATTGCGAAGATAAGATAACAACCAACGGAGGAGATTACCATGAATACCCAAATGTTGAGCCTTTTCAAGTAGTATATCATGGCTTACTCTATCAAAGGCTTTTGAAAAATCAATATAAATTGAATCGGTCTGCGTATTTTCATTAAAGGAATTACAAATAAATGTAGTGTACGTAAGTAAAGTAGTAGTAGATTTATTTGAAACAAATCCATGCTGTCTGGGATTGAGACTACATTTAACAGAGTTATAGATATGTTCATGTACAAAACCTTCGAAAATCCTGGAAAACCAACTGAGTATGCTAATCGGTCGATAATTTTTGACATCAGACCTATCACTATCCTTATAAATTGGTATGATACGTGCTATTTTCCACAAGGAAGGAAAGCAGCCCTAACTTAAAGATTTATTGTAAATTATAGATTTATTGTAAATTATTGATAAAGGTAATGCTAGAGTTGAGGCGCAGAATCTTATAAAAATAGGCGGTATTCCATCAGGGCCGGCTCCCTTAGATAAGTCAACTTTTTTCAATCTTTTAAGTACATCAGAAGTTTGCACTTCAAAGTCAATTATCGAAGAGTAAGATGACATAGTGGACGTTTTATAGCTGGTAGGAGTACTTGTATCATAAACTGAGGAAAATTAGTCAGCAAACAAGTTCACAATGTCTTCACCCTTATCAGCTGTTCGATCCTCATAGAACATTTTACACGAAATGTGATCAGTTGCCCTCTTTGATTTGGTGTAGCGCCAAAAATATTTAATATTTGTTGTCAGTTCATTTTCAATTTGTTCGATATACAATTTAAAATATTCATTCATCATATTCTTAACTCTAGTTCTTAACATAGAAAACGTATCATAATCGCGAGGGTTCCCAAATTTTTTAAATCGTTGGTGATACTTTTTTTTGGGCCTTAAATAGACTGCCAAAATATTTACCCTTCCTTTCGGCGTCGGTTAAAAATAGCCTGTCTAAGCGTTGGCATTTTTGTGAAGGTCGCAGTAATTTCCTGACAGCTTATGGTAACTACGTAGGGTAGATAGGGCAGCTAATAACAGCCGTGACCTAAGCAATAAAATTCGCCCAAGTGCGTTTCGTATTCGCGTACAGGGTTCAGAACCATTTCTTTTTTATAAATGGTACGCATTTTCAAATTTCGTTTATAAGAGCGAAATGCGAATTACCAGTCACGAAATTTCAGATTATTTTTTAACGCTTCAAGTGACCATATAGTTCAAGACAACTAAATTCAAATGAATTCAAATTACTGAAAAAACTAAACGATTAGCAAAAAAAAATAATAAATTATTAAAAACACTCGTTTTTGGTGACTGATTGCACTGAAACTATAAGTAATATCGCTTTTGTTTATATGAGAGGCTTGTAGTAAATTTATCAAGGTTTATTTCGTTCATACATACTTTTTATGTATCGAATACGGTTTCTTATTTCAGTGGAAAATACCACGTTTCGGGACATATTCGAGGGCGCGGGGGGGTGACGCACACCCCGGAGAGGGGGGGAGAGTAGAAAAAATTTAACTTTACACTATAACCTACATATCCTGATAGATAAAAGTCGTACTTTAATTTTGCCAAATTTTCAGCTAATTTGCTTGAACTAATAGAAGATCATATATATTATACAGTTAGTTAATTTCAATCTATACTTTCTATACTTTATATTATAAAGCGGAAGAGTTTGTTTGTTTGAACGCGCTAATCTTAGGAACTGGTCTGATTTGAAAATATCTTTCAGTGTTAGATAGCCCATTTATCAAGGAAGGCTGTATGTTATATTTTATCACGCTATGACTAATAAGGGAAAAATGGGAGGAAATTATTTGAAAGGGCTTATTTGAACGCGCTAATCTCAGGAACTACTGGTCCCATTTGAAAAATTCTTTCAGTTTTAGATAGCCCATTTATCGAGGAAGGCTATAAGCTATATTTTATCACGCTAAGTCTAATAGGAGCGAAGAAATAGAAGAAAATGTGGAAAATCGGGGGAAATTATTTGAAAGGGCTGATCTCACGAACTACTAGTAACTAGAGGAATATTTCTGTTATTTGGCACAGATAACAAGTAGACCACGTGAAGGATCATAAGCTATTTACTGTCAAATAATTTGTCTGTGCAATATCTAATTTACGCGGGAAAAGCCGCTTGGAACGTCTATATGTTATATCCAGGAATTCCCCAAATAAGGAGCCTTATTAGACAGACGGAAGGACATACAGAAACACAACATACTGATCGTTTAAGAATTAATTTCGGACGAGGATTTCGGAATTTCGGATTTTACTGATGAGGACCCTCAAAATGACCAGTCCATATTTAATATACGTATTTTGTCGTAGATAATATTATCAATAATTATTATAGAGAGCACTTAAGGCGATGGCGAGAGACGCGTCAAAAAGTTACCAAAGGACATCAAGAAGCTAGTTGTTCCATCGAGGAAATTGATTCCTAGGCAGTTTACAGACCAACTTCATTTGGTCGGATCATGTCAATTTAATGTTAATTGTGATCTGTCGGCTGGGTTTGACGTAACGCGACCAAACTACGTATGTCCCCAATCTGCCTAGGAATCAACTTCCTCGATAGTACTTTAAAGTCAAATCAAACACACGAACCACGTCTTCTTTTTCCTGCAAATACCGAGAGGCATAATTACTGAATATTGAGCATGTCCACATCTACTGCTCTTTCAGCGCTGCTACTTTCACAGTGAACTCTACATAAGGACGTACACACACTAAAGTATAATAATATCACTTAGTTTTGCTACACTCTGTATATAATAGTATCGTTCCATTGCAAAACGCATAACTATAATATTACAGCTTCTGAATACAACATAATATTACTAGCATTTTCGCACAAATAAAATTTTATTTCGGGCGTTCGGGTATAAAATAAACAATATTTTTTATTTTACAACTTTGAGGGTTAATATTATCCCGTCTGTCTCGATAAGCTTAGGATGAATGTGCGCTGGGGGTCTTTTTGGCAATGTTTCAGACTAGACCTTTGATAAATTGGGAGGGGTTAGGTTGGAAAGCCGCCACGCCCGCACCACCTACTCACGTAAAATGTTATACTTAAACTATACTAGTACAACATTTTACGTGAGTATAATTTAGTAGTATACTACTACTTTTACTCGTTTACGAATAAAAGTACTACTTTTATTAGCCTCAGACATGATATAGTACGTTACGCACCTAGGGTAGGAAAATAAGAAATGTCTCGGATGTAATCAGATGATCAGATGTCAACAAACATGTGATCTGAGGCTTTCTTATTTACTGCCCATGGTGCGTATACTATTTTTTTCATCGACGGAGGCGGAAAACGGCAACATCGGTAAGCGCAGCGGGAAGAAAGTTGACGTTTTCCGCCCGGAGGTGAGAAAATATTATTTTAAGGAAGTGCAGTTCCTTATCCCGACTAAATCAAGGGAACCCCGAATTCCATTGGACATTGCAGCTATATTATATTATGGTTAAACTTTACTTATTTTATTTTATATATTATTTTAATTTAATTATGATGTTTAAACTTTTGTAATGTTTTATAATTTTTTACCGACTTCCAAAAAGGAGGAGGTTATACGTTTGGCTGTGGATATTTTTTTAGTAAGTACTATATTCTTAGGTCAAAAAGAGTCAGAGTCAAAAACATCTGACGCATTTTATGGCAGTCCCTTAACCGCTGTATATGCTCAATGATCGTATACATCGGTATACGGTCTTATAAGGTACACACACTTATAAGACCATTGTTAGTTTTCCTTGTAGGTAAATATATTATAATATAAACAATAACTAAAACAATGAGCATTGAAAAACCATAATATTATTATGTATTACATCACCTTATTTACCGGTTCATGTGAGTGGATAGGCTATTATATACGTAATTTTTTAAAATAAGGAATATTACGCAAAGGTCGCTACTTGCACATACAGCAAAATATAATCCGACCACAATCCAACATGTATCAGCGATATAGGGATCAACTACAATATCTTGGCGCGCCCCTCCAAAATTCAAAACGTTTGAAGTGCGTTGTCAAAACGTTTGATGTGCGTTGTCTTACGCGGTCGGCTAGTTATGATTAGTCGACCAACAAATTTTGATAATAAGTGACATTATGTCAAATATTACGTGTACTGTGATTGGTTGAATACTTACTACATACAAACTCTTTCATAAGGATGTGACTGCACACATTGAAATAGTCATTTGGAGGGGCGCGCCATGTTATCCTAGTTGATGTCTATCAGAATATTGAAAGAAACTTTGTCAAACGTTGATTTAACGTCGAACAAAACTTTTTGTTTACTGTTTGACGTGCCATGGAGCCCATGGTGCTGCCTCTATAGCGTAAAAAATTGCAGTAATATGCTTTTTTCAGTTACTTAAGATAATAATATTATTATGTAATTACTTATTATTAATCCATACTTCCATACTTCCATACTCTTCAATACTTCCATACTAATATTATTAAAGACGCTGTCCGTCTGTCTGTCTGTCTGTCTGTCTGTCTGTATGTCTGTCTGTCTGTTACCTCTTCACGCTCAAACCGCTGAACCGATTTTACTTAAATTTGGCATGAAGATACTTTGAGTCCCGGGAAAGGACATAGGATACTTTTTGGCCCGGAAAAATGTACGGTTCCCGCGCGATAAACGAGTTTTGTCGCAACGGAGTTGCGGGCGTCATCCAGTAAAAAATAAGTATAATTATACCTAAATATTAAAGTTAATATTAAGAAGATAAAAATATTAAAAAGGTTTTATATAACATTAAATAGCAAGCATCTCAAACAAGCAAGAAGTGAATTCGTTTTAATTAATTTGCCTCAATAAAACAAAACATTGAAATAAGGTTTAGAGTAGGGTTGGTACAGTTTGAAACGGAAATGTTTTAGCAATTTTAGTTAGTTTTCATAAATAATTTAGCAAGTTCTAGTTACACTAAGTATTTATAATGATCGAAAATTAAATCAGTTTAATTTTCGATCATTAAAAATACTTAGTTAAAATTATTTACAAAATTTGTCTTAATTTTAACTGGCTGCCGCCCGCAACTCCGTTGCGCCAAAATTCGTTTATCGCGCAGGAGCCGTACATTTTTCCAGTCCAGTCCTTTCTAAGTAACTTAAAGTATCTCCATATCAAATTGCAGCAAAATCGGTTCCATGATTGGGCGTGAAGAGGAAAAAGACAAACTTAGTATGGATTAGTTCATAAAGAATTAATTTTGTAACAATGTTCATTATTTACTTTGAATCTACGAATAATAAAACCTAAGGAAACGTAACTCCCATACTAATATAGTTTTAAATTTGGTTCCATTCGAACTGTCATGTAACGTCAGCCTTTATACCGCTCAAGGTCACCTAAATATTGCAAATGTATGAAAAGTGAACCTAAGGTACACTTTTTTGACAAGTATTTTGGAGCATGTTTTTTGACGGAGTTACTCTTCCTTAGTTTTTATTATTCGTAGCTTTGAATTAAAACCTATAACAAAATTCAGGATGTGACAACCCTATTACCCTCTTATTCGCTTCACCTGGAAGCTACGAAGTTCTGTTTCAGAAATAACTGCAAGAAGTTGCTTTTAGCTTTTATTATTTACTGAGTGTTACAATCGTTGAAGTTCGCCTTTTATCAGGGAATCGAGTGATAAAATATAATGTAACTTCCAACAATCTTTTATAGTTATAACTTTAAAGTGGACAAGATGTGTCAAGAAGAAGTCCTTCTCGTTATTGACTTTGAAATTATTGTCATTGAATTGAATTATTTGTCTGAGGGTGTGTTCTGAAATTTAACTCAGTATACTGGTCAGTACTCATGGGTCATGACGTCTTGAATTCAACGTCATATTATTATTGTTGTAATGGTGTGCCATGTGTGAATGAAATAAATGTGACGTATTAACGTTTTATGAGAATAACGTGTAGTCGTTTTAATAATAATCAAAATGGCACGGAAGCCATAATATGGAATCTGTATTAATCTAAAATTAACAATCGAGAGTACTGATTATAAACTAAACATAGTTAAGTAAGTTATATTCACATTGAACACAAAAAGCTATAATTACATTGAAATCGCAAATCGTCACATCGTACGTCAAAGGGACAATGATCTACGAAAGCCATAAAAGTAGGTCGATATAATGCCGAGTTTCAGCTATTAGATTTAGTGTTCTTCAGGATCTTTAGCCAAGCTAAATTCAATAACGTCGACGATGCTACAAATTTTATAATAACTTTAGGTAAACTACTAAAAAAAAACTTTTTCTTGGATTGGTTAATTTTCCAGCAGTGAGGAGGGTGATGAATTGATGATTATGAAATGTTGCCAAGGCACACACAGACATGGACGCTTCACACCACGTCAGTCTGGACCCGTGGTAAGTACCTGAAGGACTTGTGTTACAGGTACCAGACAACGGAAATATATTTAATACTTTTATACTATACATAATATATTTAAGATTTTTATTATATGATACACATATTTAATACACATCCATGACCCAGGAACTTCATAAACTTTTTGTTCCGTCGGCGGGACTCAAATCCGCGACCTCAGGCTTGAGCTACCAACGCGCTCACCACTGCGCCACGGAGGTCATCGTACATACTTTACAAGCATCGATAAGTTTTTTTATTACTATAAGCTTTGATTTCAAACTTCACTGAAGAAATTATTGTCGAACAACACTTGACTAAAGGCCTAGGTGTTTTCGTATGTTGTTTCCCGCCTGAACTAAATTTTGGCAGTGTAAACTACGCCCACATCCTCTAGTTTGTCACATGACAGTGTTTGGTGTCTCAATTTTTGTACAGTACCTACCCGGCAATAAATATTGCACATCGACCTTTGGAAAGTGACAGTCGGCTAATTTCGGTTTTGTAGAGCGTTATCTCTTACGCACGAAATACAAAAAGTCCGGTATATATTAGGAGCTGTTAAAACAATTAAGGTTTGCTTCTTTTGACAATTTTATTATTCTTTGTATAAAATAAACCAAATTTTCTATAAGTTATGGCTTTATATTCGGGTAAAATAAAATAAAAAAGGGTGTTCAAATTATGTTTACGTATTTAAAATTCTTTTGGAAAATTACAGCTGTAGCAAATTTAGGAGTGTTAACAACTCTAGATATATATTTTGAACTGGACGCGACTGCATTCTATTGAATTTGAACAACGACTGACATAATGTCAAATAGGTGTGTGCTACAAAGATAACGCTCTATGAAACCAAAATTAGCCGAATGTCTCTTTCCAAAGGTCGATGTGCAATATTTATTGCCGGGTATTATAGGTACTGGTTTTAATATTCACAAACCATTAGACGAGATACAAAAATTCATAAAAAGTTCGAAGTTCAAATAAAAATTGTGACTTGTCTCGTTTTTAGGGTTCCGTAGCCAAAATGGCAAAAAACGGAACCCTTATAGATTCGTCATGTCTGTCTGTCGGTCTGTCTGTCCGTCCGTATGTCACAGCCACTTTTCTCCGAAACTATAAGAGCTATACTATTGAAACTTGGTAAGTAGATGTAGTCTGTGAACCGCATTAAGAGTTTAATACAAAAATGGAAAAATTATTAAAAAATTTAGGGGTATAGGTACAACCGAAACAAAAAAAAATTTTTCGTCTAACCTATGCGTGTAGGGTATCTATGGATAGGTCTTCAAAAATCATATTGAGGTTTCTAACATCATTTTTTTTCTAATCTGAATAGTTTGCGAGAGAGACTCTTCCAAAGCGGTAAAATGTGCGTCCCCCCCCCCCTCTAACTTCTATAGAAGGGGCATGATAATTCTAAAAAAAATATATGATGTACATTATTTTAAAAACTACTAACGAAAATTGGTTTGAACGAGATCTAACGACTATAGTTTTTTTATGCGTCTTAAACGGTAAACCTTAATTTAACTTTCATTAAATCAACTAAAATATAAAAATAAATCAAAAACCTTTTAATTTTATAGAAATACACCTTATTGCTGCTGCGAAACCCTTCATGGGCGAGTCCAACTCGCACTTGGCCGGTTTTTTAGACTAGCTTATAAAAAACTGAGAACTTGATAAAAAAGATGTAAGTAGATGAAACCTACATATTTTAATATCTAAGCTAAGTCACTTGCTCTTCGAATTTGGACTATTGAGGAAATGTTTGATCTAAATTCTGTGATTTTGTCTATAACAAGGTTTAATATAAATTCAGTAAGTTTAAATATTTATAGAATTCTACGTCAATTTATCATCTCACCTTGTATCATAGGGTGTTAGTATGTTTTATTTATTCTGTATTTTATTGCTATTTGAGGTCAGTATCTAATAGGTTATATAAATAAGGTACAAAATTATATTTTTGATGTCTTCATGACTAGTTGGTAACTAAGATTTAGACAACCAACTAAAAATACTAATAATGAAAGTGTGTCACGCTACACTCATCATCATCATCTCATAATTATGTAACTGTTCAATTGTTCATCTCTATAATAATTAATACCCAATTATGATATTTTTACGGGCCTAAAAAAAAGAACTAATTGTCTATATTATGTTAGTGTTGATGACATTTCTATCTACTAATTAATAGTTTAAAAAACTAAAAAAAAACACGCTTTTAGCACGCACTAAGCCAATCCGCAATCTTGGATGTCCGCCATGTTGGATTTAAGTCACGTGACTATTTTTTTCGTATTCCTGGCAGCAAACCCCTTCATCAGATACCTACCCATATCATGGGGGTGCATTTCAAATAGCATGTCTGCCATCTAGGGGAGGCCGCCATATTGGATTTGTAGTGACGTTTCTTAGCTAGTCATGTATTGTCATCAGAACACTGAGCGTGTGCAAAATTTCTTCCTAATCGAGGACCGGGAAGTGGGTCAAATTAAGACTCCAAGGTTTTCTTACATACATTTTTAGTTACAAGTGAAGCTATAAAGCGTGTAAAAACATGGTAAAAACAATATGTCTAGCGCTCGCGGGGGTACAAGACCTTTGCGAACCCCCGCGTGGTCCAAGGATCACACTTTGACAATAACTGATCTATTGTAAGTGGGTTTAAGCGATGTTCACGTATACCCCCAAGTTTGTCACCAAAAATGCTTCTAACACAAAAACTCTATATTTTGTATGTCCTTGTACATTTTACGTGAGACCATAATTCGGGTCTCGTCATTGGTGATTCCACGCGTTGCCCTTGCCAATTCCATACCCGGGACTCCCAAGGGCCGTAAACATTGCCCTACTCCCCTTATTTTATGCCGTAAAGTACATAAACACTTACGTCCAAGTCATAAAGAAGATAAACTATTAACGACTAACTTTGACAAAAAGCTGAATCAAAACATTCAAATATTCCCTATATTATTACTAGCTATTTGACCGAGCTTTGCTCGGTATTCGATAAAACACGAATAAAAATGGAATAAAATGACATTTTCTAAAAATTATTCCTAGCTAGATCGATTTATCGCCCCCGAAACCCCCTATATACTAAATTTCATGAAAATCGTTGGAACTGATTCCGAGATTCCAATTATATATTATACTAGCTGTCCCGGCAAACGTTGCTTTGCCATAATATATTTGCCATATTATTTTATTGAAGTGACTAAATAAGTATGTCACCATGGCAACGTCGATCGCTATCCCGTCGCACAAACAATGGTCGCCGTCAGTCTCAGGTTGTAATAATTTACTATTATTTATTTAACAAATGCACTTATCAATAAATAAAGTACCGAGTAGCCGATTCTCAGACCTACTGAATATGCATATAAAATTTGGTAAAAATCAGTAAAGCCGTTTCGGAGGAGTTCGTGGACACGAGAATTTTATATATAAGATATATTTATATATATACAAGAATTGCTCGTTTAAAGATATAAGATATGACGAAAACCGATTTGTTCGGATTAAATGGGGCCAAAAATACTGGATATTAATGAAAGGTCAAATATAATTTAGAGAAGTCTTTTTAATATTATTCCGTACTCTTTTGCGCAATAATATTATTATAATATAAGATAGTAGTCCACATGACTAAGTGTTAAAACTTTGTTAACCTATTTAGAAATAAATGTTTTGATTTTGATACTTCCCACGGGCAGAGCCGCAGGCAAAAGCTAGTCCAAAATAAAGAGCGTTTCAATGGAAAAATCTGGGAATGATTAAAGGCTGCATTTAGTGTAAGTACTCACATTCGATTTTGCTCGATCGAGCAATCACGTAGAGTAAAAACCACGGCGCGGGCTTTCGTCCACACATTCAGCATTGCCCGATAGTTATACTCCAGTTCGAAGGAAATTAGATAATATATTTAATACCATCAAGCTGGCTCGATTCGAGCCTTAAAACTGGCTCGAATCGAGCCTTCGAGCTGTGAGTTTTAGGGTCCACGCGGTGGTTTTTGCTCGATTTCGAGTAAAACTATCAAGCTAAACCGTATGTGAGTACTTAGCATAAGAGCAATTCCACACCGCTTCATTGCGCTGCGATTATATGTTACATCTGCGTAACAATGCAAGAATGATTAGGTACGGTGCGACATTAATCTTTAATCATTTCCCATCTCAGGATCTGTGAAAAACCTTGTCCGACGACGCAACACAAAGCAGAACGTTTTGTTCGACGTTTGACAATGTTTCTGTAAAATATATTCTGCTATGACGTGTGCAACAATTTACTGTATGTGCTAGTAGCGCCCACTGCGTAATTTTATATTATGTGAACTTTATTTTGAACCAAAAAAAAAATACAATTAAAACGACGCCTTGATAAAATTGGCTGTAGCGATATCGATTTTTCTGAGCAATGACTAAAGCTAAGAAATTAAAGTTCATTGTCAGTGTTCATCATGTCATTGTCTTTGAATTACCCATAGCATAACACGATTGGTCAACTTTTATAACACAGAATTATCAATCAAAAATACCTCTGTAAAAAAAGGGATTCTAATTTTGCCAACAGAGGAGAGTGATTTGAGCTTCCATTTGTACATAGATTGGTTCAAGCATCATACACTATATTGCCCATAGCATAAATGAAATATATTTATGATTTTTAAATTACGCGACAAAACCATTTTGTCGCTTACGCCTATTTCTTGCTGTTCCATTTCTTGTTTTCTATGAGAGGCTGGGCCGGCCTCTCATAGAAAACAAGCAATCTAAAATACATCCAACACGGTTTTTTACTTTAACGCGGCGTCACCTTAAGGCCCTATAGACCCGAAAATTAGCAGGTCGATGTCTGTCAGTACGAATATCGACGTAAAGGACATTAAAATAATATTCATGTTGGCGCGCCTTGTACAGTGGCGATTACGACGCTCGCCGCGTACTTGATAGGGCGAAATAGGAGAAAAAACCCTTTTTTCTTTGATAATTAAACCAAAATGCAAAATGTCACCACAAATTATTATTCTTTAAGTTATGAGCTTTTCGTAGATATGGTTTTTGAAAGTAAAACTATCATAAGCTTCATGAAAAATAAGAAAAATATCACAAAATATTCGAATTTAGCCTCCTCTTCGGAGTTACTTTTGATAGAGTGAAGTTTTCAATATTATGTTTCGAACCACAAATTATTAAGTACATTAAGTAAACAACAATGTGTATTTTTTTGGCTTTTAAAAGTCACTATTTGTTTGTTTATTATTGATTCAAAGTCATGTAAAATTGGGTTTATAGGGCCTTAACGCTGCGGCGACTCAACGGAATGTGGCTCAGCGAGGCTAAAATGGTCATATTTAGCAATTCCTCTCAATCAATTCAGCAAATGAATTGTCAAAACTGTCAAACTGACAAATGTCAAATCAGTAACTACCAAAATACAGAATTGAATTGCAAGCAGAGTTGCATTTTGCGATTTTAGAAAAATGAATCATATTATGATTCATATCATGATTCTTCAAAGCGACCATTTTAGCCCCGCTGCACTAACAGTGCAAGTATGAAAGGCCGATTTCAATCTAGTGCAGTATCGAACAAATTGCCTTCATTTCCTATCGGCTCGCGGGACTCCAGTTTACCCGATTACTTTTGACTTTTATTTGTTATTTTTTGCCCTTTCTAAAGCATATTTACGAATATTTTATGCTTTTTAATATTTTCTTAAAGCAAAAGTTTCTTAACATAAAATAATTATGTGATGTTAAAATGTTTTCTTTGACTCCACAAAGAAAATGGGAAAAGAGTTGTTTGTTAACTTTTTTTTCTTTTCAATGCAGTTTTCATTAAAATAAAGTCATAAAAGAAGGCTTATAAACTTACATTGCTGTTTGATACATTGTAAAAAACATGACACCGAAAGCCACATTGGTACGAAGCTGAGGCAATCTAATACCAGAACAAACCATGCAAATCCAGATTATTTCGAGGAGACACGAATTTCCTAACGTCAACACAGCTAGTAATTAGTTTTTAGACAGACACTGTACGAATGCTAAAACAGTCTGGACCGAAATAGAGCACATAGACAATAGAGACCAATTCTGAATAGGTGTAAACAATATTTCGGATTCTAGGATCTCCAACAATAGTTTGTCAGCGCAAATGCTAAAAGGATTATCCTTGAGTATTTATAACGTAGCTATAAGGGTCAGAGCAGACCGAAAGAGTCGCAGCATTCCTAAAAAATTTAGATCCTTATCTAATAAATAATAATGTGAGTGTATAGTGTGTCGTTACCTCTCACACTTTAAAACCGCTGGACCGATTTTGCTGGAAGTAGGTATGGAGAATGGAAATACTTTGAGTCCTGAGAAAGAGAATAGGATACTTTATCCCTGAAAAATATACGGTTCCTGCGCGATAAAAGATTTTTTCTCACTCCCCGCGGACGGAAAACGTCAACTTTCTTCCCGCTGCGCTTACCGATGTTGCCGTTTTCCGCCTCCGTCGTTGAGAAAATTAGTATACGCACCATGGGCAGTAAATAAGAAAGCCTCAGATCACATGTTTACATATTGTGTATTATTGTATATTATATACAACAATTACATATTGTGATCTGAGACTTTTCTTATTTTCCTGCCCTAGGTGCGTAATGTATAACTATAGCGCAGCGAATTTGTGGTATCATCTAACTAGTAAAAAAATTAACTTCCTGTAAATTTTAACATTCTTGCTTTACTTGTTCGAGTGAATTACCTATTATTTTCACCTGCTGTACGTGCCTGCAGTGTTTATTATCTAAGGGTCAATTCAGACCGCAACACGACGCGTTGATGCATTTCTAAATTTGTACTGAATTGACAGATTTGCAAGACATCTCACGCAAATCGCAATTGCAAACCTGTCAAATCCATACAAATTTAGAAATGCATATCTACGCGTCGCGTTGTCGCGTTGTGGTCTGAATTGACCCTAAGATTACACAGGAAAAATGACTGTGTCTTTAGGTATTTGCACATTTTAATGTCCTGTTTCAGAGTTTTTGACAGAAGTAATTAATTTATTTAGGCTTTTGATTCATTAGGAATATTAACCAACCTAAAACGCTATTGGATAAACTCGTGTCAAAACCTCTTAGGAACTGGTAAGTGGAGTAGAGAAAGATCTTGAAAATCAATTCAATTTATTGGGTAATGGGTGGTACGTCGTAAACTAGGTTTACTTTCCTATAATAATAAGTAACATTCAACACTAATTGTTAATTATAATAGTTATTCTCGTTATTAAAACATACCAATATTATTATATTCATTGGTACTTCACATGTTTTCATCAATTACTATTGGCAAATAAAGCGTTCCTGATTTTAATTAACTTTGATAGATTACATTGAATATTTCGTTGCATAGCTGAATAATTTAATTTCAATATGATTTGAGCAAATTATAACATAAATGATAAACTAAAATATTGTGTAAAGGCCCCTTTTAACAATGGCTCATGATGAATAGCCATGATGGGTATGATGATTGCGAAGATCGATTTCGATCATGGGCAATCGTAGACGACGACAAGACACTTGAGTTGGTCCATCATCGGATTCATAGGCCATGGTAGAGAGGCCTTATACGTTTATTGAAAAGATATAAATATGTTACGCTCAAAGACACGCGAAATTCGTGTCGTGGCTGATATGCTATTCGTTTTTCTTGATCTGTTCTTGATTGATTAATTGGAAGATTATAATATTTGAATTACCACGTGTAGGGTAGACTGGGTACGGATGTGACAATTTTGGTTTGGAGGCCAATAATTTTGTTAGTTTTACAGCTAGCTGGGAAAATTTTGTCACAAACAATAGTTTATTTATTTGGCTACATAAAAATACTATTATATCATGCCAAAATACGATGTATTAGTCATGGAATCAAATTTTAAAGAAAGAGGGAAATTGTCACAACCGACCACAACCCAAAGGCGGTTGTGACAGTGGTTGGGGTCAGTAGTGACATCTACAAAAAATAGTTGATATGATTTTTATTTCAATAAAATTGTACCATAAAACACCATAAACTTATTCTAAACAAATTCATCTAGCGTATGAAAACATAGTCTATTTTGAAACATATTTATCGACCAAGACAACGACATCCGATTAATTTGATGAATTTCGCCGTTTTCTTTAAAGAAGTCCTACATTTGACTTTTTCGTGAGTATTTTCGTATTGACTTATAATATTCTGCACTCGTTTGGTCTTCTGCAAGCGTTTTAAGGACATCTAAGAAAAAAGATACCCATAAGATTTGTCACAACCGTACCCAACACATAATTTCAATTATTAAACAATCGCCACGAATCGGCTAAACGATTTACGTAAAAAATAATCACTCACAGTTAACTACTAATGATCAACTTACAACAAGAAAATAAACGACATAAGTTATTTGTATACAAAAAATAGTAAACGTTATAATAAATCAAACAAGAAAACCTACTTTTGACTGCTGAAAAGCAATGTGGACCCCTGATAACGTTATCATCAAGTGCTGGCAAAAGCAATACTAGGAGAAGCATTCAGACTTGCAAGACGCGTCTTTTGCTCTTAGCACCCATCCCCATATTCCGAATAGTTTCGCTGTTAT
The DNA here is from genome assembly GCA_905333045.1 of Lysandra bellargus. Classification (NCBI taxonomy): domain Eukaryota; kingdom Metazoa; phylum Arthropoda; class Insecta; order Lepidoptera; family Lycaenidae; genus Lysandra; species Lysandra bellargus. The sequence continues at coordinate 3,529,262 of HG995319.1, read as the reverse complement.
GACGACTGTCACAACCGTAACCTGGCACAAACGTACCCACTCTACCCTACTAGGTACAAAATATATATTTTTTTACTAAATCACTGCTTAACGTGTTTATCATTCTTATTTATAAAATATCCATACTTCCATACTATTCGTACTATTATTATTACTGTCTGTCTGTCTGGCGCAACACAGTTGCGGGCATCAACTAGTAGTATTGTATTTAAATTATATATAAATAAATAAAAAACTAAATACTTATTATTTATTAAGATCAGATTACCTTATATATATATATAAAAAAAAAACAATAACAAACAATAGCACTTTGCGCCAGACAGACAGACAGTAATAATATTAGTACGGATATTATGGAACTATGGATATTTTACAAATAATAATGAAAAACTTGATATGCAGTGATTTTGTAAAAGAAAAAATATTTTGTAGTACTCGTGGTAATTCAAATATAATCTTCCATACCTATGGACAATTAATCAATCAAGAACAGATCAAGAAAAACGAATAGCATATCAGCCACGACACGAATTTCGCGTTATGGACTTTTTGCGATTGCCAGAACGCGTCGTGGCTGTTTCACTGTGACCACAACGCGTTGTGAGCCTTTTTTTCGCTCATTGAGCGATTTCGGTCTTTGAGCGTAACAAATACAATAAAATGTAAATAAAATCGTGAAAAAGTTACCAAAAATACCTGTACAAGATAAAAATAAGCAGCTTATATTGCTCCTGTCTGAACCACAATACAATTAAATACAATAGAGTAACTCAGATTTTCTCTTGAAATTTAATGTTATAATATCTTTGACGCGCGTTTTATTTTGTTCTCTTATGTTATCTGACATAACGCTTATGTGTGCGTCGGAATCGCGCAGTCTAGTGTCAGTCTGCACTCTACTGTGCCTTTTTTAACTTTTTTTGTAACTGTAACTTTTTTTGCTCTGTAATGGCACGGAACCGTTCGTGCGCGAGTCCAACTCGCACTTGGCCGATTTTTTATTTTAGCTTTTCAAAAAGGCTTTGGATGTGTAAATATTTTTAATACTCGCTCTTACATTTCCTATAAGAGAAATTGATTCGACGATAGGTAATGATTAAGTCGGGTTATGTTGTAATATCCGAAAGATCACGACAAACGTTGAATTAACACTACCCAAACAAATGTCGGCCGATGGTTTGATTTTCATACTGATTTGGCGTTCGGCTAAACTATCGGCCGACTGAAAAGTCTGTGGGGGCTCTTATACAACTTCTTTTATGCACAAAAATTATTTAGGTAAATATGAAAGGTATTAAGGCATTCACAACAAACGCCTAGGCACTAAATTTTTTTCGCTCTTAGATATTTCATTTCATTCATATATTGCCAAAACCGTGCATTATTTTAACACATTGTATAAAATTCTATCGATGGAAGGACGACGTTTGATTTATTTATTTATTCACCCTCTAAAGAGAGTGCAGTAGGAGTGGAGCCCGGAAGCTGAAGCCCTCTAAACCAGCCTTCCCTCTAAAGTCTAAACCCTCTAAGCTAGCCCTCTAAAAACAAGTTTCAGAGGTATAATATTATGTAGCAATTTCTATTCCCTTATCTTACGAGAGGCAGCCCTAGCACTTGTTTAATTGTAGTGTAAACACGGCCACTTGCAGTTAACTCGTGAGCTGACGATCGGATTCAATATAACACACAACTCATTGTTTATACATCGGTATTGGGAAGGAAAATATTTCTTGAGGAGAGAGGAAAAGGAAATATATGTATTTCCTTTTTCCTATTGATCGATTCAAATTAATGTTGCCTTAACACTAACGTTAATAATTTTGGCAAAAGATTATTCGCAGTTGCTTTTTAGGGAATATTACGAAAAGAGCAGAGGGCGCTAATATTATCACATCTATATTAATATTATGATTCTGAGGAGTTTGTTTCTTTGAACGCACTAATCTCAAGAACTACTGGTCCGATTTGAAAAATTATTTCAGTGTTAGATAGCCCATTTATTGAGGAAGGCTATAGGCTATATAACATCACGCTGTGACCGTGCAGAAGCAAAGGAAAATGTGGAAAAAGCAGGGAAAATTGTATGGAATTGCTTATTATCTGTTTCTATACAAAGCCGCGATTAACAACATCTGACACTTCACTGTCAATCGCGGCTTATATAGAAAATGACAAGTTTTTGATAGGGAGTTAATGACCGCTACCGCCATGTTCCGCCGAGTACAGTATATTATAATATACAGTAAATAATTCAACCAAAATCCAACATGTTGTACAATGCACACGCCTTAACAAAATATTGACATTTGACAGTTACCTACGTTGTCAAATGTCGAATTTTTTGTTTACTGTCTATGCTGGTGCTGCCTCTAGAGTCTAGAGTGAAAACATTGTATTAGGCAATATAAGTACTACTCGACCAAGCCAACTAGACGAATGTCAAAGCTTGCTCTCTCGCACTTACGCACGTCGCTAGCAACGCATAAGTGCGAGAGAGCATGATTTGACAGTCGTCTAGTTGACTTGGTCGAGTAGTAACACAAACACGAACGAGTAACACAAGTCTTTCTAATACAGTCACGGAAACAGATGAATATGATGCATCATGCAATGTTCATCAATATAGACTATAGTTCTATAGTTATCTATAATTGTATATACCCTTCCAACTTTGGGAGCGATCTTACTTTAATCTTTCACGTATATAAAAGTAGGTAGGTAACTAAAACTCCCATTAAATCGATTAAGTGCCAATTCAGAGTATCAAAGTCATAGTGACACAAAGTCACAAAATCGACCATAACACATGTAAATGGCGGACAACACTCATAAACAATCCGAATATCGCTTCATGAAAATCCCCGCTCATATTTAAAATGTAATTAAAATATGCAACGGTCTTTTAAAGCTTAAACAGTTGCCGTGAAATCGTTTTATTTTGTCACTTTCGGACACTATCAGTGTGCATAACTCTCGGTTTTGTTTTCAATGATTAATTAAGGTGACGCCGCGTTAAAGTAAATTATTATTTTTTAACAAAAAATTAAAACCGACTTCCAAGATAAAAACAAAAGTAATACTTATTCTTAATCTAAAAAGAATCAAATAATTCTTATTCCTTATTATAGTGGCGTCTTCAGACTTCGCCTAAACCTCAACTATTTCTGTACTCAATCTTCGTACTTTTGAAGTCATATATAAATTTCAAGGAGTCCCCTCGATTCCTCATGGATCCCATCATCAGATCACCACTTTTGTGAACATGGTACCAACCTCGGATTCAACCCTGTACAACAACAAAAGAATCATGAAAATCGGTCTATAAATGGCGAAGTTATGGTTGAACATACAAAAAAATATATATATATATATAAACAGACGAACGTATAACCTCCTCCTCGAAGTCGGTTAAAAACCGTGTTGGATAATATGTTTTAGATTGCGTAAGCGACAAAATGGTCTTTGTCGCGTAATTTATAAACCATAAATATATTTCATATAAGATATGGGCAAATTAAAGTGTATGCTTGAACCACTCTCCGCTGTTGACAAAATAAGAATCCCTTTTTTACAGAGGTCTTTTTGATTAATTATTCTGTGTTAAAAAAATTGACCAATCGTGTTATGCTATGGGTAATTCAAATACTGACAATGAACTTTAATTACTTAGCTTTTATAGTCATTGCTGTGAAAAATCGATATCGCTACAGCCAAATTATCAAGGCGTCGCCTTAATTTTTACAACTTTTCTGCAGGTTTTGAGGGTTCCATACCCCGAGGGTAAAACGAGAGCCTGTTATTTATTTGATAACGATAAGTCATCATCAGCCTATTGCCGTCCACTGCTGAACGTAGGCCTCCCCCAATGAGCGCCAACCATCCCGATCTTGGGCAGCCGTCATCCATCCGCTGCCAGCGACTTTCTTTAAATCGTCGGTCCACCGTGCTGCGGGACATCCTACACTACGTTTGTCTATGCGTGGTCTCCACTCTAACACTTGTTTGCTTCATCTACTGTCTTCCCGTCTGCAGACATGACCAGCCCACTTCCACTTCAGCGTGCTAATACTATGAGCGATGTCGGTGACTTTAGTTCTCTGGCGAATGACTATATTAGGAATTTTGTCCACCAGAGATACTCCCAACATAGCTCTTTCCATAGCAAGCTGAGGAACCTTAAACTTGTGAACTAGTCCTCCGGTGAGTGTCCACGTTTCAGCTTCGTATGTCATTACCGGTAGAATGCATTAATTAAAAACCGACGATTCAAAGATATTTCGGAGCTTCCCAAATGCAGCCCAGCCCAAGCGTATTCTTCTATTCGCCTCGTTCTCAAAGTTGTGCCGCCCTAGTTTAATTGTATGGCCAAGATATACGTATTCTTGCACAACTTCGAGACTGGCGCCATTAACGACAAAAGGTCTCGGGAGAACATGTTTATTAAACATGACTTAGGTTTTCTTTAGTTTCATCCCGAGTCCCACCCGTCCAGAAAAATCGCTCAGGCTGTTCAGCATCACTTCCAGATCCTGCAGAGATTCTGACATAATGACTATGTCGTCCGCAAAACGCAAATGTGAGATGTGCTGGCCGTTAATGTTTAGACTCCGTCCGTGCCAATCCAGCTTCTTAAAAACGTCCTCCAACACGTTAATAAACAGTTTCGGTGAAATAACATCTCCCTGTCTTACTCCTCGGCGTAATTGGATGGGACTTGTGCTCTTTTCTTGCACTTGGACGGTCATCGTTGCGGCCTTGTACAGACATCTTAACACCTCGACATAGCGGTAGTCTACTAGGCATCTACTGCATGGATTCCAGTACAGCCCAGGTCTCGACGCTATCAAAGGCTGTCTCATAGTCCACATACGCTAGGGAAAGAGGCTGATTATAGTCCTCGGTCTTCCCAATAATTTGCCTTAATGTATGTATGTGGTCCACAGTGCTGTAGCCTTTACGAAACCCGGCCTGCTCCGGTGGCTGGAAGTCATCGAACTTCTGGGTAAGACGATTCGAGATAACCTTCGAGAACAGCTGATACACATGGCTCAGGAGCGAAATGGGGCGATAGTTTTCAAGTCGTGTCGTTCAACGATAAGTAAATATTATGTGAAAAGAGACAAAATTATGAACTTCCTATTTTGAATGTTTGCTTAAAATTTAATTATCTTAATATATGTTTCAAACAATAACATTGTCCATATTGTATTGAAAAAGGCTGTTGCTAAAGATAATAGCAAATCTACTTTTGCCTCGCAAAAAGTCTTTTTAATTAAAATTTGAGCTCAGACCGTAGTCGAGTTCCTTTGTAAAGGAAAATTCAGAGTCAAAGAAATTGTGACATATAGATTATAGACATATTGGTCGCCGCAAAGTCAATTTACAATAATTACTTATTCGCCTGTAACTCGGTTGCATCAAAATTCGTTTTTCACCGAAATAAAATGTACTACGGTAAAATAAAAAGTATCCTATGCCCTTTCCCGGGACTCAAAGTATCTCCATATCAAAAATCAGGAAAATCGGTTCAAGATTAGATATAATACTAGGCGGAACTCAGCGCATTGCAGGCGTAATCAATAAGCATGCCGAACTTCGGCCGCGTATTTTCGGCCTAGTGGGTTTATACTTTATACACTTAAATTCGTTTATCGCGTAGAAACTACTATTTATTTATTCCTGTAAAAAATGAACGATTTGGCTTTACGGCTTACGTATCCCGAAATTTAAAATGCTAATATGAATCTTCTTGTTTAGTAAATTAAGGTTATTTCAATTTGCTATTTAAGGCGACGCCTTGATAATTTGGCTGTAGCGATGCCGATTTTTCTCAGCAATGACTAAAGCTAAGAAACTAAAGTTCATTGTCAGTATTCATCATGTCTTTGTCTTTGAATTGCCCATAGCATAACACGATTGGACAACTTTTATAACAGAGAATTATCAATCGAAAAGACCTCTGTAAAAAAAGGGATTCCTATTTTTCCAACAGAGGAGAGTGATTTAAGGTTCCAAAATTTGTACATAAATTGGTTGAAGCATACACTTTAATATGTGCATAGCTTATATGAAATGTATTTATGGTTTTTAAATTACGCGACAAAAACCATTTTGTTGCTTATGCCCTTTCCATTTTTTGCTGTTCCATTGCTTGTTTTCTATGAGAGGCCGGCCCGGCCTCTCATAGAAAACAAGCAATCTAAAACATATCCAACACGGTTTCTTACTTTAACGCGGCGTCACCTTATCGATAACAAACGTTTTATACTTGGTCATAAAACTTGTATGCAAAATGCGGCCCTTCCCGCTATACTACGACAACGCGGAGCTTCATAGGTGCTATTTGCTAACAAATTATAATTCACACGAACTAATCACCAAGGGAACTGTGCGCTAATAATATAACCTGGCATCGTATTGATTCACAATGCCAAAATAACAAACGGGATTCTTCGAGTCCCGAGTCTCGAGCACTTGTTAATAACGGGTACAGTCAGACGAAAAAGTGGGTTCATTTAATTTTTTTTTAAATTCATACCAATATTATAAACGCGAGTCTGTCTGTATAATATTAACTTTTCAGGCCTAAACTGCTGAACCGATTTTGCTGGGTATGACTAAGTATGTTTTACTAGAACGCCCGCAAGTCCGTTGCATCAAAATTCGTTAATCTCGCGGGAACCTTACATTTTTCCGGGAAAAAAAATACAATGTACTTACCCGGGACTCAAACTATCTCCATACCAAAATTCAGTAAAGTCGGTTCAGTGGTTTGGGCGTGAAGTTTCCCCATACAAAGTGAAAAAAATTTGGTCTTTCAGCGCTGCTACTTTCACAGTGAACTCTCTAGAAGGAACACGTACACACCCTAAAGTATTACCACTTATTTTTGTTACACCCTGTATATTCGGAGTCATAAACCCAAACCTCTTTAAAAGTTCACTGACCTACGTGTATGTTGTGGAGTGTACAATTCCGACCACGTCCGCGGGTCGCGCGATCGATGCCCGACCTGCGCCACTTGTGTTTTGGCAGCCAGAGGATTTCTCTGTGCGACTGTACTTGATAAAACTTGTCATTACTGATTTCGTGAAAGGATGAGGTTTTATGAGGCTGTGGAGTGTGGATTTATTTTTTTTACGTATATTTTACCACAATACATATTATAATGTAAATGGTAATGTGCAGGATTTAGAGTATTTCCGTACAAAATTTTATCAACGGCGGTTTGAGCGTGAAGAAGTTACAGACGGCAGCCCTAAAAATAGCAATGCAAACTACAAATTGCAATACCAATTTGTACTTTGGTAGGATTTTATCGGTACAAACTAAATATACTTAGTTGTAAATTACTTAGTTGTTTTAAAGATGAACAAGGAACGAATGACGCCTAAACAGAATTTTATGTGACATTAACATCAGGTAATGCAATCAATGAAGATTTATAGCCAACAAAATTATGAGTCATTATAGTTTAGTAGGTAATTAATGGCTGTCACTGCACTGTACCACAGCATTAATAATATACAGTAGGTAGACCATCTGCATACTAGGCGGGCGGGATCAGGCGCGTGGACACAATATTTCAGATCATCTTAGAGAGCAGCGGGGCTAAAATGGTAATATTTAGCAATTCCTCTCAATCAATTCAGCAAATAAATTGTCAAAACTGTCAAACTGACAAATGTCAAATCAGTACAAAAATACAAAAATGAATTGCAAGCAGAGTTGCATTTTGCGATATTAAAGAAATGAATCGTATTATGATTCATCTCATGATTCAACAAAGCGACCATTTTAGCATAGTATAAGGAGGGAAGTAAGTTATCTTCATACAAAGGCACCGCGCGCGGCTTGTATGTGTGCGCCATAGTATCAATGCGTTGCCGCACGCACACTTATTAAAATCTCGGACCGTTTTCGGACCATACCAGGCGGGGCTAACACTTTACGCTGCACGCTCGCGTCGCGCCACGCCGCGCCAAACGAATCAAAAATGTCCGATCATAATCGCAGGAGTAATAAATATTGCTGTGTGTTTGGGTGTTTTAATAGTAATGCTACAATTCCAGAATTATCTTTGTTTAAATTACCAGTTGAATAGGAAAGGTAAGTACTACTCACTTATTCTAGCATAATATCATTTTTACTTTTTTTATGAAATAAGGCGGCAAACGAGCAAACGGGTCGTCTGATGGAAAGCAACTTCCGTCGCCCATGGACACTCGCATCATCAGAAGAGCTGCAGGTGCTTTGCCGGCCTTTTAAGAGAGAATAGGGATGGGAAGGGAAGGGAATAGGGTAGGGGATTGGGCCTCCGGTAAACTAACTCACTCAGCGAAACACAGCGCAAGCGCTGTTTCACGCCGGTTTCTGTGAGAACGTGGTATTTCACCGGTCGAACCGGCCCATTCGTGCCGAAGCATGGCTCTCCCACGTGTGATGATCAGATACCTACTTACTTCTTTTTTTATTGTATTAGTTTTCTATCGCATAAACTTTCCCACTAGAACAGTATAAAATATTTAAAATAAAGTTTTAGGTAAGTACTTTTGATCAGTCGACTAATTTGCCGCTATTGCTTTGTTTACGTTTGGTAATGCCAATTTCTCTGTATTGTAGGTATATTTTATTAACTACTTACAGTCAATTACTTATTTTAAATCGCAATTAAAAATAAGTAAGTGACTAATTGTAAATCAGATATTAATTATACACATACAGTAAAGTTCGAATCATAACAACAGATTTGTTTATAGTAGGTACCTATAAGAGACAGTCGTTAGTTTTTAATGTTGTTTTTTGTTTTTTTTTTGTTGTTGTTAGTGTTAATGGAATAATTTTTGCAGTATATTAACCCACAACTAGGCATTTTTGCGACTTTTTTTGGTTTCGTTTTTTATTGTTGTACGTCTGGCGCGCAGAAGAGCTCGCGGGCGACTAAGTGCACTGCTGCTATATAGATTACGTTGAATTTGACCAAATATTGCGTTGCGTTGTCGAGTCTAGTACGTAGTACATACTATGTCAGTGATCAAGAGTCATTTATTATTATAAAAAGTCGGAAGACCGCGACGTTGCCGCTGTTCGTGCGGTTGCAACGAAGCGCGGACAGCCGCTTGCCGCTCCCACATCACAACGCCACCGCGCCGCACATGATTAAGTTAATAATTAACACATTATCAGTTTAATAATAGAAAAACCGCGACCGCAGCGACCGCGCCGCCGCCTAAAATTGCCAACCCTAAGACAGTAGGTAATTAAATCGCGGATTGGGCCGGAGTTACCCTACTTCCCCTCCTTTTACTATGTTTTATCGATCTACAATAATTGCTTTATTAATTATTATTCCCAATCACCTGCATAATGCATTCTCGACCGACCGTTAGAAAAATTCAGTATCGCAATTCACAACGCAACCTGTGTTGCGGTAAACGACCGAGTTATACTACTGTATATAATTTCTATTAGACAGTACACTTGCCAATACTAAAGATTGATAATAAACAATAATATACTCTGTGTCAGCCGATTTAGTCGTGTTTTTTTTTTTATGTGAATATATAATAGTATATGCTCGATGACTTCTTATCACTTCTAAATATATAAACCTTCCTTCACTTATCTACACTTTAAGACTAAAATTAGCCAAATCAGTTCAGACGTTAATTTATGCGAGAGTAACGAAATTTATTTTTATTTATATATATGTAGATATAATATTATATTGCTAGAATTAATATTATAACGAAAGCAATATCAAGATGTCGATTCAGGAGTAACGATTCCCCAAGTCTGTGTTCCGAGGACCGAGTCGCTTCCATATTATAATATTGCTCTGAGCATGCGCCATGTGGATTAAACTTAATAGGTACATAATATTATGTTCAAATTTCTACCGAATATAATACATAATATTAAGTATTATGTTATAAATAGTAAACTCTATAATATTGAATAGCATTCCTATAAACCCTAGAAATATTTTGGGAGTTTTTGGGAAGAAAAATCGTTAAATGATGTTGAAGATGAAATCGATAAAACCGCGGATCTAATATATATAATAATTAATTGACTTGGTCACGGCATTACCCTTGACCGGCTGGACCGATTTTGATAAAACTTCACCCGGATGTAGACTAAACAGTACTTACTTATGCAGATAAAGTTCTATCACAAACGTTATATATGGACTTTATAAAAAAGTTAAATTCGGAAGAAGCCTTAATGATTGTCTTCGTAATCTCTTCGATAAAACTAAGCTATCCAGAATATCCATCTTAAAGAACAGCTTGCTATTCTTAAACGGACCCTATGGTATACATGCAAGGTTCAAATTAGAGGGAACAGCTTTTGAATCGAATTTTGCAGGGTGAGAAAGGGAACCAGTCCCGCAGGACTAGCTCCACTTAAGCTAAACAACGTTCATAGTGCCTAATATTCGATGCTGCACGATTATGAACTTTATATCTGAATAATACGGCTGAGTTTTGTGATAAGGTCTTTATATTGGTTTGTACAAATTTTATAATATGAAAGCGCTTATGCTCTTTTTCCTTTTTTCGTCAATTTGGCAAGGATTTTGTGTAAAGGCGCTTTCACAATGATTTCAAATTAACTGATTTGTGGCCTCTGACTATTGACCCGAAATATTATTTTGTATATTATCTACATTCAACACCATTACCACCTTAAGAGAGCGACTAACCCAAAAACTGGCCAAGTGCGTGTCGGGCCACGCGCAATATAGGGTTCCGCTATTTCGTAGTACCGCTAATTTTTTAAATTTTTTGTATGGTCAATGAATGTACATTTATAACGTATTTCACACTACTAACAACATCATCTCAGTTACTTTCAAAGGAATTTGAACGAAAAGTTCCTTTATACTTCGCCGAATACATTTTTTTTAGTTTATCCACTATCACTCAATAACTTATGAAGTCTTCTTAGCCGTGATAGTTTTCCTTTTAAATTCAGCATATTTCCTACTCCCGTGAATTTTTTCACATTTCCAGAAGCAACCGTTAAGCTGGTAGAACAACACACACACACAGAAATTCAGACACTGGACTCTAACGATTTTTCCACTTTAAAACTTAATATTTCACAAACGGATCCCTAAATCGGAAAATGATCTATGAAAACTTATAATATTTTTAAAAAACCTATCCAACGAGGTGTCGTTGGATAGGTTTTTTAAAAATACACCACCCCATCGTGTGGGGTGCCACACGATGGGGTGGACGCGAAAAAAAATTCATCCCCGCTTGATGTGTAGAGAAGGTAACATAAAAAATATTTTTTAAAGATTCCATGTACCATTTTGTCGGCATCATTAATATGTGCATTCATGCCAAATTATAGCTTTGTAGGTCCTATAGTCTCTGAGCAAAACCGCGGACAGACAGACAGACAGATAGATAGACAGACAGACGGACAGACGGACGGACAAACCGAAACTATAAGGGATCCTTGTCGACTACGGAACCCTTAAAAGCAAACATCGTCCTTCTCTCTTCACACTCACGCCCGTCTTTCATATGCGGAAAAAGGATGACGCGGAATCATCGCCAAGCTAGTTCGGTAAAAATACTTACTATAATACGATCATATGATACGATAATTATATGATAATATATAATTTCGTCGTAAAGTTGTCGCAACACAAAGTTCGCGGGCGCCAGGTGACCTTCCGTCTTGTTTAGTTGTTTGTATTATACACCGAACATGGTTATTAATACCGAAATTGTTAGTCAGGAAGCCAAATATTATTTTTAATTAAAATAAGATACTCTATCAGCTAGCTATATTATTTGGTATTGTATTAAATATTCCGTGAATAAGTTAAACTCTTAAATTTTTAGAAAACTTGCCTTATTTATTTATTTATGTCAGGCTACATAGGCCCATACAATATATACCTTAATGACTAACATACATATAAATTATATGTCGCAGGGAAAAGAGGATATCAGGGATTTCACGATATCCCTAGGGATATCACGAACTCCCGGTAGATGCCGAATATTCTTGTTTATTATGTCTTCTTACTAAAAATATCTAGTGATATGTCATTTCACTAAACTAAATCTAGTGAAATGTCAGAAACGCGGATACCGCGGAATAAAAATCGAGCCACTCATTTCTCTCGCTCGCTCTAGTTCCCACACGTGACACGGGCACTAGTGGGAGTGAAACAAATGCGTCGCTCGAGCTGGCGCGGCTCGTCTAGCCTGGAGACAGACAGACTAACCCTTTGGGTACGGAACCGTAAAAACTAGGATAATCGAAGAGCTGGAGTACCTGTAGTACCTGTGCCTGTACAAGAGCCTAACTAAACTAGAGATCGACATGCCACCTTTACAAAAAATATTCAAGTTGGTCGGCCGCTTCATTTGACGCCAAAAATCAAAGGTCTGAATTATCTGATTAAGAACCCTCAGCTGGTTTCAACTGTATGATTCAGAGATATGGTGATGCCCCCTCAGATCTGCTACAGTTGAATTACACTTGTGATAATAATAATAATAATAACTCCCACTCTGGTTTTGGTGACGGTGGCCGGTTTCATTAAAACCAGGCCAAGAGTAATTTTATAGTGCCCAAGTGTGTGCGCAGTACACAAGAGCAATCTATTCCTTTACTCGCATAATTCGGCGGGACGGAAGACTGACACGACCGGCGAGAGATCAGGCGCAGGACCGACTTTTTACGTGCCCATCCGACGCATGGATCATCTAACATCTTACTTGTCACTTGTCAGATTCAGATGTTAGATGATCCTGTCAAAGTACCCGTGTGTACTAGAGCAAGCGAGAGAAATGCGTGGCTTGATTTTTATTCGGCGGTGTCCGGTTTTCTGACGTTTCACTAGATTTAGTTTAGTGAAATGACATATCACTAGATATTTTTAGTAAGAAGACGTAACAAACAAGAATATTCGGCATCTACCGGCAGTTCGTGATACCCCTAGGGATATCGTGAAATCCCTGATATCCTCTTTTCCCTGCGACATATACACAATTAATAACTAATCTTCAATTTTTCTCAATGTATTACAGTTAGGTCACATTTTTAAAAATTCTAGGCATACACTTAGGTATATTAAATAGGTAGAAATTACTTCGCGTACTTACTATAGGCCATTTGATCCGGTCAATGTTTGTCCTCATAATATAGGTCTTGACATAATCCGACCAAATAACGAAGTTCTGCAGTCTGCCCATGCATTGTGTCAATTTCTCTGTGACTACGCTGAATATAATCCTACCAAATTACAAAGCTCTGCCCAATAATAAATAATTTATCTGCTGGTTCTCCGTAAAATCATGATGATAATGACAATTGACAAAACGAAGCCGACCTATTAATTCTCCACTCGTTTTTGTTCGCGACGGCTAACGACACTATTTTGAGAGCTTCCGGGTAGCAAGGATTCATTCTTAAACTTGTCTTGAGTAGAAACCATCGAAATACTACAGTAGAGAACAGTAAAGCTGGGAACAAATTATCGGACGAACGTCCGCGGACGTTTTCATCGGATGCGGCTTGTTTCTATCTGATTAATACAAAATACACTAAACAGTGCATATTGTCTGACATAAGTCGCGGACTCGACCTTGAGCGTTCGGACGTCCGACAAAATCTGGCTGGCCGGATGTTTTTGCATCCGCGGGCGTTTGCCATTGACATATAGGTTAGGTCTTTGACGCCCGCGGATGATCCATGCACATTGTTAAGCCGCATCCGTCAGCCGCGACTTATAGATGCGTCCGATAATTTGTTTCTAGCTTAACTCATACATTTAACCGCTCAAATGTGGCTACAGTTTCCGTCATAAATACATTGTTAGTACCACGAAAACTGTACAAGCGACCCGATTTTGACAAACTGAAAGTATTAGGGACCTATCAGACAGAGGAATCTATCAGACAGAGAGCGATCGCGCGGTCAAGCGATCAAGCAGGCAGTTTTGGATTCTTTGTGTTGTATTACGTTATAGGCGCAGCGCAGACACAGACTATCCATGACGCACTTTTTGTCTGTGGAAATACTAAATAGAGCCTATGCAATTATATGCGAACTTTTTGCGCGTCGTGTGCGTTACTGCATATAATTGCATAGGTTCTATTTCCCACAGACTAAAAAGTGCGTCACGGATAGTCTGTCGTCCGCGCTGCGCCTAATAGAGATACTCACGCACGCACATTAAAATGAGATCACTTTTCGACTCAGTTACTCTTCTGAAATATTATTCGTAGCTGGTAAGTGGTCGGCGAACACTTAAAGACAAAAATATGAATACAGAAGTTCGAGTGTGAAGAAGTGGATTGTTAGTTTATCGTCTCGATGTCTCAGTTTATCTTCTAGAATCTAGATGTTATCAGAATGTCGTTTTATTCTCTTTCATCTTGGCACTTAAGAGGGGGACCTATGACAGAAAAAAATCAGTTTTCACCCGCGCACTTCATACCCCCCGCACTCGCCCAATGCGTTCAAAATGTCACCGCGGCTATAAATTTGTGTAATTACTCTCGTAACCACTTTTTGTACGAACGTAGTATAACCAAATATATCAGATAAAATTTTGAGAAGTTCGAGTTACATTTTCCATCTGTATTTTGAGAATCAAATTATTAATTAATACTTTTTGCCTTATACACTAGTAATACTTTATGATATGTTTATTTATCGAAATCGAATAGGCTCTGACACTACTGGATCGATTCTTGTTAGATTTACTAAGCTGTAGTTATTACAAAAACAAATTATAACTTTATTTAATACTAGATGTCCCGCGCGGCTTCGCCTGCGTAAATTAGGAATTTTACGAAAACCGTACATTTTCCTGCAAAAAAAAAAAGCTTAAATGTGTGCCTGTGCCAAATAATATGAAAAATGCTTCAGTAGTTCGTCCACGTAGATACCCTTTCTAACAATTTTCCCGGTTTTTTCTACGTTTTCCTCTGTTTCTTCAGTCTTATTAGTCTTAGAGTGATAATATAGCCTTCCTCGATAAATGAGCTATCTAATACTGAAACTTTTTTCAAATTGGACCAGTAGTTCCTGAGATTAGCGCGTTCGAGCGAACAAACAAACTCTTCAGGTTTATAATATTAGTATAGATTTTTTTAATCACTTGACAAACTCGAGTCTCGATCTAAAATACTATGTAAAACGTACCAATAATAGGGTCATAATCATGGGACGATGCATGGTATAATATGGTAGTGATGATGATAATGATGATTAATGTAATTTGCATAGTAGCATCTGCTTTTCGTGCTTAAAACAATACCGAAACTCCCAAACTCGTATCTATAAAGAGTCAGGAGTTCCCTCAGCACCTTCTGAACCATGAATCATGATATACTTCGGTGCAAAATCTTATTTGTTGGTAGTATATGCTTCGAATACTTCTCACGAAACTGAAGTCACCACATGTTTCCATATAAATTTTGAGGAGTTCTCTCGATTACTAATGGATTCTTTCATCAGGTCATCACTTTTGTGAACGTGGTACTAAATTGGGATAATACCCTATACACCAAAAGAAAAATTTTGAAAATCGGTTCTCAAATGTCGGAGTAATCGTTAAACATAAATAAACGAACATAACATCTCCTCCATTTTGAAAGTCGGTTAAAATTGTAGCCTATGTATTATTCTAATGTATAAGCTATATTGTAAAGTTTCATTAAAATCCGTTCAGCAGTTTTTGCGTAAAGAGTAACAAACATAACATAAGTCAGACATTTCTTATGTTAGAAATATGAAGGTTTATTTTTGGGCTACTGATTAGAAATTAATGGATACGTGTTTAAGCATTTCTGGAAATTCTACCCCCAAGGGGGTTAAAAAGGGGTTGATAATTTAAATGAAAGTCCGTCATTTTTTAAGTTAGAAACATGAAAGTTTATTTTTGGGCTGCTGATTAAAAATAGTTGGATACGTATTTAAGTGGATGTGGATGTTCTATTGCACGAAGGCAAAGTGATATTAAAGAGAATATTGAGATGATAATATAGTTAAACGAGAAGATGATTAATAAATACTTTGAAATATCAATGAGTTTTTTATTTACTATTAAAACCATTAAAATGATATTTAAGTTATTATTCTGAATACAGTAAATACACTTACACTGCCACTGCGTTGGCGAAGGTGCATTGACTGCAGGGGTGATTACTTTGAATAACAGAAATAAGTAAGTTTGAAATAATCAGCCAAGTGTGAGTCGGACTCGCGCACGAAGGGTACCGTTCCGTTATAGAGCTAAAAATAGACCAAAAATTGTAATTTTTGTATGGGAGCCCCCTTAAATATTTATTTTATTTTACTATTCATTATTAAAGTACAAATTAATATAGTAATTAAGGATTTTGTAAAAATTTCAAGTGCCTCGCTATGTATATACGCCATTATTGATATCGAGCAAAAAATAACAAAAAAATCAGGTTTTTGTATGGGAGCCCCCCCTTAAATTATAATATTATTATGTTTTTAGTATTTGTCGTTATAGCGGCAACACATTCTGTGAAAATTTCAGAAGTCTAGCTATAGCCGTTCTTGAGATACAGCCTGGAGACAGACGGACGGACGGACAGACAGACATTGAAGCCTTAGTAATGGCCAAAGGGGTCCCGTTTTTACCCTTTGGGTACGGAACCCTAAAAAGACATTTTTCAAACAAAACGGCAATATCATAGGTATAAAAGACCTTATAATATTATGTATGTTATATGTAGCAAAGGAAAAATACACAGTAACAGAGACAAAATCATGGAAATAGCAAAAACATTTTACAAACAGCTATATTTTGATACCGCAGAAGCCGAATACAGCCCACTAAACTATGAATGTTCAGAATCAATCCCTCCTATTACAGAATCAGAAGTGAAAATAGTTTTACGTAGTTTGCCTTACAACCGCAGCCCTGGAGAGGTTGGTATCAGTTCCGAAATGCTCAAAATTGGTTCTCCTACTCTGCTTCCATATATAACTAATCTTTTCAATACAATCCTTAAATCCGGAAAATTCCCTAACAAAATGCTACATTTAAATATAATACTCCTACACAAAAAAGGTGAAAAGAATAATATAAATAATGATCGCCCTATCAGTTTAGTCTCTCACTTGTACAAAGCTTCAGTATTTATGGCAAGACTAGGTATTTTAATCTAACCACAAATAAACTAAACAATATTTAGTATTGCAAAACGTCAACCTCTGCGCAATGTCAGTTGCCAAAGAACACATTTTTATGATGCCCACTCCGCATGGCACGCGCATATAAACTACGCTGTACACTCAGCGAAATTTGTTTTTTAACGTACTACGAGTATTTTTGAGAAGGTCCTTATTATTTAAAGAATTCGATGGATCGTGCAGTCGGGGAGTTTTAGGTTTACGCCAATATTGTTCATAGTTTTGAGCACGGATTTTGCTGAGTGCTTTTCTTATTCTTGCCATTTCGGCTGTTTTCTAGTGCGGTGGTCACGTGTATTTTAAAATTCTATTGAAAAGTGTAAATCTTTAGAATACAGTAATACAGTAAAGATAAAGAAGCACCTTTTTTAGGGTTTCGTACCCAAAGGGTAAAACGGGACCCTATTACTAACTTCGATGTCTGTCCGTCTGTCTGTCACCAGGCTGTAACTCAAGAACCACTATAGCTAGACTTATGAAATTTTCACAGATTGTGTAAGTATATCTGTTGCCGCTATAACATAAAATACTAAAAACAAAATAAATTAAATATTTAAGGGGGGCTCCCATACAACAAACGTGATTTTTTTGCTATTTTTTGCTCCTAATCAATAACGGCAACACATAGGTAATTGAAATGTTCACAAAATACTTAAAAAAAATTAGGAATAAAATTTAAATAAATTAAATAATTAAGGGGGGCTCCCATACAAAAACTACAATTTTTAGCCATTTTTGCTCTGTAGTGGTACGGATTTATGAAATCCTTCGTGCGCGAGTACAACTCGTACTTGGCCGATTTTTATAATACAATGTCATTGAAGAAGCCCATATCTTTATACTACCCGAATGCGGCGCACGCACACATAAGCATAATAATATAAAATATTAGAGACTAGACGTTCCGCGCGGCTTCGCCCGCATAAATTAGATATTTCACAGATAAATAAGTCCATATAAAAAGCCCATGATCCATTGAAGTATACCACTTCTTATCTGTGCCACTTCTTATCTGTGCCAAATAACAGAAAAAATGCTCCTGTAGTTCGTGAGAGAAGCCCTTTCGAATAACTTCCCCCGTTTTTTCCTCTATTTCTTCGCTCCCATTAGTCTTAGCGTGATACAATATAGCCTCTAGCCTTCCTCGATAAATGGGCTATCTAACACTGAAATAATTTTTCAAATCGGACCAGTAGTTCCTGAGATTAGCGCGTTCAAACAAACAAACTCTTCCGCTTTATAATAAATATGTAAGTGGTTGACCGAAAAGGGACCTGAAGGTAAATAATTTGATATTGAGTAAAACGCGTTTCAAGTTTCGTGTTTCGACTCGTGCGCGGTTCACAAAAAAATTCATTAAAAAAAAAACTACGGCACCTAAAAATATTCTGGTTAGACCAAAAGAAAGCTAAAAGACCACGGATTAAAGAAATAAAAATATTAAAGAAGGTACCTAGATAATTTGATTTTGAGTAAATCGTGATTGAAGTTTTGTGTAGAAACAAGTTACGACTCCTGCGCGGTTCACAAAAAAAATCATAAAAAAAACTACGGCACCTAAAAAAATTCTGCGTTTCCAATCCTTCAGGTCCCTTTTTGGTCAACCACTCACATATTAGTTTAAATAACTTAAGAGAGCAGAAAAATTTTGTAACGTAATGCGCGTGTTTCATACAAAGCAAATATCCATGTTAGCCCATGATGAATTAATACAAATAATTCATAAAATGAAGTAACACAAATATTCGTCCAAGATTGCCGGTTCGGCATCGATTGTAAAGACAGTTTCTTCTAAACTTGTGATAATTTCTACAAATAGTTAAGCATTGAGGCTTGAGGGTCAACAAAGGATCTTGAAAATGGTTGTTATAATTTTTTGCTCGCCGTTAATACAGTAGCTTACGAGGCCTCTACCAAAAGTGTTGAATCATGTAGTAAATTACAATAAACGATCTGCAGTACACATCGTACCTTATCACGTACGTAATAAAGTTGAAAATTATACCGATGTACCTATACATTTTACGCTAACGCTACGTAAAGTTAAAAGACCAAGTCCTAGGTGGACAGACAGAGGAATTGATAAGTCTTGGTAAGAGAGTTCCGATTTTGTTCTTTGTATGAGTAACCTCAAAATTTAGAAAAACTAGAACTTATTAACTAACCTAACTACATAAAATACACAAACAAGTAAAAAATGTAAAGAGACAAAGAATAATTTTGCCGTTTCAATGCAGCACCTATTTTTTGTTCACATAATTTTAGCGAATCGGCAATCCTCATCAATTTTATTGAAGCCAAAAATAGGTTTTTGTTTAGCTAAAAATAAATTGTTAGCCATTAGTTTGTGTCGAATAAAATTCTGCTGACGTATTGGCTTTAGCCACAAAATATCAATTTGTTTTAATTGCTTTGGAAACTGGCAAAGTGTGTGTCAAAGTAGGAAAAATGTAGGTTTCGTAGTATTATCGAAAGTAATTTTACCGCAAGGGCAATTTTATACTTGACTAGCTGTTGCCCGCGACTTCGTCCGCGTGGACTTCAGTTTGTAGTTGTTCCCGTACATCGATTAAATAGTTAACGCGCAAATCACAAATTTCCTTTTTGTGGGAGCGGTACATTTTTCTGCGACAAAATATATCCTATGTTCTTCCCCGGGACTCAAAGTATCTCTATACCCAGCAAAATAGATTAAATAGCTTAGGCGAAAATCATAAAAGTGTATTGAGCGGGACAAAATGTATCCTATGTCCTTTTCCGGGACTTAAAGTACATATTATATCTATACCAAATTTCAGCAAAATCGGTCCAGCTGTTTACGCGTGATGTCGTAACCAAAGGAAGTATAATATGGATTCATTTTTTTATTAATATACGTTTCGCGCGGCTTCACCCGCGTAAATTAGATATTTCACAGACCAATTAGTCCACAAAAAATAGCCTCAGGTGCTCTACTTCCTGTCTGACCCAAATAGAAAAATTGCTCTAGTAGTTCGTAAGATAAGCCCTTTCAAATATTTTCCCCTGTTTTTTCCACATTTTCCTCTATTTCTTCACTTTTTTTAGTCTTAGTGTGATAAATATAACTTATATCCTTCCTCGATAAATGGGCTATCTAACGCTGAAAGAATTTTTCAAATCAGACCAGTAGTTCCTGAGATTAGCGCGTTCAAATAAGCTCTTTCAAAAAATGTCCCCCGTTTTTTACACATTTTCCTCTATTTCTTTGCTCTTATTAGTTTTAGCGTGATAAAATATAGCCTGTAGCCTTCCTCAATAAATGGACTATCTAACACTGATTTTTTTTTTCAAATCGGACTAGTAGTTCCTGAGATTAGCGTGTTCAAATAAGCTCTTTCAAATAATTTCCCCCTTTTTCCCCCATTTTCCTCTATTTCTTCGTTCCCATTAGTTTAAGCGTGATAAAATGTAGCCTATAGCCTTTCTCGATAAATGGGCTATCTAACACTGAAAGAATTTTTCAAATCGGACCAGTAGTTCTTAAGATTAGCGCGTTCAAATAAGCCCTTTCAAATAATTTTCCCCCGTTTTTTCCACATTTTCCTCTATTTCTTCGCTCCTATTAGCCTTAGCGTGATAAAATATAGCCTATAGCCTTCCTCGATAAATGGACTATCTAACACTGAAATAATTTTTCAAATCGGACCAGTAGTTCCTGAGATTAGCACGTTCAAACAAACAAACAAACAAACTATCTAACAAACTCTTCCGCTTTATAATATTAGTATAGATTTGTATGACTATAAAGTCATGAATACGCTGCGGCCAGAAGCTATCGGCTCGCTCGGAAAACATGCGAAAAAACGTAATTATAATCATTTAAAAAATAACTAGGAGTATTTAAGCAAAATGCTTCTATACGATGTTGAGTTGCAAATGTGTCTATCAATTAGACTAATTTCCTACAATACATCTATTTTCGTTTAAAAATAATCTTCAAATTTCGTATTTTTAAGAGGTAATTTCGAAAATTAAATGTATCGACGCAAAATACATTAATCGTGTTTCTAGTTCTTCTCAAACCTATATAAGGCTATGAAGATATGTATATCTCATTACCAGATTTGTAACATTTCTGAGGGTCCTTATAATATTACGTCAAAAAGGACAGTATTTTCAATATAACGCCTTAAGACTAGAAGTTCCGCGCGGCTTCGCCCGCGTAAATTAGATATATCACAGACAAATTAGTCTACAAAAAATATCCTACGATCCTTCACGTGGCCTACTTCTTGTTTTTGCCAAATTACAGAAAAATGTCTCCAGTAGTTCGTGAGATAAGCCCTTTCAAATAATTTCCCCCCGTTTTTCCATATTTTTGTCTATTTCTTCGCTCCTATTAGTCTTAGCGTGATAAAATATAACCTATAGCCTTCCTCAATAAATGGGCTATCTAACACTGAAATATTTTTTCAAATCGGACAAGTAGTTCCAGATTTTATCGCGTTCAAATAAGCCCTTTCAAATAGTTTTCCCCGTTTTTTCCACATTTTCCACTATTTCTTCGCTCATATTAGTCTCAGCGTGATAAAATATAGCCTTTAGCCTTCCTCGATAAATAGATAGCCTATTTATTTAATATATATGATAAGATTAGCGCGTTCAAACAAACAAACAAACAAACTCTTTATAATATTAGTATAGATAAAATAAAAGTATAGATTCCATGGCCAAATGGCAAAAAACGGAACCCATAAAGATTTGTCATGTCTATCAGCTGTCTGTCACATGGCACGCCCACTTTTTCAAGATTCTGGTTATTGAGGTTTTTAACAGGATATGAAAACCTTAAACTTCAAAATTATATTTTCTTATTTTTCATTCACTAATTCACACAATAAAAGTCGGTTAAAAATAGACACAGCCCTTTAAAAAACCTCAGAAATTGTTTTAAAATGCCGGTTTACATTATTCCAATCCAGTAGTCCAATCCATCATCAATCAATTGGATTACTGGATTAAGTTACCCGCTATTAAGTTGTCACCATTGGTCCTTACTCCTTAATTAATATGAACGACTGTACCTAGTACGTGCTTCTTTATTCTATAACCTGCTATAAACCAGTATTATACGTATTAGAGGTTTATAACAGTTTATAAACCGCTAATACGTTGTAAAACCTTGATGTTACAAACTTTTTATAGATAAAGGATTGGTTGTTATTCGCATAGGCTCGGAATTTTTTAAAGGGCTTTAGCGCACCAATTGTTCCCGTCACATTGCAGCGGCCTATCAAAAATTGTCTCCAGAATCGACTATGGCAACCAGTCACAGATTCCCTTTGTTATGATCCCAGGAAGCATATTTTGTCATGGCGAAAATCCCATAGTATATACTGTGAAAGTAGCAGCGCTGAAAGAGAATTTTTTTTGTGCTTTGTATGGGCAAGCGCTCCAGTCATGAGGTTGCCCATAAAATAGGGAAAAAAAACTTTTTTTTCCCTATTTTATGGGCTATACCTGTATAGAATTCAATACAGGGCACTCAACACACCCTACAGTATTTACCTAAGTATAACCTATCGCTGTGTTTTGTTACACCCTGTAGACCAGGTGTCACCAATAATTAGTTTCGCTCGGGATCCATTTAAAGAAATGAAATGACCTCCGCGGTCCACACATTTAAAAAAATGGCCAAGTGCTAGTCGGACTGGTGAACGGAGGGATACGTTATGTAGCGAAAATAGGCCAGAGTTGTGTTTTTTGTATGGGAACCTCCTAAAATTTTTATTTTAAGAAAAGTGAAAATTTTTTTGCTAATTATCTCTCTAATGTTTGGAGTGAAATTGGTGCAAGCTATTGATATTAAATCCTGGAGATGTTCCTCAGCAAGTCGAGACCGAAATTTATTTTTAAAGAGGTCTTCTAAAATGCTTGGTCCGCATACAATGGGTCAGCGCGGCGGTCCGGATGCGGTCCGCCATTTCGTGAACCCTGCTGTAGACTAAAAAACAGCTAATCATTATGTTGACTGTACTCACCTGAATGAGGCAAATACAAATTGTCGAGTGTAGTATGTCCCATTGTTTCTCGCACAGGACTTGAATGTAATGACAGAACTTCAAAAGCTAAAGCCACCGACTGAATTTTAATTTTGGCGCCATCTTATAGCTGCCAACAAATTATTGCAGTCCACGTTTTTATGAAGTTACCCTATTAAATGCAATTAAAAATTTCGGAATACTTACACAATTATACTCTGGTCACTGATAGGAAACAAAATGCGACGATGAGATGCATTTTTCAACATTAAAAAAAGTCGGCCAAGTGCGAGTTGGACTCGCACATGAAGAGTTCCGTACCATTATAGAGCTAAAATAGGTAAAAATGTTTTTTTTTTTGTATTTGAGCCCCCCTTAATTATTTGTTTGATTAAAATTGTATTACTTACTCACTATTTATTAAAGTACAAATACAACTGAGTATTTTGTGAACATTTCAAGTGCCTACATATAATTGCAATTATTGATATCGAGCAAAAAATAGCAAAATAAATCCCACCAAAACATGAAAATAATATGTAAAAGGGGCCAAGCAAAATATTGCATAGCTATTCAATACTTCTGTCGTAAAAAGTTTTCAGATCACATTCAAGCCAAGCCTTCAACTTATTTTGTAATTTAAATCAACATTCAGTAAATGTATCAATAGATTTCTTTATTTTATAATTATTATAGTGGCTTAGCAATAAGCACTAGAGAAATAATCAACTACTAATTGGATTTATTGGGTACCATCGGCCACATACGTCGTTACATATTAAAACACTTTACGCTTGCCGTCTGTGTAAGTATGAACTCCTCCCAATATGCAGTTTTATATTTGTTTCTATTGTGCTTATTGCCAAGCTACTATAATAATTTACTGAATGTTGATTTAAATTACAAAATAAGTTAAGGGTTGGCTTGAATGTGATCTGAAAACTTTTTACGACAGAAGTATTGAATAGCTATGCAATATTTTGCTTGGCCCCTTTTACATATTTTCATGTTTTGGTGGGGTTTCATTTCTTTTTTGAAGGTTTTTTTCTTTTCTTTTCAGGACACGTTATGACTTTTCTGTACTTAGCTCAGCACCCATTCCCTATCTCCTTTATATTTTTTCTTTGAGGCTTCGTTAGTTCTATAGATGGACAACGTAACGTCAATACTTCTGAGTTCTGAGTCGATTATTATATTCATACTAGCGACCCGCCCCGGCGTCGCACGGGTATAAAATATATAGCCACTAAAAATATATTAAAATCGATAGCATATGATCCTTCACGTGGTCTACTTCTTATCTATGCCAAATAACATAAAAATTGCGCCAGTAGTTCGCGAGATAAGCCCTTTCAAATAATTTCCCCCGTTTTTTTCCACATTCTCCTATTAGTCTTAGCGTGATAAATTAAAGCCTATTATAGCCTTTCTCAATAAATGAGCTATTTAACACTTTAAGAATTTTTCAAATCGGACCATTCGTTCCTGAGATTAGCGCGTTCAAGCGAAATTTTATATCCCTAGCTTTGTTAACATCGAAGATAAAGGGGGTGTGAAATAGCCGCGAACCGCTTCGAGAAAGTATGGTACGGCAGTGCCTTTGCTAAAAAGCTTGGCTGGGGCACTGCCGTGCCCCCAGATATACGTTTGTTGTATGGGTGCCCCCTTAAATATTTAATTTATTTTGTTTTTAATATTTATTTGTTATAGCGGCAACAGATATACACAAACTGTGAAAATTTCAGAAATGTAGCTATTGAGTTACAGCCTACACGAGACAGACAGACAGACAGACGAACAGACAGACATCGAAGTCTTAGAAGTAGGGTCCCGTTTTTACCCTTTGGGTACGGAACCCTAAAAATTAACGCATCGTCACTTTTCTCTTTATAAGGTAGCTTCATTAAGCATTAGCATCCTTTTATTATTATGGTTAATCATTAGTCTAGGTTATAGTTAAGCTATGAGCATATTTTTAAAATAAAATTATTTATTTATTAAAAGAATAGTAAAAGAAATACCATGCATTGCAATAACTGTCTTAATGAAGTCAAACAGTAAACTATCAAGGCAATTGGAATAAATAAGTAAAGATTAATACAGTAGCAATACAATTTTCCCTGAGAACTTTTCAGTATTGAAACACCTGTTGAAATAATAAGATAATAATGGAATAGAATAATAATAGACTAATAATAGACTGCATACAAAGTTGCAACCTGAACTCCTTGTAAGGTCAATAACCTGCATTGCCATAAATATAAATAAATCTGTCATATTTTGAGGTGTTTGTGATCTTTATAAAATAACTACCGGTACAAGGAAACGTTGTTTTGCCAATAAACTGTTTGGGTGAGCCCACTTCTATCATTTCAGGCCCTTTAGCCTTTACCTTTTCTTTATCGCTTCTTTATAGAATCGCCGATCAAAATATATGAAATTGACTTAGGCATTCGTTAAGACGACGCCTTGATAATCGATATCGCTACAGCCAGTAGTGATATCGATTTTTCTCAGCAATGACTAAAGCTAATGTAAGAATTTAAAGTTCATTGTCAGTATTCATCATGTCTTTGTCTTTGAATTACCCATAGCATAACACGATTGGGCAACTTTTATAACACAGAATAATCAATCAAAAATACCTCTGTAAAAAAGGGATTCTTATTTTGCCAACAGAGGAGAGTTATTTAAGCTTCCAAAATTTGTACATAGATTGGTTCAGGCATACACTTTAATTTGCCCGTAGCTTATATGAAATGTATTTATGTTTTTTAAATTACACGACAAAAACCATTTTGTCGCATATCCATCTTTTGCTGTTCCATTGTTTGATCTAAAACATATCCAACACAGTTTTTTACTTTAACACGGCGTCACCTTAATATTATAAAGTTGACGTTCGACTCGTCTAATGTCGATTCTATGCATATTGATCGGTGATTCAATAATGAAGCGATAAAGAATTAACGTCTTGGCTACAGGCGCGAGGACCGTGCATAGTTTGTGTTTTAGGTTACAACTTACAGTTTGCAGCTAACATCGAGTTATAAGAATTTCATGTGTAAGATGATGAGAACTTGCTATTGCAAGTGACTTATTAGTCATAAGCGCGAATATCAATATATTTATTTTAATTATTGAATGTAAATTCGTAGGCGTCATTGTTTGTGGTTTTGAGGTAACTCCGTTCAGTTCTAAAACCGCAACACAAGTAGTTCGGGTCAGTTTACATTGAAGTGAGATGCAACGCGAAGAAAAGGCCAGATCACATTAAAGCAGGGCTCGAAAAACGTTATTTTTTTCGAAACGTTATTGCCTTAGATACCTAAAAAACGTTTCATTTCGGTTTCGTTCGGAACGGAACGCTATTCGGAACATTTTTTGAGAACGTAATGATTTTTTCGTTTTTGATCCTTAAAACGGTTTTAAACGGTTTTTTCCCGTTTCCTCGAAAAAAGGCAAAGAAGGTCCCGTTTTTTGGTTTTTTGCTTACTCATCAAAAACGATACTTTGTACGAAATTCTCTTGTACTACATAATAAAAGCAAATTAAATTCTCTACAACATTGTCCTTTACACTTTGTATCTATCTCCAATAATTGCCTCGCTATGAGCTTCTAAAATTGGCCGATTATCAAAAGTGTGTTTTTTAGGGTTTCGTACCCAAAGGGTAAAAACGGAACCCTGATACTGAGACTTTGATGTCGGTCCGTCTTCCTGACCGTCTGTCTGTCCATCTGTCTGTTCGTCTGTGTGTCCGTCTGTCTGTCCGTTTGTCTGTCCTTGTGTATGCCCGTCTGTCTGTCTCCAGGCTGTAACTCAAGAACGATAATAGCTAGAGAGTTGAAATTTTCAGAGATTATGTATTTATGTTGCCGCTATAACAATAAATACTAAAAACAAAATAAATTAAGTATTTTAGGGGGGCTCTCATACAACAAACTTGATTTTTCTCATACAAAAAACAATAAAATGTTGAATATCGAACCTTTGTCTGACTTTTTCGTTTAATATCACTTCGGAGAAATTGTTTATAATTAGTAAAACTAGCGCATGGTGTAATAATAAAGGGTGTTTTTTTTTAGGAAAAATAAAACACCCTGTATTATTGCACCATTCGCTAGTATTGCTTATTGTAAACAAATTTTCCAAGGTAACGATGTACGGTTAAATCCAGGAAAGGTTAGATTTTTAAGGTTTTATTGTTTTCCCATACATTTCTTAAAAATTTGAAACTACATACTAAAATACAACACTTTCCTCAAGTTTGCCATATACGATTACTTTCCAGAAGTCATTCCTTACCAGCAACACTATAAATAGATACAAATATATAATACAGGGTGTTTTTATGTGATTTTTTCTTACCTTCTACCCTCATTTACTTTTTTCTCCCATGGTTTAGAGATTTTTCGTCGTACAATAAAATGTTCAACTTTTCAAGCCCTTTCGTTTGGCGTATGTCTCAAAATGCTACATTAGTTTGGACGATATGCCCCTCGTTTAAAGATTAATTATTAATTATTTATTTTATTTAAAATTTATTTTTTTAATAATTAAAGTATAAATATAACTAAGTATTTTGTGAACATTTTAGCCTACCTTATGCCATGATAGATATCGAGCAAAAAAATTGCAAAAAAATCAAGTTTGTTGTATGAGAGCCCCCTAAAATATTTAATTTCTTTTGTATTTATTGTTATAGCGGCAACAGAAATACATAATATATGTAAATTTCAACTCTCCAGCTATTATCGCTCTTGAGTTATAGCCGGAGACAGACAGACGGACAGACAGAAGGACAGACAGACGGACAGACAGACGGATAAACAGACAGACTGACAGATGGACAGACAGACGGTCAGGAAGACGGACATACATTAAAGTCTCAGTATAGGGTCCCGTTTTTACCCTTTGGGTACGAAACCCTAAAAAACACATTCGGCCAATTTTAGAAGCTCATAGCGAGGCAATGATTGGAGATAAATACAAAGTGTAAAGGACAAAGTTGTAGAGAATTTAATTAGCTTTTATAATTTGTAGTACAAGAGAATTTCGTACGAAGCACCGTTTTTGATGTGTAATCAAAAAACAAAAAACGGGACCTTCTTTGCTTGTACCTAATGGTATGGAACTCGGAACTTTGCCAATTTTTTGTATATTAATTACTTGCCCAAAAACAAAATACGTATTCACCTAATAGCTCACTAATTTGAAATAATATTAGAAGGTATTTCAGAGTAGTAATTTGTTTTTTTTTATTTACTTCTTTGGTAATAACTAATAACATGTTATTTTTCGTAAAACTTATAGTTTTTTAGTTAATTATGAAAAACAACTTTAAGACAATAAGTATTTTTCTCACGCAAAATCTTTGAGCTTTAATTACCTATAAGTCATTTAATTATTGAATTATCAAAAAAATTGTACATAACAAATTACTTTTGTGTGTCTATTGATTTCTGGGGCTTTTTTATTTTAAAAATTCACCCCCGAGACGGGGTTGCATTCACCCCCAGGGCAAAAGCGCAAGTAGGTAGTATACCACTTTTATTTCTTAAGTTATCCCCTTATACTCACCTAAGAAAATCGATTCAGGTTCAACAAAATCGGTGGTGAAAACCTTTACTGACTGCCCTATGTCCCACTGTGTGGATTTAACCGTTTTATTTCGGTTTTCAAAACGTTCTCAAATACGTTTTTGTTCCCAAAAACGTTATTGCAATGAACCGTCCCGAACGAATCAAAACCGTTATTTAAAATAACGTTTTCGAGCCCTGCATTAAAGTAAAACGCGACGCGAATTTCTAACAACTACTAGATGTACCAAAACTAAGTGATAATATAACTTAAGGGTGTAACTATTATGTCCCTTGTTTAGAGTCCACTGTGAGAGTAGCAGCGCTGAAAAATATTTTTTTTTGTGATTTGTATGGGCAAGCGCCCGATAACATGAATTTTTATGTACTAAAGTGGAAAAAAAGTGACAACGAACTCTATATTTGGGACCCATACTCAGTCTAAAGTATAAATCACTTAGTTTTGTTACATTCTATATACTATAATCAAAGTAACGAGGCACAAAATTTCATGCAAAATGCTAATTGAAGCTTTGTGGCTTGATTCGCCGTTTGGACTTTAGCAGTTATCATCAGAAGGTATAATTAATATCAACACTTAGGACATTGAATTGCCAGTTTAACAAAGCCATGGTGTAAAACCTTCAAAGATTATTTCACGAAAGCCACGAAATATTCTTCCTGGTGAAAAAATTGCTGGATACACTTTATTTTCAACAGCACTAGCTGGTTACTAAACCAAAAGCTCGAAGTTTTGTTTTCTGTGATGTCTGAATTTCAACAATGCGAAAGTTTAAGCAGCCGAATAAATGCCCTTTTGTTCTCAATCACGTAATGTTTTATGGTGAATTTCAACATGCTCATTTTTTAAAATTTCGGTGAACTTTTTTGCTTCTAATTTTTTTCGAGTTTTCACTGAATTTTAGTCAATTCAATATTCGATGTCACTGAAATAAAACAGCTAGTCACCGAAATGAAAGAAGGATTCGCGGAAGTGAAAATTCACCAAAATTATAATATTATACAGCATGATTACAAAATATGTACCCAGGTTTTTAAGTGTCTTGAGTCTTGACAGAATAAATCCAGCGTCTTTTCTTTTTGCATAATATTTTACTGTGTCTTTTGGAACTATCTTGTCGCAAAACCGGATCCATTTTGATTTTTGATTTTCTTTTTTGTTCGCATAAGCTGTGTCTCTACTTTCTTTTTTTTCTGTTAATGATGGCATCTTTAAATATATGAACTTGTTCTGACTCTGATCTCAAATATAATATTTAAGCTTAAAGTGCTCACCGCCGTTAGAAAATGTTTGTAAACATTTTCTAACATTTACTAACAAATGTTGTCAATTGTTACATTTTGTTAGGAACCGTTACATGTTATAAGTGCTCCTACACTAATAGAAAATGTTTACCAATGTAAATCTGGTATTGTCTCATCACATACCACATCGTCCTTTATAAAATGTTTACAAACAAAAGGTAACACAATATGTTTTATTTTGTTATAATTTGTTTTGCTATAATTTGTTAACTTACGTTTATTAAACATTTTCTAACACGAAAATATTTTTAACATTTTTTAACATTTGTGATTAAATGTTTGCTAACAAATGTTTAGTAACGTTAGTGCGGTGAGCCAGTAAACATTTGTTAGCAAGCATTTAATCACAAATGTTAAAAAATGTTAAAAATATTTTCGTGTTAGAAAATGTTTAATAAACGTAAGTTAACAAATTATAGCAAAACAAATTATAACAAAATAAAACATATTGTGTTACCTTTTGTTTGTAAACATTTTATAAAGGATGACATTGCTCTTATGATTGACTGTTTGTATCAACAAAAAAATTAATGTAATGGTGCTCCCACACCACCGTTATAAAACGGGTAGTAACATTTGTTAGCAAACATTTAATCACAAATGTTAAAAAATGTTAAATATGTTTTCATGCTAGAAAATGTTAAGTAAACGTAAGTTAACAAATTTTAACAAAACAAATTACTAATGGTGCTCCCACAACGCAGTTAGAAAATGTTTGTAAACATTTTCTAATATAAAAACATTTACTAACAAATGTTGTCAATTGTTACATTTTGTCAGGAACTGTTACATGTTATAAGTGCTCATATAATAATAGAAAATGTTTACTAATATTTGCTAACATTTTATAACATTTAAATCTGATATTGGCTCACCGCATAGCCAATCGTCCTTCATAAAAGGGTTACTAACAATATGTTTTATTTTGTTATAATTTGTTTTGCTATAATTTGTTAACTTACGTTTATAATTTGTTAACTTACGTTTACTAAACTTTATCTAACATGAAAACATTTTTAACATTTTTTAACATTTGTGACTAAATGTTTGCTAACAAATGTTTACTAACGTTACTAAACATTTTATAACTGCGGTGTGGGAGCACCATTATAACAAAATAAAACATGTGTTACCTTTTGTTTGTAAACATTTTATAGGCGACGGCGGAGTATGCGGTGAGCCAGTACCAGATTTAAATGTTATGAAATGTTAGTAAACATTAGTGAACATTTTCTAAGTGTAGGAGCACTTATAACATGTAACAGTTCCTAACAAAATGCAACAGTTGAAAACATTTGTTAGGAAATGTTTTTATGTTAGAAAAGGTTTACAAACATTTTCTAACGGCGGTGTGGGAGCACCAGAATAAATATCTAAAAATAAAATTAGCATATTGTCATTAATTTTTTGTATTTATTTTATCAATTAATTTTACTATTTGACGTCAATTATGAACTGACAGCTATAGCTCAATTGACTAATCTTTTACACTTAGCCGTACTTGGCCGCTTGCCGTTCTTTATATAGCATCATAGTTTAGCGGTTCCTGCTAGGCGGTGAACCGGCAAATCACTATCATTGGACATTGCGGAGGCCGAACAGAAATACACACTGTATTTGAAAATTTAAACGCGGCTGTCAGAGACGTGACATGAGTCATGACTCATGACACGTCTCTGACAGTCGCACAGTATAAATATCTATAGTAGTATGAGTTGTGTCCCTGGAATCAAGCAAGAACATGTTTAAAGTGACTTGCTGCTGCGGTGTCAGCTGTGCCGATTAGAGGTCTAAAATTAAGATGCTAGTGTGCGTTACGATTGCTCCGCCAAGTTGTCTAAACAGAAAAAAACTTCGCCAAAAAGTTGTCGAAATTTGTCAAAATCGAAGGGAACAAACCAAAAAGAAAACAAAAAATTACTCTAATATAAAATATGTATGCTGTGGTTTCAACGTCTAGAGACTAGAACCCAGTTACCTACACGTCTCTCTTCTTCGTTCTTCGTCTACATGACGTAATAAAGAAACTGTCGCACACATTTAATAAAAATTCAACTTTATATAATGACCAATATAAGTTCTTTATTACATTTTCTGTCAAACTCTTAATTTAAGTCAAATTACCATTAAAATATGTATATGAGTCATCGCACATCGTACATCGCGTCCATAAGAGTTCATAATATTGATTGAATGTTTATGATTTTTCATTATTAGACTAAAATTACTTCGTTTATTTTTCCCTAAAAGCCAACCTGTAAACATCACTTCACGTTCGAAGAGCTCTCAATTTGAAACTCGTATACACTTCGCACTCCGTCGGTGTCGAAAATGCACTCTTAAAACTGTTTCCTTCTAGCTTCACGCGGTTGTTGAAATATCGAATAAAATATCCAAATAGCATAACCAACTGCAGATTAAATAGGCCATAAAATTATTGGTAATTTCATGTATATTTGATAATCCTACTGTACATTATTTTATGAAAAATTATCTCGTATTATGACACTTTTTGATGACTGAGGTATATTGACTAAAGTTTATCTATTCACTGGCGCTTTTAACTGTCTAACTTCAAAATATTGACCAATTAAAATGTTGACTAGATGAACTTGTGTCAAAAAACTAGAGACTTGTTGCTTTAGTCTTTTCCTATATTATTTAAAAAAACATAACGTCACCTGTCATCGCTTTGAAACGTCAATCTTCGCGCGCGGAATGGACAAGAATAATTAAACCGATATTAGTGATTTGTTTGTATTTTTGTTTTGGCAGCGTGGTTGCTAGGCATATTATGTCTCCTTGTCTATTTGTATCGCATTATTTTGGGGGTGTCGATGAGCAGTGGTTTTGCTACTTGCTTGACGTACAGTCGGGAAGAATGACGTATCGACGAATTTTTTACGGAATGTTACCTTGAGTACGCTAACTATAACAGTGTTCTCTTTGACTATATACCTAACCTAAATCACTAATGCCGCACTCAGAGACGAAAATTATTTACATAACTGTGTTTAAATCAAAGATTAGTTTTTTGCCGTAAGAAGGGCGGATCCAGCTTTGGCGTCAAGGGAGGGGGGGGGGGGGGGTCACATAGTTGTGGTCAAGACACAACATAAATATTTTGACACTTAATTCTTAACCAAGTTCGTAAGCTCCACGAGAAATAAACTTTTAATTCGAGGAATCTACACGTTTCTTATAAAAGCTTATAAAACAACAATGGTTCTTCTAAATAAAGAACAAAGCAAGTTTAAAATTACTGTCACGGTTTTATTTTAGTTACCGCTCGGAGTTGTTGGATTTTTGTAGTCTAGATTCTACAGTGGCACTAACTCGTAAAATTAGTCTCGCTCTGAACTAAAGTAGTTTGTGAAACGCGTGTCGTGCATACTCAAGCGTTCGGGGATACTTCACAACGGTAAAATACTGCAACTTCACTCTTTAAATAGGAGTACTTAGTTATATTTTAATCCAACAATAAGTACATAGTCGCTTACAATAACTGTATTAATAATATTAGCTGTAGGTGTCCGCAAATTCGTTTATACAGCAATTAGTTTTTCGAAAGCTTATAATGTGTTTTCGCCTTAAAAACTATCCTACTATTATTAGTTTTGGTGAACTGTAAAAACTAAGCGCTGAATTTGTTGCTAAGCGCAAATCTCGAAAGCAGCTGAACCGATTTCGCTTATTCTTATATTACACACGTTAAAGATATGACGGGACAACCACATGGGCGTAGCGAGGTACGGGTAGAGGAATCGGTCAGGGTTTTTTCAGCTTAAAATAGTAATTACCTAGGTTCCTGTACAAAAATTAACTTCAAAACATTTATACACTAAAAAATAGAGTAAAACACTAAAAAAAATATAAATAAATAGTAAATTTACCACAAAATATTTATACTCTAAAAATATTCTTTAGTACTAAAATATTTTGTAGTAAATTTACTATTTTACACAAAAATTTTTTTTTACTGTTTAAATATTTTGAAGTTAATTTTTGTGCAGGAACCTAGGTAATTACTATTTTAAATTGAAAAATAACTCAAAAATGTTAAATATTTTCGTATGAGAAAATGATTTTGGTATTACGTATGTATGAGAATTTCGATGGTAGCCCGACCCTAAGCAAAACTTAACTTTCGTTTATGATTATCGAATTTTTAAACATATTTTATTTAAGCTTAATTACTTGATTAGTTAAGCGATACTTAAGATGTTAATTAACAAATTTTTATGAATAAGGCAGTTTGTTTTTAAATTTTACCTCACCGATTCGTAGTTTAGGTTTTATTAATATGAAACTAACTTAGACCCCTATGTAGAATCCTGGCTACGCCCATGGACAACCATAGTTATCGAAACAAGGCTAAGTACTCTGTAAAAGACAAAACTCATACTCGCAAAATAACACGAGTAAGATTTCTTATATCTCCAAGACCCAAAATAAGTAAGTACTCTTTCCAAGTCTGTCGTCAACTTATGTTCCATTGGCCAACTAGCTCCATCTCATTCCAGTCCAGTTTCTAGTGGATAAGAATGGTGTATTAATGTCAATTCAGTTTCGGCGACCAACCGAAACCACTTCGAACTGACCGCAACTCAGTCGGGTTATGAAATTGGACCTACATGATTTGTATCCGCTCTCAACCATTTATTAAGTCGTAAGCGGGATTCGCGTGGGTTGATTTTCGCTGCACGAATTCTGGAATCCATATGGGGCTCTATTCTCGGTTCGAACTAACGGTCAGTTTACATTGTAATATCGACTTTGCGACGCATTTTTAAAATAGCCATTTAATTTTGGAACAGACACAGGCAGTTTAACGCCGCGGGCAGCAAGTCTGTCTGTTATTCAAAATATATAAGTTATCTTATATATAAAATTCTCTTGTCACAACTCACAATGTTAGTCAGCGAACTCCTCCGAAACGGCTTTACTGATTTTTACCAAATTTTATATGCATATTCAGTAGGTCTGAGAATCGGCTACTCGGTACTTTATATATTGATAAGTGCATTTGTTGAATAAATAATAGTAAATTATTACAACCTGAGATTGACGGCGACCATTGTTGCGACGGGATAGCGATCGACGTTGCCTTGGCGACATACTTATTCAGTCACTTCAATAAAATAATATGGGCGAAATACTTTATATTCTGGCAAAGCAACGTTTGCCGGGACAGCTAGTAACGTATAAAAAATAAAAGGGATAAAAAGTGTCATATATTATACCTAAGGATATATGACACAAATAAGTATAAAAAGTTTCGTATATCCTTATATTAGGACAATTTTTATCCCGGAAAAATGTACAGTTCATGATAAATGATAACGAATTTTGGCGCAACGGAGTTGCGGGCGTCAACTAGTAGATACCTAATAAATCAACTCCTTGAATCACTCTATCTATCGACTATCAAGGAGAAAAAACCGTGTTGGATACGTTTTAGATCTTCGATCTAGATGTTCTGTACGAGAGGCCGGGCCGGCAAAACAAGCAATGGAACACACGCAATGGAACAACAAAAAATGGAAAGGGCGTAAGCGACAAAATGGTTTTTGTCGCGTTATTTAAAAACCATAAATACATTTCATTTAAGCTATGGGCAAATTAAAGTGTATGTTTGGACCAATCCATGTAAAAATTTAGGAAGCTTAACTCACTCTCTCTGTTGGCAAAATAGGAATCCCTTTTTTTACAGAGGTCTTTTTGATTAATTATTCCGTGTTATAAAAGGTGACCAATCGTGTTATGCTATGGGTAATTCAAAGACAAAGACATGATTAATATGACAATTAACTTTAATTTCTTAGCTTTAGTCACTGCTGAGCAAAATCGATATCGTTACAGCCAAATTATCAAGGCGTCGCCTATCTGTTGCGTACCTACTTTTAAAATCAGACTACGGAACAGACTACGAAAATGTTCGTACCCACTTTAGCACTAGCCTTTGGGTTTCTCGTTAAAATATAATCGCTACTCAATTTAAGAGATAATTACTTCTAAGTATCACGGATCATTTGAGTGTATTGTTATTAATCTTAGCCATTTGCCAATTAGTATAGGAATGATTAAGAACGGACGCGCCACCTTGCTATATGCAGTTTGGCTAGACGCAACAATATGATTGTTGTTTAAATTTAGAATAATTTAATGTTTTGGTAACATTCTGCCGCGCACTGTAAAACTCTGGAACGAACTGTCAACAGCAGTTTTTCCGGACCTATACGACCTGTAAACCTTCAAGAAGAGAGCGTATTCCCTCTTAAAAGGCTGGCAACGCACCCGCAGCTTTTCTGATGTTGCGAGTGTCCATGGGCGACGGTAGTTGCTTTCCATCAGGTGACCCGTTTGCCCCCTTATTTTATTTAAAATAATCACAATCCCAGTTTTATATTACGGCTGGCTGCATACGCACGTTTTCCGTATACGTTTTCCTAATGTGGAATTTCGAATTCTGTAAGTATAGTGCAAACGTTCGTTTTTCTTCACGTGCGAACGCGCAGGCTTGCGTTCGAAACGCACGTGGGGAATTCGTTCCGTTACGCACGTGCGTTTCGAACGCGTGTCCCGTGTAACGTGTGTCAGATGTATTTTATACTGATTCCATGCATTCGAATGTCCGAATACGGAAAACGAACTCGGAAATCGACTACGGAAACGCTTGTATGCGGCCAGCCTAGTATTTCTAATTTACTGTTCAACGTTGATTTGTGATCAACGTTGAGTCGCAAGTGTAGCGGGTTTCGTGAATACTGTTGTAATCTTCAAGGGGATGACAGACACGCGAGTAAGTACGCGGACTTATGGCTCGACGAGCTGTGTGTCAGCAAAGAGCCGCGAGCTGCGAGCCGCGCTCCGCGAGCCTGGGAGCATGGTAATCCAGTGTGAGCGATTCTCGTGTGTCACCGACGCGAGCCGAGTAACTTCGCGAACTTAAAAACCGCGTACTTTAAATTCGTACGTGTGTCACCCCTTTCAAAGCCGTTTCGTGTACATTGTGATGCCACATCAAAAATGCTAAATCGACAGGGTTTTTAGGGTTAAGGGGCCGGGCTACCCTCGAAATTCTCATACATACGTAATACCAAAATCATTTTCTCATACGAAAATATTTAACATGTTTGAGTTATTTTTCAGCATAAAATAGTAGTTACATAGGTTCCTGTACAAAAATTAGCTTCAAAATACTTAAACACTAAAAAAAATTTTTGTGTATAAATTTTTTTTACTAAATTTACTAATAAATATTTAAACACTAAGAAATAGAGTAAAACACTAAAAAATATATAAATAAATAGTAAATTTACTACAAAATATTTAAATACTAAAAAATATTTTTTAGAGTTTTGAGATTACTATTTTAAGCTGAAAAATAACTCAAACATGTTAAATATTTTCGTATGAGAAAATTATTTTGGTATTACGTATGTATGAGAATTTCGAGGGTAGCCCGGCCTCTTAACCTAAAGGATAATTAAAGTCGTGAGTGGACGAACCACGTAACTAACATTTTACAACATAAGAACATATTATAGGCACTGCAATTTTTTTCCCTTATAATTTGAACAAACCTTATAACTTACCTACTTTATCAATTATCATCTAGCTAATATCATAGCTACAGATAGAATCTACATTTTTTAGATTTCAAATCATTTTCCCGGTACATACCTCCGGCCTCCATATATCCGTATCCTCCGTATAGAAATTGTTGGTTACGTGGTTTATCCACTCATGTTTTCAATTATGAGAGCGCATAAGGCCAGAATAATATGAAAAATAGGGATTGGATAGACTGGCAGGCATAACTTTGTTTTTCTCCTTCCAATAATTTCATAAGCCTCTATATCGCAAAATATTACAAATTTTATAATAAAATTATATTTCTACCAGAATCTGATGGCAATTTTTGACAGCAAGTTTTCAAAAAATACCTAAATCATTGGATATTTTTTTATATTTGCATGTTTAATACACAGATTAGCTGCTAAATGAAAAGGATCAAAATGTTTTATTTCAATTACCCCGGTATTGCTAGAGACTAGAGTCAAAGTAGATTAGTATCTACTCTCTATGGATTTGGTATTATTATAAATGCGAAAACGTGTATCTCTGCCTGTCTGAAATTTGGTATGGAGATACTTAGATTACGGAAAGGACATAGGATACATTTTATCCTGGAAAAATTCCCGCGCGATTAACGAATTTTTGGCGTAGCAGAGCTGCGGGCGTCATCTAGTTTTTATTTTATATGAATCAGTTTAGATATCGTAACTCAAAGAGACACTTTCACATTTTAAATATTAGTAGACAACACATTTTTTCAGAAATCGCTTAAACTCTAGCTTTCTGAGACAAGTTTAAAGCCAGAGTCTAACACACATAGTGGAGCTACTGAGTAGTATTCACATTATTTGATCGATTTCATTTCTGGGTCAGGCCCCGAGCCACGGTAAGCATTTTTCAATTCCGACATGGCCCGTATTACTCGCGATATCTTTTAAATTTGATAATAAATTGCGATATTTCTTCCGTCTACCGATTTGAGGTCTTCTCTTACATAATATTTTGGGAACAAATAAGTATAAAATGCTACAAATATTATTGTTAGTGCAACTTCAACTGAATATTTATGGTACTTACTACATTTTCTATTCGATCTTGCTATGCTAAGGCAAAGAAAGGTTATAGAGCTTTGATGAAATTAAAAATTCGACCAAAAAATATAATATGCAGGCGGCAGAATTTACTTACATGATAATTACGTCGTAATTTAACCGACTTAAAAAGGATGTTATACATTCTACCAGACCGGTTATTCTTTATAGTAAGATTTCTTTTGTTGTAAATGTTTGCTACAACCATAATCACCTTTTATGTGAGTTGAACCTCCATTGTAACAAAATTAACCTGCAAACTGCAACAAAAAGACAAAATTGGAGTTTTTGGTGTCTCTGAACATTTTTAAACTGTTTTTAACAGCTTATTAACTTGTGTTTAGTTTCTCAGGTTTTTTGGCTGCACTGGCAGCGGGCGATATGAAGCAACTGCATACGACGTGACGTCGCGACACTACTGGTTTGTATGTATGTATTTCTATAAGGGGTGACACACGTACGAACTTTAAGTACGCGGGTTTTAAGTTCGCGAACTCACTCGGCTCGCGTCGGTGACACACGAGAATCGCTCACACGCGCCGCGAGCCCCGAGCCTGGAGGCATGGTAACCCCCAGGCTCGCGGCTCGCAGCTCGCGGCTCGCGGCTCGCGGTTCTTTGCTGATACACAGGCGATTAAGATCGTCGAGCCATAAGTCCGCGTACTTACTCGCGTGTCTGTCACCCCCTGAAATACCCTCCGCAGCTAGCGACACGAAGCTAGCGACACTTATTCATAGAAATACATAGAAACCAGTAGTGTCGCGACGACAAGTCATCCGCTGCCGCTTCATGTAGCCGGCTTCCAAATTGTACCTTAACTTAAGCAAAGTATTAAAATAAGTATTACTAAATGACCATCTCATGGTGTTATAGAATGGTCATTTTAGGAGATTCTTCTGTATAATTTATGATAGAGAATATTTTATAAGATCAACAAAGAATTTTTTTCTCCAATATTATTACGTCAGTTTTTCTATTATTTTTATAATAATAGAAAAACTGACGTATCTATACGTACCGACGCTCTATGATTGGTTAAAATTTTGACAGCCAACCAATCACAGAGCCTGAACCGTGTCTTGAGACCGAGATGCATCTTGAGTACTGACTATTTATACCGGCCTTAAAGTACGCGATTTTTAAGTTCGCGAACTTACTCGGCTCGCGTCGGTGACACACGAGAATCGCTCACACTAGATTACCATGCCCCCAGGCTCGCGGCGCGGGGGCATGGTAATCCAGTGTGCGAGTAAGTACGCGGACTTATGGCTCGACGATCTTAATCGCCTGTGTGACAGCAAAGAGCCGCGCGCCGCGAGCCGCGAGCCGGGGGGTTACCATGCCCCCAGGCTCGCGGCTCGCGACGCGTGTGAGCGATTCTCGTGTGTCACCGACGCGAGCCGAGTAAGTTCGCGAACTTAGAACCCGCGTACTTTAAGGCCGGTATAAATAGTCAGTACTCAAGATGCATCTCGGTCTCAAGACACGGTTCAGGCTCTGTGATTGGTTGGCTGTCAAAATTTGAACCAATCATAGAGCCGAACCGCGTCTTAAGACCAAGATGCATCTTGAGTACTGGCTATTTATACCGGCCTAAGTTCGTACGTGCGTCACCCCTTTAAAGGATGGATTTTAAATATGCGTCCGCGCGAACGAGCGGGTTGGCCGCTACACCACGCGTTCGGGCGGACGCATTATATAAATCCAGCGATTCAGCTACTGGACAGCGGACACGTAATATTCATAAAAAATTGCGGGGAAGCTTAACGGGTTGTTTTTGTGTATTTTGGCAAACGGATGTTTACATGATGTACAATAGCTAAGATAGAAAGATTTATTTTTACTTTGATTAAAAATATATTTTACAAGTTCCTTCCCGCTACAGTTTTGGACATTTTCAGGTTTATGGATACCAATGCTAAATACCGAAGAAGAATTCTTCTTATTTGTAGGGTCCATTGGTTTACAATTATAAAATCAGTCGGTGGCACTTTCTCAGATTGACTTTCAAAAAATCTAATCATGTAAGTTATAATATGAGTTTCAAGGAGCCATTTTGATGTTTCTTTTCTTGTTTCAGGTACGTTGAGGGCGTCATTGTGCGAAGAAAACCAAATGGTTACAGAAAACATAAGGCCAAGATGATTAAAAGTCATCACTATCATCACTAATCCATGCTTGGCGAAGGAAAATTATTTGTTATAAGAGGCAAAGCAATGTTATTACTGTTACACTTCTGTAATTCACTATTACTGACTACTGTGCTCTTACTAAATACTATTCGACCAACTTGTTAATCTTAAAAAAATGTATACTTACACATTTTCTGTAGTAATGCGTAACTACTAATTTTAAAACCTACAGACAAGTAATATGTCCACCATAGTTAGAAATTTCTGCTAAGATTCTACCTATAAATCATAATCCCAGATAAAACCAATTCTACTTTTTTTCGTGTAAATGCACCGATCATGTCGTCTTGCTTATTTAGACGACGCACTGCAGCCGGATTCTGGCGAAACCCAAAAATTCAAGAATAGGCGGCAGCTATTGAAAATAGCAGTAAATCCTTGATGTACAGCATACGTTTCTAGTTTCTACTATCACGAGCGTAGCAGGTCACGGGACTGGCTATTATTAGACGAGCGACGGTATTAGTCGAGCTACGAATTCAATGGACGCTTTCATTCATTTGCTTTATTATAATCTATAAATAATTAAGTCGGTATTCTGTGTGTTCAAAAGATTAAACCGACTTCAAAATTGTATTATTGAGAATTAAATTTGCCTTATCTCAAAAACTACTGAACCGATTTTGAAACTTAAACACTTCCAAAACAAAAAAAGAATTACTTAAATCGGACTTGTAGCTCCGGAGATATGCGAACACGAACATAAAGACAATATACATACACTATGCATACACTTTTGGGCATATTTGTTCATACACTGAAATATATGGGTAGTTCTGGAAATATTAATACATACATATATTATACGCGTCGAATTGATAACCTTTTTTTGAAGGGTTTTTAAGTTCGTGACATATATGACAGCACATACTGCATAGTTCCGCTTGATGGCCGTAGGTAGGAAAAGGTCGGAAAATTAATATTGACAGACTTGACAGTTTTTGGAGATGGGAGACCACTCGGTGCTTTGAGTCGAGTCCGACTTTCTAAGGGTATGTATTCACTTCGTTTAGTGCGAGTGCTGGTGATTAGTGATTAGGAAAAAGTAAAGGACTTGCACTATAGTTTGTTCGTTTTATGATGATATGCGTGACACATTATAATTGGCAATAGTAGGGAAGTTACCTAAAAAAATTAATCGAATAATTTAAAAATATCGAATCACCTCGTAAAGGAATTGCAATCGAAATTATCGATTTCATACTGATGTTTCAGAGTGACGCCGACGATTTAAGATGGCCGCCCTTTTTTATCGATTTGATTTCGATTCAACTGTGTCAATCTCTATTGACGTAAGTTCCGTTTCATGCATGATATTTTTCAAATATTTTCGTAACAATAATTTTATACTCCTATTTCAAAGTTAATATTTATAATTTTATATCAATAAGTTAGCATTTAGCAACTTTTCATTTTTATTCATTTACAATTACAGGAAACATTTATTTTTGTAGATGGAATATAATTTATTACATTCTGTTTTTTTTTATTTTCTTGTGAAAAAATTCCGTAGCAAGGAATATGAGAACTGTTACCCATATCATCTTAGACCGAACAAACTATAATATGCAGTCGCTGTCCACACTTACTTTCTCCTGATTACTTATCACCTGCACTAATCACCTGGACTGGCACTAATTAATTTGATTACAGGCCCTAACAGCAAGTGAAAGGTAGAAAAATATTTTTGACAGTTGTTTAAGTTAATTAACATACTTACATCTCAATCCTGCATCGCGATATCAACATTTTCTAACGGCGGTATTATTCAGGTAAGTACTATTTATTATCTTGTGACCATGTCTAGTATAGGTACCCACAATATTAACTGAATATTGCAAACGCGAGGTATGTAGTTTATTTTTACCATTTTCTACACTGAAGGGATTCGAGTAATAGCAAGATCAGATTCTCATGCCTGGAATTTTCACTGTAAAATTGTTTTTCTGACGTTTTCAAGGATAATCTGAGAGAGCCCTAGGATATTTGCAATTTCAAACCCTGTTCTGTGGCACGATGTATTAATAGTG
The DNA here is from genome assembly GCA_905333045.1 of Lysandra bellargus. Classification (NCBI taxonomy): domain Eukaryota; kingdom Metazoa; phylum Arthropoda; class Insecta; order Lepidoptera; family Lycaenidae; genus Lysandra; species Lysandra bellargus. The sequence continues at coordinate 3,486,241 of HG995319.1, read as the reverse complement.
TATATTTGACTCCGATAGACATATTGTTACCAACTGCAGTATTCCTATGGTAAAAATATGATCAATGGCCTAATATTTTTTTTTTTTGTTAATCTGCATTGAGAAAATATGCTTTTTTTAGATTAGAAACTTGCTCTACCAAACTTGCTTTTAGGTTAAAATTATATCCCACCAAAAAACATTTTCATGTAAAAATGCTGCCAAGATGAGAACATAATAGTTCGTGGTGTCAAAAAGTTGTGAGATCTCATGTAGAGCCAAGTTTCAAATCTTACACACTCAGCCCTAAATCTAAAAACCTTAACTTTACACATAAATCGCGGCAAAATACTTGATATAAGTGTCAGCCGCACGAGAAGAATCTAAAAACTCTACACATTAGCCAAAATCGGTGGCCTGGCCAATTTGTTTAGGTTAATATAAAAGTTATCAAGTACAACAGAAGAGTAGTTCAAAGCTCATAGCATGACCAACAACAAAATGGCCAAACCACCCATTTTGACTAATGTGTAGAGTTTTTAGATTCTTCTCGTGCGGCTGACACATTACATCAAGTATTTTGCCGCGATTTATGTGTAAAGTTAAGGTTTTTAGATTTAGGGCTGAGTGTGTAAGGTTTGAAACTTGTATCTACATGAGATCTCACTACTTTTTGACACCACGAACTATTATGTTCTCATCTTGGCAGCATTTTTGCATGAAAATGTTTTTGGTGGGATTTCATTTCTTTTTGTAAGTTTTACCACACACGTTTTTATGAAATTAAAGGGCATTGGAGCATGTGCACTCGCATTATTAGAAAAGTTGCAAGTTTTTTGCCAGCCTTTAAGAAAGAATCGGTTATATATAAAATTAGGGGACAAACGAGCAAACAGGCCACCTGATGGAAAGTATCACCGTCCCCGAGTTGCCATACTTTCAGAAAGAAAAGGGTTAATTGAGGGAAAAGGGAAAAGGGTTATTCGCTATTCCCTTGTTCTCTTTCCCTTTTTTATTAAATTAGGGGGCAAACAAGCAGACGGGTCACCTGACGGAAAGCAACTGCCATCACCCATGGACACTGTAACATTAGAAGAGTTGCAAGTGCGTTTTGGGCCTCCGCTAATCTCACTCACTAGACAAAACACAGCGCAAGCGCTGTTTCACGCCGGTTTTCTGTGAGTCTGTAGTCTCTCAAGGATAACACGTATTTTTTAGGGTTCCGAAACCATAGGGTTAAAACGGGAACCTATTACTAAGACTTCGTTGTCTTTCCGCATGTCTGTCTGTCTATCTGTCTCCAGTCTGTAACTTAAGAATAATAGCTAGAGAGTTGAAATTTTCATAAATTATGTATATTTGTTGCCGATATAACAACAAATACTAAAAACAAAATAAAATTAATATTTATAGGGGGCTCCCATACAACAAACGTGATTTTTTGGCCTATTTTGCTCTATATCAATAATAGCAACAGGTGGGTACTTGATTTTTTCTCAAAATCCTTAATAATATGTCTACTTTAATATGTAATAATAATATTAAAATAAAATAAAAAATAAGGGGGCTTCCCATACAAAAAACACAATTTTTGGCCTAATTTTGCTCTATAAATGTACGGATATAGGTTAGGTTGGGTTTGATAATTTTTTTGTTGTTTCTGTACTAATAGTATGTTACATGCCAAATTTCAGCTTTCTCAGACTTCAGGAAGTACCCTAACAGTTTTGATGATAGGTTGAGTCAGTGCCAAAATTATGGGTTTTTAGACACCTATAAAATCTAAAGTATAATAGCTACGATATTCAAACTTTGCGCATTTCATTACTTCACTCATGTCATTATATCCTAAAAATTTCAAGTATATGGCATTATCCAAACCAAAGTTACGAGGGTTCAAAAATACGACGAAACGTTTCGAGAAAAGGTAGGTAGTGCCCTTGCGCGCTTCGCTTGGCTCATCTTGGCGGGGCACTCCCATGCCCCCAGATTCATTTTGTCTTCTTTACTATCGTTTACTTATAGAGGTAGAGTACTGAACATACTTATTATTTAATATTTTATATTTAATATTTTACAAGTAACATCGTCGGTAACAGTCTTATTTTTAAACTCAATCGTTTTGACAAAATTACCTTATTTGTTACAATTTTCAACGATATTATTTATGCAGTAGGTAATAGGGCATTCATAAAGCCCATTCTAGGAAAAAAAAAGATAGAGAAAAAGAAACTCAATCTTTTGAAACGTGGCTAACGGGGCCACATCAACATATTATATCTAATGCATTTCGTTCATTTTTATAACTACCCGGCTTTGGACTAGCGCCAATGTCTGTCTTCTTTGATTGATTTATACATTTCATTGACTTTAATGAAATAAAAATGTGTGTCCTTTTAATGCCTTGATAGTTGGTTTTATTAACTTAGCTTGTTTATTATTACTCGGTATTTCAGGTTCTTTCGGCAAAAGTCTATTTAATAATATGCCAATGTTTATTTACTAACAGTTGACTCATAATGCTATTGAATACATAAACTGCTGTCAAAAAACCTCATAAAGGACATAACATTTTCAAACTTCCGATCAAGAGATTAAAGGTTTTATTTGATGATTTGTCCAATTACCAATATTGCGCATGTTCATTATTTCATTCTTCATATAAATTTGGATTAAGTAATACTGTTACGAAAATTTAGTTCCGAAGCTAGAAGTTGACAACAACATTTTAACTTTATTAATGTATCGTAAAAATTGTAAACAACGTAAAATAGAAAGTTAGTCGACCCAATATTAGGTTCAAGGTTTATAAATACGATGCGAGTTATTTTCGTTTAGCCACGGGAACGACTGATATTCTAAGAATTGTTTGATAGACGAAAAACCGTGTAAAATATTTTCACGCGTATTTTTCTCAGACTGTGTCTTCGATAGACGAGTCTAATCTGGTACTGCAAAGATCGGAAATATAATAATTGGGCCCCGACTTCGACGATGAGTGATGTGATCACAGACATAGATCAAGATAGATACCGCATGTCGCTCCATTTGTATTAAAACGAGCGTGTCACTTTTTTCCTACTACTGTGACGTACCGATGATAAGAAACGTGTCCATTACCTAGGCCAACATTTCTATTTGACTTTCTACAGCTCAATACGGCACTTTTAGACAATTAGACAATCCGATTGACGTCCGATTCCGATAGCAGACGAGCGGCCACATACATCAGTTTTCCTGATCCGATTTCCTGATCCCTTTTCCGAAACCGGGCCTCCGAACGCAGTAAATTCATACAAAAGTAATTGCATGTCACACACATTCGATCAGTTTCCGTACGGTTTTTTTCGTGATACGGTTCCCGAATCAGGAAAAGTGATGTATGTGGCCGCTCTAAAGAACAGACTTTCGAAAGACGAGCATTGCTCGTCGTTTGGGAACGCGATATGGCACGCAAAGTACATACACATGCGTTATCTATCTTGATCTAGGTCTGTGGATGTGATACTAAAGTTCGACCCTGTCCCACTCGAATAGAGAGACATTAGAATTGCTGGACAGATTCGTAACAAAAGTTAATTGTAGTCGCGTTTTGTAACGCAGAGAAATATTGTCGGGTCTTCACTACAACTACTGTCGACAAAGAGGCATAATTTCATTCAGAAATCTTAAAAAAAATGCATTCAGACAGAAATGAAACATTCATTGAATAACGTGGAAATGGTGAACTAATCGCCATTAAAACGACCACCAAAGCCGCTCATTTGCGAGAATTAAAAATGCATTAACTTCTATGTTCACTGGTTTGTACATAATTAATGCAATGTTAATGTCTCTGAGCTGATCCGACAAGCGTTGTTTTGCCACTTGTAAGAAAAACTTGAGAGCAATGATATCTTTGGATAGAGCACGGATTGGTCAGTTTAAATGTTGTACGAAAACTCCTTTCAGAAACAGGCCTGTAAAGCCTGACCCCGATTTGATTACCTTATGTTTGTCCCGGAAAAGCGTACGGTTCCCAACACGATAAGGAAAAGTCCGGACTAATAAAACTCACTAGGTACGTGTTGTGTCCTGCAAGTAGGTAGTTTGTTATATAGTAGTCTGTATTTTGTCATGTGATGCATTATTCGATGTAACATCTTTACTAGATGATACCCATTACCCGCAACTTCGTTTATCGCGCGGAAATCGGCCATTTTTCATTTCATACATTCGGGATGCAAAGTATCCTTTCCCGGGACTCAAAATAACTCCATACCAAACAGCAAAATCGGTTCAGTGGTTTGGGCGTAAAGAGGTAACAAACAGACAGATACACTTTCGCATTTATAATATTAGTATGGATTTTATGTAAATAAACATTTCATTTCAATAAAATTCGACGGATAGGCAATTGTCTTGGATAATTTGCGTCGTGGTTAAACAATTAATTGTAGCATTAATCCTTCGATCGGAGGTTCTCTCTTCTACTAATTAATAGTTCAATAATAATTATTACTTGTTTAAACAATTTTGGACACTGTAACGCCAATGCTTTGCAAAATAATTTTAGTTTGAAAAAAAAAAAAAAGATGTATACATACATACATACAGGCTGTTACAAAATAGAATGATAATACTTTGAAGGTATGTTGTATAGACTCTAGACCAGTGGTTCCCAACCTTTTTAGACCCCTATGGCCTGTTAGAGAAACTGATTTTACCCCCCAGAGTTGAGAGGCCGCTCTCGCATTTACAAGTGGTAGCTAACGGTACCAACATTTTCAGATCTCTGTCTGCAATTATAGGGTATTGTGTAGCTGGTTTTGTCCAAAATGTACAGAGTTTATTAAATTTTTTAATTTTTCTGCCAATTCACCTATTTTAGGTACCACCTCTGTTACCCCTTTAGAATAGCTATTTTACCCCCGCGGGGGTAATTACCCCCAGGTTGGGAACCACTGCTCTAGACTCTACAGTCTAGACTCTAGAGTCTAGACTCTATTCACTGTGAAAGCTGAAAGAGTAACTTTGGAATGAATTGGAAAATTCATGACGTTGGGGCATTTCTCAATTCTCATAGTCTAAACATATTATAAGTATATATGGTTTATTTTATACTTTTTAGTAAAGACTCACAGTAGGTACAAGTATTATTTTGATACAACCTGTAAAATATTTTTCTCACCTCCGGGCAGAAAACGTTAACTTTCTTCCCGCTACGCTTAACGATGTTGCCGTTTTCCGCCTCCGTCGATGAGAAAAATAGTATACGCACCATGGGCAGTAAATAAGAAAGCCTCAGATCACATGTTTGTTGGCCGAGGCGAAGAATTTCTTATTTTTCTATTTAGTATATTCAGTTTTGTGTATATTTATGTGTCCGATAACTAAGATAAAAATTCAAATAATTACTACTTCATAACATAGGCTGTAGGTTTCATTTTCTACCGACAGTGGTCAAGAACCCATGCCGCCGTTGCTTTGTGGCGTAGAGCAAAATGATACACTTGATATAATGATAGCCTCGCCTTAGCTCATAAAGTGGAATTTTATTGGAATTTTTACTAACCGATTTGTATAATATTCCAAACTCCATCAAAATTAGTTCAGCGGTTTCGGGAGAAAAGGTGTACCATGATACTTTTTACACCACAGACAGACAAGCAGGCATGTATACTTACGCGTTAATCATATTAATGAGGATTAACGTACTAGATTTCATAGGTATATATCACGAAATATTCCAATTAAGATAATCGTTTAAAATGAATGAGTAATTTTCCGAACCCCGAAAACAGTTGAAGTAATAAATTATAGAAATCCTGCTCGAAGGACCAATTCGCCGGACAAACAGCTTTATTTACGGGCGATAAACCGTGAAATAAACTCCGGAGCTCGTCAAATATTGTTTTAGTGTTCTGGTGGCTTTAGCTGTGTCCTAATTTATGGGATACGTAAAATGAGGTAAACATCTAAAGATTCTGAAGTGTTCAGAAGACGGTCAGCAAAGTATTACATCTCGTAATGCTGTTGTGTATAGGATATGCAAAATATTAAGATCGGTCGATTGACAAATTTTTTTAAGGCGCTATATTGAAAAAACTGTCCTTTTTGACGTAATACTATAGGACTCCCTGAAATGTCACAAATCTGGTAATGAGATATACATATCGTCATAGCCTTATCTAGGTTTGAGAAGAACTAGAAAAACGATTAATGTATTTTGCATCGATACATTTAATTTTCGAAATGACCTCTTAAAAATACGAAATTTGAAGATTATTTTTAAACGAAAATAGATGTATTGTAGGAAATTAGTCTAATTGATAGACACCTTTGCAACTCAAAATCGTATAGAAGCATTTTGCTTAAATGCTCGTAGTTATTTTTTAAATGAATAAAATTACGTTTTTTCGCATGTTTTCCGAGCGAGCCGATAGCTTCTGGCCGCAGCGTATTCACGACTTTATAGTCATACAAATTAAGTATAAAATTGCCCTTGCGGTAAAATTACTTTCGATATAGCGCCTTAATGTACTTTGCCTCACATTCCCATTACTGTGTCTCCTGTGTCGCCGGGATCGGCAGCGGCAGAGAATATAAACAACGATAACATGGCGCGCCCCTCCAAAATTCAAAACGTTTGAAGTGCGTTGTCTTGCGCGGTAGGCTAGTTATGAATTTATCATTAGTTGACCAACAAATCTTGGTAATAAGTGTTATTAACTGAAATATTACGAGTACTGGTTGATTGGTTGAATACTTACTACGTACAAACTCTTCCATAAGGATGTGACTACACACATTGAAACAGTAATTTGGAGGGGCGCGCCATGTTATCGTAGTTTATCTCTATCTAACCATGAAAACCCCTTGATATTAAACAATCTTAAGAAGCCTTGGAGACATACTTAAACTGTTTAAAAAACCCAAATACATAATTTGCGGTGTCATAGGTTAGGATCCAGGCAGGATCGAAGCTGTTTTTGTGCAGTCTGTATAACAGAATTGGAATTCGTACCCTCCAGGTTAATCGTTTACAAAGCGTACAAAGCATCTCGGCGAAATTGGAGGAGATTTCCGCATTGCGTCTCTATTGCGACCTAATATCATGATAATATTGTATTTAAAATTAAAATATTAGCAGTAGTGTTACAGTGTTGTTAAAAATCAGCCGGTTAAGGTTCCGTTTTAGGGTACACTAGTCAAACAAATTTGTTGATTATATTACCAGCTGATTTTTTGTATATTTGTAGGTTAATAGTTATATAATTTAAAAGTAACCTTGTCCTACAAATAAAACAATCCATATTTTATGACCATCAAGTCAAAGTACGAAATCCTTTCTATTTCTGTTAGCTACCACTTACGAGATTTTTCGAAAATAAAAAAGTTGCTTGTCCTATCAAAATGAAGCTAGTCACAAAAAATTAGCTTGTTAGTAATTACAAAAAATTTGTTCTAGGGCTCCCTTACTAATAGGTATTAAATATATATTTTGTTAGTCTCGCTCGAGAACGGCTGAATCGATTTAGATCATTTTAGTCTTGAAATATTCGTGTAAGTCCAGGAAGGTTAATAGGGGGAATATTAGCAGGAAATTGATACGAAGTTCACCGGGTCATCTAGTTTTTAATAAAATAAAAAGCTGACCGTACAACTGGCCTTTAAAAATGAGAATAACGAAGCGAGCTATTCCGCTCGATAAATTGTTATTGGCTTAATTCTATTTATGAATTGTTTTACATTCTGTTCACTCTCAAATGCATATCTATAAATCATCCGTTTTTGTTTTGTCTGTACATTTTGTTAAAGGTACAGTTAGTATTTCTATTTGGTCTAGCTATATTTAAAGCTGTATCTCTAGCTTGCTTTTAGATAATTATACTAGACTAGCTGTTGCCCGCGACTTTGTCCGCGTGGACTTCAGTTTATAGCTCGCGGTGTCAACAAAATTGGTGTCAAATTTAAAAGCGTTTTAAAACCCTGGTACCCCTTTTATCAAAATACCCAAAAACATATGTGCAGTGTGCACATAATATTGTTTTTTAACTTTATTTTTTAAATTTAAAACGGGGAAAGGAATGTTGATATACTGAAGATTATTGCTGTATTTTTTTATTATAACCTATTCTCTTAATTAACTTACACACTCATAAATATTTTCGTGATTACTTAACTTTAATTTGAACAAGAGTTTAACAGAAAATGTGTAAGTAATAAATATCTAGTTCATGCCAAATTTTCCAATAAAACAGATTAAGAAATCATTAAATTTAAGTTAAATAAATTAATCTGCGGTTATGGCCGTACTATTTGATTGTGAAAGAAACTGTTACCGATATTGATGTTGGACTAAAACAACATAATCGGAGTTCTTACCCTGGTTTACAGTTTCGATCTAAATTTAGTGGAACCTTGCCTAACCGATTTAACCATTATCTATTCTGATCCGTATGTTGCTTTACGAAATTTTCAAACGCCATCAAAACTACTATGAATCTTATTCATATGTATGACACGTCAATCCTCGTAACGTCTTATGGGTTACGGTATATATGAGTATAAAAAGCTGTTATGATTTATGTGATGTAAAAACGGGTTGACTTTTTTATTTATGCTTATTGCTACTACAGTAGTCTTACAATACAGTAGAGTATAATATCAGCAACGTTGAAATCATACTTGCTTAACACACCGACAAGTTTTACGCGCGTCAACAGTTTAGCTTTCATACAATTATTTGACGGGCCGATTTTTCAATCGGCGGATAAGGGTTGGACCTCATCTGGCAGCACGAAGTCGCCTTTTTCCGTCGCCCTTTCTCTTTCTGTCGCTAAGAACTGCCATTTGCTAGACTGAGACAGAAAGCACAATGCGATAGCACGCGGCGGAATTCTCGAGGCTAGTAGGCGTAGGCTCGACGGAAAAAGGCGATTCCGTGCTGCCAGATGAGGTCCAACCCTTAGAGCGGCCACATACATCAGCACCACTACACGCATTGTGCTTTCTGTCTCGGTCTAGCAAATGGCAGTTCTAAGCGACAGAAAGAGAAAGGGCGACGGAAAAAGGCGATTCCGTGCTGCCAGATGAGGTCCAACCCTAACTTTTACCTAAAGAATAATTAATATAAGTCTTTGACATTGTTTCATATAAAATCTGTCAAAACGCCATTCCTGGTAAAATCTGACGATTGACGGATTGAAAAATCGGCCCTAAGGCATAAGGGGTAATAATCAGACATAACTGGAACTTCATAATATTATTTCTGGCTGAATTTTTGTATGACGTATGCGTTGTGCTATAATTCCAATCTGTATTATATTTTTGTCCTAAAAAAGTAGCTCACCGATTGTTATCAAAAGTGGCTTACTACGAAGGCTATGATTAGAGGAGTAGCGAAAATCGAAGCGAAGACGCTCAGCTATAGATTTTTTCTGACGGTACCAGGCAGTACCGTCAAACTTTATTCATTAATATTGATTCTAGACAGACTCACTCGCTCGGTTCCGTAGGATGTAACAATCTCAATTTGCCAGCCTTGGTTTTATAGCGTGTCCTACCAATTGATGCTTTGACATCCTGACCTGCTCTAAGGTTTCCGACAGTATTTATGCTTCTGATTGGCTAACGTCAAATATTTGACCAATTAATCTCATGATAAACTGTCAAAAAGCCTCCGTAAACAGGTGTAATCTGCATTAGGATTATTATCAACATGCATTAAATCCTATTGAAAACAACATTAGCTAACCAACTTTTATCAATTTTGGGAAAGAACATAGGCAACTTTTTTGCGGCAAAATGTACGGTTCCTGTAGAAAATCTTATTAACACAAGCGGAGCCGCGCGAAACGTCTGCCAAAGCATCTGCAAAATATGTTACACATAACATAAACGTTAAGCATCTATAAAGTCACGAAAATATTCCTCTGTGGTAAATTTTTGATGGATAGTCACAGAAATATTCATAATGGTGGAAATACGTCGCACTTTTGTGTATTTTTTTGGGTTAAGGCCGTATCAATTGTGGACGCGCAGACATTTTATAATGGTTTAACACCGTAATGACGCTAAATAGTACTGGTTATGTCCGCGATACGCTAGAGTACTAAACTTGGACAAAGCACGAAGCACCCGAATTCGGCAGCGAAGCTAGAACTCAAAATTGAGGACGTGAGTGGAGTAAGCGGGTATTCTGACAATTTGAAACTCGGGATTATTTGCAAAATGCAGGATTTATGATCGATAAAATGATATGAAATTAGAAGAAAGTTTATTTTAAGTATGTATAACCAGATATATTGGCCAGATGATGAAGTAGATAAGTTACAAGGTTAAGGGCCTATTTTACCGCTTCCTGATAAGGCTATCCACCACTTAATTTGACAGATGAATCTGTCAAATAAGCCTATCCGGCACCTTATCAGGAAGCGGTGAAACAGGCCCTAATTGTTCAAGTTATAAAGGAAAAATGACTATTGCCCGTATGTCATAAAATATTAGTCAACTTCATCCACTCACGTCTTATTAAAGTATCGCTATAAAGTATGAAATGACGTCGCTAGTTACATAATAAATGCAGCCTATGTCAAATCCCATACAGTGTATTTCCACATTGCCCGGGACACATGAGGCTAGTTTTTCAAGCTAGGATAGCAAGCTAGTTTTTTACCAAACTGTCCTGGCTTGCTGACCTAGCTTGGAGCATGCTAATTCTGTTTTACAAATGAAGATAGTTTTGTCTACACGAAGCCAGAAGTACTAGCTTGCTATCCTAGCTTGAAAAACTAGCCTCGTGTCTCCCGGGCATATCGTCGATGTCAAATACAATTTGACTAAAGCCTCTAATGTGGCACGCTATAGTCGGTACCTATATTATATACGACAGCTGAAATGGGATCACGTGGGATTCGGCCTGACCGTAGTGTATATATTCTTTGGCCTGACCGAGCGACTACATATTGTTTTCTCACACATTTTTACCAGTTGTTTCGTTCAGCTTTGATGCCCAGCAATTATTTTTCATGGGTTTTCCCAAAAACTTCCCATTTCTCTGTGATTAATATAATAAGTACGTACCCATCAAAATCGGTTCAGCGGTACCTGAAGAAGTAAAATACTGACATACTTTCACATTATATTAGTAAAGATAATGCCAATAAAGCAATCAATGAAAGAAAAATAATTGGGTTATTTACGTTCCCGGGAACACGCGCCAGAGTCGTGAAAAATCTCACATTGTCACAAATATCACACAAAATACACAAACGACGAAAATAAAACGTGGTACTGGCACAGTTTTTCAGTCTGCATTAGTTTTATTGTTAACTCATTGTGAAACTATTGGCGTCAAAATCGAATTCGCGAATGGATTGAATAAGCTTTGTAGGGTGCGAAAATGTGGGATGCAGTTGGATATTGTGCTTTGTTATGTAAAAATTGGGAACAATATGTAAAATATTTTTTACAACATTTAAAGCAAAAAATCTTACTGTAGAGAAAATATGAAGGGTTTTTAATACCTCTTAATTATCTACACACTGTACACAAAGTGGGTTTATTTACTAATCTCATAATCAAAATGAAGTAAACTAAAAATCCAACACAACTGAAGGCGAAAAAGCCTGAAATTTTAATGGAAAGTCAATTTTCTAGTATTTTCCATGGGAAACCTTGCTTTGATGGAATGGCATTTAAATAGCACAACCGAGGCTAACGATCAACTTGATTTAAATTTATATAAAGATTTTTACCTATTTTTACTTTAAAACTTTTATATATGTCGCCGATTAGACGGTCTCATCAATCTGATCCATCAATCTGATTGACAGAATAATAATGGTTATAAAAAGTTCATACTAAAATATGATTAATCCATCAATCCGTAGACGATCAAATTTTCGTCAATCTTTACCGGATTGATGGATCAGATTGATGAAAAGACCGTCTAACTGGCAACTCTAACTTAGGGTTCAGAGAGGTAACGAAGAAGCGAACTGGCATTGCCAGTCTGTCACTTGTACTCGATTATTATTTTCTTGACATGATGCTTGACAGACAAGACGTCGACTGCTATAGTCCACGGTTTCTGTGCGTTCCTTTATAAGAGTAGAAAGAGTATAGTTATAGGCAATGATATTCAACATAAACAGATCTGTTACGTTCATACTATTTTCCGGCTTAAATCTGTTCCGAACAATTTTCAAATGGAAGTGTCTAACGTGCCGCTAGTGGTCGTTTAGGGATACCCACTAAAATACCGTTGTCGGGTTGTCGGCATAATAAGGAGGAAATCGCTAGTATGCCGCTAGTGGTATTTTAGTAATGTGCGCTAATAAACCGATGCATTATGCAGATGGCGGTTAAATAAAGCGTAGTGTTTAGTCCGCCGCTGTAGCCACTCAGGCTTAGCATTACAATATTTTTAACCGGCTTCAAAAAAGGAGGTTATCAATTCGATGCGTATGTATCTTGTATGTAATATTATGTATTAATAATATGTAATATTTGCAGACAGCAGAACTACCCTATTTTCGTATATGTAAAGCGCTAGCTGTTGGCTCAATGAAAATAAAAATAAATAAAAGGCGAAAAAGATGGTTGAAAGAATTTTTGCTCCACGAAAAATTATGAATTATGAACTTTCTGAACTACTTGGAACCAGCAGACTTAATAAATTACCTACGAATGGATTCCAGATCATAGAACATAATATAAATTGACTTTAATACAGATTTAGCAGTTCCCACTACAGATAAAAGGTTGAAACCATCTGGCAACACTGATTTAGTCAGTTAGAAGCCACATTTTTCCGATTTAGGATCCTAGATAGGATCCTAGCTTTCTAAATGTTATTCCACTTGACTAATTTTTTTAGGATCCTAGCTAGGACTTCCTAGCTAGGATAATTAGTGGAATAAGCGCTTTAGTCTACATCAGCGTCTGAACAAATGTGCCAAATCCCAAATGTGTATGTATGTATGTTTTTATGTTTGTGTTAGCATATCTCCGGAACTACAAGTTCGATTTGAGTAGTTCTATTTTTTGTTGTTCAAGGTATGATTCAACTTAAAAGGCCCATTCACTAGTGATAGTGAATGGGCCTTTTTAGTGTGTAGGGAATACTGCAAGTTTCATCAAAATCGGTTCAGTAGTTTTTTAGGATACAGAATTTTAATTCTTAATAACTTAATGAATTAAAATTCCGTATCCTAAAAAACTATTTTGAAGTAGGTTTTATCTTTTTAAAATACTATTATCACTTATTTTTGTTACACCCTGTATATTATCAAAAATATTTGAAAAAGCAATGCATAAAAGATTTGTAGAAGATTAACTGCTAAACTTTCGCGTTGCATTATAATTGAAACTTATTATTCGGGACTTAACGCGACTTATTCTAATTCTAGTAGTAATGCTACTACATACTTTTTACTCGACGTTTCGGCCACAATAGACATAACTACCAGTACTTCGATTGCTAAGAGGCGGACGAGTAATAATATCTGTCATTTCTTTCGGGTTTCGCCAGGATAAGTTTTTTAAAAATAAGATTTTGAAAAATAAGATTTTGAAATTGAATTCTGACAGTTTTCTTTGCATGTGCCAACTGCCAAAATATAAACAGCAACTAAATTTGTAGGTAACGACCCTAGCGACGACTTTTGTCATTGTGGCGGTACCCACAATTCGCCTAACATTCCTGCATCGCGCTATCGAAGTTTTCTGAGCGCGTCGGTATACAGGGTGTAACAAAAACAAGTGATAATACTTTAGGGTGTGTACGTGTTCCCTGTAGAGAGTTCACTGTGAAAGTAGCAGCGCTGAAAGACCAAAAATTTTTTTCACTTTTGTATGGGGAAACTCGTGACGCTCGGGCCCTTGCCCATACAAAAGTGAAAAAAATTTTTGGTCTTTCAGCGCTGCTACTTTCACAGTGAACTCTCTACAGGGAACACGTACACACCCTAAAGTATTATCACTTGTTTTTGTTACACCCTGTATATACGACAGCTGAAATGTATCACGTGGGCTCCGGCCTGACTGAGCTCTCGCTCGGTCGGAAGATCTTCCTTTGGCCTCCACACATTATTTCTCACATTGGTGACCCTCGACAGAACATGCCTCCTTCATCATCATCACTCCCCGCCCCTCCGCACCGCGCCAGCCAGCATCGCCTCATCGGGTACATCGTCCACTAGCCGCAACGTACCGCGGCCTGGGCGACTCCGCATCGGCATCATCGGGCTTTCTCACTACACCGACCGGTCAGCAAGCAGAGCACATCTCTCCTGGGCAGCATGTAGCATCGGCCCCGCACATCGGCATACGAAAAATGTACGGTTCCCGCGCGATTAACGAATTTTGGCGCAACGAAGTTGCGGGCGTCATCTAGTATTACATGATACAGACATACGCGTTGAATTGATAACCTCCTTTTTTTGAAGTCGATTAAAATATTGTAATGCTAAGCCTGAGTGGCTATGGCTACAGCGGCAGACTAAACACTATGCTTTATTTTACCGCCATCTGCATGATGCATCGGTTTGTTAGCGCACATTACTAAAATACACTAAAATACCACTAGTAGCATACTAGCGATTTCCTCCCGAAGCGACTATTATGCCGACAACGGTATTTTAGTGGGCATCCCTAAACGACCACTAGCGGCACGATAGACACATCCTTTTCAAATTCAAAATTGCAATCATTGACAAATTTGACAGATAAGTGAAACAAAAAATACGAAAACCCATTTACATAAAAGAGACAGTTATATCTTCAGTCTCTTTCTTCGCCTGAACAATGACGAAAATTCGATTTTTTTCAGATTGTTCGAAAAAATAATTAAAAATGTAAATAATCGAGGTATTTATTGCAATCAAGATATGTGGTAAGAGATTCCATGTGTTTTGTTTTCTTTTGAGTCATAATTGGTACATTTTCAATTTATTTAGGTAAGACAAGACGCGGCACGTTCGTGAAGTGCGTTCGATGGTTCGATGCAGACTAAATAAAGGACGGGTCAATTGATCCGTATTTGAAGCTTCACAACGCGCGCGGTAGTAACATATCTGCTTTGAGTTTTTTATATAATATATCATTGGTTATAGATATCTATTGTGTAACTAGCGTCTAAGATCTGAAACTTGTGCAAGCTCGCTAATTTTAAACGGACACACCTTTTTACTTTGTTATCACGTAGAGATCGTACGTAGAGATAAGGACCTTTTAATACTAAAAACATACACACGTGAATTATTATAATACGGTACAGCCTTCATTATTTTTCCCAATCCTCATCCATATTCGCCGACTGCCGAGCGACACGATGTGCTCGGCACATTACCAATGTTGTTTTCGGTTATCTACATTTCGCCTGATACTTGAGCCCAAAAATGACTACGCTGTGCGGGGAACTCGCAAGAGCACTCAAAGTCTTGCAATAAAAAACATAAAAGGGCTGTCAAAATGTTTGGAAGACTGACGTAGCAAAAGTAGGACACTTTAATTGACAACAATAATAATAATTGTAGCTGGCACTCGTAATGTCGTTTCTCTTGATTAATTTCGTATACGCCGCGCATAGTTTTAAGATCGCTTGTCAAAAACAAAGAAGTAGCGTTTATCTTTGTTTGGTTATGGTACAATTCCGTGCATCGCGATCGTTCGCGGCCGCGTGCGGCCTACGTCGGCCGGAAGCGGTGCCATACATTTTCATACAATGGCTATTGTCGCGAGCGGCCGACGACAGTCGTAGGCCGCGCGCGGCTTACGACTGTCGCGATGCACGGAATTGTACTTTTAAGGTCTCTTTGGTGAGACGAGGACTGAATGAGACGTTTGTGGATAAGTGATCTGACTGGTGTTATTGGTAGCTAATTAGACGGTGTCACGTTTTTGACAGATGTTGTACGCTATTGGTAAATTGTGTTTTCTACCGCGCAAACTCTGGAACGAACTGTCACCAGCAGCAACTGTTTATTTCTGGACCATTAACCCTGCAAACCTTCAAGAAAAGAGCGTATCCCCTCTTAAATGGCAGGGAGCCACCTGCAGCTCTTCTGATATTGCGAGTGTCCTGGCGACGGTAGTTGCTTCCCATCAGGTGACCTGTTTGCTCGTTTGCCCCCATATATCATGCAAAAAAATTGTACATAAGCGCCGATCACTCACTTAAGTTTCGCCGAGTGATTTTAAAGTTCTGCGCTGCCTATTCAGACTGCTTCGTAATAACGCTGCGATGACGCAGCGCCCGTGTGGACTGGCTCTATAGCTTGACCGCTGTAAACTCGACCCACGTAGCTTACTCGTAGCATACATTTAGTATGCTACGAGTATGCTACGAGGGTCGACTTCACAGCGGTCAAGCTATAAGGGCTTACCTAGATCACTATTAAGTAGGGCATACTAATTAGATTCCAAAAGACATTGGAGTTTTAACTTTATTAATAATTAACATGATAACATGAAGACCACTTTCAAATTGATATTGTGGACTCAATAAATTACTGTTAAGAAAACGAAAAGGAGAAGAGAGAAAGAGAAATCTCTTTTCCTCATATGGAATATGGATGTTGGCCCTTGCTTTTTGTGTAACAATTTGTTTAGGTATATTTTATCAGATGTTGTAGTTTTAAGAGGTATGCAACAATATGAGATAACTCATACTTTTGCATCGCTACGCCGAAAGCGACATTCGCTCAAACTATTTCAATTTCGAAGTTCGGAGAATGAACAAATTGCGGTTCAGGGGTCCGAATCTTGTGACTCGAATGTCGTTGCGACTGGGTGTCTCACTCGCACGCTCGTGGTTGATCGAAAAACATTTGATTTGCGGTAAAAGAATCAGGCTCCAGTTCAGGCGGTTGTTGTCGTTTCTTCCTCCTGTAAGGCATTTAGCAATTTCAATTATCCTCAATCCAATCACTAAATAGTAAATGCTTACTAATTACGTTACTTTGTTGTTCTTGTTATTGTTGTTGTTACACTTTCGAGGGAAAACCACTCAACCGATTTTTGAGAAATCGAGATGGATATCGAGATACTTTAAGTCCCTGAAAGAATATAGGATCGACATTGTACTATGAATGGTTATTGGAACCGTGATTGTGCACAAGTATATATTTTCATTCGTTCATTTCATTCATTGTCCCGGAAAGCGGGTTTCTGCACGAACGAATTTCAACGCAACGAAATAGGGGGAAACCGTAACATTTTTATATAGTATAGTGACAGCTTAAAAACTATACTAATATTATAAAGCTGAAGCGTTTGTTTGTTTGTTTGAACGCGCTAGTCTCAGAAACTATTGGTCCGATTTGGAAAATTATTCCAGTGTTAGCTCATTTATCGAGGAAAGCTATAATATGTATATTATCACGCTAATACTAATAGGAGCGAAGAAACAGAGGAAAATGTGGAAAAAACGGGGAATATTATTCGAAAGGGCTTCGACGAACTACTGGAGCATTTTTATGTTATTTGGCACAGATAAAAAGTAGACCACATGAAGGGTCATAGACTATTTTTTGTGGGGTAATTTGTCTCTGAAATTCCTAATTTACGCGGGCGACGCCGCGCGGATCGTCTAGTATAAAATACTGTGATGGTCTTGATCCAGCGAACACATATTATATAGCTGTGTGGTCGCTATCTTGTTCCTTATAAACTGGTCGATGGGTGTTTAACGTTTTAAAAGTATATCAGTGCACTTCACGGCCGATAAAAATCAATATTCCTAATATTGATCCAAAAATCAAAATCAAACTGTAAGGGTGAGTTCACACTGAAATGATACGGGATGAGACGATGCAAAAAGTATCCAAGTCATAACTCATAACATACAAAAAATACCAAGGTTGTTTGATAAATCAGTTTTGTGTTGCTTTTGTGCATCGTTATTTTGTTAAGTTATTTTGCTTCATAAACTACGATACAATGCAATAACGGGGACCGCAAAAAATGACAAATATCTTATTCGTTTACAAATTCCTACCTAGATTTCAAAGTCTAGATTCTAGAATACAATACGGCACTAAATATACCAATAGTAAATAAAACAACCGCAAACAAAAAAGTTAATAAACACGAACGAGTGTTTCATCAATATTGGCAAAAATAGAATTTTATTACTTTGAGTGATTTGAAGCATTTTTTATAAGCCTTGCGGTGTTTTCAGAACAATATAAATAATATACTTACAGTAGTGTAACTTCCTTGAAATAAATTAAAGTTGCGCTCGATTCCATTCCAGTGATCTCTAATTATGAAGATGCTCTACCATACTTAGAATGTGATTAATATTTGTCTTGTGTCACGACTCAGTAATCAATAAGTCACGATAATAATAATAAATGACAAGTGAGAAATGTGTTTTTGAACATAGAGTCACTTTATCTGATATAGCTAAAAGCAGCAATTTTTATTGGATCAAACACATTAATCGCAACGCTGTTCCGATGGAAAGGCTGCCTCCTTAAAACATTAACAAACATATTTTTAAGGGGTGCTAAGTTTAAACCGTAAGCATATTTTTTAATTATAATTATAATTAAGAGGCACCTGGTCTGGAATCTGGATGCGGAAAATTGTGTTTTCTCCTTCCGCCCCAATTTCACGCGGCGTTGGCCATGAAAGGAATTACAGAATGAGGCTACTGACTGGCTTCAATATTATGGCCAATAAGGCTTGGGCTTTAAATGCCATAACATTTTAAAAATTCTTAATAGCTCTAGTTTTTGAAACCTCCATTTCTTTCGGGAATAGTATTTTAAATGTCATTTCTGTGGTGAATGCTTGATGTGTCTAACGGGTTTTACATTATTCCAAACCATTCATGCAATCCAGTTCTGGATTTATATTGGAACAATGTAAACAGGCGCTGGAACCTTTCTTCTGTTTAATTTCGTTGCGGGTCCCAAGACAGATTTAGCTTGTCCCTCGGGCATCCCTGAGATCACAGAATACATTAAAAGAGGCCTCCTCTTTTAATGTGTTCTGTGCCTGAGATCATATCAAAGGGTTTTTGTGACTGGTTACTACTGTTGATCCTGGCGACACCGGAGTTATTGTTTTAAAAATAGTTGTACATAATAATATTAGGTATGGTAATAATATTTTTATTTTTTGCAGGTAATAGCTTTCTACGAGGAGAGGCAAACTTGGCACACTCCGTTAGATTCAGAATGATAAATGTTGTGTCGTAGACACTCACTATTCATGTTGATTTTGAACTGAATTATTGTATTACTTACTACCCATATTGATATGTCTGGATGGAGCTATAGGATGTCTGGATATGATAGAGATTGACAGTTCTAGATTTAAAGGAGAGGGCAATAAATAAATAGAAAATATTGTTATGCTCACAGAACAATAAAAACAGTTTTTATTGTTATTTGGTAATGTATTAACAATACATCTTTACTGTCGGACGGACAGACCGAAAGTATAAGGGTTCCTTGTTGACTACGGGACCCTAAAAACAGGTGTAAATTGTAGCTAATTGTTTGACAAACTTGTTTGATGCACGTTTGTTCGTCTGCGCTGCTGTTTGATGAAAACGTAAATTACATCAAACATGTTTGTCAAACAAAGATCGTTAACAGAGCACTTTGACTACTACTTGCGAGTACAACAGTTACAGAATCGCAAATCATAGAACAACAATAATCTGTGAATCAGCGTTTATAGTAATCCCCGTCTATTTCCACGTCGGCCGCCGCGCCGCTCGATGCCAAAGTCACATGATGTATTCTCACGTGATTACGTTTAACCAGATATTTCACGCCGACGACGTACCATAGTAAAGATTTCACAGGGAAAATCAAAATGGCTTCATGCCGTTACGTTGGCCTGTTTGATATAGTTGAGACAGATTAATTTGGTATACCTAATATTATTCGTCTACGTTGGCCTATTGGGTACCATAATAAAGACAAAAGAATTATTATAATGGCATTATGCTGCTTTTATTACGAACGTGTATATTATGACATTTTCTTTTTCTTTTGGTGCTCTTGATCACACCCTCTCAATGTGTAAAATGGCTATTATTTATTTCATGGCATCGTTGTACTACATAAAGTTTTAGTGACCAAACGAAATAAGTGAGTTCGGCACTATTTCAATATTATTCAAATTGTATAGTATCATGGTCAGATTTCTCAGCATTAAAATTTTTCTGGCCAGATAAAAATTACTTCAGCTTTACAATTACTTTCTCTAGTTTTTCGTACATCTATTTAAAAAAGCAACATAGTATATTTAATTTACTTAGGTCTGAAAAAACTGAAATTGAAAACATGTAGAGAAAGTTGTTTGGTAGGTAGGTACTGTAGAGCGACCATTAATATATTTGTGGGATGTTTATTTGATTGTGATATTTATGCTATAATGGTACATCTATGACAAATCATCAAAGAATGCCATCCAATGAAATTACGTGTAAATTCAAGATGTGTTTATTATATTTCCTATGTTTTATTATGTGCACCTATCATTGGCGTAATTCTGTGTTTTTAAGAAAAACCAATTTCAATCCAACATGATTCAACGAGAGTCAACACGGTCTAGAAGATTAAAGAAATCGCGTCCCAATAACAAGCAACTCCCGAAGGAGTGAGAAATCTGAGGTGACTAGCGGAGAAAATCAGAAAATCTTGTTATGGCTCCATTTTTGTTTTGAAAATATTGCGAAAAACCTTGAAAGTAATGAAAGATGAAATCTATATTTATTATTATTGATATAGTTAGGGTCAGTCGGTTTTTGCTGTGCATTATTTAAATGATCACTAGCGCCAGCAACTGAAATGTATGAAAAGCCACTAACATGTTATAACTCTTCATACTGATACTGCTAATCCAACTTAAGTCTTTGGTTAATATCTAAATTCTTTGACTTCCACGAAAGTCCATGAGAGGAATTGCTGGCCTTTTGAGGGTTACTCTCAAAAGGCCAGCAATTAAAATTACTCAATAAGCATGCATATAATATGCTCGCTTATTGAAATGATTATCCTAAAACGAGCTATCGAAGTTTCTCTGAAAGTTGAAGATCCTAAAGGAGTTGGCTGAAAACTCCTCGAAAGATCGAAAGATCTTTTTTGAGGCTATTAAGTAATTATATTCTCATAACGTAAATAGCAAGACAAAACTTGTCGGGTCAGCTAGTATGATAATTACTTAAAAATGTTACGGAGACGGGTAGGTCTGAGAATTGACTAACATCTATTTTGCATTCCGAAAATAAGGCAAAACAACATCTGCCAGATCATCTAATTGTAAATGACATTACAATAAATAACCGATACGTCTAACCCACGAAAAGGCAATTAGTTAAATTGACAATAATAACCACTTTTGCGAATTAGACTTTAGACTGTTATGACTTCGCGTGGACTTTAACTATAATCTATAGATAGCTATTATATTACATTCCATTACTATAGTCACTTGAGTCCAAGGGCATTCTCAAGCATCGAATATCGTTTCGATCGCAAGCTCGCATGCACACAATAATGTCTTACGCTCGAGTGACATTCAAAACTTGAGAATAGAGTCCTAGTCTAGTTGAGCTGGTCTGTGGCTGGGTCTCCGGATTTCGTGGAAATTCTGGAGAATGTTCTCACTTCTCAAGTTCGATAAGGCTAGTCACTTGATAGCATGTGCCTATTCCACGGCCTATTCTGACAGTCAGCGGTTGATTTAATCATCATGGTCCTAATAATAAACCTTATAAATTTATTGTACTGCGCACACACGTAGGCGGTGGGGTCCTAAACCAAAATTTTGTTTCTTATTGCTAGATTAGAGTCCATCGAAACTAGATCGTATTCAAAATTCTTTTTAATGCCTACACAGTACACAGATCTATGTGGAAAATGCGACCCAGCAGCGACTCAACATAATGCAGACTGCAGTGCATATACTAACGGTACTTATATATTTTGTTAAACTAATATTATGTATTCTGTGCTTATATTAAATAATAGATGACGCCCGCAACTCCGTTGCGCCAATATTCGTTTATCGTGCGGGAACTGTACATTTCCGGAATAAAAACTATTCTTATGTCTTTTCTCAGGACACATAGTATCTCCATGCCAAATTTCAGCAAAATCAGTTCAGCGGTTTGAGCGTCAAGAGGTAACAGACAGACACGCTTTCGCATTTACCTATATAATATTACTAGATGATGCCCGCAACCACGCAACGCGTTACGCCAAAATGTGTTTATCGCGCGCGAACCGTAGGGGAATTTTAGCAAAATCGGTTTAGTGGTTTGAGCATGACGAGGTAACAGACAGACAGACAGACAGACGGACAGTATTGAAGTCCGAAGTAGTAAGGAAGTATGGATTATGTCGCATACAGGTGTAGTTACACCTGTGTGCGACATAATCCATACTCGCGCCGCGACTCGACGTAATGTGCGCGTACTAATGGTGTTTTCTTGGCGCAACTCATGTTTGCACAGGCTACAAAGGTGTGTTTTTAAAGGTGTAATTTCCGTACACTAATATCCTTAAAGCAAGCAGAACCTTGCTCTAAGGGCGCGTTTAGGAGAGTAATTTAGTACAACTTGAAAGGTTCTTTGCTTCAGTACGCTTCGAGTAAACGTCGAAATTATACTCTACTGTAAGAAATGTAGACTTTTTTACCAATAGAGTGTAATTTCGACGCCACAAAGAACGCGCAAAGACGTCGCTAAATACGCGTTGCTGTGAAATATCTGGTTTTGGAACAAACAGAAGACGATAAAAAGCGATTATGTTTTTGAACTTGAAGTTCAAGGTGAACTGTCAGTAGGTAAGCAAGTAGCGTTTACATGTTTCAACGTTTCAACTTTTAACTAAAGTACCTACTATATATACTACCTAGATGCTTAAAAGGGGCGTGAAGATTTTTGTATGGAGCCTGGCCGACCAACATGTCCGCCATTTTGATTTTTTTTTTAAATCGCATTCACGAATAATTCTTTGAATAATGGATAGCTAATATTAATACAAACAAAAAATAATCCTGGACAAAACCGCGTAAGGTGTCACATTTCGAAGATATGAGCTGCCAAAGTTTTACCATTGCAAATAAATATTTAAGACATTGCAAAGTGAAGCCGTGAAACAGGCCCTAAATCTTTAAAAATTATAATAATATGGCAAAAGGAAAACTATCACGGCTAAAAATCCATACTAATATTGTAATGCGAAAGTGTGTCTGTCTGTCTGTTACCTCTTCACGCCCAAACCGCTGAACCGATTTAGCTGTAATTTGGTATGGATATATTTTGAGTCCCGGGAAAGGACATAGGATACTTTTTATCCCGAAAAAATGTACGGTTCCCGCGCGATAAACGAATTTTGGCGCAACGGAGTTGCGGGCGTCTTCTAGTTCTTCATAATTTATTGAGTAACTCGATGACACCCGCAACTCCGTTGCGCCAAAATTCGTTTATCGCGAATGAACCGTGTATTGTTCGGGGATAAAAAGTATTTTGTCCTTTCCTGGGAATCAAAGCATCTATAGATAAACCAATATTCAGCAAAATCAGTTCAATGGTTTGGGCTTGAAGAAGCAACAGATAGTCAGATACACTTTCGCTTTTATAATATTATAGTATAAGTGTATAGTATGGATACTCGTTTAACACAAAAAAATTGGTAACTAGGCTCAGTGTCGCAGCTGCTATACAATATCCTCATTTATCGCACGTAACAATGCGTGCTTCTTTTCTCTTGCGCTTCCTAACCTCACGCGATATCGTATACAAAAGTGATGGCAACCCCAGTTTGCGGCTATCGTGCAACTAGCAACCATGGATATTCATGTACAAATTGCATAAAACTTTAATTCTGTATCAAAATTATTAAAAAAATCGATGCTTCAATTTTGATGAAGTACTATGTCTGTTTACGGGCTGGCAACCCTAGGTTGCGGCCGAATTAGAGCTGGCAACCATTTATACCTCATTTTGTCTCGTCATTTTCTTTCAAATGATGTAAAATTTATTGAAAAAAAGATACATGCAAATTTATGCATTTATCTCATGAACATTGAACTTAATTAGAGGTACTTGCGGCTACTTTTGACAAGGCAACCCAACATTAATCCATTTTATACGTTCTAAAGATTATTTTAAAATATATTTGATCGAAAAAAAACGATTCATGCAGGATTTTACGGTGGGATCCAAGATTATTAGTGATGAGATAATTTATTTTGATAAGGATTATCAAAAAAAATCCAGATTTTAAATAAAAAAAATGGTTGTTGTGCCTCACTTGACATAGATAGGTATGGTGTGTCGCGGACATTTTTGTAGATATTTATAAGATCTACATTTACTTAGAACATTGTATGGTTCTATCTTTTATAGTTTAGGCAGCGTACGCAAAATAAGTAAATTTTCTGCTTGTTTCCGAAAAACTTAAATATCTTACCGAATCCTATATTTTCTAAAATAAAAAGTAGCCTATGTTACTCGTAAATATTTGAATGGTGAAAGAATTTTTAAAATCGGTCCAGTAGTTTTTGAGCCTATTCATTACAATTAAACAAACAAACAAAACTTACCACTTTATAATATTAGTATAGAGTATAGATAAGGCTTTAATTACGGTAAATTACGGAATCTTCGTAGGGAAGGCCCTTATACGTGGGAGAGCCATGCTTCGGCACGAATGGGCCGACTCGACCGGAGAAATACCACGTTCTCACAGAAAACCGGCGTGAAACAGCGCTTGCACTGTGTTTCGCCGAGTGAGTGAGTTTACCGGAGGCCCAATCCCCTACCCTAATCCCTTCCCTACCATCCCCTAATCCCTTCCCTTCCCATCCCTACCCTCCCCTATTCCCCTATTCCCTCTTAAAAGGCCGGCAACGCACCTGCAGCTTTTCTGATGCTGCAAGTATCCATGGGCGACGGAAGTTGCTTTCCATCAGGTGACCCGTTTGCTCGTTTGCCCCCTTGTTTCATAAAAAAAATCGCGATAATAATATTAATAACATTAATTAACACCCACTGACGCGGACGAATTCGCGGGCAACAGCTAGTGTTTCATAAATAAAGTGCATCGCATAGCCTTGCGAAGTGACTGACTGATACTTTAGTTTGTCGACGATTACTCCACAGTAATCGGATCCCCACGGATCTTTACTATCAGGTTATTCGTCTGCCCATTTCTCTAATGTATATTATGTTGTTTATACGTAGATAAACGAAAGTATTTTTTCAAGGTGACGCTCCCCCGGCGGCCTCCGTACGGTTAAAGTATTTTGTAAATGCCGGCTTAGGCCGTCTGATTAATACGCGAAGTATTTTGTAAATGCTAATAATTAATCCCCCAACCCGAAACTCCCATAAACTATTTTAAGCCGGACTTTGAGCGTAGGGTTGCCATGTATCAGACTTTCCCATGTTGTGGGCAAAATATTTGAGAGGAAAAGCTGAAGTAAAACTAAAATTTTTATAGTCCCATTTTTTTTTGTACTATCAGAGAAGTTGATTCCTATGCAGATGGCGGACCTAAGTAATTTGGTCGCGTTACCTCAAACCCAGCCGACCGATCACAGCTAACATTGAATTGACATAAGCCGACCACATGACTTAGGTCCGCCATTTGCATAGGAATCAACTTCCCTCATAGTACATCAAGAAATTAATTTTAGATTATATTCATTTTTAAACAGTTAGTTAAGTAAAATTAATATTTTTATTTGTTTTCAACGTAAGTCTAAAATCTAAATTGCAAGAGATTAGAGAAGTAAAATGTTTGACATTTGATTATACGCAGCTGTCGACTGTTCCTTATTATACACTAGCGCCCCGCCCCGGCGTCTCACGGGTATAAAATATATAGCCACTGAAAAAATTGATTAAAATCGATAGCCTATGATCCTTTACGTGGTCTATTTCTTATCTGTGCCAAATAATATAAAAAAATAAAATATAGCCTATAGCCTTCATCAATAAATGGGCTATCTAAGACTGAAATAATTTTTGAAATCGGACCAGCAGATCCTGAGATAAGCTCGTTCAAGTTAGCCCTTTCAAATAATTTTCCACGTTTTTTCCACATTTTCCTCTATTCCCTCGCTCCTATTAGTCTTAGCGTGATAAAATATAGCCTATAGCCTTGCTCGATTAATGGGCTATTTAACACTGAAAGAATTATCAAAATCCGTTGCCTAGTTTTAAAGATTAAAGGGAACAAAGGGACATGAGGGCAAAAAAGCGACTTTGTTTTATAATATGTATAGATTCATATTATTAACTCAGTAATATTTATAAGCTAAAATCTTAAATTTTATTTTAAATTGATGCAGAAAATAAAATTATAGTTGACCGACGAAAAACTGTACGTCTACGTGCTGGCATATTGCCGACATTATTAATCAACCTTCGTTATAAATCGATTGGTCTTTCCATTCACGATACAATCTTTTGTTCGTATATAAACCAAACGAAAAGACGGGTCACATAATTTGGCCATTTAATATGAAGTTTGTGACTCGTCTCTCCATAATTTATTTTTTATTTTACCACACCCGCTTTTATCTAACCAAACTATTTTTAAAATATTTTAAGTACATAACCAAACGGCCGAACAATGGGAATAATAAAAATACTAGCGACCCGCCCCGGCTTCGCACAGGTATAAAATATATAGCCACTGAAAAAATGATTAAAATCGATAGCCTATGATCCTTCACGTGGTCTACTTCTTATCTGTGCCAAATTAAAAAAAAAATGCTCCAGTAGGTCGCGAGATATGCTCTTTCAAATTATTTCCCCCGTTTTTCCACATTCTCTTATTAGTCTTAGCGTGATAAAATATAGTCAATAGCCTTTCTAAATAAATGGGCTATCTAACACTGAAAGAATTTTTCAAATCCGACCAGTTTAGTTCCTGAGATTAGCACGTTCAAGTCAGTCTATTCTAATAATTTTCCCCGTTTTTCCTACATTTTCCTCTATTTATTCACTCCTATTAGTCTTAGTGTGATAAAATATAGCCTATAGCCTTCCTCGATAAACGGGCTATCTGACACTGAAAGAATCATCAAAATCTTTGCGTAGTTTGAAAGATTAAAGGGAACAAGGGACATGAGGGAAAAAAAGCGACTTTGTTTTATAATAAGACGTATAGATAGATGTATAAGTAAGTATTACCTTCCTTCTATCCTCTTTACAACGTCAGAGATATCGGGCAGATTGAACTCATAGATTAGAGCTTTTAATTTCCTGCGTCTGGCAAAGTTCAGCGATAGCTCTTGTTTATATTGGCTTTTATATTGCGTTTATTTTAATATACGTTTATTTCTTTATGTTTATTGAGTTATATTGAGAATGATATTCTTATATGCATTATGTCGTAAGGCTTTACAAGTTTATCAGATATTTATGCGCATAACTATTCTAGTTTTGATGTTTTTATCTGCTTGTGATTGACTTTTCCAAACAGACGATATAGCTATTTACTGTGTAAATACTTTTATAAGTATAATTTATTCATTATTTTAATAATACTATGTTCGGACCCATATACCGTAAGTTGACTGTCCTTTAGCCAAGCCTTTTTCTTTATTGCTTCCTTATAGAATCGCTGATCAAAATCTGTGAAAATTGACATAAGTGTTCGATAATATGAAGTTGACGTTCGACTTGTGTAATGTCAATTCCATATTTGATCGGCGATTCTATAAAGAAGCGAAAAATAAAAAGTTTTGGCTAGGGGCTCTGGTCGGCCTGCGATCCAACGGGAGCGATCAGCCTCCCCATATATAATAGCGCCTTTAGCGCACCGTCAAAATGAAATTTTTCAAACTGGCAACCCTATTTGTCGTTTCGCCCGCGTGTCGCCTCGGCGTCGCGTCGTCTAACCCCACCTTGTGGACTTCTCGCATATGTGACATTTATGACTGGTGCAATCTTTCAATTTACGAAGGGCCAATTTCTGCCTTCCGCGAGGCGAAGGCCAGGGTTTCTTTAATAATACCTCCCATACCGGTTTCGGTGACGGTGGCCGGTTTCAATGAAACCATTGAGATCGGACCAGGTAAGGAGCAATTTTTAGAGTGCCTAGATGTGTGCGCAGTACACAATAGCGCTATCTATTCCGTTACTCTCATAACCCAGTGGGACGGACGACCGACACGACTGGCGAGAGATCAGGCGCAGGAATCTGACCAACACCTCCGTGGTCCAGTGGTTTAAAGCGTGGCTCTTGACACTGACAGAGATCGACCTGCTAATTTTAGGGACTACCTGGCCTTAAGAGCCCTTCCTCTCTTTTCTACTGCTCTCTTCACACTCACGCCCGTCTTTCATATGCCAGGTGAAAAAGGACGATCGCCAAGTTAGCGGGCAGATAGAGGTTTTCTGTTTTTAAAGGGTTTTTTTTTTTATATTGAAGTGGTAAAAAGTAATTCCAACACTTTATAGACGACTTTCTCAACAGTATATTGTATTTTCATACCGTTAAGACGTCAATACAATCCATAAAAAGGTGATATTCTAAACCTTTTACAGCAAAAATCACAAAACTGTCGCGGGTTTGAGTTGGATTATTTAAAGATACTTTAAAAAAATAAAAAATCTAGCTCCAACACTATATTATAATTGAAATGATCTTACATGTTGTGCATTAAAACTTATAGAAATACTGTATTTTAACTGTTAAATCAAGTCTGTTAAATGAGCGAAATCGGCAAAATTTCGTATACGGACTCTTAAGATCGAATAAAAATTCGAAAAAACAGAATTGGAAAAGTTGTTTGAAAAATGAGAAAAATGAATTTCTATTTCAGTTTTGAATAGCTCATGCGAAAATGATATAATGTGAACTGACCCTAAATCTATCGACTACTATACATCATTATACCTTATTAGGCGTCAACTGTCAGGCAAAACTTTTTACGTTCATCGTAATAATAATATGAGGGTTCGAAAAGCTTGTTAATAATGTCCCTAGTGTCCGCAAACTTTTGACATCACAACTTTGGGAAGGTTTCGGCCACCGGAAACTTTGAATGGATCAAAGTGAAAGGATGGATGGATAGGAATTAAGTACTGAAAAAATACAATAAAGATCGGGTATACTGAGTAACACCTTTAACGTTACTTTGCTACTTACTTTATGGACCAAGAGCCTGCGACGGCCAGACTTTCCTCAGTTTCGGAAAGCTGAAAGTTTACCTGTTTGTGGCCTTTACAGAGGTAAAAATGATCAGCAACTATGGGGTTTCGGTCGCGGTTACTTTAGAAAATAGAAAGTATCCAGTGCTGAAGGTCTCCCTGTCTACCTGTTCTAGAAGGAGTAAAGCTCAATTTCATAGCTCATATCATGCTAAAAACGTGGGAGAGCCATGCTTCGGCACGAATGGGCCGGCTCGACCGGAGAAATACCACGTTCTCACAGAAAATCGGCGTGAGTGAGTGAGTTTACTGGAGGCCCAATCCCCTACCCTCCCCTATTCCCTTCCCTCCCCTATTCCCTTCCCTTCCCATCCCTACCCTCCCCTATTATCCTATTCCCTCTTAAAAGGCCGGCAACGCACCTGCAGCTCTTCTGATGCTGCGAGTGTCCATGGGCGACGGAAGTTGCTTTCCATCAGATGACCCGTTTGCTCGTTTGCCCCCTTATATCATTAAAAATATATATTTCTAAGTGGAAGAAAGGTCTGGCCGTCGCAGGCTCTTACTCTATTACTTTACGTTAGAAGTGAAACTTCTGTCCAAAGTCGTGACATAATTTTGTCTGCAAATTCTAGAATATATTCAAGGATCTGCCTAGAATAGATTAAGCTCCAGGTTAAATCTAATACACGCTATATGTTCAAATGCAGGTACTACAGAATTTACGGATCCTTTGTTTGTATGCAGCTCTCATTACCCTGTTTGAAATTGGTTGTCTGACTTCTGAGGCACACTATAATCATCTTACCAGATGGCGATCTAGACTCTAGAGTCTAGACTAATAAAGTCCACTTTTCCGAGCTACAAAGTACAAACTTTGGAAAATTTGTCTTTGAAAGTAGAAGAAAGTATAGAAAGATTTCAAAAAGTTAAAAATATTTACAAGTTGACAGAAAATATTCTAGAAATTACGTCTACAATAATATAAACCTAAACAGTAATCAGGGCGATGCGAAGCGAGCTTAAGAATATCCCATAAGTCCATAACCTTTACATTTTGTAATCGATAGCATATGATCCTTCACGTGGTCTACTTATTTGTGCCAAATAACATAAAAATTGCTCCAGTAGTTCGCGAGATAAGCCCTTTCAAATAATTTCCCCCGTTTCTTCCACATTCTCCTATTAGTCTTAGCGTGATAAAATATAGCCTATAGCCTTCCTCAATAAATGGGCTATCTAACACTGAAAGAATTTTTCAAATCGGACCAGTAGTTCCTGATATTAGCGCGTTCAAGTTAGCCCTTTCAAATAATATTCCCCGTTTTTTCCACATTTTCCTCTATTTCTTCGCTCCTAAGACTAATCTTAGCGTGATAAAATATAGCCCATAGCCTTTCTCGATAAATGGGCTATCTAACACTGAAAGAATTTTTCAAATCGGACTAGTAGTTCCTGATATTAGCGCGTTCAAGTTAGCCCTTTCAAATAATATTCCCCGTTTTTTCCACATTTTCCTCTATTTCTTCGCTCCTATTAGTCTTAGCGTGATAAAATATAGCCCATAGCCTTTCTCGATAAATGGGCTGTCTAACACTGAAAGAATCATCAAAAATCAAAATCCGTTGCGTAGTTTTAAAGATTAAATGAAACATGAGGGAAAAAAGCGACATTGTTTTATAATATGTATAGATATGGATATTAAACACTTTATTCCTTGTTTATTTATTTATAAAAAGCCAAAAAAGGTTACATTATCGCGCATTTACTGCCGCAAATAAAAAATCAAAACAACGTGACGGTATAGGGATTATTAAAAACGAATATAAATCTTAGGTTCGGTATGTCAAGGCCGGTTCAAGGGTCTTTAGACCTTGGCATTGTACGAATTAATATTTCAAATACAGCTCTGATTATTCATGCGCACGACTTGGGCCCTTTTTTAACGCCCTTCAACTGTTTATTTTGAATATTCCTTCATTAGTAAAGATTTGAGGGAATTGTCTTGTATTTGTTTGGTGAAATGGAATCGGCACATGCCAGGCTTACTACAATGCAACTTTAATAGTTTATAGTAGTGGAGGCGAGGGTGCTATTTTTGTAGTCACTCGAGTCGAGCGTCATGGAGACCTAGTAGGTTTTGAACATTAGGTAAAGCTGATAAAAAAAATAGGAGCGTTTTTATTTTATTTTAGCGGTGGGTTCAGACACTCCAGCCATTTTAAAGTTTTGAAAAAGAAAATATATCCAGAAAATTGCTTATTTAGGTAAATTATAAATATATTTTAGACAACAAGGACTAAATCATTTAGTTTAGACCAGAATAAAATATCTGCGAAGTTTAGTTAATAAAATATGAGCCTTTATTTTTTTTAAATGTCCCTACGGGCTTACCCAACCTTTGAATCGTCAGTGCTTTATATGGAGGCTTCTTTGTTTTTAAACAATCTGACAGATCCGACGATATTTCAATATTTAAATTTCTTTTTTTTACCCACCATGTGAGAATCTAATTTCTATACCATGATAACTAGACATGTCGGAAGCCTATGCAAGTAGTCCAATAAAATTACGGCTCAAAATGGGTTAAACAAACATGAACGAACACAGTTTGGGGATTTTAAGGATGGATAGGGGGTGTATTCTGAGCATAAATTCCAATTTGAGGGGTTCTACTGAGGTCAGCTCAAGGTCATTTCGATGGAAACGCGTTTGATTCGATATCTCAAGAATGATCAGTGCTAGGCAAAAAATTGTAGAGACATTTTCTCTTCCAAATTAAATTTACTAACTTTTTTTATGTGAAACTTTTTTTAACATTAATATTTTTCAACTTATTTTACAGAAAATTACAGAAAAAAGTTTAAGGAAAAAATTGTTCATAATTAAAATATCTACACTTTGATGATCGGTAAAATTTAATAAAATTGAATGGTTGGGGAGAAAACGACGAAAAATAGAAAAAAAGTAAAATTTTAGCCTTGCGGGAGTAATAAGTTGAAAAATATGAATGTTAAAAATAAAAAAAGATTTAGATAAAAAGTTAGTAAATTTAATTTGGAAGAGAAAAGGTCTCTACAATTTTTTGCCTAACACTGATCATTCTTGAGATATCGAATCAAACGCATTTCCGTCGAAATGACCTTGAGCTGACCTCAGTAGAACCCCTTAAATTGGAATTTATGCTCAGAATACACCACCTATCGATCCTTAAAATCCTCAAACTGTGTTCGTTCATGTTTATTTATTTCGTAATTTTATTGGACTAAAGCTTAATCTGACACGCTCGAGCTACTCCCGAAATCCCCTCTTCCCCTCCTCTACTATTAAATAGGCTGTGTAAATATTTAGGTAATTAATGTTGAGGTAAATGTTGTATTTAAAACTATAAATTACATTTTACCCTGTTCTTATTTAACATACTCGTACTTTAGCCCGCAATATCGCGCGGGAACCATACATTTTCCGAAATAAAAAGTATCCTATGTCCTTTCCCGAGACTCAAAATGTCTCCTTAAATTCAAGAAAAGTCGATCCAGCGGCTTAGGCGTAGTATTTATAACAGACAGACAGACACACTTTCGCATTTATAATATTAGTATGTGGATGTTGCCTCATCTTCGCTGTGCCGAAAGTAGTTTATCCCGCTAGGATATTTCGATGAAAACCAAATACAGAGTGTAACAAAACTAAGTGATAATAATTTAAGGCGTGCTTACGTGTTCCACGTAGAGAGTTTACTGTGAAACTAGCAGAGCTGAAAGACCAAATTTTTTTCACTTTTGTTTGGGAAAACTCGTGAGTCGTGACTCGTGACGCTCGGGCGCTTGCCCATACAAAAGTGAAAAAATATGTTGGTCTTTCAGTGCTGCTACTTTCTCAGTGAACTCTCTACAAGGAACACATACACACCCTATAGTATTATCACTTAGTTATGTATAATATCAAATTATCTTCACAAAGAATTTCGTCAAAATGGGTTCAGTGGTTTTTGCGCAAAGAGGTATCAGACAGACTTAATTTAAAACATAAGTAATTTTCTACTCGTTTTAGGAAAATATTCTATCTTATTTACTACTAGACGTTCCGCGCGGCTTCGCCCGCGTAAATTAGATATTTCACAGACAAATTAGTCCACAAAAAATAGCCTATGATCCTTCACGTAGACTAACTTCTTATCTGACCCATATAACAGAAAAATTGCTTTAGTAGTTCGCGAGATAAGCCCTGTCAAGTATTTTCCCCCGTCTTTTATACATTTTCTTCTATTTCTTCGCTCCTATTAGTCTTAGCGTGATAAAATATAACCTATAGTCTTCCTCAGTAAATGGATCTAACACTGAAAGAATTTTTCAAATTGGACCAGTAGTTCCTGAATCCTGAGATTAGCGCGTTGGAACAAATTAACTAACAAATAAACTAACAAACTCTTCCGCTTCATTAAATTAGTATAGATTCTAAGGTCATTACTCATCACTGAGATAAAACAAGAATTTTTAAACAAAAAGTATGAACTAAAGTTTTTTTTAGCTTAGCCGTAAGCGGAGTTGAAATGAATCCCATAGAAGTGTGCCAGTGTGAAGGTTGAACGAAAGTGATTCATTAAAATGAGACTGCTCGGTCACTCAAACGAACTGTTTCCTCATTCGGCAGTGACATTTCAAACGAGCAGAAACGTGAGTTACGAAATATAAGCCAGTGTTGTCTCTGGACATGACGACTTGATACGACGTCATAATATTGTACGGTGTGCCACTGGTTAGACAAGTGTGACGTATTATCTATATCTATAATAATAATAATAATAATTTTACGCAACGGATTTTGATGATTCTTTCAGTGTTAGACTATTTATCGAGGAAGGTTATAAGCTATATTTTATCACGCTAAGACTAATAGGAGCGAAGAAATAGAGGAAAATGTGGAAAAAACGGGGAAAATTATTTGAAAAGGCTAACTTGAACGCGCTAATCTCAGGAACTATTGGTCCGATTAGAAAAATTATTTCAGTGTTAGATAGCCCATTTATTGAGGCAGGCTATAGAGTATAGGCTATATTTTATCACGCTAAGACTAATAAGAGAATGTGGAAAAAACGGGGAAATTATTTGAAAGGGCTTATCTCGCGAACTACTGAAGCAAATTTTATGTTATTTGGCACAGATAAGAAGTTGGCCACGTGAAGGATCATAGGCTATCGATTTTAATAATTTTTTCAGTGGCTATATATTTTATACCCGTGCGACGCCGGGGCGGGTAGCGAGTAATGAATAATGATATAAACAAAATAATTTACGTCAATCACTGGCGTACATTTGGGAACGAATTAGCAGTATTGCGTCGATTGTAGACGGCTTGAGCTGCAGTGGTCATTATACTGGTTTATATTTGGAACACACCCATAATACATAATGGTGCTTCCAATTGTAATGTAACATTTTTAGATTCGACTTTGAGCATTACATTACAATACTTGACGAGCGTCAACTAGATGGCGTAATACAATGGAGTAATACAATTAAAATAAGGTAATTAAATTTATTTCAGGGGGCTCCCATACAAAAAACAAAATCTATTGTCTACTTTCGCTCTAATTACCGGTACGGAACCCTTTGTGCGACTCGCACTTAGCCGATTATTATTCGTTCCGTGAGCAGAAATAAAACGCGTCGTCCACATAAAAATGCCGACTTACCAAAAGTTCGATCGATGCTATAAATCATATCGATATTATGTTTTCACAAAATATATCTTCCGTACGAATTACTCTCTAGGGCATAAGAAAGTTTCTCTCACATTTTCGCTATGAAACTGTATAAGAAAAATAACATGTAAAAAATATATAGCAACAATATTAGTTGAAGACGTATTATTGATAAGGGAACATGATAACCCAATAACTTTTCCGTCCAATATATTATCTTGCATTATCTTTGGATTGGTCCTGTATCTATTGCTATTTGTTGATCATAGATCATTATTAATTAATTAATTATAATAGAAATAATAAATAAATGATACTCAAGTATCATTGTAACTCATCTGAATTCTGAACATGGAACACAGTTTTTGACCAATAAAACGCAATAGTGGGGCTTTAGTCAACTTTTTCATCTAAATATATCTATATCTATCTATATGTTACTGTAAAAGCTCGAACTTCGGTAAATCTTAAGATTTAAGTGTCAATCTTAGGATTTACCGACACGAGTTGGTAAATGTAAGTATTTCTAATAATACGACGATTTTTTCGAACATTTACCATTAAAATTCGGTATAAGGTTTTACTACTGTCAACTGGTAAATGTTGGTTTTAGGAATAAAACAATGCCTTAATAAACTATAAGACAAAACAGGTAGGTACATAATTATAGTTAAGCTACTATAAGTATATAATTAATTCAGTATTCTTCTTATATTTGGTTTTAAAAAAAGTAAAAAGGCAATCAAAATATGTGACTAGTTAATAGGTAAGGTATGTACCTAAAACAAAATATTTCACTTGATGGAAAACAACTTCCGGTGCCCATGGACACTCGCAAGTCGCAACTTCAGAAGAGCTGCAGGTCTGTCGACCTTTAAGAGGAAATAGGGGTAGGGGAGGGTAGGGAAGGGAATAGGGTAGGGGGATTGGGTCTCCAGTAAACTCACTCACTCGGTGAAACACAGCGCAACTGTTTCACGTCGGTTTTCTGTGAGTCTGTGGTATTTCTCTGGTGCGGCCCATTCGTGCCGAAGCATGGCTATCCCACTGTTGATACCACTTTAATAATTTATAATAATATTAAAATAAAGTAAAGATTTAATGTTTTTGCTCTCTAACAGTACGGAACCCTTCGTACGCGAGTCTGATTCTCACTTGGCCGTTTTTTTTTTAACATATATCATGCCATTACTGTAAATCCTAAGATTTACCAACTATATGGTGGTAAAAGTTCGTATCGCAAACCTTTTCGGACATTTACCATTAGTGATTGGTAGATCTTAGGCCGCGTCCCCGTCAGATACGGCGCGGCGCCGGCACCGTGTTACGGCACGACGCCGCCACCGTGATATGGTACGGCGCCGCACCGTGTCACGGTGCCGCGTACGGTGCGTCCCTATCACACTATTCAGTCGATATTTGCGCTCGAACGAGAGTGCTTGTCTGGATATGGATCGCGAAAGAATTATTCTTTTGTTGTTACTAAGACGAAGATTGAAAAAGAAACAGAAACAGAGGAAATTTTTGATAAATCCGTATATTTATACAATGAACCCAGACGGAAGTGATTTCAGAAGGAAATATGCAGCGCTAAAATTTCCTCGGTATATATGACAATATTTGCATTACGCGACTTTGATATGTATTTTCATATGCCTCGTTTAAGTTTGGACACAATTTTTGTTCAAAAGTTTCACCAGAATAGGGGCGCGCGGTGCACCGTTTACGGCACCGTGTCACGGACCACGGTGCGGCGCCGTACCGTGTCGCGGTGGCGGCGTCGTGCCGTAACACGGTGCCGGCGCCGCGCCGTGTCTGATGGGGACGCGGCCTTAGGTTTACTGGAAAATCTTAGGATTTACTGCAGTTCGAGCTTTTACAGTAACATATACATAATATAATAAAACTGTAGAAATGAAAATTCTGTACATTAAAGACATTCAAAAAATAATAAGCGGGAGGTGTCACTACATCGCTATAGAAGCCAAAAATGTGGTTAGTTTTTTGTCTGTCTGTCTGTCTGTATGTTTGTTCCACTATCACACGAAAACTACTGATCCGTTTTGAATGCGGTTTGCGCAGATATATTTGCCTTCTTCCAACTTAACATCTGGTGTGTGTACAAATGTATTGTATTTTGTACCAAACTTTGTTGTTTAATGGACTTACTTCATATTGTTGTTTTTTCCAACTTAACAGCAGCCGGGCTAACACGGCCAGTAGAAATGCGAAAGTATGGAGAAACTTTGGTCTTTGGTCCCGTTAGGGGAGGGGGGGGGGGGGGGATTCCATTAAATTGCAGATAATTAATCATTAATTAATTATTAGTGTTAAACTATAATATTATATTGCTGGCCCCGGGCAACAAAGCGGTAAACACCGGTTACGCCCGTTTTAATGTTATTTGATTTTTGGCTTCTCTGAGTACTAGTCTATCACCCCTATTTATTTCATATTTTTAAAATAGAATTTTGGGCATAATAAATGACAGCAGCTTTAAGGAATGGAAAATTCTCTTACGACTAAAACTGTACTCTTGCATTACTCTATGAAACATAACTAAAAAACCGGTGAAGATACGATACAGCCTAGTTTTCGCTGTAAGATTCCTCAGAAGAAGGGAGTAATCGGCTGGCACGCCCGAAATCTAAAGCGAAAAATACGCCGTATTATGTTTAAACAGTCGTAAATCTCAAGCGGTTATAAACAATGTTGCAAATGAAACAATATCGCTTATTAGTTGTATTATACATTTTTTTATTTATTTCAATAAATTTTTACACTATTGCAATTATTTTGATATGCTTAAATAGGTAAATAAACTAACTTTCATAAGACACTTCTAACGCTTGTTTTGGACCACTGTATGCTGCAATATAAACAAATTAGCTTATTTTGTCTCTCCTGAACAAAAAGATTTTTTATATTACGCCTTTATTGCCCGGGGCCAGCGAATTATGGTGGAAATAGTGGAAAAAGTGCAAGAAAAGTTTATAGTGTTCAATATGAATCTCCACCAAGAACCGACAGTACAATCAATTACTTACATATTATATTACAGACGTACGTAAATTAAAATTTCATAAAAATTATAAAGTAAACTATTGTACTGTATAATATTTAAAACATGATAATGAAGATCCCACCCAATAAAAATTTATAATATTATAGTCGTTAGGACGTTATTTAGTTCGATAGCTGTTATTTTTGTTTTAGTATATGACAACAGATGGCGCTATTTGGACATTTATTAAGTTAATCCCAGTATACCTATGGTATACTAGCTGTCCCGGCAACATTGTTTTGCCATATAAATAATTTTTGGTATGAAAAATAGATGTTGGCCGATTCTCTGACCTACTCAATATGCTCACAAAATTTCATGAGAATCGGTCAAGCCGTTTCGGAGGAGTATGGCAACGAAAACTGTGACACGAGAATTTTATATATTAGATTAACTTTACGGTTAATCCTTCGTGGAAAAGCGAGACACATTTCTATTGTTAGATCGCGGTCGCATGCGACCGCCTGGGGCTCGAAGGATTAATTTTTAATTTAGAATAATATTATACATTTCAGATATATGGACTAAAGTCCACGTGGACGTAGTCGCGAGCAACAGCTAGCTGCTAGTATATTATAACAATGTTCTAATTAAATATTTTTTTTTTATTGCAGGTAATAATTTGAAACTACTAGTCTTAAAAACAATGAACGAGTAAGGTAAGTAATTTACTCACAAGCATTGCAAAAATACTGTACTTTCAGGCTGCGCTCCAAATTTTCTTACTCCCATCTAAAGGCCTGTATTCACTTTGATTAGTGCAAGTGCAAGTGACTAGTAATTGAGACTGGAGTGCAGGTGTGTAGTGCAAGTAGTGTCCAATTCTTGTTTAGTGGCTCTTTAGTAATTTAATTTAGTAAATTCAGTAGTAGCTGTCAACACGAGCGTCCAAGTTTCAAAAATAAAACTGCCATTTTGACATGTCCTTCATTTTTAATATTGGTTTTATTAAAAACGAGCTTTTGCCCGCGGCTTCGTTCGCGTTAAGAAGTATTGTTATATACAAACTTTGATCCCCTATTTTCACCCTTTGGAGGTAGAATTGATCAAAATCCTTTCTGCCTCATGATCAAAAACCTGCATGCCAAATTTCAGCCCGATCGGTCCAGTGGCTTGGGCTGTGTGTTGATAGATCAACATGTCAGTCAGTCACCTTTGAGTTTTAT
This sequence comes from Lysandra bellargus, assembly GCA_905333045.1. NCBI lineage: Eukaryota > Metazoa > Arthropoda > Insecta > Lepidoptera > Lycaenidae > Lysandra > Lysandra bellargus. Next base: position 3,447,200 of record HG995319.1, on the reverse strand, counting down.
ATATAAAGACCACGAAGTATTTTTATATGTCCTTTCCCAGGACTCAAAAGTATCAAATTTCAGCAAAATCGGTTCTGACTTCTGAGGTATAAACGTGAAGAGGTAACAGACAGACAGACACACATTCGCATTTATAATATTATGAGTATATTAGTAAGTAGTAAGTATGGATTAGTATGGAAGTAATTGAAAGGGTGTCCTTTTGTACTTTTAATAGGTATATTATTTAATAATGATATACTATATCTATGGACGCTTCACACGGCACACCACGTCAGTCTGGCCCATAAAGTTAATATACCTAGCGGAATAATAGTAACAATCTCGAGCTGTCAAACGAAACCAAAATTGGTTTTCATCTGTCACGCACTTGCACTCGCAAAAAATAGAACACGCTTTTAATCACGTTACTACGCAGCCGACTAGTCACTTGCACTAATCAGTCGCTGTCCACATTACTTTCTACTAATCACTCATCACCTGTACTAGTCACCTGCACTTAATCACTAATCAAAGTGAATACAGAACTAATCACGTTACTACGCGGCCGGCTAATCACTTGCACTAAGCAGTCGCTGTCCACACTTACTTTTTCCTAATAACTAATCACTTGCCCTAATCACTTGCACTTATTACTAATAAAAGTGAATACGGGCCATAACGACATCACTCACATTTTCACAGCACAACAACAAAAATATAATTTTATGAAGATTTTTAGTTATTTAATTACACCTTATGCTTACATGAAAGTCTTCATTAGATTAAATTTGAGTATCTATTAAATCTCTCTAATTTATGATTTGAATTATTATTGTCTAGACCGCTTTCCAATTTCCTTTTTCCATTAATTCTGTCCAATCAAAATGGCTGAAAATGGAAGTTGGAAAATACGAGCGTATGCGTCTGCAGTTGGATTCAGTAAACTCCTTGACCTGTTCGACATATTTTCCGATTTACAATGTTTCAAGTGGTTCTGAATATATAATATACCTAGTAATTCAATAACTGGAACAATATAAGGACCATGAACCATGTAAGGCCACTCTAACGGGAAAATGCTTGTTATTCGTTAATTATTAACTAAATAAATTATGAAAACAAATTATCAAGTAATGCTCTGTTCTATAAGATATCATATTATAAATCTATTTTTAACCTAGCTTCAATAGCCATTTAATAAACTTAAGTTTTGCTAAGCTCTTTCAAATGGCCTTGCAAGGAACACAGCTCCAAACAAGGCCAATATTATACATCAGTCGTTTAACTTGAAAATAAAGTTACAAGTATTTATTTATCTGCCTTTACTAAAATGATATTATAATTTCTTTCAATTAAGCTACACATTAAATGCTCAATATATTTATATCATCTAAAAAAACTATAACGAACATTGCTTGAATATCATCTTATAACTAATCTTACTTGAAATTCTTTAAAAATAGTATTAATGAGTATTACATTGTCACCTTATAACTAATTGCCAATGTGTTTCATAATGCAATCAATATTTTTTTAAATCTAAAATGGCCTTACTATGGGCCCGTTCTTTATAAGGCCAAAAATGTCAATATGCGTGTATAAGTTTAATAATCCTAATAAGTAAAGATATTATAAAATACAACATTATTTTAATTGTTACGGTACGCATTGATAACTAAAAATAACTGTTTATATGTTAATGATGTTTAGATGTTCCTTATAAAGTTCATTTTCCCTAGCAAGACCAACTATCAAATCTTTGGTTGGGCCTTATAAGGAACCACCGGCCTTCTTCCTAGGATATACCAATATTTTAACTTAAATCGAGGCATAAGTAAATTTTCTTTTATTAGTACCATAACCATACACATATCCCTAAACGACAATGCCCTGTAATAAAATTTGAGTTAGATATAGGTGGGTTATGTAACTAAACTAAAGTTTTTCAGGGTGCGGAAATTACAATTGTAGCCTCGACAACTAGTCTACAAACAGTGAGATCTCACTGCTACAATTGCGGCGCGATCGACTCGCCGCCGCGTTTGTGGCCTTAAGTTTGATGGATCTAAGTGTGTAGTAGAAGGAATATCTCTTAAGCTGGGTATCCACAGTCCACTAGAGGCAGCCTCGGGCCGAGGGGGCGCCTCGACCCGAGGCTGAGCTTATGGAGACGTTGTCTCGAGTCGCGGCTACCGCGACTCTGAGGCAAAATGTGCGGCCGTGGAGCGAGCCAAACTTTGTCGGTTAAAGGAGTGACAGACGTACGAACTTAAAGTACGCGGTTTTTAAGTTCGCGAACTTACTCGGCTCGCGTCGATGAAAGGGGTGACACACGTACGAACTTAAGGTACGCGGGTTTTAAGTTCGCGAACTTACTCGGCTCGCGTCGATGAAAGGGGTGACACACGTACGAACTTAAGGTACGCGGGTTTTAAGTTCGCGAACTTACTCGGTTCGCGTCGGTGACACACGAGAATCGCTCACCGCGAGCCGGGGGCATGGTAACCCCCAGGCTCGCGGCTCGCGGCGCGCGGCTCGTGGCTCGCGACTCTTTGCTGACACACAGGCGATTAAGATCGTCGAGCCATAAGTCCGCGTACTTACTCGCGTGTCTGTCACCCCCTGTCACACGAAAATCGCTCACACTGGATTACCATACCCCCAGGCTCGCGGCTCGCGACTCGCGAGTCGCGGCTCTTTGCTGACACATAGGCGATTAAGATCATCTAGCCATAAGTCCGCGTACTTACTCGCCTGTCTGTCACCCCCTTAAACGGGTGTGCTCAAAGGAGCCTCAGCGCGCGGCGTGCGTTCATTGGTCGTGCGCATGCTCGGATCGCGGCAAGATGGACAATATAGAAAAATATTGTGTTCAATTAATTAAGTTGTATGAAAAGCATAGACAATTGTGGGATCCTACTTCACCAAATCATTATAACAGTATAATTTCAAGGAACATTCTTGGAAATTGATAAGCGAAGAAATGAAACTACCGGTGCCAGAATTAAAAGAGGAAATGATTTCACTAAGTGGTTCCTCACATTTTTCCTTCTGTATTGTCATATAGCGACCAATACTGCAGCAACTTTACGTCTGTCACACATGGTGGTAAAAGAAATACTGAGGAAATTTTGGTTCAGGTTCGATGCTTGCCCCTCAAAGGTATTTTCGTAAGCTAAAGTGGAGACGCGTTACCTTAACGCGCGTCGCGGCTGGCTCACGATGAGGCTGCTCACCCCGAGGCAGCCTCTAGTGGATTACCAGATTTACGATGACGTTATTTAGATTTAGAAGTTATTCAAGTGACTAAATAAGTATGTCCCCATGGCAACGTCGATCACTATCCCGTCGCATAAACAATGGTCGTCGTCAATCTCAGGTTGTAATAATTTACTATTATTTATTCAACAAATGCACAACTAATCAATATATAAAGTACCCAGTAGCCGATTCTCAGACCTACTGAATATGCATATAAAATTTGGCAAGAATCAATAAAGCCGTTTCGGAGGAGTTGTTGGACTAACATTGTGACACGAGAATTTTATATACAATTTTTTTATAACAATAAGAGAAGATAGAAATAAAAACATCTTTATTAAACACACAAGGGACAAAACACAGCCAGACAAAAAAAAACACAAAAAATAAACAGACAGTCAAACATAGAACATAATATTATATTTATCATTAAGTAACAAAATATAATAAAAACATAATTACATAGAGAATGCAACAAACAAAATTGCATTCTCTATAATATTGTAATCCCGATGTTTTTGTACCTCTTTCCGTCTTAAAAATGATTAATTTAATTCCATTCATTTTCGATGGACAATGAAGTATTGATTGCATTTCACACAAGATGTGCTCTTCAAACTTAGTTCTTTGAAACTGACTTCACAAACTGATATCTACTAAAGTTTAAGTGGAATTCCTTGTCATCCATGCTTCATACTATATTATGAAATCTACTACCAGGCTTTTTAAAATTAACATTGTATGAACGATTAATTTACGACTTTGTATACCTACTTCAAATTAAAAACTTATTTTCTACAAAGAAGTGTTATTTTCCTCGAGTAAAAATATTTAAAGAAACGAGTTAAAGAACACGATAACTAACATTTTGTAACATACAGATATTAACTATTTTTTCCCCTTATAAATTGAACAAACCTTGTAACTTATCTACTTAATTGTACATTTGCATGCACATTTTTTTATTTCAAATTATTTTTCCGAACCTATTTTTTTTACTGTTAGTTATAACTGTGTTCTTCCACTCACGTCTTCATTTGTCCTGTTACAGCTGCAGGGTTTCAGTTGGTTTCAGTCTTCTGACACACGAACGTTATTACCAGTTATTAGTTATTACTAGACATCGGATTATATGCATTTGTAGGCGATAGTGCATAATATTATTTTGGAAATTTTTCGTTGATAGTGCACATTTCGGTAGTTTTATGCCCTCTAGTGTCTAAACTAGCTATCATTACACACATTGAGGCCACAAAACAGAGGTACGATCTGGGTACGTGCTGTGTAAGAAATAAAAAAAACGTAGTATAAAGTAATGCCCAATTTCTAAGGGTTTTTTAGAGAGGAGTATAAATCTTTCTAAAACGATTATTGGTTAACTTTTTGACCTAAGCCAATCACAAGCGCAAGAGAAATAAATATTTTATATTATATATATTTTATTTATTTCTCTCTCTCTCTCTCTCTCTATATATATATATATATATATATATATATATATATATATATATATATATATATATATATATATATATATATATATAGATTCGCGAGAGTAAAATCGCGCAGTTTAAATTCACAGTGCGGACAGGCCCTTAGTGTCTAAACACACTAGGCTGAATTACGCCGACGTAAATTCCGCCGCGTTTACGCCGCGTATCAAACGCATACAAAATACGGACGGAACGCGACAGACGACACACTATGCCGTAATTCCGTCGCGAGTCGAATTTCCGTCGAGCCGAGTCGAGCGTAAAGTTCGGCAGCGATTCGGCGGTAATGTTTTGTATAGCAACACAATATACGCGACGGAATTGTCATAACGCACACATTACATCTGAGAATTTTAAATACTCACTTACGCGCACGTTCCGCAACGGAAATTACGCCGCAAAATTTCGGCTCTTCGCGTAATTTATAGTGTGTCGCATCAGACGTAAGCGGCTGAACGTAATTTCGGCCACGTAAATTACGCCGGCGTAATTCAGCCTAGTGTGTTAGACCCTTAGGCAGGCTCTAAGGGTCGATTCAGACCACAACGTGACGTGTAGACTGTAGATGCATGCCTAATCCCGCGTTCCATTTAGCTTTAAAAACGATCAAAACGCTTAAAATAGGAGGCATATATATTAATTGGACAAATTTGCAAGACGTTTCACGTCTCACGCTCACGAAATCTGTCAATTCAGTACAAACTTAGAAATGCATCTACGCGTCGCGTTGCGGTCTGAATTGACCCTAAGAAGACAAAGTTTTCTCGACTTTTGTCGCGTCGCGCTGTCTAGAAATAAGTATGGAAATACGTAAACAATCGATTTTAGTTCCTGAACTAGCGCATACATATTGATCATGTTTAATGATAAATGATCTACCACGGGTCGCAGGTCACATGATTCACTGATGAACTATAATCCTAATCAACACACGTTACCGGTAGATAGGGCATTGAATATGACTAGTTGTTCCGTTGATGAATTTTGGCTTTGATTGCGTTGGATCTATGTTATTACATGATGTAACAAAACAATGTGATAATACTTTAGAGTGTGTACATAATATGTTCCTTGTATAGAGTTCACTGTGAAAGTAGCGGCGCTGAAAGAGCAAATTATTATTTTTGTGATTTGTATCCAAAGCGACCTAGGAAATGTGTGCGCCCGTACAAAAGTAAAAAAAAATTAGGTTACTCTGGTCTTTTAGCGTTGCTACTTTCGCAGTAACTCATCATTAGCAAATATTCATACTAATATTATAAATGCGAAAGTATGTCTGTCTGTTATAACTACTTCTTCAACTACTGAATCGATTTTATTGAAATTTAATAAATGTATAGAGATACTATGAGTCCCAGGAATGGACACAGGATGCTTTTTATCCTGAAAAAATGTACGGTTTCTGTACGATTAAGGGGCGACTTTTTTAATTTTATAATTTATTTTTATACTTGAAAATAAGCCCCGAATTGTTTCATTTTCTAAAATTAGATACTACATTATATTTCCAAGAATTCGACCTGAGCCAAAACACGATATCTTAAAATTTTCTCGATAGAAAAAAATCACAAAGATGCATCTAATTTTCACGAATTTTTCATTTATTGCCATAAGTCATAACCGTGCATTGAACTAAGTTAATATTTTAACACATTGTATAAAATTCTATCATTGAGAAATCGACCTAGCGGATTTTTAAAATGTTTTATAAGTATATTTTATCGAGTTATTGAGAAAAAACTGATTTGGCGATGAATCCGCGTCGTCCTATTTCACCTGGCAAATTAAAGACGGGCGTAAGTGTGAAGAGAAGGACGATGTTCGATTTTTTGGGTCAGTCGCCCTCTTAAAGAATTTTGGCGCAACCGAATTGCGGTCGTCATGTAGTTAGTATATTATGTATATTGCTGTAGCCCATCTACAAACATACCTACTCAAAACATATTTCTATAACGATAAAGCCTATCATTTTATCAGCGCTCGATTTAAATTTTCTGGTCCCCGGAGTCCTGAAAATGCTAGTAACCGTTATTCAATATGAACGTATAACACAGGTATAATCCACTTAATTTCAGTTTTGCCCGGGCAAAATCCACTTGTCCAGCAATCCGTTTTTATCGGGCAATACAGGAATAAGTGGATAATTATAGAGTACCGCAGTGACCACATTATATCGCACATGGGGAGATAAATTATTGGAAAATGGACACGGTAATATTATGTCCCTCACCTTTGACATTTTATTGCGATATAGTATACTTGTAATTTCGTTAATACTCCGGACAAACGTTGTTGATACTTGGACAATTTTATCGGTCAGTATAATAACTATCTTAATAATTTTTTCGAAATATATATCAGTATGAAAACTTGTAAGTCCCAAATTTCTTAATTGGTGTTAAAATATCAGCATAATAATACGGCAGTTACAAATATTTTCGCTCGATAAAACAGGTTTAAAATGGTGAGATAGGGGCCGATAATAATTAAAAATGGCGCCAGATAAAAATATTATCTCCTCACGCTTATCTTACACCTCACCTATTTTTCGTATCTCTTGATATCTTTTCATTTGTATAATATACACGAATATATCACGTCACGTCAGATTTGTTGTCACCGTGATAAGATAGCGCTGAGAAAGCAATTATGACGAATTTTATCCCCGAAGTAAACCGAAGTGTTAACGCATTTTTTATCTAAAACGAGAATAAAGTTAAAAAAACTTCTATATATTATAAAAACTTTTAAAAAATCACTTAGGAGAGCGAGCAGAAGTAAAAACGAAGAAAGAGATGGAGATATACCAACTTCGTCTCCTATGCGGAGCCGGCGGTCTATTCTCCCCTCCATTTTACGTTAACGTGTCCTGACTAAATTTTTTATAACCATATTTTATAACCATCCCAAGAAGTGCACGACATCGTTTAAAAATTCACCTCAAAAATCATAAGTGGTAAGACTACAAAGTGATATATTTTGTATAAAAATAGTAATATATTATATGCTATTAAAACAGCAAGCAGAACCACATACGATACTGGTGTTCGGATTGAGCACGATGTGTTGATATTTCAATAGTCAGTTCGAATATCGGAACGCCTTTGAAATGTACGTGGAATATATTTGACAGCACAATATTGTCTGTCACTAGTGAATATGCTTGGTTTTGTCTGCAGACTGCAACTAGACAGAAAATCTTGCAGTTTCGTAATTAATACCGATAAAATTGTATAATATTCATGTATTGATTGATTTTTTAATCATAATAGGTTAATAATTATTTCAATTATCAATACAAAAAATAGTTTTTTTGTAAAAAAGTATCAAAATGTTTGGGGAGCATTATATTTTACGGTTAATGTTACTTGTTATGGCTACAAAAGGATAATATGTATAGATATATTGTAAACTAGATGACACCCGCAACTCCGTTGCGCCAAAATTCGTTTATCGCAAGGGAACCGTAGATTTTCCGGGACTCAAAGTACCTCCACACCAAACAGCAAAATCCGTTCAGCGGTTTGGGCGTAAAGAGGTAACAGACAGACAGACACACTTTCGCATTTATAACATTAGTACGGATATCAGTATGGACACCTACATAATTTTGATTAATCTAAAAAATACCAAGTAAAATAAATGAAATCCCACCAAAAACATACCTGTTAAAATGGGGCCAAGTTCCTATCGCCTAATTTTTCGCCTAAAAAAAGAGCTGAAATCCAATCCAATGCCAAGTTTAGATGCACTTCATTGATCGGAATCATTTTCATCAACAGCCTGATCCATAATACCTACTTCTAATATTTTGAACTTCAATGTGGCAAATTCTTCTGAAAGCCAAATACTCAAAAAAGAAAATTACGCTTTAAAAAAAAGTAGAGATTACTTACCTATAATAAAATATTTAAAAAATCCAATTGTTTTTTAATAACACAAAGGTAAGTAAGTGATTAATGAATAAGGGCGAAAGAAGTTCGGAGTTAGAGACGTTGACGAATTTATAAAGGGCTTTGGAGGGACAGAATATAAAGTAGTATGAATCATTATCTAAGGGATATGCTTCGGCACGATTTTGGTGATCACGGTTTTACAGAAAGAAAACTACATTTTGATAAAATAGGGAATATCACGCAAAGGTAAGATAAGATAAGATAAGATAAATTTTATTTTCAATTTTGTTACAATTTTTACAATGCGAGGAACGAATACATCTAATATATAAAATTCTCATGTCACGGTGTGCGTAATTGAACTCCTCTGAAACGGCTCGACCGATTTTCGTGAATCTTAGCGAGCATATCGGCTAGGGTTGAGAATCGGACAACATCTACTTTTTATATTGATAACTGCATTTGTTGAATAAATAATAGTAAATTATTACAACTCGAGACTGACGGCGACTATTGTTTGTGCGACGGGATAGTGTTGCCATGGTGTAAAATAATATGGGCGAAATACTTTATATGGCAAAACAACTTTTGCCGGAACAGCTAGTATTTTATACAAAGTAGACCGATATGGGAAACATTGACAGCCGTACTAGTAAATAAATATTAAAATAAATAAGGACAGTAATAATATTTCATGCATTGAATACATCAAATCTTATATATAAAATTCTCGTGTCACGATGTTAGTCCACGAACTCCTCCGAACTGGCTTTACTGATATTTACCAAATTTTATATGCATATTCAGTAGGTCTGAGAATCGGCTACTGGGTACTTTATATATTGATAAGTGCATTTGTTGAATAAATAATAGTAAATTATTACGACTCGAGAGGCAACCATGATTGTTTGTGCGACGGGATAGCGATAGACGTTGCTATGGTAACATACTTATTTAGTCACTTCAAAAAAAAGACGGGTTGCACTCCGGGAGTGCCGGCAGAAGTGAAAACTTGATTATAACGGTGTGCATTTTTTAACCCATTTTTTATGAAAAGCGATTATTAAAAAAAACGATTTTTTTAATTAATCGAAATCCTTACAATCAATTCGAGTTCGAGTTCGACACAAAACACTACTTCCATCTTACGGTTTTTCCAAGGTTTTTCGATCAGCACGAGAATCTGACGCGAGTTTCACAGTTTTTATCCATCCCACAAAAGTGCTCAATGCCGCTAAAGAAGTTTTCACTTTAAAAATCTAAAAATCCTCTAACTTCAAGTTAATTTTCGACGAGTTAAAACGGTCTCCCATAACAATATTGTCACAAGCGAAGTGTTAACTTTGTAAAACTGACTCAGTTAGACTCAAAGTTAAATACAACTTAGGAATAATGTTTGTAATGGCTTAGCTATCAAGTATCAGCATTTAAAAGCTTAGTAGATGATATTCTAATCTATTTGGTTTGATCAGCCCTAGTAAGGGCTACTGGCCACTGGCTACTGGTGTGCAAAAAAAGGATTTTGGCGCCCCTTTAGGCAAATTTTTTGGGTTCTTGGTTTTGGCGCCCCTAAATATGGCGATTTGGCTCCCGTAGACTCTAGAGGATGGCGCCCGTGTGCATTGCACGCATTGCACATATGGCAGCGTAGTAACCCTTGGGTTTGATAATATAATAATATCAGTTTTTTTAATGAAAACTTCTATGGCGGCGTTGTGCTGTGTGGATCATCCTGAGGGTGTTGCCAATACATTTTCTGTATCGCTTCTCTATGGATTCGCCGATCAAAAATGTAGGTATGGAATGTAGGTATGGAAGAAAGAAGCGATAAAGAAAACGTGTTGGCTAGAGGCTCTGGAGTCAGGACACAACCTGATCGAGGAATCGTAAGACGAAGGGAGAGTCGGGTTCTTTTCACTGTGTGATGGAAATGCCATCTAATGAATGCGGCACTCTCAGCGTGGAAACTGGAACCAGGACCCTTAGACAAAGTATCTTTGGTTAAAAACGATGACGAAATTCGTTATCAAAATGTACGGGATTTGACATATTTTGTCTTCGCAAGCGAAATGTCATTTAGCGATGACTTATGTCAAACCGCATATATATATTGATAATGTATTGATAACGAATTTCGTCATCGTTTTTAATGAAAGGGACTTTATGTAAGAGGCCAGCTCTTCCTATAAGATTGCACTGCACCATTGAAGAAATAGATTTTAGGCAGTTGATGGACCTATATCAATTGGTCGGATTATGTCAATTTAATGTTAGTAGTGATCTGTCGGCTGAGGCTTCTTACAGTCGAAGTACGAACGGCACGTGTAGGCGGCACGTGTCAGCGGCAGTCGACGGCACGTGTCGGCGGCAGTCAACGGCAGCCGACGACAGCCGTTGACAGCTTATGACGCTTGCACGGAGCCTACCACGACAATTCCTAAAACTATCATGTTGAACACTTTGTCGTAACATTACAATAATATTACCGTACTCACTTTTTAAATATAATTTTACTAAAATCAGCCAAGTGCGAATCGGACTCACGCACGAAGGGTTCCCTTACCGTTATAGAGCAAAAATAGGCCAAAATCGTGTTTTTTGTATGGGAGCCCCTTTATTTTTTTTATTTTATTTAAATTTTATTATTAATTATTAAAGTACAATTATATTTAAGGCCTTCGTGAAAGTTTCAAGTGCCTACCTCTTATCATTATTGATTACGAGCAACAAAGGCCAAAAAATCACGATATTAATTTTATTTTTATTTTAGTATTTGTTGTTATAGCGGCACCGGATAGGTATACACAATCTGTGAAAATTTCAGAACTCTAGTTATAGCGGTTCTTGAGATACAGCCTGGAGACAGACAGACAGACAGACATCGAAGTCTCATGAATAGGGTCCCGTTTTTACCCCGGGGGTGGGCAACCTAACCTAACCTAACGCCATCTAGTATCGAATAACGGATTTACGCTGTCTTCATAGCTAATTCCCCGAGTTGACGCTAGATGGCACTACGTGTCCGTTTCCGTAACAATAATTTAAGAGTAACATTGTCCTGCAAACAGAACAATCCATATTTTAGGACCATCAAATCAAACTATGAAATCCTTTCTATCTCTGTTAGGTACCACTTTCAAGATTTTTCGCAGATAAAAATGTTGTTTGTCTCATCAAAATAAAACTACTCACAAAAAATTAGCTTGATTGTAATAAAAAAATATATTGTTCTAGGGCTCTCTGACTATTATTATAAGTTGTAACATATTTTTAAAGAAGTCGGTTAAAAAACGAACCATACCTATAAAATGTACGATTGAAGTCAGGTAATTTCGCCACAAATAAGTATTGACATTTAGTTACTACACCTACTGTGAAATTCTTTGTTCATCCTCAAACTGTCGAAAACTGACTAGCTAATTCAGCCAATTTAGCCACTGCCGACTAATTAAGCCGACATTGACACAGAGCTGCTAACGGGAATCGGACCATGTCTCGACCTCTGATTTCGTTTCGCTGATAATGCAATCATAACAAAACAAGACGATAAAATTCTATGTAAACTAATATTTTTGTCATATTCATAAGTTTTTTATGTGTTTTCACTGACATATAAGTAGTAGGTAGTACTTACAATTCAGTATGTGTTTTTGATCTTTTTACGCGAGGTTTTTTTTGAGGAAGAAACCTCACCAGCTTATTCTTTCTTGTTCTACAGAGTTACTCAAATTATATTAAACTAGATGACGTATGCGCCAAATTTCTTCTCATCGCGCAGAAACCCTACATTTTCCGGGATAAAAATACCCTATATCCTTTCTCGAGACTTATCCATACCAAATTTCAGCAAAATTGATTCTGCGGCTTAGGCGAAGTTACTAAAACAACTGCTTTTGGAGCTTTTGCACTGCGATAAGTAAAACCTAATTGGTTCTGATATGGCCAAAACTTAAAATTTTAACTATACTAATTAGTCTTTTTTTTTCTTTCTTGTAAGATGTAAGTTTTCTTCTATATGCTACTACCACCATGTAAGTGGCAATTTATCGGTAAACAAAATATAGTTGAAGCAATTGATGCAATTGCTCTGAAAACTCAATTTTGGTAAATAGTCTGTACAGATAACAGACGTTGCTCAGATCTGGCAGTTGATTATTTAGAGTCAAAGAAGTGATCACACCGAAAAAAATTCAATGTTTTAACAGAGAATTCTTGACTATTCTAACTTACTTAGATGACGCCCGCAACGTACATTTTTCCGGGATAAAAAATATCTTATGTCCCGGGACTCAAAGTATCTCCATACCAAATTAAAACTAAATCGGCTCAAGGCTTCAGGCTCGAAGAGGTAACAGACAGACAGACACATTTCCCCATTTATATACATATAGTTTTGTCTGTAACATATTATAACCTACTAGATGAGGCCCGCAACTCCGTTGCGCCTAAATTAGTTTATCGAGCGGGAACCGTACAGTTTTCCGGGATAAAAAGTATCCTATGTCCTTTCCCTGGGCTCAAAGTATCTCCATGTCAAATTTCAGCAAAATTGCTTCAGCGGTTTGGGCGTGAAGACAGACACACTTTCGCATTTATAATATTAGTATGGATGGTGGATATGGACTTCAATATACTTGAATTTATTCCGTCGAAAGATTCCGTTATATGATTTTACCATCAAAGGCACAGAAGAAATTTAGAAATAATAAGTTTCATGAAATATATAAAGTGGCACTTACAAAATAAAAGCACGTCGTGAAAATAAAGGAAAATATTTACAAGACAGGTACTTAGAAGAGATGAAAGGCGAAATTTAAATTGTGAGATTAAATACTGTACTCGTAACTAGGAAAAACATGGCGGTAGCGGTCATTGACTCACTGTCAAAAACTTGTCATTTTCTATATAAACCGCGATTGACAATAAAGTGTCAGCTGTTGTCAATCGCGGCTTTGTATAGAAAAATGACAAGTTTTTGACAGGGGGTCAATGACCGCTACTGCCATGTTTCGCCGAGTACAGTATAGCAAATATTAACAGAATGGTAGGCTCATAGTATCTAATAAAAGAAGCCTACATAGAAAACCAAGAAATGGGAAAACCGTTTTCCGAAAATATTCTGTGATAAATTATATTCTAGGCCTAAAAAATACTATTTCTAGATGACGCCTGTAATTCGCGCAGGAACTACTTTTCCCGGGATAAAAAGTATCATAATATTATGTCATTTCTGGGGACTTAAAGTATGTCCATACCAAATTTCAGCAAAATCGCTTCAGCGGTTCATGTTCGAAGAGGTAATAGACAGACTGACAGACACAGTTTCGTATTTATAATAATACTAGATGACGCCCGCAACTCCGTTGCGCCAAAACTCGTTTTTCGCGCGGGAACCGTACCTTTTTTCGGGATAAAAAGTATCCTATGTCCTTTCCCGGGACTCAAAGTATCTCCATACCAAATTTCAGCAAAATTGGTTCAGCGTTTTGGGCGTGAAGAGGTAACAGACAGACAGACAGACAGACAGAAGACAGACGGACAGACAGACAGACAGACACACTTTCGCATTTATAAGATTAGTATGGATTAGCATACCATTATTTTATGCTACAATCCATATGGATTGTATCCATATCCATATGGATATCCATATCCATATGGATATCTATATCCATACTTAATAATATAAATGCGAAAGTGTGTCTGTCTGTCTGTCTGTTACCTCTTCACGCCCAAACCGCTGAACCGATTTTACTGAAATTTGGTATGGATATACTCTGAGTCCCAGGAAAGGACCTAAGCTATTTTTTATCCTGGAAAAATGTACGATTCCAGCGCGATAAATGATTTTTGGCGCAACGGAGTTGCGGGCGTCATCTAGTTAGTAATAAAATGACAGTTTTAGTCCATCTAATAGAATATATCGACTGACTTTTTTCGTTTATTTGCTCGGAAATATTTTTACTGGGAGCTGAAAGCCGTTAGTAATAAAACCATTTCAATAGTGAAGGGCGTATTTATCGCGGACGATTTAATGGGCACTCTTATCCGGCTTGGAGGACCAAGATTCCGTATCCGCATGGATCCGCCATTGATTTTGGCGCGGCCTCGACCTTCGAGCACGCAGGGCTGCGAAAAGCGGAAAATTTTAATGACAGGTTTTTATGGCAACGTACCTTATATTTAGGCCGCTCTTACTGCAAATATATAAGTAGGATAAGGTATAATTTATTCAGGCTTTGCCCAGTAGTGGGACAGCATAGGCAAAAAAAAAATCAGGCTTGGGTGGCTCATTTTGTTTAATGTCATTCTTGATTATTATTATTGTATGAGATCGTTATGGCCGGTTAACATTAAGTATTCCAGTGATCCTGTCCAGCACTGGGTTGCTACTTGCTATAATTAGTACTTAAGTACCGTACCTGTCTTATTTATGGCGTTTACTGAATAGAAGCTGTTTAAGTGTTACTACTTCCACTCAATATACACATTACACACTCTTAATCCTTCAGGCCCCGCGCGAGCACCGGTGATCGCGACAACAATAGAATACAATAGCAATTCCTGGAAATTCCGACTGAAGTATTAATTGGCATTTGTCGCTTATTACTCATTACATCCTGTATTTCATTATTGAAGGTAAAATATATACTAATATTATAAAATTAGTATACATTATACTAATTAAAAAAAAACTACGCAACGGATTTTGATGATTCTTTCAGTGTTAGATAGCCCATTTATCGAGGAAGGTTATAGGCTATATTTTATCACGCCAAGACCTTTAATAGGAGCGAAGAAATAGAGGAAAATGTGGAAAAAACGGGGAAAATTATTTGATAGGGCTAACTTGAATGCGCTAGTCTCAGGAACTACTGGTCCGATTTGAAAAATTCTTTCAGTGTTAGACAGCCCATTTATTGAGGAAGGCTATAGGCATAATTTTTTCAGTGGCTATATATTTTATACCCGTGCGACGCCGGGGCGGATCGCTAGTATTTTATAATAAACTAATTTTGGGGCAACGGATTTGCGGGCGTCATCTGGTCTTCAATAACGTAAAGGCCTATACACAACCCCTTTATGGGAAAAGCTCTAACCCATTTTCAAACCCTAATCCTTTTCGGCTTCATCGCCAACCCTGTACCCCCTCCCCGCTTTCACCCCCAACCCCGAAATGCGACAGTGGGGGCAAACGCCCGCGCCCGTTTGCGGCAGACAGCGTTCCCCGAGATACAAACACTTCAAGTTATTTAGGCTCGGTTACTTTGTTTGACTTTTAACCCGATTGCCACAGGTTGTATAGGAATCACTGCTGCAAAAAATAACAATTTTGAGGGCTACCCGAAGAGTAAAAACGGGACCCTATTCTAGATTTGATGCCTAGTGCCTATCCCTCCGTCCGTCGCTTCGTTTGGACAGACAAAAGGACAGACTATGTGCTTTCATTTTGTACTAGTTAATGCCCGCAACTACATTAGAGATAAACTACAATAACATGGCGCGCCCCTCCAAATGACTGTTTCAATGTGTGTAGTCACATCCTTATGAAAGAGTTTGTATGTAGTAAGTATTGAATCAATCACAGTACACGTAATATTTCAGTTAATGTCACTTATTATACAGGGTGCAATTAAACCTTCCTGCCAAATTTTGATATATTGATCCTTGTGAAAAGTAAAAATACACGTATTTTTTCTTTTATAGTCACTCAGTACTAAAATGTTGAGAAATAGCTTCCGCAAGTTATCCTAAAAAACACTACAATTAATGGACACGATGCGCCGGCCGCGCGTGACGTGCCCACGCGCGCGCGCCTCATCACGCGTCACCCCCGATCGTTCCCCCGCGCCGCGATTGACCATTCTGCAACGATTTGAAATGGGATAAAAATATGTGTCATTGAAAAAAAAATAACACCCAATTTTTTTTGGTTAAATGGACTCTCCTAACTAACCTAACCTAACCTAAGCCCTGGAAAAAATTTGGCAGGAAGGTTTAATTGCACCCTGTATTGAAGTGCATTGTCTTGCGCGGTAGGCTAGTTATGATGAGTTGACCAACAAATCTTGGTAATAATTAAGTGACATTAACTGAAATATTACGTATACTGTGATTGGTTGAATAATTACTACAATGAATTTGAATTTTTGTTGAATACTTACTACAATACTTACGTTGAATACTTACTACATACAAACTCTTTCATAAGGTTGTGACTACACACATTGAAACAGTCATTTGGAGGGACGCGCCATGTTATCGTAGTTGATCTCGAATCGGTCGCCTATGGTCGCCAAAGCTGCTATGCAATAGCTTGAACTGATATTGTTATTACGCTACCCGTTCAGTACGGTAAAATTTCGTTCATGATTTCTTGTTTGTGGCATAATCTCCAAATTGTTCCATCAGTAATCTGAATCAAATAATTTACTGAAATTATTAACGATAACTCATCCACTGGATACTCAATTAGTACAACTAATTTATTAGTGGCAACGGTCGTAACCGGAAAATATTATTGGAGCTAAGATTTGTATGAAGAAAATGAGAAAATGGCTGTAATTTGATAGATTTTCAGACTTTTATATTATGTTTGTAACTAGGTATATAAGACTAGATGACGCCCGCAACTCCGTTAGGCCAAAATTCGTTTATCATGCGGGAACCGTACATTTTTTCGGGATAAATAGTATTGAATGTCCTTTCCCGGGCTCAAATTATCTCCTTGATAAATTTTAGCATAATCGGCTTAGCGGGCGTGAAGAGGTAACAGACAGACACACTTTAACATATATAATATTAGTTAGTATGGATTCTATCAGGTATATCTCAAGAACTACAACTTATATCTTGAGAACGGTTTTAATGATTCAAGCTCCAAGCGGTCGCGGGTCGCATGCGACCGCGATAACAATACAAATCAGCGTTGTCAGATTTTTTTGAGTGAAAAATCGGGATTCTTCAGTCAAAAGCGAGACAAAGTAAAAAAAGGTATAAAATCAAAAGTTTTTTAATTTTATCTTTTTATTTGGGTTAAAATAACGTTTACGTGACAATAGATAGCTTTAGTAGCCAAAGAAAATCCACCCCTCTACCTCCCACACTCTTATCTTCATTACGATCCTTTCTTTCTCAGCACGCTGCACGTAAGTTCGGGCTTTCCCCGAAAAGCGGGACTGAGCCTGTCCCGCGCGGGACATTTAATTTTGATGAAAAAATCGGGACGTCACGCCAAAATCGGGACGTCTGGCAACGCTGATACAAATCTATTGTGTCTCGTTTTTTCCACGATTGAGGGATTAATCCATACCAATATTATAAATGCGAAAGTATGCCTTTCTGTCTGTTTGTTACTTCTCTACGCTTAAACCGCTGAACCGATTTTGAAGAAATGTTTAATGAAGCTATATTTTCAAGATCCGGGAAAGGACATAGGATACGTTTTATCCCGGAAAAAAGTCCCTCGCGATTAACGAATTTCAGCACGACTTGCGGGCAATATTTGTATGTAAATTACTTCAATTTCGATTTAAGAGGGTAGGCGGCACGTGTATTGTGATAGAGACAGACACAGTAAATTGAGGTTACGTATTACTCTTATTCCTCCTTCAAAATAGCGCCTATATAATTATTTTTTTTTAATATCTTCAGGAAGAGTGAGTCTATGCCTCTACGTTTTTATTTTCGCTTAAAGATGTTTTAAAATTGTAATGCATTCATTTTTTGTGAATTTTGAAGGGTCATATTTATTTATTAGTAAATTAAAAAAAAAAAACGAACATAGATGGATAGTTTTCACAGATCCCAATATTGTATAAAAAATAATTTGTCTAGACGCATCGCCCAGGGAGTAAATTGGAACGTTTGTATGGAAAAATGGTTTTAGCGTATGCTCTTAATCCTACAAAATTATTGTTAGTACAAAGTATTACTATTTGGTAACATATGTTGCTATGAAGTGGTTCGGCTTATCTTTAAACCGGTAGCTATCTTCAAATCGATTCAACGGTTATCTTTAAAGATTATATTTAACACGTTGCTACCACTGATAATTTTGAACTTGTCAGTTGTGCGAGCAAACGTTTCGAATCCGTCGAAAATTTGAATGTATGAACAGAAGACTGAATTCTTGGAAAGTCAGTAATAGATTATTCATAAGTAATGGTTCACATTATTCCAAAAAATTAGGTAATGTCTGGAATTAACTGACTATTCTTTTGTTATGTTTACTATACAGGGAAAAGTACTCGTTTACACGGAAATACATAATATTATCTACGCACTAAGGGGGGGAAATACATATTATAATATCAGGTATATTCTTCATAATATATTGTTCAGGCATTGAGATGTGTTCAGGTTATTTTTTTAGTAATTTAATTATTTCCTCAAGCAAAATGTTCTTGTAGTCGTTCGTTAAGATCAGTGTTTTTCAATCTGTGGGTCGCGAAGCCTTATAGATCAACTACGATAACATGGCGCGCCCCTCCAAATGACTGTTTCAATGTGTGTAGTCACATCCTTATGAAAGAGTTTGTATGTAGTAAGTATTCAACCAATCACAGTACACGTAATATTTCAGTTAATGACACTTATTACCAATATATTTTGTTGGTCAACTAATCATAACTAGCCTACCGTGCAAGACAACGCACTTCAAACGTTTTGACAACGCACTTCAAACGTTTTGAATTTTGGAGGGGCGCGCCATGTTATCGTAGTTGATCTCTACTCGCTTAATCGGGGGTCGCCGACAGAAAGAAAAAGTTGACGTATAATAGATAAATATACGAAACTAGAAAAAAAAAATATGATTACCTAACGTAGGTAGCCTTTTAATAAAATTATTTCTTTGGCTTTCTATGACTTGAGGGGGTCGCCAGTATATTTCAATCTGTAAATTGGTCGCGACTCGCGAAATAAATCAAAAAGATTGAAAAACACTGGTATAGGTTATAGTCTAATGTCTATAGAAAATATTTTTACGAATTACTGATGTTTTTTTTACTGTTTATGCCAGCAAGGACAAAAACATTTCCTGATGGTAAGTGTATTTGTTAGATAAGTACAAGTGGCTATGGTCGGAGCCACAAGAAGAAAAAACTTGTATCATAGTTTCCGCCATAGAGTAGGTAGTGCATGCACCTTGCATGTATGTGTTTATTTAGGTACTGTATGATATTATATTGTATTTCTGTGTTCGCAATTTTATATTTCATGCACTATCCTTGAAAGTTGTCCTTAATAATATTGTCATGCGAATGTGTGTCTGTCTGTTATCTCTTAATGTACCGCTGAACAGATTTAGTTGGTTATGATTTAAGTCCCGAAAAAGGACATAGGTTTTCTAAATCCCGGAAAAGGATTTGTACGGTTCAGCGTGATTTTCTCGTTCTTAACACCAAAGCCACAGTCTATTTTTAAGTACTTACTTATTATTAATTATAATAATCTACTTAAGTACTGTATAATATTTTTTCTCGAGTACCTACTTACTTACATTTTCGCCGCATGGTATGCCATATAATAAAATGCCTATTATGTATTTAATTATTATTATCAGTTAGAATTGTAACATTTTGTAGTGCTCGGTTGTAGTCCAGTGCCGTTATGGAAATCTCAACTTTATAGTGTGTGTTACGACGCTTACGACCCAATTTCCTTTGTACGCCAAATATAAAGACTCGTCAAAGAGTAACAAGAAATCAGAGGCGCAACAACAAGAAAGCTCCGATCACCGAATAACAGTAGCAAGTTCGAATCCTGACATTAGAAAGTCAGTTGAGGATCATATAACCGTAAAGCGTCTACCAGTCCCCTCGTCCGATAACGAGTTACGGTAGATAAGTAGTAACTAAAAAACTTAATTTGAAGTGCCTGCCCGAAATGTGCCAAGTGACAAGCCCCGCCTGCCAACATTTAAATAGAAAATAGTCAAAATTCTAATTATCTTGTTTACTACTTAAGTAAATTTTAACTTGCTACTAAATTTTGTATTTACATGCAATTAATAGTAACTTAAAATTTTATTTGTTTCCAATTTTTAAGACAGTTTTAATTGTTTCCAAAAACATCGATGTTTTAAAAATACCGATGTCTTTGGATCGATATTTATCGTACATCGATACTTTTGATTCGATGTTAGCGTCGATGTCAACATCGAAGTTTTTCTAATAACGATTATCCCATGGAGGCGATCATCCCTACTGCGAAATGCGACTGCTCACTGCAGTCTACGACTTCTTCGTAAACAGGGCCCGTACCATGAAACGGTTTTGAGACTCAAACAATCGTACGAGAATGTTGCGTCCTACTCAAACAAACGTGAAATGACGTTGTTAGAGCGACTCAGCATTCTCGTCCGATTGTTTGAGTCTCAAAACGGTTTCGTAGTACGCATACTGGTGTGAACCAACCGGCGCGACGCGGCGACCGGGCGGCGGGCACCGGCAATTTTTTTTTTTTTTTTCTTTCTTTGTTTCATTGTCATTTAAATTAAAAATGGACGTTGACAGCCCAGAAAACCGACTTCGGTCAATTGGAAGCAGTACTGAAAATATTTTTTTTGAAAATCAGGATAAAACCTCTATTTCCAGAACTTTTTATCCAGAAACCGATTTCATCCGTAACTTATAGACCGGGAGATGGTGACACAAAATTCAAATGCAGTACTGGTACAAATCGTTTTTCGGAAAAAAAAAATCACTCCTTTGCAGTGGTATGGCGGCCATTGGGAGCTGTCGGAAAAGTATGGCAAGGTGATTTTCGTGAATGGCTACTCGACGATGATTAGCTATGCAAACATTAGCCTGGTACAAATGGTTCAATTTTTTTATTTAAATTAATGCACTCGCGTCGCTAGGCTGTACCTTGTAAGCCACACCTGAGAAATATGGCATTACGCTACCGCCTACTTATTTTTTTTCGTCTAGGTATCTGAAAATACAAGCATTTTTGTGGAACAAATCGTTCGACACTCGTTATATTTTATCCGACGCGTTCGATTAACACCCTCGCGTTTGGGCCGCCAGTGCGAGCGCTATGACCATCATTTTCCGTTTTGCCTTTACGTAATTAGACCCCTGTAGAACCGCCAGCCTGGTACAAATGACCAAGAATTTTGTCTATTAGGCTTGACTTTAACTTACGAACATCTGAAGTTGCGGAAAGACCGAAAATACTACTCGTAATGTAATAGACTCGTAATTTAAACCATAATTATTAATTACCTATACATAATATTATATGGGCGAGACCGCCAAATTTTGCTGATTTTGCAATTATTTTTCTCCGCCCTTTGTATTTTAAAAAGTATTGTGTTTATCTTATGCTCGAAAACTGATTCTAACGAAGAAAACAAAGTACTCAAGCACGCATTAGAAATACCTATGAGATTTAGACGAATTCTTAAAAAGGCACTACTAAAGAGTAAAAGAGTTATCGTTTTTACCTTGGAAGTCGGTTTCAATTTTTTATTAAAAATTATAATTTCACTCTTTTTAGTTATCTACAAGATAAGTCTTTATGCGTAAATAACCACTACGAATGTTAACTATTCACAATATCATGTTACTGTAAGCGAAATTGTGGTAAATGCTTGCAGTTATCTAAGCGATGCTGCAATCCTTCACGTAGTGGTCTACTTCTTATCTGTGCCAAATAACATAAAAATTGCTCCAGTAGTTCGCAAGATAAACCCTTTCAAATAATTTCCCCCGTTTTTTCCACATTCTCCTATTAGTCTTAGCGTGATAAAATATAGCCTATGGCCCATTTATCACGGAAGGCTATACTTTCTCGATAAATGGGCTATCTAACTGAAAGAATTTTTCAAATCAGACCAGTGGTTCCTGGGATTAGCGCGTTCAAGTTAGCCCTTTCAAATAACTTTCCCCGTTTCTTCCACATTTTCCTCTATTTCTTCGCTCCTATTAGTCTTAGCGTGATAAAATATAGCCTATAACCATCCTCGATAAATGGGCTGTCTAACACTGAAAGAATCATCAAAGTCTGTTGCGTAGTTTTAAAGATTAAAGGGAACAAAGGGACATGAGGGAAAAAAAGCGACTTTGTTTTATAATAAGTATATAAGTCGCGCTGCTGCCGCGCTGCTCGCGACTTAATGTGAAGGCAGCCTTACTTAGTTAGATAATATATTTTGGTAATAGTAAGTAGTAGTTTCTCATATTTTTATTGAAGTATAGTCTATAGATGATAGTCGACCCGGCCTAAGGCCGCGTTTCCACTGAAGCGGAGCTGAGCGGAAAGGGGCTTAGCGGTGCCGAATTGACCAATCACCATGCTCGAAATCTTCGCTCCGCTTCGCTGTCATTCCGCTGGAATAGCACGATTGGTCAACTCGGGCACCGCTAAGCTCCTCTCCGCTCCGCTCCGCGTCAGTGGAAACGCGGCCTAAATCCTAACAATAGATTGAACTCTTTGATCTGCCTTTTGAGATTTTCAACCACTTTATGAAAAACAAGTTGAAGCCCGCAACTCCGTTGCGCAAAAATTAATTGATCGTGCGGAACCGTACAGTTCCGTAGTCAACAAGGAATTGTATTCGGGGTAAAAACTATCCTATGTCCTTCCTCGGGACTAAAAATATATCCATGCCAAATTTTAGCAAAATCGTTTCAGCGGTTTGAGCGTGAAGAAGTAACAGACAGGCAGACAGACGGATAGACAGACAGACACACTTTCGCATTTATAATATTAGTAAGCATGGATTTACTGTTTGTTTTTTACAAAGAACATTTTTTCAAAATGCAAAAAGTCGTCACAATAATTTGACCCTAGAATACATTGCTATACTGTGGTACAGTGTCGTTTGACAAACTGTTCAAACCGACATCAAACGGTTGCATCAAATACGTAACAAACCGTTTGACCGCCTCGGGGGCCCTTATCAGTTTCAAGGTCAAAGCAGCTATACAAACTGGTTGCGAGTTTTTGTTGTCGTCACAACTCACACACCTCCAAGATATTATGACAGAATTATGTCAGAGTAAGTGGGAGTTGTAAACATTGCGAGTAGCGCCATCTATGTTTTGTCCGCTCAAACACGTTTTTCGCACGCGGCCTTCCATCGGGCCTGTCACGTGCATTTATGTGTGCTGTTTTATCCACATGATCTGTTTCGACCAATCAGCTGCGTTGATGTTTTACCGACGCGCTACTGCCAATCTCAGATATTATTATTATCTATTAGCGCGGGCGCACACTTCAGTCATCATCAGTTGGATTTCGGAATGAGTCTGCAGAACACTATTTTTATTTCCAAAATATTATGCTTCAAGTTAAGTATTTTAGATTATTAACCTATCAAGCCCCATTTAAGATCACCGGTGATCGCGACAACAGCAGTAGAATAACAATAGATTTACAAGAATCCGCGATCGAAGGAGTTTGATTTATCCAAGTGTGTAGTAGAAGGAATATTATGTCTTACTATGACGATAAATACGACTTTTTAACCGACTTCCAAAAAGGAGGAGGTTATACGTTCGTCTGTTTATATGTATGTATATATATATATTTATGTTATATATATATATATATATATATATATATATATATATATATATATATATATATATATATATATATATATGTTATATATATATAACATAAATATATATATAGGGATTTTGGATATGAGGATTTTGGCTTTATTTAAACTACTCCAAGCAAATCCTACATTATTTGTGCTGAACATAGGCTAAATTGTATTTTGGAAAAAATAGGATTTCGTAAGATATTTGGGTTTTTCGGACGCCAGGTGAAAAAATCAACCAGAAATTTACTTATTTTGCGTACGCTGCCGAAACTATAAAAGATAGAACCATAAAATCTTCTAAGTATTGTAGATATTATAAATATCTACAAAAAAGTCCGCGACACACTATACTTATCTATGTCGAGTGAGGCACAATAACCATTTTTTTATTTAAAAATCTTGAATTTTTTGGACAACTATTAAACGCGTTTATTTTACTCATGCCATTTATCCTTATCAAAATAAATTATTTCATCACTAAGTACAGTTTATGTAGATAAAATTCGGTCTTTGAATGATTAAAATTGGACGTTTGGTTTTGAAATTATGGCGAAATTAAAATATTACGATAGTGGGCGTCACCAAGCGGGATGCGCTTGCGGGAAGACAATCTGTGCAGTGTGCACTGTTATACACCCTTCGGATAATGACTGCGTCCGCGTCGTCGATGTCAGTGTCGGAGTCTGTGAATTGACCTGGGAATCATTTTGCTGACCGAGTCTTTCCTTAGTAGGCTTTTTGCAGCCGTAACCAACATCCACGCGGGCAGAGCCGCAGGCGACCGCTAGTAATATGTACAACTCTAAGGTGGGATTTCACCAAATACACATAAAACTTAGCTTTATAAAACTTAGTTTCCATAGAACGCGTTCATTCTGCGACGTAAATCTCGTTTTGTTTCGATTGGATTTCACTACCTTCTTTTGATCGCGATTATTAAATCTAAGTTTACGTGACGTCACGCAATTATTTTACATGTTTTCAGTATTATAAAGCCTTTTCACGTTAATTTAACTTCAAAATAGAAAGAAACAATACATAAACTTACAAACGCATGTGTCAAAACTGTCATATTGACATTTCTTTTGTATATGTTTTTCGTTCCGCCATGACAGGGCTTGAACGGGTTTTATGACGTTGAACTTCGGACTTTGGGCGTTCAGAAGATAAAACTCGGATTTGCTGTAAACGCGTTCCGTTTACGCCGGTGAAATGCATTTCGATGTTATAATCGCGTTTATACGTTTTGAGCCGGTTCAGCGGGGTGATGCACTAAGCGATTCCGCGTGGAATCTTCCCGCTGGCGGAAACTATTTCACTTTCAAGCAAATGACAAGTGAATACTTTCCGATTTTGCTGTCATTTTGACAGTAGTGACATTTCTTTTGTATGAGTGAAATAGTTTCCGCCACGGATTCGAAAAGATCTCACCGCGGATGGGAGTTTGACATCCGACGGCGGGAAATTATCCGAGGATTAGAGTCGTTTTCGCGGAATGTTCCCGCCACCTCCGAGACTCGTGAAATCTTTTCACTTCGAGAACCGTGTCATGGCGGATATTGTTAGATGAAATTATTTAATGATAAGAATAAAACAAAGCAATTATTAATACTTAGTTAGTCGTGTCTTGTTTAAAATATTAAATAAATGTCGTACTGTAATAATTATGTGTTCAATCTTTAGGAAGTGTTCATTGAACAATAAATATTTTTATTCATAAATGCAGTAGGTATATGTATTAATATTCGGTACTTAAAGATTTAGAAATAAGTATGATAATTTTTAAATTTTGTATTAATCCTTCAATCGGGGATTCTTGGAAATGATATTGTATTCAATTGTTGTCGCGGTCACCGGTGTCCTTATGGGGCTTGAAGGATTAATACTTATGTATTATGTTAAACCATTATTGTGCTTTTACAATAATTTTAAATAGTTATTTAAGTATATAATATCATTATAATTCCAAGGTCATACTCACCACACTGGAACTTCCATAGTATATCTAATAAAAACTAATATTAAATGAAAAACAAATTTAAAACAAAAGAAACTTATATAAAATTTAAAGTAAATTAATAAGTTTATTTTACACATAAGTAAAAGGTATTCTCACACAACAAGATTTACCGATTTATTAATTTATTAAAGTACTCTGTGATTTATCGGAACTCAACACACGATTTACAGATTTGACAGATTGTCATTGTCACTCGGCAGTCGGCACATAAACAATATTTTTTTATTTTAATTCCACTCAAGCCCCAAGCGGCAGTCGGCAGCCGCGCTATTTGTAGGTACTTTGTACTGCGCGGTACGCCATTCACTCAAGACTCAAGCCCCAAGCGGCAGCCGGTTACCGCGCTGTTTTATTCAATTATTAAACATATTTCGCTGACTTACAGACTACTATTGTATAATCCTTCCATCGGGGATTCTTAGAAATGCTATTGTATACTATTGTTGTCGCGGTCACCTGTGTCCTTATGGGGCTTGACGGAATAAAGAACATAGATAATACAGTATATATACTGAGAATAAAGAAGTTTCATTAGACGTACGATCCTTGATATATTGGCTACATTCTGAATGAAAAATACTACAATATAGACTATGGGCGATTAGTATATTTTCGGCTATTGTGCGTTATTTAGTGTGTTGCTATAACGTGTACTTTTTCGAAGTTTTTTTAACTGGATTTCACGAATGTAAGTAGTGTTTTGTATTTTTTTTAATGATTAGCGATATGCCGTAGCACTTATTGTCAAAAAAAAACTAGTGTCAATTATTCTCTTTGGTTTCGGATTCATTCCCGCGGCGGAAAGTTTGTGAATCGCTGTAATACTGACAGAATATGAGATCTTTTCACGTGAAAACTTTCCGACGATCGTGAATCAGGCAGCAGAGTGCTTTGAACGCGTTCCATTTCTTTGGTGAAATCGCCCCTAAGACAACAAGCTATAATATTATAGCCTTGTCGTCTTATACTATGTACCTAACTAAAAAGGGTAAAATTATTATTTTTTAACAAAAAATTAAAACCGACTTCCAAGATAAAAACAAAAGTAATACTTATTCTTAATCTAAAAAGAATCAAATAATTCTTATTCCTTATTATAGTGGCGTCTTCAGACTTCGCCTAAACCTCGACTATTTCTGTACTCGATCTTCATGCTTTTGAAGTCGGTACCAGCTTACCTTAGCGTAATTGCTATGTCAAGGATCTCAGAACTTTTCCGGGCTGGTACCGACTTCAAAAGTACGAAGATTGAGTACAGAAATAGTTGAGGTTTAGGCGAAGTCTGAAGATGCCACTATAATAAGGAATAAGAATTATTTGATTATTTTTAGATTAAGAATAAGTATTACTTTTGTTTTTATCTTATAAGTCGGTTTTAATTAATAGTTGGCCTTCAAAGGAATGTGGCCTTATATGGTGCATGGTCGTTATAATCTATACTAATATTATAATTCTGCAGAGTTTGTTTGTTTGTTTGAACGCGCTAATCTCAGGAACTACTGGTCCGATTTGAAAAATTATTTTACTGTTGGATAGCCCATTTATCGATGAAGGCTATAGGCTATATTTTATCACGCTAAGACTAATAGGAGCGAAGAAATAGAGGAAAATGTGGAAAAAACGGCGGAAATTATATGAAAGGGCTTATTTGAACGCGCTAATCTCAGGAACTACTGGTCCGATTTGAAAAATTCTTTCATTGTTAGATAGCCCAGTTATTGAAAAAGGCTATAAGCAATATTTTATCACCCTAAAAATAATTTAAGCGAAGAAATAGAGGAAAACGTGGAAAAAACGGGGGAAATTATATGAAAAGGCTTATTTGAACGCGCCAATCTCAGGAACTACTGGCCCGATTTGAAAAATTCTTTAAGTATTAGATAGCCTATATATTGAGAAAGGCTATAGGCTATACTTTATTGCGCTAAAACTAATAGCAGCAAAGAAATATAGGAAAGTGTGGAAAAAACGGGAGAAATTATTTGAAATGGCTTATTTGAACGCGTTAATCTCAGGAACTACTGGTCCGATTTGAAAAATTCAGTCAATGTTAGATAGCCTTTTTACCGAGAAAGGCTATAGGCTATATTTTATTGCGCTAAGACTAATAGGAGCAAATAAATAGAGGAAAGTGTGGAAAAAACGGGGGAAATTATTTGAAAGGGCTTATTTGAACGTACTGGAGCAATTTTCATGTTAACTGGCACACATAAAGAATATACCACGTGAAAGGAAATAGGTTTCTTTTTTTGTGGAAAAATTTACGGTTTCCGTTACATTCCTAAATTAGGCGGGCGAAGCCGCGCGTAACATCTATCATTATCATAAAAGTATATTGTCCCACACAATAACTTTTATGATTTGCGCATTAACTATTCAATCGATGTACGGGAACAACTATAAATTAATAAGTTCACGAGGACGAAGTCGCGGGCAACAGCTAGTATAATATAACTAGCGACCCGCCCCGGCGTCGCACGGGCATAAAACATATAGCCATTGAAAAAATGATTAAAATCGATAGCCTATTATCCTTCACGTGATCTACTTCTTATCTGTGCCAAATAACATAAAAATTGCTCCAGTAGTTCGCGAGATAAGCCCTTTCAAATAATTTCCCCCGCTTTTTCCACATTCTCCTATTTAGTCTTAGCGTGATAAAATATAGCCTATAGCTTTCCTCAATAAATGGGCTATCTAACACTGAAATATTTTTTTAAATCGGACCAGTCGTTCCTGAGATTAGCGCGTTCAATTTAGTCCTTTCAAATAATTTTCCACGTTTTTTTCACATTTTCCTCTATTTCTTCGCTCCTATTAATCTTTCCGACCTTTCCTCGATAAATGAGTTTTCTAACACTGAAAGAATCATCAAAATACATTGCGTAGTTTTAAAGATTAAAGGGGACAAAGGGACGTGACTTGACATGAAGGAAACAAAAGCGACTTTGTTTTATAATATGTATCTAAGATAATATAAGTAATATAATATAATAATATCTATGGACGCTTCACACCACGTCAATCTGGCCCCGTGTTATGTACCTGAAGGACTTGTGTTACGGGTACCTACCAGACAACGGAAATATACTTAATACTTTTATACTATACATATATTTAAGATTTTTATTAAATCATAGGTACACATATTATTTTAATACACACTCACGACCCAGGAACATTGAAAAACCTTTTGTTCCGCCGGCGGGATTCGAACCCGCGACCCCCGGCTTGAGCTGCCACACAATCTACCCATTGAGCCACCAGAGGTCGTCATTATTGTAAAAACTTATCTATCTACCTGATAATTATTTGTATGACTCCTAACAAATAGTAATAAGATACGTAGAATATACGCTTACTAAGTAAGTAACTAAAAAGAGTAAAATTATTATTTTTAACAAAAAATTAAAACCGACTTCCAAGGTAAAAACAATAATAACATCCTTATAATATGAACTAAAAAGTTTTTTTATCTAATAGTGCCTTTTTCCGAATTCGGCTAAACCTCAACTATTTCTGTACTCAATCAAACTCAATCAAAAAATCAAAGCGATAAATCGATCTAGCTAGGAATCATTTTTAGAAAATGTCATTGTATTCGTGTTTTAACGAATACCGAGCAAAGCTCGGTCAAATAGCTAGTTCTAAATAAATTGCTCTCGTCTTGATGTGAAACTTTGACACTTGCCTTAATACCTATCATTGCTTTTCTTTTAAATTACTTTTATTTTTATTATTTTTTAACATTTTTTGTGCATTTATTTACAGATTTCCTAAGTCACGGGGCTAGTTTCAACAAAAAATACGGTCAGTAAAAAAACATTTTTACAAACTAATACAACTAACTCTATTGTCTAACTTTCTTTCATCCTACTTCTCTATACTTTAGGGGAAACTGGGGACACTTGATCCCCCATTTTGATTTTATGATCTCTTGAGAAATATAACACGTGTTTAGACTAAACGTTGCATAATTTAACCAAGTAATATCTGTGTATTGGTAATTAGGATTAGACTATATTTTTAAAAGTTATTTAAAAAAAAAGTGGTAAAACAGGTTTACACAAGTGTCCCGTATGTAAAGTAGGAATAGTTATTTTCTCTCCAAGAATAATTTTAAAAAATTAAGCCAACTTAAGGAACTAATTAAGGAATAACCGTTCATAATCAGTAATAATCCTTCAGACCCCGCGCGAGCACCGGTGATCGCGACAACAATAGAATACAATAGCAATTCCTGGAAATTCCGACTGAAGTATTAAGATGTTTTTTTTACTTTTGTAACAGTAGCGGATCATGTCTCTCATCTAAGGAAGAAATCCATACAAAAAATAGGATCAAATCTCCCGTAATAAAATTTACCAAGTCTCCTTTGTAGTGTCAGGTTAGCAATATAATATATAAGAAACGTCATTTTTCAATCAAAATGCATAGCTAATCAAATATCTTACATAATTATACTGTTTCTTTTGCAAATACATACTTTTTTGTAATAAATAAAAGCCTGTAAATACTCATCAAAATGAGTTTGCGCCGCCATAGAATCTTAAAAGACCTGTCACTTTGAAACGTAAAATAGTTGATACATCCAACTTTGAAAAATTATGGAGTGTAAACACTGATCTCCATTATACAATTAAGGTCAGTGAGTGTAAAAGTTTTCTTGTACCATAAACTAAAAGTGTTGCTAGCATTAATGACCATTGCTTTGGTAGAATTTCCGTAAATTGAGTGTACCGTGTGTTCCACAGGTGACAGGGATCTATAAGTGTTCCCAGTTTCCGCTACGTTGCTTTAATTAAAACTTTTTAACATAATATTTATTTTATTTACAGTACAATAAAGTAATGGACAAACATTGACTAATGAGTAATGAGTGATCATAATAGGCTTAATTTAATCATTATCTTTTATTTTTAAATACTATCTATGTCCCGGTAAACTTCGTGTCACTTACCTATAAACCTTCCTTGGACTTCCACGATCATTTTAAGACTAAAATTAGTCAAATCGGTCCAGCAGTTATTGAGTTATAGGGTTACTAACACAATTGAAAATCCATTTTTATATAGATTCTATAGTCTAAGAGTCTATTATATATAAAATTATTTCTTTGGTTAATTTTTAATACTTATTTATTATAATAATAATTTTAAACTGTACTAAAATCTTTCTACTGTGCCATTTGATAAACTTCTTTTATACGTATCTCTAGAGTCTACACTCTAGACTCTAGAGTCTAGATAATATGCTTTCTAATGTACTTACCTATAATACCTGAGTATTTTCCTACCATGATTCATAATTTGTAAAATTAACGTTAAAATATTATTATTTCTGTATTTTAATTCTTAAGTTTTACGATGTCTGCATTATTTTCATTTTACTTGCAATGCGAATTTCATTTGCCAGAACATTTTTTACATAATATTAATATTATTTCTTTCAAGAAAATATTAATCTTATATATAAAATTCTCGTGTCACAATGTTAGTCCACGAACTCCTCCGAAACGGCTTTACTGATTTTTATCAAATTTTATATGCATATTCAGTAGATCTGAGAATCGGCTACTCGGTACATTATATATTGATAAGTGCATTTTTTGAATAAAATAATAGTAAATTATTACAACCTGAGACTGACGGCGACCATTGTTTGTGCGACGGGATAGCGATCGACGTTGCCATGGTGACAACAAATTATTTAGTCACTTCAATAAAACAATATGGCAAATATATTATGGTAAAGCAACGTTTGCCGGGACAGCTAGTAATTCTATATTATTTAAATTTTAAATTAATATACGCACTCTAGTGAGTAAACTTGGAACTAACTGAACGAGTAGACTTCAACGTTTCATTTTAGTTTACCTTGTGCATCAGAGATGGTGCTAAGCTATTCTAACGCCTCGCAAAAATTTTGACACAATATTAATTTTACTTTTCTTTGATAGTTATTTTTTACTTGGTCACTTTATAATTATTTTTTTTTTGAGAACAAAAAAGCTCTGATACCCTAAACTTGTTTACCAAAAGGATAGGTAGGTAGGTAGGTAGTAAGTAAGTATTGCAATTTTATGCCCGTATAAATAGTACTCAAGATGCATCTCGGTCTCAAGACACGGTTCAGGCTCTGTGATTGGTTGGCTGTCAAAATTTGGACCAATCACAGAGCCGAACCGCATCTTGAGACCGGGTCGTATCTTAAGTACTGACTATTTATACGGGCATAAAATTGCAATACTTACTTACTACCTACCTACCAGCTATTTTAGTCACGGCTATACTTCAAATTGTAATCGAACGCCAAATATAGTAAATGATCACCAAATCCTTGCGAGCAAATCAATGCGATTATATAATAACTAAATCCAAATAAATCACTACGATTGACAAAAAATGCAAGCATATTATAAATAATAATATAATTAAGTAAGTAACAAAGAAGTATTAGGTATAACTCCATATTATTGTTATGTTCAGCAGTTTGGACCTGAAGAGATAGGAGACGGACACGTACCCATTCCAATTTAAAATATTAGCATGGAATATGGATGATGAGAGTTTTACACACTAATATTATAAATGCGAAAGTGTGTCTGTCTGTCTCTCTGTCTGTCTGTCTGTGTGTAACCTCTTCACGCCCAAACCACTGAACTGATTTCACTGAAATTTGGTATGGAGATACTTATACTGAGTCCAGAAGCGTATCGCGTCTTGGCGGGGCCCCGTATTACATTTTTTTTGGAGGCCCTTAGGAAAGTTAAAACTTCTCACAAAAAAGTACGGTATAGGGTGACTGCTGCTCTCACGCTTTATGCAGGTAACCAAGGAATAGCTTTTTTTAACTTTTTCATTTTAGAACATAGAATTTAAAAAATTAGGATTAAGAAAGTTTTTATTAATTTTTGCATATGCACATAGGGGGCGCCCATGGCCCCGTATATTTGATACGGCGGTAACTACGCCCCTGAGTCTGAGTCCCGTTGTCTGTTATTATAATCAAAATTAAATAACGAGATGTAAAGCTTAAAACAAACCTAAGCGTCAGTGACAGGGGGACGCGGTACGCGATACGGGAGCGTCTGCAACGCGAAACTGGCCGTGCACACCTGCGCGACTACGGTGCGAACCGTCAAACGTTAATATCATGACACAATCTATCAAAACGTATACAAATCAAAAAATCATAAACTAAAGAGTTGTAGAAAATAATATAAAAAAGGTTTTAAAAAAGAAGTCTAGATAAGTACACTTCAAAACACGCGTCTGACAACTTGACGCGCACGTTCCGCTTGCCGACGCGAACATCCCGCGTCGCGGTCGTGGTGTGCACAGCGCCATAAGATTACATGGGCAGCGTCCGCCGCGCGGTAGACGCTACCGCTTCGCAGTCGCTTTGGTCGCGTAGGTTTGTGCAATCCTTAATTCTTTTGTTTCTCATTTTAAAATTAAAACGTAGTTAAAATTTGCTTTTTATTATTGTACCGTGGTTTGGTCCCGTACAGAGTAAAAGACAAGTTAGGTTCAATAGGTTTATTGAATCCTTAACTTATGTTAAAATGGTTACTGGTAAAGAGAGCACGCGAACCGATTGGAGGCTTGATGCAAACTGGTTAATTACAGTAAATTATAGTATAATAACGCGTGGCGGCGTATACGCTGACAGTGCGAAACGTGATGTACTGTCGACAAACTGTTGACCGTACAATTATGTATTATTTTCCGGTTAGCAATGATTTTTTTGGTTTATTTTTTTATAATGGGATAACATAATGAAAATACTTTGGTTATAAATTTACATTAAAATGCTAGTATGATGTCGGTGATCATTTCATGATATCGGCAAACCAAGGTAAGCTTGGCAACATTTACATGAGATGTTTTTGGTGGGATTTCAGTTATTTTTGTAGGTACTCATTAATAGTTTTTTTAGTTATGGTGTCTACTGTCTACAGACGGACGAACCCGGTACGAAGTGAAGATAGGCGTAGGCGAATTTGACAGCTGTCAAACTCGTATGCAGGTACTTCACTTGGTACGAATTTGACAGTTTTGACGGTTCGCCGCGAACCGTCAAATTTGACACGCTGGCTTAAATTGGCAGCACGCCAATTTAACAAATATCTGCCTGTATATAAGGAAAAATATTTATTGTATTAAATTTAACGCAAAACTTAACATTACTAACGGCTCCTGTTTTTACTTTTAAAATAATGGGGTTAATTATTCTTCTTGAATAGTTAATTAATATTTTCGATCCAGCTCTAATGCGACCAAAATTTTAATTGTTAACTTATTTTTTGACATACCTAATTTAAAGTAAAAAAGTCTTGACAGTAACAATTGTAACTCGTATTCGACAAAATAACTATTACGGTGACAATATTCACACACCTATGTAATGATATGATGTGCATGTACCAATGATAAACTATAAACCATCTCTGTAAAACCACATCAAGTGAATAAATGATTATTATTATTATTATTATTATAAGGATATTTTCAACGATAATAATTAAAACCACTTCTAGATACAAGTTACAACGATGTTACAACCGATATATTCTCAAAAATAAAATTCAAAATAATATGTAATGGACAGCATCAAAATCCTCTCTACTTCTCACAAAAACATTTTTGTCCTTAAGAGTCCGTATACGAAATTTTGCCGATTTCGCTCATTTAACAGACGTGATTTAACAGTTAAAATACAGTATTTCTATAAGTTTTAATGCACAACATGTAAGATCATTTCAATTATAATATAGTGTTGGAGCTAGATTTTTTATTTTTTTAAGTATCTTTAAATAATCCAACTCAAACCCGCGACAGTTTTGTGATTTTTGCTGTAAAAGGTTTAGAATATCACCTTTTTATGGATTGTATTGACGTCTTAACGGTATGAAAAAAATACAATGTACTGTTGAGAAAGTCGTCTATAAAGTGTTGGAATTACTTTTTACCACTTCAATATAAAAAACCCTTTAAAAACAGAAAACCTCTATCTGCCCGCTAACTTGGCGATCGTCCTTTTTCACTTGGCATATGAAAGACGGGCGTGAGAATGAAGAGAGCAGTAGAAAAGAGAGGACGGGCTCTTAATCTGTGATTTTTGTATCACGCCAGCGGCCGGAGTTATACAAATACAGTGTGGCCAAAATATTTATTTCAGAATTGGTAACACTTTATGAAAATGAAGCTTTTGGGCATTTGGAACTCTATTGCAATGCAATAGAGTTTAAAATCCGAAAACAATTTTACAAATGTCATTCCGGTTTGACGGACGAGGTAAGTGTAGTGTGTAGCGGGACGACGAACCGTCAAAACTGTCAAATTTGTCTCTCACGGACGGACCGCATCCCTGAGAGACGCGGTCTGCAGACCGGGTTCGCGCAATCTGTAGAAGCCATTACTGTCCACAGTCCCATGTAAACTTTCATGTCCTAATTCATAAAATTGGTGAAAGTCTCATAATACAAGCTTCCCTCCCTTCCATTTTAGGGAATGGTAGGGAGCGAAAGTTATAAGTTTATGAATTTTCTTTATTGGTTGTATACTAAACAGCTTTCTAGCATAAAATTTAGTTTGTTATTATTTTTAGCAATATTCCGCGAAAAAAAACTTCCACCTTTAAGTAAATGAGTGAGTGCACGCATAGGCATGCGTACAGCACCTCCCTCCTCCCACACTGCCTATGCGTACACTCGCATGCAAGAACTTGCAAACACCACCACCACACAAGCAATAATGTTGGCAAATCCGTGCAAGGCCCCTCACCACCATGCAGGTTGAAAACCTCTAAAAAGCTTTCTAGCACTTCAGGAAGTTGCCAAACATTTTGATGATCATCAGTGTGTCAGTGACGAAATTAGTGAGTTTTAGATACTTATCAATAAAATATAAATTATCAGAGCTATTCAATCGAGACTTTGTATATTTAATAAGTATATTATTGACATCATATCTTGAGAATATAAATTTCAAAAAAAAAAAAAAAACAACTCTATGAGGGTTCAAAAAAACGGGACCCTATTACTAAGACTTCGATGTCTGTCCGTCTGTCTGTCCGTCTGTCTGTCCGTCTGTCTGTCCGTCTGTCTGTCCGTCTGTCTGTCCGTCTGTCTGTCCGTCTGTCTGTTCGTCTGTCTGTCCGTCTGTCTGTCCGTCTGTCTGTCCGTCTGTCTGTCCGTCTGTCTGTCCGTCTGTCTGTCCGTCTGTCTGTCTCCAGGCTACAGCCTGGATAGCGGTTCTTGAGATACATCTCAAGAACAGCTATAGCTAGACTTCTGAAATTTTCACAGATTGTGTATATCTGTTGCCGCTATAACAACAAATACTAAAAACAAAATAAATAAAATATTTAAGGGGGGCTCCCATACAACACACGTAATTTTTTTGCTATATTTTGCTCTATATTAATAATGGCAACCGATAGGCACTTGAAATATTCACAAAATACTCAATTGTGTTTACACTTTAATAATTGATGGTAAAATTAAAATAAACTAAAAGGTTAAGGGGGGCTCCCATATAAAAACACAATTTTTCGGCTATTTTTGCTCTATAATGGTACGGAACTCTTCGTGCGCGAGTCCACTCGCACTTGGCCGATTTTTTCCATTTTAACAAATTATTGCACTCAATACGTATTGACTACTGGACGAGAGTTTTGGCGGGCATGTGAAAGAGTGCTGTTGTGTTTTTGTATTATTTTCCTAAAATTGTGTTAGCTGGGTTTTTAATGTGTAATATTGGTAGAATATTAACCATTATATATTCGTGTTCATGCACAAGTGTAGGAAAGTGATGTAATATCCAGAAACGTGCTATTTTGTGTTCCCTCCAAAACTCCATCGAAAGTTTCAGTAAAGCGTCTACCACTTTACTGAATCGACCGACTTGACTCCTTGACTGTATTGACTTTTACTTAGACTTTGACTAGACTTTAGACCTGACGATACATGAAAACGATGATGAAAATTATAATAGGAGGAATATGGTTTTCCCGCCATATTCCTTACCTTTTTACCTTGTCTGTGGCACAACATACACATCCTTTGTGTCAAGTTGCCAAAAAAGAAGAAAAAGAAAGAAAGACTACTGGACATAGGTAAAAATCGTGCTCAAAGATTCCGTTACATACATATTTACATAAAGCCCAAGCTTATGAAGGCGAGTTAAAAACTCGAATTGATTACGACAAAATATTATGTACCGCAGTATGTGTAATGCAGACGTCAAACCACCATTTTAAGTTTTTTATTTTTTTACTATCTGTCAAATTTTTTTTCTCTCTCTCTTTTCACAGTTAAAGACAACAACACCTGTACTCGGTCTGTAGATTGTAATAATTTGTAATTAATTGTTGTATTAATTAGTTAATTGGTTCCTGTCACTTTTATTATTGGTTTTTTTGTTTTTTTTTTTTCCGTAAATCTTGTGTTTAGTTTAGTAGCGTTGTGAAGCCACTCATTGGCCTCCGCAGAATATCAGTGCAGCGGGCTTGCTTGCTGCGTTTGCTGAGCTGGGGCCAATTTTTGGCGTCACACAACATTAAATAGTATATTAATTTTGATATTATAGGCGAACTGTACTACTGACTTATATTATAATGTATTGTGTGATGCTAAAAATAAATCCATTATTATTATTATTATTATTATTATTACCAGTTCAATAACACGTTGATATTAATTAATATTTAATAACAACGTGTTGCTTATTAATTAATCAGAATAAAGCGTAGGCCGGGCTAGCGCGTAGGCATGGCTCGTAGAGGCGCTACGCGCGTAGCGACGGCCGTAGCCGTAGCCTGCAGTAGCCCTTACTTTAAGTAGAGATCAACTACGATAACATGGCGCGCCCCTCCAAATGATTGTTTCAATGTGTGTAGTCACATCCTTATGAAAGAGTTTGTATGTAGTAAGTATTCAACCAATCACAGTACACGTAATATTTCAGTTAAGGCTGCTCTTTTGAAAAAAGCGTGCAGATGAAACAACTTTTCATCGGCATTAACAGAGAAATTATATCTGAAAAAAATAGTTAGTAATCTACATGATATGATACGTAATTTAGTTTTGCCATATTTTTTCTATCGGTATCACATAATAAAGAAATAAAAAACCAAATCACCTCCAAATCGTTGAATAAAACCATTTTACTCCTTCATTATTTATCAAAAGAATATATAAAAAATATCTACTGCTTTGTAATACATAAGTTAATAATTTGGTTTTTTTACTTTTTTGAAATATGTATTATATTAAGCCTTAAAAAGTTTTTTTCTCCTATTTCGCCCTATCATGGACGCGGCGAGCGTCGTAACCGCCACCGTACAAGGCGCGCTGTTATGAATGTTATTTTAATGTCATTTACGTCGATATTCGCACTGACAGACGATCGACCTGCTAATTTAGGGAGAGAGGGCCCTTAATGTCACTTATTACCAATATTTGTTGGTCAACTAATCATAACTAGCCTACCGCGCAAGACAACGTTTTGACAACGCACTTCAAACGTTTTGAATTTTGGAGGGGCGCGCCATGTTATCGTAGTTGATCTCTACCCCGCAAACGATCAAATTGTTTGTCAAATTTTACGTGCTTGTCAAACAGTTTGATAGTGTACAGCTTTGTTTGAAGCGTTTGTCAAACAAACTACGCGTTTGACCTGTTTGAAGAAGAATTTGCGTAGCGTTTGACAAACGTGTTTGAACGTGTTCCGCTGTGTTTGTCAAACAAAATCTCATGATCTCAAACCGATTCTAGCTAATTGTTTGACAAACGTGTTTGATGCACGTTTGATCGTCTGCGCTGCGATTAACGTTTTCATCAAACGATGAAAACGTAAATTACATCAAACATTTTTGTCAAACAAATTTGATCGTTTGTAGTACCCCGTACTTTAGGGCTCTTTTACAGTTTTTTTATTAGTTGGCACGTCGAATGTTGTTTTGCCGCAAAAAATATTGAGAAAAATAAATGATGATTTTTAAAACGGCATATAAGCAAACTTAATCAGTCAGCGACTTTGCGGAGAAGTTTGACAATAAACACCGCGACAAAATGTTATATGCATGAAGTAAAAATTGATAAATTAATATCTGTTTACATAAGACCGTCACAAAGGTTCTATGGGGCCAGGGCCGCACGGAGATTTTATGGTACCCTGGGCTAACTATTAGGATCATTTGTGCCGCCAACTAAACGTAAACTTGAATGAAATTGAACGGCTTTGATTGGTCTTGGAATCGCAAGTCACACGACTCGTTTAATTTAATAAAATTATTTTCGTACTATCGTCCATTTTTGATTCCACTTAGTTGGGCCCCTGAATTTCCGGGGCCTTAGGCTGACCCCAAAAAAGCTCAATGGTAGATCCGGTCCCGTAGGGGCGGCACATTCTGTGAACGTTTGTTACTTCTTCACGCAAAAAACACTCAACCGATTTCTATTGAATATTGCAGAGTAAGCTTGGAAACTCTTAGGCTACTTTTTGTTCTGAACAACTGCAGTGTTATATTCTATAGGATACTAGAGGCCTTTTTTTATTAAATAAGGGGGCAAACGAGCAAACGGGTCACCTGGGTAAGCAACTACCGTCGCCCATGGACACTCGCAACATCAGAAGAGCTGCAGGTATGTATGTATGTATGTTTTTATGTTTGTGCACGCATATCTTCGGAACTACAAGTCCGATCTAAATGATTCTTTTTTTATTGTATACTAGGTATTGTTCAACTTAGGGAATACTGCAAGTTTCATCAAAATCGGTTCAGTAGTTTTTGAGATAAGGGAATTTTAATTCTCAATTACGTACAATTTTACAAAAACTCGGCAGTTCTGGAAATATTACATACATACGCGTCGAATTGATAACCCCCTTTTTTAAGTCGGTTAAAATACTTTCATTCTAAAAAAATGTTTATGAAAAAATATCTATAATATACTACGAATAAAAACTAATAATATAGATATTTTCTCACAAACATTTTATTAGAATTAAATTAAATTAAAGGCTAAAAGATCGACGTAATAGATAAAATATTATAATATATATAGCCTTTAGGGTCAGTTCAGACCCCAACGCGACGTGTAGGTTAGCATATCTAGGAGTATGACATAAAATGTATGGAATTTGGTCTAAATGTCCACCAGTAACAAGATCTAATATAGTAAAATTACTTTTTTTTTTAAGAAGGCAGGTCGCTATAGCCATGATGTCACTGCGACCCTTGAGGATCTATTGTGACTCCTTCGCACTAGAGAATCATCCCCAACCCAATACTGCTCATAAGTTGAACGATATGGTTGGGGTTGGTGCCACGAATTTCCTCTGTGGATGAGTATTTGTGGCGGCCAAGGTGCCTGTTCCTGCTCTGTAGTAGAGCAGGACAGTCGAGGAGAAGGTTAATAGGTGTTTCATCCTCCTCCTCACAGAATCTGCAAGTCATTATGCTACAAATACCCATTCTGTTTAGGTGTTTGTTGAGCTTGCAGTGCCCAGTTAGGCTTCTGGTAAGGATTCTTAATTGGTTCCTACCCAAGGTGAGCACTAATTCTGATAGTTTCTTGTTGAAGCCAGGAATTAGTGCCTTGGAGTGTTCAAGGCCAAGGGTCTCAGCCCATTGCTTCCTGCATAGTCTGTGATCCCATTCCTTTAGCACTTGTTTTGTGGTTTATTATTTTGGGAGTTATACCACAGACTGGTTCTGGGCCATATATGAGACTCTCGGCCCCAAGCCGATCGATATCAATATTTTCACTCAAAAAAATATTTTTCTCACCTCTGGGCGGAAAACGTCAACTTTCTTCCCGCTGCGCTTACCGATATTGCCGTTTTCCGCCTCCGTCGATGAGAAAAACAGTATACGCACCATGGGCAGTAAATAAGAAAGCATCAGATCACATGTTTGTTGACCTCGGCTTTACCTCGGCCAACAATTACATGTGATCTGAGACATTTCTTATTTTCCTGCCCTATGTAATGTACTATTTCACTGACAGCTTATTTTTATTTTGTCTCATGCTACGCGTCGCCTTGCGCTTTAAATTGATCCTTACGATTTATCTTACGGCAAGGGTTAAATTAATCCCACGTTGTAGCTGAGGGTTAAACCATCATAATATTATTATCACAGATAACATATTACACCACTGCGGCTTCAAGACTTGTATTACCTACGTCACAACGTAAGTACGTACTCGTGCAAGATTTTTAAAATGTATATATCTACTCTACTATTATAAAGAGGAAATATTTTTTGTGTATGTTTGTAATGATTAAACTCAAAAACTGATATGTCGATTTCAGAAATTGTTTCACTAGCTACATTCACCTCGAGTAAGGGTATATTTGTTGCTAGAAAAGATTAGGGATCTTTACTAAAATTAATATAACGTAATCCAAGGTGTAAATAAAGGAACGTCTTCGTCCACCCGTGCGACACCGGAACGGGCCGCTAGTACTATATAATGATTGTAATATAATATTATTATAATGTGGGTGGCGGTATCAGGCTATCTGTCTGCTCGTTCTAAATCTTAAACTTTAATTTAGCTTCTCATCGGGCGATGCGTCTACGAGCTCTGTCTTGGCGAAGAACGTCGGAAGGATCAGTTACTTCGTCAGTTATTTGGAAATTAGAAGACAAATTGGGGAAAAATTCTAACTGCGGATTTGCGATTCTTCTTAGGGTTGATTCAGACCGCAACGCGACGCGTAGATGCATTTCTAAATTTATATGGATTTGACAGATTCGCTCTTGCGAATTGCGTTTCACGCAATTGAAATCTGTCGAATTCATACAAATTTATGCCGCGCCGCGCCTCGCCTCGCCTCGTCGCGTTGCGGTCTGATTTGACCCTTAGTTGCCAAAGTTCGGATTTATCTCGATGGTTAAAAATCAATGGTTTCGTTCCCAGTTTGCGCTGCTCAAACTATTAGGCGTAATATCAGGAAATTCCATAGGCTCTCTCTTCGTCTCCCAGCAATTTGAATATAATCACAAAGTTTAGCGTGACGCAAAAAGGAATTGACAAAGAGGAGGTTGACAAAATGGAGATTCTCGCAACACGTCGATAGCTTATAAATATCTTAATGATTGCTAAAAACAATAAACATGCTGAAAAAACCATGATCTAATTATAAATTTATAGCCCGAAATATCAAGCAAAATCGGTACCTATTATCAGAATTTTAGAGGTCGTTTTCCTTAGCCTAACTATTCCCAGCAACACCGGGATTGCCACAGCCCTTCCCCTCCCGGTTTGCTCAACTTGACGCCAATCCTGAAGTTTAGGGTGGCACACGTTGCGAAGGCACGTGTTCGCTCACGGTTAACGCCACGTGAATCCGCCGCGCCGCTCAAACAGTCCTCGCGCTGCTTAGACGCCGGTCGTGTTACTGGTATTCATTGTATTTGTGATCATCATTGAGCTGACCGAAGAAACCGGATGGTGGCCGCGAAGACTCGACCGCCACGGGTATATAGACATGGGCATCGATTCCGCCGGCCCGACTGACTGTTGCTTCCTACCGCCGCCACCGAAATGCCCGCGGCAAGGTATGTTGATAAACATTGATGTGATAAAAATGTCTGAGAGCTGTGATGATTATGGCTGCTCGGTGTCCGAAACAAGGTAAAGTCTGGTGTTATGCGAAGATCAGGTGTTTTAAAATGCATAGGATGCATACAAATTAGGCAAATCGCATGTTGATATTATAATCAATGTTCGCGATGTGCATAAGAAATGTCTGAGAGAAGGCATGATGATTATGCCTGCTCGGTGTCCGAAACAAGGTAAAGCTCGGTGTGTTATCAGAAGAACAGGTATTTCGAAATGCATACGATTTAAATAGGCAGTTCGCGGGTTGATATTATAAACTATTTGCGATGTGCATAAGAAATTTCTGATTGCAGGTAAGATGTTTATTGTTTATGTATGATGTTCGGTGTGTAAGAACTTTTAAGTTTTTATGTACTTACGAAAAATGTCAGTTAGGAAATTCAAGTTATCTTTTGATAATGACATTGATTGCGATGTATTCAGAAATGTCTGAACTCTGAAACAAGGTAAAATTAGTGTATATGTTGTGTGTTATCAGAAAAATCTGTGGGCAGTATTCTGAAAATTTTCAGTTTCAGTACCTGAATAGGTTACTGAAATTTTTCTGCTTGTTACTGAAAGTTTTTTGTGTCCTTTTAGTATGAGATATGAGTTATTATTTGTACAAATAATGGTTTGTGTTACATCCTACTAATATTATAAAGGCGAAAATACTTTCGCCTTTATAATATTAGTAGGATGTTGTTCATTTTTTAAATTACTTATGTTCAACGATGACTCCACAATTTTTGAACCGATTTTCAAAAATTTGCCGTCTCCTACTTACTAAAAATTTTCTTCCTGAAAGTGTCGCTTTTCACGAAACAGTGTCGCGTCGTTAGTGCTGAGTTTTAATTCACCTTTTTAGAAACAAACTAAGTTATCCTACTAATATTATAAAGGCGAAAGTATGTGAGTTTGTAAGTTTGTGAGTTTGTGAGTTTGTATGTTTGTTACTTCTTCACGCTTAAACGGCTGAAGCGATTTCGACAAAATTTTACAAGGAGGTAGCTGACATCCTGGATTAACACATAGGCTACATTTTAACCGACTTCCGTAACGGAGGGGTGTTATGTTCATTTTTTTAATTACTTATGTTCAACGATGACTCCGCAATTTTTGAACCGATTTTCAAAATTTTGCCGTCTCCTACTTACTAACCCCCCCCCCCCCCCCCCCACTTTCCTGAAAGTGTTGCTTTTCACGAAACAGTGTCGCGTCGTTAGTGCTGAGTTTTAATTCTCCTTTTTAGAAACAAACTAAGTTATTAATTATAAAAGTGAATTTATTCTAACCTAAACTAAACATACAGATAATATCGAGTGTCATTTGATTCATAGGCTTTCGTCCCGTCTCCTATTTGGGGGGGCTGTGCCTCCAAGCCCCCTCTCCTAGATGTGTTACATAAAACAAAATTCGATTTTCAAAATTTTACCGTCTCTTGCTTACCAAACCCCCCCATCCCCATATTGGTAGTGTTGCTTTTAACGAAACAGTGTAGCGTCATTAGTACTGAGTCTTAATTCTCCTTTTTAGAAACAAACTAAGTTATCTATATCTATACTAATATTATAAATGCGAAAGTATCTCTGTCTGTCTGTCTGTCTGTCTCGCTTTCACG
Source organism: Lysandra bellargus (assembly GCA_905333045.1). NCBI lineage: Eukaryota > Metazoa > Arthropoda > Insecta > Lepidoptera > Lycaenidae > Lysandra > Lysandra bellargus. The sequence goes on along the minus strand of HG995319.1, from coordinate 3,402,744 downwards.
CCAAAACTACTGAACCGATTGTAATTAAATTTTGTGCACAGATAATCTAAAGCCTGAGAAAGAACATAGGCTACTTTTTAACTGGAAAAAGGGGTTGTAAGGGGGTGAAAATACGTAAATTTGTTCACGTAAAGTTAGTTCCAAAAATTCATAACAGATGGCGCTAAGAGTCGCTTCATCTCGCTATCGCTTGCTCATAAGTCTTTCTATAAGAGGTGGCACCATATCGAGTTAAGTTTTTTTAAATCTATCGATTTTTATTCACGTAATTAAATAACTCACTACTCAGTACTTTATCTATGCAGTGACGTAACCTTAAGCCTACCAATGATAAATAGTTTATGAGTAAAGCTAAAGTTGTGTAATGGGGGGCTGAATAAGCTGTAAATTTGGTATTAATAAAGTTTACTTAATTAAAAAAAATATTGTGTGCACACTGCACAGCTATTTTTGAGTATTTTGATATTTTAAGGGGTACCAGGGTTTTAATAAAAAGCTTTTAAATTTGACACCAATTTTGTTGACACCGCGCGCTATAAACTGAAGTCCACGCGGACGAAGTCGCGGGCAACAGCTAGTATATGATATACCTAGTAATAATCTGTATGTCACATAAAGAATAACTTATAATGTAATCTTGACACATCAATTTAATCCTTCGATCGGGGATTCTTGGAAATGCTATTGTATTCTATTGTTGTCGCGATCACCGGTGCTCTTATGGAGTTTGAAGGATTAAACAAAAGTAACAGTTTTGCTACCTATATTTTAGGTACCTGCATTTTAGGAAGACAAAGAAATTTTAACTGTATGTGTTGTAAATACAGTAAAAATTATCTCACTTAGGTATTCGTGACATTATTATCTTTATACAGAGTAGTACTAATTTTCTTGTGTGGAAGAAAATTAATTTTTATGAAGATTTTATGGTAAAGTGTTTAATCCATACTTAAAATTTAAAGTAAATGTCTGTATTTCTGTTTGCCTTGCTGCTGCGGCATTAAAACTAATTGACACCTCATTTAATATAATAGTATTTTAAAAAGATGAAATCTATTTAAATATTATACGTAATTAAGAATTAAAATACCCTATCTCAAAAACTACTTTACGCCGGTTCTTCTCGCAGGGTTAGTTCCCGAACCGGTGGTAGGCATCATGTAGGACATTCTGAAAATATTTATTTTAAATTTATTTAGAAATAAAACAATTTTGATTTTGATTTTACTGAACCGATTTTGATGAAACTTGCAGTATTCCCTAAGTTGAACAATATTTAATACAACAAAAAAGGAATCACATAAATCTGACTTGTAGTTCCGGAGATATGCGAACACAAACATAAAAACACACATACGTATACACTTTTGAAATTTGGCACATTTGTTCAGACGCTGATAAGTATATCAGCGTCTGAACAAATGTGCCAAATAGACTAACATAATATACGAAAACTGGGCAGCTCTGGATATATTACACTAGACGATCCGTACGGCTTCGCCCGCGTAAATTAGACATTTCATAGACAAATTAATCCACAAAAGTAGCCTATGATCCTTTACGTGCTCTACTTCCTATCTGACCCAAATAACAGAAAAATTGCTCTAGTAGTTCGTGAGATAAGCCCTTTCAAATAATTTCCCCCGGTTCTTTTTCACATTTTCCTCTATTTCTTCGCTCCTATTAGTCTTAGCGTGATAAAGTATGGCCTATAATATTCCTCGTTAAATGGACTATCTAATACTGAAATAATTTTTCAAATCGGACCAGTACTTCCTGAGATAAGCGCTTTCAAATAAGCTCTTTCAAATAATTTCCGCCCGTTTTTCCACATTTTCCTCTATTTCTTCGCTCCTAGTATCTAACACTGAAATAATTTTTCAAATCGGACCAGTAGCTCCAAATGCCTCCTCTACATATCGGCGGACGCGTCGGCAGATTGTATCTGCGGATGCGTCCGCCGATGTGTAGACGGCGGTTTTTGCTTGTTGTGTTAGGTATTTGACGTCAGCCGATGCATCTGCCACACATCCGTTTGGTGTCAGTTTTTCGACACGGATCAAAGGGATCGAGCGCGAACGCAAGGCGCCTGACCACACGTCTGCCGATGTATCAGTATTCGACGGTTTAGTGGGAGTGGACGTGTGTGTTTGTCGTCGAAATGGCTAACATGACCAATGAGGAATATATTTTCAATTACTTTGTCCTGTTTTTGTGTATAGACAGCATCCACCACTTCTGTTGCTCCATTTTTTTATTACTCTCGGTGCACTCTTAGGTAATAATTATAGACCGCTAATTAAATATATAAAAGCAACCGCTATTGTTTCTATATTATAGGTATCCATTTTTTGCGGCACGAGTTACGTCTTTCACGATTGAGCACAGACTGATTGACTCACAGATGTGTGGACAGATCGCAATATTTTATCCGCAGATATGGTTGCGGATGCATTTTCCGACGCATCCGACGATATGTAGAGGAGGCATGAGATTAGCGCGTTCAAACAAACAAACTCTTCCGCTTTATAATATTAAGTATAGATACATACGGGTCGAATTGATAACCTCCTTTTTTGAAGTCGGTTAAAAATCGGACCTGGTTTAGCCGCTACGAGGGCACATCACATACAAAGACTGAAAATTTAGGCTTCACCTTAGTGGAGTGATAAAAATAAAACAACCATTCAAATAATAAGTACCTACTTCAAATACATAATGATGATTATTTGTTAATACTTAATGATTACTGTTCACGCAAATATCATTACCTATAGACGAGTACAAAATGCAATTATTATACATACATCTATTACTCTCTTCTACTATACTATAGGTATCTCAAAAACAACTCAACCGATTTTAATGAAACTTGCAGTATTCCCTAAGTTGAACAGTATCTAGTACAACAAAAAAAGAATAACTTAAATCAGACTTGTAGTTCCTGAGATATGCGAACACAAACATAAAAACATACATATTACATACATACACTTTTGAAATTTGGCACATTTTTTCAGACGCTGATATAAACTAACCTCATATACAAAAACGAGGCTGTTTTGGAAATATTATATACGCATACGGGTCGAATTATTATATTGATGATCACCTTTTTTTTAAGTCGGTTAAAAAAAGTCGCACAGACACAGAGAATAGGACTGACTTTAATCAGACTGACCGCTCGCTGACTGTCGGCACTCGGCGCCGACACCAAAATGCGTGAAGTTTCAGCATTCAGCGCTAACAAAAAAAAAATAATCAAATCGCAGCAAAATCGGTTCAGCGGTTTGGACGTGAAGAAGTTACAGACAGAGAGACTGACAGACACTCTCGCATTTATAATATCAGTATGAATCTTATGGCCATAATCCATTTTTTTAAATTTACAATAAAAATCAGCACTACGCTTTAAGATGTCTAATAATATTATATCATATGTATAATGAACTATTAATGAGACCATTATGTTCCTTAAGGCCGTCCCCCGACCAAACGACCTTGACCATACATTTTCCGCGTTGCCGAGATCGCAGCAAAACCCTATTTTTGGGGTTCCGTAGCCAAAATGGCAAAAAACGGAACCCTTATAGATTCGTCATGTCTGTCTGTCTGTCTGTCTGTCTGTCTGTCTGTCGGTCTGTCTGTCTGTCTGTCTGTCTGTCTGTCCGTCCGTATGTCACAGCCACTTTTCTCCGAAACTATAAGAGCTATACTATTGAAACTTGGTGAGTAGATGTAGTCTGTGAACCGCATTAAGATTTTGATACAAAAATGGAAAAATTATTAAAAATTTTAGGGGTCCCCATAGGTACAACTGAAACAAAAAAAATTTTTTTTCTTCCAACCTATGCGTATAGGGTATCTATGAATAGGTCTTCAAAAATCATATTGAGGTTTCTGATATCATTTTTTTTCTAATCTGAATAGTTTGCGAGAGAGACTCTTCCAAAGTGGTAAAATATGTGTCCCCCCCCCCCTCTAACTTCTAAAGTAGGGGCATGATAATTCTAAAAAAAAATATATGATGTACATTATTATAAAAACTACCAACGAAAATTGGTTTGAACGAGATCTAACAAGTAGTTTTTTTTATACGTCATAAATGGTATACCTTAATTTAACTTTCATTGAATCAACTAAAATATAAAAATATATCAAAAACCTTTTAATTTTATAGAAATAAACCTTATTGCTGCTGCGGAACCCTTCATGGGCGCGTCCAACTCGCACTTGGCCGGTTTTTTTACTTATCTTACTTCAAAATTGATCTGAAGAAAATTAAAACGTGGAATATGTAGCTTATGATATTGTCGATGTATTGGCGTGTGTTTCAAATAAAAGTAATTTGTAAATACTAAGGAGATGCTGTATGTATGCTTAAATTTTAATAAATTGGTTTTACTTTGAAAGCTGATATCATGAGTATAATAAACAAAAATAGAATATTTAAAACGTGGAAAGGAATGTTGATATACTGAATATTATTGCTGTATTTTTATTGTAACTCTGTAGCTTTCAAATTCTGAGTTTATAAGGCTCTAAATACGGTAAATTACGGAATCTCCGTAGGGCCCTTAAACATAATAGTTGGATATAATATTATGTCGTTTGTTTGCTTATAATATATGCAAATATTATATTATAATCTTGCAAGTAACCAATGAGTCAGTCTTATACAAGATGATGATGATTATATTATAAATTGTAATATTTATTTAATATTTACTTTATACTTATCCTCTGATCTAATAATTAAATAGGTAAAACAATATTATTTTTGTTTACTGATCGTAAACGAAAATAAGAAAAGTCGTTGTTTTGATTATTTGTTTTTCTTCCAGTCACGTAATAATGTTGCGCCAAAAATCGCCAATACAGACGCTTATGTAAATTGCCTCTTTATATTCGTCATGGCAAATCTTACTTTATAAAGACAGTCCTTGTACTTTTACATGTTAAAATGTCCTACAACCATACAAATCGGGATTGAATTCAATTCGAACTCAGCAAAAAATAAAAAAGTGAAAGTTTAAAATGTAGGTACAAAAAATATATAAAAATATATTATATATATTATACATAATATATTAATAAACCATTGAAACAATTTACTTGATGCTACAAAAAAGACTACACAAAATTTGGTCTTAGCCCCGTGATTCGATCCACTTTGATCTATTATAATTAATATGTAAACAGAAACCTAAATTTCGACCTATGAGGCCAAACGAAAACAAGGGACATGCTTAAATTAATAGTGTTTGATGATTTATTAAGAACATTACCACAATTATACAATATTCATATTTTATTTAATGTGAGTTGTATTATTTTAAAGGTAATAGATTCGAGTATATCCAGAGGCGGCGTAAGGCGTGGGCGACGTGGGCAACCGCCTACGGCACGCGGTGCAAAGGGCCTCGCGCCCCTTGGACTATGAGGATTTTCTAAGGATTTACTTTTATTTTTGATTTAGTTTTGATACTAAAAAATAAAAAATTTAGTATGAAAAAATTATTTCTCTCAACTAAATCCGTCCTCTTGCGTCATCCATCAGGGGGGCCTACCAAAATATATTATCTTGCCCACATGAAACTTTAGTCTTACCCCGCCATTGAGTACATCTAAAAAACCGGCCACGCGCAATATAGGGTTCCGTAGTACCGTTAGATTTTGATAATTTTTGTATGGCCCATGAATGTACATAATATTAACGTGTTTTACACTACTAAAAATCATCTCAGTTACGTTAAAACTTTAAAGGAATTTGAACGAAAAATTCCTTTAAATACTTCGCCGAATACATTTTTTTTTAGTTGATCGACTATTACTCAATAACTTATGAAGTCTTCTTAGCCGTGATAGTTTTCCTTTTCAATTCAGCATATTTCCAACTCCCGTGAATTTTTCACACATTTCCAGAAGCAACCGTTTAGCTAGTAGAAGGGGGGGGGGACTTCATATTTCACTAACGGATCCCTAAATCGGAAAATAATCTTTGAAGACTCGTAATATTTTTAAAAAACCTATCCAACGACACCCTACATGGTGGGGTGGACGTGAAATAAAAAAATCATCCCCGCTTGATGTGTAGGTCCCATAACTTTTTTTTAAGATTTTATAATATTAGTACCATTTTGTCGGCATCATTAATATTGTGTCCATTCATGCCCAATCACAGCTTTGTAGGCCCTATAGTCTCTGAGCAAAACCGCGGACAGACGGACGGACGGACGGACAGACGGACAGACAGACGGACGGATAGACCGGAACTACAAGGGTTCCTTGTTGACTACGGGACCCTAAAAAGGAAAGACTAACACTAACGCACGTAAATTACGATGTTGCCTGACTCTAACACGTGGTCCAGTGGTTTGACTCGGAGGTCGTGGGTTCGATTCCCACGTTGGAAACATCTTATTTCCTAGCTTGGTTAGGAGTTAGGACAATGCAGGCTGATCTGCGCCTGATTGTCTGACAAGTAAGATGATCCATGCGTCGGAGGGACGTGTAAAAAGTCGATTCTGCGCCTCATCTCTCGCCAGTCGTGTCGGTCTTCCGTCCCATTGGGTTATGACTTAATATGAGAGTAAAGGAGTACAGAGTCCTCTTACACGAGAGCCCAAGTGTGTGCGCAGTACACACTGCGCACACACTTGGTCACTATAAAATTACTCCTGCGTGACTGGACTGATTTCAATGAAACCGGCCACCGTCACCGAATGAGGTGTGGGAGTTATTGGAACGAAGTTCCTCATCGCGCGTTCGGCGTAAAGAAGGCTAGACAGAACGATATTTGACCTTGATTTGACCTCGACACTTTTTTATTAGTACCTGCATGGTACGGGCAGAGGGCGTTGTGAGTATTCCTGTGCGTCAACTAGATGGCGTTTTTTGAGAATAAAGAGCGACGCGTTGTTAGTATTCCTGAGCGTCAATAGATGGCGTTTTTTTAAATAATTTTTTGAGTGTTTAATATGTATACATGTTTTTTGAACACAATAAATAACTCCATTCTATTCGGGTGTCCCTTGACACCTCTCAAGTTTTTATTATTAATTTAATTCATTGAATTAAATAACTGCTACATCTTGTTTATTTTATATACGAAGTTCACCAACTCACTCCTAGATGGCGCTTTTACTATACTTGACAACCAAATAATTTGAAACCCATATTTTAGTATTTTGTTGACGTATCACTTTGTGCTAAAAATCCCTCTTGTTATCTAGCTCAAATCAATAGATCTAGTTCTAGGAAGTATTTGTTCAGGCCCTAGGGTCGTAATGACAGGAAAAAATTACTCACTTCAGGCTCCCCATACACTCACGGGCGTTCAAATTGATGTACTTATAACACATAGATGCAGAGAATCTCACACTTTTATTTATTTATGGGGGCGACTAAAGCAAAATAGATGATCTTTAAATAATTAATTTTTATACTTGATAATTAGCTACGAACGGTTAAATTTTTTAAATATGAGTATTTAGATTGTACCCTATTAGATTTAAACTACACTATCCGAAGGTTCGTACTAGCATCGAAAACACGATATATTAAAATTTTCTCTACTTATAGAAAAAATTACAAAGATTTATTTATTTATTTATTTATTTATTATGGTTACCAACAGCATATGCATTTAAAAAATTACAGTCAATTATAGTATACAGGGATTTTCAATTCCTGATGCACACACCTCTATAGGCAACACAACATTCATAAGTATAGTGTTACAACATGCAGAATTACAATAAAAACAATTATAAATTATATGAGCATACTATTAAAAATAAATTAAATTAAAAATAAATTATAAATTAAAAAAAAAACAATAAATTACAATTTAAAAGTCTGATCGAATTACATAATTATTATTAATAACATTTAAGAGCAACACATAATAATTATTGATTCAGGTAATATTAATATGTAAACATCAAATTATTCAAATTTACACTAACAATTTTATATTATATTACATTAATTAATTGATTTAAGAATGTTTCTTATGTACGGGATATTGTATTAATTATTGGTGGGTAACTCAAAGCACTTTAGGACTTAGGAAGATGCATCTAAATTTAACGAATGTTTCATTTCTTTTCAAAACGGTGCAAGACTGAGTCAATATTCTAATACATAATGTAAAATTCTATTACCTTTGGACTAATACGGATTTTTTCATTTTGTATATTTATCAAGTTATTCATAATAGAAACTGTCTTCGTGCCGATTTTGCGTCGTTCTTTTTCACCTGGCATATGAAAGGCGGGCGTAAGTGTGAACAGAGAAGGTTATTCGCCCTTTTAAGATTTCGATGTTCCTAAGAATTAATGTATTGAGAAATGTTTGTGTGATTTTAGTCAAATTGTTCGTAACAACCACTAATGAGTGTGTAAAAGGGTTTTCAAAGAGTTTTTGCTTGAGTATGAAAATTGTCTTGGCGTAGATGCAAAACTGGCGTCTCACCAGTAATGAAAATTCATAATTTGGCCACATTAAAAATAGTAAATACTTCCAGGATAATCTCTAAGCATTAATTCAGACTGCAATGCGACACGTAGATACAATACCTGGCAATAAATATTGCACATCGACCTTTGGAAAGAGACATTCGGCTAATTTCGGTTTCATAGAGCGTTATCTTTGTAGCACACACCTATTTGACATTATGTCAGTCGTTGTTCAAATTCAATAGAGTGCAGTCGCGTCCAGTTCAAAATATATATCTAGAGTTGTTAACACCCCTAAATTTGCTACAGCTGTAATTTTCCAAAAGAATTTTAAATACGTAAACATAATTTGAGCACCCTTTTTTATTTTATTTTACCCGAATATAAAGCCATAACTTATAGAAAATTTGGTGTATTTTATACAAAGAATAATAAAATTGTCAAAAGAAACAAACCTTAATTGTTTTAACAGCTCCTAATATATACCGGACTTTTTGTATTTCGTGCGTTTTTTTTTTTCGAAAGGGTCTAAGCTACTGGTCTGGTTAAGACCATGGTAGTTTAATAGTTTAAAACTAGTCTGTTGCTAGTTGGTTTGGAGATAAACAATGAGGGGGCTGCCCCCTCCCCTAAAGTCACACGTGTGACATTCTAATCGGGCAATATTGGGGAGAGCTACGAAAATAAGCTATTTTCATCTGACGTGGGTACATTTCGTGCGTAAGAGATAACGCTCTACAAAACCGAAATTAGCCGACTGTCACTTTCCAAATGTCGATGTGCAATATTTATTGCCGGGTATTGTAGATACATTTCTAAATTTCTATGGATTTGACAGATTTGCAAGACTTTTCACGCAATTGAAATATGGTAAATCACTACAAAAAGCTTTGTCCACGCTGTGCCTTTTTCTGTTCGTCAAAGGCTTGCGTTTTAGCGCAGTCAACAGCGAACGTGAGGCATGCCCGCAACGCATGCTCTCTGACCGTATCCAAAACTTAAAAAATGACAATGTTGGCGTTGCGTTACTTTGTTGACGCATTCAATTACTGAATGCGCCAAAACGAAAGATGAATGAAAGAAGATGACGAAAATTGAAGACGAAAGCACCTAGTGTGGACATAGCTAAAGAAATACATCTACGCGTCGCGTTGCGGTCTGTATTGACCCTTCAGGCATAGATTGCATCATTAGTACTAATTTTAGTCAAATGTACCTGTATAGTGTATAGTGTATAGTTGTATACGGTACAGACGTGTCATTGTCGGGGACAACAGTGCAGGCCACGTTACGCGGTATACAGAAACCACGGGTGTCCTGCACTGACAATGACGTGTCGAGCTAAATAGGGCACTACAATTATTATTCTAGATTCTAGAATGATAGAAATAAGTAAAACAATTAATGTTAAATGATCGGAATGTCTTGTTAAATCAAATGCATTGATTCAAAATGCAAAGTCATGAACGACGTGGATGTTAAAAACTTTGATTGTTTTCCGAGATTCGAAGTAGATAGTAGATACCTATACAGGTATCTACTATCTTATACCACTGGTGGATACCAAATTTCATGAAAATCGGTTTAGCAATTTAAAGAAAATTGAAAACTATGGAGTCACTTTCGCATTTTCAATATTAAAATAGGTGTCAGACTTGCTACACTAAAATCCTGGGTAAAACAATAAACATACCTCCTCCGAAAAGTTCTGGATGCAATTTTGTGCGCTTATCTTGCGGGTCTGAAAATCTGCAACCGACTGGTCAACCGATTAAGACAGAATTTTCTATTTAGATATTTTGTGTCCCAGCAAATCACATAAACTTTTACTACGGAAAAATTTCGAACCAGGTTGCGGGCGGGCAGCTTCAGTATAATATCGGACATATTATGGCATGCATATTGCATATATAATAATATTATACGACGTCACCTTACCTAATTACGATGCAAAAATCTGTAATTTGCTCGCATAGAAGAATAAATAGATACAATTGTGTACCTGTTATTGTCTCTATTAAATTAAATAGTCATGTGGATCTAGAACAGAAGGTCGATGCTACCTGCGTCATAGTATGATTAACGCCATAATAAAAAGGTTTTCTATGCCTAGCCGGTGTTTTTTTTATAAAATTAGAGGGCAAACGAGCAAACGGGTCACCTGATGGAAAGCAACTACCGTCGCCCATGATGGACACTCGCAACATCAGAAGAGCTGCAGGTGCGTTGCCTTTTAAGAGGGTACGCTTTCTTCTTAAAGGTTTGCAGATCGTATAGGTCTTCCGGACCTACACGACCTGCAAACCTTCAAGACTTACTGCAGCTGCACGGCCACCAGTAGAAATGCGAAAGTATGGACAAACTGTGGACATAAACTTTTAGTCCGTTCCGATCTTTACCGCGGCTAATCGCGACCGACAAAAATTCAATTAAAGTGCCACTTTATGACAGACTATAATATATGTCATAAAGTAGGATATTATTTGAATAATTTTTAGGACTATAGTCTGTCATAAAGTGACATTTTAATTGAATTTTTCGGAACGAAAAAAGATCGGAACTTCACCTTAAGTTTATCTCCACTGTTTTTCTATACTTTCGCATTTCTACTGGTGGCCGTGCTAGCCCGGCTGGTGACAGGTCGTTGCAGAGTTTTACGGTGCGCGGCAGAAAGGGTCTACACAGACGGACCGCATTTCAACAGCAATCCAACTGCAAATTGCAGTTCAAGTGCAGTTTGAATGCAGTTGACACGACTGCAATACGACTGCAATAGAACTACAAACCAAACAGTTCACACGACTGCACGCCGACTGCAACTGAATTGCAATCCGACTGCGCGTTTGGTTTGCAGTTCTATTGCAGTCGTGACAACTGCATTCAAACTGCACTTGAACTGCAATTTGCAGTTGGATTGCAGTTGAAATGCGGTCCGTCTGTGTAGACCCAAAGTTACGCGAAAAACGCACGGTGGAAGACGCGGCCACTCTTCACCTGTGACGATGGTAATATTACTTATTAAGATACAGTATATTTTTCGCGTAGATCGATGGAAGAGTTGCAAAGTTTTGGAATGTTTTTAATAATATTATTATGTTCCGTTTCAATTCATAACACTTCATGAAATTATTACAAATGCAAAAGGTTGTGTGTGTTTGTTATTTATTATGCAAATATCACACATTAAGCATCATGACCCTTTACGAATTTGCGATCGCCTCTATATGCCTAGATTTTTCCACCATGTACGAACGTGGAGAATAATTGGCTGTGAAATACTACTCGGTTTTGGAATACCTAGCCGATAAAATATAGTGCTTTCGTGGTATATTGTTATAAATGCCTGTTGGCTTGTAAAAAATATAATATTACTATACTGTACTCGGCGAAACATGGCGGTAGCGGTCGTTGACTCCCTGTCATCTCATTTTCTATATAAACCGCGATGACAATGTAGTGTCATATTATGTTGTCAATCGCGGCATAGAAAATGACAAGTTTTTTGACAGGGAGTCAATGACCGCTACTGCCATGATTCGCTGAGTACTATAATTGATGGGCGTCACTGCGTTGCGCCTAAATTCGTTTATCGTGCGGGAACCGTACATTTTCCGAGATACATTTTTTCCAGCTGTCCTTTCCTGGGACTCAAATTACTAGATTTCAGCAAAATCAGTTCATCGGTTTGGGTGTGAAGATGTATCAGACAGATAGACAGACACACCTTCGCATTTATAATATTAGTATGGATATAGTAGGACAGTAGGATTTCCAAATGTCAACAAGTCGTCAACTAGAGTTAGCTTGTTAGGCAAATTAGAAAAACTCTGAGCACTCGTTAACTGTTCGATCCGTATAATTGGCATTAAACTTGTTTTATGCATAAAAGAAACGAAATGGTCTTTAACTTTTTACCCGACAGCCAAGTCAAAGGGAAGGTAATGATTTAGGCAGTATGTATGTTCCCTCGTAGCGCCTAAACTACTGGCCCGAGTGTAACAAATGAGCTGTCAATAGAATAGTGACACAGAATATTAAATTAGTAGTAGGTACCAAGTAATGATTACATTTTGTATTTTTTACGTAGCCGGTTTATAGTTTTTGTAGTGTCTAAAACCCTTTACTACTACATACTACTTTGCTGCTTGTGTAGCTTTCCATCAGGCAATCCACCTGCTCATTTTCCATCTATACATATTATAAAACAAAGCAGCTTTTTTCCCTCATGTCCCTTTGTTCCCTTTAACGGATTTTGATGATTCTTTCAGTGTTAGATAGCCCATTTATCGAGAAAGGCTTTAGGCTATATTTTATCACGATAAGACTAAAAGGAGCGAAGAAATAGAGGAAAATGTGGAAAAAATGGGGAAAATTATTTGAAAGGGCTAACTTGAACGCGCTAATCTCAGGAGCTACTGGTCCGATTTGAAAAATTCTTTCAGTGTTAGATAGCCCATTTATCGAAGAATACTTATCACGCTAAGACTAATAGGAGAATGTGAAAAAACGGAGGAAATTATTTGAAAGGACTTATCTCGCGAACTAATGGAGCAATTTTTATGTTATTTGGCACAGATAAGAAGTAGACCACGTAAAGGGTCATAGGCTATCGATTTTAATCATGTTTCTGTGGCTATATATTTCATACCCGTGCGACGCCGGGGCGGGTCGCTAGTAATCTATAAATAATATTAAGTGCATTTCAATTGTGTCTGTTTCAACAGAGATTATAGACATGTTTTCTCACGTTTCTATGATTATTCTTGTGAAGTGCGAAAAAAGATAGCATGTAATTTTTTAAACGATCGCCTAGGTATTTTAATAAGACAATAGCAATGCAAGAAGTTTGTAGTAATAATTTATACTAGATGTCATATTATATCGAAATGCAACATCTTATTCTTTTTAATCTAAGTATATTAATATGGTTTTTTTATGTAGACGACATTTATAGGCATAGTTTTTACTTTTTAAATTCATTCAAATCTGCTATACACTTTCTTCTGTGTCATAAATAAAGAATATCCTTGAATAACATAATATTTTGCTATAAGACTTGCGAAATATGTTTTTTTTATTATAAAATTTGGGGCCGTCTATGGGCTGTTCGCCCATATCCTTTTTGGGCGAACAGCCCATACAGCCCATTGCGAAATAAGTTACAATTTTACATAAAATTTATAAAGTACTAAAAATAATTGCATTACATTTAACAAGGACCGCACTATCTCACAGTGATCTCACAGAATATAATATCATGTATTGTAAATAATGTCTTCCGGACCAAAAAAATTTAGTTCTGAAAAACATAATAATATTATCTAGTTATTCTAGAACAAAGAACTGCCACTTTTTTGGAAGTCGGTAAAAAAACTAGCGCAATTTTACTGACCTTTTACAAAACTTTCTTCGTTCGCCGCTAGATGGCGTTTATCCTATTTACAATTTTAAAATTTCAAGAGACTCACAAAAAATGTCAATATTATATTATTTTGAAGGTATGTTAGTCTCTGTCTACTGATTCGTCTCGTGTCTCAGACCATAGCTTCGGTGTTCCAGGTGGCGCCAAGATGAGCCAAGCGAAGCGCGTAATAGATATGTTATTATAAGTATAGATAAAAGAATAAAATTTGGTGTTGTCAAATCTTCAATCGACTTATTAGAACTAATATCTGAACAATGTAATTTCGTCTTAATTCATGCATTTTATTATTTTACCTATACTTATAATAACATATCTATTACGCGCAAGGGCACTACCTACATTTTCTCGAAACGTTTCGTCGTAATTTTGAACCCTCGTAACTTTGTTATGGATAATGCCAGATAGTTGAAATTTTCAAGACATTATGACATGAGTATAATAATTAAATGTGAAAAGTTTGAATATTGTTACTATTATACTTTAGATTTTATAGGTGTCCAAAATCCAAAAACCCACAATTCTGGCACTGACTCACTGATCATCAAAACTGTTAGGGTACTTCCTGAAGTTTGAGAAAGCTGAAATTTGGTATGTAACATAATATTAGTACAGAAACAACAAAAAAATTATCAAACCCAACCTAAACTATATCCGTACCATTATAGAGCAAAATTAGGCCAAAATTTGTGTTTTTTGTATGGGAGCCTCCCTTAATTTTTTATTTTATTTTAATTTTATTATTAAACATAAAAGTAGACATATAACTAAGGACTTTGAGAACAAATCAAGTACCTACCTGTTGCCATTATTGATATAGAGCAAAAAAGGCCAAAAAAATCACGTTTGCTGTATAGGAGCCCCCAATTTTTTTTTTTTTAGTATTTCTTATTATAGCGGCAATAGATATACATAATCTGTGAAAATTTCAACTCTCTAGCTATTACCGTTCAGACAACGAAGTCTCAGTAATACCTTTTTACCCTTTGGGTACGGAACCCTAAAAAGGGAAAGAGAACAGGGGAAGAGGGATACCCCTTTTCCCTATTCCCTCAATTAAGCCTTTTTTCTCTGAAAGGCTGGAAACTTGGCGACGGTAGTACTTTCGTGACCTGTTTGCTCGTTTGTCCCTTAATAACCGATCCCGTCTTAAAGACTGGCAAAACACTTGCAACTTTTCTAATATTGCGAGTGCACATCCTCGTTAGCACCTTGATTTCATAAAAACGTATGTGGTAATTTTTGTTACAGAATCATTCTATAACTCTTTTAAATAAATAATATTATAAATCATCATCATTATGTTTCTTATATTAATAATAGGCCACCGATTTTGACTAATGATTTTAGATTCTCCTCGTACGGCTGACACATTATATTATTATCAAATATTTTGCCGCGCTTTAGTGTAAAATTAAGGTTTTTAGATTTAGGGCTGAGTAATGAGTATGTAAGGTTAGAAACTTGGCTCTACATGAGATCTCACTACTTTTTAACACCACGAACTATATGTTCTCATCTTGGCAACATTTTTACATGAAAATGTTTTGGTGGGATACAGATTTTACCCAAGGATCATAGAGTAAAGGTTAAACTAGAAAGCTAGGCGTTGACTTTAAGCGAAAAGACCTCGGCTAAGAGCTATTAAGGAAAAAGTTACTTTCGACTGTAGACACTTTTTATTTAAAATTATTTAATTTAAAAACAATTTTAACGTGTCTCCATTTTTTTAAACGGCCCACCACATATTCCCACCACTGTATCTCTTGTGTCGAGTGTGTCGCCAGGATCGACAGCGCTATCCAACCACGAAAACCATTTGCTGATTTGAGCCCGAAGGACACACTAAAGCTGTTTTGGGACCCGCAACGAAATTAATCAGAAAAAAATAGGAGTAGAAATAATTCCAGATTCCCTCCCCATACAAAGCGGGAGAGAGCACAAAGTTACAGTGATCTAAAGTCAAAGAACAGAAGCACCACGGGAATAAAAGTTAATAATTTTGACTACTAAGCTATAGCTAAATTAATATTGGAATTTATGATATGTAATAAAATTATTAAAAAATATACCCTGCAGTGTCACTCTCGCGATAATGTAATAGGCCCTTTACCCTTTGGCCAACAATAATGATGGACTTTGATGGACATAAGTTATAACGAACGTGGGACATACTTCCCTATTATTGCTCATGATTCATGAATCGTGATCGACCTGGATTGTGCGTGATATAGACAGCTTCGCTATCATGGAATCCCACGAAAGTCCCGAATATGTTCGGGACTTTCATGATTTCCATGAAGGAATTTTAACGTAACTTGGTGAAAAAAAAACCTTCCCCATCACCTTGATGAGTGGCAGTCTTCCATCGTGTGTTTTTCGACGATGGAAGACTGCCACTGGAACGAACTGACACCAGCAGTATTTCCGGACCAATATAACCTGAAAACATTTAAGAAGAGAGCGTATTCCCTCTAAAAAGGCCGGCAACGCACCTGCAGCTGTTCTGATGTTGTGAGTCCATTATCGACGGTAGTTGCTTTCCATTAGGTTCCAAAACCTATTTTATGTTATCTTGGCCTCTACGTTTGTTGAGGGTAAAATGAATAAGGGACTTATACTATGAATACTCGCGACCGTCAGCTGCGACTCCGTGGGTGGGCAGTGGCAGCCTCTCAAAGATGAAGAAAAAAATTTTTTTTCAGTCATTTCGTCTCATTTGAAAATATATCAGAGTATTGTTTAAATACACTTGTATTATATGTAACTTAAAAAAAAAAACAGGTAGCTTCAGTATAAAGGTCGTCAGCTGATAAGTTTTAGTTTCTATGGTTTTAGTAGGTATTGATGCTGTTGCGTTACACCGTTCAAGGAACCAGCTGACAAACTTTCCACTGAAATACAGCAAGTTGACATTAATTTTCATTCATAGTAGCATTTAAACGATCACCAGGTAAATTTTTAGCTGAGAGGAAATCATTGAAAATATATATTTTTTTCATGTTCAAGGAGCCGGAGCTGATGTATAATCCACAGGGTTATTGTCAGCTGATTGTGTTTTTCTTTCAAAATACTACATAAATTATACTCTGATAAATTTTCAAATGAGAGGAAAGGACCGATTTTTTTTTTCATGGGTGGGAGGTTGCCACAGCCCAGTGCCCACCCCACCCACGGAGTCGCAGCTGACGGTCGCTAGTATTCATATTATAAGTATCTTATGCATTTAACAAAGTTTCGCCCCGGAAGAAATAATTGATCAAAAATTTACCTGGATCCCGGGCCATAAGTAGAATTTTGTTACAATATTAATAGAAATTTTTACTCTGGATTATTAAAAGTAATTAATAAAAAGATATAGTGTATGCTGGCGTTATAGTTAAAGAATATTAGAAGGACAAAACTAGAAATTTTATAAGCAAATGCATAATTATCTATGATTATTTATCAGGACTATATATATATAGCTGTTACAAGAAATCTCTCTGGAATCTTATTTTTTCCAAGATAAGAGCCACCTTTTTTGATGATTCTTTAGTAAAATATCAGTGAATATTGTAGCAATGCCATATTTCACGCAGCTACTTTTAAATCGGTCGAAAGATTGAAGGAGCGTGGAGAAAGCCTGGCCCAAAATATCAAGTTTGTCAGGTTGCGCTGACCACTTTCAAAGCACTCCACTTCGGCGCTCCTGGTACATTTAAGTCACGATTATAGTTCGGAACACGAGGTGAGATAATGTGAAGTTTTGTGACTCGTCTCGAGGGTTGGAATATAGACTCATGCACGGTAAAACCAAAAAGAAGTAAAAGAAGTAATTTTTGCTGTATGTCTGTTTTTCGATTTTTAAATTATTTTTCTCATAGTGAGGGAGCCCTAAAACAATTTTTTTTGTGATTACTAACAAGCTAATTTTTTGTGAGTACCTACATTTTGATAAGACAAACAACATTTTCATTTTCGAAAAATCTCGAAAGTGGTAGCTAACAGAGATAGAAAGGATTTCATACTTTGACTTGATGGTCCTAAAATATGGATTGTTTTATTTGTAGGGCAAGGTTACTCTTAAATAACACAACTATTAACCTACAAATATACAAAAAATCAGCTGGTTAGGGTTCCGTTTTAGGGCTCTGTAATCAACAAAACTTGGTTGACTACTGTACTTGGACTTAGTTTTCAACGAGTCATCGGTGAAAATCTTAACATTGACGGTTAACGTGCAAAAGATTCCAATTCCAGTTAAATATTTGACGTTACGGTGGCTTTCGGATCTTTGCCGCGAGCGACCGCGACCGACGAAAATTCAAACGAAATGCCACTTTTAACTTTATGACATAAGCGATAGGTTTCATTCTGTACCTACTAGCTTTTATGCCGCCGCCGGCGACAGCGTGGGTCGCTGCGCAAAATAATATGTCAGTAGAAAATGATACTTATAGTTTATGTCATAAAGTAGCATTTTATTTGAATTTTTACCGGTCGCGGTCGCTCGCATCGAAGATCCGAAAGCCACCTTTAGAGCTAACATCTCGCTGCAAAGTTAAAGACCGCTATATAATAATACTAGATGACGCCCGCAACTCCGTTGCGCCAAATCTCGTTTATCGCGCGGGAACCCTACATTTTTCGGGGATGAAAAGTATCCTATGTCCTTGCCCGGGACTCTAGGTATCTCCTGGCGTGACGAGGTAACAGACAGACACACTTTCGCATTTATAATATTAATTAGTATATTAGTATGGAAATATGGATTACGAAATAGACGAAGATCCTGTTCAGCATCAGGACTTTCACTGGCCCACTTGATATATTCAGGTCCACACTGAAGCCTGTGTCACCTGCCGCGTGACATACTTCTAAGATTTCTGCGTATAATATACTATACACGTGGTTTTACCCGAGTTGCTTGCGACAAAACGGCGTTAGTGCTTCTGAAGGTTATCACGAGGTGCTTATTGGTGCTTTTGATTAGCTAGTGTCAAAAGGTTAACCAATCAATAACGCTGTAAATAGTTAACAAGATTAATTATTATTAGTGACAAAAATGTCAGAAACCAGGCATGATAGTTGCAAAGAGGCAACAATTGCGATAGACATAGCAATAAAATCACCCCTCTAAGATTAATGGTCGCTGTTAAGCGTTAAGGTGGTTTTTTGTGTGTGATTCATATACAAATAGGGATTGCAATCCCGCACCTTATTCAATCCCTCGCGATTGATTTGCGGGATTAGCCAATGCCGCGGGACTCCGCGGGATCCCGCATGTTTGAATTAAAGTTATAAAATTGAATAAATTGAAACTATAGGTTTATGATTTAATAATAATCGGTCAAGTGCGGGTCGGACTCGCGCACGAAGGGTTCTGTACCATTATAGAGCAAAATTAGACCAAAAATTGTGTTTTTACTAATAATTGGCGCGGGATTGCGGGATTGCAATCCCTATATACAAAATATACATATAAAAATATATCCAATGATCAAGGATATTTTTTGAAAATCTGCCATTCAAATTTGCCATCAGATCCTGGTAGACATTCGTAACTCAACCCGTAATTTTTTGTGGGTTAGGTTAGCGTCCAATTTTGTCTTACTAATAAAGCTAGTCGACAGATTCAAGAGTCATCAGATTCTTTATCATGTAAAAGTGCTTAGTGCAGTAGTCACTTTTTAAATACGTCTGAAGTCGTTGTAATTAAATTTCAGGATTTCTACAACAAAGACAAAGGTTAAATAACTTTAAAAAACCGGCCAAGTGCGAGTTGGACTCGCCCATGAAGGGTTCCGCAGCAGCAATTAAGGTTTATTTGTATGAAATTAAAAGGTTTTTGATTTATTTAAATTATATTTTAGTCGATTTAATGAAAGTTAAATTAAGGTTTACCATTTATGACGTATAAAAAAACTACTTGCTAGATCTCGTTCAAATCAATTTTCGTTGGCAGTTTTTATAGTAATGTACATCATATATTTTTTTTTAGAATTATCATGCCCCTACTTTAGAAGTTAGAGGGGGGGGGGGGGGACACACATTTTACCACTTTGGAAGAGTCTCTCTCGCAAACTATTCAGGTTAGAAAAAAATGTTATTAGAAACCTTAATATGATTTTTGAAGACCTATCCATAGATACCCCACACGCATAGGTTAGATGAAAAAAAGACGGGTTGCACTCCGGGAGTGCCGGCAGAAGTGAAAACTTGATTATTAACGTTGTGCATTTTTTAACCCATTTTTTATGAAAATCGATTATTAATAAATCGATTTTTTAATTAATTGAAACCCTTACAATCGATTAAATTTTTAACCCATTTTTTATGAAAATCGATTTTTAAAAAATCGACTTTTTTAATTAATCGAAACCCTTACAATCAATTCGAGTTCGAGTTCGACACAAAATACTACTATCCAACCGTCTTACGGTTTTTCCAAGGTTTTTCGATCAGCACGAGAATCTGACGCGAGTTTCACAGTTTTTACTCATCCCACAAAAGTGCTCAACGCCGCTAAAGAAGTTTTCACTTCAAAAATATTTTTTGTTTCAGTTGTACCTATGGGGACCCCTAAAATTTTTAATAATTTATCAATTTTTGTATCAAAATCTTAATGCGGTTTACAGACTACATCTACATACCAAGTTTCAATAGTATAGCTCTTATGGTTTCGGAGAAAAGTGGCTGTGACATACGGACAGACAGACAGACAGACACGACGAATCTATAAGGGTTCCGTTTTTTTTGCCATTTGGCTACGGAAAACTAAAAAACTCCAGAAAAGTCAAAATATTACTATTTATCGATCAGTTATTCAAGTGGGTATCTCCATATTTTTCTACCTACGAAAATGATTTTATTATTTGTTAAAATCTCATTCCTTAACTCTCAAAACGAACGTTACAATTCCACTCCAACCAAATCGTTAAATAGGATACGCCACAGTCATTCGATCCGTTTTGCTCACAAACTCGCGGTGAAAGCGGCCACGATTTTAAGAAAGGAAAAGCAGTTTTTTGTGCTAAGAGGCTGCGATGGCCAAGACCCCCCCCCAGCCCCACCCGCCACCCGCGCTTCGAAAGTGAAACTTATTTTTTCGGCTGCTTTTATTCCGACTCAAATATATTTTAGTCGGACAACTTTCGTGTAGCTATTATGATGGGTGGTTATATGACTTTATCACTGTTTGAAGTTATAGTTTATAAATAATACTAAAAATATAAGGCGGTAGTGTAGTATAGTGTGTTAGTAGTATCATAAGTAGTAATAAATAATTAATTTCACAAACTACTAGACCGATTTTTAAGGTTTATTCGTTTAGTTCAAAACAGTAATTACAATACATAACAAGTCTGGACCCTTTCTTTACGATAAAATAACATTAAAGATCAATACCAATATTATAAATGCGAAAGTGTGAATTTGTCTGTCTATAAGCTCTTCAGGCCTACCTCTAAACCGATTTTGATGAGATAAAGTATTCATATAGGTACCTACTTTGACTTTGAAGAAAGGAAGTAAACAGGTATAACCATGGGTATAACATATCATTTTTTATTTATTTGGGAAGACTTACAGCTAGATTAACAAGTACTTTTAACATAGCACAGAAAGGGCAACTAAAAAGTTTTCACACTTAACTACAAATGTTAAACGATACAGAAACATCGAACAAAGAACAGAACAGTAATACTGGTTTGAGAGACATAACAATAAATTGTATTGAACTTATAATAATAATAATTATTAATATTTACTTAGGGAATACCAAAGTAAACAGGTTCTGTCTACTCTGGTAATCTCTGTTTGCTCTAATACCAAATAATAATAATAAAATGGTTCCCATTCGGTAAAGTCACGAACGGATCAGCAACATAAAATAGTTGATTAGGGAAAAACGATTACCGCGGGATGAAGTGTGTGAATATTCTAAGTGAAGCTGAAGAATAAATCATTCAAGACCATTTAAAAGTAATAATTACTGCGAAAAGACCGTAGGCTTTATAACTTTCATATTTAGACAACCAGGAAACTTGGCTGTCGTATATATAATAGTATTTTAAAGCAGTAGACCAGTTGTTATTAGCTGAAGAATGTTAACATAGATTAATAAGTAGGAAGTGAACATATTTTAATACGTTTGCTAAAAAGAGCCCATGCCCTTATTTCTACATAAAATCTGGAATATTAACTACAAAAGTATGGTACAACTTTAGAGAAGTGTAGGATAAGGTTTAAACTATTTTAAGCACCTTCTCTAAATTTGCTAGCCCTCAGCATACTATGCCTACTATGATGCATGATAATAGGTATAAGGACTTAACACTGCCAATGCCGTGGTAATTTTTTTCTTGAGCACACTAGAAAGAAGGTTAGGTTTTACTATATTATAGGGTTAGTGCCGAATTTATGTTTTTGTGAGTGTAGGCCATTTGTTTCCCGCCGCCCGGTCACATGAACGAAATCTGCCGGCCGCCTATGGATGCCTAGGACGCTCCCGCTTCTAGACCGCGGCCTGTACGGCCTATGTATAAATCCGGGGCTGCTTAGGGTCGAATTATCTTCTATAGCGTTATAGTAGCTGTGCTATAAATATTAGCCGGTTGTTAACGAAGCATTATGAAAGAAAAAGAAATAAAATATAAGCCTTCTAGTTTCAAATTTTCCGAACCATCATAATTCATAACAAACTCTATCCTTTTCTAAAAAGCTTACTAATGTAATCGTGTTTACGAAACATTTCTTTGTTAGTTTCTAATCTGGTGGCAACTCAGAACATCTGGCCTACGACAACACCATTGTTCTGACCCACCTGCTAAACTTGTGAGGTCAACAAGTGAGGTACACTTGTATAATGTATTGTACTATATAGGTCTACAGTCAGGGAAACTGATGAAGAATAGATGAAACAAAATAAAGCAATCACCCTCTCCTTGACGATACGATGATAGTTTATAATAATACAAGAAATAAAATTAAGTAAGGACCCAAATAAAGCAATGACAATTTTTAACCGACTTTCAAAAATGATGTTTTTTATTCCTACCAACCGTTGGTAGGACGGTGGTAGAGTTTTTGCTGAGACTATAAAATATAATCAATGTAATGACTAAAATCAGTTAGTTTGTCAATACTATTGCAAAGGTACATTATATTTTTTTAACTTCACCTTTTAGTATATAATTAATATAATATAATTATATTATGTTATGTCTTGAAGAAGTTTTTTTAAACTCTATTTTAAAGTAAAATAATAGGATTTTTACGCCTGCTCTCAGAGACGACTACTAATAATAATAATTAAAAGAAGATTTTGATATAGGCAAGGGCCGGGACACAAAAACAGGGCACGACGTCGTACGACGTCGTACGGCGCCGTGTCGT
Source organism: Lysandra bellargus (assembly GCA_905333045.1). Classification (NCBI taxonomy): domain Eukaryota; kingdom Metazoa; phylum Arthropoda; class Insecta; order Lepidoptera; family Lycaenidae; genus Lysandra; species Lysandra bellargus. Next base: position 3,379,482 of record HG995319.1, on the reverse strand, counting down.
GGGAATCCACGACGCGCGTAGTAAAAAACCACGGCACGGCGTCGTACGGTGCCGTACGGCGTTGTACGACGTCGCCTCATCTTGAATTTCTACGTGAGTTGCTACGACGCCGTGCCATGGTTTTTTACGACGTGCGTCGTGGATTCCCATAACACGGCGCCGTACGACGTCGTGCCGTGTTTTGTGTCCCGGCCCTATGTCCCATACATTATTATTTTCTATCAAACTCTACATCAGAGTGCGGCCGTTAGTAATTATTAAAATTTATTATTATTATTTACGAATAATTTGTTGCTATTATAATAATATGGATGAAGCGTTAGTAGCTAACAAATAATTTCTATTTCCGAAAATAAATTCAAATAAATATATTTTATTCATTTTCTCCTTTCCTTCATTTAACTTCTTGAATATAATTGGATATTTAATTATAACTAATTAGGAACTATTTTAAACATACATATTGTTTTAAAAATAAAAATTAGCATAATAAACAGTTGAAGTAAGATAAAAATACATTTTATTAAACTAAGGTACTTTAAATGTTTTAGTAACAACTTAAGGAACTGGAATATTTATTTATTTTGCACTGTACTTATTTAGTTTTTTATATCACTAAAAAGTTACCTTAGATGTCTTGTTTTAGAAACATTATTAAAAACTTTCACCGCATTAATTTATGAAAGGATTTTCTCATGATAATTTTAATAATCATTAATGTAAACCAAAAAATAGATATTTAATTAAATAAATTATATTAAAATATTATCTTTAAGGTCCATTAAGAAGCTGGTTCGGGCGAAGCGTGACTCGCCAAAACTCCATACAGAAGAATTCAACGAGTACCTAACTTTCATTTCACAATATTTTATTTTATTTTTATGGCGAGGTTATTAGTTTTTATTTTAAGTGTTATTGGCATATTTATTTTATATTCCGAGATACCGAGAAAATATACATTTTTAACAAACTATTATATTTTATCCAATCGTTTTAATATTATTTTAAAATAAAATTCAAAACGAAAAAAGAGTACTTACTTAACTAAAATTTAAATATTTTGAAAAAAAATGAGACATTTCACTCGAGTTTTTAAACGAAAGTTCTAAGCAAAATGAACCTGAAACTTTACCAACTGTTTTCAGTTTGTGAGTTCCGAATAACATATTACATAACTAATGATTATTATTTTAATACTTTTCTGATTTCAGTAAAAATAATATTATACTAAATTGTTTTAAATTATTTACATATTAGTGTGATATTTCTAAAATAAAATGCAAAAACGTCATCACCTTTACGATTTTCTACTTTAACTTTTAAGATAATTTTCAGGAAGTTCCCTGTTCCTACTTACTACGTGAATCGGAGAGAGGTACTAGTTTTTATATTTTAAATAAGAAATAGAAAAGTACGAAGTTGGAAATTTAAAACAATCATATTTTAATATAATGAGATTGTAGTAATTAATGATTATTACAATTAATAATATTACTTATTTTAATAATCCTTGGTGCGAAAAACCTATATATAAGTACTTACCTACTTACAAAGATAGCAGAAAATGATATGGGCGAATAGCCCTATAATAGACGGCCCCAAATTACATAGTAAAAAAAATAATTATATATATAATGATTAATGAGATTACAAATAATAAAACAAATTCTGTAACAGCTGTTTTCCTCATTACTTCATGAATGAACACTAGAAATATTCAATCTCCGATTCGAACGTTACGTAACGTACAAACATAAACAAAGGTTGTGTAAAAAAAAGTAATGTCAACAAATACAATAACCGGGTGATTATGATGCGTGCGCGCAATCAAGAGTGGGTTATGTCAGGTGGGGTTCGGCGTTACCCCTGGTGGGGTCGCGGTGGGGCGAGCAGGGGGAAAGCGGCGGCTCGGGCGCTGACTCGCGCGCTGCCAGCCGCAGCGTTCGCACGTACGCGCCCGACGCGCGCCCGCGATGTGATCAGTGCAGCGCAGCCGCGCTTGGATATCATGGAGTTCCAACATCCGCAGCCACTCGGCCCCCCGGCCGCCCCCCAGCTGATGGCCCCCGCGCCCCCCCTCCCCTCGCTGCCCCAACTCCAGCACCCGCACGTCCAGGACGAGGACCGCTGGAGCCAGTACCACATTTGGAGGCAGCACGTTTTCGTCAACGGTCAGTGTTCTAGTGTAATATTATGAAGTGTCCGTGTATTTCCTAGACGTGTGCTGACTGCGCTGGGAGTATCGAGAGTTTATCACCGAAAATTCAGGGTCGGTGCGAAATGTGATGTGGCCTTCGCCTCGAGTTGACCCCGTAGATTAGGCGCGAAGAGCTGTTATTAGATCAGTAGGTCGTTAATATGTATCTTAACGATCGCGTATCATTTGCAATTATAATATCTCTTATCTACACTTTCGTAAACAATAACAACCACTTATTATGTATTCACAAACACATAAATGTAAGTGACATATACTTTTACTCACAATGTGTTCACTATATTTTTAAGTAAGTTTTGATTTTCTTACCTTTTTTATTTAATTTATTAACATTTGTATGAGGCTTAGGTTAGGCTCAGGTCTAGGGCTTATATCGCCTATGTAGGTTAATCGTAGATTAAATATCATGTTATCCCTATCGATCTCTGTATTTAGAAAGGGAAGGCATGAAATTTAGTCAAACGAAACAAAAGATCGAGACTGGCCCGAATAGTTCAGGAAATGTTGCATTTTTCTTATTATTTATGAACACATTTCCCTCAAAACTTGCCTTTGCCTACTCTTACTTATCCGAAAAATGTAACTAAAGTCCGCAAAATTCCATAAACTGTGACAAAATTCAACTTTTACGGTCACTTTCACCTTTCATACGAAAATTGCTTCGTAGGCCGCGTACCAGTGAAATTGTATGAATATACAATTACTTTCATAAAATAACATATATGCGAAAGTTTATATCATTGTATATCTTTAATTTTATTTCCTATGTGATTTCTTTTAATAAAACATATTTAATATATTTTTAACCCGGAAAATGTAAGCGCGTGTAAGTTACGTCACGGTTAGCTTAGTATTATTTTTACTATGTTGAGTATTTAATGCCCTAATCCCGCATTATAAAATAATTGAGATTAGGGGACGTCCACAAATTACATTTTTTGACCCCCCCCCCCCCCCCTCCTCCCCCCTGGTGAGATTTCCTGAGATTTTATTCAACCCCTCCCCCCAAATCTCACGTGAGTTTCCAAATGTGGGTTTCTTACTTAAACGTTTGGTTTAACAGTCAGTAAATTTTCTTTTGAGTGAATTTGTGAATAAAATCTTAAGTATACCTACGTATAATCTGGATGAAATGGACCAAAATACATAGTATCATTTTGTTGAGAAAAAATTACGTGAGATTTTAGAAAGTTAGCAATCCTGGACACACGAACGGTCGGCCGTAGTGAAGTTTTTAAGGGTCCCTGTGAACTGTGAAACCATAAAACATAATATATAACATATAAGAATTTCCTGGTATGGTTAGTGCAAATCTCTCTATTGTAAAGATTATTGCACAAGACTCTGAAATGTAAACCCAAATCTTCCGTACGGCTCTGTTGTACATAATGATACACGAGTCTCCTGTGCAATTCCTCCTATATTATAACCTAGTAACAAGCCAGAGTTTGGCCTGGTTTTGCTTACTCCGAAGTCCGAACCACACCAAGCAGCTACTAGCTATAGTCGCGACGTCGCGTCGCGCGGCAAAAACCGGAAGGCTTTATTATGTAATTAATAATGTATTTTGTTTATATACTTTTCTTACATAATCTCTTTGGACTCTTAGGGCCATGTTTCACACCGATAAAGTGCCGGATAGGCTTATTTGACAGAATTTTCCATACTCTATCTGTCAAGTTAAGTGGTGGATAGCCTTATCAGGAAGTGGTGAAACAGGCACTTAGACTCAATTGCGCTAAGTTAACCCTGTTAAAGTTTCTTTAATTACTTGCATGCTCTTCAGAAGAGCATGCAAGTAATAAAAGGACATTGCGAATGTCCATCGACGACGGCAGTTGCTTAGCATCAGGTCCCTTTTGCTAGTTTGCCCCATAAGTTTATAAGAAAAATAACACAAGATAGGAGACACACAACAATATTTAATCTAGCGTTAACTTTAACCCACACGGGCATAAGTGGATCTATAAGCCTGCTAAGTTTTGTACCTAGATTCCACTATTTTAATCCAATTACAACCTCGCCACGGTACGCCAGCAGTCTCCGTAATCCGTATATTACACGTCCTACACGTCAAACCAATGCAACGCGTTCGAAAAAAATATATACTTATATTATTGCATTCATTGCATTATGAAAATACTGTATACTTCCTGCTCCTCCTGTCTTCTTATGATTAATTTGGTTGCGGGTCCCAAGACAGCTTTGGCATGTCCCTCGGGCTCCCTGAGATCATATCAAAGGGTTTTCGTGGTTGGATACCGCTGTCGGTCCTGGCGACACAGGAGATACAGCGGTGGGAATGTGTGGTGACCTGGTGGGTCAAAGCCCGTAAAAAATATGAAAATACTTTTTTTCAGTTAGATATGGTCCGGACTGAAATTTTAACTAAGCTCTATTAGGCTGGATACATATGGCCGAAATGGTTCAGGAAATTCATAATCTACGTCCCGATGACTTGCCTAATGCCTTAGGCCTCATACAGCTGTAAAAACTCGTAAGTATCATTCTTACGGATCGCTCTTAGAAATTATATTCTCAAATCTGAAGACGAAGTATGGTGTTCCAGACATTAATAACAATAATTCTGAATGAATTATGATATGAAATTCAAATAATGAATTCAGAGGACTATTCCCCCTGTGGTGCGATGTTGGATGGTAGAATCACTGTACTTATCTCACTACCTACATCTGTAGTAGTATTTTTCGCTTCGACTACCATCAAGACAATCGTTAAGGAAACTGAGCTGAGAAATTAATTGCAATGCAGTTGTTACATCAATTAAATAAAGAGAACTAGGCATTATTAATTATCTTATTAATTGTTAGAAAAAATGTCTATCATAAGAATAATGTTATTTAATTCTATATTCTTATATGTCATAATATCTATAATATCCTGCACAATTATTGAAATAACTAATAGTCAGGTCGCTGAAAATTATGAAAATCAACCATAATTAAAATATGTAACGTCTCTTCTATTCGAGCATTGGTTAGGTTTTGAAAATTTTCGAATAATATGCGAAATGAGAATTTTCAAAACCGAATAGAAGAGGCGTTACATATTTTAATTATAGCTGATTTTCATGATTTTCAGCGACCTAACTATAGACAAGTGTCTTTATGGAACGCGTATCTATAATATTGCTTATTAAAACTTTATAGCTAGTTTAAGTATATTATACCATGATTTGTTTATATTGGTTGTAAGCAGGTTACAGTGCTTTAGTAGTAATATTATTAGGTAATTTATGAAGTCACAAATTAACAGGTTACGGTATCGATAATAGCAATAAATTTCTTTGTTCTCTAAGATTTACAAATGTGAAAGTGTGTCGGTCTTCAGTCTTCACGCCCAAAGTGCTGAACCGATTTGGATGAAATTTGGTATGGAGACACTTTGAATCTCAGTAAAGGACATAGGATAGGTACACTTTTCTGGGATAAAATCCCAGAAAAATGTACGATAAAAAATCGGCCAAGTGCGAGTTGGACTCGCGCAAGAAGGGTTCCGTACCATTATTGAGCAAAAATTGGTAAAAAAGTGTTTTTTTTTTAATGGAAGCCCCCCCCCCCCCTTAATTATTTATTTTACTTAATTTTATTATTAATTATTAAAGTACAACTGAGTATTTTGTGAACATTTCAAGTGCCTACACATTTAGTTGCGTGTGTACGGTAAATTATACGGCTATTGCTGAACCAAAGATTTCCTTTGGTAGGATTGGTCCATATGGATGGATTTAAGATATGGAGCCACCGCGATTTTTGATGTAATTTTTTTTTAATTTTAGCAGCTTCTGCTCTGGAGGAAAATAGAGTCTCAATCTGTATAGAGGCATTAATTATGGTAATATTCCAAGTTCGGTGCCATATTCGGATGACTAAAGAATGCTTAATTCATTTTAGGACTCATATTTGTACGATAAAGATGTTAAGCAACGTAAAAAGAAGAAGAAGAAGCATCATTTAAACGCGCTTATCTTAGTATGAGTCAGTAATTACTCGTCCGATTTGAAAAATTATTTCAGTGTTAGATAGCCAATTTATCAAGGAAGGCTATAGGCTATATTTTATTACGCTAAAACTAATATAAGTGAAGAAATAGAGGAAAATGTGGAAAAAACGGGGGAAATTATTTGAAAGGGCTTATTTCACGAACTACTGGAGTAATTTTTCTGTTATTTGGCACAGATAAAAAGTAGAAACGTAAAGGATCATAAACTATTTATTGTGGACTAATTTGTCTGTGAAATATCCAATTTACGCGAGCGAAGCAGCGCGGAACGTCTAGTAATATTATAAAGCTGAAGAGTTTGTTTGTTTGAACGCGCTAATCCCAGGAACTACTCATCCGATTTGAAAGAATCTTTCAGTGTTTGATAGCCTAATTATCGAGGAAGGCTATAGCCTATATTTTATTACGCTAAAACCAATAGGAGCAAAGATGCAGAGGAAAATGTGAAAATAAAGCTGAAGAGTTTGTTGGTTAGTTCGTTTGTTTGAACGCACTAAGCTCAAGAACTACCGGCCCGATTTGAAAAAATATTTCAGTGTTTGATAGCCTATTTATCGAGGAAGGCTATAAGCTATATTTTATTACGCTAAGACCAATAAGAGCAAAGATACAGAGGAAAATGTAAAAAAACGGGGAAATTATTTGAAAGGGCTAATATCTCACAGACTGCTGGAGAAATTTTTATGTTTCATGTTATGAAACAAAAAAAAATTTTTTTCGTCTAACATATGCGTATAGGATATCTATGGATAGGTCTTCAAAAATCATATTGAGGTTTCTAATATCATTTTTTTCTAATCTGAATAGTTTGCGAGAGAGACTCTTCCAAAGTGGTAAAATGTGTCCCCCCCCCCCTCTAACTTCTAAAGTAGGGGCATGATTATTCTAAAAAAATATATATGGTGTACATTGTTATAAAAACTACCAACGAAAATTGGTTTGAACGAGATCTAACAAGTAGTTTTTTTTATACGTCATAAATGGTAAACCTTAATTTAACTTTCATTAAATCAACTAAAATATAAAAATAAATCAAACACCTTTTAATTTTATAGAAATAAACCTTATTGCTGCTGCCGAACCCTTCATGGGCGAGTCCAACTCGCACTTGGCCGGTTTTTTTGTCTTGTTAAATTAAATTATTGTTAAAACGACTAATTGTTATTATTAATATCGAGCAAAAAATAGCAAAAAAATACGTTTCTTGTATGGGAGCCCCCCTTAAATATTTAATTTATTTTGTTTTTAGTATTTGTTGTTATAGCCGCAACAGATACACATAATCTGTGAAAATTTCAGAAATCTAACTATAGCGGTTCTTGAGATACAGTCTGCTGACAGACAGACGGACAGACAGACATCGAAGTCTTAGTAATAGGGTCCCGTTTTTTATCCTTTGGGTACGGAACCCTAAAAACAGCCCACGCGACAAACGTGTTTTGGCACAACGGAGTTGCGGGCGTCATTTAGTTTTTAATTCTATACTTATTATAAAACAAAGTCGCTTTTTTTTCCTCATGTCCCTTTGTTCCCTTTAATCTTTAAAACTACGCAACGGTATTTGATGATTCTTTCAGTGTTAGATAGCCCATTTATCGAGGAAGGTTATAGGCTATATTTTATCACTCTAAGACTAATAGGAGCGAAGAAATAGAGGAAAATGTGGAAAAAACTTAGAAAATTATTTGAAAGGGCTAACTTGAATGCGCTAATCTCAGGAACTACTGGTCCGATTTGAAAAATTATTTCAATGTTAGATAACCCATTTGTTGAGGAAGGCTATAGTCATAATTTTTTCAGTGGCTATATATTTTATACCCGCGCGACGCCGGGGCGGGTCGCTAGTAAGTAATAAGCATGTGCCAGAAATCTTCGCTTGATCCATTTTTAGCCGTCTTCTAAAAAGGAGGAGGATGTTAGGCTGTGGATATTTTTATTTATTTTATTTGTGTATGTTCAACGATTACTCCGCCGTTTGTGAACCGATTAAAAAAAAATTGTTAAATTATGTTACGTTTCACTCCAATTTGGTACCATGTTCACAAAAGTGGTGACCTGATGATGGGATCCATGAGTAATCGAGGGAACTCCTCGAAATGTATATGGAAACATATGGTGATTTTGGTTTTATGAGAAGTATCTTAACCCGGCGAGCGTAAGGTTGGGTGTGACACACCCAAACCTAGAAAAATCGATTAATATTTTAATAACGAATTGTTGTAACGCTTCGTGCGCTGGAGTAGCTGCGCAGGGGTAGACACGGAAGCGTTCCTTGGCGCTGTTTCTGGTGACCGCCGCCCAGTGTATGGTGTGGAAGAGTTTGAAGTTGTCAGCGGGTGTGTGACACCCGCCTTACGCTACTTGTAACGAATTTGATCAAACGCATTTTATTTTATTTTTGTTATTTTATGGGTTTTTTGGGGTTTTTCAGACTTAAAATGTAGAAAGATCATACGAAGATAATCAAAACAGATAATTGCGTCTTTTTGAAGAAGCTGAAGTTGGTTCACCCGACGAGTCTAGTAGTGACGAAAGAAGTTTTGAGAGTGACGCAGTGTAGGAGATAGATAATGAAAGAGAGCAAAATGGATTGATAGAGAATAATGGCGAAGGAAATAATAGATATTTCGTGGGAAATTTACTTATTTCTGTATTTTTCATATATGAGACATGCTTATTTCTTCTGTGAAAAATGCTCTAGATCTTAAGGCGCTTTATTGAAAAAACTGTCCTTTTTGACGTAATACTATAGGACCCTCAGAAATTTTACAAATCTGGTAGTGAGATATACATATTATCTTCATAGCCTTATCTAGGTTTGAGAAGGACCAGAAACACGATTAATGCATTTTGCCTCGATACATTTCTCGATCGAAATGACCTCTTAAAAATACGAAATTTGAAGATTGTTTTTAAACGAAAATAGATGTATTGTAGGAAATTAGTCTAATTGATAGACGCCTTTGCAACTCAAAATCGTATAGAAGCATTTTGCTTAAATGCTCCTAGTTAATTTTTTAAATAATTAAAATTACCTTTTTCGCATGTTTTCCGAGTGAGCCGATAGCTTCTGGCCGCAGCGTATTCACGACTTTATAGTCATACAAATTAAGTATAAAATTGCCCTTGCGGTAAAATTACTTTCCATATAGCGCCTTAAGACGAATAAGTATTTTTTTATTAGTTTTAATATCCACTTTATGTGTTCTTTAGTTCTTATGTTGAGTCTATCTGAAGAAAATATAGTGTTTTTTGTTGTTGTTTTCATATTTTCGATATAAAGTAATAAATATGTGGCACTACTAATTTTTTACAATTTCTCTCTCAAATAAGTTCAACACATAGCTAAACATTAGTTTTGTATAAAAAAATAGATATTTACCACACCCACCTAGCGCTGTTTGCTACATATTCCAACCTTACGCTCGCTGGGTTAAGCATAAGCTACCAAAACACAAGATTTTTCACAAAGGTATACTATGGATCCGAAGATACTAAGAGTCACAAGAACTCCGGATTCCTTATAGATACAAGTTTGGGGGTTTAGGCACTGTTTTCAGAACTGAAAGCATAATATGCTACTAGGTATGCAAATTACTTTCATCATCATCATCATTACCACGTCAGGGTCACCAATGTCACATGGTTGTATAATGTACCTAAGTATATGAATAAATATAACCACAACACCATAATTATTATCAAGATCTATTAGCGAATGGTAGCACTATGGTTAGGTTATTGACTAAACGAAACTGTCCACCGATTAAACTTGTAATAAGAAGAATAATGTTGTCAATTAATCGAAGCGGCATTCGAGATCATGGAGCTAGTATGAGAATCATGATGCAGTAGGCTGCAGCTCTAAGATTGGAAATAGTAGTGACGAATTGACAATCGCTTACCAATTAGGTATCGGTCAATGTTTTTTTCTGATTCTTTCCATTAAAAACTGCAAGATAAATCTCTTCGAATAAAGTAATAGTTGCGTAATATGTAGTAACAAAACATAAATGGTAGCTGTTGCTTAATAAATATTTTTACTGCTGTATATTTGACACCAACCTGCCTATTATTAATCCTTCGTTCGCGGATTCTTGGAAATCTATTGTTATTCTGTTGTTATCGCGGTCACTGGTGTTCTTATGGGGCTTGATGGGTTAATATACAAAATAATAGGCTACTACGTAATGCTTAAACCATCTTTTACTATTAATTCTTGTACAATAAAATATGTATATTTTTTTCTAATCATGTTCTTATAGTCCATATCATTACAGGCGTTTTACTTGTACAGTGTTCTGTCCTTGTCCGAAATGTTAGAAAAGTCTATCTATTTTTAGTCATGAACAGTTTATCAGGCCTTTTGACCGGAGTTTATGTATTCAATAGCGTTGTTCATGGGTTAACTGGTCGCTGAAGGATTTGTGACCCACAAAAAAGTTGGTGTTGAGTTCTAAAATCTAAATACCTAATCAAATTAATAAGCATTTGTGTAACATCCCACAAAAATTTGATGCGTATTTTTGTGGGATGTTACACAAATGCTTAACAGCGTCCATTACTTTTTGATATTAAATAGCTAGTAAATAGATAAACTTCTGTAAAAACTCTCAAAATTAAGGTCATACTTTTGAATTGAGTAAATATCAACATTTGTAGTCATATTCGAGTCTTTGAAATAACATTGAAGTTTTTTCCACTATGTATATAGCAAAAAACTTTTTAATATAATATGAATATGCAATAAGTTATTTTCCATAGACATAATGTACACTTTCAATTTCTTATTTAAATTCATGTAATAAATTATTTGCTACTTTCTTTTAGTCGTGGTTAAATCTACCATCATCATCGTTCCAAAAAGTATATTATGCACATGTACCTTTTTTACATGGGGAAATCCTTCACGCATCCCCGGCAAATTGGGGACATCGGTCGGGGTATGTGGGGCTCCTGCTAATCTACCCACTAAAACCTCATGTTGCTCCTCTCCTCGCTTAAGGCAGAGTTGCGGGTACCATAGATTTACCTACCCTAGCGCAACCGGGATCGCACCCATATTACTTAAGGCCGTCCCCCGAGCAAACGACCTTGACCATACATTTGCCGCGTTGCCGAGATCTCACTAAAACCCTTTTTTTTTTTTACTTATCTTAGTTCAAAATTGACCTAAAAAAATAAAACGTGGAATATGTAGTTTATGAAATTGTCGATGTATTGGTGTGTGTTTCAAATAAAAGTAATTTGTAAATACTAAGGAGATGCTGAGTGTATGCTTGAATTTTAATAAATTGGTTTTACTTTGGAAGCTGATATAATGAGTATAATAAACAAAAATAGAAAATTTAAAACGGGGAAAGGAATGTTGATATACTGAAGATTATTGCTGTATTTTTATTGTAACTCTGTAGCTTTCAAATTATGAGTTTATAAGGCTCTAAATACGGTAAATTACGGCATCTCTGTAGGAAAGCCCTGAATATACCTAGTACCTAATAAAAGTTCACGTTGCTGTCTTTGTCTGTCTTGTGATGTTACCAATTTGCCAGACAAAGACAAACAGACTTTTTATTTGCTGTGTAAATATTTTGATCAGTAAGAGGTATGTCCCAGTAGCTTTGTCCACACTGTGCCGTTTTCTGTTCGTCAAGGGCATGCGTTATAGCGTAGTTAACAGCGAACGTGAGGCATGCCCGCCACACATGCCCTCTGACCATCCAAAACTATCGCTTTCATATTAAAAATGACAGTTGGCGTTGCGTTCTTTGACGCGTTCAATTATTGATTGCGCCAAAACGAAAGTTGAATGAAAGAGGATGACGAAAATTGAAGACGAAAGCGCATAGTGTGGACATAGCTAAACACCGAGTTTGTGTTTGGTACCCCCGACACCTCAGTGTTTTGCGGCAATCGCTATTTTATAAATCAAATATTGCAGGATATTTGCGACATTTTTTTTTTTTTAGGAAAAGTTACTAATTCTGCAAAGAGGAAAATTTGCATTGAATGAGATCCAAAACTACTAGACCTATTTTCATGGAACCGTGGGCAAGAGCTATCGTATCCTACGGGAAAATTACTGTACTTATTCGTAATAAAAAGTTGAATGTTAACATGCTTAAAGTCATCCTTTTAGTTACTGGGAAGTAACAAACATGCAAGAAAACATATGGCTTATATTAAATATTACGTAATATTTCACCGAAAACACGAATATTCATAATATTATGACGTCACGGTGTCAAAAGTTAGCCGAGATTAGCTCTAGGCCGAGCGAGCGTACTTTCACTCGGAATATTTGGGAAAAAGCGACCTTTACACGACTTTCTAGACGCCTCCCCCTCCCCCCCTACCGCCAAGCCACGTGCTTTCTTCCGCGTAGAGACCACTTTTACTTTTTTTTTAAATGGCCAGCGAGATTTTTTGCCATGGCGATGAATTTGTATTTGCGCGCCGATATTTTCGTGTACATTGTAGATACTTTTTGGTTCGTCTGGTGTGAAAATGGTGTTAATAATATTAAGGAAAATTGATTTTTGGAAAATTTTATAAAACACATCGAAATCTATCTATTAAAATGTTTTTGGTAAAACTGTTAACTGTTTTCTTTTAAGCTTTACGCCTAGGCCGCTGACCTAATTTTGATGAATTTTGGTATTAGACTTATTTCGAGTCTCGGGAAAGGACGGACTGTCCTTTTTTCCTTGTCCCTTGTTTTTTATTCTGAAAAAAGCTACGGATCTTGCGCTCTATTCTGATTTCCGTCCATCTAGCGCTCAAAACGTGACTAACCTGTATTCGTTATCTTACAAAAATATATTTTGCCTAAGTATATAAAACTTAGATTCTAAAAAGTTAATGAAAACGTCGTAATTTAAATTACGACGTTTTAGTTATGTGATCTAAATTAATGAAAAAAAAACTGTACAGTTTATAATTTATATGCTAAAAATTATTATGTAAGTACACAATATACCTCAATATACTTCTAGTGGAAGTCGCTCAAAAGGACAGAAGTCAGAATGTTATATTTTTTCAGTTCTTCTATATTAAAATATTTTATAAATTTATATCAAACTTAACAGCGTATACTCCTAAATCGCGCTATCAATGTTTGTCTTAAATTTCTATGGTCTTAAGCAAAGCCCTAAATAATAATCCCTTGTGACGTGGGAGAGCCACGCTTCGGCACGAATGGGCTGGCTCGACCGGAGAAATACCACGTCCTCACAGAAAACCGGCGTGAAACAGCGCTTGCGCTGTGTTTTGCCGAGTGAGTGAGTTTACCGGAGGCCCAAACCCTTTTCCCTTCCCTACCCTTCCCTATTTCCTTCCCTACCCTCCTCTATTACCCCTTAAAAGGCCGGCAACGCACCTGCAGCTCTTCTGATGATGCGAGTGTCCATGGACGACGGAAGTTGCTTTCCATCAGGTGACCTGTTTGCTCGTTTGCCCCCTTATTGCATTAAAAAAAAATACAGTGAAACAACATCCGCTGGGTCAGCTTTTGATAAAAAGATATCCACGTTTTCAGAGGTCAAATTCGTTTCCGGCTTATAATTTTGGTATATCGTATGACCTAAATGCCTGTTATTATACCAAATAGAATCGATAACAACGTCACATCTCAAGTTATTTACATTTCCTACAAAGATTATGTCATAACAAAATTATAACAATAATAATTACGATTACTTTTTAAATCAAAAACTGGACAAAAAGGTTATGATTGTTCCAAAAAAACAGTAAAATTCCAAATATAACCTAGTATAGCCATTACATAGCCAGCGTTCATGATGACTGGAATCGGCGTCATACTGTTGATTCGTTCCTGAATATACGCCAGTGCATTACCGTACATAATTAAAGCTTTGTTAAGATGTCAAATATGTCACACTTATCGCACCAGTGTCATAACTCATACCTATACCAGTACAATATGACCATAATATGACGTATGCATTACGTCATTAACCGCACTGGTCAGTATACTGGGTTTAATTTCGGAACTCATACACATCATTAGCAACACTTCGCTGAACAGTCGCTCACAATCAATGATTTTTATTTGTGTCGGAAGGACCTAATTAATTTTACTCGCTAATTTAATAGAGCCAGAAGAAAATAGAGGACAATATTTAAAGTAGAATGGATGGACCTTTTTCGAAGCACGTAGTTCCATAGGGGGCGAAAAGATGGCAAATTCTGCCATTTCGACGGATGATTTGCGCTGAGCGTCCAAAATTGTGCGGCTTTCACCCGTGTAAACCGTGTAGCATAGGAGGGATGTTATAGTCAACTTTATTTTATACTAGATGACCCGGTTAACTTCGTATCACTTCCCTCCTAATAAGAAGACATCCCTTCGCTTGAGGGTCGAACGTCTGCAGTCTCGCCACAAGGCCAACTTCAGTTCCTTTGTTGTGAGAGTACCGACGCATCTTCTGTCGACCTTTGAAGCGGAGGAATTCTGGTCGACTGGTGTCTACCAAAGTTTCCGCGGGAGACTCCGGAATGAAGCGCGCGTCACGTCGTCGTTAATTCGTGATAAAGTGTAGTTATTAAGATTATATAATATGTATGTTAGACATTAAGCTATATTATATTATATTATATGGACGTACGTAGCCTGATATAAATAAATAAATAAAATAAAAGAACAAAAACCTTCCCTGGTCTTCCACTAATATTTCAAGAATAAAGTAAGCCAAATCGGGTCAGTCATTCTCGAGTTATAGTGAGACTTACAAATTTTAAGATTCATTTTTAATTAACCCTTCGGCCTTCGATCGTGGAAAAACGAGACACAATAGCTTATCTATTGGTATCGCGGCCGGATGTGGCCGCTTGGGGCTTGATGAATTAAATAAGTATAGACTACATTGAATATGCAATAATACGTTTTATTATTATGCTCTTTTTTCATAAACATCGACGCAACGCTGCATTTGAACTGGATAGTGAATAGAATTTAAATTGGAAGAGCTAACTTTTCGTTAAAAAGTGCATCGCTTGTCCTTCTCGATTTTTAATTTGAACTGACTCTAAGAGTCTGTTTCACCACTTTTTGATAAAGACTAAAGTGCCGAATAGGCTATTCACAACTTTTTTGAGAGATTTTCCATACTTTATCTGTCAAGTTAAGTGGTGGATAGCCTTTTTGGCACTTAACAGGAAGTGGTGAAACAGGCCCTAAAGGTACGAGTTGGAAGCCGGCTACATGAAGCGGCAGCAGACGACGTTTCGTCGCGACACTACTGGTTTCTATGTAATATTTCTAAGAATAAGTGGTGCTAGCTTCGTATCGCTAGCTGCGGAGGGTCTTTCATAGAAATACATACAAACCAGTAGTGTCGGGACGACACGTCGTCTGCGGTTGCTTCATGTCGCCCGCTGCCAACCGGCACCTTTAATAATAATTATTATTATTGATCATCCTAAATTTTGATTTTTGAAATTTCAGTTTTTTTACCTAATTTATAAAAACGTCTGTTCAGCACGTGTAGTATGTGCGTGTAGAAAATTTCTTTCTTATTTCTTCGTTTCGTGTTTCAACTTTTGATTCTTTTGATTTTATTTACTCTAAATGTTATTTAATGTTAGTAGAAACAAATACAACAATAAATTAAAATTGATAAACTTAATTTGTGTGGTCAGTCCTTCAAGGTATACGCAAAGTCCGGTCTTTTAGTGTTTATGGCGCTGATTTACATACCTTTAAAAAAAAATTGTTTGAATAAAAGTTGTAGCTAATTTTGTGACGAACAACTTTCTAATTTACATTATTATGAAAAAATCATTTTTTCCTATCGAAAATACCGTTGTAACACTTTTTTGATCCATTAGCGCCCTCTACTTTTTGTATTTTAAGTCGGATGTCGTCACTCCAATGAAAAAAATGTAGTTCGCAATGCCCTCCACATTTTTTATTTAAAAAACTTTTTCCTAAAACCAATAGTTTCCGAGAAAAAAGCATTTCAAATTTTTTTTATTCATTTTTTGGATTTCTCAAAAACAGCAATTAGCGCGACCTTTTTAATTTTTCTGTGACCTCTTGACATAATCCTCTAACGATTCATCACGTCAAATGACGGTAGGTCTTTATTCGGAGGGCAAATTACATATTGATTGTACTATATGAGTAAAAGTCAATACATACAGTCAAGGATTTATAAGTCAGTCGATACTCGATTCAGTAAAGTGGTAGACGCTTTACTGAAACTTTGCACGGAGTTATGGAGGGAACACATAATACACTTGTGCATATAGATATCAACTACGTTATCATGGCGCGCCCCTCCAAAATTCAAAACTTTTGAAGTGCGTTGTCAAAACGTTTGAAGTGCGTTGTCTTCAAGTTGTCTTGCGCGATAGGCTAGTTATGATTGGTTGAATACTTACTACATACAAACTCTTTCATAAGGATGTGACTACACACATTGAAACAGTCATTTGGAGGGGCGCGCCAAGTTATCGTAGTTGATCTCTAACATAATATTATCGAATATCTAATTGTTAATATCCTACCAATATTACACATACAAACTAGTTAACACGATTTAAGGAAAATAATACTAAAACACAACATCACTCAAAGCTCTAGAACGATGTTACTTAGATGACATTGTAATGGATGACATTGATTGTGTCATCCATGACAGTGTCATCTAAGTACAATCGAAATCGTCTCAAAAACGTAATTACGGCCTGTTCCACCACTTCCTGTTAAGTACTGGATAGGCTATCCACCACTTAACTTGACAGATAGAGTGTGGAGAATCTGTTAAAAGTTGCCGATAGCCTATCCGGCACTATATCAGGAAGTGATGAAACAGGCCCTTAGTCTCAAAAATCTCCGCCAAAAGACCATAGCCGATGGATGGCGTATTTTTTAAATGATGATTTGATTTGATATAATATTCCGTGCTATATCTTGGCTTTTGAAATCCCTGTCCAAATATGAAAAATACAACGTTTTTCAAAAATATTTAAAATTTAAAACCGATAAGGTTATTGCTACGAATAATAAAACCTAAGGAAACGTAACTCCCATACTAATACAGTTTTAAACATGAACGCATAAAAAAAGGCGGACGGAGTCCCACCATACACAAAACTGTGTCGTTCAGAGTCAGCCAGCTGGCTGTATGTACACGGCCCGCACGCACACATTCTTGCGCTAGTCCATACCATTTGACAGGCGTAAGAATGTGTGCGTGGCCGACTACGAAGAAAAGTGAAGACACAGTTTTGTATATGACAAGACTCCGTCCGCCTTTTTTTCTACGTTCATGGTTTTAAATTTGGTTCCATCCGAACTGTCATGTAACGTCAGCCTTTATACCGCTCAAGGTCACCTAAATATTGCAAATGTATGAAAAGTGAACCTAAGGTACACTTTTTTGACAAGTATTTTGGAGCATGTTTTTTGACGGAGTTACTCTTCCTTAGTTTTTATTATTCGTAGGGTTATTGTGATTCTTTTGGGAAGCGCATAACAAAAATCGTCACTGAATTGTAAAGTTTTCACGACTTGAATCTGCGAAAATGTTTCAAAATACCTGTGTTTATGCTATGACTAGATAACGCCTGTTACTACCAACTCGTTTTTCGCGCGGGAGCCTTACATTTTTGGGATAAAATATTATCCTATGTCCTTTCCCATGATTTCAAGTATCTCCATACTTTCAGAACGTTCGTTTAGCGGTTTGGCCGTGAAGAAGTAACAGACAGACACACTTTCGCATTTATAATATTAGTATGGATATTAGTATGGATTACTCCGACATAACAAATAGATGTATACAAATCTATTTAAATTATAATATTGTTATGTATGTGCTCTACAAAACTGTTGAGTACAAAAAAATAACGATAATTTAAAGAAATGTCATATTAAAAAAACATAAAAAACTAATATACCAAAGAGGCAAACTTTTCAAAAGTATTTTTTTTTTTTTGACATTTTGAAGGATAAGGTGAAAGCTTTCATTCGGGTATTTTTTAAATACTTGACCCCCTTATATTTCGTAATGTCAAATTTTACAGTTATGGTACGTAATTTATAAAACTTTCCCACATAAAATTGTTTTAATTAAATATTATTTAGTGTTTTGGAGTTTTATGATTTTATTGTTGGTTTTTATCAAGTTAATAAAAGTATGCTTACGCTTAAATTATATGGACGCAGGATTTTAAATGGGCAGAAAAATTTGGACTTAGGAGTGTTTTATAATAAAAATATAATATTGAAGTAATGTGCGATTCGCAAAATATCGTAAAAAGGAAATTATATTGACCTTGATTAATCTTAATATGCTTATCACTCTTCTTATCAACAATTTTATTTTAATATAGACCCCGTACCATATTGGGCCACTACGAGATTTCATTTTATGTAAAACGAGTACACCTATGTACTTTGTTTAACCTTGAGACATTTTGCGCACACCCCGAACTTGTATTTGTTTTGCAAATTTCATCCAAATCGGTTCAGTTTTTTGTTTTGTTTTGAATTACAAATATTTTGTTGGCGTCACTCCTGAATGTTTTTGATCATTCATGTCAAAATAAAACAATGTTATTGATATTTTTAGCTGTCTGGGCCAGAAAAGTTTTTGTTATTTAGTTAGTATGATATGGGTATTTAATATCTAATCTAATATCTTATATCTATGGACGCTTCACACCTTCACACCACGTTAGTCTGGCCCAGTGCGTGCTAAGTACCTGAAGGAATTGTGTTACAGGTACCACTTACCAGACAACGGAAATATATATTTTAATACTTATAAACTATACAATATACAAAATATATTTAAGATTTTTTTTTATATCATACACATATTTAATACACATCCAGACCCAGGAACATTGAAAACTTTTTGATCCGTCGGCGGGATTTGAACCCGCGATCCCCGGCTTGAGCTGCCATTGCCTATCATGTTATGGGTTACGGTACAAAAAATCTGCTAAAAAATATACGCCTTATTATTTTGGCAATATTTTACAAACTACATGACATTTTTATGTAAGGCAATGGATATTATTTTAATATATTTATAAAATTGTATTTGTATAGTAAATAACATAATATATTTACTTCATCAACCAGCGTTTTACAAATCAATATATCGGTAAAAGCTGATTAGCGTTAGTGTCAAAATTATTCGTAGGTCAAATGTTCCGCCATAAACTGTAGTGATAACTGATAACTTCCTGCATCTTTTGCGGGCTCTACACTCGCGGCGCGAAAGCTCGCGAAGGCTGCTAACCGCGAGTGTGGAGGGTTTCGCGGCTTCTTCGCGGCTTCGTATTTGTTCGAATCGTGTTCACGACGCGAATTACGGCCGCAATTCCCGCCGCGAGTGTAGAGCCCGCATTTGAAATACGACGAAACAAAAAATATGCTTTCGAATATCTAGGTAAAAACGAGGTAAAAGACAAAACTGATTTAACCCTTTTTTATATTATTAGAGATCGCCGAAATAATGGTCAAAATTCGACCTCAAATAAAAAAATAAATGATAAGTTTCCAACGCTTTTCTATTGATATTCTATTGTCAAAATATTGATTTTATTATATTTTTTTAGACATAATTTCTGCGACAGTCTCAGTTTCAAAAAACTTGAGAGGTGTCAAGGGACACTCGAATGGAACGAAGTTATTTCTTATGTTCAAAAAACCTATAAGTATTATTAAAAAAACGCCATCTATTGACGCCCAGGAATACTAACAACGCGTCGCTGTTTATTTAAAAAAACGCCATCTATTTGACGCTTAGGAATACTTACTATTAACGGCCTCTGTCCCTACCATGCAGGTACTAATAAAAAAGTGTCGAGGTCAAATCAAGGTCAAATGTCGTTCTGTCTAGCCTTCAAGATTTACGCCGAAAGCGAGACAAGGAACTTCGTTCCAATAAAGTCAAATGATGACAGACTGGCCATGTAATAAATAATAACAGTAAGGTACTACGTCTAAGGGCCTGTATTCACTTTGATTAGTGCGAGTGCAAGTGATTAGTTCAAGAGATTAGTGATTAGTAGAAATCAAAGGACTTGCACTAATCAGTCGCTGTCCACACGTACTTTTACCTGATTACTAATCACCTGCACTAATCACTTGCACTTATTACTAATCAAAGTGAATACGGGGCTTAACAGTATTTTTAAAGATTCAATAATAAAAAAACTAAATCTATTTTCAATTTGACAACAGACTTCAAACATAAAAGAGTACTATTCGTATGCATAGGCTTGTCAATCAAAATCTCCTAGTGTGTGTGTTGTAGTGTGTGTACTTTATGTTTTAAAAAAATGTATGATAAAAGCATAATAATTTCAAAATAATATTAGCTCGATGTCCATAATATAAACTATAATAATTGTGCAAAATTTCAATTACCGAGGTTTCCGCATTTGTCGTCAAAAGGGATCCAAAGTTTTTCGCTCGCGTATTGATATTATATATTATATTATATATCCTTCTTCTTTCCTTTCTATTCTTTCTTCCTTCTATTCTTTTATAATATTTTATTCCTTTTTTTTACAAAATCAGCTCGCAAGATTTTTTTTATTTTTCATTTTATTTAATTTAGTTTGTCAATTGATTACACGTAATACATTTAAGAAATACAATTTTAGGTTGTACAGTAAAAACTTGGTAAAAACGCATATCAATTTCTTAAAGACAAACACCGCATTCACAATATCATAAATCAACTAAAAATATTTAATACTTATTATATATCATGCATCAAAATTTGCTTTAAGTATTAAGGGGCCGGGCTACCCTCGAAATTCTCATAATACTAAAATCATTTTCTCATACGAAAATATTTAACATGTTTGAGTTATTTTTCAGCTTAAAATAGTAATTACCTAGGTTCCTGTACAAAAATTAACTTCAAAATATTTAAACAAAAAAAAAATTGTGTATAAATTTTTTTTACTAAATTTACTACTAAATATTTAAACACTAAAAATAGAGTAAAACACTAAAAATATATATAAATAAATAGTAAATTTACTACAAAATATTTAAATACTAAAAAATATTTTTTAGAGTTGAAATATTTTGTAGTAGGTAAATTTAACTCAAACATGTTAAATATTTTCGTATGAGAAAATGATTTTGGTATTACGTATGTATGAGAATTTCGAGGGTAGCCCGGGCTCTTAAGAAAACATTTTTGGTATAATTTTTTCTTACTAAATTTACTACTAAATATTTAAACACTAAAAAATAGAGTAAAACACTAAAAAATATATAAATATACAGTAAATTTCAAAATATTTAAATATTAAAAAATATTTTTTAAATAAACAGTAAATTTACTACAAAATATTTAAACACTAAAAAATATTTTTTAGTATTTAAATATTTTGTAGTAAATTTACTGTTTATTTATATATTTTTTATATACTAAAAAATTACTATATACTGTATAAATTTACTGTTTATTTATATATATTTTTATATACTAAAAATATTTTTTTGTATTTAAATATTTTGTAGTAAATTTAGTAAAAAATTTATACCAAAAAATTTTTTTAAGTGTTTAAATATTTTGAAGTTTATTTTTGTACAGGAACCTAGGTAATTACTATTTTAATCTGAAAAATAACTCAAACATGTTAAATATTTTCGTATGAGAAAATGATTTTAGTATTACGTATGTGTGAGAATTTCGAGGGTAGCCCGGGCTCTTAATATGAGAAAAAGTAATAAGTAACTATTATTCAATTCAATAGTTATATTTACCACAGAATATATGGGTGAGGCCGCCAATT
This sequence comes from Lysandra bellargus, assembly GCA_905333045.1. Taxonomy (NCBI): domain Eukaryota; kingdom Metazoa; phylum Arthropoda; class Insecta; order Lepidoptera; family Lycaenidae; genus Lysandra; species Lysandra bellargus. The sequence goes on along the minus strand of HG995319.1, from coordinate 3,357,443 downwards.
TTTGCTGATATGACGCAGAAAAATTTTGCGAGAGAAAGAAAATCTACGCTGCTTGTGACGTTGGAGCACCTAAATTGTAGGCAATTTATTTTTCCGCGCTATCATAGCATTGAGAAATATGCCGTTGGAGCACCAAAATGATAGCGTAGAGGCTATCATAGCGTAGAGAAAATCAAACTTATCTCTGTAAATAATACACAATGCGGTTTGTATTATAGCCCCAAACATGGCCCTTTTGACTACTCACATGACGCATTGATCGTTTTATGTGAAACAGTAATACTTACATTTGTGTCACAAAAAATCTTCCTTTGAAAAAACTGTGTACACAGCCCGACTGAGGTTCAAATGTGAACTGTCGAGAAATGGCGAATATTACGAGATTTTCCATAGAATACGTAAAAACTCAGCGTTGCCACTTCCCGATTTTACCTTCCCTAACACCCAACGATAACAATAAATCGGTATTATTGATGACGTTTAAAATGTGGGGTAGAATTGATGTTTCTAACGATTCATTTGATTTGAAATAGTTTATAAAGAAAGTTATCTTAAAATACTATAAGAATTAGATGAGGTAATAGCCATTTATATAAGTGTTCATAACATATCAGATTTATCTTCAAATCTGTCATACTTACTGCTACAGCGACAGTTAAAGTGCACCTCTTCCACGGCGGATTGTATATTTTAAGCTATTTTCTTACCTTTTTTTTATGTTTAATTGTAAATATATTTTTAGACTATTATTGGAACTCAAATAATTCTAATGCATGCTTGAGTACTTTGTTTTCTTCGTTAGAATCAGTTTTCGAGCATAAGATAAACACAATACTTTTTAAAATACAAAGGGCGGAGAAAAATAATTGCAAAATCAGCAAAAATTGGCGGCCTCGCCCATATATTAGGTTATACTACAATAATTCATAAAAGGGATACATCATACAATAATAAAAATGTATGAAATAGCCCACAACTAAAAAATATAAAAATTCATTAATGTAAAAGGAAGAAAATAATAAAAATTGAGTTAAGTAGTTATCGACATGCAAAAAACAGTTCGCATTAATAATATAAATAGTATTTTTTTTTGACCCTAAAAATGAGTCCATAGCCTACTCCAGAAATTGTTCACGCCCGCAATAAGCATGATGCATCATGCAACAGACAAAATATAATAACTTTTTTTTCGAAACCCAAACCTAAAAAAAAAAATTACTCATTTAAAATTTTTCGACACCTTAAATAACTTCCTAGGAGTCAACCCTTTTATACCCAAAACTTCCCTTCGCACCTCATCTAACACACTGACTGAATTAGGAGTGATGACGTCACACTCGGAAGTGTGCTAGTGCCTAGTACCGCTCCGCCTCCGAGAGTAAAAGTAATCTTCCACCTTCCGCGTCCCCCACTCCCTCCCCCCACCTCGCCTTCCGACTTTTACTTTTGCGCATACGCAGCCTCTGGCTCAACGACCTACCGCCGTAATGTTTATGCCATACGCGCAGATCAATTTCACTTTTACTCTTTACTTGGTACCTAGCTTAGTTCGTGTGCGCTAGAATTGTGATCACGTTTCCAACAAAATGACGAGGAATTAGGCATTTTAAACATGCATTGTAATTTGTAACGTATTTGGAAAGATTTATAGCATAATGTTTGTGGTAAGAAGCTAATATATAAATGGGAAAGTGTGTCTGTAACCTTTTGAAGCTCAAATCGCTGAACTGATCTATGCAAAAGAGATTTGAGCCCCAGGAAAGAACATAGCATCCCTACAAATATAATAGCCACAATAGAACATTATTGTAATTATAGTAGTTGTTACACTTTTCAAGGTTATATTATTTCTGTGTATTCCACATTCATAGTTATAACTATAGTGTCTGTAAGAAATAAGAATTAACGCCGCTAGCATAGTCAGAAAATTTAACCAATTGTTTCTTAGATGACAATCACGCTGGTCTGAATTCCAGACTCAGTATGGATAACCAAACTCTAATCCAAAGATAATCACATTACAATTACAGTTTCACTAACATCGCAAGCATATCGTATAGGTAGAAAACGCGTGAGTGCGCGCACGTGATCGCACTCGCAATCGGCGGAGTGCCTGGGAACCGTTTATCATGGCCTGTATTCGCTTTGATTAGTGATAAGTTCAGGTGATTATTGCAGGTGATTATTACTAATCCCACACCCATTTATTACACCCAGGAGACCGTACGGTACCCCCTGATGATTACTCATCAGGGGGTACCGTAGGTCTCCTGGGTGGCAGCCACTGCTCTGGCTGGAGATCCCCGGAACTCGTGGCTATGTAGCTCACCGAGGTGCGCCTCTTTGTTTCACAGATGAGGTCACTTTTCGGTGAGTCACCGAATTGGGAGGAGCTCTCGCGGGTGCGAAAGCTTGGGCAAGAGTGGTTGCTACGAAGGTGGGGTGAGGATCTGGCGCAGACCCGGTACGGAAAACGTACCGCCGAGGCACTGCGCCCAGTTCATGAGGCGTGGATGCGCCGCAAGAAGAAACCCCTCACCTTCCGCCTTACACAGGTTCTCACCGGGTGCTTCGGTGAGTACCTGTGTAGGGTTGCCAGGAGAGAGCCAACGCCTGCCTGCCATGAATGTGGCGCTGCGGAGGACACGGCCCAGCATACCCTTGAGGTGTGCAATCGTTGGGCCGTGCAGCGCCACGATCTCGTGGCAGTGCTGGGTGGAGACCTCTCGCTCCCGAGCATGGTGCGCTGCATGCTCGAGAGCGATGAGGCCTGGCAGGCGGCGGTTTCTTTCTGTGAAACCGTCCTTTCACAGAAAGAGGCCGCAGAGCGGAACAGAGAGGATGACCCATCCTCTGTTCCGCTCCGCCGGCGTAGGACGGGAGTGCGGAGGCGTCGCTATGCGAACCTCCAATAACTTCCGTCCCACGGGGCTCCGGGTCAAGATGGGAACCTGCCCGGCTTAGCTAGTCCCGGCGCCGAGGGGAACGCTTTAGTTTGCCTAAGCGTTCCCTAACTTGGTGGAAGTCCGGTCCCTTGTGAGGTAGGCCGGCCGGTCGTGGAGGGAGTCCTGTGTTAGACAGATCCAGGATATCCCTCCATATACGGCTGAAGGCAAACCGTAGGTGGTTTTAGTGGGTAAACCCAAAGTCGGGAGTCCCACATACCCCCGGGGTGCTTCAGCTTAGCTGAGGCACATCCCCAACCCGGGGCACCCATAAAGGGTTTCCCCTGCGCATGAAAAAAAAAGAAAAAAAAAGGTTATTAGTAATCAGAAAAAGTAAACGTGGACAGTGACTGATTAGTGCAATTCCATTTATTTCTCCTAATCACTAATCACCTGCACTCGCACTAATCAAAGTGAATACAGGACCTGACGTACGATACCTTCTTCACAGCTAGGGGGAATGTAGAGAAATCCAAAAGGAGTGCAAACGAAGTTCCTGATCGCAAAACTTTGACTTTGCAATTTTCCTGATCGCAAAAACTTTGCCTTTGCATTTTCCTGATCGCAAAAGTTTGCCTTTGCAATTTTCCTGATCGCAAAACTTTGCCTTTTTACAATTATCCTGTTCGCAAAACTTTACCTTTGTAAAGAATAGTGGCTGCACCGACTGCAGGCAGATAATTTAAACACGAGTAAAAATTCGTTAATGAGTAAAATATGCGAAGATCTAAGGAATCTGAGGAGTGTGACTATATCACCTAATTTCTTGGAGCACGATTTAACGGTGCTACTAAGTATTATTTAGATTAGTAGTATCGACATACCACTAATAGCTTTACTGGTATATTATTGTATAATGTACATAATAAGTATACCATTAGCTAGGTAGGAAGAGGAAAACGTTACGTCTAAGTTAGACTGATTTTTTGTAATATTACGCGATAATAACAGTGCTAAGAATAACACTGGTAGTTATGGTAATTTTACTTGATGTAAATCCCACAGGTACCGTTTTTTTACCGCCCTATGCCAAATATCACCAAAATTTGATATTATTTCTTGTATAATACTCGATATTTACAGCTAATTCAGTGGTCAGCAGTGTTTAAACTTTAAACCGTCAAAGAATTGAACTATATAGACGAAATCTGGCCCATTAGCAAAATCATTTTCCTTATCGCTTCTTTATAAAATCGCCGATTAAAATGTATGGAATTGACATAATATTATGTATAAGCATTTGACAATCATATAGATGAAGTTGACGTTCGACTCCTGTAATGACGTCAATTTAATTTATTTTGATCGGCGATTGTATTAAAGAAGCGATAAAAACATATTGGCTAAAGGCAAAAAACGGAACCCTTATAGATTCGTCATGTCTGTCTGTCTGTCCGTCAGTATGTCACAGCCACTTTTCTCCGAAACTATCCTACTAATATTATAAAGGCGAAAATTTGTATGTATGGATGTTTGTTATTCTTTCACGCAAATACTACTGAATGGATTTTAATAATAATAATAATTTTATTTTCAGATGAATATCCATTGCAATTTTAAGTAATTACGTTAGCAAACATTATCAGAACTTATACACAGCAATAAATTATTATGTTATTAATTTTACGATTCACGTTAAAATTATGACAAAAAACTATCCTACTTTTTGTTCCATTAAGATTTTCATCCATTTATCTTGAATGGGACAGTCAAATCTTGCATAGATCATTTGCAGGATGCTGTTGCTGGTTCCACGTAAGCGCTGATGCATATACGCTACTCATTTGCGAATAATCGCATATAAATCGTTCCTATGTGCTTTACAAAACATTGTAGAAGCACAACAGAAGCGAGGCAGCCGCAACAACACCCTAAAAATGTCATTGTACTGAACACGAAGGGCACTGGCTGTCCGACGTCAATGACGAAACCACAAGCTTCAGACTGCTCGAATAAAAAGATTGACGATAGGCCTCGAAAAGAGTTATCTTTACCTCACACGAGCAGCGCGCAAATCTGCATGCCAGCATGTTGCCTCGAACAGCCAGAGCCCTTCGCTCCCGCTCTATATCATCATCATCTGACAAATCATCTGCAACTATACCTAGTCTTGCCATAAATACTGTTACAAAGAAAAACATTTTTTTTCTATATTAAACAATTTAAAATATTAAAAGCTTATTCAAATTTGCCTTCATTGGCTACAATAACGTCTTTTAAACATTGTGGCCAGTTATCATTAGAAACAAGGACTCTTTCCATGGGAATATTCTTCACTGCCAGTCGTATGGATTGTCGTAGAGACTCCAAATTATTACGGCATTTACAGCAAGCCATACTCTCTAAAACTGACCAAAAATCATAATCCAGTGGATTAAGATCGGGACTAGACGACGACCAGTCTTCAGCTCTGATGAAGTCCGAAACGTTCGTTTCCAACCAAGACCAAACCGACTGAGCTTTATGACCCGGCGCCGAGCCTTGTTGGAAGGACCATTCTTGGTTATTGAACTTGATGTTGAACCTTAGAACTTCAAGCATAAATAAAACCATTTTGTTTGTTAAAATGTTGCTTAGTTGTAAAAAAAAATCTCATCCGTGAACAAACATTTTTGTGACTTCCGTTTGCGTACCGCTTCAGTAGTTATTTTAATTTTACCACCCTTTCTTTTTTAAATTATCAGTTAGGAAATAACTAGTACGTCCCTTGTAGGCTGAAAGTCCTGAGTTATCATTAAAAATACGTAACATGGTTCTAGGTGCCATATTTATCTCGTAAGACATATTTTTTTTTTACTTTCGAACCGATTTTTTTCAAATTCTTTCCCTTACTGTTTAACCACCTTTTTCGTACGAACACTGCGTGGACGGCCAGATCTTTTCTGCCACAAGCAGAGGAGATCTCATTGTACCTATTAATGGCCCGGTACATAAACATTTTACTAATACTAAGCGTATGGAGAGTTTTAAAAATGGCATTGGACTCCATACCTACTTTGTGTGATGCAATCACAGCGATTTGGTTCTGGTGATCACCCCACTCCATTTCAGTATCGCAAAATATTGTAAAATACATTGGCGCCAAAACGAGAAAACACAATAAACAATCATATAAAAATTACAGAATCCAAATTCAAATGTAATATTTTGTTTATTTTTACTAGTAACAGTATTTATGGCCAGACTAAGTATGTCCTAAACATCTAAAAGTTTTTACAAACTCTTATGCAACATTATTCAACTTTATTGGCAGGTCATGAGCTATTTTATCTCCACTGCTTTTAAAGATAAGGACTTTAGTCTTCATGGAGTTGTACTTGAGAGGACCATGGGCTCAAGTCTTGAGCCCATGATCCTCCGCATATGTCTCACACAAAGGTAACAGCTTTCTAACTGACCCAACTGATGGGCCCGGCAGTACGATATCATCGGCATAGCTAAGATTATTATTAACAGAAACTCCATCAATGATTATACATCCAGTATGTGTACTGCTGAGCTCACAGATGAGATAGTTTATGTACCAGTTAAACAAAACTGGTAACGTGATCCCCCCTGTCGAACGCCACAGTCTAAGCCATATGCATCGAAAAATACCCCAGCCCACCTTACCTGATTGCGCTGCTGACCATACCAATATTTCAGTACAGAGATAAGTTCAACAGGCACACCCGCCCTGACTAGCTTTTCCCAAAGTTTTTCATATAAAATGAAGTCAAAAGCTTTGGAAAAATCCTGGAAACAGGCATAAACTGCTGTCCTTCTGCTCGTGTAGTACGAGACATTATGCGATAGGCAATAGTTAATGAAACTTTACAAAAATATAGCTTATATATCAGAATAACATATAGGCTACAATTTTAACCGACTTTCTAAATGGAGTAGGTGTTATCATGTTCGTTTTTTTATGTTCAACGATTACTTCGCCATTTGTGAACCTAATTTCAAAAATTTTCTTTTGGCGTATAGCTGGTATCATCCCAATTTGGTACCATGTTCGCAAAAGTGTGGCTTGATGTAGGGATCCATAAGTAATCGAGGGAACTCCTCAAAATTTATATGGAAACATTTTGTGGTAACTTTGGTTTCGTGAGAAATATTCTAAGCATATGCTACCAACAAGTAAGATTTGGCACCGAGGTATACCATAGTTCAGGAGGTGCTGACTACTGAGAGAACTTTTATAGGTACAAGTTTGGAAGTTAAAGCGTTGTTTTAAGAACAAAAAGCAAATGCTACTGCAAATTACATTCATCGTCATCACCATCATCATCACTACCATAAAATATTTATACCATTTTCACTTATTGGTACTTCTCATAGTATTTTATTATATTATGTATTTCACTTAAGCCGCGGGTAACACCGCGGGGCACAGCTAGTAAGAGCTATACTATTGAAAGTTGATGTAAAAACTACCAACGAAAATTAGTTTGAACGAGATCTAGCAAGTAGTTTTTTTTTTTTTTTTTTATAAACCTTAATATAACTTTCATTAAATCAACTGAAATATAAAAATAAATCAAAAACCTTTTAATTTCATAAAACTAAACCTTACTGCTGCTGCGGAACCCTTCATGGGCGAGTCCAACTCGCACTTGGCCGATTTTTTTTTATCTTTCGCCTATACTTGGGGTCGCTTAGTCAATCTATACAAGTCGAGATGTCGCGATGCCACTAGGAATGTTATGTTAATTGCAAGTACAAATGCTCGCGTGAGCCCATGTCAAGGACGGTTGTCTTAATTAAACATTTACTTATCTGTCACGTCCTAAAAAATAGTCACCATAGTACTATAGGTCTACCAGAATCTGATGGCAATTTTTGACAGCAAATTTTCAAAAAATATCTTAAATTATTGGATAAATTTTTATATTTGCATGTTTAATACACAGATTAGCTGCTAAAAGAAAAGGATCAAAATGTTTTATTTCAATTACCCCGGTATTGCTAGAGACTAGAGTCAATTTATTTTCTTACTTTTTGCCATCAGGTTCTGGTACACCTATATATTATAGTACTAGTACTTATTCGTCTCATAAGATTTGAGAACTGTCGCACGACGAATGTTTGTTAGAAACAAACGTTTGTTAAATATAGCATGACACATATTTTTTCTTTAAAAAGCGCAAAACGCCGCTAAAGAAATTTTATATAAAAATCGCTCTTGCGATTGTTATGCTTATAATTTAAATGGCCCCAAAAAGTGGGCATTTACTTTTGACAACGGCACGTGGCTAATAAATATAGTCTATGTTGGCTGCAGCTGTAAACAGTAAAGTCATACTGTACATCTTCATAAATATTGTTATTTGTATATTGTGTTTTTTGAACAAATAAGTTGTAATTTTCTGCCTGTTTAGTAACTGTACCTAGTCAGAAATTTTTGTATCTATATTTTGCCGTAACATTTGGCCCAATTCTAAGATGGCATTGGTAACCCAGTAACCGTACTTGACGTTCCAACAAGTCAGTGGTCACTTACATAAGGGTTACCTAATACTGTTAAATGTACTAACCTTTGTCTATCGACTTTAGGGACTACAAAGTAATTATTCTTACCTACCTTAAGCTGGACAGTTGCGAGAATGGTATTTAGGGCTAGGGCATGATTTTTCTTAAACTCGAGAATTTAATTTAATTAGAGAATGACATTCATAGACAAGTATATTTCGTCTCTGGATGAACAGTTGCTGACTTCATTTTAAGACTATTATTTAGGACCAAAAATAATTTTATCTCTCTCAACGCATTCTTCATAGTTCATGCATTCTTCATAGTTCAAGTCTAGGTCAGTGTTATCGCGATCTTTATCGAGATTTTGGACCCCCCCCCCTCCCCTTCTCGCTCTACAACTTTCTCATTTCACTTTCGCTTAATTCACACGTTTACGAAAATGAACCGGCGCGGGCGCCGACGGAAAACGTTTGCTTTCTCCGTTATGCAACAGTAACGGCCACTTCCCGCTTCGATCCCCCCGCCTCCCCCCCTGACCCCCCCCTGACCCCCCCCCCTCCGACCGCCCCGAGCGCCCCCTCGGTGGCCGCCCGCACTCCTCACCTATATTTCCCGAGTAGGAAGTGTCGGTTGCGCAATCATCAGCTTTCCACGCCAGCATTCCGATCACGACGCCGTCGACGCCTCAGCACGCCGCTAAATACTAATCGATCCTAATTATACCTAAATATTGTATTTCATCGGCTACTGGTTACAAAGGCCCAGTACCCGAAATCAGGTTAAGTTTGCAAATAGATCTTTTTAAAAGTAAAGGGAAGTATATTATGGAATTAATTTTAAATACTAACTGAATTGATCAGCCTTTATGTAACCTAAATAATTACTGTTTATTCTTCTACTGGTTGCTTGAATCTAGTACCTAAAATTAGGACTTGAAAAAAACATTTTTCATTTAACTCAAATCATTCAAAAAAAACAAGTGAATTTTTTTAAATTATATTTTTCCTAGATTAGAATCAAAAATCATGCTATAATTGAAATTCAAAGGGGTGATTAAGATTTTGTATAGATAATACACATTGTTACGCAGATAATAACAGAAGAATATTGAAGGGCGCTTTCGCTTTCGTTGGCCGCTGAGAAAAGTGAGAGTTGCCTCTTACAAATTTTGACTAAAACTTTCTCCCCGCTAATAGAACGGCAAAATTTTAAAATAAATGACATCATTGTTTGGCGCTATTATTCTTTTTTCGAATTTTTAGCGTTTTATGTTTGGCTTTATTTTGTAGACTGTAGGTATTTTTGAAAAAAAGAAGAACCATTAGTTTCAGAGGTATTAGATTTTTTTTAAAAGCAAATCGCGATAATCTATGCGGCTTCTCGGTCATCTTGAGATTTTGCAAAACCGGTTTTTATTAGGAGTGGAACTGAATAAACATAGTTTAATACGAATTGTGAATTCTTGATCATCCAAAAAACTTCTTCTCATTGCGTTCAGTTATGTCCTAAATTTATAGAAGTATTCAATTTTATTTTTTAATTATCAAGTACTGTTGCCCACGACTACGTTCGACCAGAAGGTTACCGTACATTTTGCAGTTGAAACTATTCTATCCTTTCCCAGGATTTAGAGAATCCCCTTACCCATCAAAATCGGTACTTCGTTTTGAGCGTTAATAGGTAGCATACAGACACACTTTTGCATTTATATTAGTACTTAATGTAGTAAAGGAGCCATAGAACATTTTTTTTGTGATTACTAACAAGCTAATTTCTTGTGAGTAGCTATCTGTAATCAAAAAAACTTGGTTGACTACTGTAGCCTAAAACGAAACCCTAACCAGCTGATTTTTTGTATATTGGTAGGTTAATAGTTATATAATTTAAGAGTAACCTTGTCCTACAAATAAAACAATCCATATTTTGGGACCATCAAGTCAAAGTATGAAATCCTTTTTATCTCTGTTAAAATAAAAATGTTGTTCGTCTTATCAAAATGTAGCTACTCACAAAAAATTAGCTTGTTAGTAATCACAAAATATATTTTGTTCTAGGTTAGATTATAGGATCTATGATATGTGTATCTTTTCTTGTCTATCTAAAAAACGTCAAAAATATCAGCTGCTCTAGAAAGTGGTCACTAGGGCCGATCTTGGCTCATGACGCGCGGAACTTTCTCCAACGAAAGTGATAATCAGGAAACGCGCCGAGTCAAATCGATATACTTATTCCATATTACACATGTTTACCTTTGTCCATTGCGTAATGTTATGTTATATTAATGCTATTAATATTGCATTGTTTATAAAGTTCCGAAATGTCGATTTGAGGTCTAAATCGACGATCACTAAAAATATCCCCCTCCTCAAATAAAATATTTACTTTGTAGCCTAAGGAAAGTCCGAATTTTCAAACTCAAAGATAAATAATCTTGGTCAAACGACCACCAAAAATTTTATTGATGTGAAAGTGCTGTTAAGTTATTCACGGCATCGGCTCCATAATATTAATGATTATTATAAAAGTGTTATAATAATTTTATTACTTACATTCTTTTTCCACCTTATTTTTCATCAATCAAAGAAAAACATTTTTCGTTCTTGGGTCTCTACTGGGTATGGAATACTACAAAATACGTAAGGGATTACTCAAAAGTAGTGGTGGTACTACTGCGGTATTGCAAATATGGTAACTATACTTACCATTAATATTCCGTACTTATATTATTTTCCCGGTCTCACTCGACAAATGAAAGTATTTCCTAGGCGATCTGTTAACTGCAAATTACACTTGTTATATTACTTCATACTTGGATTACAATCGGAAGTTATTACGTTTATTTATTTAAATATTCCCATATAATATAGATTAGCTTTCTAGCAATAAACACAATTATAATGATAACAACTTTTTACTAGCCCTACGTTTCATTCACATAGAAAAATGTTATATTCATTTTTCAATAATGTGTCTCGTTCGTTTTGGTAAAGAAAAGAGATTCTTATAGTAGAGGAGGGGAAGAGGGGATTTTGGGAGTAGCTCGAGCGTGTCAAATTAAGCTTGTATAGGCTTCCGACATGTGTCTAGTTATATCATGGTATAGAAATCACATTTCTCACGTGGTGGGTTATTTTTTTTATTGAAATGTCATCCGATCTGTCAGATTAAGAGAGGGGATGTTTAGTATACCCCAAAGAAACTTCCATAAAAAGCACTGACGATTCAAAGATAAGGTAAGCCTATAGGAACATTTTAAAATATAAAAAATAAACCTTCATATTTTCCTAACTAAACTTCGCAGATATTTTATTTTGCACTAAACTAAATAATTTAGTCCTTGTTGTTTATTAAAATATAATAATAACTGACCGAAATAATCAATTTTCTGAATATATTTTCTTTTTCAAAACTTTAAAATGGCCGCAGTTTTTGAACCCACCGCTAAAATAAAAAACGCTCATATTATTTTATTATCAGTTTTACCTAATCTAAAAAACCTACTAGGTCTCCATGACGCTCGAGTGACTACAAAATTAACACCTTCCCCTCCCCTACTATTATTATCGTTTTGAGCAAAAAAATTGTGTCCGGATGAAATTCAATTATTGTAATCAATATGAATCATTTTAGTTTACAAAGTTGCAAGATCTTTGAAGATCTTTCTCAGGTGATGATGGTAGCTTACTTTTTGATCATTCTTTAGCTACAAAAATATAAGATAAACTTGAAGTACATATTATAAGGCAAAGTCGCTTTTTTTCCTCGTGTCCTTTTGTTCCCTTTAATCTTTAAATCTGCGCAACGGATTTTGATGATTCTTACAGTGTTAGATAGCCCATTTATCGAGGAATGCTATAGGCTACATTTTATCACGCTAAGACTAATACGAGCGAAGAAATAGAGGAAAATGTGGAAAAAACGGGGGAAAACATTTGAAAGGGCTAACTTGAACGCGCTAATCTCAGGTAAGTACTACGATCCGAGTCCGATTTGAAAAATTATTTCAGTGTTAGATAGCCCATTTATCGAGGAAGACGAGGCTATATTTTATCACGCTAAGACTAATAGAAGAGTGTGGAAAAAACGGGGGAAATTATTTAAAAGGGCTTGTCTCGCAAACTACTGGAGCAATGTTTGTGTTATTTGGCACAGATAAGAAGTAGACCACGTGAAGGATCATAGGCTATCGATTTTAATATTTTTTTCAGTGGCTATATTATATTTTATACCTGTGCGACGCCGGGGCGGGTCGCTAGTAAAAAATAATTTGTGACACAAAATTTTTACCCAGCATGAATTCTTTAAAATTTACAAAAATTTTCGAATTGGTTTACATCCAGCGTGAGATGAGGATTTTTTGCAATTGTATTAGTTGTCGCTGTTGTCACCCTAGTGACACAAAATCTTATATTTCCCCCCACGTCGATTACCGATCGAGTTATTGATTTAAACCCTGACGTGTGTTTAGCCGGCGTAACGCGGGAAAGCGTGGCGCACGTAACTCTTACTGGGTTACATCCTCCTTCCTTCCACTTCCTCGATCTCGACACCACACGTTTTTCACGAGGAAACGCTGTCGAGTTATTGTGCGCCGTTCTCACGTTACGACACCGAACGTTCGAGTTTTTTTTCGAACGTTCGCGTTACTAACACATATTGGTTTTTGATGCGCCTCTAGAATACTCACCCTTACGTTACATGAGCAGGGCGACTTATAATTTCCTCTATGAAAATGTATATGAAGCGAATAATTAAATTATTTTCGCGCGCTAATAATAGTAAGACATAACAATAACAGTAACAATTATAATAGTCCTCTTTAATTTTTAAATTACAGTAATTTTTTGAGACTCACTGTCACACTTAGAACATTAATTACTTAAATATAATTAATTCAATTTTTTAAAATAAGCCATACGTAATACATAATAAGTAATACATTATCTGTCAAACTCTTCATTAAATTGAAGGTCAATCATAATTAAATGTCTCTGAGTACGGCGGTCAGAGCACAGAATACTATTATACTGTACTCAGCGAAACATGGCAGTAGCGGTCATTGACTCCCTATCAATGACCGCTACTGCCATGTTTCGCCGCCATATAAACCGCAATTGACAATGAAGTGTCAGATGTTGTCAATCTCGGCTTTGTAAGGAAAAAGCTTTGTAAGGAAAATTACAAGTTTTTGACAGGGAGTCAATGGCCGCTACCGCCATGTTTCGCCGAGTACAGTATATAGTATTTACAAGTAGTTAGAGTAACAATAATTATTCAAGTAAAAATAAGTATTCTTAATAATCGCTAGTAATGAAAATGAAATGATTTGCACAATTAATTACAGAAACAAATTACTATAAACTGTACATAGATCCTATTATTAGCCTTATCGTTGCAAAATCTTTTGTGTTTTAGCATTTTTAATTACCATTTCTTCGTATAAAAAAATATGACGAACATAAAATATAAGTGAAACTATAAATCCACTTTGTAATGGGCCTTCGAAATGATTTACAATTTCAAATATTGGCAATTTTCGATCCGATTTGGACGCGTTATTACATGTAAACAACTTTCACTGAATTAGTATTATGGCCTTTCTGGCAAGCGAAAGTGTTGTGACGTGATTATATTCTGTGATGTCTTAGCCTTTTTGGTCGGCACTTAAGTGGCACTTAAGTTTTGATAGAACATGATTTTGGCCAATGACCGACGAACTTCGCTCCAAACTTCAGCTAGACAAAATATCGAAAACTCGTTAAAGATAACTTCCTAGGAAAGAAACATTAAATTTCCGAAATACATACATAAAAATTTGATTTTATTTCTTTAACTTATCTAGTGTTACCAATAATTATTAATTATTATCGAGATACTAAAATAATATTTCATATTATGTAAAATAAAAATTTCACTTTCAAGTCCAATAAAAATAGATTTTAAATGTAGAAAATTTAAATTTCTTAATCGCCCAAAAATCGTTTCTTCAGACGGATACTACACGTATTTGGTGTATAACATTAGTAAAACCTCGCCTCAAGATCATGACAACATTACTAATAAACACTTATTTGTATACTACAATAAAAATGGTCGTAAAAAGCGAAGCAGTAACCCCATATAACAGTTATTTGGATATAACTCGTGTAGATGCTACCAAGGCCACTCGAATACACGACACACATCTTTACATGATAAACATAACGCTTACATACTTTTTGTTACTATTAAGCTTAAAACAAACCTAAGCGTCAGTGACAGGGGACGCGGTACGCGATACGGGAGCGTCTGCAACACGAAACTGGCCGTGCACACCTGCGCGACTACGGTGCGAACCGTCAAACGTTAATATCATGACACAATCTATCAAAACGTATACAAATCAAAAAATCATAAACTAAAGAGTTGTAGAAAATAATATAAAAAAGGTTTTAAAAAAGAAGTCTAGTTATGTACACTTCAAAACACGCGTCTGACAACTTGACGCGCACGTTCCGCTTGCCGACGCGAACATCCCGCGTCGCGGTCGTGCAGGTGTGCACGGCGCCATAAGATTACATGGGCAGCGTCCGCCGCGCGGTAGACGCTACCGCTTCGCAGTCGCTTTGGTTGCGTAGGTTTGTGCAATCCTTTGTGGTCAACTAATATCTAATTTATAGAAATATAGCTTGAACCAACGACTGGGATTTGGAAAATACTGTGTAATTATTTTCCATTAGAAATAAATATCCAAACTTAATATTATAAATGCGAAAGTTTGTCTGTCTGTCTATCTGTCTGTTACCTCTTTACGCCCAAACCGCTGAACAGGTTTTGCTGAAATTTGGTATGAAAATACTTTGAGTCCCGGGAAAGTTTTTATTTAAAAACTTTTTATCCCGGAAAATGTATAGTCCCTGTGCAATAAAAACTTTAATGCTTGAGACGTAAGGGCGCATTTTCATTAGTCGTTAACTCGTGCGGTATACAGCATACGGGGAGTCTATGACAACTAATGGCGCATTTTGATTGGTCGTGGCATGCATTTTAGAAATCTCCCGCACCCCGCATGCTGGCCCTATCGACCAGTGAAAATGCGCCATAAGACGACTAGTGTAGAGGAGGAGTAAGACGAATTTTCATTATATTCTCAAATAGATCACTGGAAAAACTTGAATGACCAGTTAAAATCATTATATTTATAACATAGGCAAGAAATAACCGACAGTAGGATAACTATTTTGTCATCAAAATATATTATTGTAGTTTAAACACTTGAGAGCAACATTATAATATAAATATTATTGTTTGTGGACGCGTTACTATGGTTGTGGATACCTTTAAATATTTACATGAATATACTACAAAAGTATACTTTTTTTGCTTCCTTAATCATTTTACAGTTCATACTTTATATACTGAAATTTTCCCGATTTCGCAACTTTTTTATATCAAAAGACTGGGCACATAATTACATACAAATTAAAACTACTTTTAGTTTAGAAATATTTTTCCGATTTCTCCTCCAAGTGTAAGATGTAAGCAGTAATATTATCTTCCCTTTAACACCTAGTGTAAAGGTGAACGCAGATTTGGCCGCACCGCACGCACCGCAGTCGCCGCATTCGGAATTCTTCATATAAAGAATGTAGAAGTTGCGAAGACTGCGGCGCGGGTAGGTATGCGAGCTTACCGATAACTTCATATAAAGAATTCCGAATGCGGCGACTGCGGTGCGTGCGGTGCGGCCAAATCTGCGTTCACCTTTACTCAGTAATTACTTTCTTATTGACTCCCAAGTGTAGGGGAGACTTGTCACGCGGCGATCGCACGCGGTAGAGCCTCGTGACGCTCCCCCCTCCCCCTACTCCCCGCCTCCACGTGTCTAGGCTAGCGCATTCATAAATAGAATAGTAGCTTTGACGTTATATTTTTTTATTTTTGATTTGCGAACGGCCATGAGATTTTTGTAAATCCTAGCACAAAGCTTGGAATGCATACGAAAAAAAAAAAAGTTTTATTTTATTTTATATATTAAAAAAAATGTTATTTTTAAGGATTTATTAAGCTGATAGACAAATGAAAATAACATTTTTATCGTAATCACAGTTTTAAAGGGTCAGTTTTAATTTAAAAAAAACAAGTTCTCTATTAGAACGCTGTGAATTGTGATAAAATGAATGAACATAATGAATCATCAAGGATAAAGAGATATAACTATAGATACATAGTTATTAGATGCATGACGTTCGCTATTCTTATTCTAGTTGGAACTTGAATTGTTAAATAGCTTGTTGAATATTTATATAAGTACGTGGATTTCACTTTTTTAGAGTCCAAGAAACATAACTTTATTTTTATTAATATGAATTTAGGTAGTACGGATTTTTCTGAATAAAAAGAAAATGAACCCAACCAATTTTTTTCGTAAAATCCGTAAGAATTCCGGAATATTCACATTTAAAATGAGTGAAAGTGACAATTTTTGACAGCAGATTTTCAAAAAATATCCTTGATCATTGGATAATTTTTTATATTTTCATGTTTCACACACAAAATAAGCCGCTAAAGGAATAAAATGTTTTATTGCTATTACCCCGGTATTGCTAGAGTCAATTTATTTTCTCACTTTTGCCATCAGATTCTGGTAGACCTTTAATTAGGCTCCAGTGAAACAGAACCATAGATTTTACCGTTTACAAAATGTTTCCTTCTAATCGTATTGTAAATAACACTTAAAGTATTATTGTAATGTCGACCTTAAACATGAACTATACTAACGAGATTATTAATACGACTTCACTTCTTCACACACTACGAAGTATACAGACGCTTTGATAATAATCTGCTAGAATAAAATAACATACTATTACAAAAAAATGCCAAGTGCGAACCTTTTCTCGGTTAGCAACCTAAAATATTTTGTTTCTAATGTATGCTCTTATTCAACAAATTAAACATGAAAAAAATATAACTATAATAGCCTGCAAACAAAAACAATAAGTAGAGAAAGGCAGACCGACAGACAGACAGCAAACTTTTGGGACTAGCTCGCTTTTTTAGTATACGGAACCTTGAAAAGCAGACTTGATGTATATTTTTGTCAAGTCGAGAAAACGATGATGAATGCGGAAGAGTGTAAATGAAACGAAATCTTCGGTTTTAGATTACTTTTTAATTATTCTCGTCCTCACTACTACATAAATATAATTATGAATATTTATTTAAATTTTTGCTTTAACTTTTGTAGGACAAAGTATCTTCGTACCAATGAAAATAATCTACAGATCAAATAAAATAAAATTAAAAAAATATTCATTCATAATTAAATTAAATTATTAAAAATTATACAAACCTAAAAAATCCTAACCCTCTACGAAGCCTCTACGCGCGTCCCGTAGAGGCTCTACGCCGTAGCGGGTATCCTGAAATTACAATAAGTGGCTTTTTCTTAATTTTTTAATTATTAAATAAGGGGGCAAACGAGCAAACGGGTCACCTGATGGTAAGCAACTACCGTCGCCCATGGACACTCGCAACATCAGAAGAGCTGCAGGTGCGTTGGCGGCCTTTTGATAGTTACTTAAATTCTTACACATTCACATTGCTTTATTTTTCTATTTAATGTTGTATCTAAAAATATGTTTGATGAAAATATATATTGTCTTTGCTTCAAAATATACAAAATTATATGGTATTATATTATAGTATTATGATTTTGGTGTACATTTTGGTCGACTATATCATAAAGGTCATGTTGCAATAATTACACGTAGAATGTAAATTGTTGTAAATAATTTGGCGAACCTAGCTAATACGGCGTCATAGTTGTAAAAATTGTCTCGCGTTTCCAGGAATGTATTGTTATTACAATAACTCTAAAACTATGAGGATGCTACAAATTATTGACTCACGTTCACTGTTTTTTATCAAAATTTTTATGCAGACGTGTTATGTTCTTGTTTTGTATCTGTAATGCTATGAAATATTTATTATTCGTCTATTTATAATGCCATTGCGATTTTGAATTTGCTCTGCGAATTTTGTGTTCCAAATCCTTTGATACTCACTACTACGTAGACTAACGCTTACCCCAAACTGGCTCCACTGTCCGCTAGACGGCGCGGTCAGCTGACCGAGTCAGTCACTCGACCGGGTCAGTCAGATGACCGAGTCAGCGCAATGACCGGCCTCCGCCCTCCTTGTTGCAGGCAAATCGGTGAACAGTAAAGATGTGCTGGAGGACAAGAAGGATGACAGCGAATTGTGGGAAGCTCAAGCCGCTTTCCTCGGGCCCAACCTTTGGGACAAGACTCTGCCCTACGACCCCGACCTCAAGGTACAAGAAGTCAGTAATCTTTATTACCTACTGCGTGTTGTGTTGTCCCGCTTTCCGCAATAGGTAATAGAGTCCCTTTACTAACGATATCTCCGATAATCCCCACTAGCAAATAAGATGTGGTCTATCCCTAGCAAATAAGAAATACTCTCGAGCGAAAGATTTATAATAACTCCGTTCCTAGCTAGCGAACGAACTATCCCCACCTCTTCCCTGCTAGCAAACGAACTGTTCTCACAACTTCCTCACTAGCGAACGATCTGTCCCCACAACTTCCCTGCTAGCGAACGAACTGTCCCCACAACTTCCCCGCTAGCGATCTGTCCCCACAACTTCCCCGCTAGCGAACCCTCTGCTGTGCGATCTGGCCCCGCTGAGCGGCGCTCGGGGAGCCAGTGTGTGATTTGCCGCGTTGGTTTCAGTATGTGGACCTAGACGAGTTCCTGTCGGAGAATGGCATGCCGGGCGAAGGTTTGGGCGGCGCGCACCTGGGCGGCTCGGCCTTCGGCTCAGGCGCGGGGCTCACGCTCGGCCTCCAGGCGCCTGTCACCAAGCGCGAACGCTCGCCCTCGCCATCAGACTGCATGAGCCCTGACACCATCAACCCACCACTGTCGCCCGCCGATTCTAGTGAGTATTGTATGTTGCATTTTTTTTTCTTTATTTGATTTTTTTTTGGTGAGAGATTGCTGCCTATGCTAAAGTCTATAGCTTTATTGCTTACACTTAATATCTAATTGTAATTGTATCTCAAATTTTCATTCATCTACTGAATTAAAAATATCACTTTAGATTATTGTACTTTTGAACTTTTTAAGTACAAACCCTACTTACTGAATGTTTACTGTACTGTATAATTTGTCAAAGAGGGAGTGCAACCTTGTATTCTTACCGTAAATATTCTTTAAGTAAGGGCATAGGACCACCTATCTCACATGGTAACTAAAACCTTCCAGCATTTTCTATGGCGTCATCAGGCCGTGACTTCGATCCACGGACGCGCGCGTTCTCCGACGAGGAGTTGAAGCCGCAGCCCATGATCAAGAAGTCCAGGAAACAGGTAAATGAAGTTAGTGTGTTGATCATTCCTAGCAGCATGCTACCGCCTGCGGGGAGCGGAACGCACCATTGAGGGCTTAGGGCTCCCGCACAAAACTGCGAATTACCATCGCTTCGTAACGTTATTTTTATTATGAATTTTGTCGCAGATATTTGCGATACGATGCAAATTCGCAGTTATGTGTGCGAACTGGGGTTAAATTCAGGCTGCAACGCGACGCGTAGCGTATTTAGCTAAATTTGTACGGATTTGACAGACTTCATTTGCGTGATGCAAGTCTATTAGTAGGGGAGGTCGCGCTCGGTTTAAAAAGTCATTTCATACCGAGCGAAAATCGTTACAATAATAGTATTCCATTAATACATAACAGCTTTGATCGTCAGCCACTTCATAATGGGTGGAATAAAAATTGAGAGCATCTCAGTTTTTGTTGGGAATCGTATTGAATTGACATTAAAAAGATCCCAATTCGCACCTATTAAAGGTTCATATCTAGATTATACACGTTTAGGTTCGGTAGGTGTTATTTTAGTTTTAGTATATAACAACAGATGGCGCTTTTAAAGTAAAGTGTATATAATTCTTCTTCACAAATATCATTTATAACTTATATCGCTGGCTGACGGTTTTTCCACCATCGTATTAGCGACTGACGGATTTCTTTATTATTTACAAAGTAGAAACATTCACCTGTATAAATTTTGTACTGTATAAAATTACTTTATATTCAAAAAAATTTACAAGTTCAGTAACGCGACTGACGTTGAATCCCCCGTCTGCAATACGGCTGACGGTGATTTTTTGTTTAAACATGACCTCAATAATCATCCACCAAAGTTTCATTCGGTATAAAATCACTTTTCGCAACTATTTTTTTTACAACTTTGAATTACTCTCAGTTAACATTCCACCACGGGTGCGGCGACTGACGCTGATTATATTGATTGATAAATATTAAGCTACCGCTGGACAAAAATTTGGTCGGTATGAAATGACTTAGCGAACGCTAGCACTACCTCCCCTACTATATCAATTTGATGAAAATTTTGAAATGCATTTACGCGTCCCGTTGCGGTCTGAATCGATCTTGACAAAACGCATTCTGCAGTTTCGATGGCGAACTTACGCCGCACTCAGAGACATTCAATAGCTTTTTCTGTTCGTCAAGGGCATTCGCTATAGCGCAGTCAACAGCAAACGTGAGGCATGCCCGCGACGCATGCCCTCTGACCGTCTAAAGCTTTCGCTTTTTATTAAAAATGACAGTTGGCGTTGCGTTCTTTGACGCATTCAATTATTGAATGCGCCAAAACGAAAGTTGAATGAAAGAAGATGACAAAAATTGAAGACGAAAGCGCATAATGTGGACATAGCTATTGGCGATTAAGTCTGGCCGCATACACACGTTTTCCGTATTCGATTTCCGAATTCATTTCCCGTAAGTACCCTCGGAAATCCGAACGCATGGACGCAGTAGAAAATACATTAACTGACGCAGACGTTCGTTTTTCTCCGTACGGAACGAACTCTGCACGTACTTTTCGAGTGCAAGCCGGCACGTTCGCGCGTAAATAAAAACGAACGTATGCTAGTGTCACGGAATTCCATATCGAAATTCCACTTTTGGAAATCTAATGCGGAAAAGTTTATTCGTCTCTGAGTGAGTCAGTTAGATGTCAAATATGTGTATTCGCTAATGGTGCGCTCATACGGGCAACTAAAATTGCTCAACTCCAGTCAATTCTGACTGGACGTCAGACGTTTTGACGTCACGACTAGGTCAAGCAATTTGCGGCAACAAGCAGCAATATTGCGCAATACTATATTGAGTGATGTGGCCATTGAATATATTTTGAGCGATATGACATTGAGCGATATGAATTAAATTGCTCCATATTGCTCCATTTCATGTCGCCGAGCAATTATTGCCCGTGTAAGCGCACCTTAAGTATTAACGCTTACGGTGCGTTATGTCAAATCCTTTTTTGACATCTACCTTCGCATCGAAACTGGCGAATGCATTTTGACCAGAGGGCCTGGGTTGAGACCCAATTACGAAGCACAGATATTGATTGTTGATAATCTTGTTCGGTATGAAATTGACAATCTTGCAGTGATATATCAGACATCACATCAATGATCAAGTTTATGTTATGGATAATATCCTTGTTAAGAAATAAAATTTTATCTAACCGAATTCTAGAAAGGTTATATGTTCGGCTGTGGGTATTTTTTTATTTTTGTATGTTTAAATGATGTCATTCCAATTCACTCTTCATTTTTTTAATAAGTTATGTTTCAAGATATTGTTAAAAGTTGTAATTTTCTGCATTTTATTATTTTAAATTTATATTAAGTATTTTCTTTTGGTTTAATAAATTTTTAAAGCCCAGCATTCGCAAAAAATATCTATGGACGCCTCACACCACGTCCACATAAAGTTGTCAATTTCATACATTATTAAAATTGACATGTGATAAACGATATTGTGCTTCGTTCAGAAATAAATGAATAATTGGACAGTGCATTTAGAAAATGTTTTATTAACAAAGATAAACCTTGTTTGATAAAAATCTTAATGAATATAGGAGTAAATTTTACTATATTCGTTAATAATTAAAACTTTTTAAATGATAAAATAGTATAATTCTTTGAAATTGAATTGAATATATTAAAAAAATATAACAGTAACAGTAATTTACTTGAAGATTTTTAAGAAATGTTTTCTAAAAGCATTGTATTAAAACTCCTGTTAACTATTAAAATAGCTAACACGCTCTTTTAAATATGACACAAAATATTCAACGGAGTTCGTTTTAAATATATCCATTTTAAATTACCAAATTAATTTGGAAAGTGAAAGTAGAAACCTGTAACACGGTGCTTTTAACGCTTATCCGATTTATACTAACCACTTATTAACGAAGAATAAGAATAAAAAGCCATTACACATTCTTAACATGTGCCACAATGAAATATTTTGGCCATAAGGTGACCATAACTGGCAATATTTTCATTTTTTTTTGTTTTAAATACTCAAAACGTTTCAATCTGTTATGGCTTATTATTTAACTTTTTAATTTTACTATTTACCTATCTGATGTCGTAAAAAATGGGCAAGGTAAAATTATTCTGTCATTAAGGGCCGAAACACATAACCGCCTTGCGGCATCGCACCACGAAAATCGGCAGCAAAATCATTAAAAACTCACAATAAAAAAACTAAAGAATTCCGCCTTTGGCGTTATGGTGCCGCAACACGTTTATGTGCTTCGGCCCTTAAATTGTTCATCACAATGTAACGTGTTTACTATAAAATTACATAGAAATACTCTTTTCTTTTTTTACGACATCACACTACTAATCTACACAAATTGTAACTTAAATCTTAACCCTTAAATGCACAATATAGAAAGCAAACTTTGTAAATACTAGTTACGTATAATTTCAAAAGAAATACACTGAAGCAATAATAGACAGGTCCGGGTAACACCTGTGTCGCTGCGAGTGACCAGACCTATTCTGTAACCTCAAGTGAATTCAAGGTGAGTTTCTTAAACTATTCAAACTAAACTGTCTGCTCGAAATGGCGAATAACTGGGTTTACATTGGGTTAACTTATAAGTTCTGTATAATGCAAAGCTGCGAAAGCATGGTAAATATTTCGATGAAAACTACAAGGACCGAAGGCCTGCTTCTCATGCCTGGAGGGTAGTTTCGATCGCATGCCATCTTAGGGTCAATTCAGACCGCAACACGACTCGATGCGTTTATAAATTTGTATTGAATTGACGGATTTTAATAAATGCGCGAGACGTCTTGCAAATCTGTCAAATCCATATAAATTTAGAAATGCATTTACGCGTCGCGTTGCGGTCTGAATTGACACGCGTGAGTGCGCACGCTAGTGAGACTGCCTGCCATCAAAACGACATTCGATGATTGAGAATCAGGCCCCTGGAACTGAAATGCGAAACACCAGACTTCCAAGTGTTACAAAGATTTTGCTGGTGTCCATGTGCACTGGCTTACCAGCGAGTTGAGAGTAAAAAAACCTTTTTTTGTAGATACTTAGAATAATTGACACTATTAGACACTTCAAAACTCACCTTGTTTCACCTGGTAAAGTACAGTACAAAATAAACTGTAAACACATTTGCAATATGCTACTGTTTTTTCAACTGTAAGATATAAAAAATTCTACAATTGCTGCAACTTTTGCAGTTTCAGTCTATTAAAAATATAAAAAAAAAATTATTTTGTTTCAAATTTTATGAAACAACACTACTGCGATAATAATAATTATTTTATAAGTACATAATATGTTTTTAATAAACTAAAATGCTGTTCCTTAAATTTTTGCATGGCATTTACTGAATGTTAATGGAATAAACTTATAAAGCAAATATTTCTAAAGTGTCACGAAAATTGAAATTTTCCTGTATTTTCCTTTAATATATTTCATACATAATATTTTTATTACGTGCAGAAAATTACAACGTATAAGATTTTGCCATAAACTGGACACCAGAAAGTTATTAAAGATACTATATTTTATAAAAGGTTTATTCCTTTAACATTTAATTTTTCATTTTATTTGACAATGCACGCGATTATAGTAAAACACAAATTCAGATTAGGTATGCAATTTGATTACAAAATACTTTTGTTTTTTTCTTTTCTATCTTTTGTTATGTAATTTATTGACGTTTTTAATAAGTAAATAACTTATGAAAAAGTATTTTGAAGTCAAACATTAGATATGATTAATTTTAAGTACACTGACGTACCATCCGACTTAAATGAACGATATTAGAGTTTGGTCCAGCTTGTAAAATAAATGTAAGAAATCTAGTATCACTACGGCTTGTCAGGGCGAGCGAAGCGAGCCCTATTATATCCCACAATATCTACATTTTGTAATACACTTTACGGAAAAACTATCACGCCTATTGATTTGTGCTTTGAGATAGTAATTATTATTTATGTATATTGTAGATGTGTTATCATCAGTCAGTGAAGGTGTGACGACGCGAGCCCCACAAAGCTCGGCTTTTAGCTAGTTACAAAAATGTTACTAAAGTAACATGAACCGCTTAAATACAAACTGACAAAATTTTTGTTACTTCAGTTAAAAACTAATAATAATTATTCTACTTGTATCGCTGTTACAGTATAAAAATAAACCCGAAACTAGAGTACAAGCGTGGCTACCGCTGTACCACTTTGGTTTATTATAGTAGTAGCTTACGCCACTGTATTTCTCGAAAGTTATTACGCTACTGAATTTCAGAAACAACTTACACTCCTCTATTTCAAAAAGTAACTTACGCCCCTATATTTCAGAAACTAATTTACGCCACTGTATTTCAGAAACATTCTGTAAAGCAATACAGTTTTTGAAGATAATTCGGACACCTATATAGTGGCATACACTGTACTTCAGAAAGTTTTAAGAAAGTAAATCAGTTCAACGATATCAGAATGTCTCTTACACTATTATTGCATTTCAAAAAGTGATTTGGTCCACTACATTTCAGAAATTAATGCCACAGTATTTCAGAAAGTTACTGTAAAGCGATAAAAGTAATAACTCGAAAGTCGGAAGGTGCGTCCATGTCGCGTATTTTGGTGAAGGGTGGTATGAGAGTCGGGCTAACGTTACGCCGTCGTCGTCAGTTTGTACCGGACGACCTGAAAGACGACAAGTACTGGGCCCGCCGACGGAAGAACAATATGGCCGCCAAGAGATCACGTGACGCTCGCCGCATGAAGGAGAACCAGATCGCCCTGCGGGCTGGTTATCTCGAGAAAGAGGTTAGTACTGTCAGCATTTTGACAGCTCCTACGACATTAAGAGCCTGTTTCACCCCTTCCTGATAAGTGCCGGATAGGCTATCCACCACTTAACTTGACAGATAGAGTGTGGAGAATATGTCGAACAAGTTGTGAATAGCCTATTCGGAACTTTCTCCGATAATTTTTTATCCTATCCGGCACTTATCCTTACAACGGATAAGTGCCGGATAGGCTATCCATAGGCTAACTTGACGTCATATAGAGTATGGAGCGAATCTGTCAGATAAGAAGTGGATAGCCTATCCGGCACTTATCAGTAAGTGGTGAAACAGCCGCTAAGTATTCGATAAAGCAACGGCTACGTAACCGACTACAGGAAATCATGCGCACTTCTCGTACGTTAAGAAATTGCTAAGTTCATTCACAGTAGATATATACAGGATGAAAATGGGGTGAATTTTAAAAATCAGCGTATCTATAACAAAGTAGATAAAAAAAATCAAGATCATTTTTATTGATTTTGGTAAAAAAAATTGCATCTTCGAAAACTACCCCCCTACTACGTCACTTTCGAAAATTTTAAACTACCGCCCAAGTTGTTTCAGCCGGATTAGTAGATTAGTATACTAGTTCCGGTGTATCTCATTTAGAAAAGTAGATTTTACCCCCAAGGTAAAAATCGAATTTCAAATGCAAACTTTATATCATTAATATATAAATATTATAATCTTTAAAAATTTCCAGAACATGGGCTTGCGGCAAGAAGTTGAGCTATTGAAGAAGGAAAATCACATCTTGCGCGAGAAACTATCGAAATACGCCGATGTGTAGGTCGCCACCTGCACAGCACAAATGCCACATGACATGTAAGATCTCTCTTCTCTTCTGTTAAAAATGGGCTGACTATTAACAATAGGCTACCGTATTAGAACCCCTAAAATATGTAGCCAAAATTCGCAACTTGGGCTGGGAGTCCTAAAAATTATCAGTAGTTTTTGGCCCACTACGCCTCAACTTTTTAGTGGACAATGTCTGCCTGTCAGTTAGATAGTTTTATAGCTAAGAAAATATTTTTTAAGCGAGCGATAAAGACAAATCATTCAGTTACTCTCTCTATTCATGTTCTAAGATTTTAAAGCCTTGGTTTGAGCAAATTGTAACGTTTGTTATTGTTGTGTTTCAGGTCGCGGGCTTGGTCGCGCGTCGCGCAGACTCGGGGCCGTACGCTCCACTATATACTTTAAATGCTTTCAAATATTTGGTTTTATGTACTTTACTGACTAATTTTATTGTTAGGTATATATGGAACTTTTGCTGTGACAATGGTCCGCCCTCTACCCCCGAAAACTCATCCGATTTCCACTCGTCTAAAGAAATCGATTTGCTTACATCGTTCCCTACACCAGAATACATCTACGTCTGTTAAGATAATAAGTGTTTTAAAACCGTATATAAGTGTTTTAAATGATGTTAATTGTAGATGAAATCAATGTTAAATGTCAGAGAGAAGTGTTATAATATAATATTATGTCGTGGTCAATTTGACTCGTTAGCGGAACGCTTCGGCGAATCGATGTTGTTACGACCTCTGTGTTTCTATCCGTTTATAATAGTAGTAATCGATATGCAGTTACCGTAAGTTAATCTACCTAGTTTAAGTCAATCTACCAAAGTTTCGCTCGAACTCTGATCTATCGTCGTCTCTAATTCCTCATTCGGACTCAGTTCGACACTATACAGGGTTAGTCAACGACGTACGGACCAAATTTTATGGGAAATCATTATTTAAAGAAGAATGTTTGTCGTGTCCTCGTCCCGAGTGTGCGTGGCGCCGCGCCCGCAGCCCGTCCGCCCCGCTCGCCCGCCCCGGGCGAGTCGGCCGCCCGGGCGAGTCGGCCGCCCGGGCAAGTCGGCCGCTCAGGCCAGTCGGCAGCCCGGGCGAGTCGGCGGGCGGGCGCGGGCGGTCGTCCAAGTTATATTGTTGAATATTTATTACGTTGTATCAGCACCGGTCGCGCGTGCCGCCCCCTGGTGCACCGCGCGCTAGTTTGCTCAATCGGCTCGCGTACGCATGCGCAAGTGTAGTGACTGCGTCTGTATATAGGTAGTTTTAATAGGCTCAGGAGGGGCCCCGGAGCGCGGCCGCCGATCACCGCCGACCCTCCGTCCCCACTCGGATGAGTGCAGCGCCCGTCCGCGTCCGGGGCGCACGTCTCCCCCCGTAAACCGCTTCGTAGTGCGCTCCTCTGAGATTAGCCTGCGCGCTGACCCGGCCGCTCCGGCCTCGCGCGCGCCCTCTGTCGTTTCCGTAGTGAGCGAACGTTAGTTTTGGTTTAAATTTTAATTAGAAAATAGTTTAAGTAGTACGTAGATTCCGTAGCGTAGTCGTTATTAGTCTATTTTTGTTATGGCTGTAGTTGTTAACGTTTTTAAAAGTTTATATTATTTTTTTTAGTTATAAAGAATGTCGCGTAAACGCATAGACCGCGTCTGTTCGGGTAGGAAGGAGCCGCGCACAGAGACGGACGCTGGGAGGGCGGCGCGCGCGCATCTCGTCCCGCGCCCGTGCGGCTCGTCCCACGCGGTTCGTCCCGCCCCGGGGCCGCTGGGCTGCGCGCGCGCCGCGGCTCGCCCGCGCGGCCGTGTCCCTACGCACTGACTGTCTGGTTCATCTCCTCTTTTGACTCGTGCTGTTATAATATATTTTTGTAGGTTTTTGTCGTTGATAAATGAGTCAATTGAATGTTTATTGAATTGAAAATAAAAAAAAATTTAATGTATATGAAGTAAGACTAAGAAGTTGTTGCATTTGAAAGTATTTTATGGATACAAAGCGAGAACAATAAAATGTTTTTTCTATAAAGGTTTACATGTGAGGGCTTCTGTAAAGATGTTACGGTTCAACTTTTAAATGCACTGTTTCATATCAAATGATATTATAATATGTAACTTTAATGTTAATGGCCGCACAGGCGGCGTTTGATATTCCATCTTGTTTGTTAAAATGTATACATGGAATACAATATCGTATATATGGTACTTATACTGTTTACATAATTGTTTCATCGAAATTGTACTAAGCGTGTGTAACGTGTACGCTGTAAGAATAATATGTAAGATGTATCGAGTGCCACCGCACCGCGCCGCGGGCCGCGGGCGCTCCGCCCTATTTATTTATTTATAATTTACCTTTTGGAGACTTATTTCGCCTTGGATGTGGACTCGAGCACTGCAACAACGTAAACCATATGATGTAAGAGTAGTATTCCGTTTTGGTTTTTATTTATACGGTTCAGGATTGAAGAAATAAAAGTTACTTGTTGTAAATGTTTATTTATTTGCCCGGTGACGGGAGCGCCTTGGCACCTAGTGCCGCTGTTCTAGTTGCTCATACGTCCTCGTACGCTGTTTTATGTAATAAATTATGGTAAAAGTACCTTGCACAAACATGCTTTTCATTCTACCCTGAGTAGCTGAAACCTGGCGAGCATCACAAAATCTTTAATGTATGTTGTACCTAGTTAAGTTACTGCGAATGAACAGTGCAAATATTTTAAATTCCTTTTCAAGACAAAATGATTTATTAACTACAATATCATTATGTTACTTTGCACTGGCTCACTACAAGCTAGATGCAATCATACTATGATAGTAAAGTAAAACTTAGTGATGCTCGTTTTAATAAAAAAATATAATTTATCGTTTGATAACTTTTAGAAATTATAAAATACTTGAAACTGCTAAAGGACCTATATCTAACTACTACCAACATCACCAACCAATTTATGGAGCATATTATTTAACTTTTCATTACATTTTACCTTCCCTCCTGTACATCTTATTTCTTATTAATTATCTTAATCTATTTACTCACTTGTATTTTGGAGAATCAATACTCATTTTAGACTGTATAGACGATTTAGAAAAAGGGTGCTGTTAAAATTTAAACAAGAACTACCTGTCCCGGCAAACGTTTCTTTGCCATATTATATTAAGTATATCGCCCGTATTATTTTATTGAATTAGTGACTAAAATATAAGTATGTCACCATGGCAACGTCCATCGCTATCCCGTGACCCGCGTCGCATAAACAATGGTCGCTCTTTACAGACAAATAATTAGCAATAAATTAAAATTGCGACTATAATTTGAGATTTAAACTATCCTATCTCTCAAGTTGGATCGAACTGCACATGGTGTGCGAATTTTATTATAATCGGTTAAGTGGTTTAGGAGTCCATTGAGGACAAACATTGTGACACGAGATTTATATATATTAAGATATAGTTTTCCCGCTATTTACTCGACACTGGCCTTATTTTATTAGTCATAGTGCCTTAACCTATCAAGCCCCATAAGAGCACCGGTGATCGGGACACTAGAATAACGATAGATTTCCAATAATCCGCGATAGAAGGATAAGGAAAAAAATCGACATTTTGGAAGTGTTTTCATAACTTTTTAAAATACGTTGTAACTTGTAAGTAAATTGATATTGCGCTATCACATAGTCGATTTAAATACAGGACACCATGCTTAGAAAAGCGATATTTTAAACGAAATTTTTATTATTATACTATACCTACTTCTTACGTCGATCTGAAGGGCATATTTAATGGTTATTTTATTATTACTGATATCTACGGTGTGTATTTTATTACCTACTTGAAGATTTATTCAAATCACAAATTATTATAAAAGTTTTATTTATGAAAATATAGTATGTAAGGCTATGTTACGAAATGTGAACTGTCAACCCAAGTTATATCGAAGTTAAACTAGGTCGGGGGTTGGTATAACGTTTGTATAACTATAACGTTTGTATGGGAGTTACACCAACCTAATACTAGGTTCAAGTTATACCTGGTTTATGAGTCGCGATTTTGCTTATTCCAAGTTTATACTGAGTATTACTTTTATACTCGGTTTATAAGTAACACAGTACATGACGAGATTATAAACGACGAGTTTCCGGATATCAAACATGCTAAAAATTTATGTCTGGAAACTCTTCCTACTCGGAGGAAATCATAAGACGAGCAGACTTATATTGAAAATGGAAAAGGATTAATTAAATCCTTTTCCATTTTCAATATAAGTCTGCAGATATAAATTAGAACCAAATTTTTTAGGATTAGACGAGGCAATTAAATTATACGGTTCAAACTTGCCGTATTAGAGCGAATGGGCGAAAGCGGGCGCGGGCGCACGCGTCGGAAGACCGCCGTGTGCGAGCGGGCACCCGTCGCGCGCGCCTATCTCAGCGCTGCTAGTATAATTTTTATTATCTCTAGCGTGTACAGTTGTGTCCAGTAGATTACCATGTATTATTTACCAATTTATTATTTGGCAAAAAGACGTCAACGGAAACAACGTCGATTGCGAAAAGCGTGCGCCTGCGCCGTGTGCCCGCGCCGTCCGCCGCGCGTGTGATAGTCCGTCGCCCGCGTCCGCGCTCCGTCGCACGCGCCTGCGCTGCTCATACTATTTTTCATTATACACACGCGAGCGTGCGCCCACGCGAGTTTTAGCGTTGGCCCTTATTTCTTCTGAAAATTATGGAACACACGTAAACGTCACAAGGTAATAAACACACACAAAGATAAAATCATATTTATTTATACAATTTACTAACTCATACATGTGACATTCAAATAAATATTATACAAGCTTATGAAGCACGAACTTAGGCACTTAGAAACACAACTAGAGTCGTCACTCTGGCACCTCTACTGTGGCGTTGGCAATAGCTGCAACAGCTTGAGGTTGGAAGGAGAGTATTATGCTCCTTAAAGCTGTATACGTTCCCGCTACAAGCCCAATGAGTCCAATGAAGAAGAGTATGATGCTCTTGATGTATATGAACCGCTTTCTAGCGCTGTCCGGTTTGGTGTAGATGGTGAACACGTCCATCATGACAGGGAAACAGATGCCCAAAGCGGAGAGACAGAGGGCTCCGAACAGTGATATGAAGAGACCCAGCCGAGGCACCGACACGGCCAATATAACTGGAAATTAAATAAACCATGTTAATTAAATTGTATTCGAAAGTATTTCTAATCATATATATTATAAAAATAGACTAAACTTCTAAGCAGTTTTTGATGAAAAATATGAAACAACACTGGCTATTTTATATCCTGGCTGAATATACGGCTCCTACATCATCTCAAACAAATGACAAAATTTAACTTACACCATTCTGTAATTCAAGTTCTATAGCCCCAAAACTACTAGCAAAGACGTGATAGTTTTTCAGGTAAACTACCAGCTACCATTTTTTACCATTCACAGACCCGTTATGCTGATAACATAAGGATTCCTCTTAGAGGTACTCCGAAAATATCTCTGAATAATCTGAATAAAAATATAGTGGCACTGGAGTTGTTACAGTATGAGACTACACAATTGTAGCTATTGATTTTGGTTTTAGGGGGCTCACTACCAAATTAATCTCTCAAAGTACAGCTGTTACTTCTTCTTACACCCACACAGACAGAGACACACACACACGCACACACACAGAGACCTAGCTGCAGCCTGTCAGAAGCGGGGGTTGTACTAATATATTGTATTCTGTGCCCATATCATTAGTCGTTTCCTCGAGATTTTCCCCACTCGACTCAACCTCAATCCTCAAAAATTATGTGATTGTTCAACAAAACGTCATATTTTTTTAGGATTTAAGGTGCCTCTTCACAATGGACCATGCTGGCCTAGTACAAGCCATCGCCTTTGTGTAGACGCGGCAGTGACTAATGGTGTATGATAGTGAAATATTTCCAGGCGTGGCGCGCAATGGCGTGGCCTGCAGTGGGTCATCGTGGGCCTTTAGACTGAGTCGAGTAGATATTTCTAGAAATACACTAATGATACGGGTGTAAGTCATATTTCTATGAGCACTTACATGTCAGCAGGCACAGCACAATACGCAAGCCGTACTCCCAGATGCGCTTGCGTTTCGGCGACGCGTCCTCCAGTCGTGGCAGCATGTAATTCTTCCACAGCACCTCAACTGGCACGTAGCATTGGAGGCCGTAGCTGATGAAGATGGCGACTGCCATCATTACTATCACCGTTACTGCTAGACTGAAAAAGAAGTGATGATAAAGTCACATCTTAGGACTTTAATAAGACTGATTTCGGAATAACATCGTGGAGACACTGTAAAACTCTGGAACGAACTGTCACCAGCAGTATTTCAATACGACGTATTCCCTCTTAGGGTCTACACAGACGGACCGCATTTCAACTGCAATCCAACTGAAAATTGCAGTTCAAGTGCAGTTTGAATGCAGTTGACACGACTGCAATAGAACTGCAAACCAAACGCGCAGTCGGATTGCAGTTCAGTTGCACTCGGCATGTATTCGTGTGAACTGTTTGGTTTGCAGTTCTATTGCAATCGTGTCAACTGCATTCAAACTGCACTTGAACTGCAATTTGCGGTTGGATTGCAGTTGTAATGCGGTCCGTCTGTGTAGACCCTTAAAAGGCCGACAAAGTGCCGGCAGCTATTCTAATGATGAGAGTGTCCATGAACGACGGTAGTTGCTTTCCATCAGGTGACCCGTTTGCTCGTTTTCCTCCTTATTTTATATAAAAAAAAACATGGAGACTAGAAAAATAATAAAGTACATAATATATCTGAATTCTGATATGTTGACGATATAGGAACGGAAAAATGTTTCTTGATTCCAACTCATCGTTCCATGATTGGTAATCTAACTCATGTAAGTGACTTAAAAGACTCCCTCTATGCTGGGACACCATAGACGATTATAATGATTGCAAAGATGTATATAGTATACGTAATCAACGCCCAACTTAAATGATCTTAAACGAATATATGCTCCTCTACATTTAATAGATTGTTTTGGTCTATCGTGGGCCAACAATAGAGGTAAATTGATTCCTGATGAATTTTGAAACAGCTAAATAGCTTAGGCTTAACTTTTAGAAGTAATATAAAACGATATATATTTTAACGAAATAAAAATATACACATTTTAAGTACTGGACCATGGTCACCTAACCACGATAATTTTTATTTGTGTGATAACTGATAACCTCGCGTCGTATCGAGTTTCTGTATGCATATTAATTATTATGGCAGCTGATGGAATGTCATCACTGATTGAACGCTTGTTCTACTGATATAAATATATGTGACGTAGAGCAATTGATTCAATGTAAGGGAGTTTCAACACGGAATGCGGCGTCGGCATCGCAGGTAACGTCAAGAGGGATACCATAGGAGAAAAAAATGATTCATAGGCAGTTGACGGACTTGCGTCATAGGTCATTTGGTCAGATTATGTCAATTTAATGTAAGGGTTGATTCAGACCGCAATGCGACGCGTAGATATATTTCTGTACTGAATTGACAAATTGGCATATTGTCGCCTCGCGCAATTGAAATCTGTCAAATCCATACAAATTTACGCCGCGCCGCACCTCGCCTCGCCTCGTCGCGTTACGGTCTGAATTGACCCTTAGGGTTAATATTTCGTGAGCGTGAGACATCTTGCGAATCTGTCAAATCCATATAAATTGAGAAATGCATCTACGCGTCGCGATGCGGTCTGAATCAACCCTATTAGTCGTGAATCGTGATCTGTTGATTGGGTTTGAGATAACTCGACCAAACTATACGCGTCCGCCATCTACCTATCAATCAACTTCTCTGATAGTAGGAATAATATTTACCTATTGATAGTAGGTGAAACAGAATGCTTCAAAGTTCATATGTATCTATATATTATGTATCTTTTTGTCTACGATAACCTAATTTCATGGTTATTGCTTGTCAAAAAAAAATAATTGAGAAGTGGGGAATCAAAGCGCACGGAAGTGCGCAGGCCTAGTTTCAGCAGGCCGCGCGCATGCCGTGCACTATTTACACGAACCGTTTCGACGCACTTTCGACCCCCCTGTAGCTCAGTGCCTATTGCGAGTGCAAAGATAAAATTAAACCTACGTAATTATATACTAGTACTTAGGCAGTATACCTAATTTCATAGATATAGGTTTGGTAGATCCTGAAATATGTCCCTGTAAAAATAGCTAATTTTGGCACTCACTCACTCACTCACTGACCGGTAATCAAAACAACTAGGCCACTTCCAATTATCCTAGCTTTATGAAATTTGGCACACAGGTCGTGTGTTATATTATGTAGATTAACGAAAAATTAAGAAATTGTAGAAAATGGTCAAGCGTGAGTCGGTTCATCTACGAACTTCAGAGGCCACTTGCAATTGTCCTAGCATTATGAAATTTGGCACACAGGTTACATGTAGATTAACAAAAAATTAAGAAATTTTAGAAATCGGTCAATCGTGTGTCGGCCCATCTACGAACTTAAGAGGCTATTTCGAAAATTTGTCCTAGCGTTATGAAATTTAGCACACAAGTCGTGTGTTATATATGTAGATTAACGTAAAAGAAATTTAAGAAATCGGTCAAGCGTGAGTCGGCTATCTTTTGTAGGCGGAGTTAGATAAAATTTCTTATGTACCAGTGACACAATGAGGGATCTATTGAAAGTATTGTTTATATCGGGCGTGGCACAAAAAGAAAAAATAGGTATGAGTTCTTGAAAAAAAGTATTGAAATTCCACCAAAAACATACCTGTTAAAATAGGGCCTAGTTCCTAAAGGCTAATTGTTGGTCTAAAAAAAGAGTTGAAATCCAATCCTATGCCCAGTTCAGATGCACTTCATCGATCATAATCATCTTCAACAACAGCCTGATCCATAATACTTCTAATTTGAACTTGGCAGGTTTTTGTGCTATACGTTACACTTGTTTAATTATATAATTAGATAATATAGAATTTAATTAACCTGCCAAGTTCAAATTAGCTAAGTATTATGGATCAGGCTATTGATGAAGATGATTATGATCGATGAAGTGCATCTGAACTGGGCATAGAATTGGATTTCAACTCTTTTTTTAGACCAACAATTAGCTTTTAGGAACTAGGCCCTATTTTAACAGGTATGTTTTTGGTGGGATTAAACTAACCGTATTGTATTGTCACGGTTACAGAATAGTACTTAGATGATATTTTTAAAGAGGGGTTAATTTAAATTATTATTCTTGCAGTGAAACTGAACTTACATAAAGGATAAGGTCCAAATTGGGCTAATTTTAAAAGTGCCGGCCAACGCAAATAAACTCATTATTTAAATAGAACATAATCTAAGGAATAATTTTTATTACTACACCAAAGTTCTAAGTCAAGTCTCCGAGTTGTTATTCATGGTCAAACTTTTTTTATAACATATGTAACAAAACTTATTTTATTAATTAAAAGCAATAAGTAATCGATCCCAATGTCCCTATCCGAGTCATAGAACAGATTGGAGGCCAAATACCTACAAATGATTTAGAAAATTTCAAAGGAAGAGGGGACCTCTACGTGCTTGGGGCTTGCAGGGCACAACTCATTGCTTAATTGGAATACTAGGCAAATGCCGTGCGTTCCCCAAGCACGTAGAGTATCCCCCTTCCTTTGAGTTTTTTCAAACCATTTGTAGGTATTTGGCCTCCAATCTGTTCTATGACTCGGATAGGGACGTTGGGATCGATTACTAATTGCTTTTAATTATTAAAATAAGTTTTATTACATAATATGTTATAATAATTGTTTGACCTTGAATTTGAAATGGAAATGGAAATTTGACTTAGAACTTTGGTATAATAATAAAAATTATTCCTTATATTATGTTCTATTTAAATAATGGGTTTATTTGCATTGGCCGGAACTTTTAAAATAAAAATAAAGTTTAAAAAAACTAAGGTGGGATTTCACCAAATACACATAAAACTTAGCTTTATAAAACTTAGTTTTCATTGAACTCTGCGACGTAAATCTCGTTTTGTTTCGATTGGATTTCACTACTTTCTTTTGATCGCGATTATTAAATCTAAGTTTACGTGACGTCACGCAATTATTTTACATGTCTTCAGTATTTCAAAGCCTTTTCACGTTAATTTAACTTCAAAATAGAAATAAACAATACTTAAACTTACAAACGCATGTGTCAAAACTGTCATATTGACATTTCTTTTGTCTATGTTTTTCGTTCCGCCATGACAGGGCTTGAACGGGTTTTATGACGTTGAACTTCGGAGTTTGGGCGTTCAGAAGATAAAACTCGGATTTGCTGTGAACGCGTTCCGTTTACGCTGGTGAAATGCATTTCGATGTTATAATCGCGTTTATACGTTTTGAGCCGGTTCAGAGTGCTTTGAACGCGTTCCATTTCTTTCGTGAAATCGCCCCTTAAACCCGACTACTAAAACGCGGTCTAAAAAGTACGAAACAAGAAAACAGTTTATAGGGATATGGAATTAATGTTTAAAGGATAGCCGTGGTCGTATGTATACCGATTTAATCTGTTTTGCTATAATAGTAGGTGGCATACGACCACGGCTATCCTTTAAACATTAATTCCATATCCCTATAAACTGTTTTCTTGTTTCGTACTTTTTAGACCGCGTTTTAGTAGTCGGGTTTTAGTTTTTTAAACTTTATTTTTATTTCAATTATTTTGGGGCTAAGATTCGCTCGATAAATTTCTTAACCTTCCCAACTTCTCAAATGATCGACGACCATAAGGATTTTTTACAATTTATTTTATTCTAGTGAACAAATTAATAGTTATTTATTGTTTCACTAGCTGTTGCCCGCGATTTTGTCCGCGTTTGCATAGCATAATAACGGAGATGGTTAATTTTCTCCTTTTTATGGTCCCTTACTCAAATAGATCGAGATAAAATATAAGCCTGTCCGTTCCAGCCGAGAGTGCAGGTACCATATAGTGGAGTGTAGGGTACAATAATTTCACTTTCAATTTATAACTTTGTTCCTAAAAAAGGTGAATTAAAACTCAACACTAACGACGCGATTTCGATTCTCAGCAGAGGGGGGGGAGGGGGGGGTTGGGAGGGCTTCGCCCACCAAGTTTCAGCCGAGAGTGTAGGTACCATATGGTATAGTCCGTGCAATCTACGAAGACGCGCCCCACTATTCCTCCAAATTGTTCATAGTATATGTGTGCAAGCTTTCGCCAATGTTGAGTGTTGTCGGTACGCACTAATAACCTATCAGTACTCGCTCAGACTACAATAAATAGACCAATTGAGAAAAAGCGTCACGATCAAAGTTAAAGATGTTCACCCAAAAAGTGGTGGGGCGCGTCTTCGTGGATTGCACGGGCTATAATCAAATGATACTCAAAAAGTATATGTTTATTGTTTAGGTTAGGGTACAATAATTTCACTTTCAATTTATAACTTTGTTCTTACGACAGGCGAATTAAAACTCAATACTAACGACGCGATTTCGATTTTCAAGAGGGGGGTTTGGGGGGTGCAGGTACCACCATGGTAATCAAATGATACTCAACAAAAAGTATGTTTAGTTTAGGGTACAATAATTTCACTTTCAATTTATAACTTTTATTCATTTCACTTTCAATTTATAATATAACCCAAGGGTTTGGTTTGGCTGGGCTTCCCAAGTTCTGGACGATTCTATCAGTGAGAGTGATGAGTAATTTTTATTAGTTCATGCATATATCAAGTAATTGCAAGCAAAGCAAAGCAAAAATTATATAATTATAGTAATGTAGTGCCCGACAGCACCTTTAACTGATTTTAGAGTTACTTTGAATTAGTGTTGCTATAGATAATTAATTATTGTTTCTGTATTCAAGTGATAATCATGAATTCATGCAATAATTAGGTTATTGCAAGCAAACCCGTGGGAAATAGCTAATAAAATTTATATATTTGAAATGTGCTAACAAAGTTCTTTCATTCGATACCCCACATAATATAGTCAGGTAAAATTTTTTTTTGTTCTATACTTTAAGTGCCCTAGATGGCGCTATAGTCAATTTTACGTAGTCATGTAGCCTATAACCAGCGGACAATCAAGACGCTTCCAATAACACCTCATTTGTCTAAATAGGTTAAGTAGTTTTAAAGTTACGAGGGAACAGACAAACATCCATACCCACATACATACATACATACATACAGGTCAAAATCATAACCCTCCTTTTTGCTTCGCCGCAGTCGGGTAATTAGCCCAAAATTGTATGGACGTTGGATCTTGTCCTTTATGTCTACGTATACATATTTCGATCTTTAGTAATATTATTTAAAGAGAGATATAACCCTAGAAAGTTTTTGTGTATATTTTTTTATCAAGAATAAACACTTGCTGGTTTATTCTTAACGTTTGGACGCTTTACGCATGAAAATCCTTTACACGCGTGGTTTTTCTCAACGGACGATTCACGTGTGTATAAATATATCCGATATTGAAGTACATACAGATTCTCAAACGATGGGTAATTCTATAATCATCAATTTCAATCTGCACTACGACTAACACTTCTTTTCTTATAGATCATGGAACGGGTAGTGTGTGTGATGTTACGTTATAGAAATTACATATGCGATCTATACATTTTTCGTAGCTTCACCGTCGAAACCAACAGACGCAATTTGACTAAGCACCGTGGTCATTAAATAATTAAAGACCAGGATACTTAGTCAAGACCTTGAAGAGAAGAAATATTTGACTTGACCAAGTTCTACAGCTCTAATTATTATTTAAAGTAGAGGTATAAAAATTCGTTATTCACATCAAATAAGCTAGCATTTCTAAATCCCTAATAGTCCATCTATCCGGTTGGGTCAGGTCCAAGTCCAACCTCCCCCCGATGGTTGCACGCCTTGTCGTGGCGGTGGGGCTCTAGTAACCGCGGCTTGGACAACCGCGGTGAAGCAAAGAGGCAACCAGGGCCGGCCGGTGTCGCCGCCTGGCCCGAGGAGGGCGCTCCCAGCGGACTGGAGGAGTCCGCTGCGGATGCGCACCGAGGTGGGACCGCAGAGGAAGAGGCAAGTAGGTATTACGGTGCGCCGCTTGCCCTATCCTCTGCGGCCGAGGACGGATCGCGGGGGGGAGAGGTATTGTGGTAGGTTGCCGCTCTCCCTACCTCCCTGCGAGCTGGCGGGGCCGTTCCGTTTGAACGGCATTGGTGGGGCCGCAGAGGAAGAGGCAAGTAGGTATTACGGTGCGCCGCTTGCCCTATCCTCTGCAGCCGAGGTGTGGTCGGTGGCAGAGCCACAGACTTGATCTGCCACATGGCCTCCAAGTAGCAGACTCGGGGGGCGTCTGCTACAGCCCTGGTGGGAGCCGAGGAGGAGGGCGCACGTGTTGTGCGCCCATCGTGGAGTCTTCGGGCCGCTGGCGGGGTCGCGGATGTGTGTATCGTTCCCGTGGCCCCGTCAAAAGGCGGCGTGGCGGAAGATGGGGAGGGTTTTAGTGGGTATACCGTGGTCTCATTAGCTACGGGAGTCCCACATCACCGCTCGGGCCGCCCCCTGCGCCTGGGTGGTATGCGTAATGCATTTCCCCCTCCGGAAAAAAAAAAAGGTCCAAGTCCAACCTACTTATGCTGAAGCTTTCCCACGTGGTAATCCTATCCTCAATATGATTTGACCAATTTGCTACAAGGTCAATATTCGGACACGTGTATCCCGATTCCCGAGACCAATTTTACATGTACCATCGAGGAAATTGATTCCTAGGCAGTTGACGGACCTACGTCATGTGGTCGGCTTATGTCAATTCAATGTTAGCTGTGATCGGTCGGCTGGGTTTGAAGTAACGCGACCTTACTTAGGTCCGCCATAACTGCCTATGAATCAACTTCTCTGATCGTACCTTTGAGAACAATATAATATCGATATTTATATTTTTGATTACTTTTAATCTTGGCTAAACAGTACTTGGAGTAGTCAAAATGGTGAGCAAATACCTATGAAGCTTTGTTGTCTGAACTATTTATTCTATGTACAGAGAAAATACAGTTTCAAGTGTAGGCTCACAGAAAACCGGTGTGAAACAGCGCTTGCGCTGTGTTTCGCCGAGTGAGTGAGTTTACCGGAGGCCCAATCCCCTACCCTTTTCCCTTCCCTACCCTCCCCTATTACCCTATTCCCTCTTAAAAGGCAAGCAGCGCACCTACAGCTCTTCTGATGCTGCGAGTGTCCATGGGCGACGGAAGTTGCTTTCCATCAGTAGACCCGTTTGCTTGTTTGCCCCCTTATTTCATAAAAAAGGCGTTTTTCCCGTAAAAAATAACGAGCTGCACTCCAGAAGTACCGACAGAAGTTAAAAAATAGCAGCAAAACCAAGCTTACATTTTCACCGCACCGCAAAGAAGGGGTTATTACATCTTCTCCTGCTAGCAGGCAGTTTAATCTCGTCTTATAAATTTTCAATTCTGTCTCACGCAAGCCTATTTTATACAAATCTTTGTTTTATACTTATCCAAAGAATACAAACTCACGCAACTATCTGCCACGCACAGTTAAACTCTGGAACTAAGTACCAGCAGTATTTACCAAACAATACGACCTGCAAACCATCAAGAAGAGAGCGTATTCCCTCGCCGGCAACGCACCTGCTACTCTTCTGATGTATTGGCGACGGTAATTGCTTTCCATCACTCGTTTGCTCGTTTACCCCGTAATTTTATAAATAAATAGTATAAAGGTGCGTCCACGTTTGTATCATTTGCGCGATCAGATCTCCGTCGCGATCATCGCGCCGTATCAAGTATGCGTATCATAGTGTGGACCTATCATTCTGCCGATCATGCGATACGACATTTCATACGACACGTATCAGATACGCGGTTAATAGCGATCGGGGCGTATCATGATACGCGTGTCATTTTGACACGCTTCGATGATACGCGACTGAGATCTGATCGGAGATCTGATCGCGCAAATGTTACAAATGTGGATGCACCGTCACGTAGCTAAATAAGTTTTCACTTAAAACTTACGGGCTATCCTTAGGCAGATCTAGCGTAATGGAGTCACTACACGTCGACGTGCAAAACACGTAGCCGATCGCACCAACTGATATGTATAACGCCACGATGATTGTCATAGCCGTGTTGAGTACGCCGCACGGCTTGCCGAACGCTTTCGGTGTTTTCATGTTGTTCTCTACCGCTACTACCTGTCAAATCAATATCATTATTAGATGCTACATCATTATCATTATCAAGATCATTCTTATCAGCTACATCATTATTATTATTAGTACCATTTTTATGAGCTACGGTATTGTTATCATCAGCTTGACCATCATTATACAGGGTGTAACAAAACAAAGTGATAAACTTTAGTGTGTGTATGGGTCCCCAGTATAGAGTTCACTGTGAAAGTAGCAGCGATGAAAAAGTTTTCTTTTTTAATTTTTTATAGCTCTGCAAGTTTCACAGTGATATAAGGAACACATACTATTAACCCTAAAGTACATAATATTATCACTATGATTTATTATACCTTAACGTAATCCTGCAAAAAGGCCAAAGCCATATCATTATATTTATGAAGACCATAATTAATAATATATTCAGCTGTCCATTAGTACAGACAATTTTATTCTTAATACCAGAATAAATGTCTACATTCAAAATCGTGAAGGAATGTGTAATTATTTTGATAGAAATAAAAAAGAAGAATTTAATTTAAAACTAATTGTAATGTGCTTTCAAAGTGAATTCTAATGAATTCCTTTTATGCGAATGTTCGCAAAATCTTTCAACCCTTCATAATTAGCTCAAAAGGTTTGAAAATAGACTAATTTACATGAAAAAGTTTGACCCACTTCCAAAAGGGCTGAAGCCTGAATGTTATGTCAAGTGGTCACAGAATTCAGCAACCGCTTTTTAGAAAATAGAATAGAATAGAAAATTATTTATTTGTACAACTTAAAACTAAACTTAAACTTAATAAACACAATAGAGGAAAACTATGTACAAGTAGGCGGTCTTACTGCTTACAGCAGTTTCTGCCAGACAACCTTTAATTTTAAAATGTAACAATAAAAATAAGAGTATAGTTAATGACTACTTAAATAATAAAAAATTTACTTCTAATTTAAATTAAGTATGTTTCTATTTAAATTTATATTGAGAAAGTAAATTATATTTCTAAGAACATACATTTCCATAGTCATAGAGTTTACTATTTGTAATAATCAGTGAAACTGTTAAAATTTACCAATGAAGATATAATATAAAATATCCATACTAATATTATAAATGTGACTGTCTTTTACCTTCACATGACTAGACTGCTAAACCGATTTGGATGAACCGGGAAAGGACATAAAATACTTTTTGTCCCGGAAAAATGTACGATTCACGGGCGAGAGCGCTATATAGAGTGCAAAACGCGCCACCCGAGAAAGTGCGCCATAGTTCCATACTGTTTCCATACAATTGGAGATTTCCAATAAGCAGTATTGAATTATAGCTATATGGCGTACTTGCCGGGCAGGCGCACTTTGTCTTACCCACTACACCGAAGTAGTCACTTATACACTTACCACACCCACAGCCGTCAAAGCGAAGAGCGTTGTACCGAAGAAAAGTGGATAATTCGCGTACGATCCCCACAGGTCCAGGGGTTCCTCTGACTTCTTCCCTGACAGCAGGAAGTAGATGATGATAGCGATACCAATCAGCGTCAATACGTTCGCCAGAGCCGAGAACGGAGCCAAGATCTTCAGACTTGGTATCAGGTTGAACGCTATCAGTGGACCCAGGATGATCAGCATGTGGACTTCCACAGCCATCACGTAGTAGGGATCTACGATCTGGAAGAGAAATGGATCAGTTTCAACTATTGGTGCCTAGTAAAAGCTCAAAGATGATCATTATCAACAACAAAACAAGAAATGGAATAGCAAGAAACGGAAAGGGCGTATGCGACAAAATAGTTTTTGTCGCGTAATTTAAATACCATAAATATATAATTTCATATTTAAAGCTATGGGCAAATTATAGAGTATGCTTGAACCAATATATGTACAAATTTTGGAAGCTTGAATAACTCTCCTCTGTTGGCAAAATTAGAATCCCTTTTTTTACAGAGGTCTTTTTGATTGATTATTCTGTGTTATAAAAGTTGTCCAATCGTGTTATGCTATGGGTAATTCAAAGACAAAGACATGATGAATACTGTCAATGAACTTTAATTTCTTAGCTTTATTCATTGGTGAGAAAAAATATACAGACGAATATAATATAACCTCCTCCTTTTTGGAAGTCGGCTAAAAATCGATATCGCTACAGCCAAATTATCAAGGCGTCGCCTTAAAGCTGGCCTTAAAGATTTCATAAAAATCGACTCAGTGACGGCCCTGGTTGACTTTTTTTAAGCCAGAAAACCAATAAAGTAGAACCATAATTCGTTTCACGTCTTTATTAAATCGCCGCTCCGAGCGAAGTTGTCTTTTCATCGCATTTCCAATTATCTTGTTCGCTTAACTTAATTCCCTCTTTGAGTATTCCAAGATATTGAAATAGGAGCTCTTTAAAAACGGAAGCTCAAAAAGGAGCATTAATATTGCTACATTTTACACAACTTTTAACGTTTACTACATTATAATGAATATTTTATTTCTATTTTACTAAATTATGCAACACTTAGGGCCTGTTACACCACTTCCAGATAAAGTACCGGATAGGGTATCCACAACTTATTTGACGGATTCTCCATACTCTATCTGACAAGTTAAATGGTGGATAGCCTATCGAGCACTTATCAGGAAGTGGTGAAACAACCTCTTTGCCTTGTTCCTTGTTTGTTCGAACTTCCAGGTAAAAGGACCGATTTTAACCTATGAAACTAAAATTCCTTTTTATTCAGTTTAAAACGTTATTTTACAATAATTGTTAAATACATTTAATTTTTTAGGGCTCCGTACCCAAAGGATAAAAACGAGACCAGCTATTACAAAGACTTCCATATCTGACCGTATATCTGTCCGCCTCCAAGCTGTATCCCGAAAATGCCTTAAATTTTTATAGATTATTCTTTTATTATACATAGCCATAGGATTGTGTAAAACATGGCACAAACTCAACGACTTGGTGGGATTTCACCAAATACGCATAAAACTTAGCTTTATAAAACTTAGTTTCCATTGAACGCGTTCATTCTGCGACGTAAATCTCGTTTTGTTTCGATTGGATTTCACTACCTTCTTTTGATCGCGATTATTAAATC
Source organism: Lysandra bellargus (assembly GCA_905333045.1). NCBI lineage: Eukaryota > Metazoa > Arthropoda > Insecta > Lepidoptera > Lycaenidae > Lysandra > Lysandra bellargus. The sequence continues at coordinate 3,312,740 of HG995319.1, read as the reverse complement.
TAAGTTTACGTGACGTCATGCAATTATTTTACATGTTTTCAGTATTTTAAAGCCATTTCACGTTAATTTAACTTCAAAATAGAAAGAAACAATACATAAACTTACAAACGCATGTGTCAAAACTGTCATATTGACATTTCTTTTGTCTATGTTTTTCGTTCCGCCATGACAGGGCTTGAACGGGTTTTATGTCGTTGAACTTCGGACTTTGGGCGTTCAGATGATAAAACTCGGATTTGCTGTGAACGCGTTCCGTTTACGCTGGTGAAATGCATTTCGATGTTATAATCGCGTTTATACGTTTTGAGCCGGTTCAGAGTGCTTTGAACGCGTTCCATTTAAATACCTACGAATTATAAAAACTAAGGAAACGTAACTCCCATACTATTACAGTTATAGGTTCCTTTCGAACTGTCATGTAAACTATGATGTACCTAACAAAAGCCACTCAATCCCACCTAAATATTGCAAAATATGTGTATTAGGTACACACTATACATTTTTGCCAATCATTGTAGAGCTTAGGTAGCTTTTCCTTAGGGTGGGTTGCACCAACTTACTTTAACTATGACTACAGTGCAAAAATGTCGAATCTTTGGTTAAGGACGCCATATAATTAACGATAACCATAATCGCTCATACCTACTTATAATATCGAATTTTTTTCGTGAACATTTACTGTCTTGTTATAAGAAATATTTTTCCTGTCGATTTTTACGGATATTTCAATTTTTTTTATACTCTCAATCCCATTACCTGTAGCTCCGATTAAAAATTAAACGCAACAGACATCTGTCAAATTCGGTGGTCAAAGTTAAGGTTAAAGATAAGGTTATAGCTAAGTTAGCCTTGACTATAACCATAACTTTAACTTTAACCACGCCTCTGGTGCAACCCAGCCTTAGTTTTTAATGTTCATAGGTAAATGCTGAATACCTATGACGTCAAGTCTACGACTCTGTAACTCTATATCAAGGTTATGTCATGTCTGTCCGTTTGTGCACATGAAGGCATGTACAAGACGCAACGATGAGCGACGCGACCGAGGACGATCGGTGACCCTATTATACAGGGCGATTTAAAGTCTCACATACTAATATTATAAATTCGAAAGTATGCCTGTTTGTCTGTTACCACTTCACGCCCAATTCTGCTGAAATTTGTTATGGAAACACTTGGAGTCACGGGAGAGGACATAGGCTTTTTATCCCGGAAAAATGTACGGTTCGCGTAAGATAAATGAATTTTGGAGCAACGGATTTGCGGGCGTCATCTAGTTAATTCTTTATTATTTAACTTTAATTTAATTAACATTTGGACAGACAATATATGGAGCTTGTGTCAAGATCGTATAAAGTGAATAATTAAATCTAAGTGCGGTCGTCAGTGTTACATAGAATCTTGAAACCTATTACACTAACGCTTATCAAGCTAGATTGCATTGCGATTAGTCTAATCAACGCGCAATCGCTTCTACCGTAAATTGCCACCACGCTTATCAACATCAAAATCAATAAAACACCTTTCTATTAAGTTTCTAATTATTTAAAAAAATATGAGTTTCAAAACATTCTTTCTCTCAAGAAAATTCCTCTTGCGTCATCCATCAAGGGGCCTCGCAAAATAAATCTTGCCCAATCAAAAGGTCTTGCTCCGCCACTGTGTCAAAAGCAACGAACTCGATTGATATACGAATGGCATAAACATAGGTTTGAAAATCGGGAATAAATGACATTTTATGTTTCATTCATGTGGATTTATTCCAAGCCACTTGGAAGTTATCAAAGTTTTCACGTCACCCTGTACACCACAGTATCCCGTTATTAACGTTGATTGTTCATAGCACAACTGTACCTATCTCGGTCGTGCCATAATACTAATAGTCCATCTGTCGCGGAACAAATCTGGCTGAGGGGCAAGACTGAGGAAGTTTTGGGCTTTAATCCACTTCTTAGCTTTGTCCACACTGTGTCTTTTTCTGTTCGTCAAGGGCATGCGTTATAGCGCAGTCATCAGCGAACGTGAGGCATGCCCGCGACGCTTGCCCTCTGACTATATCCAAAACTTTCGCTTTGTTATTAAAAATGACAGTTGGCGTTGCGTTCGTAGACGCATTCAATTATTGAATGCGCCAAAACGAAACTTTAATGAAAGAAGATGACGAAAATTGAAGACGAAAGCGCATAATGTGGACATAGCTATTAGCTATGATAATATGGTCATAGGGCATGATTCGCGGGCATGCCTCACGTTCGCTGTTGACTGCGCTATAACGCATGCCCTTGACGAACAGAAAAAGGCACAGTGTGGACAAAGCTAATGGGCGACGTGGCAAATTAACAGACGAATATGCAAGATAGCATAAAGGATTGTACGCTAGACGTATTATTTCTGAACAGTAGACCAGAGAAAGCCATCGCTTTTTTTAACAAGCTGTCAATAGATTTGATCTAAGAAAGAGACGTACAGAAGAATGATTTTATCAGTGTAATATTATGTATGTTTGTTGCACAGTATCACTTAAATTACTGATCTGATTTTGACAAAATATGAAGTGGCAATAGATTCCTAATAATATCTTGCAGAGTGACAGAACCACAGGACAGAACTAAGGAGTACCTCGACTTCAAACAAACGGACGAATATACGCGAGTTGGGCGCTAATGTTACTTTCAACATATTCACAATAGTATCAGTTTATCGTTTATTTGTTTAATTCTTAGCCGCTGCATTAAGAGGGCGACTAACCCAAAAAATCAAACATCGTCCTTCTCTCTTCACACTCACGCCCGTCTTTCTTATGCCAGGTGAAAAAGGACGACGCGGATTCATCGCCAAATTAGTTTTCTCTCAATAACTCGATAAATATACAGCATCTTAAAAATCCGCTAGGTCGCGGTCGGTTTCTCAATGATAGAATTTTATAGAATGTGTAAAAATATTAACTTAGTTCAATGCACGTTATGGCAATAAATGACAAATTCGTGAAAATTATTGAATTCTTTAGAAATATAATGTAGTATCTAATTTTAGAAAATGAAACATTCGGGGCTTATTTTCAAGTATAAAAATGAATTATTAAGTCAAAAATTTTGGGGTAGTCGCCCTCTTAACTCATCCTTGTATATTTCCATGGGCCCTTAGGGCTGGGACACAAAACACGATACGACGTCGTGTCGTACCACGATGCGGCGTCGTTTCACGATGCGACGTCGTGCCGTATATCGTGGCACGCCACGATGTCGCGCTGTAGTTTTTTACGATGCTCGTCGTGGACTCACACGACACGACGTCGCATCGTGTTTTTGTGTCCCAGCCCTAAGGGCAAAAAGAAATACAAGGTTGAGTATTGCAGTGCTACCGCCGCCGTCGTGTCATCATCATTATACCTCTGTAAATGTCCTTAAAATATAAGGGATGATATCAAACTGACACAATATTGGTCGTAATCATGGGATTGTAACAAAAGAAATAATTATATGTGAAGCTCAAAGTAGCGTAGGCTTAAACTCGGTCAGGCCAAGCATACTGGACTAATGAGCACGACAGATATTTAAAGTTTAAAAATACCTTTGTCTTAGTAAATTCTTAGCGCTAGTATTATAAACGCAAAATACAATGCTAATAGAGTTTAAAGAAATATAACGTTTTATATTATATTGTGAATTTATTTTGCTGAAGCTTGGCGTTTTTAAAAATGTTAGCTCTTTTTCCAGCATTTTCTGTGAATAAAGCGGTAATGGAGAAGTAAAAATGAAAATAATATAAGTATATTTTAATTGGCCTTTGTTTCTAAAAATAGAAGAGTAAAAAATAAAAAGAATTTTCTGAACCGAAATAAAAATTGGCCTTTGTTTTTAAAAATGGAGTATTTTCCGAATATTACTAAAAGGGTGTGACTAAACTAATTATTAGTGACAATAATTTACGGTGTGTATGGGTACCCTATATCAGTTCGCTGTGAAAGTATCAGCGCTGAAACAATAACTTTTTTTAACTTTTGTATGAGAAAATTCATAATAAAATAAAAATCATAAAAAAAATATCTTTTAGCAATGCTACTTTCACAGTAAACTGTATATATGGGATATTACACACCATAAAGTATTATCACTAAGGTGGGATTTCACCAAACACACATAAAACTTAGCTTTATAAAACTTAGTTTCCATTGAACGCGTTCATTCTGCGACGTAAATCTCGTTTTGTTTCGATTGGATTTCACTACCATCTTTTGATCGCGATTATTAAATCTAAGTTTACGTGACGTCACGCAATTATTTTACATGTTTTTAGTATTTTAAAGCCTTTTCACGTTAATTTAACTTCAAAATAGAAAGAAACAATACATAAACTTACAAACGCATGTGTCAAAACTGTCATATTGACATTTCTTTTGTCTATGTTTTTCGTTCTGCCATGACAGGGCTTGAACGGGTTTTATGACGTTGAACTTCGGACTTTGGCACCCTTATTAATAAACACAGACTAGAGCAAGAATAACTTTACTCCTAGGCTTAAGGTAAGAGTAATAAAATTCAATATTAATAAACATGGAGTAAGGAAGGAGTAAACTAATCCGAATCTACTCTCGGAATAAAAGTTAATCCTTCACACTACCTAGTTTAAGGAGAGATTAAGTATAAAACAAAGGTGTATTTTAACATTTGAAAATTGAATTTTGACGGCATCATAAGACATAACCTACAAATAACAAAACTCACATTTTTGCTGCTTTGATTTTGTTAGCGAAAAGATGGATAGTGACTATTTTACTGAATATTTGAGGGTGATAGAGGACATTAATGAGGTTGAAAATCTCATGCCATTGACATGGAGCGTGAAGCATTACAAAATACGTAAAAATCCACTAAAAGAACTGGAAGAAGGTGCATTTAAAAGAAAATACAGATTTCTTAAACATACTGCTGTAATGATTATTGACAATATTGTGGTAAAAGATGATCTAGCTGGAGATACAAGAGGTGGCTTTATATCACCTCACTTTAAAGCTTATTTTTATTGGTGTGTAATGTTTTATTTTCAATAATTTGAGAACACTATGCGAAATAGTTGCTGAAATAAAACAAAACAAAACATTGGAACAAAAAATAACACGACCCAACATTTTATAGGTACCAGATGTCTAACGCGACCTGGAACGAAAACGTCTTGTTTGTTCGCTCATTGCATTTGATAATTTATCATAATAAATATAATAATATTTATTGTTATAAATTATCAAATACAATGAGCGAACAAAAAAATGTTTGTCCCAATTACTGGAACGAATACATTTTGTTTGTTCGCCCATTGTATTTGATAATTTATATATTTTTTTATTTGTTTTCAACACATATTCGAAGTACAAAACTTCAAAGAAGTAACGTTGCAAACTTGCACAAAATAACAGTAACAAAACCAAAGAACAAAACAGCAAACACCTCACGGCTTACATCATGCACAACAAAACACGCACATTTGAATTTTGAAATACTAACAGGCAATTGGCAAAGTATGTTGACTGTCAGTGTCATAAATGTCATTTCTGACGTTAGTTCATTCCCTCAGTGACACTTTTTACTTTTAAATTGGAAGGGTTGCCATAATGCAGCCTTTAATCCCGATGTAAGGAATGTATTGTTACTCCAAGCTTACTCCACGTTTATTAATAAGAATTTATTACCAGAGCTAAGTCGGCCTTACTCCTGGATTAACAACTCCGAGTGTAAGGACGGATTATGCTGGGTGTAGGCCATTTTTATTAATAAGACCGTTGGAGTTCAGAAGATAAAACTCGGATTTGCTGTGAACGCGTTCCGTTTACGCTGGTGAAATGCATTTCGATGTTATAATCGCGTTTATACGTTTTGAGCTGGTTCAGAGTGCTTTGAACGCGTTCCATTTCTTTCGTGAAATCGCCCCTTAGTATTTGTATTGTTACACTTTGTATAACAGCAAATATAATAATAATAATATATTTTAGACCGTCAATATGAAACAGTGTTAAAATATTCCAAGAAAGCCCCGGTACAAAGCCCCTCCATAAATATAACTCAAAAGATACATATTGCAGACTCTACATAATTGCTCATGTAGAGCTAATAAATATTAATATCGTACTAGGGCTCTATTAGCGCCCGCGAACTCTACCTAACTCGACTACTCTAAATAGAGGATATAATATTATCTTGGAATTGTAGCTATATTCAACTAAGTGGTAGAGAATTCACTCAATTTAAAACACATTAATTTCATTTTTTTTATGAATGTAAAATTTAGGGTTTCTGAAAATCCCGATGATATTATGGACATAAATCTAAGATCTAATCATTAATGCACAAAGATATTCACGTGGTCTTATCATGGTCTTACGCATACCCATGTCTCATAATTTGCATCTCATAGCTGTTAAGACAATGGTTGTTTTTCTGTTTAATATCCTGCTTTGCTCACCGAGCTTTGCTCAGTTTTTTATAGTAAATACCTGAAAGATCATATTATTTTATCGCACGGATTTCTGTGGTATAAAGGTTATCTTATATCAAGTTATATCCTCTCCTAGGACTTAAACTATCTATATTCTATACTAATATTATACATCACAATTAAAGACGTGAGTGGAACAACCAGGTAAATTACAGTAAAAAAATGCAGTTTTTTGCATAAATGGAGGCTTTAAGACCGGAAAAATGAATTGAAATAAAAAAATCTGTGGATGTTATATGTAGCTAAATATATTAGCCAGATGATGAAGTAGGTAAGTTATAAGGTTTGTTCAAATTATAAGGGTAAAAATGAGTAATTGTCGTTATGTTACAAAATGTTGTTATCTGGTTCTTACAGTCACGTTTTAATTATGTATCTCATTTATTAGTTTAGGAATATTATATAATATTATATTAGAAAATGGTGTTATAATTCAAAGCAATGTACACCGATCATTACTAGGTTGGTGGCAAAGTTTCCATAAAGCTAAACACTATTATGACAGCAAAGTAAGTATTAACTCCTCCTGTGTTGAGATTTGAGAAACTACTAAGTCTTCGAGTAATGAGTTTCAAACTTGGTACAGAGGTAGTATGTATGTTTAAGAACTGGTAGTTAATACTTCAAAAGGTTTGCATAAGGAATTTCAAGTATTTCAATGAAGGGCATTATTTCAGGCAAGGGCCTTATGGCACTTTATAATAAGTAGATACTAGATAGAGTCTGATGACAGATGGCCAGATCATAAGAATACTTTTAAGCTATTAGTCCATTGAAATGTTACAATAAGACCGAATATTGCATTTATTAAAGGACGCACTTTTATTTTTGGGACATCCCTGGCCGCCATCTTGAAATACGGGGTGACAACACTATTTTCGCGATACCTCGGAAACTTACGTCTTATAAAAAATTTGTAAAATCATAATTTGTTGCAAATTATTTTGCCTAGAAAATATGTACATTTTGTATATTTTGTCATTTTGTAATAAAACCATACATTTTGCCAGCTCACTTTCTACTAGTGCTATCCATCAGAGAGGTTGAAACTTTTTTTAAATTGTGGTCTGGAAAAGGTCGACTTCTAGGTTTAATGCGAGCATAAGGCCTGAGGCCCGCCTTTAGTTTGTTTTGTCACCTTGTGGCCCTTGCCTGCCAAAAGGTTGCCGACCACTATAACTGTAGACAATCAATCATGTTAGTCCAACAAGGCCGAACACGAAGAGAGCCCAGAGACATATAAAAACATTTCTTATCATGTCCAGGGGCGTGTAGCTACCGCCGTATCTGCCATTATCAATTATTATACAGGGCCCTAACGTGCGTATGCAAAAATAATAAAAAAATCCTAATATTATTTTTTTTAATTCACAAATTAAAAAAAAAAAACCTTTGTTGCCACCGTAAAGCGTGAGTTCAAAAGTTGGCAACATTATAAGGGATTATTTTGTATTGTGAGAGGTTTTAACTCCTGTTCTTTGTCTTTGTCCAAAAATCTTTACACGGGGCCAATCCAAGGTGCACTACGCTTCTGGTCATGTCTTACCTTCTTAATATTATCCGCGATGAACACAATGTACACACAGCAGATACCGAGCTGGTAGACCACCAGGAAGACGTCCACGCAGAGGGACATGCAGCGTGTCCATTTGCGGACGGTAGGAGGGCCCATGGCAAGGGCGGCGGACACAGACGCCGTGTAGGACAGGAGGGGAACTCTCTGGTGCTTGCAGGTAGCGTACTGGGCTCGAATCTGGGGGAGAAAAAATTAGGTAAGACACAGCTGAACAAAGAACCTTCTCATTGGAAGTCGGTTTTTCTATTTTACGGACTTTTCTATTCGGCACTCAATGCTTCAAAGCCGATTATAGATTGAAAAAAATATATATTTGAATAATTAAACCACTGAGCTTGTCACTCCATTTAATGAGCGTTTAAATTGCATTTTTGAAAAAAAAAATTCTTTGCAAAAATCCGCAAATCTATTTTTTTTATTGATTTTCTCAAAGAGGGATCGTTTTGATATTTTTTGTGTAAATATGATATAATATAATCATTCTATAGAACATTCCTGCACTACTTCTATAATGGGCCGGGAAGTGGATTAGGAGCTAGACTAAAAATACTGCTGAAGGGTGGCGTCCAGCCGAATAGAAAAGTCACGTTTCAAAGTCCCATCATTCTTAATCTAACCATTAAATTACAAAAATATTTAGCACACGTATTAATAACACGTGTAGGTAGTGTAGGTATAACATATTCAAATAATATCAAAATCGGAGACACCGACTATTTTTTCCTGTCCGCTTGGCGTGGAACGCCCCACTTTATAAATTTAGACCATCAACTGTTGAATGCAAACCCTCCAATCTACGTCCTACATACCTACGTATCCAGGGCTTGATGCTACATCAAAACCTGGATGCCATCTTCATATTTTACATTGTTACACAAACTTGTACTAGCAATAGCTTCTTATATCTAGAAAGCATAGAAACAGCAGCTCATAAGTCTTAATCATCTCAACGATGCTAATTAAGAGGAGCCCTAGATGACATCATTGATCTAGGAATCTGTCAATGATAGGTCACGTCATAGATGCATTTAATGTACATTGGAAAATGATTATTGGCTATTTATTAGCTAGTCTTCTGATTGACGAAGCGTCATCATGGCGCCATCATTGCGTGGTGATGACGTCGAAAATGTCAATTATTCCCAAGGGAATGACGTCACGTTATCAATTGGTGCAATATTGTAAATAATAATGCATGAACTATGAAGGAATGCGATCCCGGGACCCGGCGTCAGTTCCGAGCCGTGAGACGAGGCACGATACATATTGGTGACCTTTCATCTGTACCACTTCTCACATTTGACTATAGCGCAAGTTTACTCAAAAATTTCTTCAACATACTAACATGATGACAGAAAAAAATTAAGCTAGAGGCCTAATAGGTTCACGCTTAGAAAATATAATTCTGGGAATGTATTCACATCTTTAGAAGGCCCAAATCCCTGTAGCTTGCAGATGTTTCAATTTTAGAAAAAATAGCAGCAGGTCAAAATTTAAGGATAAATACCGAATGCAAAAAAAAAATTGGAACAAAAACTGTGTAGCCACATCTGGCGTGCACGCTAGCTTAAACCGAGCCGGTCGGCTGACGAGCAATTTACATCTAAATCCAGCCTTTATGAACTTGCCTTTGATGTTCAAACGCTGCTAGCGTTTCGAATTCGTTTGTTAATTTTTGAAACGTCATACTGCTATAGCCTACAGTTATACAGTTTCATAACTGTTAGAAACAAATGTCTGGGTTCTGAAATGAATTCTACAACTTTTGATACCTACCTATAATGTTTGTGTCACGGTGTTTATTTGCCAAACTCCTCCGAAGCGGCTAGACCTATTTTGTTGAAATGTTGTTTGTTTATCCTCAACAGAAGAATATACTTTGCCAAGTCTGTTACTAATTCTTTAAGCTGGATCTCTTTCCTTTAAAACGAGACAAGTTGCTTTACTGCTAACTATTCTTGATTCTTGAACGATAATTTCAAATCGATAGTTAAAAATCGTTGCGTTGTTATTGAACCCTTATAAGAACTGTTGAAATTAGAACTAACCATTGCGAAACAAATAGATATAATATGAAAACAATACAGACACAGACCTTTTTCATAACTTACCAGGACATGCAGGCAGTGCGTGATCAATATCCCAATGAGGATGGTACCGATGATGCCTGTCACCAGCCCCGATCGGTGGAAGGCCTGCGGCATCGCCAGGATCCCGGTACCCAGGCTGCACTTGAGCAGGTGGACCAGGGTCTCCATGTTGCTGGAATTTGAAAAACCTTAAATATGGAGTCTGGCTAATTAGGCCAATAAATGAGGTAGATCAGACAAAGAGAGAGAGGGATATTAATGCTTAAGAGGCTGATCTTCTACCAAGAAAGAGGACAAAAGGAATTGTTTGAGGAATAAGCTATAGCTTATTATATAATAAGTAAGATTGTTATCGACAATGCGACGATCCTAAAGCTGTAAGAAGTAGGCTGATAAGAATAAGAATGGCATTTATTTATAAAATAAGAGGGTAAACGAGCAAACGGGTCACCTGAGGGAAAGTAAATACGTCATAAATCATAATACTACTACATTACTGAATACAGCATTATTTTGAATAAAATTAAGCATAGTGAAATTTCATTTGTAGCATGCTCCAAGCTAGGTCAGCAAGCCAGGACAGTTTGGTAAAAAACTAGCTTGCTATTCTGGTTTGAAAAACTAGCCTCGTGTGTCCCGGGCATTACTTACATGAGTTCACTGTCATAAAGTAGCAGCGCTGAAAAGCTATGTCCACACTATGCACTTTCGTCTTCAATTTTCGTCATCTTCTTTCATTCATCTTTCGTATTGGCGCATTCAATAATTGAATGCGTCAACGAACGCAACGCCAACATTGTCATTAAAGAACAAAGCGAAAGTTTTGGATGCGGTCAGAGGGCATGCGTCGCGGGCATGCCTCACGTTCGCTGTTGACTGCGCTATAACGCATGCCCTTGATGAACAAAAAAGGCACAGTGTGGGCAAAGCTAGAGTAACTTATTTTTTTTTTAGTAACTTATGCGCTTTTGCCCATACAAAACAAAAAAAAATGGTTCTTTCAGCGCTGCTAGTTTACACTTCATACAAGGGACACATTTAAACTCTAAAGTATTATCACTTACCTAGTTTTGTATAAAATAGATACTTTAACCACGGACGTAAAAAAATACGGACGTAACCTTGTCTACTCGTAATCACGAGTGAAGCATAATTATGGCCGCCCGTGTAGGATGTGTGCGTGTCATTGGCGCCGTCACTCAATGTACAATGGCAGCGGGTTGTAGTACCTAGTTGCGTGTGTGAGTGTCGGCCAGGTGTACAATAAACGAAATTGTCGTACCTTGCATGCTTCACATATTTATAGTGTGATGCTACGTCCGCATTTTTTTTACGTCCGTGACTTTAACTTACTTTGTCGGATTGGACAGCTCCCGATGCAAATGTGGATCGTAATCATTCTCAGCATCATCTCTATCAACAAAATACAGTGTGATGAAAAATTATTAGAAAAATAGATGTTCACACATAAATCATAATATTATTATCACTAGCTATTTGGCCGAGCTTTGCTCGGTATTCGATATGACAACATGAATAAAATGTCATTTTCTAATAATGATTCCTAGCTAGATCGATTTATCTCCCTCGAAACCCTCTATATTACTAAATTTCATGAAAATAGTTGGAGCCGATTCCGAGATAGAGCACTATAAAAATTACTCCTGCTTAACTGGCCTGGTTTCATTGAAACCAGAGTGCTCTTGCGTATTGCGCACACATTTGGGCACTATAAAATAACTCCTGCGTAACTGGCCTGGTTTCATTGAAACCAGAGTGCTCTTGTGTATTGCGCACACACTTAGCCACTATAAAACTGCTCCTGCGTACTGGCCTGGTTTTATAACGTGTTGTGGCCGTTTTCATTAGGGCCACAAGACGAATTCGCGTCGTGGCTGTTTTAAATGCTCAGAACGCGTCATGGCTTTTCTAGATTACCAGAACGCGTCGTGACCGTTTTCATTAGGGCCGTTTCACTATGACCAACCACAACGCGTTGTGAGCCATTTTTTTGCTCACTGAGCGTTTTCGGTCTTTGAGCGTAACATATACAACGAAGTCTTAGTAAGTTAGTATAAATAGGGTCTTGTTTTTACCCTTTGCGTACGAAACCCTAAAAAGGGTACAATAATTTGCTATCCCTACTAATATTATAATTAATGTGAAAGCGTGGATGTTTGTTACGCTTCCACGCAAAAGCTACTTGACTAATAATCATGAAACTCTGTGGTACACATACTCTTGGAGGTAGGAGAGGTAACATATTAGGATACCTTTTTAAATATTTTTTTTGAAGAAAATGTTGACCTGGACGCGGACGAAGTCGCGGGCAACACGGTTTACTAGTAAGGTAAATAATTAGTATAATGTCTTTTGGTGCCATGGTCTCAAAGCTTAATACATAATTAATTTTGGCCAGTCACTTAAATTTCGATGAACAATAAACCAAATTAATTTTATTCTATTGTTTGCGACAAAATTTAAGTTTGCACTATCCCCTACCACACGGTACCACACCACTTACCAATCATACCAGATTTCTTAATAGTCTATCTTAGCAATAAAAAAAACAATGCATAGAATGTCTTGTCCGTGTAAGGTTCAATTTACACCGCCACGAAATAGAACGGAACGGAAGCGTCAATTTTGCCTTACCTATGAGAGAAAATTGACACCGGATAAGTCGCGAGAATTTTGTGGAAGACGCGCGTCAAATTTTTTGGCTTTGTGTGCTACTGTTGAGATAAAGTTCACTCCGCTATGTAGAGATCAACTACGATAACATGGCGCGCCCCTCCAAATGACTGTTTCAATGTGTGTAGTCACATCCTAATGAAAGAGTTTGTATGTAGTAAGTATTCAACCAATCACAGTACACGTAATATTTCAATTTATGTCACTTATTACCAAGATTTGTTGGTCAACTAATCATAAATAGCCGACCGCGCAAGACAACGCACTTCAAACGTTTTGACAACGCACTTCAAAACGTTTTGAATTTTGGAGGGGCGCGCCATGTTATCGTAGTTGATCTCTACAGTTTCGTTGCATTTCCTTCCGCACCGGTATAATTTGAGCCTTAGACCCCCCGCGCATTAGGCGGCCAGGTCGCTACGACCTCAGTAGTGATTTGATGAGTAAACTTTGACAATTATTTTGAATTAATTTTTTTTGAATTTTATTCAAAATTAATTTGAATTATAATGAATTATAATAATAATTCAAAATTATTTTGAATTATTTTGAAAACCAATAGAATTGCATCATTGACGTGACTTTGCCATGATATCGCTCAGCGCGGCGATGCTATGTTCTCAAAAGCACATTCCTCGCAACACAGCTCCGCTCAGCTCTAGTGGAAACGCAGCCTTACAATTATAGAAAAGGCGCATAATATACAAGGACAACATTATTGTATTGCGTATCCATTGAGTGACTATTTTTAGTAAAAGAGTATGACTTTTAGACCTCAAATCTAGGTCAAAAACCTCGAAAAGGTGACGTTGCTGCCTCACACGCAAATCCAGGGGTTAGGGACCTTCGTTAACTGATTCCTAGAAACCCTAATTTGGAAGTCTAAATAGTTATCGATATAGACTGTTTAGGTATATCGTATGGAAATTTTGAGCCTAGTGCCAGGCAACACAATTCTTATTAGGAGGTGGTTATTGCTTGATAGGGACTAGCAGAAATAATTGAAGACGTTAAAGGAAGAAGCAGGCAGGGCCGGAGAATGATTTGAAATGTAATTCAGAAATTAAAAAAAACCGCCAAACAACTTTAAAAAGTAATAAAATAATATTTTATAACTGTATATATATATTATAATAAAATAATAATATATATAACTGACTTTAAGTTTCCTCAGTGTAAAGTGATATTTTAGTCCATAATTGTCACGGAGTGTCGGGGGACCGCCAACAGCGACTTTTGCATTAATTTGTATCGCTGTCACTGATTGTCTCGATTCGGTTCGTTGTGAACTGACCCTTAAGGCGACGCCTTGATAATTTGGCTGTAGCTATATCGATTTTTCTCAGCTGATGCTGCAGGATTACCAGGTGATGCTGCGGCACCAGATCAACTTTCGATCAATGTGTATACGAGTATATTCATAAATGTCACGAACTAGAATGCAAAATATAAAGCCCACCAAACGACTGCAAGTTGCTAATCGGCTCTTCACGAACCAGATGAACCGCGGTTTTCCAGCACTGAGCAGGCTGATGATGATGAACTATAGCTAAGAACATTCTCGATCATGTCAGCTTTCAAACAAAAAAAACTAGATCAAAATCGGTCCACCCGTTTGGACGCTACGATGCCACAGACAGACACACACACAAACAGACAGACAGACAGACACGTCAAACTTATAACACCCCTCTTATTTGTCGGGGGTTAAAAATGTAGATTTTATGTGTAGCCTGATATATTAGCCAGATGATGAAGTAAGTTAAAAGGTTTACTAAAACTATAAGGGGAAAAATGAGTAAAAGTTCTTATGTTATAAAATGTTAGATCTCTGGTTCCTCCACTCACGTTTTTAATTGATAGTTTGGTAACCTAAAGTTAATTATTGGGGCTGTCATTTTTTTTTTACAAATATCTAAGCCGGCCCCTATAACAATTTTCTTGTCAATCTCACGCATTGCGTAATAATTTTGACCATCTAGGGTTGATATTGAACATCGCGCGCCTTCAATCTAATTGTCAAATAAACTGTTCAATAAAATTGAAGCGTGATATTGACTGTTTGGGTGCCCAATGCGTGGCTGCTTTGGTTCGTGATCAATGATCATATTCGTCTTCAATTTTCCGTGATCGACATAATCATGGTAGCAACATGGTTACCTACTCGTATCACGGATCAACGTACAATGAGGCATTTATCCGTACAATTACCCTTCAATACTTAGTTAAATCGCATGGAATAATTTCGAAATCGAAGCAGTAACTTAGCGACGCTCTATGTGCAATACCATACATTTTATAAATATCTTTATAGACAAGATGTAACAAAACGTAGTGATAAATGATAATACTTAAGGGTATGTATGAGTCCTTTACATAGATTTTACTGTGAAAATAGCAGCGCTCAAAGAGTAACTTTTTTCACGTTTGTAAGGAGAAATTCATGACGCGTGGACACATGATACGAACGAACAAACGAACTCGATACATCTATAATACACACCCTAAAGCATTATCACTTAGTTTTGTTACATCCTGGATACATTTTATATAATATTATATTTCATCTGTATGTCAAAACTGTTAGCAATTTATCCAAGTACCCAGGGTACTTACTTGGCTGGCAGTGGTGATGGGTTTCCACCATCAGACACCTGCTGCAGACGCACCGTCTCTCCACCTTCAACTCCATCGTCAGCTACCATCGTACCTTCTGATTTATCTGTTAAAAAATCTTAGCTGATTATTATTACAACAATCTTAACTCTACTAAAAAATAACAGAGACCCTAGCCAAGACTCTTCTTTATCGCTTCTTTTTAGAGCGACCGCAGACTTACAATTTAAGTTGCTCAACTAAGTTGCACAGTATGCCAATTATAGCTATATAGCGACTTATGAGAGCTCGCACATTTTTGCAACTAAATTCGATTCCTTTCCGATTACCTACAATTTAAAAGTTGTCCAATTAAATTGTGATATTACGTAAGTAATTTAGTTTAAATACGATAGTCGGCCAACTTGAAATTGTATATCTGTGGTGGCACTTAGAATCGCCGATAAAAATGTATGGAATTGACATTAGACGAGTCGAATGTCAACTTCGTAAATATCGAACTCTTTAAAATTCCATGCATTTTTATCGGCGATTCTATAAAGATGCAATAAAGAAGATGTCTTGGTTAAAGGGTAGTCCAAGAGGCCGGCACAAATGAAAAGGAAACAGCAGACATACATTTTCGTCGCGTGGTAGAAAGATAGGCTATTATTTCCACTTCTACGCCGCCCCGGTGGTCCACTCTCCATAATTTAATCATTTTTATATTTTTATCCAACCCAACAAAAGGGCATAACTCAGCTAAAGAAATTTTTACTTCATAACGAATTAACGATAAAATTTCACTAAAAACATTTTTACAGTATTTGATAATACATTCGCTAATAGCCTTATGTTAAATTTTAACTTGACGGTAGCTATTTATAGATATAGTACAACGAATGAAATCTAAAATAAAAATACATGACCATACATCGTAAAAGATCTTAGTTACTATCCAAAATAAGACAGTACAAATAATATGTTTATTATTTAAAATATAAAATTGCTTAGATTAAGTATGTACCTAAAGTAGATTCTATACTACATATTTCTGATTTCAAAATTAAAACGAATCTGAAGTAACGTAGGATTGTACTTTAATATCATCAAAATTATCGGTAATTCTACTTTCAAACAATTCTATAACTTGGTAAACTGTTTCTACTTTATTAACATAATATATAATAATGGTTGTGTAATGTGTATTATAATAATCATTTGTTTAGATTTTGACAAAGTATTAATAATAATTAATTATTAATATGGTACAAAAGGTATATTGATAGATACATCGGGATTCGGGGCCAAAGCGTGATCAAAATATATTAGGGCCACTATTGTATTTTAGAGGCAATTTTTAGTATCTGAAGATTTTACTGACGTAACTGTTTCTTTACAATGTGTTTTTCAGTTATACACACATTATTTGAGTAGTTTGAGCAACTCAGTCGCGCCAGAATTTGTTTATCGAGCGGAAACTATACATTTTTCCGGGATGAAATGTATTCTATGTCCTTTCCTGGAACTCAAGTATCTCCATACCAAATTTCAGCAAAATCGGTTTAGCAGTTTAGCCGTGAAGAAGTAACAGATAGACAGACACGCTTTCTCATTAATTATAATATTAGTAAGTAAGTAATAAGTGCCATATTATGAATTTTAAAATACTAGAGATCGCCTAATGTTCGCAATTTGACCTTAAATTTAACCTATCAAGTATTGACTATTTCAGATTTAGTAAAAAAAACAACATAAATAATCCTTTTTTAATTTGACAACAGACTTCAACCATAAACTAAAGAGTATAATTCGTATGTAAAGGCTTGTCATTCAAAAAGATGCAGGTAGTGTACTGTACATTGTAGTGTGTGTAAGGTTTTATTTGAAAAAATGTATGATAAAAGCATAATTTCAAAATAATATTAGCTCGATGTACTCCTTCACCATATTATAAACGAGTTATAAACTAATCTCGAATCTACAATCTACATGACAGACTCTGATCTTCAAATCCCACGCTGACGATCAGCCGGAAAAAGCTTGTTAAATTAACTATTGTCCAAATTTAACCATAATTTATCTTAATAGAGACTTTAAAGTGATATATTGTAGAGTTCTAAAAAGTCTATAAAAAGACCCCCACAAAAGACTTTGTAGTTCTAAAATGTAAAGAGATAACAAAATAATTAAATAATGAATTAACTCTATAATTTATTATAGAAGTAATTATAAAAATAATTTTAAAAATAATACTATCTAATATGAAACATTATGCCACAAATCCGAATCAATTATGTACATTAAAGATATTTTTAAGATAAGAGAAATCAAAAGACAAAATAATAGCAAGCAACGATATTTTAAGAATAGTACTTGAAATAAATATTATGATCTGTAAAACACTGAAATTTTCGCAAACGCCCTGAAAGTTATGCAAATATAAAAATAAACAATACCGTTACACAATGGGTTACATAAAATTTCGCTAGCTATTTTTAAAACTACGAAAATGCAATGTAAATAGCAAATGTAATTTGACAGTTAACATACGTATAGGGATGGGGGGTCACAATCCGGAACACTTGGGAGTCACAAACGCGAACGTCCGCGTGTCACACGGGAACGACGTAAACTATGAAAGGCCCGCCTCCTATCCTGTTTCCCCACTCCTAATAATGCGACCGATGTTCAAACTCTTAAATATGACAATGTTGCAAGCTTCAGGGTTTTGATTTTACGCGATTTCAGGAAAAAAATCTCGCGTTCTTGTGTTGCGTTGAATGAAAATATGAATGTTAAGGAACGTTCGGCAGTATTTTAAACTAGCTTTTGCCTGTGACTTCACTAATTTAAACACATAATTCCTACGGTAGCCCTGTGTTTTTTAAATAAAATGTAGCCTACATTATATTACAAAACTAGCTGTCCCGGTGAACTTCGTGTCACTTTAAAACCTTCCCTGGACTTCTATGAATATTTTTAGACTAAAATCAGCCCAATGTGTTCAGCCGTTTTCGAGTTTTAGCGCGACTAACACATATGAAAATCCATTTTTAGATATAAGATTATTGTCTGTGTAGCTTGTGGTGAATCAAAAGTTTAAACTACCATAATATCAAATTTCATCAAAATCCATTAAGTATGTAGTTTTTAATTAAAATAATATACAATATTTATCATCACAAATCTTAACCTGTAGTTTTTTCTTCTTCTAATATAATATTATTTAATACTAAAGTTACAACTTTTCGATTATATTTACTAGTTTAAACGGCAAATCGAGGCACAAAAATTCATTGCTTATTAATAAATGACAAATGTATATTAAATTCTTCGTTATTTTGATTATATCAAAGAATTTATGTTACTGTGGTTACAAAAACCACATAACTACACACAGTTGTAAATTATAAATACTCCCACCGAAACTGTGCGCAAACATTGACGAAGTGGGATCGGCGGACGTGTTTGCGAATCGTAATGTATCCGATATTATTCGATCGAACATAGCTCGTAAACTATGGCTATGTACGTCTAGACCTTTATGTACACTAGTACGTTTACTGTATGTACTAGATGAAGCCGCACCCTCCACTCCGTTGTGCCAAAGATATGGCAACGCACCTGCGACTCTTTTTATGCGAGTATCCTTGGGCGACGGTAGTAGCTTTCCATTGGATGACGCCTAATTTTATTAAAAAAATATCCTATGTGTTTTCCACACTTTCCCATTTATAATATTAGTAAGGGTCAACCCACGCGTACCACAACTACACGACAACCACAACCACACCACGTGGTCGGGCGTATAATATTTCGTATTGTAAATTAACTGGACTATTCACAGTCAACCAAGTTTCGTTGATTACAGAACCCTAAAACGGAACCCTAACCAGCTGATTTTTGTATATGTATTTGTACGTTAATAGTTATATAATTTAAGAGTAACATTGTCCTACAAATAGAAGAATCCATATTTTAGGACCATTAAATCAAAGTATGATATCTTTTCTATCTCTGTTACCTACCACGTTAAAGATTTTTCGCAGATAAAAAAGTTGTTTGTCTTATAAAAATGAAGCTACTCACAAAAAAATAGCTTGTTAGTAATCACAAAAAAAAAATGTTCTAGGGCTCCCGTACTATTTATACACAATCTGTGAAAATTTCAGAGAGAGAGAGCTATAGCGGCTCTTGAGATACAGCCTGGCTACAGACAGACAGACAGTCAACGATTAATACCCCCTATTTACCCTTTGGGTACGGAACCCTAAAAACGAAGCCCTGGCTCTCCCAGGGGATATAATTTTGTACCTCCCATCGAAGGACATCAAGTTCCAGCCTCCAAATTTCAAGTTGGACCGGTTAGTGCTTCCAGAGTAGGTATTCAGGAACTATGGGAATGCAGTTGATCGCATTTAGGTTCATTGCGTTAAGGGTGTAGACAAATTATACAGGTAACAGGACTCGTCACGACTCACGGAAGGACATAGGCTATTTTTGTAGCACAATAAATAGGTTTTCTAAAGACTTGAGCGTACATTGCGGGTCTATAGTCCGTAAAATAATGTTGACATGACAAAGACTCTACCATATAAGTATGCTTAATTTCTCCCCAAAAAGCGGCAAAATTTGACAATATGTAATACTATATCAGTGCAATAAAAGCTACATTTGTGCAATTGAACAAGATCAAAGACCACACACTGCACTCGATAATGCAAATAATAATGTAGATGCAAATGTTTGTCCGTCTGTCCCGGGAAGGACTCGGGTTCCTCAGAATCCGCAATGAACAGAATACAGATTATGCGTCACTTTCGCAACCTAGGTACTATTAAGATTATGATTGTAAATATTAGTTTGTTTGTGACGCAAAAAGCATTTAACCCTACGAGTAATAAAACCTAAGGAAACGTAACTCCCATACTAATACAGTTTTAAATTTGGTTCCATTCGAACTGTCATGTAACGTCAGCCTTTATACCGCTGAAAGTCACCTAAATATTGCAAATGTATGAAAAGTGAACCTAAGGTACACTTTTTTGACAAGTATTTTAGAGCATGTTTTTTGACGGAGTTACTCTTCCTTAGTTTTTATTATTCGTAGATTTATCACTAATCAGGGTTCATCTATAAAGAATGTCACACCTAAAGGGGGTCGACGAAATGTGACATGGTGTGACAAGGGGGAAGGGGTCCTAAGTTTAGTGACATCACATTTAAAAATTAATTAATTGAATAGTGAAGATAATATTGAGGTAGGTTCAACTTTTAGATGTAAAATTGTAAATTCGTGACGTCACACTAGGGAGAGCACGGAGCTAATATAGAGATTAGAGAGGGAGAGGTCTCACAAATGTGTGACAAGGGGGGGGGCAAAAATCTACGCAACGATTGACAACATCTCACACTTCACTGTCAATCGCGGTTTATATAGAAAATGACAAGTTTTTGACAGGGAGTCAATGACCGCTACCGCTATATTTCGCCGAGTACAGTATAGTATGTTTAATCAATATTATTTGACCTACAAATGACAAGAGTATTCGTAGTGTTTAACTATTTATACGAAGAGTACAATAACATTATTTACACTAACTCCATTCTAACTGCAGCTGATATTTATCAAATAAACTCGACCTAACCCCTGTGTGACGTCAGAGGTTATCTTTCATACATACATACAAACTTCCTATGACGCGGGGGAAATAAAATGTAACCTATACTTATCCCGTCGATTTGAGTTGTATTTAAGATATCCGAAGTCCGAAAGACTTGGGACCTAGGTTATATTAGTACTAGATGACGCCCGCAACTCATTTGCGCCAAAATTCGCCTATCGTGTGGGAAGTGTTATTTTTTCCGGTATAAAAATTTAAAAAGTATCCTATGTCCTTTCCTGGGACTCAAAGTATATCCATACCAAATTTCAGCAAAATCGATTCAGTGCTTTGGACGTGAAGTAACAGACAGACGGACACACTTTCTCATTTATAACTAGCTGTTGCCTGCGACTTCGTCCGCGTTAGCGGAGTATAATAACGGAAATTGATAATTTTCTGTTTTTTTATGGTCCCTTACTCAAAGAGTGACAACAGAACCCAATCACAAAGACCGGGGCGCAGACCCCAAAGAGCAAGACCCCTCAAACAACACTCGAAATCTGTGTGTTTAGTAATTAGTTTAGACACAGAATAATATAATGTATTAGCAGTAGTTTAGGTTAGAATAATTTCGTTATGATATTCACTTTTAATGACACGGCGACGCAATAACTTAGGATTGAAACTTCAAACTCAACACTAACGACGCGACACCATTTTGATATAAGTAACTTTTCCAGGAGGGGGGAGGGTTTGGGGGGAGATAGGGGAGGGGAAGGTGCTAATTTTGTAGTCACTCGAGCGTCATGGAGACTTTGTAGTTTTTTTTACATTAGGTAAAACTGATAAAAAAATAATAGGAGCGTTTTTTATTTTAGCGGTGAGTTCAGAAACTGCGGCCATTTTAAAGTTTTGAAAAAGAAAATATATTCAGAAAATTGCTTATTTCGGTCAGTTATTATTATATTTTATACAACAAGGACTAAATCATTTAGTTTAGTGCAAAACAAAATATCTGCGAAGCTTAGTTCGGAAAATATGAAGGTTTATTTTCTTATACTTTATAATGTTCCTACAGGCTTACCTTATCTTTGAATTGTCAATGCTTTTTATAGAAGCTTCTTTGGGGTATACTAAACATGGGGTATCTTAATCTGACAGATCGGATGACATTTCAATATAATTTATAAAAAATTGCCCACCACGCTACGAATAACAAAACTAAGGAAGCTCCCATACTTCAACCGTTTTGAATTTGGCTCCTTTTCATACACTAAAATATGACAATTCAGATTCTCGCCAAGGTCGTTTCCCAGGTAACGTATCATAATATTGCGCGCTGGACGACTGCCTGCGCGGTTATTGTCACTGTCACAGTTATGAAACAAAGCCGTGGACAATAATTGTCAAAAGCGGATGGCATTATGCAGTATACACCAAACATAGATATAAAGAAAGGAGTACATTATTACATAATTATTATTTTAAAACCAAACATTTTCCTCTGATCCTTAAGTCATCGATAATAATAATATATAATAATTTTGAACAAACCTTGTACGACTCGGACGAATTTAAAACTATCCAGAGCACCTAGACAAGACGTTTTCAGATTACAAAATCTATGTGCTAAATTATTACAGAATTGAAATAAAAAACTTACGGTGCAAATAGGCAATGCAGATTTCGGTCAGTACTGATACAAAATATATCATGACTTTTAAAGTGTGTGCTACATAAACGAGTAACCTGGCTCGGCATCCAATTAGGTTCGTTTCTTACTAATCGAAGTTCGAACGGCATTATAATAATAAGATACTCCATACTGATGTCAGACAGACCCTCGTTTATGATTAAATTGTTACATCTTGCCACAGATTAAAAAAAAAAAATACGGTAGTAACCTTGTCTAATCCCGAGTGAAGCATAGTAATGGCCGCCCGTGTAGGATGTGTGCGTGTCATTGGCGCCGTCAACAATGACAGCGGGTTGTAGTACATAGTTGCGTCTGTGAGTGTCGGTCACGTGTACAATAAACGAAATTGTGACGAAATTGTCGTACCTATACGTGTCTATACGTGGGAGAGCCATGCTTCGGCACGAATGGGCCGGCTCGACCGGAGAAATACCACGTTCTCACAGAAAACCGGCGTGAAACAGCGCTTGCGCTGTGTTTCGCCGAGTGAGTGAGTTTACCGGAGGCCCAATCCCCTACCCTATTCCCTTCCCTACCCTCCCCTATTCCCTTCCCTTCCCATCCCTAAGCATAATTTAAAAAAATTCACTTACTGATGAAACTTGAAAGGTTATTCCTGTATTAAAAGTCGTATCTGTATGACTTCTACACCATTTCACAGGGCATTTAGGCAGTGTCGTAAATAGCCTTTTTTGCGCCCTGTGCGAGCTTCTATAACTGCGCCCTTGTTTTTTTAGATATTACTAGCTGACCCGGCAAACATTGTTTTGCCATATAAATAATTTTTGGTATGAAAAATAGATGTCGGCTGATTCTCAGACCTACTTAATATGCTCACAAAATTTCATGAGAATCGGTCGACCCGTTTCGGAGGAGTACGGGAACGAATATTGTGACACGAGAATTTTATATATAATCCAGGCACTTCACATGGTTATTCGTATTTGCTATTGGCTATTTGTTGTATTTGCCAACATTATTGACGAATACGCAAACAAGCAAATAAAGGCAAATACGACCTTCCACACATGGACGTCAAATAGTTCAAATACCAAACTTTTACTTGATTTTGTTTACTTGTCTATTCGACTCCTTTGATGTGCGTCAAAAACCGACAAAGATATTTGGTATCAATTGTCATATTTGTCAAATAGGCAAATAAGGCTAATATTTGTCAAACATACCGTCTACACATGGTGATTGTTTGGCAAATACATCAAATACGCAAATACAAATAGCCATGTGAAGTGCTTCCATAAGATAGGTACCCAGAGGCCGGAGCAATGCTTATATAGGCCTCCCTGGTCTGGTCATTTTTGCGCCCCCCAGAGTCTGCGCCCTGTGCCTGGGCACCGGTGGCACCGCCCTATTTACGGCACTGCATTTAGGCATTTTAAGAACGAAAATGTTGTAAAAAGCTACATAAAAAATAAGTAAACAAATTGTAAAATGAGTTTGACAATAATTATCATGTCAACCTGGTTGAATGTCACTCGAGTATATATACACGAAAAATGTGTACCGAACACATGCATAAAGTATACATGTATTCGGGTCACATTTTGTAGCCTTTTGGTGCACTTTTTTTGACGGAGTTACTCTTCCTTAGTTTTGTTATTCGTAGCCACCACGTGAGAAATATGATTTCTATACCATGATAACTAGACACATGTCGGAAGCCTATACAAGCTTAATCTGACACGCTCGAGCTACTCCCAAAATCCCCTCTTCCCCTCCTCTACTATAAGGCCCAAGTGATCCATGATTCCCTTGCAAACTTAAAAAAAAAAACTGTTTGACATTGATATGAATGATGTATTTTGATTTTTGTGAATATTATTTAATTATAATTGTATATTTAAATGTTTAAAATGTATTATGTAGTTGTAAAGTTTAGCAATAATAATGTTAAATGTAAGTTTTCCTCTAATAACTGTAACGCTTGACTATCCCAATAATGTATTTAATTTAATTTGATTTAATTTGATTTGATTTGATTTGATTTAATTTAATTTGACTTGATTTAATTTAATTTATTTGCTGACATGTCAAAACTTATTTTTATCCTATGACATTTCATCAGATTTAGCTTTTATCATTGACCATTTGTCATTATCATTATGTAATCTGATTGTGTAAGTTAAGTAGTCGTATTTTTATGCATGAATTTACTCATTTTATTTTATTTTAAATATGGAGAATCTTTATTTCAGCTGTATATACCTGTAATAGACTATTGCGTTAGATCTTATCATAACTGTAGTAGATTTTAATTCTAAATGTTGCCGCAATGTGTTGTTGGTATATCAAATAAATAAATAAATAAATACGTGGGCCGCGATAACAATTAAAATGCTATTGTGTCTTGTTTTGCCGCAATCGAAGGATTAATGTATTTTTGGAATTTTTGAAGTGATATTATAATATTATGCTTCATATTATTCAGTTTACATCGAGACGTATGCAAAATACGCGGGTAATTAATTGCGGCAATATTGCCGGCGACACGACTGGAGCGATCTGGAGCTATTAGTGGAGCAATATGGGGCAATTTTAATAAATTGCGGCAATTATTTCGGCGATATTGCTCCAGATATTTCATATCGCTCAATGTCGCCGATACGAATTGACGGATATCCGACAGGCTCGTGTATGACAATTGACAGTATTGCCTAGTAACTAGTTAATGAAGTTGAGCCATATCACTCAATTGTATTGCGATGTATGGCGCAATATTGCTGCTTGTTGCCGAAAATTGCTTGATGTAGTGACGTCAAAGTTGACGAGAATTGACTGGAGTGGAGCAATTTTAGTTGCCCGTATAAGCGTAGACTAGGAACATCTGTGATCTGACACTTCATTGTCAATCGCGATTTATATCATAAAGTTAATATACTTATCTAGCGGAATAGAGAAACAAAGGCCTGAACAAGCGAGATGTCACTATCAGTAACACTGCGTGGTACTGATAGTGACGTGTGATACATGACAGCAGAACGAAGATTTCTAATGTCTATCAGTCCTCTACCCCCTTCTATTTTAGGTAATGTCAATATCTGAATGCAGAATCTTGGGTGGTGTTTCCTATGTTTTGTTAATGCGGTATTGATGGTTGTTTGTAGGGATTTGAGATCAGTTTTAGTCCATTGATTATTCCAAATGAGTAAGTAAGTATTGGTATAGGAAAGGTGTTGACTGCTTTAATGGTATTTTTTTAATTTTTTGTGTATTTAATATTTTATGTAGTCTATTTCTAAATTTTTCCTTTATTATTTTTTTTGTCTTTAATTTTTTCTTTCGTGTTTGGTTATATTCCAGATATTTATAGCATTCAGCTACGTCTACTGGTCCTGTGATTTCTCTTAATGTGGTCTCTATTTTGCCCTTATTTATAGATTGGATCTTACATTTGTCTACTCCAAATTCCATGCAGACATCGTTTGAAAAAGTTTGAGTAATATCAGCTAAGCGTTAATGCTATTTGCGAAAAGTTTAATGTCATCCATATACATGAGATGGGTGAGTCGGGTTTGGAGGGAGTTGTCTTTTATTTTATATCCTATTTCAGTAGAGTTAAGTAAAAAGGAGAGTGGACTGAGTGAAAGAAAGAACCATAGAGGGCTTAGATCATCGCCTTGAAAGATCCCTCTTCTGAAATGGATAGCGTCTGTTTCAATGATCATGCTCATGTTCTTATCTGTGCATAATATATTTAATTTAGTGTTCCAATGATTCATAGTTTTTTCAGAAATTTAATGATGAGAGTATTTTATAATAATGTTTTAGAATGAAAATGAGCCAAGAATGTGGTACGGAATCAAAGGCTTTTTTGTAGTCTACAAACATGGTGTGTATATTTTTCTTGAATGAATGAATGAATGAAAATCCTTTATTGCACCAAAACAACCATGATATATTACATAACTTATGAACTATTGAGTAAAAAGTACAAAAGGCGGTCTTATCGCTACAAGCGACTTCTTCCAGACAACCTATATAGTTATAATATTATAGTAACAGTAGTAATAGATGGTAGGTGACTACATAGACAGCTAAGAGTGATTTTTTCCAACATATAAGTATATTACAAATACATACAATATACATACATATTATTATATACAATATATAATTATACATACATACTAAAGAATATATACAAATCATTATAAATACATAAAAACATAAATAAATGGAAATAATACTATATATCGATTATTATCAGTTATTATGGATTAATAATTGTGACAAAAAATGTTCCTTAACACCTTCACAGCGGGGCGGGCCGAAATCGGCCCGCCGCGGAATTTCAGCTGGTGCGGACGAAGAAAACTATGTTCTCTCACTCGGTGCGGAATGATTATCTCAGGTGTTTGTAAAGGTATGACAGAGGCAAATATATATTTGAGATTGTGTTTAAAATGATAAGTCTTTCCTATAAAAAAATTATGGCAGGTCGTTATCGGCCCACCACGCACTGGAGGTGTCAAAAATCAACTCAGTGCGGCAGTGGGCCTATTGCGGCCCGCCGTACAAGCAGGCGGTTGGCGACCCGATACCGCACCGAGCGTCCGCCTCGCCAGTTAGTGATGTGCAATCTATCATAAGTCGTAACTGACGTACGTCTCGTTTTTTAACCGACTTCAAAAAAAGGTTATCAATTCAACCTGTATATTGTATGTATTATTTTCAGAACTGCCTAGTTTGTGACAAATGTGACAAATTTCTAAAGTGACATACATATTCATGTAAGTATGTTTTTATGTTTGTGTTCGCACTTCTTCGGAACTACTAGTCCGATTAAAGTAATTCTTTTTTTGTACTGGATACTATTTAACTTCGGGAATACTGTTCATCAAAATCGGTTCAGTAGTGTTTAAAATAGGTAATTTTGATTCCCAATTACGTACGATTTTGAAGTCGGTTTTATCTTTTTAAAATACAATAATTATTCATTTTATAAAATTAACAACGCACGATAGCAGGAAACAAAAAAATCATGTCCTTGAGATGAGCGTTCGGCGAAATTGTGCAAGGTGATATGAAAAACTGGGAGAAACCATGAGGAGTGTCGAATCAAAAAAGAAATTAAAAAAAAAAAAACATACTGCAGAATGTGCAAACAAAAACGGGCTTTGTGTTTTAAAGACAGGAATTTAAATATATTAATAAAAATATATATTTTCGATATCCCCTTATTTTTGTCTTTCCCATCTCTACTAAAAATACTTTCTAGTGCGGTCCGGGTCGATATCGGCCCGCCACTTTCCCTGGTTTATTTCTCATTTCCTGTTTGGCAGATTCCGGGGCGAATCAAATCTAAAGTAGTTGGGTTCAAGGTTATTCCAACAGTCCAAAAACTGTACACCTACATTATGTTTTCGCAAAATTATAGTAATTTAATCTAACCTTGTGCTGGTGGGTCGAGAAAGGCCCACCCCGCACTGGCGGAAAAATCATTGGGGGCACACTTTGGCCCGCCGCCGCACCAGACGAAGGTTTAAGATTTTACTTGCCGCAGTGAAGGTGTTAACCCCATTTTTAAAACCGCACGAGGACTTAAATAAATAAATAATTCATGGACGATTATTAAACTAAGGGCTTGTTTCACCGCTTCCTGATAAGATGCCCGATAGGCTTATTTGACAGATTCTCCATACTCCATCTGTCAAATTAAATGGTGGATAGCCTTATCAGGAAGCGGTGAAACAGGCCCTAAGAATAAAAAACTAAGTATGTAAGAGTTAAACTAATTATTAATCATCCAGAACCCTTCCGCGGGTGAAGGCCTCCTCAAGAGATGCCCACTTTTCTCTATCTTGGGCTACGTTTGTCCATTGTGGACCGGCTTTCGATTTTATGTCGTTTGCCCATCTTTTAAGCGGTCTGCCTCTGTTACGTTTACCGAGCGGGCCATTCTAACGTGTCGCTCTTATGGTCCAACGTTCATCCGACAATCTGGCTACATGGCCGGCCCACTTCCATTTTAATTTATGAGCGTAGCACAAAGCGTCCGTTGCTTTTGTTTCCTCTCTTGTTTTTGTATGTCTAATTCTTTCAATTCTTCTTATCTTTAACATAGAGCACGAGGACTTAGCACATCTTAAAGATGTGGGTAATTTGTTCCACAGGCTGACAGCACGAGCTGTGAACGAAGAGTCATAAAATTTTGTTTTACGAGTAGGCGGTATTAGTGATAAATTAGTATTTCGAAATATTTTAACGTTGCCATCTAAAAATGTGAACCTTTCCTTTAAGACGTAGGGTGGTGCCTTAGGGTCGTATAAAATATTGTATAAGCACGACAGTATATGAGCATTCCGCCGAAGTCGGATTGGCAGCCACTTGAGCTTAACACGAAATTGGGAAACGTGATTATACTTTCGCAAACCGAAAATAAATCTTATGCAGCGGTTTTGGAGATGCTCGTTTATTCAGCTGCTCCTCTGTAACATTTGTGAAACATATGGCAGCGTAATCAAGTATGGGCAATATGAGCGACTCTGCAAGCAGGATTTTAGTCGGGATCGGCAAAAAATTCTGGAAGCGCCTCAACGCCCTCCACGCACCAAACACTCTTTTACTGGTCTCACTTATGTGCTTGTTCCAAGACAACGTTAAGTCAAGATGAATCCCAAGATTTTTGACAGTTTGCGAGAAAGGAATAATTTTACCATCAACCATCACAGGACAAAGGTTATGAACTTGAGCCCTTGTCAGAAGCCCTGGACTGCCAATGATAATTGTTTGTGATTTGACAGGATTTATAACCAGTCAGTTTTTCTTATTTTTTAAAGCTTGGTTCGAAGCAACAGCATCTATTGTTAACTGTTCCCTCACCCTTGGCTATGTTTACGACAGCCCTTCTGTTCCTCTGCTAAGATGTTTTGATCTTGGGAGTGTTTGTATATTGACGCGCTTAGACACGAAGTTATTATTTTGTAAATATTCTGTAGGCATGTAATGGATCTATTACCTATTATTAGTGTTTAAACTTATAGAATTTTAAACGATTGCTTAGCAAACATTTTCTAAAGTGCATTACCAATGCATTCGTATTAGCCATCGAAAAGCAATTACTGGATATTTTAGATATTGTTTGCGTTTTTAGTTACGTAAGCAGCATAACGGGTGGATTAAGTATTTAGGGTACATTAATGTTTCTTTTCATACGAACACTTGTACATAATTGCATCTAAAATACACTTACTTACAAAGATTAATTGATTAATTTTACCTACATATTTATCATCATTATTGTCTTATCGCCGGTTACTACTGAGTATCCGCTACGCCGATCATCCCAATCTCATGCAGCCTTCATCCATTCGTTGCCAACTTCTTCAAATACTTAGACCATCAAGCCACAGCACCTTCTGAGCTTTTGCCTAAACATGGTCTTTAACACCTGTCTTATCTGCACTTAAACTATATGGCAATACGTATTCTATAGTGTCGCCAATATCTGTATTGGTGACACTATGCTAACATGTTCTGCCGCATAAAGTTCCTGCAGGCTCCCTATAATCACTGACCTCCATTATTAATGGAGGTCAGTGCCTATAATAGATAAAGACAATAGTTTTGTAAAGCTTAGACAACTAATGTCAAACTTAAGAAGTTAATTAGATTGTCAAGTCTCTAGTCTGTCAAATTGGTGCTTCCCCTGCTCCTCAAGCGTCTCCCAGATAGACACGGCCTGTCGCAACTAGTCGAACAATAAAATATGTGAATTTATCCTAACCTAAACTAAACATACAGTTTTCGAGTGTCATTTAATTAATATGCTTATATCAAATTGGTTTTGCGTCGTTAATGTTGAGTTTTAATCCTCCTTTTTAGGAACAAAGTTTGTATGGGTTTGACATCGAAATGTCACTGTCACACACAATGTTTTGGAGATCGTGACGTCACACTCTGTGATGGCTGTTTGCGATGACGTGATATTACGGATAAAATAAATATATTATACAGTTATTGAGTGAAAATGTGACAATTTTGGTAATTCAATTTAAATATTAACAAACTCTCAATAAATTATAATTTGCATGAAAGGGGCTCCCCTTTCATACAAATTACTTTATCTACCGTACTATATTACTTACTCTATGAGAGATGAATTAAATACAAGTATTTTCGGACTTCATTTATTGCGATAAGATTCAGTGTACACTACACAGGTAAGTATGGGTGCCGGCGGGGCGACAAGCCCCGGAATCTTATTAAAAAGACTAGGTAACTAACTAAGGACTAAGGGGCACCTGACACGTATAATAATATGCCAATGATGCTCACACACAACATAATTATTGTGTATGTGCATAACTGCATATGCTGCACGTTACATTACTCCCCCCAAAAATTTAAAAATTTTCTATAAGCATTACAATGTCAGCGTTACGTACTTTAGTTAATTAACATATGTGTAACCTAAATTCGCATTTAAATAAATGAGAAAAAAATATTGACACTCGCAAGTCTCAAAATATATGCTTTACTTTACTGCACAACGAAAACAAGTAACATGATAATCAAGATACAATTACCTACATAATTGTAAGAATGCATTGCAAATGCATTACAGCTATAATTTGATCATTGATCATTTCGAACAACATTTTCTATTCTAAATATAGTTAAAGTTAGACATCACTAAAGTGTTTCACTCACAAACTACATGGACATAGGGATACTACTTTCACTTTGAAATTATTTTTGCCATTTGAGAAAAGCGCTGCACTGACACACAAAGCACCAAAAACGCGGAAAAATAAAAATGTTGTACTTTTGCTCTAGCATTCTTCGATATGGATCTGCGCTGGTTTAGCGGCCTCGCGAGTTTTACGGACACTCGCTGTGGCTCTGGAGATGTTGGATGAGTCCGAGTCCTGCAAGGACCCTACCTTATCCAGCCATTTCTTCGTCTGGATAATGCCATGACGACAGAAAACAAAGACGACAAATACGCCTACCAGCATCAACACTCCTGCCCATACGATATACGACACTGCCATCGTTGTGAATCTCCTTCACTTGAACTTCCGATTGATTGACGACTATGTTACCTTTAAGTAGACTGATTTCCAATATTTAATGAAAAATGTACTTATATAAAAGTTATAAAAATGAAAATAAATGTATTAACTAATCGGTCGCTACGCGTTGTGTGGCGGAGCGGGCAAGCGGCAGGCAAATCGCTATCCGCCGACGCTTGTGCAAGTTCTCGAGTTTTCAGAGTTGGTGATTACGTCGAGGTCGCCAATGAAAGGGTATGGGTGCCAGCAGGGCGACAAGCCTTAACGGAATCTTATAAAAGACTAACTAACTAAAGACGAGGGCGACCTATGGGCTATGACAGAAAAAAATCGGTTTTCACCCGCGCACTTCATACCCCCCGCACTCGCCCAGTGCATTCAAAATGTCACCGCGGCTATAAAGGCTGTCACAGACAGAGCAGGTAATGTAAAGATGTATATAATAGCACGATACATCTCGATACATCTTCTATACTTATAAAATTACATGTCCGGACTGACTGACTGATTCATCATCGCTGAGCAAAAAATGTTAAAGTTACAGCCACGAAATTTAGTGAGTAGGGTTGTGTTTATTAAGTAGACAGCCGCTAAGGAAGGAATTTTAAAAATTTTACCCCGAAGGGGCTGAAATAGGGGTTGAAAATCTGAATGAAAGTCCGTCATTTCTTAAGTCAGGAACATGAAATTTTATTTTTGGGTTACTGATTAAAAATGAATGGATACGCATTTAAGTGTTTTTGGAAATTCTACCCCCAACGGGGTGAAATGGGGGTTGAAAGTTTCAATGGAAGTCCGTTAATTCTTGAGTTAGAAACATGAAATTTTATGTTTGGGCTACTGATTACAAATGATTGGATACGTGTTTAAGCGTTTTACGAAACTTCTACCCCCAAGAGGCTGAAATAGGGCTTGAAAGTTTAAATGAAAGTCTATATGTATAGGTATACTATGTTAACGCGGACGAAGTCGCGGGCAACAGCTAGTCTTTCTATAGAAATCGTCAGGAGACCACACACAACAGCTATAATGTATATTTTTACATTATAGCTGTTGTGTACGATTTCTATTGAAAGATGTATCGTGCTATAATATACATCTTTACATCACCTGCTCTATCTGTGACAGCCTTAAAGTGTAATTACTTTCGTATTACCAATTTTTGTGTGAACCAAACAAATATATTATCAGATCAAATTTTTAGAAGATCGAGTCACATTTTCCATCTGTACTTTGAGAATCAAATTAATACTTTTTGCCTTATACACTAGTATTATATTTATAAGTACTTTATGATACTATGTTTATTTATCGAAATCGAATAGGCTTTGACACTACTGGATCGATCCTGGTTAGAATTCCTAAGCAGCTGTAGTTGTTATAAAAATATTATAATTTTATTATTAAAAGGGCACGAAAGTGCGCAGGCCAAGTTCCAGCAGGCCGCGCGCTTGCCGTGCATTCCAGCAGGCCGCGTTCATGCCTTGCACTATTTACACGAACCGATTCGACGCACTTTTGACACCCCTGTAGCTCAGTGTCTATTGCGAGTGCAAACATAAAATTAAACATACGTAATTATATACTAGTACCCCTACGGAGATTCCGTAATTTACCGTATTTAAAACCTTATAAACTCATAATCTGAAAGCTACAAAGTTATAATAAAAATACAGCAATAATCTTCAGTATATCAACATTCCTTTCCACGTTTTAAATTTTCTATTTTTGTTTATTGTACTAATGATATCAGCTTCCAAAATAAAACCGATTTATTAAAATTCAAGTATACATTCAGCATCTACTTAGGATTTACAAATTACTTTTATTTGAAACTCACGCCAATAGATCGACAATATCATAAACTACATATTCCTTGTTTTAATTTTTTTTAGGTCAATTTTGAACTAAGATAAGTAAAAATAATAAGGTTTTGGCGCAATCTCGGCAACGCGGTAAATGTATGGCCAAGGACGTTTGCTCGGGGGACGGCCTTAAGCAGTATACCCAATTTCGTAGGTATAGCTTTGGTAGATCAAAGCATTTGACGCTAATTTGTTAACGTTCATGTTGGTTAAATCCGTACGATGGCGGCCGCGCAATGACTTCTGGGTAACTGCATCTATTTTTTCTTGATTGGTAATAGTTGTGATTAGTTTGGTATGATCGGCTAGCAAGATGTGAATGTATCTGACCGGCATATTATAGCGTTATGTATTAGGGATTCCTTGGAACGGTTGTAAAAGTATGATTAGTTTGTAGTGTAGATTTGTAATGTCTAGATCAGTCATCTACCCCCTTCTATTTAAGGTAGTGTCAATATCTGAATGCAGACTCTTGGGTGGTGTTTCCTATGTTTTGTTAATGCGGTATTGATGGTTGTTTGTAGGGATTTGAGATCAGCTTTAGTCCATTTGATTATTTCAAACGAGTAAGTAAGTATTGGTATAGCAAAAGTGTTGACTGCTTTAATGGTATTTTTTGAGTTTAAATGTGTATTTAATATTTTATGAAGTCTATTTCTAAATTTTTCTTTATTATTTTTTGTGTCTTTATCATGTATTGTTCGTGTTTGGTTATATCCCTGCAGATATTTATAGCCTTCAGCTACGTCTACTGGTCCTATGATTTCGATATTGTTTAATTTGTATGATGTGGTCTCTATTTTGCCCTTATTTGTAGATTGGATCTTACATTTGTCTACGCCAAATTCCATGCGGACATCGTTTGAAAAAGTTTGAGTGATATCAGCTGATATTTGCGAAAAGCTTAATGTCATCCATATACATGAGATGGGTGAGTCGGGTTTGGAGGGAGTTGTCTTTTATTTTATATCCTATTTCAGTAGAGTTAAGTAAGAAGGAGAGTGGACTGAGTGAAAGACAGAAAGATCCCTCTTCTGACAGGGATAGCGTCTGTTTCAATGGTCATGCTCATGTTCTTATCTGTGCATATCTTTAATTTAGTGTTCCAGTGATTCATAGTTATTTCCAGAAAGTTAATGATGACAGCATTTTATAATAATGTTTTAGAATGAAAATGAGCCAAGAATGTGGTACGGAATCAAAGGCTTTTTTGTAGTCTACAAACATGGTGTGTATATTTTTCTTATTTTTTAAAGCTTGGTTCGAAGCAACAGCATCTATTGTTAACTGTTCCCTCACCCTTGGCTATGTTTACGACAGCCCTTCTGTTCCTCTGCTAAGATGTTTTGATCTTGGGAGTGTTTGTATATTGACGCGCTTAGACACGAAGTTATTATTTTGTAAATATTCTGTAGGCATGTAATGGATCTATTACCTATTATTAGTGCTTAAACTTATAGAATTTTAAACGATTGCTTAGCAAACATTTTCTAAAGTGCATTACCAATGCATTCGTATTAGCCATCGAAAAGCAATTACTGGATATTTTAGATATTGTTTGCGTTTTTAGTTACGTAAGCAGCATAACGGGTGGATTAAGTATTTAGGGTACATTAATGTTTCTTTTCATACGAACACTTGTACATAATTGCATCTAAAATACACTTACTTACAAAGATTAATTGATTAATTTTACCTACATATTTATCATCATTATTGTCTTATCGCCGGTTACTACTGAGTATCCGCTACGCCGATCATCCCAATCTCATGCAGCCTTCATCCATTCGTTGCCAACTTCTTCAAATACTTAGACCATCAAGCCACAGCACCTTCTGAGCTTTTGCCTAAACATGGTCTTTAACACCTGTCTTATCTGCACTTAAACTATATGGCAATACGTATTCTATAGTGTCGCCAATATCTGTATTGGTGACACTATGCTAACATGTTCTGCCGCATAAAGTTCCTGCAGGCTCCCTATAATCACTGACCTCCATTATTAATGGAGGTCAGAGCCTATAATAGATAAAGACAATAGTTTTGTAAAGCTTAGACAACTAATGTCAAACTTAAGAAGTTAGTTAGATTGTCAAGTCTCTAGTCTGTCAAATTGGTGCTTCTCCTGCTCCTCAAGCGTCTCCCAGATAGACACGGCCTGTCGCAACTAGTCGAACAATAAAATATGTGAATTTATCCTAACCCAAACTAAACATATAGTATTCGAGTGTCATTTAATTAATATGCTTATATCAAATTGGTTTTGCGTCGTTAATGTTGAGTTTTAATCCTCCTTTTTAGGAACAAAGTTTGTATGGGTTTGACATCGAAATGTCACTGTCACACACAATGTTTTGGAGATCGTGACGTCACACTCTGTGATGGCTGTTTGCGATGACGTGATATTACGGATAAAATAAATATATTATACAGTTATTGAGTGAAAATATGTCAATTTTGGTAATTCAATTTAAATATTAACAAACTCTCAATAAATTATAATTTATATGAAAGCGGCTCCCCTTTCATACAAATTACTTTATCTACCGTACTATATTACTTACTCTATGAGAGATGAATTAAATACAAGTATTTTCGGACTTCATTTATTGCGATAAGATTCAGTGTACACTACACAGGTAAGTATGGGTGCCGGCGGGGCGACAAGCCCCGGAATCTTATTAAAAAGACTAGGTAACTAACTAAGGACTAAGGGGCACCTGACACGTATAATAATATGCCAATGATGCTCACACACAACATAATTATTGTGTATGTGCATAACTGCATATGCTGCACGTTACATTACTCCCCCCAAAAATTTAAAAATTTTCTATAAGCATTACAATGTCAGCGTTACGTACTTTAGTTAATTAACATATGTGTAACCTAAATTCGCATTTAAATAAATGAGAAAAAAATATTGACACTCGCAAGTCTCAAAATATATGCTTTACTTTACTGCACAACGAAAACAAGTAACATGATAACCAAGATACAATTACCTACATAATTGTAAGAATGCATTGCAAATGCATTACAGCTATAATTTGATCATTGATCATTTCGAACAACATTTTCTATTCTAAATATAGTTAAAGTTAGACATCACTAAAGTGTTTCACTCACAAACTACATGGACATAGGGATACTACTTTCACTTTGAAATTATTTTTGCCATTTGAGAAAAGCGCTGCACTGACACACAAAGCACCAAAAACGCGGAAAAATAAAAATGTTGTACTTTTGCTCTAGCATTCTTCGATATGGATCTGCGCTGGTTTAGCGGCCTCGCGAGTTTTACGGACACTCGCTGTGGCTCTGGAGATGTTGGATGAGTCCGAGTCCTGCAAGGACCCTACCTTATCCAGCCATTTCTTCGTCTGGATAATGCCATGACGACAGAAAACAAAGACGACAAATACGCCTACCAGCATCAACACTCCTGCCCATACGATATACGACACTGCCATCGTTGTGAATCTCCTTCACTTGAACTTCCGATTGATTGACGACTATGTTACCTTTAAGTAGACTGATTTCCAATATTTAATGAAAAATGTACTTATATAAAAGTTATAAAAATGAAAATAAATGTATTAACTAATCGGTCGCTACGCGTTGTGTGGCGGAGCGGGCAAGCGGCAGGCAAATCGCTATCCGCCGACGCTTGTGCAAGTTCTCGAGTTTTCAGAGTTGGTGATTACGTCGAGGTCGCCAATGAAAGGGTATGGGTGCCAGCAGGGCGACAAGCCTTAACGGAATCTTATAAAAGACTAACTAACTAAAGACGAGGGCGACCTATGGGCTATGACAGAAAAAAATCGGTTTTCACCCGCGCACTTCATACCCCCCGCACTCGCCCAGTGCATTCAAAATGTCACCGCGGCTATAAAGGCTGTCACAGACAGAGCAGGTAATGTAAAGATGTATATAATAGCACGATACATCTCGATACATCTTCTATACTTATAAAATTACATGTCCGGACTGACTGACTGATTCATCATCGCTGAGCAAAAAATGTTAAAGTTACAGCCACGAAATTTAGTGAGTAGGATTGTGTTTATTAAGTAGACAGCCGCTAAGAAAAGAATTTTAAAAATTTTACCCCGAAGGGGGTGAAATAGGGGTTGAAAATCTGAATGAAAGTCCGTCATTTCTTAAGTTAGGAACATGAAATTTTATTTTTGGGTTACTGATTAAAAATGAATGGATACGTATTTAAGCGTTTTTGGAAATTCTACTCCAAAGGGGGTGAAATTGGGGTTGAAAGTTTCAATGGAAGTCCGTTAATTCTTAAGTTAGAAACATGAAATTTTATGTTTGGGCTACTGATTAGAAATGATTGGATACGTGTTTAAGCGTTTTTGAAACTTCTACCCCCAAGAGGCTGAATAGGGCTTGAAAGTTTAAATGAAAGTCTATATGTATAGGTATACTATGGTAACGCGGTCGAAGTCGCGGGCAACAGCTAGTCTTTCTATAGAAATCGTCAGGAGACCACACACAACAGCTATAATGTATATTTTTACATTATAGCTGTTGTGTACGATTTCTATTGAAAGATGTATCGTGCTATAATATACATCTTTACATCACCTGCTCTATCTGTGACAGCCTTAAAGTGTAATTACTTTCGTATTACCAATTTTTGTGCGAACCAAACAAATATATTATCAGATTAAATTTTTAGAAGATCGAGTCACATTTTCCATCTGTACTTTGAGAATCAAATTAATACTTTTTGCCTTATACTCTAGTATTATATTTATATGTACTTTATGATACTATGTTTATTTATCGAAATTGAATAGGCTTTGACACTACTGGATCGATCCTGGTTAGAATTCCTAAGCAGCTGTAGTTGTTATAAAAATATTATAATTTTATTTAATCAAAGGGCACGAATGTGCGCAGGCCAAGTTTCAGCAGGCCGCGCGCTTGCCGTGCATTCCAGCAGGCCGCGTTCATGCCGTGCACTATTTACACGAACCGATTCGACGCACTTTTGACACCCCTCTAGCTCAGTGTCTATTGCGAGTGCAAACATAAAATTAAACATACGTAATTATATACTAGTACCCCTACGGAGATTCCGTAATTTACCGTATTTAAAACCTTATAAACTCATAATCTGAAAGTACAAAGTTATAATAAAAATACAGCAATAATCTTCAGTATATCAACATTCATTTCCACGTTTTAAATTTTCTATTTTTGTTTATTATAGGTACTAATGATATCAGCTTCCAAAATAAAACCGATTTATTAAAATTCAAGTATACATTCAGCATCTACTTAGGATTTACAAATTACTTTTATTTGAAACTCACGCCAATAGATCGACAATATCATAAACTACATATTCCTTGTTTTATTTTTTTTTAGGTCAATTTTGAACTAAGATAAGTAAAAATAATAAGGTTTTGGCGCGATCTCGGCAACGCGGTAAATGTATGGCCAAGGACGTTTGCTCGGGGGACGGCCTTAAGCATATACTGCTTAAGGCCGTCCCCAATTAAGGCCCAACCCAATTTCGTAGGTA
The DNA here is from genome assembly GCA_905333045.1 of Lysandra bellargus. NCBI lineage: Eukaryota > Metazoa > Arthropoda > Insecta > Lepidoptera > Lycaenidae > Lysandra > Lysandra bellargus. The sequence continues at coordinate 3,273,543 of HG995319.1, read as the reverse complement.
TAGCTTTGGTAGATCAAAAGCATTTGACGCTAATTTGTCAACGTTCATGTTGGTTTAATCCGTACGATGGCGGCCGCGCAATGACTTCTGGGTAACTGCATCAATTTTTTCTTGATTCGTAATGGTTGTGATTGGTTTGGTATGATCGGCTAGCAAGGTGTGAATGTATCTGACCGGCATATTATAGCGTTATGTATTAGGGATTCCTTGGAACGGTTGTAAAAGTATGATTAGTTTGTTGTGTAGATTTGCAATGTCTAGATCAGTCATCTACCCCCTTCTATTTAAGGTAGTGTCAATCTTTGAATGCAGACTCTTGGGTGGTGTTTCCTATGTTTTGTTAATGCGGTATTGATGGTTGTTTGTAGGGATTTGAGATCAGTTTTAGTCCATTTGATTATTTCAAACGAGTAAGTAAGTATTGGTATAGCAAAAGTGTTGACTGCTTTAATGGTATTTTTTGAGTTTAAATGTGTATTTAATATTTTATGTAGTATGTTTCTAAATTTTTCCTTTATTATTTTTTGTGTCTTTATCATGTATTGTGCGTGTTTGGTTATATCCCTGCAGATATTTATAGCCTTCAGCTACGTCTACTGGTCCTATGATTTCGATATTGTTTAATTTGTATGATGTGGTCTCTATTTTGCCCTTATTTGTAGATTGGATCTTACATTTGTCTACGCCAAATTCCATGCGGACATCGTTTGAAAAAGTTTGAGTGATATCAGCTGATATTTGCGAAAAGCTTAATGTCATCCATATACATGAGATGGGTGAGTCGGGTTCGGAGGGAGTTGTCTTTTATTTTATATCCTATTTCAGTAGAGTTAAGTAAAAAGGAGAGTGGACTGAGTGAAAGACAGAACCATAGAGGGCTTAGATCATCGCCTTGAAAGATCTCTCTTCTGACAGGGATAGCGTCTGTTTCAATGGTCATGCTCATGTTCTTATCTGTGCATATCTTTAATTTAGTGTTCCAGTGATTCATAGTTATTTCCAGAAAGTTAATGATGACAGCATTTTATAATAATGTTTTAGAATGAAAATGAGCCAAGAATGTGGTACGGAATCAAAGGCTTTTTTGTAGTCTACAAACATGGTGTGTATATTTTTCTTATTTTTTAAAGCTTGGTTCGAAGCAACAGCATCTATTGTTAACTGTTCCCTCACCCTTGGCTATGTTTACGACAGCCCTTCTGTTCCTCTGCTAAGATGTTTTGATCTTGGGAGTGTTTGTATATTGACGCGCTTAGACACGAAGTTATTATTTTGTAAATATTCTGTAGGCATGTAATGGATCTATTACCTATTATTAGTGCTTAAACTTATAGAATTTTAAACGATTGCTTAGCAAACATTTTCTAAAGTGCATTACCAATGCATTCGTATTAGCCATCGAAAAGCAATTACTGGATATTTTAGATATTGTTTGCGTTTTTAGTTACGTAAGCAGCATAACGGGTGGATTAAGTATTTAGGGTACATTAATGTTTCTTTTCATACGAACACTTGTACATAATTGCATCTAAAATACACTTACTTACAAAGATTAATTGATTAATTTTACCTACATATTTATCATCATTATTGTCTTATCGCCGGTTACTACTGAGTATCCGCTACGCCGATCATCCCAATCTCATGCAGCCTTCATCCATTCGTTGCCAACTTCTTCAAATACTTAGACCATCAAGCCACAGCACCTTCTGAGCTTTTGCCTAAACATGGTCTTTAACACCTGTCTTATCTGCACTTAAACTATATGGCAATACGTATTCTATAGTGTCGCCAATATCTGTATTGGTGACACTATGCTAACATGTTCTGCCGCATAAAGTTCCTGCAGGCTCCCTATAATCACTGACCTCCATTATTAATGGAGGTCAGAGCCTATAATAGATAAAGACAATAGTTTTGTAAAGCTTAGACAACTAATGTCAAACTTAAGAAGTTAGTTAGATTGTCAAGTCTCTAGTCTGTCAAATTGGTGCTTCTCCTGCTCCTCAAGCGTCTCCCAGATAGACACGGCCTGTCGCAACTAGTCGAACAATAAAATATGTGAATTTATCCTAACCCAAACTAAACATATAGTATTCGAGTGTCATTTAATTAATATGCTTATATCAAATTGGTTTTGCGTCGTTAATGTTGAGTTTTAATCCTCCTTTTTAGGAACAAAGTTTGTATGGGTTTGACATCGAAATGTCACTGTCACACACAATGTTTTGGAGATCGTGACGTCACACTCTGTGATGGCTGTTTGCGATGACGTGATATTACGGATAAAATAAATATATTATACAGTTATTGAGTGAAAATATGTCAATTTTGGTAATTCAATTTAAATATTAACAAACTCTCAATAAATTATAATTTATATGAAAGCGGCTCCCCTTTCATACAAATTACTTTATCTACCGTACTATATTACTTACTCTATGAGAGATGAATTAAATACAAGTATTTTCGGACTTCATTTATTGCGATAAGATTCAGTGTACACTACACAGGTAAGTATGGGTGCCGGCGGGGCGACAAGCCCCGGAATCTTATTAAAAAGACTAGGTAACTAACTAAGGACTAAGGGGCACCTGACACGTATAATAATATGCCAATGATGCTCACACACAACATAATTATTGTGTATGTGCATAACTGCATATGCTGCACGTTACATTACTCCCCCCAAAAATTTAAAAATTTTCTATAAGCATTACAATGTCAGCGTTACGTACTTTAGTTAATTAACATATGTGTAACCTAAATTCGCATTTAAATAAATGAGAAAAAAATATTGACACTCGCAAGTCTCAAAATATATGCTTTACTTTACTGCACAACGAAAACAAGTAACATGATAACCAAGATACAATTACCTACATAATTGTAAGAATGCATTGCAAATGCATTACAGCTATAATTTGATCATTGATCATTTCGAACAACATTTTCTATTCTAAATATAGTTAAAGTTAGACATCACTAAAGTGTTTCACTCACAAACTACATGGACATAGGGATACTACTTTCACTTTGAAATTATTTTTGCCATTTGAGAAAAGCGCTGCACTGACACACAAAGCACCAAAAACGCGGAAAAATAAAAATGTTGTACTTTTGCTCTAGCATTCTTCGATATGGATCTGCGCTGGTTTAGCGGCCTCGCGAGTTTTACGGACACTCGCTGTGGCTCTGGAGATGTTGGATGAGTCCGAGTCCTGCAAGGACCCTACCTTATCCAGCCATTTCTTCGTCTGGATAATGCCATGACGACAGAAAACAAAGACGACAAATACGCCTACCAGCATCAACACTCCTGCCCATACGATATACGACACTGCCATCGTTGTGAATCTCCTTCACTTGAACTTCCGATTGATTGACGACTATGTTACCTTTAAGTAGACTGATTTCCAATATTTAATGAAAAATGTACTTATATAAAAGTTATAAAAATGAAAATAAATGTATTAACTAATCGGTCGCTACGCGTTGTGTGGCGGAGCGGGCAAGCGGCAGGCAAATCGCTATCCGCCGACGCTTGTGCAAGTTCTCGAGTTTTCAGAGTTGGTGATTACGTCGAGGTCGCCAATGAAAGGGTATGGGTGCCAGCAGGGCGACAAGCCTTAACGGAATCTTATAAAAGACTAACTAACTAAAGACGAGGGCGACCTATGGGCTATGACAGAAAAAAATCGGTTTTCACCCGCGCACTTCATACCCCCCGCACTCGCCCAGTGCATTCAAAATGTCACCGCGGCTATAAAGGCTGTCACAGACAGAGCAGGTAATGTAAAGATGTATATAATAGCACGATACATCTCGATACATCTTCTATACTTATAAAATTACATGTCCGGACTGACTGACTGATTCATCATCGCTGAGCAAAAAATGTTAAAGTTACAGCCACGAAATTTAGTGAGTAGGATTGTGTTTATTAAGTAGACAGCCGCTAAGAAAAGAATTTTAAAAATTTTACCCCGAAGGGGGTGAAATAGGGGTTGAAAATCTGAATGAAAGTCCGTCATTTCTTAAGTTAGGAACATGAAATTTTATTTTTGGGTTACTGATTAAAAATGAATGGATACGTATTTAAGCGTTTTTGGAAATTCTACTCCAAAGGGGGTGAAATTGGGGTTGAAAGTTTCAATGGAAGTCCGTTAATTCTTAAGTTAGAAACATGAAATTTTATGTTTGGGCTACTGATTAGAAATGATTGGATACGTGTTTAAGCGTTTTTGAAACTTCTACCCCCAAGAGGCTGAATAGGGCTTGAAAGTTTAAATGAAAGTCTATATGTATAGGTATACTATGGTAACGCGGTCGAAGTCGCGGGCAACAGCTAGTCTTTCTATAGAAATCGTCAGGAGACCACACACAACAGCTATAATGTATATTTTTACATTATAGCTGTTGTGTACGATTTCTATTGAAAGATGTATCGTGCTATAATATACATCTTTACATCACCTGCTCTATCTGTGACAGCCTTAAAGTGTAATTACTTTCGTATTACCAATTTTTGTGCGAACCAAACAAATATATTATCAGATTAAATTTTTAGAAGATCGAGTCACATTTTCCATCTGTACTTTGAGAATCAAATTAATACTTTTTGCCTTATACTCTAGTATTATATTTATATGTACTTTATGATACTATGTTTATTTATCGAAATTGAATAGGCTTTGACACTACTGGATCGATCCTGGTTAGAATTCCTAAGCAGCTGTAGTTGTTATAAAAATATTATAATTTTATTTAATCAAAGGGCACGAATGTGCGCAGGCCAAGTTTCAGCAGGCCGCGCGCTTGCCGTGCATTCCAGCAGGCCGCGTTCATGCCGTGCACTATTTACACGAACCGATTCGACGCACTTTTGACACCCCTCTAGCTCAGTGTCTATTGCGAGTGCAAACATAAAATTAAACATACGTAATTATATACTAGTACCCCTACGGAGATTCCGTAATTTACCGTATTTAAAACCTTATAAACTCATAATCTGAAAGTACAAAGTTATAATAAAAATACAGCAATAATCTTCAGTATATCAACATTCATTTCCACGTTTTAAATTTTCTATTTTTGTTTATTATAGGTACTAATGATATCAGCTTCCAAAATAAAACCGATTTATTAAAATTCAAGTATACATTCAGCATCTACTTAGGATTTACAAATTACTTTTATTTGAAACTCACGCCAATAGATCGACAATATCATAAACTACATATTCCTTGTTTTATTTTTTTTTAGGTCAATTTTGAACTAAGATAAGTAAAAATAATAAGGTTTTGGCGCGATCTCGGCAACGCGGTAAATGTATGGCCAAGGACGTTTGCTCGGGGGACGGCCTTAAGCATATACTGCTTAAGGCCGTCCCCAATTAAGGCCCAACCCAATTTCGTAGGTATAGCTTTGGTAGATCAAAAGCATTTGACGCTAATTTGTCAACGTTCATGTTGGTTTAATCCGTACGATGGCGGCCGCGCAATGACTTCTGGGTAACTGCATCAATTTTTTCTTGATTCGTAATGGTTGTGATTGGTTTGGTATGATCGGCTAGCAAGGTGTGAATGTATCTGACCGGCATATTATAGCGTTATGTATTAGGGATTCCTTGGAACGGTTGTAAAAGTATGATTAGTTTGTTGTGTAGATTTGCAATGTCTAGATCAGTCATCTACCCCCTTCTATTTAAGGTAGTGTCAATCTTTGAATGCAGACTCTTGGGTGGTGTTTCCTATGTTTTGTTAATGCGGTATTGATGGTTGTTTGTAGGGATTTGAGATCAGTTTTAGTCCATTTGATTATTTCAAACGAGTAAGTAAGTATTGGTATAGCAAAAGTGTTGACTGCTTTAATGGTATTTTTTGAGTTTAAATGTGTATTTAATATTTTATGTAGTATGTTTCTAAATTTTTCCTTTATTATTTTTTGTGTCTTTATCATGTATTGTGCGTGTTTGGTTATATCCCTGCAGATATTTATAGCCTTCAGCTACGTCTACTGGTCCTATGATTTCGATATTGTTTAATTTGTATGATGTGGTCTCTATTTTGCCCTTATTTGTAGATTGGATCTTACATTTGTCTACGCCAAATTCCATGCGGACATCGTTTGAAAAAGTTTGAGTGATATCAGCTGATATTTGCGAAAAGCTTAATGTCATCCATATACATGAGATGGGTGAGTCGGGTTCGGAGGGAGTTGTCTTTTATTTTATATCCTATTTCAGTAGAGTTAAGTAAAAAGGAGAGTGGACTGAGTGAAAGACAGAACCATAGAGGGCTTAGATCATCGCCTTGAAAGATCTCTCTTCTGACAGGGATAGCGTCTGTTTCAATGGTCATGCTCATGTTCTTATCTGTGCATATCTTTAATTTAGTGTTCCAGTGATTCATAGTTATTTCCAGAAAGTTAATGATGACAGCATTTTATAATAATGTTTTAGAATGAAAATGAGCCAAGAATGTGGTACGGAATCAAAGGCTTTTTTGTAGTCTACAAACATGGTGTGTATATTTTTCTTATTTTTTAAAGCTTGGTTCGAAGCAACAGCATCTATTGTTAACTGTTCCCTCACCCTTGGCTATGTTTACGACAGCCCTTCTGTTCCTCTGCTAAGATGTTTTGATCTTGGGAGTGTTTGTATATTGACGCGCTTAGACACGAAGTTATTATTTTGTAAATATTCTGTAGGCATGTAATGGATCTATTACCTATTATTAGTGCTTAAACTTATAGAATTTTAAACGATTGCTTAGCAAACATTTTCTAAAGTGCATTACCAATGCATTCGTATTAGCCATCGAAAAGCAATTACTGGATATTTTAGATATTGTTTGCGTTTTTAGTTACGTAAGCAGCATAACGGGTGGATTAAGTATTTAGGGTACATTAATGTTTCTTTTCATACGAACACTTGTACATAATTGCATCTAAAATACACTTACTTACAAAGATTAATTGATTAATTTTACCTACATATTTATCATCATTATTGTCTTATCGCCGGTTACTACTGAGTATCCGCTACGCCGATCATCCCAATCTCATGCAGCCTTCATCCATTCGTTGCCAACTTCTTCAAATACTTAGACCATCAAGCCACAGCACCTTCTGAGCTTTTGCCTAAACATGGTCTTTAACACCTGTCTTATCTGCACTTAAACTATATGGCAATACGTATTCTATAGTGTCGCCAATATCTGTATTGGTGACACTATGCTAACATGTTCTGCCGCATAAAGTTCCTGCAGGCTCCCTATAATCACTGACCTCCATTATTAATGGAGGTCAGAGCCTATAATAGATAAAGACAATAGTTTTGTAAAGCTTAGACAACTAATGTCAAACTTAAGAAGTTAGTTAGATTGTCAAGTCTCTAGTCTGTCAAATTGGTGCTTCTCCTGATCCTCAAGCGTCTCCCAGATAGACACGGCCTGTCGCAACTAGTCGAACAATAAAATATGTGAATTTATCCTAACCTAAACTAAACATACAGTTTTCGAGTGTCATTTAATTAATATGCTTATATCAAATTGGTTTTGCGTCGTTAATGTTGAGTTTTAATCCTCCTTTTTAGGAACAAAGTTTGTATGGGTTTGACATCGAAATGTCACTGTCACACACAATGTTTTGGAGATCGTGACGTCACACTCTGTGATGGCTGTTTGCGATGACGTGATATTACGGATAAAATAAATATATTATACAGTTATTGAGTGAAAATATGTCAATTTTGGTAATTCAATTTAAATATTAACAAACTCTCAATAAATTATAATTTATATGAAAGCGGCTCCCCTTTCATACAAATTACTTTATCTACCGTACTATATTACTTACTCTATGAGAGATGAATTAAATACAAGTATTTTCGGACTTCATTTATTGCGATAAGATTCAGTGTACACTACACAGGTAAGTATGGGTGCCGGCGGGGCGACAAGCCCCGGAATCTTATTAAAAAGACTAGGTAACTAACTAAGGACTAAGGGGCACTAAGTGACACGTATAATAATATGCCAATGATGCTCACACACAACATAATTATTGTGTATGTGCATAACTGCATATGCTGCACGTTACATTACTCCCCCCAAAAATTTAAAAATTTTCTATAAGCATTACAATGTCAGCGTTACGTACTTTAGTTAATTAACATATGTGTAACCTAAATTCGCATTTAAATAAATGAGAAAAAAATATTGACACTCGCAAGTCTCAAAATATATGCTTTACTTTACTGCACAACGAAAACAAGTAACATGATAACCAAGATACAATTACCTACATAATTGTAAGAATGCATTGCAAATGCATTACAGCTATAATTTGATCATTGATCATTTCGAACAACATTTTCTATTCTAAATATAGTTAAAGTTAGACATCACTAAAGTGTTTCACTCACAAACTACATGGACATAGGGATACTACTTTCACTTTGAAATTATTTTTGCCATTTGAGAAAAGCGCTGCACTGACACACAAAGCACCAAAAACGCGGAAAAATAAAAATGTTGTACTTTTGCTCTAGCATTCTTCGATATGGGTCTGCGCTGGTTTAGCGGCCTCGCGAGTTTTACGGACACTCGCTGTGGCTCTGGAGATGTTGGATGAGTCGGAGTCCTGCAAGGACCCTACCTTATCCAGCCATTTCTTCGTCTGGATAATGCCATGACGACAGAAAATAAAGGCGACAAATACGCCTAGCAGCATCAACACTACTGCCCATACGATATACGACACTGCCATCGTTGTGAATCTCCTTCACTTGAACTTCTGATTGATTGACGACTATGTTACCTTTAAGTAGACTGATTTCCAATATTTAATATTCCAAAAATAAATTATGTACTTATATAAAACTTATAATTATTATTTTTAACAAAAAATTAAAACCGACTTCCAAGGTAAAAACAATAATAACATTGATATGAACTAAAAAGTATTAAATAATTTTTACTATCTAATGGTGCCTTTTTCCGAATTCGGCTAAACCTCAACTACTTCTGTACTCAATCTTCATTATTTTGAAGTCGGTACCAGATAGCTGAATCTTCAGTCCTCTGACAGAATATTTGAAACTTTTGGAACTGGCACCGACTTCAAAATTATGAAGATTGAATACAGAAATAGTTGAGGTTTAGCCGAATTCGGAAAAAGGCACCATTAGATAGTAAAAATTATTTAATACTTTTTAGTTCATATTAATGTTATTATTGTTTTTACCTTGGAAGTCGGTTTTAATTTTTTGTTAAAAATAATAATAATTTCACTCTTTTTAGTTACACTAGTAGGTAAACCTTCGCGTATATTTTACGTATCTTATTACAATTTGTCAAGAGTCACAACTCACACTCACAAAATCATATATTATCAGTGAAGTGAACATATTGTGCTAAGTAATTTAACAATTTTAATGCTTCAAGCCCCAAGCGGTCACCGGCGATTGAGATAACAATAGAAAGGCTATTGTGTCTCGTTTTTCCACGATCGAAGGATCTATCAGATAAAAAATTGTATAAACTTGCATAGGATGTAGCGTAGCTACTCATAATATTTAATATTATCATAATTATTGACAGCTCTGTTCTTGTAAAGCGCTTATTCCACTTATCCTAGCTAGGAAGTCATAGCTAGGATCCTAGCTTTCTAAATGTCATTCCACTTGACTAAATTTTTTCCGATTTAGGATCCTAGCTAGGATCCTAGCTTCTAAATGTTATTCCACTTGACTAAATTTTTTAGGACCCTAGCTAGGACTTCCTAGCTAGGATAAGTGGAATAAGCGCTTAATCAAGAATTCAAATCGATACTTAGTGCGCCATCTATCGATTAATAAGTATAACTGATTAAAAAGACACTTAATGACTTTGTTTTGTGTAAATGCTCTTTTTAAAATAACTTTATTTTAATTCTATTTGTCTATTTAAATTTTATAAAGTAATTAGTAAAGTATTCGATCTGTTGTCTGCCGCCACGCGCCACGCGGCGCGGCGGCGCGGCGGCGCGGCCACGCCGTCGCCTCTGCGGCGCCGACCGCCATGTATTAAACAAACAGGTGTTGTTATACAGTACATAATTATTATTATTAGTATATCCATACCTATGCCTTGTACTATTATTAATTCTGTGCCATGAGACATTGGTGACCTTAATGATGATGATGACGATGATGATGATGATGATGATGATTATGATGATGAATATGAATTGCATAGTAGCATATGCTTTCTGTTCTTAAAATAACGCCGAAACTCCCGAACGTGTATCTATAAGGAGTCAGGAGTTCTCTCAGCATCTTCGAAACCATGGTATACTTTGACCCAATATTTGACTTTTTGGTAGCATATTCTTAGTACACTTCACATAAAACCAAAATCACCATATGTTTCCATATAAATTTCGAGGAGTTCCCTCGATTACTCATGGATCCCATCATCAGGTCACCATTTTTGTGAACATGGTACCAAATTGGAGTGAAACCTAATACAACAAAACAAAAATTTCGAAAATCGGTTCACAAACGGCGGAGTAATCGTTGAACATACAAAAATAAAAAAAAATAAAAAAAATATCCACAGCCGAACATATAACCTCCTCGTTTTTTGGAAGTCGGTTAAAAATGAAAATAAATGTATTAACTAATCGGTCGCTACGCGTTGTGTGGCGGAGCGGGCTAGCGGCAGGCAAATCGCTATCTGCCGATGCTTGTGCAGAGTTCTCGAGCTTTCAGAGTTGGTGATTACGTCGAGGTCGCCAATGAAAGGATATGGGTGCCAGCAGGGCGACAAGCCTTTACGGAATCTTATAAAAGACTAACTAACTAAAGACGAGGGCGACCTATGGGCTATGACAGAAAAAAATCGGTTTTCACCCGCGCACTTCATACCCCCCGCACTCGCCCAGTGCATTCAAAATGTCACCGCGGCTATAAAGGCTGTCACAGACAGAGCAGGTAATGTAAAGATGTATATTATAGCACGATACATCTCGATACATCTATACTTATAAAATTACATGTCCTGACTGACTGACTGATTCATCATCGCTGAGCAAAAACTGTTAAAGTTACAGCCACGAAATTTAGTGACTAGGGTTGTGTTTATTGAGTAGACAGCCACTAAGGAAGGAATTTTAAAAATTTTACCCCGATGGGGCTGAAATAGGGGTTGAAAATCTGAATGAAAGTCCGTCATTTCTTGAGTTAGGAACATGAAATTTTATTTTTGGGTTACTGATTAAAAATGAATGGATACGTATTTAAGCGTTTTTGGAAATTCTACCCCCAAGGGGGTGAAATTGGGGTTGAAAGTTTCAATGGAAGTCCGTTAATTCTTGAGTTAGAAACATGAAATTTTATGTTTGGGCTACTGATTAAAAATGATTGGATACGTGTTTAAGCGTTTTTGAAACTTCTACCCCCAAGAGGCTGAAATAGGGCTTGAAAGTTTAAATGAAAGTCTATATGTATAGGTATACTATAGTGACCGACCGAACTTTCGATTTCGGTTTCGGTTTCGGCCAGTTTCGGCCAAAAAAACCAGTTTCGGCCTTTGTTTCGGTTTCTGCCAAAATATAGCCGAAACTTTCGGCCCGGCCGAAACTCATGCGTCGTTCGGTAAACTTCGCAATTAACTCGTGCTTGCTTGCCATCGAGGCCCCGGCTCAGTTCGCCACCATCTATTTAATCGTGTTTTGAGATAATGTTTTCCAGATTAGTCCCAAATCAAAAACTAGCACTTTGTTTTATTTTAACTAAATTGTCTAAGCTTATTGTTATCGAAATTATATTATTGAATTTTATTTCTACGACATACGCAAGCTTATTTAAGACACATAACTGTTGGCGAATTACGTGCTATTTTAACAATGTTTCTCAAACAAACGATTTAGTAAATGATATAAATTGATTATATTGCGTATGAAGTATTTACTTAAGAATTTTGTTTGACTGTGAGATTATAGGATATATTAGGATATATTAGGATACATCTTGCAAGATTTATGCAGTAAATCATCTCGCCTCACTCTTTTACTTTTACCACGGGTTTTATTTAAATATTTAAAATTATCTTTTAACTGTGGACACGCGATCTCTTAGGACTTAGGCCGTTCCTACCCTGCTAGAATCTTATCTAGCCCACTTCCTCGTAAGCTTCACTCTTGCAGCCCTTACACCAAACACACGTAAAACTTCGTTTTATTAAACTAAGTTCTCAACGAACAATGAACGCGTTTATATGGCGACGTAAATCTCGTTTTGTTTCAAATAGATTTTACATTCTTCGTTTAATCGCGATTAATTAATCTAAGTTTACGTTACGTCACGCGATGATTTTTATGTTTTTATCATCTTGGAGCCTTGTCACGTTGTTTTATTAAGAAAATAGCAAGAAACGATAAATAACCTATAAATAATAACGCATCTGTGAAATCTGTCATCTTAACGATTTTTTCGTCTATATTTTTCGACCTGTCATGACACTACACTTACAGGACCAAATGTATTTTATGAAGTTAAAACTCGAATATTGGGCGTTCAGAAGATAAAAATCGGATGTGCTGTGAACGAGTTTAGTTTAAGTTGGTAAAATACAATTGAGCGTTATAAACGTGTTTATACGATTAAGAACCGGTTTAGTTTGCGCTAAGCGCGTTGAATTTTTTGGCTGAAATCGCACCTAATTGGAATCATTTAAAAAACGGAATATAGTACAAAAAAGTTTTTAGGGAACATATTCGGGTCTGACATTAATAATATTTATTTTAAGAAATGTCGCAAAAAGTAAAAAATTCAATGTGGTACTTTTTCTTTAGTTCAAAAAGTTGTAATATATTATGTTAAAAATCAATAAATTTCAGAAAATAATCGTAATTTTAAATGTTTTACCAAGTTTCAGTTTCGGTTTCGGTTTCGGCCGAAACTGAGAGTAAGGCCGAAATTTCGGTTTCGGTTTCGGCTGAAAAACCAGTTTCGGTCGGACACTAGTATACTATATTAACGCGGACGAAGTCGCGGGCAACAGCTAGTCTTTCTATAGAAATTGTCAGGAGACCACACACAATGATACGATTTCTATTGAAAGATGTATCGTGCTATAATATACATTTTTACATCACCTGCTCTATCTGTGACAGCCTTAAAGTGTAATTACTTTCGTATTACCACTTTTTGTACGAACCAAACAAATATATTATCAGATTAAATTTTTATAAGATCGAGTCACATTTTCCATCTGTACTTTGAGAATCAAATTAATACTTTTTGCCTTATACTCTAGTATTATATTTATAGGTACTTTATGATACTATGTTTATTTATCGAAATCGAATAGGCTTTGACACTACTGGATCGATCCTGGTTAGAATTCCTAAGCAGCTGTAGTTGTTATAAAAATATTATAATTTTATTTAATCAAAGAGCACGGAAGTGCGCAGGCCAAGTTCCAGCAGGCAGCGTGCTTGCCGTGCATTCCAGCAGGCCGCGCGCATGCCGTGCGCTATTTACACGAACCGATTCGACGCACTTTTGACACCCCTGTATCTATTGCGATTGCTCAGTGTCTATTGCGAGTGCAAACATAAAATTAAACATACGTAATTATATACTAGTACCCCTACGGAGATTCCGTAATTTACCGTATTTAAAACCTTATAAACTCATAATCTGAAAGCTACAAAGCTATAATAAAAATACAGCAATAATCTTCAGTATATCAACATTCCTTTCCACGTTTTAAATTTTCTATTTTTGTTTATTAAACTTATGATATCAGCTTCCATAATAAAACAGATTTATTAAAATTCAAGCATACATTCAGCATCTCCTTAGGATTTACAAATTACTTTTATTTTAAACTCACGCCAATAGATCGACAATATCATAAACTACATATTCCTCGTTTTAATTTTTTTTAGGTCAATTTTGAACTAAGATAAGTAAAAATAATAAGGTTTTTGGCGCGATCTCGACAACGCGGTAAATGTATGGCCAAGGACGTTTGCTCGGTATACCCAATTTCGTAGGTATAGCTTTGGTAGATCCTGAAATATGTCCCTGTAAATATAGCTAGTTTTGGCACTCACTCACCCACTCACTGACCGGTAATCAAAACCTTTAGGTCACTTCCAATTGTCCTACTTCCTAGTGTTATGAAATTTGGCACACAGGTCATGTGTTATAATATGTAGATTAACAAAAAATTGAGAAATTTAAGAAATAGGTCAAGCGTGAGTCGGCCCATCTACGAACTTCAGAGGCCACTTCCGATTGTCCTAGCGTTATGAAATTTGGCACACAGGTCGTGTGTTATTTAGATTAACAAAAACTTGATTATTAACGTTTTGCATTATTTTTTAACCCATTTTTTTTGAAAATCGATTTTTATAAATTCGATTTTTTTAATTAATCGAAACCCTTACAAAAATTTTTTAACCCATTTTTTATTAAAATCGATTTTTAAAAAAATCGTTTTTTTTAATTAATCCCAACCCTTACAATCGATTAAAAAATATCGACAATCGAAAAAAATCAATCGATTGTTCGATTTATCGATTTCGATGTTACAACACTACTCTCCAACCGTCTTACGGTTTTTCAATCAGCACGAGAATCTGACGCGAGTTTCACAGTTTTTACCCATCCCACAAAAGTGCTCAACACCACTAAAAAAGTTTTCACTTCAAAAAATTAGAAATTTAAGAAATCGGTCAAGCGTGAGTCGGTTCATCTACGAACTTGAGAGGTCACTTCCAATTGTCCTAGCGTTATGAAATTTGGCACACAGGTCGTGTTATATTATGATTTTTATATAGATATAGATTAACAAAAAATTGAGAAATGAAGAGAATTGTTATAGCAGCAACAGAAATACATAATCTCTGAAAATTTTAACCCTCTAGCTATTATCGTTCTTGAGTTACAGCCTGGAGACAGACAGACGGACATACACAAGGACAGACAAGCGGACAGACAGATGGACACACAGACGAACAGACAGATGGACAGACAGACGGTCAGGAAGACGGACAGACATCAAAGTCTCAGTATCGGGGTCCCGTTTTTACCCTTTGGGTACGAAACCCTAAAAAACACACTCGGCCAATTTTAGAAGCTCATAGCGACGAGGCAATGATTGGAGATAAATACAAAGCGTAAAGGACGAAATTGTAGAGAATTTAATTAGCTTTTATTATGTAGTAGGAGAGAATTTCATACGAAGCACCGTTTTTGATGAGTAAGCAAAAAACCAAAAAACGTGACCTTCTTTGCCCCCCCCCCCCCCCCCTCGGGCTCACCTCGGAGGGGTCAGGACTAAACAAAGTACCAAAGTTAAAATTTCTGCTTTCGACTTTTCCAAGCAGACCCCCATTTTGGGCACTCGTTTACTAGGCTAATGTCCATAATAACAAATTGTTATAAGAAAAGATTCTGACCTTATACGTTTTTCACCACAAAACAAAAGTGTAAGAAAATTTTTCGCTCATCAAAATTAGGAAAACCTTTATTACTTTGTAAAGTACGCTCCCTGTCCGGCATGCCAAGTTGGACTACTAGGGGCATACTGATTACTGAGGTGCTTCTTAGAACGTCACAAGTTCACGGAAAGCACAATTATTATTTCAACGAATTTTGCCGATGTGTCATCTTATCTGACTATAAAAAAATAAATAAATAAATCATTTATTTCAGACTAAGTCCATAATTTGTTAGTAATTAGAATACTTAAAAAACTATGTTAGTAGACATAATAAAATCCAATCAATTTAAATATCTTTTTGACTATGTCATCTTAAGCATTCCCCTATTTTGATTTAAGGGGTACCGGTGCGGGGTTTTTAAAAGCTTTTAAAGACACGAATTTTGTTGACACCGCGCACTGAAGTCCACATTCCACGCGGACGAAGTCGCGAGCAACAGCTAGTATCTAATATGGATAAGACCGATCGCGATGCAACGATGGTTGTGTCTCTGGTAAAATTTAGCTGATTTCAGGTATGGTAGAGAATAATAATTAAAGAAACTAAAGGCACACACACATTATAATATATTACAATTAGTTACTATACGTAATACGTATGCTTATAATAATTAACAATGAAAAAAGATAAATATTAAAGAGAAGACAAGAAAAGTAATATTTGCGCGCCTACGGGCTTTACCAAAATTGATTTGCGGAAAAAAATGGCCCGCGCCTGACGCCACTCCGCGAAAGTTACATAATTTTTTAAAACCAGCCTTTTGGCTTTGGCGCGTAAAGCTGAAACATTCGCGGTGCTTTTAACTACGTTAAAAATTATAACTGTGGTTTAGTTAATAAGCATATTAAAAAATATATATCTCACGTTAAGTTAAAAGCAAAAGATTTGTAATTACAACTAGGTATTCGGAAAAACATTGATTTAACAATAAACTGAAATTATATAATATATAAATATTTATGGACATAAAAGCATATCTTTTCACTTCATCAACACATGCAACAACATATTTTTTACTATTTTATTTAAAAAAATCTAGTTGTAATTATTTTCAGTTGTCAAAATAACTGCTTACTGTTAAGGTTATTGTAATTTATGGATACGTGCCCCTTAAATATAAAATTAATTAGTAATTACATAATAATCATTACTTATTCACTAACAACACGCTGTATGGCATGAAACAAATTATTAAAAAGAGGGTGAAATGTTTTTAATTATTTGCGTTTTGTAAACTAAAGTTCGCAATGCAATGTTTTGACGAATAAATAACTAACTTACCGTGACAACAACTTCACTATGCGACACCACAAACGAAGATGAGTAGTGTGTATGCGCGCGCATCAACCCTTAGAATAAACAATGAATCAATCGTATGTCTTCAAAATTTTCGGCTAATCATCCCATATCTTCACCAAAAGATACACCAAAATATTTCACAAATTTTTTCTTCCATTCATCCTGCCATTTTGATCAATTTGAAACAATTTTACGTAGCGTCTTCTGTACGGCTCGTGCCCGCATTACGAGAGGTCATTGAACTTTACGAGTAGGGTTGACACGTGTATAATGGGGTCAGGATTTTTACAATAATTGATCTTGAGATTTCGTTGATCTATTTTAGTTTAGTATTATTATCACGTGTACGGATTAAAATGTTGAACGGTCTAAAATGTGTTTTCACTTAGCTAAAAAAGCTTAATAGGATTATTTTTATCCGACTATGAAACCAATAGGAAGAGTGATTGTAGCCTATCTCTGTGTGTTTTATCCTACTTAACGGATTTATGATTTTAATACTTTAGGCTAATTATTGTAGAAAGTTTGAATCAAGTTGTTTATCAATTAAATTTCGAGATCGCTTTTATGAAAAAAACTGTATTTTAAAAAGATTTTGATGATACTTGCAGTATTCCCTAAGTTGAACAATAGCTAGTACATACAATAAAAAAAAGAATAATTTAGATCAGACTTGTAGTTCCAGAGATATGCGTGCACAAACATAAAAACATACATATACATACCCACATACACTTTTGAAATTTGGCACATTTGTTCAGAAGCTGTTATAGATTAACATAATATACAAAAACTGGGCAGTTCTGGAAATATTACATACATACGCGTCGAATTGACTATAATTGAATCGACTAACATTAATTTAGATAATTCGGTTTCTAGTTTTACTCGTCAAAAATCAATCAGTTTTTACGCTTTACATAATTTCTGGAGGTGTGCCTATACGTCACGAAATGCGAAAGTATTTATAGTTTTGTCGTCACAGACGGACAGACTGATTATTAGTAGCTGGCGGTATGCCATATACCTGACAGAGCTCAAATTTATTTTTTAACTGGCTAAAAAGATGTGTGTAATAATAATAATAAATTTAAAATATTTATTCACAAAAAATACATCTTTACAAAAACATTGGTGGAGATTTCAGACTTGTGCCAGAAATCTCCGCTATATGTGTGTGTGGTGTGTGTGTGTTTTTGTGAGTGTGTGTGTGCATCCTATTTAGTTATGTAAAGAAGGCATTCAGTTTCTTCAGGTAAGGACTTTAGCCGTTCCGTGATAGGGTTCTTAGACTCTTTGTGGCTTAGAGTATGTATGTTAAGGCGTTTATTTATACGATTGTATAGTCAAGTACATACTGAATTTCAAACTGTCTAGATGCAAAATGTGTTTTACATGTTTTTTTTTCTTATTTATTAGACTTGTGTCGAAACCGACAATGCCAGCCTCATAAATTACATCCAAATTATAATTTGTAATTGATGATGGCAGCTCTTCTTTTGGTTACGACTTACGTCAATTGGTTGCACAGGTAATGTCTTATGTAGTTTGGTAACCGTATAGTTTTCTGATAGATAACAGCTAACTCACGTTATAGAGTTTATTTGTAGGAAACTTATAGGGTAATATGTACATTATTTTTATAAGGGAGAATTACACAGAGAGTGTTCGCTCGACGTCGATAATTTTAGTTTTACCGGCTCCGCCCTAGACCGCAAAGTTGGTTTAATAATTTTTCAGAGGCGATATGCCTTAGTGTATTAAAAACCCATTTCAGTTTTCCTAGCCCACGTAAACTTATAGTCAATTTGTAACCCCAAATATTTGGTGACACTTAGTCGTTGAAGAGTGGGGCAATTGTATGATTTTGTAGCACTACAAATATGGAGCTGGATTTTGAAAGTATCACCAGGCGAGGTACGGTTTGTGATAGAGAAATTCTAGCCGCACTGAGCAACCTTTGTTAGTTCTGCTTCTGCAGCTATCTGAGCAGCATTCCATGTTGTAGGTACCCGAAAAAACCAAGGCCGTGTCGTCTGCATAGGACACTATCGTGGCACCATTAAGTTTGAGTTTACAGAGGTCATTTATGTAAATCAGGAAAAGCGTCGGTCCAAGAACGCTTCCCTGAGGCACATCGCAGGAGATGTCGTGTTCGTCGCTAATGTAGGCTCCAATTTTAACCGATTGCGTCCTTTGGTTCAAGTAGCTCTTTAAAAGGGCAGGGGTTCCCAATCTTTTTCAGCCTGTGGCGCAGTGACGCGGAAAATATTTTGTCACTGCGCGGCGCCCTACTCTACTTAGAGTAGGTTGCACCAGTGTTGGGCATTAATCAATTAATTTGTCAATTATCTTGTTAATTGACTAAAAAAGTAGTTGCAATTAATTTAATTACAATTAAATTAATCGCAATTGAACTTTTAATTGCACCTTGCAATTAAATTAATTTGATTAACGTGTGTTAATTGCAAGCTACAATTTAAAAAAATTGCAACTAACTTTTTTAATTGTTTCATAAAACAATTAAAACTAACAATTAACTTTATGAAAATGAAATTAGTAAAGATTTAGGAAAATTAAGCTATGAGGATTAGACTTGAGACGAATAAAAAATAGTAAGTACCTATTTTAGAAAAATAAAACTGACTTCCAAATTGTACGTAATTGAGAAATACATACATACATACATGTAACATACACTTTTGAAATTTGGCACATTTGTTCAGACACTGAAATAGACTAACATAATATACAAAAACTGATGAGCAGCTGGAAATATTACATACATACGCGTCGAATTGATAATCTCCTTTTTTTTGAAGTCGGTTCAAACACAAACGTCTGTTTGTATTTGAACCGACTCTAGACAGACAGACAGACATACAGACAGATAGACAGACAGACAGACATTAAAATTTATAATATTATTACTTATTACTATTAGTATGGAATACCGGCTTTATAATATTATGCAGCAGTATTTTATAATTGTTATTTTTAATTAAAATTAACAAAATAATTGACAATTAATTAATTGTTAATTGTTAGTAATACAGTTAAAAATTAAATAATTGTTAGTTGTAATTTTTCACAATTACAATTGATTAATTATTGTTAGTAGTATTTTTCACAATTACAATTGATTAATTGTTAGTTGTAATTTTTCACAATTACAATGGATTTATTGTTAATCTTTAATTGTTCTTGCAATTAAAATTTGCCCAACACTGGGTTGCACCAACTTACTTTAACTATAACTGTAACTTTAACTATAACTTTAACTACCTACAGTGCGAAATGTCAAATCTCTGGTTAAGGACGCCATATTAACTTTAACCATAGCCGCTCATACCTACTTAAATCGTCATTTTTTCGTGAAAATTTACTGTGTTGTTATAAGAAATATTTTTCGTGTCGATTTTTATGGAATAAATTATGTTATTTAATTATGGATTAAATTATAATACTCTCAATCCCATGACCTGTAAATTTAATAAAAAAATAAGCGCAACAGACATCTGTCAATTTCTCCGGTCAAAGTTAAGGTTAAAGCTAAAGCTAAAATTTAGCCTTATCTATAACCATAACTTTAACCCGCGAGCAATCGCGCTATGAGCATTTTGCTTACAATAAATTTAAAACACGTGCCATTTTGTCATAATTGTGTTTCTGGCCATAGTTTCTTCAGTAGCTGAGTCTTGTTTCGTCCCCCACCCCTGGATACAGATAACTTCTCGCCAGGATGCACTATTCGCTCGTACGAGGAAGTTTCTTGCGCCGTATACTATCATGCGGCATTTTGCTCATCGCGCGGGTATCGGCGTAAGTACTTTTTTCCTTATGAATAAATTATTTTACATCATACCGACAGTTTTAGTGCTACTTTTATGTAATATAATGGTTTTAAATTACTGTTACGGAAAACTATTACGTATTTCTATTATAGATGGATCGGGATCGAAAAGATGAATGCATTTTGGTGTGGTCATATCCAAAGTAGAGCACCTTTCAATCCTTGTATATCCTCTACAGAAACATCGTATTTTAACGTGATGAAATGTTTATTACTAGAATCTGAGTTACCAGAACAAGAAAAACCAAATAGAATCTGAGTGGTTTGCCTAAAACGCAAAAACCGGAAGACCAAAAAAGGCCTGCATTTACTGCTAAAAATTTTTATGTACCGAGCAAAGTCATACATTTTGTGATATGTGTAAAGTTAGGCAATATAATGAAGATTAATACTTGTGGGAAGTATTAATCTTCATTATATTTAAGTTTTCTTTTTGAAAAATTTTATTTTTGTGAATTATTTTCTTTCATACCGCCTTAGGTGACTGAAAAAATTCTTATCATGAATGTTAATGAGAATTTAAAAGATAAATGTTGATAAAGTTTTAAATATATACTTTTTATAATAAATAAAGTGTACTTTATTTAATAGAATGATAAAAAGTAAAAATTTTACTATGTAAAACCTATATTTAATGACATTTATAAACGTGAGCAAAATGCTCTACGCGAGAGTGCTCGTGTAATTTTTAGGGGCGCGAGTGCTGGCGGGTTAACCTTAACTTTAACCACGCCTCTGGTGCAACCCACCCTTTAGCTATTAGAAAAAGATACATAAGTACATAAAATATACCTACCTTTTATGATTTAAGCAGGTAAATAGTAATAAACAAATATTTAATCATCTACCTGATTTACAATACTTATTAACATTTTTATTTTATTTTATACTTCATAAGTATTTGTGGTAATTCGGATAATGATGTAGGATCGAGTCACGGCGCCCCTCTTACCTTTCCACGGTGCACCAGGGCGCCGCGGCGCACAGTTTGGGAACCCCTAGTCTAGGGCTTTTTCTCTGATACCTATGTTTTCTAATTTTTTTATTATAATGGATATTGAGAGTGTGTCAAAAGTCTTTTGTATGTAACATTTTACTGTAAATTTGTTGTTTATTTTTAAAAAATACAACTCATAGAAGAAGGTCTGATTGTCTTTTTTCATACAATAACCTTCATTTCCATAGAAAACCGGCCAAGTGCGAGTTGGACTCGCCCATGAAGGGTTCCGCAGCAGCAAAAAGGTTCATTTCTATAAAATTAAAAGGTTTTTTGATTTATTTTTATATTTTAGTTGAATTTAATGAAAGTTAAATTAAGGTTTACCATCTATGACGTATAAAAAAACTACTTGTTAGATCTCGTTCACACCAATTTTCGTTGGTAGTTTTTATAATAATGTACATCATATATTTTTTTAGAATTATCATGCCCCTACTTTAGAAGTTAGGGGGGGACACACATTTTACCACTTTGGAAGAGTCTCTCTCGCAAACTATTCAGATTAGAAAAAAATGATATTAGAAACCTCAATATGATTTTTGAAGACCTATCCATAAATACCATATACGCATAGGTTAGACGAAAAAAAAATTTTTTTGTTTCAGTTGTACCTATGGGGACTCCTAAAATTTTTAATAATTTTTCCATTTTTGTATCAAAATCTTAATGCGGTTCACAGACTACATCTACTCACCAAGTTTCAATAGTATAGCTCTTATAGTTTCGGAGAAAAGTGGCTGTGACATACGGACGGACAGACAGACAGACAGACATGACGAATCTATAAGGGTTCCGTTTTTTGCCATTTTGGCTACGGAACCCTAGAAAGGATGGTGAATGATGTTGCAGTGTGAAACTTATCTAAGCAATCTAAATAATATTTTGTAGCGTTACCGCCGCAGTGAAAAAAAAAAACGTAACGTTAAATAATTTACCTATGTCGCCTGTACAATGTACGTCACTTGGTCGGCTACTGTCAATTCATGTTATGGTTGATTTACACGGGTGACTAACGGGTCGATTTTAGTCACCCGGCAAGTCACCAGTCGAATCGCCTGTCCAAGTCGAATCGCCACCCCATTTACACATTCTACAAAAATCGCCTGTGACTAGTGCCGACAAACTATCAATTTGGACCAAGCGATCGCTTGCGACAAGTGAGCGTTTGCGGTCGATTTTAGTCACCAGCCGCATGCGACCATTGGCCGCACGACGACAGTATATTATAAGTTTATGGCGGCACGCGACCAAATTATTAGGTCCGCCATCTACCTAGGAATCAACTTCTCTGATAGTACTTTAAATTTTTGGATCATAATAATATTTTGTATTTTTACAGCGACATCTATTGGTGCCAGTACGAAGCTCACGCTTAAATAGCGAGCACAATAATCATAATTACCGGTGGCTTGAACAAAAAATTGCTATGCATCCCAACAGATGTCGTTTATTTTCTTCCGTAAATAAGTTGGTGAACAGTTTATCGGAACCAGTGAGAGATGTCGCTACGTCGCATTTTTAGGTTTTTTTTATCTAACTTCCAAGTAATCATCGAGAGTTAATTGATTCATAGGCAGTAGACAACGTCATACTTAAGGTGAACGCAGATTTGGCCGCACCGCACGCACCGCAGTCGCCGCATTCGGAAATCTTCATATAAAGAATGTAGAAGTTGCGAAGACTGCGGCGCGGGTAGGTATGCGAGCTTGCCTATAACTTCATATAAAGAATTCCGAATGCAGCGACTGCGGTGCGTGCGGTGCGGCCAAATCTGCGTTCACCTTAAAGGTGAACGCAGATTAGGCCGCACCGCACGCACCGCAGTCGCCGTACGAATCGCTTTTGTTATTTACCTCGCACACCTGTCCGCGCCGCAGTCGCCGCAGTCATACCCGTCGCCGCACGCATCGCAATTCGCAATGGATTTTCGTTCGTTCGGAGTGGGCGTGTATTGCAGTATGGCTCTTGACGAACAATTCGTTACTCTATGCCCTATGGGTATGGCCGACCGTTGAATGCGAATGACGACATCAGCACCACACGCGCCGCAGCGTCAGATGCGGGCGGGCCGGGATTGGTGACGTCATCGGCTGCGGCTCGGGGAGTTCGGCCGCTTCACTGCTTCAGGTACTGCGTCGACTGCGGCGCGGGTAGGTGCGGGTAGGTATGCGAGCTTGCCTATAACTTCACATAAAGAATTGCGAATGCAGCGACTGCGGTGCGTGCGGTGCGGCCAAATCTGCGTTCACCCTAAATTTTAACTTGCTACTTGCTACTAAATGTGTTTACATGCATTTAACAACTTAAAATTAAGTTAAAATTTAATTAATTACTTATCTACTATCTTATCTCGTTAATACGTGCAAACCAGCCCTAAGTTTGTAATAATATTGTGGCGGTACCCACAATTCGCCTAACATTCCTGCATCGCGCTATCGAAGTTTTCTGAGCGCGTCGGTATATATACGACAGCTGAAATGTATCACGCGGGCTTCGGCCTGACCGGGCATACCACCTCGCTCGGTCGGAACATCTTCCTTTCTGGCCACCGCGCATATACCCCACATTGGTGACCCTCGACAGAACACGCCTCCTTCATCATCATCACTCCCCGCCCCTCCGCACCGCGCCAGCCAGCATCGCCTCATCGGGTACCTCGTCCACTAGCCGCAATGTACCGCGGCCTGGGCGACTCCACATCGGCATCATCGGGCTTTCTCACTACACCGACCTGACCGGTCGGCAGAGCATATCTCTCCTGGTCAGCACATAGCATCGGCCCCGCACGGCAGCTACCCGACTCACTGGATCCCGTGCAGCAGCTTACAGTTCCGACTCACTGGGACTCACTGCGACAGTTCCGACTCACTAGAACTCTCTGGCACTGGTGACTCAAGCGACAAGACTTCAAGATTCGACCTCCGGTCTTCGGGGGGGGAGTGATGTGGCGGTACCCACAATTCGCCTAACATTCCTGCATCGCGCTATCGAGGTTTTCTGAGCGCGTCGGTATATATACGACATCTGAAATGTATTACTTGGGCTTCGGCCTGACCGATCATAACACCTCGCTCGGTCGGAAGATCTTCCTTTGGCCTCCACACTTATATCCCACAATATTGTGATATTTGAAATGAAACAGCGACTTTTAAAATAGCTTTTTATTATAAAATTTCTTAAGTATCTCGAAAAGTACACAATTCTAGTAATTTTATTAAAATTTTATGTAGGAATACAATAATACCTATTATATTAAAAATTCTAGCCAAAATACATGATAAATTTATATTTTTATAGTGTAGCCTGTACTTATAATATTGTAGAAAGAATACCTATGTTGCACTATGAAATCCTAACATGACATACTTTTAAAATTTTATCAATATGTAATAATATTTTGTAAAAATGCATTCAATTTATATTATATTTATTATTATATTATATTTATATTTGTATTCAAAAGATAATGAACATGAATCGAAAATATATTTTTACTAGGTACCCATTTGAGTTTTGAAAAAGTAATACGCATAGGTACATAAATAGGTATTCTTAATAGTATAGGAGGTAGAAACGTTTTCGAGAAAGTATTTCAGGTCGGCTGATTTTGTGATATGTCGTCATTCTTGCTCTTCTGGTTAGAGTCCGGGCGGTCTGGCTGCAGGTAGTCATTGCATTCATTAGTGCGCATTTCATTTATCCAGGTGATGCTATTAATATAAGGAGCGCCTGATAAAAAGAAATGTCAACCTCTCGCTTCTGGCTCTTGTCATGTTAAAGGCTGGCTTTAACAATTATTATTATCATTGTCACAATTATTACGTTTATGTTAAGCAGTAAGCACTCCTTGCTCACTAAAATGATTTTAAAATCCAGGATTATAACCTGGACAAAAAGGTTACACACTAATGAACGCAACGTCTACCGGTAGCCAGACTGTAACCAGAAGATCAAGAATGATGATATACTTATCACAAAATTAGCCGACCTGAAATAGGTACTTTTTTTTAAGCGTCGTTGCTACCTCCCGTACTATAAGACCTTAAATACTAATAATAAAATGAATGGTAAGTAATACCTGTAGGCAAAATAAACTATAACTAATATTAATGTAAGATGATAAAAAGGTGTAAGAAACAAAAATGCAAATTAAAATGCTGTCATTCCATAGACAGAATAAGTTTAGAAAATGTCAAAATATAGGAACTTAGAAATTAGAATTGTTATGTCCGAATTATTAAAATAAAGTAACTTATCTAGAAGTAGATATGACAAAGTCTCTAATACAAAGTACGATATCTAAGAACACATCGACAGTTATTATATTAAACATAGTATTTTATAATAATTTAAAATTCACTGGGTATAATTTCAAGTGTAAAGTCTTAAAAATCGGAAAATGTAGGAACCATTACAGCTTAAAATTTACCAATAAAACTTTGTTCGGGGAACGACCGACCTTTATAAATATCCGACTGCGACGACCTTTATAAATATCCGGCTATATTGCACAATATCTGCTGTCTATCAAAAAATACAATTTCTAAAGCAGTCCATACACGCAAGGGTGTACCTGATAGGTTAATTGCCTGAACAGGTCAACGGTTCCGGTAAGCTGAAGCGTGTATGTTACAGAACTGTGCAGGTTTTGCCTTAACTTGTGCGTAAGTGCACAGGAAAACCCGTCAGGTACACGCTTTATGGCTTGCTTAACAGACAGCAGATATAAGGTAACGTCTGATGCAAATGCCTGTTGTAAAATGGTATCATGAGAAAAGTTAAAACTTAATGCCGTTTTGGACGTTAGCCATGATCTTAGCGGACTTATGCAGCTGTTGCTTCTCGTGCTCAGTGAGCGGTTGTCTGATGATGTCGCACACGCCGTTGTGACCCAACACGCAGGGCAGGGATAAGAAGACCTCTTCAGTAACGCCTTGCTCGCCCTAGAAGTAATTGCTATTGAATTTCCATGTAAAACTAGGAAGCATAACGTAAAATAATATGGATGATCACTTTCATCCTAATGTAGTATAAAGTGCAGAGATATGTCCAGAATGTGAGCATCGTTGAGTCCATCAAACGTTGCTTTAAGATGGCACAATACACCATATCTCGAGTCTAATTACTTAGCTCACATTATGGTACTGAAATGTAAGATAAGTACATTTTTCTTTACTTTGACAACACACTCCACGCTGAGACATCGATGGCGAAGGATAGATCTAACAAATAAATTATAGTAATGTGGCAAAATGAGCCTTCCCGGCAAGTGCGCCAAATACTGCTGATTGAAAATTTCCAATCAGCATGGTTACTTTTAAATAATGTCGGTGCAATAGCCGATGCTAATGGAAAACACAGAAAACCACTCAATTATTGAAGAAATGAAGAACAGAAATCCCTTTTGTATTGTATTGAATATCCCTTCTCACCTTCAAATAAGTAGAGACCGGGTGCACACTGAAGGCATTGCTGATGATGGCATGGCACAGCTGCGCTAAGGACAGCCCTATAGCCCACGACGTGTAGCCCTTCAGCTTGATAACCTCGTACGCGCTATTCACCACCTCCTGATGAAGCGCCTTCCAGTTCTCGGAGTCAGTATCAGAACCGATATTCGGGTTGATGTCGCTCAGACGTACCCCGGCTACGTTCACGCCGGACCAGACGGGGACTGAAAATGTGATATAAAGAATAAAATGTGGTGTCATGGTAGATTAGTAGGGATGCGAATGACGGAGAAAAATGATAAATGATCTATTGCTACTTGTCCCTTTCAGGAGCGCAAGAAATTACTTTCAGCTGCTTATAAGTAAATTTATCTTATAGTAGGCAGTAGGCACCTACTAGTTGACCCGGCAAATGTTGTTTTGCCATAAAAAGTAGATAACAACCTATTCTCAGGTCTAACGAATGTAAGCCGTCTTGGAGGAGTTCGCGCACAAACACTGTGACACGAGAATCGTATATATTAGTAATTAGACTAGGTGTCACATGACTAAAATGAATCTACTGATATTTCTCAACTTCAAATGTGATAAACATTTAAGGCAAGTCAAGTCGAGAGTTTCTGAACAAACCTACGCGTCAGTGACGCGGGACGTGGGACGCGATACGGGAGCGTCTGCAATGCGATACTGGGCGTGCACACCTGCGCGACTACTAATATCATGATTCATGACACAATCTATCTAAACGTAAACAAATCAAAAAATCATAAACTAACTTGAGCAGGTACAAAATAATATAAAAGAGGTTTTAAAAAAGAAGTGAAAATTATGTTAAAATTATGTACACTTCAAAACACACGTTTGACAACTTGACGCGCACGTACCGCTTTGACGACGCGAACATCCCGCGTCGCGCTCGCGCAAGTGTGCACAGCGCCATAAGATTACATGGGCAGCGTCCGCCGCGCGGTAGACGCTCCCGCTTCGAAGTCGCGTTGGTCGCGTAGATTTGAACGAAGGATAAAATAGCTTCGTCAACGCGTGATATTACGACTCTAAAGTCTAAACTCACCACTACTATCTCCATGCTCGCCAATGATGTAGCCGTGGCAGGATGTCGAGGCGACTGCCAATCTCTCACTCAAGAGATACCTGAACCTCGCCGAGTCAAGGTTGGTACCGGAGCCGATTACGCGCTGCTTGGGCAAACCACTGATCTTCCATGTCACGTATGTGAGGATGTCCACAGGGTTGCTGGCGATTAGCAGTATCGTGTCTGGGCTGTATTTCACCAACTGGAGAAATGAAAGAAAAGATTAGGTTTGTGAATTATGCAGTGGACTGTGGAATATTTTAATTTTTATGTAACTAGTGGCGCCATCTATCGAAAATTGTTGATCAGCTTCATATTTTATTAAGTAAGTAGTAGAGGTGTGCGCCGCGCCGACCCGCCGCCGCCGCCGACATTTTTTTGATGCCGTCGCCGCCGATTTTCATTCGGCGTAAAGTCGGCGCGACTTCTAAACTTATTAATTCTAGTAAACTACGTACGTATGTTACCGTTTGTTTCTGATATCTATGGTATGTTTTCGAAAAAGACCGAGCGGGGAACGGAATCACATAAATACGCCGCGCAAAGACACCGCGCCACTTTGAGACGAGTATAGGTACAGACACGAGTTTTGAGCGTTGGCCTTGAAATGCGCAATTATCAGTTGTCATTGTTTTATTTTATTTTCCTTTTAAATTATGGTCAACTTGGGGAAGACCGGCATACTTTATTTGAAGTTGGCTTTGAGCTGCCCCTATTTCTTTTGTAATGACTCTAGAAAGACGGTGTTCACAGTTGATGACAAAGTAATATTTTATAAACCTAATACAGACGTTAGATATTAATTGTGTGGCAAATATAATTGATATTTCAAAGAAACATCTTGTACACGGGCTTTCCTAGTCTTTGGGGCAAGTCCGTCTAAAGATGATTTTCGATATCGTCGACACTAAACAGACTAAAAACCAGATAATGACATCTGTAAGTAGGAGGCATTGAAGAATAAACTATGCTGTTATAATCTTAAAGCCTCGTTTAGTTTTTTTGAGTAAAAAAAAATTGGGGTAAGTCCGTCCGTCCATCTAGTAAATTTGTTCGGGTTCAGGGCTATCAAACATTATTTGACACGGGGAATCCGTAATTTAAAATAAAACAACGTTATAAAAGAACATATTTACTTAGAAAGTTACGAGCCGAAAATCATAATTTTCAGTGGTGGATGTCAGGTTTCGAGGGCACTTGTGAACCAGGCCACTTTATGGGCAATACCATCTAGTAGGTTTGAAAAGGTTGACAATATCTGATTGGAGGTAAGACCTCATATGACGGCCTTTCCTTATGCAAGCTAAACGGATTTCCCCACTATTGCACTTTTAGGTAAGAAATATTTTGCAGGTGATAATAACCAAATTTAAGCGATATTAACGATTTGACCACCAGTAATAAGTAAAAGTATCACTAAATTACTTACGTAATCCAAGAAACTCCAAAAAATCCTTCGTATTGCAACTTTTTTTTTTTGGCAGACACTTAGGGTCACCGCAGACATACAATTTCAAGTTGGCCGACTATCGTATTTAAACTAAATTACTTACGTAATATCACACTTACGTAACAATTTAATTTGACAAGTTTTAAATTGTAGGTAAAGGAATCGAATTTAGATGCAAAATTGTGCGAGCTCTCATAAGTCGCTACAGCTATAATTGGTATACTGTGCGACTTAGTTGACCAACTTAAAATTGTAAGTCTGCGGTCGCTCTTAAACTACGAATACGATTTTTTTTTAAAGAAGGTAGTTCGCTATAGCCCTGACGTCACTGTGACCCATGAGGATCTATTATGACTCCTTCGCATTAGAGAATCATCCCCAACTCAATACTGCTCATAAATTGGACGATATGGTTCGGGTTGGTGCCACAAATTTCCTCTGTGGGTGAGTATTCGTGGCGACCAAGGTGCCTGTTCCTGCTCTATAGTAGAGCAGGACAGTCGAGGAGAAGGTGAATAGGTGTTTCATCCTCCTCCTCACAAAATCTGCAAGTCGTTATGCTACAAATACCCATTCTGTTTAGGTGTTTGTTGAGCTTGCAGTGCCCAGTTAGGCTTCTGGTAAGAATTCTTAATTGGTTCCTATCCAAGGTGAGCACTAATTCTGATAGTTTCTTGTTGAAGCCAGGAATTGCCTTGGAGTGTGTTGAAGGCCAGAGGTCTCAGCCCATTGCTTCCTGCATAGTCTGTGACCCCATTCCTTGAGCACTTGCTTTGTGGTACTGGAACTTATACCACAGACTGGTTCTGGGCCATATATGAGACTCTCGGCCCCAAGCCTAGCCAGTTCGTCAGCGGTTTCATTGCCGGGGACGTTACTGTGGCCCGGGACCCATACTAGGCGGATGTTGTTGTTGTACCCAACATGTTTAACATCTCAATGCATTCCAGAACTAATTTGGACGTGACTTCTGTGGCAGTCAGTGCTTTAAGTGCAGCTTGATTATCGGAGAAGATAAAAACGTTTTTATTAACTAGGGCCATCTCCAGGCATTCTAGTGAACAACCGAGGATAGCGAAGACTTCAGCCTGAAACACGGTCACAAACTCGCCCAAACAGGCGTATTTGCCTTTTAGTGGCTTGCCTCCGTAGAATCGGGCTCCCGCACGATTGTCTTTCCTTGATCCATCCGTGAACCAAACTATGTCGCTAGAGCGGACGTCGGTTTTGATTTTTCTTTCCCAGTCCTCCCTGGAAGGTATAAAAACCTGGTATTGCTTCGAAAAGCTATGCACCTTGATCATGGCATCTGATGGCATGGCCGACAGGTGATTCACTGAGAGACTGTTCCAGCTGTCGAAATGGGATGAAGGCCCA
The DNA here is from genome assembly GCA_905333045.1 of Lysandra bellargus. NCBI lineage: Eukaryota > Metazoa > Arthropoda > Insecta > Lepidoptera > Lycaenidae > Lysandra > Lysandra bellargus. The sequence goes on along the minus strand of HG995319.1, from coordinate 3,242,517 downwards.
ATTTATCCTGCCCGCCGTCCTGGCCCTGAGAGTTACCTTTTTGGCCTCCGTCTGAACAAGCAGAGGAAGCGGAGTTAAGTTGATCAGGGCTTCGAGGGAAGCGGTGGGTGTTGACGAGAGTGCACCCGTGATTATTAGACATGCCAGTCTCTGTACGCTGTTTAGACTTTTACTACAGTTTACTTGTTCAGCCTTTTTATGCCACATTACGCAGCCAGCCTATGTGATAATCGGTCTCACTACGGCTGTATATAGCCACAGCATTGCCTTCGGCCGAATACCCCATTTGGAGCTGACAAGTTTGCAACAGGAACCCAGAGCACATCTAGCCTTTTTCGTAATATACTCGATGTGCTTAAGTGCCAAGTAAGTCCGTTGTCTAGAATTACTCCTAGATATTTGATATCACCCGCAAAACTTAATAGTTTTCCCGAAGAGTGTTGTCTTAGTCCATCCAACTTCCTCTTTTTGGTGAAAGGTATCAAGACCGTCTTATCAGCGTTTACTGTTAGCTTGACCCTTTGGCACCAATCCTCGACGACTCTTAGTGCTGACTGCATCAACCCAGCGACCACCGATGCGCATTTTCCCACCACCATGGTCAGGTCGTCAGCGTACCCTTGATCGTAGTAACCTATGATGTTCAGTTCCCTTATTAGCTCATCCACTACCAGGGACCATTCCAGGGGTGACAGCAAACCTCCTTGTAGGCATCCTTGTGTCAGCCTGATTTTGAGTGTCAGGTCCATAATAGTCGATGAGGCTACCCTCTTGTCGAGCGTGGCTTTGATCCATTTCGTAGTAGTTGGATCTATATTCTTTGAAGCCAGGTCATTTGTGATAGAGCTGGTTGAAGTGTTGTAGAATGCGCCTTCAATATAACGAATACGATTACAAAACGGGAAAAAGTTTGCCGATCGTTTTTTTTTTTTTGTAACGGGTAGTTAGTAGCGAAATGTCTGTTTCTTAGATCAAATTAACTCTGCAATACTGTTTTACCCACTGAGCCGTGCCGTGAAAGTAGTCGTTTAAATGTGGGAGTTATTGCCGCTAGATGGATTTACCCCTCAGATGGACTTCCCCAAGTTGACATTGTCACTTTCCTTTTATTTTGTTTATTTTATTTTTCCTTTCACTTTTATTTTACTTTTATTAATAATTGACTTTTCTTATAATTTACCTTGAGTGCGAGTTTACACATGCGCAAGTCTCCCCACTACTTTTACCGAGCGCTCAAAACTCGTGACGGTATCGAGCTGTACCGCACCGCGCGTTGGATTCATACCGCTTTTTGAGAGCGCACTCGCCGCACACCCCGTATAATCTCAAATTAAATTATGCAGTTTTATTTCAATTCTTCACGCCGATATCACGCCGAAATCACGCCGCCGCCGCCGATTTTTGACCGGCGCCCGCCGACGGCGGCGCCGGCGCACACGTCTAGTAGGTAATAATTAAAAAATAAACGCCTGCGTGTTCTTTATTGCGCATCAATAATTATGCGTAACTTTTATGCTACGTGTTCTCTAACAAACAGTTTATTTTTTTCACATTTCATTAACTGCAATAAATATAGATGGCGTCTTTTTAATTGTTCAGTGAACTAGAAAATGACATTTACAAATTACAGAAAAATAATCCACAATATTATATATTCTATAGAAAAACTCAGGTAATTTAAATTAGCACAAAAATAAAATAAATAATACCAACCTTAGGTATAATCTGCTTTAGTACGTCCGTGTTTCTTTGTACCAGGTCGAGTCTGCTCTCTCCTTCCCTCTGCCTCACGCCGGCTGTCACCACACAGATCTTGGAACCAGCAGAGATCGAGTAGTCTGGAAATGAAATGTAGTAAGTGAGAAAAAATCTAGAGTAGGGACTATAAGTTTTGGAAGGCGAGGAAAATTCCTTTGGAAAGTAGAGCTTCGCTTTTCTATATTGGATACGTAATATTTATTAATTTGATACTAGATAACGCCCGCAACTCCGTTATATTCGTTTATCGCGCGAGAATTGTACATTTTTCCGGGATAAAAACTATCCTAGTTCCTATGTCCTTTCAAGAGACTCAAAGCATCTCCATAGTCCCTACCTTTCAAAAATCAGTTCAGCGGTTTGGGCGTGAAAAGGTAACAGACAGAAGGACAGACCGACAGACACACTTTCGCATTTATAATAATGTTATAGTATTATCTAGTATGGATTATAGTTTATACAAAGTTTGAGCTGAAATGTAATAAATAGGTACTCGAGTGTCGATTTGTAGCTTATTTTTTTTCGGTGTTCTTCATATCGGACTATAAATCAGTCCACCACCTGCTTATGCAACCCCGGACTTATAAATAGATGCCCTAAGGCCATGGCCTATAACCAATGGGCCACGGCCTTAGGGCAACAGCGTCTATAGAGGCCCAGCAGATTCCATATATGGGGCGGCGGAAATATAGTGGCCTACTCTCATAAAAAATATAAATTCGATACTATGCCTATGAATCAACTCCTCTGATAACATAAGGTATCATTTAACTTCACAGAGAGTCATGCTTCGGCACGAATTGGCCGGCTCGACCGGATAAATACCACGTTCTCACAGAAAACCGGCGTGAAACAGCGCTTCCGCTGTGTTTCGCCGAGTGAGTGAGTTTACCGGAGGCCCAATCCAATACCCTATTCCCTTCCCTATTACCCTATTCCCTCTTAAAAGGCCGGCAACGCACCTGCAGCTCTTCTGATGCTGCGAGTGTCCATGGGCGACGGAAGTTGCTTACCATCAGGTGACCCATTTGCTCGTTTGCCCCCTTATTTTACAATAAAAAAAGCCTCTAATAAAACCGGCGTCAACTTACCCGTGCTCGCCTGTATCTTGGCATTCTTCATGAAGGCTGATCCATGTTGCAGGTCCATCATCTCACCCTTCAGTTTGTCTTCCATCATGTCGATTAGGCAGATGTTGTTGGTCACGCCCTGCACAACAAATTAAAAAAAAAAACTTTCACAATCTAAGCCTGGTCTTTTCGCCTGACAGAGAGCGGTCAAGCTTTCAAGCAGTCAGTTTTGCGTTCTTTGTGTTTAGATATCTAGTATATACTATTACTCTATGAGTATTGAGTATTTATAGTCACACAGGGGGCATTCTGATCGCGTCAGAATTCCTCCTGTATGACTGACCGTTCGACCGTGCGAGTTTCTTACGCCGGTTCTTCTCGCCGGGTTAGTTCCCGAACCGGTGGTACATGTAGCTCAACGTTCTGAAAACATTTGATTCAAATTTATTCAGAAATAAAACGATTTATTTTTTTATTTTATTAGAATGCATATTTAGAATGTAAAACGCTTGAACGCTAGACCGATTTCTGTCTGATAGGTCATACATAATATTATATGCGTACATAACATGACTTACTTTAGTTAGTTCTGAGAAATTAGGTACAATATAGAGTTTCTATACTGTACTCAGCGAAACATGGCGGGAGCGGTCATTGACTCCCTGTAAAAAACTTGTCATTTTCTATACAAAGCCGCGATTGACAACATCTGACACTTCATTGTCAATCGCGATTTATATATAAAACGACAAGTTTTTGACAGGAAGTCAATGACCGCTACCGCCATGTTTCGCCGAGTACAGTATAGTCATAACATTTATTAAATGTCTTAATTCTCGGCTTTATATTGTAACAGATTATTAATATTATTATAAAATATGTCGCTAAACCCGATTCGTCTTCAATGTACGTGTTGTCTAATGTCTATCAATAGACATTTTATGTTACTGACTATTCATAGCCAAAGGTTAGCGTCCGATTCTAAACTACCGTAAGTGAAATATGAGGCATCAGCAAAGTGGTTAAACAGTGAAAATTAAAGCTTTGCGGTAACTCTAGTCACCTGAAACTGTTATTTAAATACAAAACAGGTTACTTGAGATCGCAGACGTGGTTGATCAACGTAATGACCAATTGAATGATCTAATTTCATTTGTATTTCAACTACAGTGGTAATGAAAAAGAAATTCTGATATCCTTAACAATCTCTCACATCGTCTTTTCTTTTATTTATAGAAAAATACTCTGTCTACAGAGTGTTACAATTTGTAACCCTCTGTAAACTTACAATAATTATTTACAAAACTAAGTGTTATTACTTTAGGATGTTAGTACTAGTCCCTAAAGTATAATCACGTTTTATTACACCCTATATAGTATATAGTGGCCATGCTAAGTACGTAAAGAGTCTAACTATTACTATTTAACTAGTAAGTAACAACTATAATAACTGACTACTCACTACACTAATACCATTTTGCTAATCCCCCCCCCCCCCCCCCCTGCAATGCTTACCTGAGTGAGCAGTGAAAAGACAGCAGCCATGCCCACTTGTCCAGTGCCGACCACTGTCACCTTGTTGCCAGTATTGTCAGTCTTGGGCTGAACTGTCTGGAAAAGCTGGTCTAGAGTCGCCATTCTTACTGCAAGAGATAATAATATGAGAGGTTAGATAATATTCACATTTTTTCACAGACATTCACTTGGCTAAGAGGCATAATATACTCTGTGTAACAAAACTGAGTTACAATACATTAGGGAGTGTATGGGTATATAGAGTTCGCTGTGAAAGTAGCAGCGCTAAAAGAGCAACTTTTATTTTCACGCTTGTATGAAAAAATTCATGACGCTGGGACGCTTGCCCATACAAAAATCACAAAATTTTGCTCTGTTAGCGTTGCTACTTTCACAGTAAACTCTATATGAAGGCAGAAGGACACATACTGTGTATTATACCATAACTATCTAATTGACACGTACCAAGAGTACTTAATGTATTGCTGACAAATTACTGTTGTAATACTTAAATAAGATATACAATAAAGTACATAGATATAAGCACGAGAACAGAAATAATTGTATGAAACCTAGACATAACCAAAATTGTAAAAATAGTTAGAGCAAACAATGAACATGATACAGTTAGGGGGAATCGCACAAAAAAAACCCTAAAGTGTTATCACTTAAATTCGTTACACCTTGTGTAGATAGGCTTGCTAAGGTCAAATGTGTTATAAAAGAGAGGTTAGTAATTTTTGAAGTTCGTTTTGGTAATCACTAATCAGTTTAAGAGATACAAAAAAAGTAAAAAAGGAGCAGATGTAACTACAACAATTCAACTAGCATACAAGAACTCAAGAATTCAAATATTTAAATAGCTTTAGCTAGTAGGTTTCAGCTAACTAAATATTTAGAGTTTAGAGTTTAAACTATAAATCATGGAGGACTGAAGTGTAAAGTTCTCTGCCTTTCTAAGCTTCATGCTATAAATTATTAAATTTTATTAAGAATTTAATGGTTATAATATTTTAGAACAAAACCCACTAGCCACTAGGCAAGTCTCCCAGTTTTCAAATAATTATAGGCAGAATAATTCATTGTTTTAGAATTAATAATAACTTGTTTATATTTACCGAAATTTCTTCGAGCATCGACTAAAGATTTGACACAACGGGTTAGACTCATAGTAAAAAAATAAAAACAACGTGGTTATGAAATAAAACTGAATGCCGCCAATTCGATTAAAATTTAAAACTTTAAAGTCAGTTCGATTTAGCTGCACTTGGCTAAACTATAAAATAGAAAAGTTTTTAATGTGCACTTAAGCAGTTATAGAAGACGATTGTGAAACTCTTGTGAAATTTTCAGTATATGTACTAGTAAGACGCGACGAATGATGGTGACTGAATGAAACCACATGACTATTGTTTGGGCTGCAACCGCAACCTTGCGCGTCAAAACTCGTTGTAATGTTCAATGACCTTGTTGACCCGACCAATCTTCAGTTTCTTAGGTTTTTTGACCGCATTTAACTATTATTATTGTTACTTTTCGCCAATCAACAACGCTATTGAACAGATAAACTCCTGTTATAACTATAGGTAGAAACCAGGCATTTTTTTTTAGTTCCTCCATCTAACATTATCAGGGCTTACCATCCTTTGAATTTGTGGATTTTTATTTGGAATATTTTTAATTTTAGATTTTTAGACCCTGTTTTAACGTCGAGTTAGGGTATTTACATTGAGTGCTGAGTCCCTTTTGTTATAGTGATGCAAATTGCAATAGATTCCACAAAAGGCTTCCATAATTTCATGCGTCCTGAGAGACATTGAAATTGGTATTATAGCTGCCCATACAGATATTTGTACAGACCCAAATAAATTCAAATTAAACCAAATAAATCCAAATGAAACCTTTTCTTGTGCGACATTAAAAATTTGATTTTTTTTTAGTAAATTATTAAAATTACAAAATGAATCTTAATAATAATTGCATTGTGCAATGTCCCCTAAACTGAAAAATAAGGTAAAAGATAAACAAATATCTGGGCAAGCCCAAACCACACAATGGTGAATATTTTGTGTGCAACCGCAACATGACATACAAGAGTGATAGGACGTTCACTCGAGTGAATGTTCATTCGAATGAACGAATCATTTTTATTAAAATACACTAATTTTTGCATTCTATGTTCAGACTTCAGAAAGTTCAGACGTGTCACTTGGTGTCAAAGATACAGAATGAAAGAGGAAAATTAACAAAAAAAGGGTTCCGTACCGTTATAGATCAAAAATAGGCAAAAATTGTGTTTTTATGGGAGCCTCCCATAAATATTATTTTATTTTGTTTTTTTTTTTGTAGGTATTTGTTATTATATCTGCAACAGAAATACACAATCTATGAAAATTTCAGATATCTAGTTATAGCGGTTCTTAATATACAGACATACCGACGGAGAGACGGACATACAACGAAGTCTTGGTAATATGGCCCCGTTTTTACGTTTTGGGTACGAAACCCTAAAAATTAACCGTCTGATGACAGCTACAAAAGTCAGCAATCATCAATATAATGAAACCTTTGAAAACCAACAGTATTGAATAAAATAAATAATAACACTTGCGTACTTTAACTTTGGCAACAAAAGTGCGCGCACATTTTTACGGAATGTTTAAAATAAATAATAAAAATTTAACAAAACTAAAATAAACTTTTATTAATCTAAAAATTTTAAGAAATTATTTTATTGTCATTAGCTCTGAATTATGCAAAGTTTCGAATTAAGTAATTAGACTACTGGAGATAGGTAAAAATCGTGCTAAAAGATTCCGTTACATACAGCCCAAGCTAATAAAAGCGTGAAATGGTCAAGAATGGAGAAAAATATCTGGTACGTAATTATTAATAAATATTTTTTTAGTTTGTAGAGTGTCTTAAGTCTGGACCCGGTGGACGCATACTTCAAAAGCCGTTTTTCTATTACTTTCTACTATGCGGGGCTAAAATGGTCGCTTTGAAGAATGATGATATGAATCATAATAATATATGATTCATTTTTCTAAAATCGCAAAATGCAACTCTGCTTGCAATTCATTTCTGTATTTTTGTACTGATTTGACATTTGTCAGTTTGACAGTTTTGACAATTCATTTGTTGAATTGATTGAGAGGAATTGCTAAATGTGACCATTTTAGCCCCGCAGTGCTCCAAACCATCCAAACCCCCTACCGCCTACAGCTTTTGATACGTAATGGAAAGCGCATTGCGTACGTGACGAATAGTCACGTCACCGGAATCCCCATCGAAACGTTACAACGTGCTACATGTCACGTTAGCAACTTTTACAGCTCTAAGTGCCATTTTACCCGACTTAAGAAAAGAGGTTACTGTTTAATAAATAATGATTCGATCAATCACCCTTCGCGTTGGCATTAATTTAACAGCTTTGCTAGTCTTAGCAATTGAAATTAGAGTTCAGGTAGAGTTAGGTTAGTCTTAACGTATCTCTACCTAAAATATGAATTGTATCGTATTGGAAATAATATTTACCAATTTTTTTTGGGTTCGTTAATAATTTAGAAATTAAGAAAATATTATGAATAGAAATACATCTGCATGAAATATTTTTCAATTTCTGTCGTTTTTGTCGTATAGTACAATGTAATTTAGCTGCTTATTATATTATATTATTTTGTATAATGTTACCCTTACACGTCAATGCAGTACTTATTCGATTTACCCAAAGTTCAAAGACACGATTCATTTATATTCGCTATTGCATTGCAGCATCTCAATTTGGAATCGAATTGACCGATATAAGACAAGTGAGCCAAACGTTCGCAGACATGTCAATAATATTTTTTTATAAAATTATAGCTTATAATAAGTTATAAGTTACCTATAATAACTAATTCACCCAAAAAGTACTTCACTTTCAAGTTAATAACAATATAGAGCGAGCAAAGCGATCGAGCCGAATAGGTTCTGAGAGACCTCAAAAGTAGGTCTTTTGAAAAAATATATTTGCATGATAATTAATTTATTATGTTTTTAATAAGCTATTTTATATTTATCATTTATGTTAACTTAACTTAGAAAGTTCACATTACACCTTTTAGAGATAAAATTAAGTAAATTGCTAACGCTGGATGTACGCATAATAATTTATTCTTTGACATAATATTTAGAGAAGATTAAAAATACAACATTTCGAAAAATACATTTCAAATATTATAATACCTAAAACAAGTTCGTAGGTACTGAATGCTTGTGGTTTGATAGCAATGTTATCAAATCAATATAATAGTATTGTATTCAATTTTGTATGTTTCGCTTATTACATTCGCTCGATTTGCATATTGTAGATAAAAATATTTCTTAATGAGAAAAACTTGAAGTCTATGGTAAATGCCTTTACGAAAATTGTATATTTTTTTCGATTGCACAGTCTTTTAATGGTTTTTAATGGCACAGGCTGTTAATCCCCATCAATTTAAAATAATCGAAAAAAAAAAGAAATGCAAGCAATAAAATTACTTACAATCTCTGCGATTTATGATATTTGGTCCGAAGCCGTTGACCCCATTCGTGGAGTGCACCCCATTTCCATTTAGTACTCCATTTCCATTTTGTGACCCCTTTGCATTCTGTGCCCCATTTCCATTTTGTGACCTGTTTAAATTTTGGATCCCGTTTCCATTTTGTGACCCGTTACCAGTTAGTACCCCATTGCCAACCCGTGTTGATAACCTGTTTAGCGACATTATCACTAACAAATTCAAAATCCAGCGTCCGACTGTTCTCGCTCCGATTAAGTGTATGAGCCGGTCATCTGCATGTGAATTTGTAGGTAGAGCTGTGGTGGGGTAGAGGATAAACGCCCCGTCGCACACTCGTAATAACGTGTAATGTAATATTGTATTGTTAGAACCCGGTTTATATGGGGTGACCTTGAATATTTTATCTTTACGCATCCCTAAGTACCATTGAAGAACAATAATCCATGCTAGTATTATGAATAAAAAAGTGACTGTCTTTAAGTATTATTTTGATTTTGGGAGAATGTATATATATATATATATATATATGATATATTATGATAGTCTTTATATCAGAAAAATTTACGGCTAAAGCACGATAAACTAATTTTGATGCAAAAAAGTTGCGAATAGACAATTATTATAAAAAATATTTTTTAAATATATATATATATATATATATATATATATATATATATATATATATATATATATATATATATATATATATATAATGATATATTATGATAGTCTTTATATCAGAAAAATTTACGGCTAAAGCATGATAAACTAATTTTGATGCAAAAAAGTTGCGAATAGACAATTATTATAAAAAATATTTTTTAAATGCTCTACATTTAAGTAAGTAAATAATTATCCCTATACTTATTTTTTCTTACGTCCTGTGTTTTCTTTTTTTTTTAATTGCATCATGATTACATACAAAACTTCATGCATCCTTAGTAGCTTTGTCTAACCCTAAAACATTACGCAATGATCACAATTGTTACTGCATGGAATTTAACGATCAAGGACAGCTGTGACTAAAAAATATTTCATTTGAATTTTATAGAATTTCTTTTTTTTTTTTACTTTATTAAAATATTGCTACTCGCAAGGCTACTTCTACATTATTATATGACTTACAATTATGTACATAATTTTTTACAACATTGTAAATTTAATTTTTTTAAATTTTATAATTAACTGATCACCAGAAATAGTAACATTTCAGAGATAAAACTAGTAAACGATCACCAAAATACATACCACCATTATGATAACCAAAGATTTAACATCTCGCCATCCTATTTAATATGCAAAATGACTCCAAATAAATCATTCTAATATTAATAAAATTTAAAACCAAAATCAGTAAATGATGACCAAAATTAGTAAATGATTACCAACGTTATACTAGCATTTTAACCCTCAAGTAACATCGTGATTTTTTGGTACATAACTAACACCGTGGGGTAAAATTTTACCCCATATAAAAACTTGAAAAAATGATATAATTTGGTTAAAAAACTACTACATTTATGATCAATTTACGTTAGACTAGCAACGATGTCAATACTACAGTCTACAATGCTATAATTCTATGTAGACTAGCATAATATTATAAATCTATAAATTAAACAAAAAACAATATTTGTTTAAGAAAATATCTTTGTTTTTCTAATTATGGAAAAAGTAACTTTTTAACTGTTTTTACATTTAGCTCTTCTACGAAATTCTTAATTATAACAGTAAGAACGGTATGGGCTAGGAACTAGGATATATGCTGAATTTAGAAGTAAAATTATCATGGCTAAGAAAGCTTCATAAGTTATTGAGTAATAGTCGATCAACTAAAAAAATATTGACCATTGCTACCGTAAGTGCGCACGGGCGGCATCCTCTAGGGGCGCCAAATCTTCAGGGGCGCTAAAACCAAGGACCCAAAAAAACTGCCTAAAGGGGCGCCAAAATCCTTTTTTTCTTTTGCACACAGGCGCCAGTAAGGGCTTACGGGGGTTCTCTATATTGTAGGTATTCGGCGAAGTATAAAGGAACATTTCGTTCAAATTCCATTGAACATAACAATGATCATTAACCGACTTCCAAAAAGGAGGAGTTAAATATGTTCGGCTGTGGTTTTTTTTATATTTGTGTATGTTCAACGATTACTCCGCCGTTTGTGAACCGATTTTCAAAATTTTTCTTTTGATGTATAGGGATTAACTCCAATTTGGTACCATGTTCACAAAAGTGGTGACCTGATGATGGGATCCATGAGTAATCGAGGGGACTCCTCAAAATTTATATCGAAACATATAGTGATTTTGATTTTATGTGAAGGATCCTAGGCAAATGCTACCAAAAAGTAAGATTTTACACCAAGGCATGCTATGGTTCCAAAGATACTAAGAGAACTCCGGATTCCTTATAGATACAAGTTTGGGACTTTCGGCGATGTTTTAAGAACTGAAAGCATATGCTACTATGCAAATTACATTCATCATCATCATCATCATAATTATCACTACCATCACACGATGCATTGTTATGAGTTATGACCCTATTATTGGTACTTTTCATAGTCTATTCGATCGAGACTCGAGATTGTCGAGTGATTTTGAAAATTATATTAATGTTGTTACAAAGTAAATGATTTAAACTTGGTGTTGCGGTTACCAAGTTGGCAATTTGATCATGGGATCTATGAGGTACCTACGTAGGAAAAAACTTTTTTGAAAACTGCCTGAGTATAGTAGTTGTAATAGTAAGTAGCTAAATCATATATATTATCTACAACTGACAGCTTATCTCAACTATTTCTGTACATACTATAGTCTTCATTGCTTTGAAGTCGTTACCAGTCCCAAAAGTTTCATATATTCTGACATTGACTGATGATTAACTCACGATTAAATTAGCTGGTACCGACTTCAAAATAATGAAGACTATAGTACGAGGGAGGCACTGAAAATTTCGGGAATCAAGGAGGTGACACAACAGTACTATTTAAAAATGTGTTTATTGCTTTTCGAAGTATTCGCCGCGAAATTTGACACATTTTTCCATGCGATGGAACCAATCATTGAAGCAACCATTCCATTCGCAAGTTGGGGTCTCCAAAATGGCCGTTTTGTAGGCGTCCACAGCTTCTTCAGGCGATGAAATTCAGCAATCCAGTGATAAATTGTGGTTTTGGATGGGGCTTCATCACCAAATGCAGAAATAATCCGATCAACACACTGTTTTTGTGTTAAACCACTTCGAAAGTCATAATAAATCATCGCTCTAGAATTTTCTCGAGTCAATTCCATTTTCTCAACGACTAAACAAGTTTGACAAGACCATAAACTTATAATGCTAAAGACCAAGAAAGAGTGCGAGAGAGAAGAAAATCCTTTATGGAATTATAACAAGATGAAAAGAGAGCGGCAGTCTAATGTAAATCGTACTTAACCACTTTTATTTGACAGGTCGTCAAAAGTCGTCAATCGTTTTTATGCTCTTTCGGTATTTGCAATTTATTGTTTAAATCCTTTATTATTTTCATCAAATACTATTACATATAAAAATAGTAACTTGTTCTGTGAGTGATTGCAGTGTAAATCATAAGAATAATCCTGAAAAATATACATTTCACAGGTAATTGTTGTTCATGTCCAAATTGCTACGATGTGTTTATTTTCGCTATATTCTGTCTTTAGTTCTCTATTTCAAATAAAATATTGTGAATCCTCCCTTTTACTTTCATATTTTGCGTAACTAAAGATATTATCACAATAGACATAACTACCAGTAGTTCGACTGCAAAGAAACGGACAGGTTTCAATATCTGTCAAATTCGTCGGGTTTCACTAGGATTATGAACGGAATGTGCCTCGCGCTGGCTGATATAATTTATTTTTAAATATGTAAAATAAAGATTTCAAAATTGGATTCTGACAATTTTAATCGCATGTGCCAAAACACAAACAACAATACGACCAAAGAGGAACACGTGCAGCGAATATGTCATAGTTTTAAATTCGTAGGTAACAAGTTAACAACCCTAGCGACGATTTTCGTTATAATACGTCAAATTTAAAAATTTCAACATCAGTTCTAAGTCGACATACTCTATAATTCTATCTACTCTGGTATTATTGTTCTTATATTACACAAATTTTGAAGAAAAACTTTTCATCAAAATTTTTTACATATACGCTAGTGCTTGAATCAAATTTATCGATATGCTTATCGATATTCTACAATAATAACATAAAACTAAAATAAAAATCATTTACCTTTATATATTTATCACCTTTAAAAAGGACATAATATTATCTTATTTTAACGATTATTTTTAAATAATAATCTTTTGACATACCTAGTATAAAATCAAGGTTTCACAGATCAGTCACTTGTATCTGATACTCATTGGGTGTTTTCACACTGCGACGGTAACGACACGACACGATACCACAGAATAGATAAGGGCCACCGCACATATAATGCAATTTCAAGTTGGCCGACTATCGTACAAACTAAATTGCGTAGTGTCACAATTTAATTGGACAACTTCATCGTGTACGCTGCCAGCCGCAGACTTTTAGATTTATTTGGTAACGGTGTTGCTAGCCTAGCGACGTGCGTGTTAAAATGCGTAAAAAGCACGCTTTTATTGTGGCACTAATAAAACGAAAGCGAAAAGAAAGGAGAATATTTTGGGTGCATTCAATACTAAGTGACAGAATATTAGAATTAGTACGATAGTCAGTTTGTACGATAGTCGGCCAACTTGAAATTGTATAATATGTGCGGTGGCCCTCTATTCTGTGGTATCGTGTCGTGTCGTTATCGTGCAGTGTGCAAACCCCCATTGAATGCAGCTTTCAATAATATAACAGACAGTTCTCTGACAGAATAGGTATAACTGCAACTTATATACTTATTAATAGGACTGGTACCGACTTCAAAATTATGAAGATTGAGAACAGAAATACTGAGTACAGAATAAGGATTATTTAATACTTTTTAGTTCATTTAAGTATAATATTACTATTGTCTTTACCTTGGAAGTCGGTTTTAATTTTTTGTTTAAAAATAATAATTTTGCTGATTGCTCTTTTTAGCTGTCCTTAAAGGTTTTCTAAACTTACAGTTGGTGTTTTAAATAATCAAAATCAAAATTGCTTTATTTCTGAATAAATCTAAAATAAAAGATATTTTCAGAATACCGAATCACCGGTACGGGAACTAACCCGACGAGAAGAACCGGCGTAAGAAACTCGCATGGGGGCCCCATGCGAGTTTCTTACGCCGGTTCTTCTCGTTGGGTACTTTTTACCAAAAAAAGTGAGAAAAAAATTAATCTTTTAAAATAAAATTTACAATGCTGTAACTAAAAATTATACAATGTAAACATAGATTGGGATTCTATTGTAAAGGCGTACATTGACCTTTAAAAGATTTACTGACTTTACTAAGTTTGATCACCGGCAAGACTATGAAAAGTACCAATAATAGGATCATATTGTTATGATGCATGGGGTAGCGATGATGATAATGATTAATGTAATTAGCATAGTAGCTTATGCTTTTGGTTCTTTAAACAACGCTGAAACTCCTAAACATGTATGTATAAGGAATCCGGAGTTCTGTTCAGCACCTTCAGAACCGTGGTATACCATGGGGAAAAACCTTACTTTTTGGTAGCATATAATCAAAATACATCATATAAATCCAAAATAACCATATGTTCCCATTTGAATAACAAGGAGTCACCTCGATTTCTCATGGTTTCCATCACCAGACCACCACTTTTGTGAACATGGTACCTAATCAGAACAATACAATGTACAACAAAAGAAAAATTTTGAAAATCGGTTCACAAACGGCGGAGTAATCGTTGAGCATACATAAAAAATATATCCACAGCAGAACGTCTAACCTCCTCCTTTTAGGAAGTCGGTTAAAATAATTGTAATAAAAAGTATTATGATATTTTATGATATGTATTTAATTTAAGAATAAAATATAATATACTATGTGTGTTGTTTACTTTCAACGTAAACTTTCAATGTAAGGGCTGATATACCAGATAGATTTTACCTGAGAAATAAATAAGTAACTTAATAACGTGTTATGTGTATATTATTTACCCCTATAAGAACCTCATGTCATAACATATCCGACGATTGAAAAATCATTCCTAACGAAAATGTGTATCTACTTTTCAATCGTCACGTTATAATACCTAATTTGAAATACAAAATATGTCGAAGTTGCATATTATTTATTTCAAGAAACTCAGGTAAAATAACTCGAACGGACTATACTATCGATAGCAAAATACTATACTATCGATAGTAAAATATACATCACTAGCACATGCACACATTGACAGATCAAAAATGGTCACGCATTTTCGGGTTGTCAGGTAGTCTATACAACCAGAGTAGACAGAATTATAGAGTATGCCGACTTAGAACTGATGTTGAAATTTTAAAATTTGACGTATTATGACGAAAATCGTCGCTAGGGTTGTTGACTTGTTACCTACAGTTACCTACGAATTTAAAACTTTGACATATTCGCTGGACGTGTTCCTCTTTGGTCGTATTGTTGTTTGTGTTTTGGCACATGCGATTAAAATTGTCAGAATCCAATTTTGAAATCTTTATTTTAAATATTTAAAAATAAATTATATCAGCCAGCGCATTCCGTTCATAATCCTAGTGAAACCCGACGAATTTGACAGATATTGAAACCTGTCCTTTTCTTTGCAGTCGAACTACTGGTAGTTATGTCTATTGTGATACGACAGTATATTTAGTCCATTGAAATGTTACGATTTTGGGACCGAATATTGCATTTATTAGAGGACTCAATTTTATTTTTGGAATATGTTGGGGGGGTCAATAGAAGCTTAACCTCAAGTTTGTGGGGTCGCCACTCTTGTCCCCTGGCCGACATCTTGAACAAAGTTGTGACAACATTATTTTCGTGATATCTCGGAAACTATAAGTTTTACAAAAAAAAAAATTAAAGAACATAATTTGTTGCTAATTATTTTGCCTACAAATATGTTCGTATAAATTTTTACCCTAAATTAATAATTTAAAAAGTTATAAGCAGAAAAGTGATATTTTTTTTCTAATCGCTCTTTAACTTTGTTTAATACATTTTACAATAAAATTACCTTAGACCGAGCTTATAGATGATCTTTTGAGAAAAATATCCTCCAATCCCCCCCGATCTCATGAATTTAATTTTCTGTAGATGCAAAGGAAACTGTGAAAGCATGTGTGGCTGGAGAAAAGCAGGCCTAAAATGCTCTACAGTATACCTACCATTCTGTAAAGCATTTCAGACCTGCTTTTCTGCAGCCACAGTCTACAGTATGGCTACTATACTACATGAATATATGCGAACTATATTATAGTATGCCTACTATACTAGTCTGCGCATGTATACCTACTACACTACATAAATATATGCAATCTATACTATAGTATGCCTACTATACTAGTCATCACATGCCTACCATACTATAAAGCATTTTAGGCCTGCTTTTCTGCAGCCACACACGGTTACACAGTTTCCTTTGTATCTGCAGAAAATTAATTTCATGGGATCGGGGTATCTTTTTCTCAAAAGATCATCTACAGGGTTGTTCTAAGGTATTTTTTTTTTGTAAAATTTATTAAGCAAAGTAAAAAAAATGGATAATAAACCTTTTCAAAAATTTTATCACTTTTTTGCTAATAACTTTTTAAATTTTTAATTTAGGGTAAAAAGTTATATAAACATATTTGTAGGCAAATTAATTTGCAACAACTTATGTTCTTACAAATTCTTTTATAAGACGTTTCTGAGCTATCACGAAAATAGTGTTGACAGCCCTTTTTTCAAGATGGCGGCCGGGGGACAAGAGTAGCGACCCCACAAACTTGAGGTTAAGCTTCTATTGACCCCCCCAATATATTCCAAAAATAAATTTGCGTCCTCTCGTAAATGCAAAGCAAATGTAACATTTCAATGGACTAATTATAAGTTTATGGACAAGACCTTGTGACAAGACCGAGAATCTTTTTTTAAATAAATAAATGGTATTCGATTTTTAAAACCAAGGACTTTTCAATTAAAAAGATTTTAATATGACAGGAATAGTGGAAGTATTCCATTCCCGATATTTTTAGTGCAGCCTATGTATATACAGAAATAGTTGAGATTTAGACGAATTCTGAAAGAGGCACTATTAAAGAGTAAGAATTATTTAATACTTTTTAGTTCATATTATTAGTTATTGTTTTTACCTTGGAAGTCGGTTATAATTTTTTGCTAAAAATAATAATTTAGTATATTTGGTGACCATTTACTATAGTTAGCGTTCGATTACAATTTGAAGTGTAGTCGTGACTAAAATAGCTGGTAGTATTGCAATTTTAGACTTCCTTTTTTTTGGTATTAAGTACCTTTTTTGGTAAACAAATTTAGGGTATCAGAGCATTTTTGGTTGTCATTATTATAAATTTTGTTCCCAATTTTATTTACAAAAGACAATTATTTCCTATTTTTTTAATAAAAAGTGGGCCCTGTAAAAAGTATGAAGCTGTTATCACATATTGCGTTTCCACCAGAGATGTATTACGATTTGCGAGGTATGTGTTTTTGAGAACCAATAGAATCGCTTCATTGACATGACCTCGCTCAGCGCGGCGATGCTATTGGATCTTAAAAAAACACATCCCTCGCAACACATTTCTGGTGGAAACGCAGCCTAAATCGCCTCCCTAGGAGAAAAATAACTTAGCAAAAGAATAGTTGTAGGTTTAAGGAGGGTGTTAGTTCACTATCCTAACCTCCTGTGCCTTTAAGCATTCAAACCCTTTATTACTTTAGTTATTAACTATAACTATACAGAAACTTTAACACTGTGCAGCAGCCAGGTCGTTGCTGTCCGCACTTGAACGTGACTCTCTAGATATCGCTTAGCGCTAGCCGCTAGCTATCTGGATTCCGCCGACGCGATCCAGTTTCGCGAATTTTATCCGTATTTGTGATTTAGAGGTCGCAGGTTCAGACCATGCAATCAGGTTTATGTAATTTTTAAAAGAATAACACCTAATAAAGATAAGGGAAAATCAAAGGATGACGTACGAGGAGCGCTATTGTCCGTAAATTAACACCGGAAAGATTATATTTTATTAAAAACTTTTATTTAACTTGCTCTGTATGGTCTGTATTGTGGTGGAATTTTGGAACTCAATTTTGAAGTAGATATATTTAACTGATTGAGCTGAATTTTTGCATACGCGTTTAGTTTAAATGACAATGCACGATATGGTATGTGGCATCACTCTAAATCCAATATGGCCGACCATCCAAGATGGCGAAATTATTATTTTCTACGCAATCCTACAATATGGATATTAAATGAAAGGGCTATTTGAGAGTAACTCGAAAACGATTGTAATTTCATTCTAAATCCAACATGGCGACTCATCCATAGCGGAATATTTATTTTAATGCACTTCTGGAATATTGTGAGTATCAAATGAAAAGGCTTATTGAAAATAACTCGGAAACGATTGTAATGTTATTCTATAAATCTATATCCAATATGGCAGTTTAGTTTTTTGTTTTTTAGCTATCACTAGCTAGATATTTTCTTAGTTTGTTTGATAGTCATTTATTTTGTTTCAAGAATTTGTTAAAATCTGATTAACCTATCAACTCCCAAGCGGTCGAATTCGACCGCGTAAATAATAGATTTCCAAGAATCCGCATTCGAAGGATCTTGAGTCCTTAAGAAATCGTACTCGACTTAGACTAGTGAAAAATCTATATTTAGCGAGTTGTTAAATATAACAACTCGCTAAATATAGAAATTTAAATTTCATTTAACAAAAGTGACAGGATTCGGCCGGGCAATTTCTGAAACCCGGCTGGACTTCACTTGATGTCACGTCACGTCATTTCACGTCACGCTATAAGCTATTTTTGCACGACACGACACGAGACGTCAGGTCACGTCACGACACGACACGACATGACACGTCACGACATGACACCCCAAGCAGCACAAATGTATCTAGTGAGGCACTATTAGTTATTTTATAGAATTAAACTTAGTATTCTTACATAAGAGTCAATAATCCCTGAAGATATCCTGAAGATATCCTATATACCGAGTTCAGTAACTACAAACCCTAAAAATGGGCACCTATCTACACTATAATGACAAGAGCAGCATAAGAATTCATCATTAGATAACGATAAGAGCAATTTATATTTATCTATAGGGAATATCTACAAAACTATTATAATTCGGTTTTTTAATTCAAGGATTACTCCGACGTTTGTAAACCGACTTTCAAAATTTTCCAATTTGGTACTTTATTCAGGAGGGATCCATCATCCATTAGTAATTGAGGGAACTCCTCAAAATGTATACGGAAACAAATGGTGACTTCGGTTTCATGAGAAGTATTCTAAGCATATGCTACCAACAAGTAAGATTTTGCACTGAGGTATTATACCATGGTTCGGAAGGTGCTGAGAGAACTCCCGATACTTTATAGATAAGTACAAGTTTGGGAGTTACGGCGTTGTTTTAAGAACGTAAAGAATATGCTACCTATTATGCAAATTACATCGTCATCTGATGATGATGATTCATCACTACCATAATATTATATAAAACGTCGTCCCATGATTATGAGCCTATTATGAGCCTATTATGACCCTATTATTGGTACTTTTCGTAGTCTTTTAGATCAAGACTCGAGTTTGTCAAGCGATTTAAAAAAATGTATACTTTAATAAACCTACAGAGTTTGCTTGTTTGTTTGAACTACTGCTCCGATTAAAAAAAAAATTTACCGAGGAAGGCTATAGGCCATAATCTATATATTATCACGCTAAAATTAATAGGTCCGAAGAAACATAGGAAAATGTGGAAAAAATGGGGAAAATTATCAGAAAGG
Source organism: Lysandra bellargus (assembly GCA_905333045.1). NCBI lineage: Eukaryota > Metazoa > Arthropoda > Insecta > Lepidoptera > Lycaenidae > Lysandra > Lysandra bellargus. The sequence goes on along the minus strand of HG995319.1, from coordinate 3,222,678 downwards.
ATTTATCTCACTAGCTACTGGAGGAATTTTTATGTTATTTGCCACAGATATAGAGTAGACCACGTGACGGGAGTAGGGACATAAGCTATTTTTTGCAGGAAAATGTACGGTTTCCGTAAAATTCCTAATTTACGCGGGCTAAGCCGCGCGGGACATCTAGTTTAATATAGTTAATATTATAAAAGTTAACGCTTTGACCCCAGCATGATGCGCTATCACGTGTCTCACAAAATGACGTTTTTTATCAAAATCAGTCACGTTTTATATGCAAAATGATGTTACAAATAAATCTTATGTGAAATTTTTAATCAGAGCGAGCGAAGCGAGCCCTAGTATAATCACATCACAACGAGCACTTTTGTGGTACACTATGAAAAAACTATCACGCCTATTGATTTGTGCTTTATGATAGTAATTTCTATCAAAGCGCACGGAAGTGCGCAGGTCTAGTTCCAGCAGGCCGCGCGCATGCCGTGCACTATTTACACGAACCGTTATATAAATAAATAGTATTATTTATTATCCTTGTCTTTACTTTTAGGAATTAGGTAGCTACATTTTCCTTAGACATTTTTATGTTAAGTATCATTAAGATTTTATTACTTAGGTACTACATATTTACTACTTTCAGTATTTTTTTAATTAAAAAATCTTTGTATTTTTTATATGACCCCAGCCCCCGTAATTATACAGCTTTTTCAGCTTTGTTAAATTAATAAAGGGCATACTTTAAAGTGGATCATTTAACTCTAAAAATTTATATAAGGTACCTACTCCAAAGTATTTAGCTGTATAATGTAAACAATAAAATACAAATCCTCAAATTATCGCTATGTTATATACACAGCATTATATTCGTAATTAAAAAACGTGAGTATATTTTATCAAGCACTACCGAAGGTTAAAGTTTTATTAAACAAACGTCTCGTCACATTTAATTTTTTCCAATTTACAAAAGATAATTTTATTTTAATAATAAGTTCATAACATGACTAAAAAACATGGAACTTTTATTTCACACCAGTTTAAGTTCATAACATGACTAAAAAACATGGAACTTTTATTTCACACCAAGTTTATAGTAAGTACCTAGTTCCCTATTTTTTTTTTTTTTGACTTGATAATAATTGTCAAGCAAATTTTTCGTAAATAGCTCCATTTTGATAAGACGATTAAATAATATTTGGAATATAAGTAATCTTTTCTATCTCTGTTAGCTACCACTTTCGAGAATTTTCGCAGAGGAAATTGAGTATTTCAACAAAAATTTTTTTTTTGATAAATGGAGAGATCATATATAAGTTTTATAACAAACTTTAACGTTGTTAGTGGCGGCCGAAAAGGAAGATCTTCCAACCGAGAGAGATAGTATACTCGGTCAGGCCGAAGCCCACTGACGTCATTTCAGACGTATATATCTTGCCGTTCTCCGAAACTTTGATAGCGCTATGTAGGATTGTTAGGCGAATTGTGGGTACCGCCACAAAATAAATTTAGTTTTTTGTTTTTCGCAATAATTCGAAAGTTATTTCAAAATAAAAATAGTAAATACCGAAGACACGCCGACATTTCGGCACGAGCGCGTGTGACGTCATAATATTAATCTGAACAATAATTATTATTATTTTTAACAAAAAATTAAAACCGACTTCCAAGGTAAAAACAATAATAACATTAATATGAACTAAAAAGTATTAAATAATTTTTACTATCTAATGGTGCCTTTTTCCGAATTCGGCTAAACCTCAACTACTTCTGTACTCAATCTTCATAATTTTGAAGTCGGTACCAGATAGCTGAATCTTCAGTCCTCTGACAGAATATTTGAAACTTTTGGAACTGGCACCGACTTCAAAATTATGAAGATTGAATACAGAAATAGTTGAGGTTTAGCCGAATTCGGAAAAAGGCACCATTAGATAGTAAAAATTATTTAATACTTTTTAGTTCATATTAATGTTATTATTGTTTTTACCTTGGAAGTCGGTTTTAATTTTTTGTTAAAAATAATAATAATTTCACTCTTTTTAGTTACACTAGTAGGTAAACCTTCGCGTATATTTTACGTATCTTATTACAATTTGTCAAGAGTCACAACTCACACTCACAAAATCATATATTATCAGTGAAGTGAACATATTGTGCTAAGTAATTTAACAATTTTAATGCTTCAAGCCCCAAGCGGTCACCGGCGATTGAGATAACAATAGAAAGGCTATTGTGTCTCGTTTTTCCACGATCGAAGGATCTATCAGATAAAAAATTGTATAAACTTGCATAGGATGTAGCGTAGCTACTCATAATATTTAATATTATCATAATTATTGACAGCTCTGTTCTTGTAAAGCGCTTATTCCACTTATCCTAGCTAGGAAGTCCTAGCTAGGATCCTAGCTTTCTAAATGTTATTCCACTTGACTAAATTTTTTCCGATTTAGGATCCTAGCTAGGATCCTAGCTTCTAAATGTTATTCCACTTGACTAATTTTTTAGGACCCTAGCTAGGACTTCCTAGCTAGGATAAGTGGAATAAGCGCTTAATCAAGAATTCAAATCGATACTTAGTGCGCCATCTATCGATTAATAAGTATAACTGATTAAAAAGACACTTAATGACTTTGTTTTGTGTAAATGCTCTTTTTCAAATAACTTTATTTTAATTCTATATGTCTATTTAAATTTTATAAAGTAATTAGTAAAGTATTCGATCTGTTGTCTGCCGCCACGCGCCACGCGGCGCGGCGGCGCGGCGACGCCGTCGCCTCTGCGGCGCCGACCGCCATGTATTAAACAAACAGGTGTTGTTATACAGTACATAATTATTATTATTAGTATATCCATACCTATGCCTTGTACTATTATTAATTCTGTGCCATGAGACATTGGTGACCTTAATGATGATGATGACGATGATGATGATGATGATGATTATGATGATGAATATGAATTGCATAGTAGCATATGCTTTCTGTTCTTAAAACAACGCCGAAACTCCCGAACGTGTATCTATAAGGAGTCAGGAGTTCTCTCAGCATCTTCGAAACCATGGTATACTTTGACCCAATATTTGACTTTTTGGTAGCATATTCTTAGTACACTTCACATAAAACCAAAATCACCATATGTTTCCATATAAATTTCGAGGAGTTCCCTCGATTACTCATGGATCCCATCATCAGGTCACCACTTTCGTGAACATGGTACCAAATTGGAGTGAAACCTAATACAACAAAACAAAAATTTCGAAAATCGGTTCACAAACGGCGGAGTAATCGTTGAACATACAAAAAAAAAAAAAAAATAAAAAAAAAAAAAAAAAAAAAATATCCACAGCCGAACATATAACCTCCTCGTTTTTTGGAAGTCGGTTAAAAACAGTAGAACTGACATACCACGAATTGTTTTGATTCGCGTACTTCTAAGTTCTAAATCCAAATAAGCCTTAAATTTATTAAAACTGAAAACCAAAACATACCTTCAGTACTTAAATAGAGTTTGTTTTACAATAAAGAAGCATAGGATCATCAGTTTAATTATTGTGGGTTGACTAAAAAGTTTAGCTACACTACATGGCATAATAGTTATCGCAAACAATAGACATAGTTAGCGCAAACAATTTTGACCTTAATTATTAACGAAATAAGGGTAATATTGCCGTATACTACTGAAATGTATTTATATCTCAATCATGGCGCGTTTATAAGTCACGTGACTTTATTTAAATTTCATGAATTTTTAATTGCTTATAATTAATTGAAAAAACATTTTTTTAAGGTTTTTGCATTAAATATAAATATTATTAATAGTAAGGTTTTAGAATACATTAAAAAAATCAATAATTATTTTATTTGAAATACTTACTCAATTATTGTTCTTCATCTTATCAAAATGAAGCTACGCATGAAAAATTATCTTGATAGTAATCAAGCCAAAAAAATGTTTTAGGGAACCTGTACTATAATTAAATTTTAAATTCAATCTATTTCGTTCCTTATTTAAAAATAGGTACTTTCGATCACCAAAATTTGAGTAGGTACTCACAGTTCATCGTGTGGTTGGTCACGTACAAAGTGCTGAGGCAGACTTTGTTGACTGTTTGGCTTGGAACCGGCGAGCCCACTCAAGGTGACCTTCAACCATTCGCCGCGCTGGCCACGCCATCGCGCATGCCCAAAACCATGGGACCACCATTGCAAAACCGACCCAAACGGTCTTATTTCAAGTCACAGATTCGCCCAAAACAAAATTCGATCAAAAACAGGACAACAGATGAAAAAGCTTTTTTGTTATATTTTATCATTATGACACGCTTGCGGCTATGCAGGGTTAATACATTATGGTATATTCACTATCGGATAACCAACATGATAAGGAGAATCTTGGGAAAATAGATATAAAGGGAAGAGATTGCGTGAATAAAAATAATGCGATCGAGATTCGAGAGGAGCATGACGCGGGCTATTTTAATTTTACCGCGAATCGCATTTCTCTGGAATATTTCGGGATTACAAAATGCATTACATGATAATGTATCCATGCTAATATTATGAATGCTGAAATGTGTGTTCTTGTTACCTATTTACGCCCGAACTGATGGACTGATTTTTCTGAAAGTATGGAGATACTTTTTATCCCAGAAAAATGTACGGTTCTCGCGTGATAAACAAATTTTGGCGTAACGTTACGGGCGTCAGATAGTAATTCAATAAGAATACTCATAATAATATGAAATTCCACACTGCTGCTTCATTTGAAACAACTAGTGTGATGATCAAAATATCATTTTACATGTTCCTTACAAATTAGCTGATGCTGGGGGGCTGGCCTGTACAAATAAAAAAAATACACGTTCAGCGGTGTTGCTTTCACAGTAAACTCTATAAAGGGTGTAACAAAACTAAGTGAAAATGCTTTAGGATGAGTATATTGTGTTCCTTTTTAAAAATTGTGATTTGTATGAGCATTGAGCAAGCGCCCTAGCGTCAGGCATTTGCCCATACAAAATAAAAAATAAAAGTTCTTTCAGCGTTGCTACTTTCCCAGGGTACTCAATACAGTGGACTCATACACACCCTAAGGTATAATTATCACTTAGTTTTGTTACAACTAGGGAATGCAATCTTGATCTCGCAAGATCAAGATTCCACCAAGATCTTGAGTGATTTTCCAAGATTCAATCTTGAAAGCCATCAATCCTGAATTTCGAAATCCTGTTCGCGATCTTGACAAAATAGTCCAAGATTGTAACAAGATTTCTGATAAAATTGACGCAATTTAAAAAAAAAAGAAATGAATCTTTATGAGTACCGAGGAGAAAGAGTGCAATACCTAAAATTCGCTTATAACAGCCTTTTAAATTTTGTCCCTACTAGTGTGGAGGCAGAAAGGGTCTTTTCAGCCGCGGGCTATATTTTAGCCGCTGATATAAGGTGCCAAATTAGGTGATGACACTTTAGGCGTACCTACGTGTTTCTTGAGAAGTCATTTTCAAAAGGATTTTCAAAAGGTTTAAGCTTTTTGTTCTTCATTAGGGGAATTGTGCTTAAGATGACATACTTTTTGTTTGAAGGTAAATATTTAAAATAAAATAAGTCACATGAGATCAGTACCGTACTTTTATAAATAAACTAGCTGTCCCAGCAAACGTTGCTTTGCCATAATATAAAATATTTCGCCCATATAATTTTATTGAAATGACTAAATAAGTATGTCGCCATGGCAACGTCGATCGCTATCCCGTCGCACAAACAATGGTCGCCCTCAGTCTCGAGTTGTAATAATTTACTATTATTTATTCAACAAATGCACTTATCAATATAAAAAGTAGATGTTGTCCGATTCTCAACCCTAGCCGATATGCTCGCTAAGATTCACGAAAATCGGTCGAGCCGTTTCAGAGGAGTTTAATTACGCACACCGTGACATGAGAATTTTATATATTAGATAATTCATAACTAACGAAATTAAACAGTTTTGGAAAAATCAACTTAATATAACAGTGAAAAAAAAACATAAATTGCACGCCAGGTCGACGAGTGTAAGATGACACATCGATATGGTAAGACGACATACTATGATTCCTTTGATGGTATGTCGTCTTATACAATACGTAAATTCCAAGCTGCATCATCATCCCTCTAGTTTGGTGTAAGGATTCTTAAGTTCTTCATCATTGTCAAAAAATATACAATGCTTCTGTTACCGATTTAGCAGAAACATAAGTAACTGTAGTATGTCATCTTAAGCCGACGTCTAGTATGTCATCTTACCAAATGAGTAATAGTGGATACAAATAAATTTTGTAAAAAAATACTTAACGTTAGAACACACTTTCATTAATATTTGTGGCCTATAATAATCCATGTTCATAATAACAATTTGTTATAAGAAAACATTCTGACCTTATGCGTTTTTTCACCCCAAAACAAAAGTGTAAGAAAATTTTTCTCTCATCAAAATTAGGAAAATGTTTATTACTTTGTAAAGTACGGTCCCTGTCCGGCATACTAAGTTGGGCTACTAGGGGCACACTGAGGTGCTCCATAAAACGTCACAAGTTCACAGACAGCACTATTATTTCAACGAATTTTGCCGATGTGTCTTACCTATGTCATCTTAAAGTAAGCACAATTTCCTTAATTTATGTAAATTACATGTTATAATTTGTGATCTCATTGCATTATTGCATTTATTTCATTTGAGTCACTAAAATGTAGATTGTTTCTTGTTCATTTTTTAAATAAACGTTGATTACTGTCTTTGTATTGTGTTCATACAATGTTGTTTAATTTGAAAAATATTACATAATATTAAAATACTGGTTACTAACAATTTGCAGCAAAAAAAAACGCATTTTTTTCAATTATTCTGCTCAATCTCGAAAATCCCGAAAATCTTGATTCGCGACCAAGATCTCGACCCGAATCTCAACAAGATCTCGAACTAACCAATCTTGATTCAGAAAAAAGACGCCAAGATCTTGAATAGTCAATCTTGGTCCAAGATTGGATTCCCTAGTTACAACCAGCTGTATAAGTGATAATAATAATTCAATCTGTTTAAGCCACAAGAGAAATTTTGTCAGGCCTTACCTACGGAGATTCCGTAATTTACCGTATTTAAAAATTAAAGCCTTATTTAGACTCATAATTTGAAAGCTACGAAGTTATAATAAAAATACAGCAATAATCTTCAGTATATCAACATTCCTTTCCACGTTTTAAATTTTCTATTTTTGTTTAATATACTCATGATATCAGCTTCCAAAGTTAAACCAATTTATTAAAATTCAAGCATACTATTGACGACACGACAACTCAGCAGGGCCTATGTCGTCAATTTGGAGTAGAGCTGAGTGGACTGTAACTTTTTGAGGATGTAGTCCCGAGGAAGTAGGGTACGAGGAGAAGAGAAACACCAGGTGAATTTTGATACTGCAGCCGCGGTCGAGAATCGGTCCACCAGGGATTCGACTTGCTTCTGTGGTGTTCGAGTTGCGAGTGTTTTTGCACTGAGAAAGCGCGTGGTTTTATGTAAATTTTGTACTGTTAGAACTTGTGAGGTTCTATCAGTTGTTGTCGGGCATGTGCAGTTCGTTTATTGAAAAATTACAGATGTTCTTATAAGCTAGTAAAATAGTAAATAGGCATTCTTATAAGACTAATTAATAACAAAAACGTAAATAAATGTGTAAAACGAAAGAGACAACAACAATATTAAAGTGAGACACACTATACTTATGCTAGAAAGGGACAACAATATCAATTGTGTGAAACACACTACATTTCTGTGCGAAAGGGACAGCAATGGTACAAAAATGAGACAGCAATATAACTTATTCTAATAGGAAATTATTCAAATGTAAAAATGTATAATAAAAGGGAATAAAACCTAAGCTATTATTTACAGTCTCCCCCTCGTGCGCAAGCACCGAAACGTTTTATTCCCGGCTGAGGAGGATCAGACGAGAGGCTGGGCGACGAATCAGTCCGGCGGCTGTTCGGACTTCCGCTACTCTAACTCGTCCGTCTGGGCCTGGGAAAATTTTCACTATTTCTCCTCTGGGCCATACTCCTCGGGGCATCGTTCCGTCGCATATTAATACGATGTCTCCGGGGTTAAGGTTGCTGTGCTGCTGGTTGCCGAGCCGAGGCATCAATTGGGGTTTGTACTCATGTACCCATCGAGCCCAGAACGCTTCGGCCAACTTCTGTGCAGCTTTCCACGAGCGACTGTCTGCTGTATAGTCTTTGTACGAGCCGAAAGGTATCATCCCGCTTGACCTCCCAATCAGAAAGTGGTTTGGGGTCAGCGATTCATCGTTTAGGTCGGGATTTACTGGGGTTAACGGTCTCGTATTTATGATGTGCTCCGCTTCCAGCAATAAAGTGTGCAGCACTTCATCAGGGGGCGTTTTTTCGTGTAAGGTTACTCGTAACGCCGTTTTTACAGATCTAACCAATCTCTCCCAGGCGCCGCCCATGTTTGGGGCCCCGGGGGGTATTCTTTTCCAGGTTATCTGTTTTTCAGAGGCGAAGACTTTCATCGCGTCGTTATTTTGTCGGAGGGCTTCCGTTACTTCTTTCTCGGCGCCCACGAATTTGGTTCCGTTGTCGCTATATATGACCGTCGGAGTGCCGCGGCGGGCCATCATTCGGCGCAGGCTCATGATCATGGAGGATGCAGATAGGGAAGGCACCAGCTCCAGATGCACGGCTCGAGTGGTGAGGCACGTGTAAAGTGCGCCCCACCGCTTCTCTTGCCTTCGCCCGACTGTGACGTGCATTGGGCCGAAGTAGTCAGTTGCCGTGGCGGTAAAAGGCGGCTGATTGTGCGCCAGTCTTTCGGGAGGTAAGTCACCCAGGGGAATTTTAGAGGGAGTTCCCCTGTAGGTTCTACACCACTGACACTTGTTGCATATATAGCGAAGGATGCTGCGTAATCCAATTATGTGGTAGCGCTGTCGGAGCTCGTTCATCACGGTCTGGTGGTTGCCGTGGTTAAAGACTGCGTGCGTGTGATGCACTAACAGCCGTGTAAATTCTTCCTTCGCATGCAAAACAGGCAGATTGTATTCTTCCTTAATTCTGCTATCAAGGTATAGTATCCCGCTGCGGTCGAGTTTTACAGCAAGTTTGTGAAAGGGGGACCTCTTCGGTGGTCGCTGTCCAGCCTCTATAGTCTTTATATCGTCCGCGAATGAGATGCTCTGACTCCTCTTGATGAGCAGCAATTCTGCTAGTCTGATGTGGTCAGGAGAGATTTCCGTATTCACTTTTGCCTTGAGCAATTTGGCTTTAAATGCCTCAGCCGAGAGCAAGACGGTGGCAGCAGCGCGTACCAGGCGCTTATACTTTGAAAACCTATTAATTTTAGGCAAATAATCGTAATTTACACGGTCTACACAGACGTGAACCTGTTTGACAATTCTCTCCTCCCCTGAAGGGGGTAAGGGAGCCGCGACCTGCTTTTCGCACGGCCATGTCGCGGGGTCGTCTAAAATGAAACTAGGTCCCGTAAACCATCTATGTTTAGAATTGAAATTCGCCGGAATGCATTTGGTAGCGTCGTCCGCGACGTTGTCGGCGCTCGGTACCCATCTCCATTCGGCCGGGGTCGTTGTACTCTCGATCTCGGCTAGTCGGTGCGCGACAAACGACTTAAAAGTACGCGGATCGGATCTAATCCATGCTAATACCGTTTTTGAATCTGACCAGTAATAAGACTTTTTAATTTTATAGTCGGATTCCCGTTTTACGGATCCTGCTAAGCGGGAACCCAAAACCGCGGCTTGCAACTCTAATCGCGGTATCGAAATTGGTTTTAATGGCGCCACTTTCGCCTTTCCCGTAACTAAACTGGCCGTCTTTGTACTATTATTCATGCTAACGAAATAAACTGCGGCCGAATAAACTTTTTCGCTAGCATCGCAAAATATGTGTAACTCCCCCTCGCCAGAGGGCGGGGCAGGTACGTACCTCTCTATTTCGAAGGTTTTCAGCAAATTTAAATTATTTATAAACGACATCCACGTAATATGGTGCTCCTGAGTTATGGGCTCGTCCCAGCCTACGCCGCTACGCCATATTGGAAATCTATTGTTATTCTATTGTCGCGGTCGCCGGTGTCCTTATGGGGGTTGATAGGTTAAATATTATTTTATTTATTTTTTTATATCGCTCTCTGTTATATATTTTTATCATATTATTGCTTTTACGTCACATAAGTTACCTCATTTTAATCTTTGCATACCATATTTAATTCAAGTTTTTATTTATTTTTAAGTATATACTTACATTTTATTTATTAAATTATTTATGTATGTTTTATTTTATAATTGTTTAAAATATTATAAATAACTTATTTTTTATATTGCAACACTGTAGCCTTGGGTGGTCTGTTTTGCGCCTGACATTTTGGATCCACAGAATATCAGGGACTGTGGTTTATCCATAGTCGTTTTACCTGAGTGGACTCCATTTCAGTGGCTTGTGCATTACACCTCCTGCCTTCCCATGATACTCTTGCTAACTTATCTTTTTTACCCGTTTGTTACATGTTACCTTTTATTTTTTGTTTGTTTGTTGTTAATTCTTAGTTAGGCTAGTTACATTTCAAACTGCTTGGTATTTTCATGTCAACTACATTTTAACTGTGTGTTAACGTTTTATTTTGTAAAGTAGCGTGGTGTAATGCCCAAAGTTCTTGAATAAATGTTGATTATTATTATTATTATTATTATATTTCCTGGATGAGACATTTACCTACCATAGTTACCGGCGACACTAAACCTAGCGGGTCGAAAACCGACATAACGGCGCTAGTGACTTGTCTTTTGGTAGGTAAAGTTTCCCCTGATATTACACTAGATGGCGTGTTTCGGAGATTCACATTAAATCCTAGCGTATCGCGAGCGTGGTTCCATATGAGACCTAATGTCCTTTCGGTATCGCTTTTTCCTAAAGTCGTCGCGCCGCTAATTCGCTTATCGGAAACGTCACTGATTACCTCGGGCACATTCGACGCCCAACCACGTAATTCGAACGAAGCGCCTAAATTAATCCTATACATGGCATTGACCGCTTGCCTGGCTTCGTCCGCGTCGTCGAATGAGTCTAAGTAGTCGTCCATGTAGAAGTTCCGTTCCGCAGCTTTAGCTACCTTCGGGTGCTCCGAGCTATAGTTTTGCGCGTTTTTATTTTTAACGTGAATGGCCACGCACGGCGACGACGCGGCCCCAAAAATAAGCGAGGTCATACGATATTCTCGCGGGGGGATGTTCCTGTCGTCACCTCGCCACAGAAAACGAAGGCTGTCGCGATCCGATTCAATTACTTTAATTTGCAAAAACATTTCTTTTATGTCGGCTACTACCGCGATTTTTCCTTCGCGGAAACGAATTAAAACGCCGAAAAGCGATTGCAATAAGTCGGGTCCGGTTAAAAGCGCGTCATTTAAGCATTTTCCCCCGTATTTAGCCGCAGCGTCAAAGACCAGTCGCACCTTACCTTTTTGAGGATGAACTACTGAAAAATGAGGTAAGTACCAGGTGCGAGGTGATGTGGCTGGGGTGCTTACTAGTTCCGCGTAACCCGAACTTAATAAGTTATTAACTTGTTTTGAATATTCTAATTTTAAATTATTATTTTTATCCAATTTATTTTCTAGGTTATGCAAGCGGCTGAGGGCCTGTTTCTTATTGTCCGGCATTACTTCATTGTCGGTTTTCCACAATAGGCCCGACTCATACCGATCGCAACCGTGTATTTTCTTGCAAGTTTTATTTAAAACGGCTAACGCGCGCTCGTCCGGATCCGACTTAGGTTTGCGCGGCTCTATTCCTAACGATTCTAAGCTAAAGTAATTCCTAATCAATTCCAAAGCGGGATCCTCGGACGGCGAAGTTCTAACATGACTTATGAACTGGATATTATTTAGATTACGCGAGCTTGCGTCCTGCCCGTGCAGAACCCATCCTAGCTTAGTTAGCGACGCCACTGGCTGGCCCTTATTTCCGACGCGTAATTGTCGAGACGTAATTAAATGCCAGTTATCTTGGCCGATAAGAATTGTCGGTTTAGCCTGCTCGTAACAAAGTTCGTCCTCTAACTCCGCTAGGTGGCTGCACTGGCGAACGAGGTCTTTACTCACGGATTGTGGCGTAAGATTTAAATTACCGATTGTGCTAGCGCTCATTTTTTCTATGTTTCGGCTACACGCGCCGCGGATTGACAATGATATGTTGCATGATTCGGGGTCGTCAATACCCCTTCCAACTTAAGTAGCTGGCTACGGCCCCTGGGTGCTACACTGTCCGCTACCGTACGCTCAACGAGGGTCAATGTAGAGCCCTCGTCCAGCAAGGCGTATGTAGCGGTGGTGCCCACTGGGCCACTTATCTCAACCGGCACTACTTTGAGGTAGGTGTTAGACGCGCGAACATGATTTATTGTACTTATGTTTCCGTTTGCGGGCGGTGTTGTACTGCCGCTGCCGTGCAATAACTTATTGTGAGACGCTTCGCAACCATTTACGCCGCACGGAATGTATTTACATTTAAACGGTCGCCCGTGCGAGCTATTTAGGCATCTAAAACAAAGCTTATTGTTCTTAGCTGCGTCCCATCTTTCCGGAACGCTAAGTTTATTAAAGTCTGCACAATTAATCGTCGTGTGGGAGCCTGAACACACGGGACAACTATTATTTCGATTTGACGAGTTTGACGGCGCTTCCGTCGCGGAGCGTGGCGCCTCTGTCGCGGGGCGCGGCGTGCGTTGTTTCGGCTTGTATTCTTTTTTCGCCGGAGGAGGTCTATTTGCGGCCGCTACGATTTTACGCGGCTCGTACGCTAACTCACAATCCGACCTATCGCACGAACTGTCGCTATCATAGCGCGTCGATTTAGGAGCTCGCGTGCGAGCCGTGTTTACCGCGCGCGGCTTTACTCTGCCTCGTTTCTCCTCTCGTGCCGTTTCGTACGCGAACATCGCGCCGCACTGATCCGCCATTATATTGAGGAATCTAGCCATTAATTCGAGCTCCGGCGTTCCGGAGCGCTCCGACTTGAATTCGTACCATTTATATTTTAAAATAATGTTCAATTTGTCGACTATTCGACTTACTAACTCGGGAGAATACAAATATTGTGGCTGGTTAAGTGACTTTATGGCCGCTACCGTGTTCGAAACTTTACTCGCGAAACTACTCACATTGCGCCCGTCTTCCGGCATACGGGGCAAACGTTTAATGTTTTCGATTTCCGAGAGAATAAGTAACTCAGGCCTGCCGTATCGCCGTTCTAACGTGTCTATTATTTCGTACGGATCCGATACCGTGAATAGCAAGGTCCTAACGGTTTCGCGGGCCGCGCCTCTTAATGCCTTTCTCAGCCGAGCTACATTTTGTATGTCTGAAAACATTTCCGCAGTGTCATTAAATACGGATTTAAATGCCATCCATTCCGTAATGGTTCCGTCGAAATGGGGCAACTCATGGATGAATTTAGGCGTTGCTTCCGACCTATTCGAATTGACCGCTTGCACTATCGCGTTGGCTAACAACGTCATGTCGCTAAGCGACGTGTTACCGGCGCGTGGCTCATTTCTTTCGGTCGGACGCGTTTCTCGTCCCGGGTTTTGAGCGCTTATCGACGGCCTAGCATATTGCTCCGAAATCCAGCCTTCTACTCGGGTATTCGATCTGGGTGGCTGTTCCGCGTCGGTGGACTCTCCTAGCTCTATTCTAGCTATTTCCAGCCGACTCATGGCAGCTGCGGACGCCGCCCTAGCCCGTGCTAGCTCGGAGTTATGATACTCTAGTTCGGCCTGCAACATCGATATCTTACTGCTCGCTCTGTCCCCGGGGACGTTAACTACTGTGCCCGGCGCACTTCCTACGTTTTCGACTGCGTTATCGATTTGCGCGGGTGCTACGTCCTGAGTATTGGCCCTATTGCTGGTACGCGTGCTGCTCTCCGTCGTGTCTTCAACGCCGGTGCCTCTGCTCCATGTGTTGGTCTCCTGGGACGTGGTCTGCCCTGAAGATGGCGTCTCCTCCCGGGAGGGCGTGGTCTTGCCCGAGCGCAACACACGCGCGTTCTCCATTGCGCACGAGGGGCCCTAACTTAAAACTAATTTTACTTAAAATTAACACTTCACTTTTCACTTATTGTCTTTACGCGTATCGCGACCTACAATGCCTACTACTAACAGCCCGGTCAGCTTGCTACCGCGGTGACGCCGAACCGGGAATAGGAATGCAGGGGGATAGGAAGGTAGGAACCTCCCGGTAGAGGGCGCGGGCGCTCACGGGTGCATCAGAGTGCGGGAGGAATGTCCGCACCCGTCGTTGCGTGCCAACCTGTGGCCCCAGAGCGGTACCGTGCCTTGCCGGCGGGGTCTGACTGGTCACCTGGGTAGGTGCGTGAAAGCGTCAGGTCAATTCACCGTGCTTCCGTGTGTTCTGCAGGGGCCGTTTAACACCGCTAGGTGGCCACACACGACACTGATGATTGCTTCCAAGTAATTGGTGGAGGTAAGCAAAGCCAACCACCAACACTCGCGCGTACTTGTTTCTATTTTCTTTCTTGACCGATGGAGACGCTGGCCGTGGCTGCAGGGGCTTCGTCTCTTCACCTGGGTTTCTCTCTTGAAGGCTTCTCTCTTGACCCTGGACAGGCTGCAATCTTCAGGCGAGCTTCCTCGGAGCTGGCGCAGTGATCCGGCTTCTGAAGGACCAATTATTGACGACACGACAACTCAGCAGGGCCTATATCGTCAATTTGGAGTAGAGCTGAGTGGACTGTAACTTTTTGAGGATGTAGTCCCGAGGAAGTAGGGTACGAGGAGAAGAGAAACACCAGGTGAATTTTGATACTGCAGCCGCGGTCGAGAATCGGTCCACCAGGGATTCGACTTGCTTCTGTGGTGTTCGAGTTGCGAGTGTTTTTGCACTGAGAAAGCGCGTGGTTTTATGTAAATTTTGTACTGTTAGAACTTGTGAGGTTCTATCAGTTGTTGTCGGGCATGTGCAGTTCGTTTATTGAAAAATTACAGATGTTCTTATAAGCTAGTAAAATAGTAAATAGGCATTCTTATAAGACTAATTAATAACAAAAATGTAAATAAATGTGTAAAACGAAAGAGACAACAACAATATTAAAGTGAGACACACTATACTTATGCTAGAAAGGGACAACAATATCAATTGTGTGAAACACACTACATTTCTGTGCGAAAGGGACAGCAATGGTACAAAAATGAGACAGCAATATAACTTATTCTAATAGGAAATTATTCAAATGTAAAAATGTATAATAAAAGGGAATAAAACCTAAGCTATTATTTACACATACATTCAGCATCTCCTTAGTATTTACAAATTACTTTTATTTTAAACACACGCCAATAGATCAACAATATCATATTATTATACTTAAACTACATATTCCACGGTTTAATTGTTTTTAGGTCAATTTTGAACCAATAGTAGTAGGGAGCCCTAGAACAATTTTTTTTGTGATTTCTAACAAGCTAATTTTTTGTGAGTAGCTACATTTTGATAAGACGAACAACATTTTTATTTTCGAAAAATGTCGAAAGTGGTAGCTAACAGAGATAGAAAGGATTTCATACTTTGACTTGATGGTCCTAAAATATGGATTGTTTTATTTGTAGTACAAGGTTACTCTTAAATTATATAACTATTAACCTAGCGGCTACCAATATACAAAAAATCAGCTGGTCAGGCTTCCGTTTTAGGGTACAGTAGTCAACCAAGTTTTGTTGATAACAGAACCCTAAAGCGGAACCCTAACCAGCTGATTTTTTGTATATTGGTAGGTTAATAGTTATATAATTTAAAAGTAACCTTGTCCTACAAATAAAACAATCCATATTTTAGGACCATCAAGTCAAATAATTACCCAGCTAGTAAAATTAGCCGAATAAAAAGCAGCAGCACGTTTCTATTTCAGTTATTGGTGGAGAGAGAGAGATCTTTAATATTAAGTCGAGACTAACGTGACTATTTATTTTATTTGTCAGAGCGGGACATCTAAGGAATACATGCATCATATTTTGTGAATATTTCAAATGCCTGTCTGTTGTATCTACCATATTATTATTGATTTTAAGCAAAATATGGCAGAATAATCACATTATTTGTTGTATGGAAGAGGGCATTGCCATTTGCCTCGGCATTTCGAACATAAAGATACTTTTAAATTGTCTTTTGGTGAAAGCGGAACAATCTCAGCCTCGCAGGGTCAGCAGGACAGACTGCCTGAAAGCGGAACTGTCCCGTCCAAAGCGGGACGTATGGTCACCTTAGTCGAGACTCAAATGAGCGATCTGTCCACGTTCTCTCGACGCGATTTGGGCGCACTTCTCTCAGCTTTTAAATGCTATGAATATCGTATAATCATCACTTAAACAACCTCATTAGTCGAAAGAATTCCGAGTAATCGCAACTCGAATGTAATAAGTTCTATAAGTTGATATCAGATTGCCATCATTTCACACATTAGCTGTTTACCCTCTGCCAACGTTTCCATTATTCCCATTCATATGGTACCTTAAGGTGGGTTGCACCAACTTACTTTAATTATAACTGTAACTTTAAAACTACAGTGCAAAATGTCAAATCTTTGGTTACCATTAAATATGGCGTCCGACGCCATATTTAACCATACCAACCAACCATAACCTTACCATACTTATATCTAAATTTTTTCGTGAAAATTTACTATGTTTCACAGTGTTATAATATTTTTCCTGTCAATTTTTACGGATAATTCAATTTTTTATACTCTCAATCCCGTTACCTGTAGCTTTAATAAAAAAATAAACGCAACACACATCTGTCAATTTCTGTGGTCAAAGTTAAGGTTAAAGTCAAGATTAAAGCTAAGTTAGCCTTAATTATAATCATAACTTTAACTTTAACCACGCCTCTAGTGCAACCCACCCTATTTTTATCTATCATTGACTTCATATTATATACCTTTGAAGTAAAAACTCAAATCACCAAAGATAATTTTAACGTATCTCAGACATACAATTATTATACCCCGTAAGTTCATTAGTATCACTATCATTTTGGTGTTTTTATTTCAAGCTACAATTTTATTGTATACGAATCAATTAATGAGACCTATCATGATAAGTCATAAACTACAAGAAGGAGATTTTTTAACAACAAAACCAAATACTTAAATAAAAAGAAAAAGAAACAAAAATGCATTCTAATCAATCAATCATTATCATTATTACCTAAATAAAAAGTGTAGGCGTGAGAATATTTAATATTAAAATTATAGCTCTCCTGAAAACCTAAAAAATGAGTTAAATTGTTATCTAGGCCTAGGGAGACAATCACGGGAGTCAATACCGCAGCTCACGAATGTCAAATTAGTACGAATTGACATCTGAATTACAAACAGAGTGTCAATTTGGCGATTTTTAAAAAATGAATCATAATATTATGATTCATAATATGATTCTCCAAGCGACCAATTTATCCCCGTAGGTCATTAACTCATTACAAGGAGTGACAATCCATCTGGGGACACGGTAGTGTCCCCGCCGAGACGACAGAAATATTCGCCTCACCTCCGCGACAGTAGCGAAACAGCGAAGCCATACATACTTTCTGATATATGTAGAATTTATGGAGTTAGGATCGATAGAGTTAGGCCGCGTAGATTCAGAAGCTAGGCTCTACATTAGATCTGATGTCTTTTTCACAGCGCAAACCTTTTGCGGTCGTCGAGGTAACATTTTACATGAAATGTTTTTGGTGGGATACTAATATCATGAATGTGAAAGTGTGTATGTCTGTATGTCTATTATTATTAACGTACTAGCGACCCGCCCCGGCGTCGCACGGAATGAAATGTTTTTGGTGGGATACTAATATTATGAATGTGAAAGTGTGTATGTCTGTATATCTATTATTATTAACGTACTAGCGACCCGCCCCGGCGTCGCACGGGTATAAAACATAATATAGCCACTGAAAAAATGATTAAAATCGATAGCCTATGATCCTTCACGTGGTCTACTTCTTATCTGTGCCCGGTGTGGTCGGTGTATAAGCTGTAGTCCACGCGGACGAAGTCGCGGCAAGAGCTAGTTAAATATATTATTAAAAAAAAAACTCTATATATTTCTCCCAAGGACCTAATATAATGTTATTAAATGAGTAATGACAGTACAAATTCAGGAACTACCCTCGTGGTTTGAACATTTTCAAATCTAGACTACATCTAGTAATTCTATATCGACAAGGGTTTGGGAATACCTTTCGTTTTCATTGTAATACCATCGCAAGTGCATACTTTTTCACATCCGTAGTCTGAAAAAAAGCAACAACTTTATTATATTATTATTATTTTTAACAAAAAATTAAAACCGACTTCCAAGGTAAAAACAATAATAACATTAATATGAACTAAAAATTATTAAATAATTTTACTATCTAATGGTGCCTTTTTCCGAATTCGGCTAAAACTCAACTATTTCTGTATTCAATCTTCATTATTTTGAAGTCGGTACCAGATAGCTGAATCTTCAGTCCTCTGACAGAATATTTGAAACTTTTGGAACTGGCACCGACTTCAAAATTATGAAGATTGAATACAGAAATAGTTGAGTTTTAGCCGAATTCGGAAAAAGGCACCATTAGATAGTAAAATTATTTAATAATTTTAGTTCATATTAATGTTATTATTGTTTTTACCTTGGAAGTCGGTTTTAATTTTTTGTTAAAAATAATAATAATTTCACTCTTTTTAGTTACACTAGTAGGTAAACTTTCGCGTATATTTTACGTATCTTATTACAATTTGTCAAGAGTCACAATTCACACTCACAAACCCCGACCCTCTACAATCTCTACACGTCCGATTTGCCCACCCACCCTCGAGTACAAAAAGCGCTATTCGCAGACGACACGGCCCTGTTCTTTGCTCATCGCCAAATAGCTTTCGCGTCCAAAAAACTCCAAGAAGCAGTTACCGAACTCGGTAAATGGTTCGCAAAATGGAGAATCGAACTAAACCCCGACAAAAGTCACGCTATATTATTTAACGGACTAAAACGTAAGAAAATGCAACCTATTAGTCTGCACGGAAAATTAATTCCCGAAGTCACGGCTGTCAAATACTTAGGAGTAGTACTAAACAAGTCGATGTCATTCACGAACCATATATCGAATACCGTACGTAAAGCGAAATTTGTGTTATACAAATTATATCCTTTACTCAACGCGAGTAGCAAAATGTCCTTAAGACATAAGCTCACCTTATACAAAACATGTATAAGAACGATACTCACTTATGCGTGCGTCTCTTTCGCACACATAAGTGACAATCAGATGAACCAATTGCAACGAGTTCAAAACCGTTTTTTGCGCATGGCAACAGGTGCCCCCCGTTACATGCGAAACATCGACTTGCATAGAGACTGCGAGCTTATCACTATCAAAGCCTACATCAAAGAACTCTCGGAGAGATTCTTTGAGAAAGGAAAAGTACATCCCAATCCGCTCATTCGTAAGGCTGTGGACTACGAACATGACGCACGGACATTCCGATACCCCTTCAGGCGGCCTAAGCATATCTTAGCCGACCCTGTAGACCCCATCACAGAATACGTAACGTACTGTGTACAGTTACGCAAACACAAATCACACTCACCCGCGTGGTTAGTACTGCACCGGGGACGACGCCGGCGCCTTCCCCGAGGACTTAACACGACCCGAACGACAAACAGACAGACCGACCGAAATCCGGTGCCGAGCTCGATCCCGGGTTCGAGTTCGCATGCGGATAGCATAGGAACACACCTAAATCATGACCGCGACCGCGACATTGTCGTAGAGAGCTCTACCAATTACTTTGACATTAGAACATACACGCGTATGTCACCCCAACCGGACTCGGAAGGGGAGAGGGACGGCCCTCTTTTGTGCAATAACATTAATAACTTGAGCTCATCTACCGCGATAACTCGTACGCAGCTAGTTTGTGCTACCGCGCGCGAGCAGCCTCACTCGTCAGAGAGTGAGTAAGGGGTCGGACCCCTTAAGAGCAGGGGGGATCCGTGTCCCCACGTCAGATGAAAATAGCTTATTCTCGTAGCTCTCCCCAATATTGCCCGATTATAATGTCACACGTGTGACTTTAGGAGAGGGCGCCAGGCCCCCTCATTGTTTATCTCCAAACCAACTAGCAACAGACTAGTTATAGCCACGATTAAACTACCATGGTCTTAACCAGACCAGTAGCTTAGACCCTTTCGAAAAAAAAAAAAAAAAAAAAAAAAAAAACACTCACAAAATCATATATTATCAGTGAAGTGAACATATTGTGCTAAGTAATTTAACAATTTTAATGCTTCAAGCCCCAAGCGGTCACCGGCGATTGAGATAACAATAGAAAGGCTATTGTGTCTCGTTTTTCCACGATCGAAGGATCTATCAGATAAAAAATTGTATAAACTTGCATAGGATGTAGCGTAGCTACTCATAATATTTAATATTATCATAATTATTGACAGCTCTGTTCTTGTAAAGCGCTTATTCCACTTATCCTAGCTAGGAAGTCCTAGCTAGGATCCTAGCTTTCTAAATGTCATTCCACTTGACTAAATTTTTTCCGATTTAGGATCCTAGCTAGGATCCTAGCTTCTAAATGTTATTCCACTTGACTAAATTTTTTAGGACCCTAGCTAGGACTTCCTAGCTAGGATAAGTGGAATAAGCGCTTAATCAAGAATTCAAATCGATACTTAGTGCGCCATCTATCGATTAATAAGTATAACTGATTAAAAAGACACTTAATGACTTTGTTTTGTGTAAATGCTCTTTTTAAAATAACTTTATTTTAATTCTATTTGTCTATTTAAATTTTATAAAGTAATTAGTAAAGTATTCGATCTGTTGTCTGCCGCCACGCGCCACGCGGCGCGGCGGCGCGGCGACGCCGTCGCCTCTGCGGCGCCGACCGCCATGTATTAAACAAACAGGTGTTGTTATACAGTACATAATTATTATTATTAGTATATCCATACCTATGCCTTGTACTATTATTAATTCTGTGCCATGAGACATTGGTGACCTTAATGATAATGATGACGATGATGATGATGATGATGATTATGATGATGAATATGAATTGCATAGTAGCATATGCTTTCTGTTCTTAAAACAACGCCGAAACTCCCGAACGTGTATCTATAAGGAGTCAGGAGTTCTCTCAGCATCTTCGAAACCATGGTATACTTTGACCCAATATTTGACTTTTTGGTAGCATATTCTTAGTACACTTCACATAAAACCAAAATCACCATATGTTTCCATATAAATTTCGAGGAGTTCCCTCGATTACTCGTGGATTCCATCATCAGGTCACCACTTTTGTGAACATGGTACCAAATTGGAGTGAAACCTAATACAACAAAACAAAAATTTCGAAAATCGGTTCACAAACGGCGGAGTAATCGTTGAACATACAAAAAAAAAAAAATAATAAAAAAAAAAAAAAAAAACCACAGCCGAACATATAACCTCCTCGTTTTTTGGAAGTCGGTTAAAAATTATTTCTTTCTTATAATATTCAATTTTGATGATAATGTTCTATTATTGCCCAGATCGATTAAAAAATAACCTTACATTACAATTTACAGGCACTCTACTCTATCCAAGAGATCTATAGGGTTAGTGGTAGACTACGGTAAAAGCAATATTCATCTTTTGGTAGTACAGTCATGGTGGCAATCATTGTTAACCATCATTGCAAAACGTAAAGAGTGGAGGGAGCTGTAGTAACTAGTAGGTACCAAAAATGTTTGCGCAGTCCGACTTAGAGCCCCCGCAGACTAAACCAAATTGGGATTTCAGTACATTATTATCGGAAGTCTGCAGTCTGCGGGGGCTCTATTTGTGCAAAGAATGTTGTCCGATTTGATATCTTTGTATGAAGGTGCGCACACTAACGGCCGTTCCCAATATTCAATCTATCTCTGGTTTGACATACGACCGATCGCAGCTGACATTGAATTGACATAAAATATATGTCTCTAATGTCTAATGTGAGCTATTCCTATCTCTAGTAGGGCAAAACCAGAGATAGATCAAATATTGGGAACGGCCATAAGCGATTTGTATCGGCCGATAGTAATGTACTGAAACCCCAATTTGGCCAAACTATCGGCCGACTAAAAGTCTGTAGTCTGCGGGGGCTCTAACAGCCCAAGCAACCCATGGAGCTATTATTAATTAAACCTTCCTGCCAAATTTTGATACATTGATCCTTGTTAAAAATAAAAATACATGTACTTTTTCTTTTAAAGTCACTCAGTACTAAAATGTTGAGAAATAGCTTCCGAAAGTTATCCTAAAAAACACTACAATTAATGGACACGATGCGTCGGCCGCACGTGACATGCCCCCGCGCGCGCGCCTCGTCCCGCGCACCCCTTCTCATTCCCCCGCGCCGCGAGTGACCATTCTGCAACGATTTTAAATGGGATAAAATATGTCATTGAAAAAAAAATAACACTCAATTTTTTTGGTTAAATGGACTCTCCTAATGATACCTAAGCCCTGGAAAAAATTTGGCAGGAAGGCTTAATTGCACCCTGCATAATAGCTCCATAGGTATCGGCCGACTAAAAGTCTGCAGTCTACGGGGGCTCTTAGACTTCATCGTTATCATGTTTTGATAACCTGCAAATACTTTAATCATGGAATAACATGATGAAGATCCAATGGCTATTTCAGGATTTTTCACTCTTCTAGCGTGTATACTGTATAGTCTCGCCATTCTATTATTATAATCTAAGGGAATATTACGCAAAGGTCTGAGCAGAGGTCGCCAGTCGCCACTAGCACGGTAAATACTCTGACCAAAATCCAATATGCCTAAATATAGCGCGCGACTAGCATTGGGCCGGAATTATTATTAAACAGATAGTACTCTTGTTAACAAGTGCCATTTTAATCAAAACCTGATCTCATGCACCGAAAATTATGATTTTAGGCTCATTCGATACGGAATACAATCTAGAACGTTCTATCAAAATTCCAAGAGGGGCTGAAAAAAAAATGCAAAGTTATAAACAATAAAGTAAACTAAAAAGAAGGGTTTGGTTTTTTTGATTCATTATATCTAGACATTATGTCCCCCCTCTGCACTTATGAGGGAAACATGTATACTGGCTTTGAGTCGAATCTTAGGATATCCTATTATTACAACAAATTATGGAATCTCCCAAACATTGCATTTTGCTAGAATCTGATGTTAAAGTGTTAGGCATAAACCCCAATTTGTTATTCCGTGACTCCCGGTTTACCTAGTTCTAATATAATAACGAAATGTAAAAAATATGAGATATAAACCACAATATTTAAACCCAAAGACTTTAAACCATAAACATTTTTATAAAACGTAATACTTTGGCTGTATTTAATTTACAAACTCACCTCCGACAAAAATCTAATTCATCGAAATATAAGTATTAACTAGTAGCCCGGTCTATTTAGACTCAAAAAAATCGTAATCTCGGAATAATTCGCATAGAGCTGATAATTGGTAGAGATGTTAAATAGACCATTATAAATAAAATCTCAAAAGTCCCTGGCGATCCTCCTTGTGCAAAAAATTTTATTCAAGGTCAAAGGTATGAAAATGATGTTTTTCCCGTTTTTTTTTTCCAAACTGTACATTTTATCATAAAAATAGGTATGGCAAGAGTGTAAATCATAGAATTCTCTACAAAAAATATTCAGACACTTTTTTTCATACGACTTACCATTCCTCATAATTTGCGGGTTTAAAGTTTGGGAAAATCATACTTATATTTATAGTTAAAAAATTTGTGGAACTGCTGGTTTGAATTGAAAAATTCGTTTTGCGTTGAATAGTCTCTTTTATCTAGGAAGACTTGAACTACATAACATCACGTTGCCACCAATAGGGGCAAAGAAACAGAGGAAAATGAGGAAAAATGGGGAAAATTGTTTGAAAGAGCTTATTTCACACTCTGCTGAAGCATTTTTTATGTTATTTGGCACATATAATATGAGTACCATTTGACCTTGTTACTTGATCTTATAGTGGTGTATATAAGTCAACTTTATGTGCCAATTATAAGTGAATTACTTAGTTCTACAGTAGTTTTGGTATTATTGCGGGCTCTCGAATGTTGTTATAGTCTTAATTACTATATAAAGGTTTCTTGTAAACTATTTATTAGTGTCCAAAGTATTCTTCGTGATGTCCATCTGAGCTTTTTAAAATTTATCGCACCTTCAAGGCCATTTTAAATGCTGTTAGGACTAATATTATTTTTAAGCACAACTTAGTAAATACGCCGTGTTCAATGGGCGGACAAAAATTGAGATGTAAAACACAATATACTTCAACGGAAATACTTGCGCGTTTGCCGTTCAAAAAATTTATCGCACCTTCAAGGCCATTTTGAATGCTGTTAGGACTAATATTATTTTTAAACACAACTTAGTAAATACGCCGTGTTTAATGGGCGAATAAAAATTGAGATGTAAAACACAATAAGTATACTTCTACGGAAATACTTGCGCGTTTGCCGTTCAAATATGTATGCACGTACACGTGCGAAATACCTACTTGTTAATACATTTTATTTAATATAGATTAACTTACCTTTCATTTTTTTTTTTTCATCAACCTCACTATACAATTCACAAATGTTTAAAGTAAGTAGCTAGTGAGAGAAGCGTAGAGTACTGGCCTGTTATATTTATTTATTTATTTTCCCGTTTATTTCAGACATCTAGGCCCATAATACAAATACCTTACAGACTAACATACATTTTCCAAAAATTAAAACTTTAAAACGCTCTCTCCTAAAGTTGCCTGTATGGAGGTTAGCGACTTTTCCATTCCAGTGACGATATATTTCTTCCCTCCTATTGGTTGCAAGGTGATGTTGCTGCTGTTATTTAGCCTAAAACCTTCTTCGATATCTAAGACTATCCAACACAAAAATAATTTTTAAATTCGAACCAGTGGTTCTACAGATTCAACGGCTTTATAACACAAGTACATAGCTATGATTTTCCAAACTATAAGCCTGCTATTTATAACGAATGGTAAGTCGTACGAAAAAAGTGTAAAGATATTTTTGTAGAGAATTCTATGATCTACACTCTTGTCCTACCTATTTTTATGATAAAATGTACCGTTTGAAAAATAAACAGGAAAAATCTCATTTTCTTACATTTGACCTTGAATAAAATTTTTTGCACAAGGAGGATCGCCGGGGACTTTTGAGGTTTTATTTGTAATGGTCTACTTAATGTCTCTACCAATTTTCAGCTCTATGCGAATTATTCCGAGGTCAAATGTTTAATTTTCCTGGGTTATAGGATAATTAGACATTTTTTTTGAATAAATTGTTAGTAAATCTATATTAAAATATCCTTAACCGAACAATTTTGTTTCTTAATATTTATTTCCAAGGATATTTAAAAAAAAACATGAGAAATAGAGAAGATCCGCCCCTAGTTACTACAGTTTTATGCTAAGCTAAAATGAATCTTATTGCGATGCGTATACGCCTGGTCTTTGGTTGTGTGCAAGGTTATCGTTTTGGATTGAGATTGATCCCTGCCTTAAGTGTAGCAGTGTGCACGTGGGAGAGCCATGCTTCGGCACGAATGGGCCGGCTCGACCGGAGAAGTACTACGGGCTCACAGAAAACCGGCGTGAAACAGCGCTTGCGCTGTGTTTCGCCGAGTGAGTGAGTTTACCGGAGGCCCGATCCCCTACCCTTTTACCTTCCCTACCCTCTCCTGTTCCTTCCCTACCCTCCCCTATTACCCTATTCCCACTTAAAAGGCCGGCAACCTGCAGCTCTTCTGATGCTGCGAGTGTCCATGGCCGACGGAAGTTGCTTTCCATCAGGTGACCAGTTTGCTCGTTTGTCCCCTTATTTCATAAAAAAAGCAAAAACCCGGTTATATCGTATCATGTATGAGTTATGACGGAAAACTGTACGGATTTGACGAAATCTAACGCAACTGCATGAAATGTATGAGTCACATTTACAGTGAAACACATTTGCACGCGACTTCGCGCACGTACTCCTTCGTCCTACCCGCGCACATTATAGGCATACATTAAGAGGTCAAGGGGTTAACTACAGTCCTAACTCTACACTAATTATGGGGGTGAAGATGTCTCCCGGCGATCGAGTCGAATCTTACGATTATCTTATCTTAGGGCCTTCCTCTATTAATTGGCAATAGATAACGATAGATGCAATAGATAAATATTATATTTTGCTGGAATGTAGGTTTAGACCAGCTATCCCTAAATGTATCTGTGGCCCGCGTGATGTTTTTAAATCATTTTGAAATTCACGCCAACCGGCGAAATAATGTAAAGTCGTCATGAAAGTCGTGAATTTTTTTTCACTTTTAAATCGTTCATTTTGATGAACGTTATTTTTTAACATCAATTTTTTTTATTGCGGTCCGTGACACCAAGACCAAAATATGTACCACGGTTCTAGACTCTAGAGCAGTGGCTCTTAACCTTTTAGTCATGACTCATGAGTGACCATTTTACCAAATGTTTGTCTAGCCGGGGACCACCCGGTTTGTTTACCTAAACTAAAGTATTTTGATAAAGAAAACAAGGACAACTTTATAATTACTTAACACTCATTTTTTTAAATGGCAAAAATCTGAAAGTTGCAGTTTTTAATTAAATGTAATTTTTGTGACTGCATAATCCATACTCTTTACTAACTCTGAATTCTCACTTATTAGGATGGCTTCGCGGACCACTTGGAATGCCTCCAGGGACCACCCAGTGGTCCGCTGACCACCGGAACAGAATCACTGCTTTAGAGTGTCAAATAAAGCAGTGTGCTGAATACAAGTATTTGTCACTTCTCAAAGTGAGGCCTGACTTGAGGGAGTCAACTATCCTTTTGTATGTCTGTCCGATTGTCTGTTACCTCTTCATCCGATTTAGATACAATTTTGTATGATACTTTGAGAGATCGGAAAGGACGTAGGATAGTTTTCGTAGTGGAAAAATGTACGGTTCCCGAGTGATAAACGAATTAGAATGGTATCTGATTCAATGGTGATAGAATAAAAATTTCTTCATGAGCGAGTATACTGACAAAAACTCGCACTCATCATTCGTGTGTCGATTTGATGAACAATTAAAGATGACGTAATTTCGACAGATTCATCCTTGACTGAACAACAGGCGACAAGGTGATTCGAGCATTGCCCTGCGTTTTGACACTCGGTCCTAGCTGGTCCTAGGAGAATTTGATCTTGTTCATGCTACACATATTTTGTTTATCTATTCTATTTATAGAAACCGCCCATTTTTCAGGAAACCATAGACACAGACTGTGGCTGTGACTAGCTTCACGCATCGTCAGTATTTTTTTGGAAGCAACATCAAAAGGTTTTCTGTTGCATAAAATCGTGTAAAATAATTAATTTATTATAATCAGATTAATTATTATCAACTTACATGAGGTTGTCTCCTATAATTTAATGGATTTAAAACAATTGTACACCACTTGTAACGACAGTTTCACAACAATTACTGCAGTCAGGGAAAACCCGGTGCATCCAATCACGTTAGCCGCAATTCTCATTGAAATGAACCATATTCCACTGTGATAGGGCTTAAGTTACTAATTGGTGTACTAAGTGATTTCTTCTTCTAATAAAGGTTACCGAAGTCGATATCTCACCTGCCATTTTTGGTGTTCTATGGGCACACTAGCTTCGAGAAGTTTGTTTTGACGGATACGTTCGAATCTGAAATGTAAAACATCTGATTTACTTACACAAAACTTATCTACTTATACATGATAAAATCTTATATCTTTAAACGAGCAATTCTTGTATATATTATATGTCGCAGGGATATGAGGATATCAGGGATTTCACGATATCTCTAGGGATATCACGAACTCCCGGTAGATGCCGAATATTCTTGTTTGTTACGTCTTCTTACTAAAAATATCTAGTGATAAGTCATTTCACTAAACTAAATCTAGTGAAACGTCAGAAAAGCGGACACCGCCGAATAAAAATCAAGCCACGCATTTCTCTCGCTTGCTCTAGTACACACGGGTACTTGGATAAGATCATCTAACATCTGAATCTGACAAGTAAGATGTTAGATGATCCATGTGTTGGATGGGCATGTAAAAAGTCGGTCCTGCGCCTGATCTCTCGCCGGTCGTGTCAGTCTTTCATCCCACCGGGTTATGCGAGTAAAGGAATATAGAGATTGCTCTTGTGCACTGCGCACACACTTAGGCACTATAAAATTACTCTTGGCCTGGTTTCAATGAAACCGACCACCGTCACCAAAACCAGAGTTATTATTATTATTATCATACGTGTAATGCAACTTTAGCAGATCTGAGGGGGCATCACCATATCTCTGAATCATACAGTTGAAACCAACTGAGGGTTCTTCATCAGATACTTCATACCATTGATTTTTGACATCAAATGAAGCGGCCGACCAAGTTGAATATTTTTTGTAAAGGTGGCATGTCGATCTCTAGTTTGGTTAGGCTCTTGTACAGGCACAGGTACTACAGCTCTTCGATTATCCTAGTTTTTACGGTTCCATACCCAAAGGGTTAGTCTGTCTGTCTGTCTGTCTCCAGGCTAGACAAGCCGCGCCAGCTCGAGCGACGCATTTGTTTCACTCCCACTAGTGCCCGTGTCACGTGTGGGAACTAGAGCAAGCGAGAGAAATGAGTGGCTCGATTTTTACTCGGCGGTATCCGCGTTTCTGACATTTCACTAGATTTAGTTTAGTGAAATGACATATCACTAGATATTTTTAGTAAGAAGACGTAACAAACAAGAATATTCGGCATCTACCGGGAGTTCGTGATATCCCTAGGGATGTCGTGAAATCCCTGATATCCTCTTTTCCCTGCGACATTATAAATATATAATTGGGATCTCGGAATCGGCTCCAACGATTTTCATGAAATTTAGTATATAGGAGGTTTCGGGTGCGAAAGCTAGGAATCATTTTTAGAAAATGTCATTTTATTCGTGTTTTATCGAATACCGAGCAAAGCTCGGTCAAAAAGCTAGTAATTCATAAAATAGCTACCAGCCCAGGCCTAGGTCATCAATCATTATGAAAGTAAAAGTTCGTTTGAATAATATTTATTAATTATTTGACTTGGTTTTTTGCCGTCGTCACAATAATTCAAAATATTATTATGTCTTGAGTGAAATACAGTTTTTCATTATTCTAATAACATTATTCGGGTGGGTTCCACCAGAGGCGTGGTTAAAGTTAAAGTTAAGGTTAAAGTTATGGTTAGGTATAGTTAAATATTATGGCGACCTTTAGCTTTAACTTTAACCTTAACTTTGACCGGAGAAATTCTTGATGTCTGTTGCGTTTATTTTTTAATTGAAGCTACAGATAACGGGATTGAGGGTATAAATAATTGAATTATCCGTAAAAATCGTCAGGAAAAATATAACACTATAAAACATAGTAAATTTTCACGAAAAATTTAGATATACGTATGAGCGGTTATGGTTAAATAATAAGGCGCTGGACGCCATATTTAACTTTAACTAAAGATTTGACATTTTGCACTGTAGTTATAGTTAAAGTTATAGTTAAAGTTACAGTTATTATAGTTAAAGTAAGTTGGTGCAACCCAACCTTAATAACAAGATAGGTGCTAAAAATATATACCTACAGACAAACATAGTACTTAGGTACCTAAAAAGCTAGAAGGTGGTTAAAAATTAAAAAAAAATCTGTTAATACTTACCTCGATCGTGGGAATCGCAGACACAATAGATTTTCAATGCTTGATGGGATTAAATGTAATTAAGTATAATATCTGTCACGCTCAAAGAGCGAAAATGCTCAGTGAGCGAAAAAATAGCCCACATTTCCTCCGTGCCCACAAGTCACAACGCGTTGTGGTCATAGTGAAACAGCCACGACGCGAAATTCGCGTTGTGGCTCTAATGAAAACGGCCACGATGCGTTGTGGCTCTAATGGAAACGGCCACGAGTCACGACGCGTGCTGGCAATCACAAAAAGACCAAAAAGCGAATTTCGTGTCGTGACTGATAAAATTATGCTAAATTTGTTTTTCTTGATTGATTAATCGTCCATAGGGACCATAGACCGTATGGAAGATTATATTTGAATTACCACGTGTACTACAAAATATTTTTTCTTTTAATCACTGCGTAACGTGTTTATCATTATGTATTATGTATAATTTATAAAATATCCATAGTTCCATACTATCCGTAGTAATCTATACTAATATATTGGGAAGAGTTTGTTTGTTTGTTTGAACGCGCTAATCTCAGGAACTACTGATCCGATTTGAAAAATTCTTTTAGTTTTAGATTCTATTTATCGAGGAAGGCTATAGGCTATATTTTAACATGCTAAGACTAATAGAAGCGAAGAAATAGAGGAAAGTGTGGAAAAAACAGGGAGAAATTATTTGAAAGGGCTTATTTGAACGCGCTTATCTCAGGAACTACTGGTCCGATTTGAAAAATTATTTCAGTGTTAGATAGCCTATTTATCAAAAAAGCTATAGGCTATAATTTATTACGTTAAGATTATTAGAAGCTAAGAAATAGAGGAAAGTGTGGAAAAAACGGGAGAAATTATTTGAAATGGCTTATTTGAACGCGCTAATCTCAGGAACTACTGGTCCGATTTGAAAAATTCTTTCATTATTAGATAGCCTATTTTTTGAGAAAGGCTATAGGCTATACTTTATTGAGCTAAGAATAATAGCAGCGAAGAAATAGAGGAAAGTGTGGAAAAAACGGGAGAAATTATTTGAAATGGTTTATTTGAACCGTCCGATTTGAAAATTTCTTGCAGTGTTAGATAGCCTATTTATTGAGAAAGGCTATAGACTATATTTTATCAGGCTAAGACTAATAGGAGCGAAGAAATAGAGGAAAGTGTGGAAAAAACGGGGGAAATTATTTGAAAGGGCTTAATTGAACGTACTGGAGCATTTTTTATGTTATTTGGCACACATAAAGAATATACCACGTGAAAGGAAATAGGGTTTCTTTTTTTTGCGGAAAAATGTACGGTTTCCGTTACATTCCTAAATTAGACGGGCTAGGCCGCGCGGAACATCTATCATATCATAAAAGTTTTATGATTTGCGCGTTAACTATTCAATCGATGTACGGGAACAACTATAAAAGTCCACGCGGACGAGGTCGCGGGCAACAGCTAGTACATAATATTATTACTTTCTGTCTGGCTGGCTGGCGCAACTTAGTTGTGACTTGCGGGCATCGATTAGTAGTATTACTTATAATATTTAGATTATATAAATTAAAATAAAACTACTTATATTTTTTATTGAGATCAGATTACTTTATATTAAAAAAACAACATACTAAATAATTAATATGAAGTAACAAATTACGTACTGAACACAAAATAATATTATTAATAATTTTAAAATCACTTAAAACGATTATTTAAACTAGGTCCGTGTTACAAAGCGACGATATGGTAAGAATAAATGTTCAGAACGTGTTACATGGTCTTTTTGTGATTGTCAGAACGCGTCGTGACTCGTGGCCCTTTTCATTAGAGCCACAACGCGTTGTGAGCTATTTTTTCGCTCACTGAGCGTTTTCGGTCTTTGAGCGTAACGTCATAATATCTATGTCGCAGGAAAAAGAGGATATCAGAGATTTCTCGATATCCCTAGGGATATCACGAACTCCCGGTAGATGCCGAATATGTTTTTTGTTACGTCTTCTTGCTAAAAATATCTAGTGATATGTCATTTCACTAAACTAAATCTAGTGAAATGTCTGAAACGCGGGTACCGCCGATGAAAAATCAAGCCACGCATTTCTCTCGCTTGCTCTAGTATACATGTTACGCTCAAAGACGCGAAATTCGCGTCGTGGCCCTAATGAAGACGGCCACGACGCGTTCTGGCAATCACAAAAAGGCCATAACGCGAAATTCCTGTCGTGGCTGATATGCTATTCGTTTTTCTTGATTTGTTCTTGATTGATTAATCATCCGTAGGTATGGAAGATTATATTTGAATTACCACGCGTACTACAAAATATTTTTCTTTTACAAAATCACTGCAAATCAAGTTTTTCATTATTATTTGTAAAATATCCATAATTCCATAATATCCGTACTAATATTATTACTGTCTGTCTGTCTGGCGCAAAGTGGTATTGTTTGTTATTGTTTTTTTTTTTTTAATATAAGGTAATTTGATCTTAATAAATAATAAGTATTTAGTTTTATTTTCCTTTATATATAATTTAAATATAATACTACTAGTTGATGCCCGCAACTATGTTGCGCCAGACAGACAGACAGTAATAATAATAGTACGAATAGTACGGAAGTATGGATAATATTTTATAAATAATAATGATAAATACGTTATGCAGTGATTTAGTAAAAGAAAAAATATTTTGTAACTAGTACACGTGGTAATTCAAATATAATCTTCCATACCTATGGACAATTAATAAATTAAGAATAGATCAATAAAAACGAATAGCATATCAGCCACGACACGAATTTCGCGTTAAGGACTTTTTGCGATTGCCAGAACGCGTCGTGGCCGTTTTCATTAGAGCCACAATGCGAATTTCGCGTCGTGGCTGTTTCACTGTGACCACAACGCGTTGTGAGCCTTTTTTTCGCTCATTGAGCGATTTCGGTCTTTGAGCGTAACATACACACGGGTACTTTGATAGGATCATCTAACATCTGAATCTGACAAGTAAGATGTTAGATGATCCATGCGTCGGATGGGCATGTAAAAAGTCGGTCCTGCGCCTGATGACTGATCTCTCGCCGGTCGTGCCAGTCTTCCGTCCCACCGGGTTATGCGAGTAAAGGAGTATAGAGATTGCTCTTGTGTACTGCGCACACACTTGGGCACTATAAAATTACTCTTAGCCTCAAGCCTGGTTTCAATGAAACCGACCACCGTCACCAAAACCAGAGTGGGACTTATTATTATTATTATCACACGTGTAATGCAACTATAGAAGATCTGAGGGGGCATCACCATATCTCTGAATCATACAGTTGAAACCAACTGAGGGTTCTTCATCAGATACTTCAGACCTTTGATTTTTGACGTCAAATGAAGCGGCCGACCAAGTTGAATATTTTTTGTAAAGTTGGCATGTCGATCTCTAGTTTGGTTAGGCTCTTGTACAGCCACAGGTACTACATGTACTCCAGCTCTTCGATTATCCTAGATTTTACGGTTCCGTACCCAAAGGATTAGTCTGTCTGTCTGTCTCCAGGCTAGACGAGCCGCGCCAGCTCGAGCGACCCATTTGTTTCACTCCCACCAGTGCCCGTGTCACGTGTGTGAACTAGAGCGAGCGAGAGAAATGAGTGGCTCTATTTTCATTCGGCGGTATCCGCGTTTCTGACATTTCACTAGATTTAGTTTAGTGAAATGATATATCACTAGATATTTTTAGTAAGAAGACGTAACAAACAAGAATATTCGGCATCTACCGGGAGTTCGTGATATCCCTAGGGATATCGTGAAATCCCTGATATCCTCTTTTCCCTGCGACATCTATAAAATGCAAATCAATATATTTTGGTGAACATACATTTATATCAACATAATATTTTTAACTAGATCAAAATTGATAGAATTATTATCTACCCTTTTCTCAGCAGTCTGCTAAAACGTAGTGATTATATTATTCTCTTTGCAGTCTGCACTCTACAGTGGAATAGTATTGGCTATTATGTAGCGCCACCTATATTTCAGTTGCCGCAAACTACTGCCTCGGCAAGGCAAGTCCGTCTGCCACTGCAGTACCTTTAGTTTTTTGCTAGATGGCGACGCGAGAGTTTCAGAGAGAGTAATTCGGGGAGCGCGTGGGCAAATGGCGAGTTGACTTGCGTTTCCCGTTTTATTTTATTTAGTTTTAATTATTATTTTAACTCTTGTGGAACACGTAAATAAACACAGTTTCTGAAGTATAAACGCGAGTGTTTTCGAATTGTGGTGCAAGACCCACGTCTCCCCTACAATAGTTATGTATTAGAATCATACCTTCAAAACCAAAAAAGTTCATTGATCCCGAAAACAATATTGTTAGGTATTTATAAATTATAACTTAAAATAGCTTATAAAGATGATAATAATTAATAATTGTTCACGTCTTGATTTTGATTGTTTTCCTACCGTACTTCATGCAAACTTCATCATGAGTCACGAGTCATGACTACCAAATGACTATTTTGAATTTGAAGAAAAAAGTAAATAGACCACAATATAAAACATTGCTGCAGTCCGCCGTGCAGGCCTGCAACACCATTCACTATCCTGCATAAGCCGCCGTGCAGTCCGCCGGCTTATGCAGGATAGTGAATGGTGTGTTACATAATATACAGTTTACATCCTCTTTGGAATGGTGTTACTTGCAGGTAGTAGCCCTTTTATATCATGTAGACAGTAGACCACGAATGAGGCATTTTCTTATCTTTTTAATTTGATTGTCAAACAGTTTCCATTTTAGTAACTAGATGGCGTATGGGTAGACAACTATACAAAACCGGGCATAAGAATGTAAAACTTGACACATTTCAATTTGAAAAAGACGCAATAATATTCCAATGACTAGGATAACAAAGTTATTACAACGATATTTTAGTTAAAACACACGGAAGAAATAGCCCTATTTATCGATATTCACACCAAATGTCACAGGAATTAAGTATACATTTTGGTTTTGACAACATCATACATTGCATCTTGTGCAAGATAACGGATATTTCATGGCTAATATTTTACCAATAATGAACATCAAAGAATAAAGATCCAAATAACACAATTGGGGAAAAAATAATACCACACCAACAATAAAAAGTAGTTTGAAAGTGACTTGCCCGCCAAAACTCTTTCAGTTGTCAGTTTTCAGTTTGACAATTTGCGTGTTCCTAAACTGTTACCAGTATACTGGTAATCGCTTAGGCCAATGATCGCTTAGGTTTAAGATATTTTGATTTATGTCACACTTGACAGTACACTGATATTTTTTAGAAACACAACCAATATGTATCCGTGATGCCAACCTGCAGATAATTTCAGATCGGTGCAACCAATAGAAAATCTAGAAGTGTCTATCGTCGCGCCGTCTGGTGGAGATAAAAAAAAAACTCCCCATTACCTGGCTACGACGGTCTACGAGTTACGACTCATGGTCATGGACGGGACCATGAATAATAAAAAAAATTGTCTGTGGTCTAAAATTGACGTTGACACATTATGAATTTGACGTTAGGAGTTTTTAATTTATGGTTTTACGGGCTCTTTTACCAAAGACCATTTTTTGTTAACAAAAAATCTGCAAAGCGTTTATTTTTTGCCTAATTTTTTGCATATATTTTCGGAAAACCGATCTATTGGTTTGGTTAGCTGTAAAAACGTAATCATGTGCAATGTGTTTTTGTACAAGTTTGAAGTGATGGTATCAGGAGAAGCGAAATGTGACTTATCGTAAATGAACTTGTTGTTTTGGAATAAAAGATAAAAAATGGCATCGACGAACATCGAAGCACATGATAGGTTCAAGCTTTATAAGTTCACCAAGATTCTAACATTAAAAGTGGCTCAAATTGTGGTACAGAGTAGGCAGGGCAAGAAAATATCTCACGACAACGTGATCAAAGTTGTCGATGATTTTGTTGCGCAGAATAACTTGCAATGGGTGAGCAATGTTTTTTTTTTACTTAGAATGAGGTTCTAAGTATTGAACGCCAATAACCTATGTTTTGAGCTATAAGGTCTAGTCTTATCTGATTACTGTTGGGTCTTACTAGGTTGATTTATATGATAAAAAATTATATTATTCCAAACAAAAGGTCATATTAAGTTAGTCAGTTGTTATTGTTTATATTCATATTGACTCGTCTAATGTTAATATAACTTGTAGTAATTAATACAAGTTTAAAACTCACTTATGACATTTAGACCTCTGCAACATCTGTTTCAATGTTGCAGAGTTCTAAACAGCTTGTATTGTTGTCATCTAACTTAAGACATGTTTTAGTTCAATTTGTCAATTCCCGATGTACCAGAAGTCAACACCGACACCAAGAAAATCCTCAACGGAGAAGTAATAGAAGCCCTGACAAATGTTCTATGTATAGAGATATCACTGCACACAAACGATGGGGATGAAATGGTCCTTGAGATGTGGACTGTCCGCATTGTGCCTAACTGTGATGTGTCCGTTGGTTCCGTCTCCACAATCTACTACAGAATGAGCATTATGCTCAAATCTACGTTGAGCATATCCAGGATTACTCCAGCCTATAAGATGTCTAGATTACAAAATAAAGATTCTTATAAGATTTCATACAAAATATATGGTGGTCAGCCAAATTTAGACCTTCTAGGTAAAACTACTTTTAGACTGAGTTCTTTGACTATAAACATCCTCGTTGTATGTTCTTTGCTTTACATTTTAGGCCGTGTTCACACCAAACCAACTGTGAGCGACTGTTACACAGTTTATTGTATTTCCATACATATTCACTTCCGTTCACACCTAACCGACAATGCCCTATTACGCTAGGCATAGGTGCGGACATTCGATAGCATGTATTTTCACATTCAAAGTGGGGCTCACAGTGAGCCTGCTCACATTCGGCGGCTCACAGTCAGTTTGGTGTGAACACGGCCTTAAAGATTATTATAAAATATAAAGGCTTAAGTGTGTGTGGCCTATAATTTTTTTTTAATTTTTACAATTTTCAGGTGAAAAACATAAAACTATCAAAGTCAGCGAGCTACACACACCTATTGGTACTATCCAAATAGAAGTTGTGTACAGAACGAAAATGACAATTTTACCAGAAGACAGGAAGGCAGCAAACAACAAAATAGGCGAAGATATTATGGTCAAGAGTGATCACTTTCCTAGAGAAAGTCCAAGGTAGGAACATAGTTTAAAAGATGCGAATGAATGATGGCAAAAATTTATGGGCTCTGGTATAGATAGGGCTCAAACACAATTTATTGCACATTTTTTGGAAGGTATACCCATGTACAGTCAACGTTCAAAAGTCCAGTAGCATTGTAACGACTATATTCGTTTGCCGGTACAGTGCATATTTATGTGTGCGCCATGTTACCGTGTACAAACTTAAATGTCGTACAGTATCAATACAAGAAAGTTGCGTGTAGTGGATGAAAGACAAAGATAACATATATTATGTTTGTCTTCTTCATTCATTCTTCTTCATTTATTGCACTGCACTGAATTGACGATATGAATATACAGCCAAACAAAGTGTATGTGTGTGTGTGAATTGTCTTTATAGAAAAAGGTCACAAGTAACGTTAAAGCTTAAAACAAACGTAAGCGTCAGTGACAGGGGACGCGGTACGCGATACGGGAGCGTCTGCAACGCGAAACTGGCCGTGCAAACGTCAAACGTTAATATCATGACACAATCTATCAAAACGTATACAAATCAAAAAATCATAAACTAAAGAGTTGTAGAAAATAATATAAAAAAGGTTTTAAAAAAGAAGTCTAGTTATGTACACTTCAAAACACGCGTCTGACAACTTGACGCGCACGCTTCGCGACTCGCCGACGCGAACATTTCGCGTCGCGGTCGTGCAGGTGTGCACGGCGCCATAAGATTACATGGGCAGCGTCCGCCGCGCGGTAGACGCTACCGCTTCGCAGTCGCTTTGGTCGCGTAGGTTTGTGCAATCCTTTAGTGTTGACGTTATAGCTGCGTACGATTGCTACTGGACTTTTGAACGTAACTGTACATTAATGACCATTAGGGCGCATGTCAAGATTCTTTGTCCGTTTTGAGTAAATCCACGTTAAAAAAGACATCAGCTCTCATGTTGAGACGAAATTGACGATATGAATATACAGCCAAACAAAGTGTATGTGTGTGTGTGAATTGTCTTTATAGTAAAAGGTCACAAGTAACGTTAAGTGTTGACGCTATAGCTGCGTACGATTGCTACTGGACTTTTGATCGTAACTGTACATTAATGACCATTAGGAAGCATGTCAAGATTCATTGTCCGTTTTGAGTAAATCCACGTTAAAAAAGACATCAGGTCTTGTACATTTTATGCTGATAACATCACGTTACATTATAGCATGATTATTTTTAGGGTTCCGTAACCGTCCAGCTGTCGGTCTGTCTGTCTGTCCGTGCGTCTGTCTGTCCGTGGTTTTTCTCAAAGACTATAGGATCTACAAAGCTGCAATTCTGCACGAATGCACATATTAATGATGCCGACAAAATGGTATGGGTCATTCTAAGTTAAGAGGTACTTTCGACGGCAATGACAAAAAAATACTTTATTTTTAAATAAACTTCATAAATAACCTATCTATCACTTAAAACTATCTGTTTCCGACGTGGTCACTAAAATTTATTGCAGAAATGTACGTAAGTCGTAACTAAGTCACAACAAGCTCTAATATAAGAAAAATATCTCTCCTCTGGTCTGTCCCCCAACCGACTTTATTTGTAAATCAGTAATTATGAATGTATCAAAATTCTATTATTACTTTAACATTGTTAATTTTATAAAGACAGTCAACTTAGTAATAGTATCTTCTCGTATATTTCGATCACGCCACTTGCTGGGCGCAGAAGAGTTTAGTGAATGCAGTCTTTCCTCTGGTAAGTTTTACTTTGCAATTATTTGTTAAAATACTAACATATACTTAAAAATTTACTATGAATAGTGAATACATTGTTACGTTTGAATACACTTTTACGGCTATTTTAGATTTCTATCAAAAATATATCTCCTCTGGCGTATTTACGCCAGAGGAGATATATTTTTGATAGAAATATAGAAATATTGAATAAAATTTGAAATTCCCCTGGCTCAAAAGAGCCAGGGGAAATCCCCTGGCTCTTTTGATGGCAGGGGAGATACTTAATGTCCGGGGAGATACATTTTAACACGTTTCCATTAATACTTCTAGTTTTCTCTAAACCTTTACTTGGCGTTATGTCTATAATATCTTAGTATTGTATATTGAAAATGCAATGTAGTTCGAATGTAGTTTTATTCATAGAATAATTTATTGAAGTCCCGTAAACAACTGCAGTACCATAGCAACGTCACTGTCATTACTTGTGGAGAATGTAGAGTATATATCACTTAGCTTTACGCAATATTACGGTATTTTACAGAAAAACGGCTTGAAAAGAAGAGGATAGCAGAACAATTACGCTATCAAAGGATTAAACTGGAAATGACTTCAAAATTAGTGATGACGATATTTCTGTTATCACCTGGGAACAGGTTATAAAAGAACTACCTACCCGTAACTTAAATATGAGGGGGCAGCTTATTTATTACACTTTTAATGAATAATGGTTGACGTCTTTGGAAGTGGCTTTTAGAAAAAAAAGTATTTTTAATTACCTTTAAATTTTTAAATGTTTTTATAGTTTAAGCACAAGCAAAGTTTAATGCCGTCATTTAAAAGAGTTTTTTGTTTCTTTTTATTATTGCTTTTTATGTTTTGTATGTTTTGTAGCGCTAGCTTAGGAAACATTTAATTTTATAAACAAAGAATACTTACTGCTAAGAAATGAAAATTCTGATTATAAATAATTCATAATTAAAATAAATAAAGATGGTTCTTAAAAATAACCTGTTTTTTTTGTTTATCTCTTCCCTGTTCATAAAGTGTCCAAACCAGCTGTACACATTGTCTCTCCCCTATTGTATTTATTATATGTATTTCCTCTGGTCACTTATAAAACGATATAAAACCAACAAATTGACTGGCCACTTTGTAAACGTTTTCAACTTAGCAGTTTCCGTGAATAAAAATGTATACATAAGTAAAAATATATAAAAAAAGCTGTGCCACCACTTCATACAATGAATTACCTCTTAACTTGGAATGACCCGTATATAAGCTACGAAT
This sequence comes from Lysandra bellargus, assembly GCA_905333045.1. Classification (NCBI taxonomy): domain Eukaryota; kingdom Metazoa; phylum Arthropoda; class Insecta; order Lepidoptera; family Lycaenidae; genus Lysandra; species Lysandra bellargus. The sequence continues at coordinate 3,182,645 of HG995319.1, read as the reverse complement.
AATAAAAATCGGCCAAGTGTGAGTCGGACTCGCGCACGAAGGGTTCCGTACCGTTTTAGAGCAAACATAGACTAAAAATTATGTTTTTTTTTTATGGGAGCCCCTCTTAATTTTTTATTATATTTAAATATTATGAATTATTAAATAACACATATATGTAAGGCCTTCGTGAAAGTTTCAAGTGCCTACCTCTTATTACGAGCAAAAAAGGCCAAAAAAATCACGTTTGTTGTATGGGATAAATATAAATTTTATTTTTATTTTAGTATTTGTTGTTATAGCGGCACCGGAAATACACAATCTGTGAAAATTTCAGAACTCTAGCTATAGCGGTTCTTGAGATACAGCCTGGAGACAGACAGACAGACGGACAGACATCGAAGTCTCATGAATAGGGTCCCGTTTTTACCCTTTGGGTACGGAACTCTAAAAACTAAGGAAACATAACTCCCATACTTCAACCGTTTTAAATTTGGCTCCTTTTCGTACACTCAAATATGACAATTCAGATTTTCGCCAAGGTTCATTATTTATCCCAGGTAACGTATACTACTGCTAGACTAGCGCTACTACGGAGAGCATTAAAAATAAACCGTAAATCCATAAAGTTAAGTCTGTAGGTTTCTTGTATTATTTCAAAATGTAGAATTGTTAGGGGCTGGGCCCCATATTATAACTTTTTTACCTATTCACTAAGAGCTGTCTAATGGTGTATAATAGTTATCTTGTTTGAGACTATATACTAAAATGCCAATCATCATGGTGTTAAAAGAACACCTGTAAGTTTAATCGGTCTGCGTAATAAATATTTGTTATTAATCTAATGACTAATCAATGGTTATAATATTATATATTTTCAACTGATTAAATTAATATTGATGTTTAAGGAAAAACCATGAAAAGAAAGCTGTGGATTTAACCAAACCACTGACTGCTGGTGCATTTGTAGACCATGTAAAGATCAAGGAGCTACATGAAACCCTCAGCCAGCAGTTGCCTCCAGAGCCACCTATGAACTGGCTACTTGCTGAGAAAGATAAGATGGAGAAAGTAAGTCATACTTAAAATATCTAATTTAGAAATAAGCACGGGAGTACAAATAAGTAATAGCGCAGATAAGCGTTTGTCCATATGCTAGTCTGGGCGATCACTCATTGTTAGTCAAAATATCAAGCCTTTTCTTTCACAGTAGAGTAAGAGGGATAGCACTTTATTTATTTAAGTCAATGGCACTTTAAACATAATATGAGTGTATTAGCTTAAAGTTATAGAAAAGCTATAAATTTATTTTACAACTATTATTACAAATAATAAAACGAAATCTCTGGCGAGAAAGTGAACCCTGATTAGAAAAAAATCTTAAGTAAAACTTAAATATTTTAAACTTATTTAAAACTCATATTGTAAGAAACAAATCATTAACTTCTATAGTACTATCAGAGAAATTGATTCCTAGGCAGACGGCGGACCTAAGTAATTTGGTCGCGATAAGTCAAACCCATCCGACCGATCACAGCTAACATTGAATTGACTCTGAATCAATTTCCTTGATGGTACATTCAGCTGTTTTCTTGCACTCATATAATTTTTAATGTATAGTATAATTCATAGAGAATGAGAGAGCTGGCGCTGTCGGAGTCTTTTGAGAAGCCCTGCAGCAGTAACCAGGCATCAACTTCCGAGGTGGTCACTGCCAGCAAGGCTATCGAAGTACCTAAGATGAGGGATAACAAATACTCCAGTTTGATGGTAATGTTCTGTTCTCATACATTATACTATAGTGCATACGAGGAATTATTAGTAAGAGGTACGAGGGATTATTATTAGAAGAGGAGGAGGTCTTGGTGGGGGAATTGGAGGGTGTTTTACCTATACACCAGCCCACTTCTTTTTCTAGAAGTATACTGATCATCATTATGTTAAATTAGCTGCTATCTTTTTAGGGTTCCGTAGCCAAATTGGCAAAAAACGGAACCCTTATAGATTCGTCATGTCTGTCTGTCTGTCTGTCCGTCCGTATGTCACAGCCACTTTTCTCCGTAACTATAAGAGCTATACAATTGAAACTTGGTAAGTAGATGTAGTCTGTGAACCGCATTAAGATTTTGATACAAAAATGGAAAAATTATTAAAAATTTTAGGGGTCCCCATAGGTCCAACTGAAACAAAAAAAATTTTTTTTCGTCTAACCTATACGTATAGGGTATCTTATATAGGTCTTCAAAAATCATATTGAGTTTTCTAACATCATTTTTTTCTAATCTAAATAGTTTGCGAGAGAGACTTCCAAAGTGGTAAAATGTGTGTCCTCTAACTTCTAAAGAAGGGGCATGATAATTCTAAAAAAAATATATGATGTACATTATTATAAAAACTACCAACGAAAATTGGTTTGAACGAGATCTAACAAGTAGTTTTTTTTATACGTCATAAATGGTAAACCTTAATTTAACTTTCATTAAATCAACTAAAATATAAAAATAAATCAAAAACCTTTTAATTTTATAGAAATAAACCTTATTGCTGCTGCGGAACACTTCATGGGCGAGTCCAACTCGCGCTTGGCCGGTTTTTTTTAACTCTGATTATTAAAAAAAAACATATTTAGATAGTAGTAGTCAATAAGTTACTGAAGCGGTATATCCAGTTGTGTCATTAAAATGATGGTTGTTGCTGTTTTACATAGTTCTAGTAAAACTAACTTTATCACGCATTTTCACATAATTTTTCGTACAATTAATAATAATCTATAGCCTTAGCAAATTATATTTAGCGATTTTATAACAATCTGCTTGCCAAAATCTTATATATAAAATTCTCGTGTCACAATGTTAGTCAGCGAACTCCTCCGAAACTGCTTTACTGATTTTTACTAAATTTGATATGCATATTCAGTAGGTCTGAGAATCGGCTACTGGGTATTTTATATATTGATAAGTGCATTTGTTGAATAAATAATAGTAAATTATTACAACCTGAGACTGACGACGACCGATCGTTTGTGCGACGGGAGTAGCGATCGACGTTGCCATGGCGACATACTTATTTATTCACTTCAATGAAATAATATGGGCGAAATACTTTATATTATGGCAAAGCAACGTTTGCCGGGACAGCTAGTATTAGTATAAAATCTGCAAATGCGACTTACTTAGTGATAGCATTGATAGCATCCTGCATATTCAAGTATAGAGGTGTGTTAATTTACCTCCTTTTTTATTACGGTTCCGTAGTCAACAAGGAACTTTTCGGTCTGTTTAGTTATCAAGTCTACTACTGTGTGTGTGATACGTACATGGCGCACCCCTGTTTGTTTGTAGTAAGTATTCAACCAATCACAGTACACGAAATATTTCACATAATGTCACTCATTACCAAGATTAGTTGGTCAACTAATCATAACTAGCCTACCGCGCAAGACAACGCACTTCAAACGTTTTGACAACGCACTTCAAAAGTTTTGAATTTTGGAGGGGCGCGCCATGATATCGTAGTTGATCTCTACGCATTATCATTTTCAATGACAGTTGAAGGAACATAATAATTTGTTTCTTATTTAAAAAGCTGGCTTATTGTAATAAAATATTTGTTGGATGTTAGCTGGGAACAAATTGTCGGACGAACGTCCGCGGACGTTTTCATCAGATGCGGCTTGTTTCTATCTGATCAATACAAAGTATACTAAACTGTGCACATTGTCTGACATAAGTCGCGTTCGGACGTCCGAACAGAACCTGGCTGGCCGGATGTTTTTGCATCTGCGGACGTCTGCCATTGACATATAGGTTATGTATTTGACGTCCGCGGATAAACCGTGCACATATCGTGCACATGTTAAGCCGCATCCGTCAGCTGCGACTTATGGATGCGTCCGATAATTAATTTTGTTTCTAGCTTAAGAGAATACTATTTTTAATTTTCTGTCTTGTAGGATCTGCACTGAATTGAAGGTCTATAAAATATGTTGGTACCACGTTGGTACATAGTAGAATCAGGGTTTGTTGTGGAGTTTATAAAACATAATCTTGAACTTCAGAACACTTTGTGCTAAAATTATCAACACTTGTTTACCTTGCAGAGCGATTGTAAATAATTTAAACATTGGTTGCTATTAATGTTATACGAGCTATGCCGTCACAAAGAAGCCTCTATTTGTTAGTCTTGCTTTCAGTTTTAATTGCGAATTTTGTGTATGTTTTACTCTTTTCCAGTCTATGCAGTCACTGCTTGGCAAAAGTCAACCGTCAGCGTTAGTTTTCTATCATATAGTTATGTAAATCAGCTGAGCAGACTTTTATTTCATTGTGCACATTTAGTCATAAGAAATTTGAATGCGTATTGTTTATTATGCTTGTTATACATAACTATTAAGGCTGGGATGGGCAAGCGGGCTTGTGTACAGTGTACACTGTACACGCTATTGGTAGATCAGTATTCAGACAAGTTGCTCTTGGTCGATTGCGATCTTAGTGACTCATTATTGGTAGATATTGTACACATACCGCCCACACACCCCCTTAATAGTTCCGCCGAGAAATCTTAAAGCTGTACGCGACTTTAATACTGTAATAAAAATAACGTAGCAAAGAATACCATACAAATATTGGCATTCTATATAAAGTTAATATCTCTTTGCGTTTGGACTATAGTAGTAGTTATTATCGAAATCAACTAGACTATGTGTGATGTGTCACATAATCATTTTAACCACCTCCATATTACTTTAATAATTAATTTAATAGTATTGTTAGCAGTGGCGAGGGGTGAATATTTTGAGAAGGGAAGCCGGAGTAAAAAATCTACTTACCAATTTTGGTAATTTATAATTGAATGACATGCTTTTAATTTTCAAAACTAAGTTTGGAAAACAAAGTTTCCTTCGACAGCAAAATATAATCTGTCAGACAACAGTCTTTCTGAATTAATGCCATATTTTCCGAACTACACGATTACGTCGTACGACTCACAATTCACAAGTCACAATATAAATTAATTTAATTCACGACACTCTTCTAAGTTCTAACGCTAAAACAAAATTTAAATTCGACAAAACAAAACAAACGACATGTTGTTTACAAACACACTATCCGCCATATTAATATGTCAATCTAAAAACCAGCAAAATAAAAATGTATTACGCGCCTGTCATATTTAGTACCGCTAAAGGCATTCTTAATAAAGTCGTATTACAAAAAATCCTACCAAAATAAAATGTATTACGCGCCAGAAAAAGTATAATGTCCCTACATTCATTCTTAAATTCGAATCATAGCAATTTTACTTCATGACTCATCTATCTCGCTTGCACTTGTGGGTTGCTAATTAACCTTTCTCCGTAATAACTCGTCGGGCATCGAGTTATTTCCAAGTATATATCGCGCGTGCTAGAACGAGACAGAACATGACGACCAGTTTACAGGAATGAAAAGGACAGATGCTTACTATGAACTGTCGTTGTATGGAGAAATAAGCCGCTAATCCACGGCTTGATTCTCTGCGCCCGCACATTGCATTGCCTTTTAAAATTTGTAGGCGATAGTTATTAATTCAAACTATGTATTTCAAGTGAGAGAAAAATTTATTGCATATAACATTGTGAATTCAAAGTTTTTTAAGTAGGTATGTAAAATATTTATTAGATAAATATGTCGTTGGCCCATATATTCGATTTTTCTAAGCCCTAAGGGAAGCCGATGGGAATCGGGTTATATGGACGCTTCGCCACTGATTGTTAGAGACAAACTACGATAACATGGCACGCCCCTCCAAATGACTGTTTAGTGTTTCAATGTGTGTAGTCACATCCTTATGAAAGAGTTCGTATGTAGTAAGTATTCAACCAATCACAGTACACGTAATATTTCAGTTAATGTTACTTATTACCAAGATTTGTTGGTCAACTAATCATAACTAGCCTACCGCGCAAGACAACGCACTTCAAACGTTTTGAATTTTGGAGGGGCGCGCCACGTTATCGTAGTTGATCTCTACTGCAATGTTTTGGACGCTAGAGTGTAGCACCAGCATAGACAGTAACAGACAATTTGTTTTACATATTTTGACATCTCTGTCATTTATATTCTGATATGACGTGTGCGTATCGCCTCCGTTCCGTGGTCCAATGGTCTAGAGCGTCGCTCTCGACTCGGAGGTCGTGGGTTCGATTCCCGCGTTGGAAACATGTTATTTCAGCTATTATTTTATTTTGACAGTTATTTCATTTTGACAGCGTCCTTAGTAGTCTAAAGTCCGATAGCGCACCTGGATGGGATGGCATACCCACTCGTTTCCTTAAATTGACGAGGAATTTTGTAGTACCTGTAATAACCCATTTGACAAATCTCTGTTTCAAACAAGGCATATATCCAACATATTTTAAAAAAATCTTTGATTACCCCCGTGTACAAATCTGGTGAGAAAAAAGATATAAATAATTATAGACCTATCTCAGTACTACCGGCAATATCTAAAATTATCGAAAAACTCATTAATAAAAGACTACGTAACTACCTGGAAACCTTTGGCATTCTTTCGGGTTCACAGTTTGGTTTTAGGTGCAATAAGTCCACTGAAGATGCAGTTCAGGCTCTGACAAAAGATATTTCGCAACAGCTAGATACAGGTAACAAATGCTTGACAGTTTTCCTTGACTTAAAAAAAGCCTTTGACACTGTATCTATACCTAAACTCATTCGTAAACTAGAAAGTATAGGTGTCAGAGGCACACCCTTAAGACTACTTGTAAATTACTTAGAGGGAAGGAAACAGCAGGTAAAGATTGACAACCATACCAGTGACGAGACTATGGTCGATTTTGGAGTTCCCCAGGGCAGTGTTCTTGGCCCTACCCTCTTCCTTATATATATAAATTCACTGACAAATATAAGTTTAAAAAATGGAAGAGTGGTATCCTATGCAGACGACACTGCTATTACCTTGAAAGGCAAGACATGGGAATCAGTTTTTCGAAGCGCTGAAGATGGTCTTATATTAGTGTCGCAGTGGTTGGCTAGCAACCTCCTAACTCTTAATGTTGCCAAGACCTATTATATCTGTTTCTCTATAAATAATAAAACACAACCTAAAAGTAACCATAACTTAAAAATTCACCAATGCCAAATATCAAATAACATTGTAACGAACTGTACATGTAGTGAAATAAGCAAAGTAATGTCAACTAGGTATCTCGGAGTATACTTGGACCAAAACCTAAATTGGCACCGGCAAATTGACTACACTAGCGATAGAATTAGAAAAATGATATGGGTTTTCAGGAAACTTAGATGCGTAGCTTCAAATAAAACAATCAAACAAGTGTACATTGCCCTAGTACAATCTTTAATAAACTACTGTGTCTCAATCTGGGGTGGTGCAGCAAAAACAAAATTCTTAGAAGTTGAGAGAAGCCAGCGATGTCTAATAAAAGTCATGTACTGCAAGCCTTTCCGCTACCCAACTGACGACCTTTATAAATCTTGCCAACTATTATCAGTCAGGAAACTTTACATTTTAAATAGTACCCTAAGACTCCATAAAACATTGCCGTATAAATCAAATGATAATATTATTAAAACAAGGAGACCAGAAAAAGCGGCTATACCACCAAAAGTTCGCACACAATTCGCTCAAAGGCAGTATTATTCACAGTCTGTCCACATATATAATAAGCTAGATAAACATCTCAAAATTTACCCACTAAATCTAAATAAATGTAAAAATGTAATCCTACATTGGCTATTATGTCTGTCGTACGAGGAGACAGAATCAATATTGCAATATATCACCTAACATCTAAATTTCAAATTTTTACTTACCTTTTTTTTTCTCCCCTTTAAAATCATAAAAAATATCTGTTCTAACCACACACATTCACGTACACACATACATACACATTACACACACTCACACACACTCACACACACACACACAAAATTATATATATAATAATGTGTTTCTGGCATGTTGTTCCTAAATGTTAGCTTTATAAACAAAATTGTAAACAAAATTTTAAGTTACTTACCTGTTATATTTTATAGTTAAATATTGTTAAGTATGACATAGTTTATGGAAGAGCGGGGCTGCCTAATACAAGTAATTATTACTTACCAGGTGGTCCCAATCTCTGCTTAATTTGTTAAGAGCCCGGGTAACCCTCGAAATTCTCATACATACGTAATACCAAAATCATTTTGTCATACGAAAATATTTAACATGTTTGATTTATTTTTCAGCATACAATAGTAATTACCTAGGTTCCTGAACAAAAATTAACTTCAAAATATTTAAACACTAAAAAATTTTTTTTTGTGTAAAATTTTTTTTTACTAAATTTACTACTAAATATTTAAACACTAAAAAATAGAGTAAAACACTAAAAAATATATAAAAAAATAGTAAATATACTACAAAATATTTCAACTCCAAAAAATATTTTTTAGTATTAAAATATTTTGTAGTAAATTTACTAATTATTTATAAATTTTTTAGTGTTTTACTCTATTTTTTAGTGTTTAAATATTTAGTAGTAAATTTAGTAAAAAAAAATTATACACAAAAAAATTTTTTTTAGTGTTTAAATATTTTGAAGTTAATTTTTGTTCAGGAACCTAGGTAATTACTATTTTATGCTGAAAAATAACTCAAACATGTTAAATATTTTCGTATGACAAAATGATTTTGGTATTACGTATGTATGAGAATTTCGAGGGTTACCCGGGCTCTTAAGTTTAAACTGTAAATGTAAAATAAATACTTTTTCATTTTTTCATTTTTTATTTCCAAGTTTGGTTAGGACAATGCAGGCTGATCACCTGATTGTCTGACAAGTAAGATGATCCATGCGTCGCATGGGCCTGTAAAAAGTCGGTCCTGCGCCTGATCTCTCGCCAGACGTGTCGATCTTCCGTCCCACTGGTTTATGAGAGTAAAGGAATAGAGAGTGCTCTTGTGTACTGCGCACACACTTGGGCACTATAAAATTACGCCTGTGTACCTAGCCTGGTTTCAATGAAACTGGCCACCTTCACCGAAACCGGTGTGGGGAGTATTATTCATATGACGTATGCCACATGTCGCATTTTGGTCGGATTATGTATTTGCTAGCGCCCTCTGCTCCGACCTTTGCGTAATAGTCCCTATTTCTACCATTCCAGGAGTTTCCCTTCGCTGACGGCAGTCCAATCACCGAGTTAGCGAGCTTCTATCAGGAATGCGTAGCGGCGCGATGTGCTAGTGACGCTTGGGATAATACCGCTAGTACTGACTCCACTGCGTTGGCACGTCAACTGCAAGCGTTCGAAGACGCTGTGCCAGAGTTCGATAACTTGCTAGCGGACATGTGTGCTAGTGACCATAGTTCTGACACTTGAGGTATGTAACTCAACTTAAGGATCCGTATACGAAATTTGCTGATTTCGCTGATTTAACAGTTAAAATACAGTATTTCTATAAGTTTTAATGCACAACATGTAAGATCATTTCAATTATAATCTAATGTTGGAGCTAGATTTTTATTTTTTTACGTATTTTTAAATAATCCAACTCAAACCCGCGACAGTTTTGTGATTTTTGCTGTAAAAGGTTTAGAATATCAACTGTTCATGGATTATATTGACGTCTTAACGGTATGAAAAAAATACAATGTACTGTTGAGAAAGTCATCTCAAAATGTTGGAATTACTTTTTACCACTTTAATATGAAATAGTTGAGTAAAAAAATATGTAACTCGGCAAAATTTTAGAGAAAATGGGCAAAGAATTGCTGTTAATTTCGGCAACTTGGAGTTGTAATTCATAAAAAGAAAACGACAGAAATAATCTATTGATAAAATTCTATCCAATTCGAGAAAAAAGAAAAAAAAAACAAATTGTGCCAAAAAACACGATTTTGAATCGTGTTTTTTGGCACAATTTGTTTTTTTAACCAACCTAAATCTCACATTATATTACTCGCCGCAAGGTTCGAGTCGGCTTTCCGCGCTTAAATATATTTTAAATCTAATAATTAATATATATATTTTTTAAGTCTAATAAGGGGAAAAAACCTAATAATATTTCTGTAGAGAACCTTTGCAATTTCGTATTCATCGGCAAAATTTCGTGTACGGACTCTTAATGCTACACTCATTGAAATGAAATAAAATAGGTTAAAAATTAACACTTTTAAAACGACTACATGAGGCCTAATATCGATTCGGAAACTAGCTAGGCGAGAAGAACCGACGTAAGAAACTCGCACGAGGCCACCTTTTTGTAAAAATATGGAATTGCCCGTTAGTAATAAAACTATACACGCTGAATACAGATGTTACAGTCGTTGACGCAGAATCAGAAATCATTTACTGTCTAATTTCCTAACATATCGAGGACAAAACTTCATATCTACAGGGTGTCCTCTACTCTTGTATAGAGTTCGCTGTGAAAAAAAAAACAGCGCTGAAAGAGCAACAAAGTATTATTATCACTTTGTTTTGTTACGCCCTCTAGAGGCGTTATAATCACTTCCTACCCTATACAAGGTTTACTTGTCTTTGTCTGGCATATTAAAAACATCACACGACTGACAGAAACAGCGAATTTTGAATAATAACATGCTGCATTTTTTTTTGTAAGCAGTATTGTCTGTAAAGTACAATACCCGGCAATAAATATTGCACATCGACCTTTGGAAAGAGACATTCGGCTAATTTCGGTTTCATAGAGCGTTATCTTTGTAGCACACACATAATTGACATTATGTCAGTCGTTGTTCAAATTCAATAGAGTGCAGTCGCGTCCAGTTCAAAATATATGTCTAGAGTTGTTAACACCCCTAAATTTGCTACAGCTGTAATTTTCCAAAAGAATTTTAAATACGTAAACATAATTTGAACACCCTTTTTTATTTTATTTTACCCGAATATAAAGCCATAACTTATAGAAAATTTGGTGTATTTTATACAAAGAATAATAAAATTGTCAAAAGAAGCAAACCTTAATTGTTTTAACAGCTCCTAATATATACCGGACTTTTTGTATTTCGTGCGTAAGAGATAACGCTCTACAAAACCGAAATTAGCCGACTGTCACTTTCCAAAGGTCGATGTGCAATATTTATTGCCGGGTACTGTACCCCGCAAACGATCAAATTGTTTGTCAAATTTTACGTGTTTGTCAAACAGTTTGATAGTGTGTGATAGTCAGCTTCAAGTATGAAGCGTTAGTCAAACAAACTACGTGTTTGACCTGTTTGAAGAAAATTTGGATTTGCGTAGCGTTTGACAAACGTGTTTGAACGTGTTCCGCTGTATTTGTCAAATAAGATCTCATGATCTCAAACCGATTCTAGCTAATTGTTTGACAAACTTGTTTGGTGCACGTTTGATCGTCTGCGCTGCTGTTTGATGAAAACGTAAATTACATCAAACAGGTTTGTCAAACAAATTTGATCGTTTGCGGGGTACCTACTTTAAACACTTTCCGAACGTACCGGATAAGTACAAAATACTGTATATTGTACTCAAAACGACAATGTATATTTAATTGACACATATAATAAAACATCGTCAACATTTAATTGGTAAGAGACAGTATAATAATAATTATGTACTTACTTACTGCGGCGCAGCGACCCAAATTGAGACTTGGCCTCTGACACAAGCACACGCCATTTCTTCCGATCCTGTGTGACATCTTGCCATGATTCGGCTCGTAACGCCTTCAGGTCATTTTCTACCTCATACCTCCAGCGGTATCTGGGACGGCCTACCGGTCGTTTACCAGTTATTTGCCCCACATATTTTTGCCGCTCGTTTTTGCCGCTAATAATAATTATATGGTGATTTTTTTTCGCTGACATAAAAACGCACATAATATTTTTACTAAGCCAAGTCCGAGAAGTACAGTCATTTCCATTTTTCGTTGCGCACTTATAAACCAACATATTTCTTATGTTTTACTCGTAATGTTTCAGGTGCTGTGGGCAGGCCAAAAATCTAGATTTTACCTATTTATTGTAGATTTATACTTTATACCCTATAGACTAGAATGTGGTCCATATATTTGTTATACCGTATTATGTGATAGAATAACATAATATTATTGTCAAAAGTTTAAGCGCCGCCACATATTTGCGATCAATTGTTTCTATCGTTTCTGTCCATCGCAAACGTTCGTACCAGTTCATTTATGATGGATCGAAATTATCTATTGCAAACGAATGGCTGCCCTTATGTCTACTGTCATCCTTCTAAACAAAAACACATTGCCTAAACCTTACTTTATTAGGGACCCACCTAAACTTCTATTCTACACTTAAACTTAAAATATTCTCAATTTGCTTTATCTATTTATATAAACTACATTCAATTCTGTTGAGTAATGTAAATACATGGGGCACACTAAAAGTTTTGCACTTCTAGGTAATCGGAACTATTTGAGTTATGAATGTTATATTTTTTAATACGTTGCAACCTTCTTAGCAATATAAAAAAAAAAATTGGCGGGAAATCATTTGTCAATTATTTTTTATCACACATCAAAGTTCTACGTATGCAACGAAATTGGAATTAAGTCGAAAAGATTTTAGAGCGAAGATTTTTTATGATTTTAAAAGTTCTCTCCACAAGACTGTGCTGCTCGTCTTCAAAATGCTTTTGGGAGAGAAGCACCTTGTTTGAGCACCGTGAGGAGATGGTATGCTGAATTTGAAAGAGGTCGAGTTTCTTTACATGACGAATTTCGTGAAGGGCGGCCTTCAACTGCCGTTAATGAAAATAATGTGGCTACTGTTAAGCGGCTAATTGAAGAAAACCCGCGGATTGCCCATGAGACTATTCGAGGACTATTGGGGATTGGTATGAGCCAAATTTAAAAAAAAATTACACGAAGAAAGTTCGGAGACTTTGTTGTCATTGGATCCCTCATGAACTGACAGCGGGGCAGAAGCAGGCTCGCGTGGAATGGTGTTCACATATGCTACTGAAGCACGACCATGGACATTCTAATGCTGTTTATAACATTGTCACAGAAGACGAAACGTGGATTTGTTGTTTTGAACCCGATAAAAAACAGCAATCTTGTGAGTGGGTGTTTGAAAATGAGAACAGGCCAACAAAAGTGAGGCAGGCGAGAAACGTTGGTAAGAAAATGATCGCGTTTTTTTTCTGAGCTACGGATCCCATCTATACAACTCCACTTGGAGATCAAAAGAGTGTTAATGTTATGTGGTATTCCACTATTTGCTTACCCAGGAAATTAGAAAAGGTTCGCGAAAGGCGACCAAGAAGCCGCATTCTCCTACATCATGACAACGCCTCTTCACACACGGCCAACAAAACAAAGTAATTTTTAGCTTCCGAAAAAGCACAACTTGTGACCCATGCTGCGTTTAGCCCCGACATAGCACCTTGTGATTTCTGTATTTTTTTCCTAAATTAAAGATTTAATGAGAGGTTTCACTTTTACCAACTCTGAAGAGGCAGTGATAGCATTCAATCAGCGCGTAGAAAACGTGCCTTCAGATCTGTGATTCTCCTGTTTAAAAAAACCGGCCAAGTGCGAGTTGGACTCGCCACTGAAGGGTTCCGCAGCAGCAATAAGGTTTATTTCTATAAAATGAAAAGGTTTTTGATTTATTTTTATATTTTAGTTGATTTAATGAAAGTTAAATTAAGGTTTACCATTTATGACGTATAAAAAAACCTACTTGATAGATCTCGTTCAAACCAATTTTCATTGGTAGTTTTTATAGTAATGTACATCATATATATTTTTTTTGAATTATCGTGCCCATACTTTAGAAGTTAGAGGGGGGGGGGGACACATTTTACCAATTTGGAAGAGTCTCTCTCGTAAACTATTCAGATTAGAAAAAAATGATATTAAAAACCTCAATATGATTTTTGAAGACCTATCCATATATACCCTATACGCGTAGGTTAGACGAAAAAAAAATTTTTATGTTTCAGTTCTACCTATGGGGACCCCTAAAATTTTTAATAATTTTTCCATTTTTGTATCAAAATCTTAATGCGGTTCACAGACTACATCTACTTACCAAGTTTCAATAGTGTAGCTCTTATAGTTTCGGAGAAAAGTGGCTGTGACATACGGACGGACAGACAGACATGACGAATCTATAAGGGTTCCGTTTTTTGCCATGTTGGCTACGGAACCCTAAAAATGGTTCGATCGCATAAAAGAATGTTTAGAATGTAAAGGAGAGTATTTTGAAAAGCAATAAACATAATATTTTGGTTATAACATGTCGTTTTTTCAAGTTAACAAAACAAAACTTATAGTGTGACCTACGTATAAGTGGCGTTCTGTTGTAAAAAACTTTTTAATTATTTATTTATCTTATAGATAACTAGCGACCCGCCCCGGCGTCGCACGGGTATAAAATATATAGCCACTGAAAAAATGATCAAAATCGATATCCTATGATCCTTCACGCGGTCTACTTCTTGTCTGTGCCAAATAACATAAAAATTGCTCCAGTAGTTCGCGAGATAAGCCCTTTCAAATAATTTCCCCCGTTTTTTCCACATTCTCCTATTAGTCTTAGCGTGATAAAATATAGCCTATAGCCTTCCTCGATAAATGGGCTATCTAACACTGAAATAATTTTTCAAATCGGACCAGTAGTTCCTGAGATTAGCGCGTTCAAGTTAGCCCTTTCAAATAATTTTCCCCGTTTTTTCCACATTTTCCTCTATTTCTTCGCTCCTATTAGTCTTAGCGTGATAAAATATAGCCTATAACAATCCTCGATAAATGGGCTATCTAACACTGAAAGAACCATCAAAATCTGTTGCATAGTTTTAAAGATTAAAGGGAACAAAGGGGCATGAGGGAAAAAAACGGCTTTGTTTTATAATAAGTATAGATAATCTCGGCGAAAATGAAATATGCAGAAAAAAGTTCCAATATTTTTTAAATTAATAAAATAAAGGGTTCAATAGGGACTTGACAATTTTGAATTTAGTTTGTGGACGCACCCTTACACTTAACATCGAACTGTTACTATCATTTTACTCATTAAACATTACATTTTTATCATGGCGAAATACACGAACGAAAAACGTCTGCAAATCTTAAAAATTTACTACAGAAATTCGGAGTCGGTGGCCGCTACTTTAGGAGCGTTAACTCCGATTTTCAGTTATATATCTCAGAATATCAGTCAGGCATTGGCCATGATTATGGATAATTTTAGCCCAAATTAGAAGATATGGACTTGGACAGCATGAGGTTTCAATAGGACGGCACCGCAAGCCACACATCACACGTTACAATCGATTTATTGAAGAGCAAGTTTGATTAGAGTGTTATCTCAAAATATGGACCAGTCGATTACACCTCTTTCGTGCAATTTAACGCCTCTAGATTTTTTTTTAGGGACTGCGTCAAGTCGTTGGATAAGCCGACGCCGTTGGAAGAGCTCAGGGTCTAAACACACTAGGCTGAATTACGCCGACGTAAATTCCGCCGCGTTTACGCCGCGTTTCAAATCCATGGGCGGGACGCGACAGACCACACACTATACCGAAATTCCGTCGTGAGCCGAATTTCCGTCGAGCCGAGTCGAGCGTAAAGTTCGGCAGCGATTCGGCGGTAATGTTTTGTATAGCATAGGTATAGCAACACACTATACGCGACGGAATTATCAAAACCAAATATAGCAAATCCAACCTTATCTCCAAAGCGTTAACGCACACATTACATCTGAGAATTTTAAATACTCACTTACGCGAGCGTTCTGCAACGGAAATATACCGCGAAATTTCGGCTCTTCGCGTAATTTATAGTGTGTCGCATCAGACGTAAGCGGCTGAACGTAATTACGCCGGCGGAATTCAGCCTAGTGTGTTTAGACACTCAGAGCCAAAATTTAAACGCGAATTAGCCGAAATGTGTGGCAAAGTCATAGAAAATTGGGTTCAAAGAATCATTGCTGCAAACGGGCCTGCGGTGACCATATGAGCGAAGTCAAGTTCCATTAAAAATGTTTTTATTATACTTCAATTCGATACTAAAATGTTTGAAATATCTCAAATGGTTTTAATTTTATTTTGAATAAAAGTTGTCAAGTCCTTATTGGAAAACCCCATATTATCGACGAAAAAGACTGATTATGGCCAAAAAATTTGGCTTTGCGTGTGTATTTTAAAACTAACATTTTTTTTGAAGTGAAAACTTCTTTAGCGGCGTTGAGCATTTTTGTGGAATGGGTAAAAACTGTGAAACTCGCGTCAGATTCTCGTGATCGAAAAACCTTGGAAAAACCGTAAGACGGTTGGAGAGTAGTGTTTTGTGTCGAACTCGAACTCGACCTCGAAATCGAATGCGAATTGATTGTAAGGGTTTCGATTAATAAAAAAATCGATTATTTAATAATCAATTTTCATAAAAAATGGGTTTAAAAAAATGCACAACGTTAATAATCAAGTTTTCACTACTGCCGGCATTCCCGGAGTACAACTCGTCTTTTTTTTTTATCCTACTAATTTTTTGTTTAGAGGGATGATACTGAAAATAGTAAACTATGTGTTATTTTTTAAGTCCGGTCAAGTATATACGTCTCTTTCACACGCGAAAATATTGTTTTACGTAAAGGTACAAGGAAGCCGGCTGCATGAGGCAGCAGCGGACGACGTGTCGTCGCGACACTACTGGTTTTTATGTATTTCTATGAATAAGTGTAGCTAGCTTCGTGTCGCTAGCTGCGGAGGGTATTTCATAGAAATACATACAAACCAGTAGTGTCGTGACGTCACGTCATCTGCGGTTGCTTCATATAGCCTGCTGCCAACCGGCACCTTAACTGCTATATTACTAGTAGTATGGTCAATGTATACGAATTTCCTCAGGCATATAGCATATACAGGCATATAGTCACGTACTGAATCCATCGAATACATACCTTATTTCACGGCCTACAATAGCGATGTCTTATTATTTACTGAATTACAAATAGTTATCTGGTTCCTAAGGTCAATTTGTTGGTACTTCATCTAAGCAGTATGATCTATACTATAATAATAATTTTATCCTAAAAAGCTACTAAAATGTCGTTTAGCCTCAAACACAAATCCTAATAATTATGTTTAAGCCAGTGAATGTAGATACCGACAAATTCACCTCAGAAACATTAAGGTCTCTTTCACAATTTTCTGATAATAATAACTACTGTGCGTCTAGCATGCGTACGACGAGATATCTCAATCTCGAGTGTAGTTAAAAACTACTCTTCTCATAGTGTCAAAATCTCGACAAAAGTCGATAAAAATTTGTTATTTTGACGACAGATCTACGCGAGAAAAAATGTATGGCATGTTAGGGTCAATAGAGATGTCGAAGAGACAAACCATCAAACATCGAGAAAACATGTACTTACCTACTAGACAAAATTTTCTCGTTAGCGCAGGCTAGGCGCACTGGTAAATAACCTTTGGTAAATATTTTTTGTTTACACTGTCGAAGTTCAAAATCACAGATGTATTTGGCAATCGGAAATGCGCATAGAAAATTAATTCGTCATAATATTATCTTCTCATTGGTGATTTTGACGTAGGGGTCAGGATTTTAGAAGTTCTGTATTTGTTACACAAAATAAAGAAAGATTAACACTTCGTAATAAAAATCCGGAAGTTATACAAAAGAACAATTGAAACATTGTATAAGGATAATAAATAATTTGAATGTTTTAATCTTCTTGATGTAAGTTTAGTTTCTATAAAAAGTATAGAATATAGATCATAGAAAATTGTGAAAAAGGCCCTGACAATAACTATAATTATAGTACAACGAAATATACAGCACAGATAATGTTTTTCGGGAATCATTGCCGAAAAAGTACAAGTTTATTTTACTGTATATGCAATAGTACAGAACGAATAATTTCGAATGATTTATAATATAATATGACATAATATTCTAATATTTTTAGAATATTAAGTCAGTTAAATCCCCTCTAAGCTATAGACGTTTTACAAAATAACAGGAATTTTTGTAACATGTCTCAGTTTCGACAGAACTTATAATTTTTTTTTTATTTAGGTTCACAAAACAAGATACAATTCACAATACATGTAGCTATAAATAATAAAGTATAAAATGGCTAATACTAGGGAATGTATCTCTCTAAGAAGTGAACACAACATGCACATAACAAATTAAAAGAGTTGTGTCAACTAACTACAAATTTAAATACAATAATAATAATTACAAAAAGAAAACAAAAGAAAACAGTCTACCTCTAACTGTTAAATTAAATTAAATACAAACTAACTACAAAATTAAATACAATTACAAAAAGAAACGAAAATAAAAACAGTCTTTACCCTAACCGAAGATCTCCTTAAGAATATTATTAATGATTTTCAGTTATCACATAATATTGCTATGATATTGGATGGTTTTATTTTAAAAGTTATGAAAATATAAATGTTTAATTAAATTTATTATTTAGCAAAGTTGTACCTAATATTATTATGTTTTATTTTATAAACGTGTTTCTATATTGTAAATGATTATTTTAGTGTATTGTATATTTAAATTGGATGAAGATTTCAGAATTTATAATTTAAAGTTTCCTTTTAAAACATAGACTTGATTCTAGATATTTTATTCTGTAAACCTATTACCTAAGACTACGACACTAACGTCTAACAATAAGTTCCTTTTTAAGACCTAGGCTCATAAAGGTGATTTCACACTAGCGCAGAATATGCTCAAGATCTAAGATATAAACGACGGTATAAATTCACCCTTAATTTTCAGTGCTTTAATATTTCTTCAGCAAAAATTTGTCAATATAATTATACTTAATAGAATTTTAGATTTATAATAATGGAATCGTGTAAGAGTGATTATGAAATGGTGCTTATAAGAATCTAATGTCATGTAAAGAGGTGAAGTTTTAAGACTGGCTAATGGAATGCACAGTATGTATCTCAATGATTATAATGCACATCGATTCAAAAGAGGTTTTTGTTTGATTAGAGAGGTATACCATATTATGGTACCCTCAAATCGATTTGGCCAGTAATACTGGCACAGATTATGTTTCAGTTCAGTTCATAATATGGTATCCTGTTTACATTGATACAGTGCTAATTCAAAAAATATATGGTGCTTGCTACTATGTAGGTCGTGCACGACTTTAATGTCGTTCGCAAAAATATAAGGGGAATACACAATGTTAGAATTTTAGATCTTTAAGTCGAGTGCGACCTATATCAACCTAAATTGGCTCTCCAATCGATGTGCATTTTTATTCGGATACAGCTTTCGATATTAAAATCATGCGTAATGTGTCAACTATTTGTATGGGACCCGCGCGCATAGTCGATGGAAATGTCCTTTTGATTATGGACTCTAGTAATTGCTAAGTACACTTTTCTACAAAACTTCAGGTGTTTTAAGTTTTGTGCAGGGCTCCCGTAAGGGTTACTGGTGCCTGTGTGCAAGAAAAGGATTTTGGCGCCCCTTTAGGCAAATTTTTTGGGTCCTTGGTTTTGGCGCCCCGAGAGGATGGCGCCCGTGTGCATTGCACGCATTGCACATATGGTAGCGGGGACCCTGGTTTTGTGTATAATGTAAAATTAGACTGTGTTTTGTGTACGCTAGAGTCGAAAATCGGAATGCAGATGTCTTATTATGAGAGGTCTTAGTGTAATAATTATTATGTTGTACTCATTAATATATTTGTGCGACCGAGTCGATAGTACAAATGAAATTGAGCATTTTATTGTATGGGGACTAGGACCAAGGATTAACATAGAAATTGAATACTGGTCAGATACTTACAGAAAAATTGAAAAAACAAACGGTAATAAAAGAGACTAAACAAAATGTCTTAATTACATACTAAGTATTAGAAAAGAAAAATCAAAATAAGAGAAGTTAATGTTTTCTATGACTAAGCTAAACTAAAAGTAGTCAAGGCCGCCAAAGATTGGTTAATGATTTGGCTGGTTAAGTCATTAACCAATCAAAAACACTGTTGAACTGATAAACTCATATCTGAAATGTAATACATCTGCATATATGAGCGTAAATGTTCAAATCAAATTTATATTTGAATGAAAGGCTAATTGTTGGATAGTGATGTAATATTAAAAATACTATATGTACGGTTATGTAGTGTGCATATTATACATTGGTTGAATTGCGAATTTTGATATTTAAGTATATATAATATAGTGTCAATATAATTTACACAAAACGCCCTCAATGCTATGAATCATATCAATAATAAAAATATCAATACTATTATACAATAAATGTCTATTGAAAATATTCGTTCAATTGATTCGTATAGTTTGCATTGTGAAAAATCATTTGGCGGCTGGTTTACACGTTAAGTTGATAAGTAGTTAACTAAATTTTAACTTAATTTTAAGTTGTTACAAAATTTAGTAGCCAGTTAAAATTTAGGTGCTAAACTAGATGACAATTAGAATTTAGTTACTACTTATCTACTTAATACGTGTAAACCAGCCATTTGTAAAGAGTGTACGACGCATTTCGATTTCGGTATGTCGGATTATTTACGTATGTGCTAGTAGCGGCCTCTGCTCACCTTTGCGTAATATTCCCTATTGTCAAAGTATTTGAAAAAATCAGTAGAGATCAACTACGATAACATGGCGCGCCTCTTCAAAATTCAAAACCTTTGAAGTGCGTTGTCAAAACGTTTGAAGTGCGTTGTCTTGCGCGGTAGGCTAGTTATGATTAGTTGACCAACAAATCTTGGTAATAAGTAACATTAACTGAAATATTACGTGTACTGTGATTGGTTGAATACTTACTACATACAAACTCTTTCATAAGGATGTGACTACACACATTGAAACAGTCATTTGGAGGGGCGCACCATGTTATCGTAGTTGATATCTATCAAAATATATATAATACAAAATATTATACATAAAAGAAGTTTTGTTTAACATCAAAAAACTCTAAAGCATGGGCGTAGCGAGGTACGGGCAGCTAATCACAAATCCCGAATCCCCCCCTCCCCCCCTATAATAAAGGCGTTACTGTAAATGAAAACTCCATAGTATTATAGGAAAATGTAAAATCAATTTGTTATAATAGTAGCTATTCCTAAAATATTAAATTATTGTAAATTTTATAACTAGTCGACTTAGCCTTTGCCTGTACCTAAAATATTGGATATTTTAAACAACAATACAATTTGTGTCTATTTTACCATGATACAATTAGGGATTGTGAATGTTTCAATTTCTCCTTACGGCCGAACTCGGAGACATTAAATGATTATTTAACTATAATTTAATGAAGATTTTGACAGAAAACGTCAATATTTCAAGTAATTAATAAATTTTCCGAGTGCGGCCATTACCAAGTTTAAAGTGAGTGTCTTCGATGGAATACATTTTGTACCGACGATTCTGTGGCCTTGGCTTAAATATAACTCTTGGGTTCATTTATGTAGATTTACAATTGCTATGCTTCCTCTAGATATAACGTGTAAAATATCCATCGCATTTTTAATTTAAAATTGTAATCTTGCTTGATCGATAACGTAAAAATGTTACAGTTCCTTAACTGTTATCATTTAAGCTTAAAACAAACGTAAGCGTCAGTGACAGGGGACGCGGTACGCGATACGGGAGCGTCTGCAACGCGAAACTGGCCGTGCACACCTGCGCGGCTATGGTGCGAACCGTCAAACGTTAATATCATGACACAATCTATCAAAACGTATACAAATCAAAAAATCATAAACTAAAGAGTTGTAGAAAATAATATAAAAAAAGGTTTTAAAAAAGAAGTCTAGTTATGTACACTTCAAAACACGCGTCTGACAACTTGACGCGCACGTTCCGCTTGCCGACGCGAACATCCCGCGTCGCGGTCGTGCAGGTGTGCACGGCGCCATAAGATTACATGGGCAGCGTCCGCCGCGCGGTAGACGCTACCGCTTCGCAGTCGCTTTGGTCGCGTAGGTTTGTGCAATCCTTTATTCACATTGCGAGGTCTGAGAGAGAGTTGCATGTCTGTCAATTCAATGTGTATCGTCTTTTGTGGTAAATCAAGTTTCGTTTTGAATGGCTTATTTAAAAATGAATCGCATCGACGACGTTGCAATGTGAACTTAACCGGTCACAGAAATCAGGAGGCCTACTACGAAACCGTTTTGAGACTCAAAGAATCGGACGAGAATGCCGCGTCCTGCTCTAACAACGTCATTTCACGTTTGTTAGAGTAGGAGGCGGCATTCTCGTCAGTCGTTCGATTGTTTCAAGTCTCAAAACAGTTTCATGGTACAAGGCCTGAACCCTGTTTTGGAGCAAGTCAATAGTTTGCGTTAAGTTAAACGAATTTAAGCGTGCCAATTCTTTTATATAATAATTGTGTTTGCTTAAGATCTTTTTCATATTATATTTTATACTTAACTAATAATATTATTTATAAATGCTCATTTTAGTGTAAAAACTACATGGTTAGTTTCTAAGAAACGTGCTATAAAAATATTCTATGGATATTAATTATTATTATGGTTATGTGGATTTTTTGTCTATGGTGTACAGAACATATTAATTTACTATGGAGATTATAGAGACAGCTGTTATATAGGCAATAAAAGCATGTGTAAGACTGGGTTGCACCAACTAACTTTGACTTTAACTGTAACTTTAACTTTAACCAGAGATTTGACATTACAGTGCAAAATGTCAAATCCCTGGTTAAAGTTAAATATGGCGTCCAAGGACGCCATATGCTCATACGTATATCTAAAATTTTCGAGAAAATTTACTATGTTTTACAGTGTTATATTTTTTCTGTCAATTTATACGTGGGAGAGCCATGCTTCGGCACGAATGGGCCGGCTCGACCGGAGAAATACCACGTTCTCACAGAAAACCGGCGTGAAACAGCGCTTGCGCTGTGTTTCTCCGAGTGAGTGAGTTTACCGGAGGCCCAATCCCCTACCCTTTTCCCTTCCCTACCCTCCCCTGTTCACTTCCCTTCCCATCCCTACCCTCTCCTATTACCCTATTCCCTCTTAAAAGGCCGGCAACGCACCTGCAGCTCTTCTGATGCTGCGAGTGTCCACGGGCGACGGAAGTTGCTTTCCATCAGGTGACCCGTTTACTCGTTTGCCCCATTATTTCATAAAAAAAATCAATTTTTTATACCCTCAATACCCTCACCCTTAAAATTTAAACCAACATTATCTGATGCAGCGTTCTAGAAGCGCCATCTACTGCTCAGTATATGAAACTTTTCAAAATTCGAAACTAAAGCAGAAAGCTGTATCGTTTTCTTAAATTCGGTAAAAGTTTAAAGTACTGTAGTTTTATGTATTGCAGTTGTACAAATATTATTTGTTTATAGGATAAAGGATTGAAATTTAAAATAATTATGCTTCTTGAAAACAGTTTTTATCGGTAAAGTCTCGTCTTTTGAGCATTAGATGGCGCTTTTAGGATTTTCTCCGGTTAAAGTTAAAGCTAAAGTACGCCATATTTGACTATAACCATAACTTTAACCTTAACTTTAATCACGCCTCTGGTGCAACCCAACCTAAGGGACACGATATTAAGGACCTGTTTCACCACTTCCTGATAGGGCTATCCACCACTTAACTTAACAAATAGAGTATGAAGAATCTGTCAAATAAGCCTATCCGGCACCTTATCACCTTAAGTGGTGAAACGGGCCCTAAGTATTTTTCCCAAAATCAGTTTGTTAGATTCTTGGCAAAGATATTTAAATTCGAAATATATCTATTATCTATCGATGTTTAAATTTTTCATCAAAATCGAGCCAACAGCTCAGAGAGCCAACAAAGCTCAACAACTTACCTTATATCATAGTTTCGGATTTATTTAAAAAAATCACTATGTAAATTAGCTATCATTTTGTTTTTTTTTCCATTTCTCTCGCTCTACAATGTCTATGGTATGTTCAATGACGTTTGATACAGTTGTGTGTTGCTAGTCATGTGCCAGACTATACTTAATCGGTTCTGAGTGAGTGCTTGGTGTTTGTTTTGAATACATTTATTTGTTATTATATCCCAAATAATGTTTTATTTTACCCTCTTAGGGTGAGTCCGCACTAGGCGACACTACGTTGCAGCGGCACGTCACAACTCACAGCTAAATATTCTTTGCATGAAATCGTATGAGGTAAGCTGCTACGCCGCAGCGACGTTATGCGACATAAAACTATTCAGTTTATGGGACCTATCAGACAGAGAGCGGTCACATTTCTGCGTTCGCATTCTACGTTCGAGAGATCACTCACACAGGACTCCAGGAGCAATTCTGACGCGGTCGGTACGCCCCCTGTTCGCGCCAAACTCTAGCGCGACGTTGGCAACACTGCAGCGCGTGAGTCTGAACTCTGCGCTGTCAACTGTCATACGCGACACTGTGAAGTAACACCGTATCTCTAAGTAGTCTGTGAGTAACACATTCCGCTTTGAACCGTTACCGGCGCGCGTTCGTTAAAAATACGAAAATCTCCTCTCGGTTAGCCGACCGGCCCAAACTTCGCGATTAATCCAATAACTATCCGTGATTTATCCTCATGAACTCAGCTCAGTGATAGTGATTATAGACCAAGGTGACAGTGTCGTGACCGCCTCAACTCAATTCGTCTCAGCGCAGCCGCCAGCATCTCAATCACCAGGTATTTCCTTCATTATATCCCTTCTTCCCCTTAGCCCACAACGTCGTAGGGCTTCGCCCCTACACCCCCCATGTGAGTATATCTAATATCTATGTAACGTAATACATTATACAACACAAAGAACGCAAAACTGACAGCTTGAACGATTGACCGCGTGACTACTGACCGCTCTCTGTGTGATAGGTCCCTATGGAACGTGAAGTGTTAAGGGTCCGTATACGAAATTTTCCGGTTTCGCTGATTTTACAGACGTGATTTAACAGTTAAAATACAGTATTTCTATAAGTTTTAATGCACAACATGTAAGATCATTTCAATTATAATCTAATGTTGGAGCTAAATTTTTTTAAGTATTTTTAAATAATCCAACTCAAACCCGCGACAGTTTTGTGATTTTTGCTGTAAAAGGTTTAGAATATCACCTGTTTATGGATTGTATTGACGTCTTAACGGTATGAAAAAAATACAATGTACTGTTGAGAAAGTCGTCTATAAAATGTTGGAATTACTTTTTACCACTTTAATATGAAATAGTTGAGTAAAAAAATATGTAACTCGGCAAAATTTTAGAGAAAATGGGCAAAGAATTGCTGTTAATTTCGGCAACTTGGAGCTGTAATTCATAAAAAGAAAACGACAGAAATAATATATAGATAAAATTCTATCCAATTCGAGAAAAAAGAAAAAAAACACGATTCAAAACAACCTAAATCTCACATTATATTTCTCGCCGCAAGTTCGAGTCGGCTTTCCGCGCTTAAATATATTTTAAATCTAACAATAAATATATATTTTTTTTAGTCTAATAAGGGGAAAAAACCTAATAATATTTCTGTAGCGAACCTTTTAGTGGAGTTCCCAGAGCGTAAAAATCGTGCAAACCTCCGATTTTTGCAATAGTGGATGAAAATTTAAAAGAAAAAAAGGAATGTGTAGCTAATAACATAAATAATAAAGTTTACCTATTGAAAAGTTGTGCTTTTGATTTTTAAATTATTCTCTTCCACTTCAAGTAAACTCATAAACTAAAATTTTGAAGAAAATTTGCATATTTCTTTTAAATATATAGCAAAATAATAAAATATATTATTATTTTTTTGATTTGTATATTATTTGTATATTTGTTGCTTATATTCTAAAGAAAGAAAATAAGTTGAAAAAATATATAATTTAGATTTAAAATTAATATTTTTGTATGTAGATGAGCATACCTCCAAATGTGCTTGTTGTGTGCCTTGCCAGGTAAATGGCGTTACTATTTTTCTTTGGTATTAAATAGGAAGTTTAAAGTTATTTTTTAGGCTTAACAAAGCCTTCTGTTTCTTAATGTGTATAACTTTTTAGTTCTTACTTTATTAAATTTTCTGAAAATGTAGCACAAACTTTTCACGGATTTTTCGAAGAAAATCTGTATTTTATTTCTTTTGGTTAGGTTTTTACAGAATAAATTTTATTTTTCATTTATTTATTTTTTTCATTAATTATATTTGCTAAAACATACTTAAAGGAAAAAAATACATATTAGGTTAAGAACTGATATTTCTTGTATTCAGGTAAGCATTTTCCAAACATAGGTCGCAGCATGCGTCTTTAGTATGTACGTGATATTTGTAGCACCCAATTTTTTCTGGCTTTAAGTAGGAAGTTTAAATATATTTCAAAGAATAGAAAATGTCTTTCATTTGTCGATGCATTTAATGTTTTAGCTCGCACCTAAATAAATTCTCAACAAATATAGAAAAATGTTTTCGGTCTATTTTACACATTTTAGAGATATTTAAACGTTTTTAAGTACTTAAAAGTTATCATTTCTCTAAAAATTAAATACGCACAACAAGTAAGTTTAACACACTTTTCGTTACAACCCTTAAATCCACCCAAACCCTTTTATCTTGGTTACGACGAGCGTTAATCTCTAAAAACTTTGCAAAAACCTTATAGTTGTATTTAGCTCAGCAAAGCAAACTTTCTTTTTTAAAAATTGTGTAGTTGGTTAATTTTCAACGTAAACAATCGGATATGAGTCATTAAATAACAGGAACAAGAAAAAAAATTTTTTTCTGTACTGGTTTTATATGGTGAAATATTAATTTTTAATTAAGTAAAGTACTAAAAAATTAAAAGCACAAAAAAAATTTTGGTAAACTTTGCAAGTTATAGTGTAAAAAAGAAAATGCCACCTCGAAAACAAAAATCCATTCACTATTACATTTTTCGGAGGTTAAAACCTCTGGCGACTCCACTATTTGCAATTTCGGCAAAATCGGCAAAATTTCGTATACGGACTCTGAAAGTGAAAAATATTTAGACATCAGTTTAAGGGCCTGTTTCACCACTTTCTGATGAAGACGTGTTTTTTGACAGATTCTCCATACTTGATCTGTCAAGTAATTGTACAGCCTATTCGTCACTTATCAGGAAGTGGTAATCATCAAGCCCTAATAATTGTAGATGCTGTGTGTCTGTCTAATACGTTGATGACGCTTGATAGAAACTGAATAATATATCCATTATGTAAAATATATATACAACCTGCAAACCTTCAAGAAAAGAGCGTATTCCCTCTTAAAAGGCCGGCAACGCACCTGCAGCTCTTCTGATGTTGCGAGTGTCCATGGGCGACGGTAGTTGCTTACCATCAGGTGACTCGTTTGCTCGTTTGCCCCCTTATTTAATAAAAAAAAAGTAAGATGGATAGTAATGGAGGGGGGGGGGGTCCGGACCCCGAGGACACCCCCCTTATATACGCCCATGGCATACGTTAAACGTTACTTATAAAATACATACTCGTTCGTCCAAAGGCGGTGTATATTAAGTTCTTGTAACTTTATCCCTTATCTCCGCTTCAGCGACACTGGTTCTTACAAGCGCGTGTACTGTCTTCTGTATCATTGCGTACGTGAGGCAAGTGCGATCAGCTGTTCGAGCGATACACCAAGCCTCAAGCACTGCGTCCAACGCGTCATGTAAACGCACGCGGCGTAGGAAGATGTATAGAGATGCTTCTTCTTTTGATTGATACATTGAGATGTAGGTAAATATAGTTTTTTTTTTATAAGAAATCCTCTTACATTTTCCTGGTCCGTCTGTAGAACTTTGTTCTGTTGGTTTCTAATTTCCTTACCCCAGGCTCTGTAAAACGTGAAAATTTACAAGTAATCAACGATTAGGGTCGTGTTGCACTTGGATGATAATATTATGATGATGATAGATGCGAAGCAACTGTCATTCAAACAAAACCAGCGATGGTTTTCATTGAACTCTACTGAACTACAAAATTATATACAGTACTGAGATGACATTCACTAGAGGTGAGTGAACAACTGATGTCTCCCAAGCGACACTAGGGCTATAACTACTTTAGAATGAGTATTTATAACTACTTTATAATAAGTATTATTTGAATAGCTATCAAGCGGGTTATCAAAATATATACAGGAAAATAATGCACAAGGAAGGAGCCCCGTTACTGCTGAAATGCTGGGCTTGACTATAAGGTAAAGTAAAACAAATACTTTTATTGTTATTTATTACACTAGGAATACCAGAAACAAATTGAACCATTTTCAACAAGTGTGACGTTATAACGCTGGAATTTAAGCCGCGTTATGTGTTTCGGCCCTGAGGGCGGCGTAGTTTCTCAGTTGGCACAAAAAAAGAGCCTCGAATTAGGTAATTACTATCTTCAAAAAAATCTTACTCATTCAACTGATAAAACTCTTCTAATATTTTCTGATCCTGGGGCACCAGCTCGGGTGATCGTGACGCCATCTCCGACCAAGTCTCGTTCAACTTGAGAGTCAGGTAGTGGGAGCATAGAACTAGGATCACCTGGAATGGAATTTGATATGAGTTATTTAGTGAAACGCAGTGCTCCTAGCATGCTACAAGGTATACCGGGAAGGTTAATGATTCTTCCCTAATTAGTTACTACATTTGCCAGAATTTAAAGGTCACTTTCATGGACCGAGGTTATCTTCATGATGATGATTCATGATGGTGGGTTGTTCAAGAGAAAGGCGACTTTGTGGTTTCAGTAGTGTATCAAAGAAAGCAATTAGGTCTAATCTAACAGTTATTTTAGAGGTATTAGGTAAAGTCAGCTCTGTTAGAAGCTTTAAAATTGGCACGGCTAAAGGAATTAAATCACTTACCTCGTCTTGCGGCGAAACTTATATGTTCTTGTACAGTTTATACGCCTCGTCGGCAATGGACACTTTAAATTCAAGATCTTCTGAAAGCAAGTGTAAGAGACCGTAGACCTAGAAGTAAATATTTTCGTTCAATTTGACAAGAATAAAGCGGCGAAAGTGAAAGAAAAGGCGTTGTCGAAATCTGTTTATTTTCAAAATCTGAACTTTTTGAAGAAATCCAAATAAAAGTTACCTTAGGCAGTCGCCAACCACATAAATCTGCGGCAGTAACAAAGTCTCTTCTTTCTCCTTCTAGCTCTTTCAAACTCTCTTTTGATAGATTAGACTGTAGAGGATTGTGTAAATCTAGGAAAGAAAAGCCAGTTGTTATCTATCTTGTTATCTCGACTCACGTACAATATGGCGTTAACAGTTACCCATATCAAGTACCTATTGAATATTGATAGGTGTAACTATAAAGATTTGGGAACATAATTTAATATCCTATTTTATAAATACTAGCTATTTGACCGAGCTTTGCTCGGTATTCCATAAAACACGAATAAAATGACATTTTCTAAAAATGATTACTAGCTAGATCGATTTATCGCCCCCGAAACCCCCTATTTAATACAAAATTCCGTGAAAATCGTTGGAGCCGATTCCGAGATTCCAATTATCTATACTAATATTATAAAGAGGTAAACTTTGTTTGTTTGTTTAATTGTAATGAATAGGCTCAAAAACTACTGGACCGATTTTAAAAATTCTTTCACCATTCGAAAGCTACATCAATTACGAGTAACATAGGCTACTTCTTATTTTAGAAAATATAGGGTTCCGTAGGGGATACCGGAGGCAAAAGTAACAGGGGTCAATATTAACATTGGCCATAACTACGAAACCATTCGTTCTATTTGTGCATGTGTGGGTGTTACAAACGCACGTAATAGGCTTCCTCATAGTGGCAGTCACGCGCGAGCCACCGCGCAAGCCGGTCGCATGTTAAACACCATTTTATTTTTCGGACACTCAAGGTAAGAATTTTCGTAATTTTTAAAGTGAGATTTATAGATTTCTGGGCTCCTTGCATTAAATTCAAACTGAGAAGTAGATTTCTAAAAGATTAAAGTTTTTATTTTTTACTGAATATCCGTGTGATTTAATGTATTTTAGGAGATATAGTATATTTTGTAGGTAAACACCTTCCGGTGCAATTGCAACACATTTTTAGGGGGCGATTGTAACGTTACAATTGACCCTGTGTTACAATTGACACCGAATAATAATAATATTTTACTATTACTAAAATTAGTGAATGTTTTATAATGTTTTAAGAAAAAAATATTCTATGATAATGCAGTGGAGTATTATGAATATTATGAATTTTCTTTTTATTTTAGATGCCAAGAACCAGACAAAGAAAAACCTATCGCGGTACGAAAGATTTATTTTTATATGAACAAGCCTATGAATGGGTCTCTAAAGGCCGCTCCATTCGTGCTGCCGCAAGGATGTTTGACCTGTGCCACGTCTCCTTAACAAGGTATAAGTAAACAAAAAAAAGAAAATGCCTTAGACGGCCAAATAGTAACGATGGGTTATAATCCAGCCAGTAAAATTTTCACAAAAGATCAAGAAGACTTGATATGTGATTATTTGATTAGAACAGCGGACATTTATTTCGGCCTCTCCCCTAAAGAAGTACGGCGATTAGCTTTTGATCTAGCAAAACATTTCCATCTTTCTAGACCAAAATCATGGGACTATAAGGAGCTTGCTAGCGAAGATTGGTTTTCTGGATTTATGAAACGTCACCCGGAATTGTCTATTCGATGTGCTCAAGCTACCAGACTTTCACGAGCTACGAGTTTTAATCGAAATAATGTCGAACCATTTTTTAACAACCTGGCCACGGTGTTAGATCGTTATAAATTTGAACCCCAAGACATTTATAACATTTATAACATACAACAAATTTGGATACAATGCTCTGAATGTCACGAATGGGCTCACGAAGATTGTACTCCACAGATAGGTTTTAGTTATACGTGCCATAACTGTGAGTCTAATGATTCAGACTAAACTAATATAGTAAGACTAACATAGACTGATTACTCACCTACTTCTGTTTGTTGTTTGACCGTCAAAGAGTTATATAATGGTGTACATTACATTAATACCATCATATAACTTTTTGAATTATTAATATGAAGGATTTGATAAGGATAAAATTAGGTATAGATATCGATAGCTGTGATTTTAATTATTTTTCGTACAAATGAAACTATATGAAGACTGAGAATGACTGATTATTTAATTTTGTTATTATTAGTAGACATTTATTGATTGTTGTGTGAAATGACAAGTTATAATATTTTTTCAATATGATATTTTGGTTCAAATACTATACTGGAATCGGGATTACTTGTCGCTAGCGGTCATTGACTCCCTGTCAAAAACTTGTCGTTTTCCATATAAAAGTGCGATTGACAATATCTGACACTTCATTGTCAATCGCGGTTTGTATGGAAAAGGACACGTTTTTGACAGAAAGTCCATGACCGCTAGCGACTAGTAATCCCGATTTCAGTATAGTTATTATGATTAGGTACAAAATTATTAGAGATAATGTTTTAAAGTAATTGAATAACATAATGTTTAATTTTAAGATTTTTTTCTCTCTGGCGCTCGTTTTACTGTTTACGATGTTGGTGGCAATAGTAACACGGGGGCAGTTTTAACAAACGATATTTCATACAAAATGAAAAATTAACTTTGAATCCCAAAACTTACATCTAAGTTTATAATAATTAGCACAGTTGTAATAGTTTTGAATCAGTATGGAACTGTTTAATTTTGAGCCCGAAATAAGGCTTAGTTAAAAATTTAGCATAGCTTGCTATTTTATGTTGTTGTTTGATGTAATTTTAAATATTGTTGTTAATTCTTATCTAGGCTAATTAAGGCTGAAATAAGAAACCGATTGATAAATAAATATTTTCCATTTTCATAATATTAATCGATTTTTTCTTGTCTCAAACATTTGCTACTTTTGCCCCCGGGTAGGCGGCAATTGTAACACTCTCCCTCTCCTCGTTTATCCTGTAATAACTCCACGAAAATAACAGGTATCAAAACCTGCGCATGATCCTTGTATAGCCAGATATATTTCCAATGGCTGTGCAAAAGAATTTTTTTGATTTGATGTTCCAATTTTCTGTAATCAGGTCGTAAAGAAAATTTGTTACTTTTGCCTCCGGTATCCCCTAAGATATTTGGGTTTTTCTGACACAAGGTGAAAAGAATCAACCAGAAAAGTTATTTATTTTGCGTACGCTGCCTAAACTATAAACGACTACAAAAATGTCACACAACAACCATTTTTTTATTTAAAAATCTTGATCTTTTTTGGACTACATTTAAACGCATATTTTATTTTACTCACGCTGATAATCCTTATCAAAATAAATTATTTCATCACTAAGTATAGTTTGTGTAGATATTATTTGGTCTTTGAATGATTAAAATTGGACGTTATGGCAAAACTAAAAAGACTGTCGGGCAGACTGTCGGCCAGACTGTCGGCTAGACTATAGGGAAGACTGTCGGGCGGACTGTCGGGCAGACTGTCGACCAGACTGTCAGGGCCATTCCATCGACCTCGGGTGCTTAGCTTGAAGAATTTAATAATCCATTTTTTATCAATAAACGTGTGAAACAGTTATAATTATTCATTTACTTCTTTTTGTAATCCTCATTCACATTATTATCCCATCGAATAGAAAAAAAACCAAATTAAAGAAGTACAATATTTGAATGATATTTGAATGATTGCAATATTTAATATTTGAATGAAGTACAATTTTTAAATAGTTTAATTGATTGACCTTTTTATATGGCGACAATGGCGCGGATTTCGCTCGGTAAATGTATAACTCCGAAGGCGTTGCAGAAAAAAGTTTAAGGAAAAAAATTGTTCATAATTAAAATATCTAACTTTGATGATCGGTAAAATTAAATAAAATAGAAAAAAAGTAAAAATGTATGCCTTGCGGGAGTAATAAGTTGAAAAATATTAATGTTAAAAAAAGTTTCAGATAAAAAAGTTAGTAAATTTAATTTGGAAGAGAAAAGGTCTCTACAATTTTTTGCCTAACACTGATCATTCTCGAGATATCGAATTAAACGCATTTCTATCGAAATGACCTTGAGCTGACTTCAGTAGAACCCCTTATAAGGAAGGGGGTGTATTCTGAGCATAAATAAGGAATTTATGCTCAGAATACACCCCCCTATCGATCCTTAAAATCCTCAAACTGTGTTCGTTCATGTTTGTTTATTTCGTAATTTTATTGGGCTATAGAAATAAGGCTTTACATTAAACCTACGTACGAGGTACATAAATATTCCTCTAGGGACATTAGTATCATGGCGATCAAATATTTTGTTCTCGAAATCTGGCAGAGGATCAGGGTAGGAGGGGTTAAAACGAGTCAGCACGTTGTCTAAAATATTATATTCATTTCAATACCAAAAGCGTGCTTTGATTACAATCAAATACTTCTATAATTATGAAACTTAGCTACAGCCAGTGTTGCCAACTTAGCTACTTTGTAGCTAGATCTAGCTATTTTTCGGTATCAGGCAGCTACAATTTAAAAAAAGTTGTAGTTAGATTTTTTAGCTACTTTGTCTAGCTACTTTTTATCTTTCGAGATTCGTAAAATATTTACCGAGAATCGAAGGAAAGAATGTAAAAATATTTCTTTTTTAGGGTGAAAACGGGACCCTATTACTGAGACTTCGATGTCTGTCCATCTGTCTGTCTGTCTTCAGGCTGTATCTCAAAAACCGCTATAGCTAGACTTCTGAAAATTTCACAGATTGTTTATTTCTGTTGCCGCTATAACAACAAATACTAAAAATAAAATAAAGTTAATATTTAATTTTCCATACAACAAACGTAATTTTTAGGCCTTTTTTGCTTGTAGTCAATAAAGGCACCAGGTAGGCTGTAGGCACTTGAACTTTGCAGTAAAAACTAAAATTTTATTTGTACTTTAATAATTAATAATAAAATAAAAATATATTAAAGGGGGGCTCCCAATCCCATCTCATACAAAAAAAAAAACATAATTTTTGCTTACTTTCGCTCTATAGCGGTACGGAATCCTTCGTGTGCGAATCCGAGTCGCCGATTATTTTATGGTCATCAACTAAAAGATACGTTAAGCTACTACCTACTAACTACTCTAGCGCCAAAAACTGGAAATCTAGCAACTTTTTAGGAGCAAACTAGCCACTTGGTAGAGGTAGCAATTGGCAAAACAGTGTCCGTTACATTTAGCTACTTCTAGCAACTTATTGGGGGAACGAAAACTGGCAATCTAGCAACTTTTGAACAATAATCTAGCTACTCGGCAAGGCTAGCAGTTGGCAACACTGGTTACAGCACACAAGTACTTTATAGATATTGGGTTCCGCACACTAATGATATTTGATTTTTATAGGTTTTGCTCAATGCTGAACCGTTTGACATAAAAATACTTCTGGGGAAATATGGTTTATTAACCGGTTCAGTGCGGTGTCATTTTTTGCAATTTCATGCGCCTGGCTGCGGACAAATATTTCGTGTCTCCTCTGAGGCGCCTACCGCCAGGAACTTTGATATCTCCTCTCGGGCGCCACCCGCCAGGAATTGTAATTTATCGCTATTTCGTCTGTTTCCAATTGTACAAACAGAGGTGGAAGGTAAGTGACTTATTTTTATCAGGTGTTGTAAGTCTTTGGCTATATTGATAAATTTATTTTCGTTTTATTGTAGTATAACGCCAAAAAATATATCTTTTTTATAGCATATAATAAACAAATAAACATTTAAGTTGTAGTTTTTGAATGAAATATCTGAATTCTACAAATCAATCAGAAAGGAAATGATGTTTTCTCGCCTCCGGGCGGAAAGCGTCAACTTTCTTCCCGCTGCGCTTACCGACGTTGCCGTTTTCCGCCTCCGTCGATGAGAAAAATAGTATACGCACCATGGGCAGTAAATGAGAAAGCCTCAGATCACGTGATGTGATCTGAGACATTTCTTATATTCCTTCCCTAAGTGCGTATACTATTTTTCTACGAATAATATAATGTACTAATTCTACGAATAATAAAAATTAAAGTAATACATGCATGCATACTTTAGCCGCATAACGCAAAAAAATGAGTTCAAATAATTAATGTTTAATTTCACAAAAAAATATTATACATAGCTTAATAAAGTAAATCAAACAATAAAACAAATTTAATTCACAAGCTTTTGTTGATTTCTATAATATTCAATATTATATTACAGTATACTTTTATTTTATTTATAGCGTAGCTGTCTATACTACGCTACTCGATACTATACTACGATATTATACGAATTTTCTTTTTAGGGTTCCGTACCCAAAGGATAAAAACAGGACCCTATTACTAAGACTTCGATGTCTGTCCGTCTGTCCGTCTGTCTGTCACCAGGCTGAACTCAAGAACCGCTATAGCTAAACTTCTGAAATTTTCACACATTTTGTATGTATGTTGCCGCTATTACAACTAATACTAAAAATAAAAGAAATTACATATTTAAGGGGGGCTGCCATACAACAAACGTGATTTTTTTGGCCTTTTTTGCTCGATATCAATAATGGCAACTAAAACCAACACTGTACACGTAAAATACGTGACAAATAAAGCCACTTTCATTAAGGGGAAACCTCTGAAAAATGTAATTTCATCATAGTTTTACAGGTAAACATTTTATCTCCCCTCGGGCGTCACCCGCCATACAGAAAAGATACGCATGGTACCTCTGCGGTGACATCCGCACGGAAACGGTTAATCTGTAATTTCAAACCATAAAGCTATACACAAATTTTGATATTTTAAATCAGGTAGATTCGTGGCTTGCACAAAAAATATGATCTGTCTTCTAGTACGTATTGGTCATGATCAATGACCTCCATTATACATGTATAATAGAGATCAGTGGTCATGATCCAATAAAACATTACAGGATAAATATGTGCATCATATCAATTGAAAGTTAGAAGTGGGACAAAAAGTGAAGTCCGCCATATTGAAGCAAATCGGTTAATTTACTGAGTCGACCTACCCGGCGACATTCGAGTCTAGATTAAGTCCTTGACTCAGATGAGAAGTTATATACTTACATTGAAGATTTTTACGTAACTAATGGACTTCGTAATATCTTCCGACAAATATTTTGGATTTTGTAATGATTTTAACTGTTTTCTGATTAATAAAATTCGCTAGTCTGATTAATAAAAAGCACTGATAGATATGCGATAGGCTAAATTAAAATTGTATGTACCACCGTAAAATAAAGGTATTCGCCAAGAAAACAGAAATACAAAAATATGTCAACTGGCTACACTCTACACCAGTGGTCCCCAACCTTTTTTTCACGTGGGCCACAAACATGTCTTGGTCTTGGCAACTTGCGTCGCGGGCAGCAATAAATTATAAAAAAATTCTGGGGTTAAAAAGTAGGTTGTTAAAGCAGTGCCATCTACAAATAGAAGGAGAAGACTCGACACTGGCAATAGTTTTATGCTAGTCGCCATATCAAAAAAAAAAAAAAAGAAGGAGAAGATGTTCCTTCATGTGACAGTGACACTTGTGAACAATGACATAAGTGCAAGTGACGTTTTAGTGACACATTCTACATAGTTCCGGAATCCGGACACGCGCCGGACGCAGACTTCGTGGATCAGTTCCGGATGCCGGCCACCTAACCACGCTTCCTTCCTGGTGCGCCTCTGGCAGAGTTTCGACTTTCGAGTTGCAGAGGCCCTCTGCAACTTGAAAATAGGTCTTATCTTCCGCGACCCAGCCGCTACAATTTGGTAACGTAATTCACACCTTTTAATAATGTTTGAAAACTATTTCAAAATTATTGTTTTTTTTGCACCGAAATAGAAACTTATGTTATACAGTCAATATTATGTAATTAAATTCAACTTCGAGCCAGTGATTTAGAGTAAAAATGATCATATGTGATGAGCCTGAACTTAGCAGACAGCAGACAAAAAAAATATTTGGATAGGGATATCTGCGAGCCCACGTAAGTTTTTAGAGTTAACTAAAGTGAAAATTGTGTGTTGTCAAATTATCTAAACATGATAATAAATATTTTTTTTTTTACAACATACGAAAAAAAATTTAAACAAAAAAAAATTTTTTGGGAAGCTCTCACGCAATTTCCTATTGTTGAAAATTTATAAAAATTTGTAAATATGCTCAATTTTAGGTTCTTTAAAGATGATATCGATTATTTTTTTGATTTTTTATTTTGATCATTCTGGGGCTCATAACTCTGTAAATAATCAGTAAAAAAAAGAAAAAAACATTTATCATGTATTTCCCTGTCAACATTCTAAACATAAAATTTTTTTGTTTTTTTATTTTGTCACTGAGTTGATAGATATCCGTATTTTTGTTTTTTTATTTTTTTTTGGCGACGGATATCAAGGTTAAAAAAAACCAAATGAAAAAAAAAATATTCTCATATCTTCATTTTCAAAAGATCTAAACATGACATTTTTCAGAATTTTGATTTTTTAGTTTGTTTTTTTTTTTTGTCCCAAAAATCGTTAAAAACTAAAAAAAAAATTGTTTTTTATGGAGTATGGAGTACAAACAAATACAAAACAATGTTTTTTTTGAGTTTTTGACGATCTTTGGGACAAAATAAAAATAAAAAAACATAAAATAAAGAATGAATGAACATCATATGTGGCATAAGCAGTTTTTCTCGCGCCATTAGATGATATCACTTCAAAATGCTCTAAATCATTCCAATTACAATTTTTACTCATAAAAGTTCTTTTGCTAGTAAATATAGGGTATTGGCACCAGTAGCCAGCCTTTTAGTGGAAAGCGCAAGTTTAAATAGTGGATAGAAAATTATTTAAGATAGTAATCAAAAACCTTTTGTACTCATTCACTTAATTATTTATTAAACTTTATTATGAAATTAACATATAATATAATTTTTCTTAAGAAGTATTGAAAATAAAGTATTGTTCAAAATAAGGCACATTTCCCAGGTACTCAGCCGTCACAACCCAGTTCTAGGCCATATAGCTACCAGTAGTCAGCCTTTCCTTAGATGGGCCTAGAAAGAGACCTATGGAACTGAAACAAATAAACAATGCATGTCTGGTCTCTGACAAAGCCAAAAAACTAAGAAATTACTTGGTAGATAGGTGCTTCATAAATATATGAATAAATTAAGCAGCGTAAGTTACTGATGGCTGAACACTGGGTATACCCCGTATACCTCACCAGTACTGGTTCGACCATATCTAGTTAGGCAGCTGACTACTGATTTTTATATGAAATTTTGTATGACCAGTACTCAGCCGGGGGTGGCCGAACACTAGATAATGTACAAGAAACGCATACCCAGTAGTCAGCCACCTCATTATTTAAATAACTTTAAAGAAACTGTTCTATAACTCATTTGATTTAGACGTAAAAAATGTAATAACAATATATTTTAATAAAACATGACACAAAAGTTAATATGAAATCACAATAACTCACCTTTTTGTCGGGCACTTCCCACTAAGAAAATTTTGGCGCGCACGCCGCATCTTGGCTCGACTAGTGACAACGTCGAATTGGAATCAGATTACCATTTCTTGCAGCCACTTAGCATCATTGTGACATTCTGAACTGACCAATAAGAAGGCCAAGCTTTTTTTAAAAGTAAATTGATTGGTTAATTTGCAATAGAACGCTATTTCTATAGGTTTTTAGCTGGAAAAGGCTGACTACTGGTGTGGGGCTGACTACTGGTGTGGGGCTGACTACTGGTGTGGGGCTGACTACTGGTAGCCTTACCCTACATCTTTTTATTTATTATTCAATAAAAATATGTCACAAATACTATACTTTAAAAATTAGTGTTGAGTGTCGTCTGTAGCGGAATTGCCCCAAACCTATCTTAAGATCCCACGCTATCGTATAATTATTTGCAGAAAATTCTAAGGATTTAATAACTTGTAGGGCATTACCTGTCAGAGCAGATCTCAAATAATGGAATTTCTGTATAATAAGAGCTCATCAGAATTGTGTATAATTGACAAGTAAGTATCCCTAAACTCTAACCAATTTTCATATGAGCCATAGAATGAGGGTAGTAATATGGTGGGTAACCTAACTAGTGACCTGGTTTTGACGTTATTAGAATTCTCACTAGTAGAACTATTAGCTTCTGTGTCTGCTAATAAACATTCAATAGTGGACATGGCACTGTAATATGAATTCTCAAATGATTCCCTTTCTAATAACTGTTTATCAAGTTCCCTTTCATCTGTTAAAGCGCATCACAGACAGTGAAGATAATATAAAATATATATTATCTTAGAGCATATTTTAGAATATCGCTCACCATAGAAATCCTATGAACCATCACACACGACGAAGTTAATATATATTTTATCTTTTGTATCTTAAGATACCGAGCGATATGGAAATATATATTTCGGATCTTAATATTTTATCTTAAGATACGAAATATATATTTCGTATCTTAATATTATGTTATCTTAAGATGCGAAATATAAATTTTTGTGAATACAGGGTGTTTTTGTGTCGGGCAGCGCGCGGGCTCATTGGTGAATGGACAATGTTTCTCTTGAATTTCTAAAATACTCTTGAAACTTCTTCGTTGACAGATCTTGATAAAGGTTAAATTCACCGCAAGTTTTTCTCTTTATGTGAGGCTCTATCCAAATGTTTCTCCTTTTGGAATGTGCTATTGCAATCTGCATTTCACATTCTATATCAGAATCATCGTCTGAGGAGCTGTCTAACAAATCAAGAAGTAAGGCAGTATCACTCATAGTCAATCACCCTGTATATAGAACTCTAACAAGGAATACGTGAGGCACCAACTCAGACTTGTAAGGAAATGATCATATTTTTAATATTAACGTATCTTAGCCGTGTGTGATAGCTTAAGATACTATAATATTTTATATTTGGGCATCTTAAGATAAAATATTATAGTATCTTCACCGTGTGTGATGCGCTTTATTCCTCAATACTGCTTTGAATTTTGTTAAAACTTTGTAATAAGTGTGATGCTGACCGTTGACGCAGTTTTATTTCAGATCTTTGCCGGTCAGTTAAATCATCAGCATTTGACAAGGAATCTACAAATTTTACAAACAGCGTCAAACTCCCTTTAATGGGGCCACGTTTTTTTACCAAATCCTTAAGCGGCTCACACATATTGGAGATTTAAATAAGAGAGAAGAGTACTCACGGTTATCCTGCAACCACCACGGTCCACGTGGGTGAATAATGCGCACCACACCGGTTAAAGAGAAATTGCCATTGTTGCGCCCGCGATAAAAAAGGTACAAAAGTTTAGTTTTCTCGCTAAAATAATATGTTGTTAATAATTTAAAACTTTGTATAAGTAAGGACAAATGAGAGGGAAATTGGAATTAATGATTCGAACAAACTATTTTATTATTTTTAATAAAAAAACCAGAACCTTTTTTGGTTGCGCCTGCGATCGAAGCAGTACAATTGGAAATGCAACAAGGTAATTTTTTACTATTCTAGTGATTTTCGTCTTATTT
Source organism: Lysandra bellargus (assembly GCA_905333045.1). NCBI lineage: Eukaryota > Metazoa > Arthropoda > Insecta > Lepidoptera > Lycaenidae > Lysandra > Lysandra bellargus. The sequence goes on along the minus strand of HG995319.1, from coordinate 3,142,201 downwards.
CATATTATTAAGGTAAACTATAACGTTATATTTGTTATCAATGCTTTTTAAGTAATTACAAGATTTATGAAAATTTTAATAGTCACATCGTGTTTTATATTTTTCGAAATATTTCATGTATTACTTATCAGATGTTTCAAAATGAAGATTTATATTCTTTTATTTTTAAATATTTTAGAAGAACTGCAACAAATGGCAGGAAAAATCATAAATATTTAATATTTTTCTTTGAAAAAAATATTTTTACTTATAACTCTCCCATATTCTTTTAAATTATAAATATTAATTTTGAATTTTGCTGTAGTTCGGTTTTATAACAATACATCGAAAAAGGTTTGCTTAAGTAACATTATTTAATTGTTTTTAGTGATTTAGACGATTTCTTTTCTCAGATTGATAAATGATTGATGCTTAAAAAATAACCAAATTTCAAATAGTATTATTACAATTTACTAATAATATTATGTATTGCATATCAAAAATGTAGAAATTAGTCACAGACTTATGAGTAAATTCAATTTCTTTAGACTCGTTACGCCCGCGATATTCTGATGTTGCACCCGCGATCGTGCAAATTTTTAATAATTCCTAGTACTAATTACTTAAATTAATTGTATCTCATTAAATCATTTCTTTGTCTTATACACTTTTGAAATATGGGTTAATAAATTACTAAAAGTTCCACAATTAGCTGTATTCTCAAATGAACTCGCCCGAGTTCTTAATAGAGCACCAATTTGGTTGCACCAGCAATTACTATCGCACTTCAAACATGTTTTGTGGCTTTTCTTAGATTTAATTTCAGTTTTCATTTACAATTTATGATTGAACTAGTTAAAATGTATCCCTCCAAAAGATAATTTATTAATAAATATGTTTTATTTTGTCAGTAGGATGCTTTAAGTGCGTCAAAATGTTGCACCCGCGATAATGGAATCGCCCTTTGACAACAAAAACTTGCTCATTCAGAACCATGTAAAATCTTTATTCTCCGTTTAGCCTCTAACAAAGGAATCACCAGCATCTATTCGAAAATTAGTTGATTCAGTTCTTAAAAATCTCAGAGTTTTAAAAATGTTAGTAGCAGACCGAGTCCTTGGATACTTTACTAATCTACTTAATAGTCTCTAAGTTTGATGCTCGAATGGAGAAGGATTGGCAACAATATAGAATTAATTTTGATAAAGGTTCTAAGGAACGAATAAAATTTGATACATTAATAAATTTCTTAAAGGAAAGGGCTGAAGTTTTAGAAATGTGGAGGAAAGGAAATTGTGGAGGTTGCTGGAAGGAATCAGTTTATAAAAGCCCGTGCCCTACCAGATAGTGGCAGTCAACACTGCATTATAACAAAGGCATTAAGCAAAAAATTAAATGTTAAATATTTACAGTCCACTTACAAGATAGGCGGTATAGGTCAAACAGTAACTAATACGAATAACATGATTGCAGTTTTTGTTGTATTCAAATTATTAAAATATCATTCTTTTACAATAAAATATTTCTGTGTAAGTTAGGAGGTAAGCTTTTACTACACCATAATATTTCCAATACAAACATTGTAATGCTGGGTTTGTTATGCTTCTACAGTCATAAATTAAAATTGTTAAATAAATATAATATATTTACATAATCTAAAATTCGAAACAAAATTACATTATAACATTAGCATTGTAGAATTTCTTTATCACTTTCAATGTCTTATGTCTTGTGTTATAACGAGTGCCAGGTTACAAGTATTCTCTTAAAATTATAAATTCATAAAAATTAAAAATTAAATTTTCACACCTTTGATTTTGTATTACCAAAATACGAACTAAATCACATTCCTTCTTATCAGAAGTACTTCTGAATAATTATGATATAATATGTTTGACAGAATCTTGGTTAAATGATAATTTTTACAGTTCAGAGTTTTTCGATGACAGATACATAGTTTTTCGGCGAGATAGGAATGGTGTCTTTGGTAGGTGCAGAGACGGGCGGAGGAGTGATAATTGCTGTGCGACGCGATAAAAGCCCGGTTTCGCGTGACGAATGGAGTACTAATATGCACTACACCTGTGGGTAAGTATTCCGCTTCCTTGCTTTAATTCGATACCTAGCGCTTCTGTTCCCGCCTTTTTACATATTTGCTGTGTGTATATACCGCATTGTGACCGCCACGACACAGAATTGCACTTAATTTTTGAATCCATCAGTAATCGTATGCAACAAAACCCGAGTGACATATTTCTCATAGTAGGTGACTTTAATGTTTCTCAAGGTGAATGGTACTATGATAATGATTTTAATTCTATGGCGATGCAGCCGAGTTTAAATAAATTAGTTCAATTAACTACTGACTTTATGAGTTTTACGAGCTTGACAATTTAGTTCATCTTTTAATACCTAATAGATTATTGGACCTGATTTTCTGTAACAAAGACTGCACTGTGACTAGTTGTAGTGATCCGATGACCGCAGAGAACGAGCATCACAAATCATTAGTTATCGAATTACCTTTGGACATGTCCCTTCCGTTACATGAAAACTTAACAGAAAGAAAACTTTTCCACATGGCTGACTATGACGCTGTTAGGTCAGAGCTATCGTCTATTGATTGGCAATCTAAGTTATTGTTAAAAAATAATATAAGTGTGGATTCATTTGTGCAGGAATTCTATAACATCATTAACGATATTATAGACATATATGTTCCTAGGCGTAAAGTTATTGACACAGCCCGCTATCCTCCTTGGTATAGTGTTCCATTAATAAAATTAGGCAAAGAGAAATGAAAATTTCATACACGCTGGAAGCGGTACGGTAATCCCTTAGATTACCTAACTTTTTCTACACTTAGAAAAAGGGAAGTTGCAGAGGCGTATTAAATGGAAGACAAATCAAGATTCCCTGACTGCGGGTACCATGGTGCTCATCAAGGAGGACAACCTACCTCCTCTCAAATGGCGGCTGGGAAGAATTATCAAGACATACCCTGGACGAGACAAGGTTTCAAGAGTTGCTTCAATCAGGACAGCGGCAGGCATGGTTGACCGAACGTTTTCAAAGACACCTCTTCCCATTTGGAATCCGGAAGAGTGAGCCTTTACAATATAAGTTGAGAGCTAATAAGAGCTCTCAAGGTGGCCGAGTATGTTAAAGCAGTGCCATCTACAAATAGAAGGAGAAGTTCCTTCATGTGACAGTGACATTTGTGACACTTGTGAATAATGACATAACTTTTTTTTTTCTTTGATTTCAACTCTTTTTTTTAGACCAACAATTAGCCTATAGGAACTAGGCACTATTTTAACAGGTATGTTTTTGGTGGGATTTCAATACTTTTTTTCAAGAAATTATACCTATGTTTTCTTTTTGTGCTACGCCCGATATAAACAATACTTTCAATAAATGCCTCATTAATGTATCATTGGTACATAAGAAGTTTTATGTAAAGTTCATAGATGAGCTGACTCACGCTTGACGATTTCTTAAATTTCTTAATTTTTCGTTAATCTACATAATAATATAACACGACCTGTGTGCCAAATTTCATAACGTTAGGACATTTGGAAGTAGCCTCTAAAGTTCGTAGATGGGCCGACTCACGCTTGACCGATTTCTAAAATTTCTTATTTTTTTGTTAATTTACATTTAACACATGACCTGTGTGCAAAATTTCATAACGCTAGGACATTTGAAAGTAGCCTCTAAAGTTCGTAGATGGGCCGACTCACGCTTGACCGATTTCTAAAATTTCTAGATTTTTATAAATCTACATATAACACACGACCTGTGTGCCAGATTTCATAACGCTAGGACATTTGGAAGTTGCCTCTGAAGTTCGTAGATGAACCGACTCACGCTTGACCATTTTCTACAATTTCTTAATTTTTCTTTAATCTACATAATATAACACACGAGCTGTGTGCCAAATTTCATAACGCTACGACAATTGGAAGTGGTAGTGGTAATAAATAGTAAATTTACTACAAAATATTTAAATACTAAAAAATATTTTTTAGAGTTGAAATATTTTGTAGTAAATTAACTATTTATTTATATATTTTTTAGTGTTTTACTCTATTTTTTAGTGTTTAAATATTTAGTAGTAAATTTAATAAAAAAAATTTATACACAAAAAAAATTTTTTAGCGTTTAAATATTTTGAAGTTAATTACTATTTTAAGCTGAAAAATAACTCAAACATGTTAAATATTTTCGTATGAGAAAATGATTTTGGTATTACGTATGTATGAGAATTTCGAGGGTAACCCGGGCTCTTAATGTCATGATCTATGGCATATTTTATCGACAAATTGGCTCTAAATTTTTTTCTCTCTCTCTCACGGTTGTAAAATGGCAGCCATTTTAATTTTTCTCGGGCTTTCGCACTAATCTGACCAGTACTTCTCATGTAAATATCCTATGAAGATAAAAAAAGGTCTCATTCGATAGCTGAATTTGTGGACTACGCTTACATAGGCAATATGTTATAAATTTCGTGAAATTAAACATAGGAAAACCCAAGTTTAAGAAAAAAAAATGTGTATTTTTTATGAAAAATCTTTGAAGGCTTTTTGTGAAAAATCTAGCAGATTAAACTGGTTCTTTTTTATTTTAAAAAGATAGAGGAAGTTTTCATCTTCTAAAATTATTTTACTTCAATGCTTTAAGTGAGATAGTTTAGAAGTTATAACGATTTTCTAGATGAGGTGGTCAGATTAGTATGAGGCTAGAGAAAAATTATTTTTTTCAAAAGTTGGAGAAAAAAAAAATTGACCTCATGATGTATGGCTTATATTAGTGACAAATTGGCTTTCAAATTATTTGTTTCTCCAACTTTTGAAAAAAAAATTTTTCTCTGGCTTCATACTAATCTGACTCCCTCATCATAAGAAAATCGTTATACCTTCTAAACTATCTGACTTAGAGCATTGAAGTAAAAGAATTTTAGAAGACGAAAACTTCCTATATCTTTTAAAAATAAAAAAGAACTAGTTTAATGTGCTAGATTTTTCACAAAAAGCCATTAATAAAAAATACACAATTTTTTTTTCTTAAACTTGGGTTTTTCTATGTTTAATTCCACGAAATTTATAACATATTGGCTATGTAAGCGTAGTCCACAAATTTAGCTATCAAATGAGACCTTTTTTTATCTTCATAGGATATTTACAAGAGCAGTTCTGGTCAGATTAGTGTGAAAACCCGAGAAAAACTAAAATGGCTGCCATTTTACAATCTTGAGAGAGAAAAAAATTTTAAGGGCCGATTTGTCGATAAAATATGCCATAGATCATGACATTAAACGATCGGACACCGGTGTCGGGACACATTGTATAATTACGACAGGTATAATTTTATCTTTGCTCTCGCAATAGGCATTGAGCTACAGGGGGGTCAAAAGTACGTCGAAACGGTTCGTGTAAATAGTGCACGGCATGCGCGCGGCCTGCTGGAACTAGGCCTGCGCACTTCCGTGCGCTTTGATAGCGGTCTCCAGGCTAGATAGAGCCTGGAGACAAACAGACAGACAGACAGACGGACAGACAACTTCAGTCTATAAAAACAATCATGTCTTATAATCTTTGTAGGTAAAAGTGAGGTTGGATAAACGAAACAACAATAGAAGAAGCAGTCTTCGTACGATTTTTGACAAGATTAGAAATATTCCAGACTGTGCGAGTCCAGTTCCACCTAAACTGGACCAAAAAACTAAACTGGAACATAGAATGTACCAATTGCAGTTATGGAAACAGGAGAAGGAGAAGAAGAAAAGGGAGGTTGCTCTAAACATGAAGAAACTTTTAACTGGAGTGGCACACAACAAAACATCCCGAAACGCAATATCAAATGTGAAATCATTTGCTCCAAAAAATGCTACATTTAATCCAACTCTAAATATTTTCAAACCTCCTCTACAGATATAGCGATGCCAAAAAAGTCATATCCAAAGTAACTTTAGGTTTAAAAACTGACAATAAAACAAAATCTAAACCTTTAAAATCTGACTTTGGTAAAAACAATGCTCAAGTAAAGCTTCTGACTCATCTAGCAGTGTAGGCTCGTCACTACCGATTGCAAAGACCAGAGTTCTAAGAAAACGTACTGACACTGTGGCATCAAAAAAGGTACCATTAACATCAGAATCTTCAGGTAGTCTTAGTTCATCATCGCTGAAACAAAACACAAGACCAACAAGAAAAATAAATGGAAATTTTAATCCTTCAGGCCCCGCGCGAGCACCGGTGATCGCGACAACAATAGAATACAATAGCAATTCCTGGAAATTCCGACTGAAGTATTAAAACAACTGTGGCATCAAAAAAGTACCATTAACATCAGAATCTTCAGGTAGCCTTAGTTAATCATCGCCGAAACAAAACACAAGACCAACAAGAAAAATAAATGGAAATGTTAAAACAACTGTGGCATCAAAAAAGGTACCATTAAAATCAGAATCTTCAGTTAGCCTTAGTTCATCATCGCCAAAACAAAACACAAGACCAACAAGAAAAATTAAATGGGAATGTTAAAACAACTTCAAATGCTCAAAATTCTACTCTTGAATCTAGTAGTAGTGATGATGCTCATGTGCAAATAAAGACTCGTTCTCCAAGAAAATCATTAGCCCAGTCTTCTAGTGATGAGGCTGATGGCAAGCAAAAAACTCCTCGAACATCAATACCAAATTCTGGGGAGAACACAAACATCATGGAAGAAAACTCCTAGAAAGTCACTACCAAATCTATGCATTCCAGTAAAACCCGTACCAAAAAGTGAGTCAAGTTCGGAGGAGAAGCTACGATCACCGAAGCAAGCGGAGGTACCAATGACTCCAGGTCCATCATTGAGTTGGTTCAAACGCTACCGAGCCCCTTGTTACCATGTAATGCTAGAAAGGAAATGAAGAAGAAAATTGATGAAGGTAACATAATTTATCAGAACCTGAATTTCATATTACTTCCATCAACCAACCAAAATACAATAAATACATTATACTAATAATTGACCTGGCCAACAAAACCGGACAAGTCCACTAGAGTGCGAAAGTATATTTTTTTCGAATCATCTTCTCTAGTCAAACCCTGTTATTATTTTCAATAAAAACCGGTTAAAAAGGCTTTAAAAAGTACATTTTCAAATAAAACCGGATTAATTCAGTTGATACTATAGTCGGCGCGGAACTAGGGTTGCTTGCTGCTCGCAAATCGCAACGCACATGAGATTAGACAGTGACGACCAATCTCGCGATATCATGAACAGAAAGATTACTTATCGAAAAGAATAAATTAAAGACAATTGATCAGTTTTATATTCTAAATTATTGACATCGGCTTTCCGTTTTTTAAAAATCTATGCACTTTGAATATTATTTCTTTAGATTGTCTTTTTATCGGCGGACTTATCTTTTTATTGCAATCTCTTGTGCGTTTTGTCTAAGAGCGCTTACAGACGAACGGCACGTGTCGGTGGCACGCGTCGGCGGCAGTCGACGACAGACGACGGCACGTGTCGGCGGCAGTCGACGAAAAACGACGGCACGTGTCGGCGGCAGTTGAAGGCAGTCGTCGACAGTTTATCACGCTTGCAGTTGTGACGCGTAAAGGTAAGCGTCCACAGGTCGGTATCGTACGCAATGGACGTTTTACATCAAACGGATATTTTTTTACAGTAGATCCACTGTATCGGCAGCGTACGGATTACCGACTAGCCAGTATATGTACGTCGACTGCCCCCGACACGTGCCGTTCGTCTGTAAGCGCTCTAAACTAGCCAGAACTGTAAAAATCAAGCGCCCCCGCCTCTCCGTCGCACGGTCCCACCGCTCACACACCTAAGGCGCGGCCAACTAGTTCCGCGCGGACTATAGTTTTTTAGCCACTGTGTAAAATATTTTTTTCTCGTGGACTAATCCGGGTTTTGTTCGCCAGCTCCTCAATTATTCTACTATATAATTCTGTCGTTAGCATTACTAGTATAATTTGTATTTTTGATTTAATTATGTTTTGTGTATTGATAATACTTATAATTATTATTTTCCTTCTACTCAAACAGCTATAAATTCCTCTCAGATCTTCAACTCAATTTTTTTGTGTTCTATAGGTTTAATTGATGATGATGTGTGTGAGATGGACAGCCTGGATCATTTCAAACAGCAATTGGACTCAGAAATTAAGCACATGACCGAGATGTGTAACACATGGGACAAAATATCCGAGCAGGTTCCATTGCCGGAAGCAGTGCAGGGTCAGTTTGTTTTAATAATAATGTCAGTAGGATGACCTGAATATTTACACTTTATTTCTACACAATTTAACAGTTCAATAATTCTAGTTGCAGTAGACATCACAAAGCTAAACAAATGAAGAACCTAAAATGAAGATTTTTTATATTGTCATTCAAATCATAATATAATTTTCTAAGATTCTTATACATATTTATAAGTTGTCATTTCCATGTAATCTTCACATCTGGAAAGTATGGACCATGTAAAATGTAAATGTTGCTTGCATTGAATCTAGTCTATGCGTCTCTCTTTCTGGCCTTGATGAACAGTCAAGACGAGCCAGAGTGGCTCAATTTTCAATAACATAACACGTTAATTTTCAGGAGACATTCCTCGTAGCGGTGGGTCAAGCTCGGCCGCTGATGTCGCAGAAGATGCAGCTGTTCGCGTCGCTGCTCGTCCGCGCGGAGTGTCCCGAGTCCGGCACAGCGCTCGTCACACCCACGGACCTCCACGGATTCTGGGATATGGTGTTTATGCAGGTAATGGATGATTTTGTGTGGGGTTTTATGAGGCAGTGTGATAAAGGGAATTGTAAAGAAAAAGCAGCCGATAATGTTGACGCCTTTTTTAAAAAAATTAAGAAATTTTAGAAATCAGTCAAGCGTGAGTCGGCGACGTCTACGAACTTTAGAGGCTACTTTCAAATGTCCTAGCGTTATGAAATTTGGCACACAGGTCGTGTGTTATATCATATAGACTAGCTATATGACCGAGCTTCGCTCGATATTCAAAAAATTCAAAAAACACACATAAAATGACATTTTATGAAAATGATTCCTAGCTAGATCGATTTATCGCCCCCGAAACCCCCTATATACTACATTTCATGAAAAACGTTGGAGCCGATTCCGAGATTCCAATTATATATATATATATATATATATAGTACTTCTAATTTGAACTTGGCAGGTTATTTAAATTCTATAAATGTTATCTAATTATAAAATTAATCAAGTGTAACGCATAGCACAAAAACCTGCCAAGTACAAATTTAGAAGTATTATGGATCAGGCTGTTGATGAAGATGATTATGATCGATGAAGTGCATCTGAACTTGGCATTGGATTGGATTTCAACTCTTTTTTTAGACCAACAATTAGCCTATAGGAACTAGGCCCTATTTTAACAGGTATGTTTTTGGTGGGATAGCAAGACTTCTGAAATTTTCACGGATTGTGTATATCTGTTGCCACTACAACAACAAATAAAAAATAAATAATAAAAAATAATAAAAATAAAATATACTAGCGACCCGCCCCGGCGTCGCACGGGTATAAAATATATTATAGCATAAATTACAATTTCAGCGTTACAAGAAATAGAAGTGTTACAATCAAGCAATCTTTTGTTGCGGCAATCTACAATCAAGCTATAATAGTTTAAAAAATCTACACCTATAATAAGCTTTGTAACATCTGCTACAAGGAAACACTCTACGAAGGCTAAAATCTAAATTAAGGTGCACATAACCATAAGTACTTATACTAGAACCGTTCGCAGCACACAAATTATAGTCCGTTTTCGCACGACGATTACGCAGCAGGGACCGGGGGAAGACACAGAGGTCGCTACCAGTGTCGACCAGGAATTGCATCTTCGACTCATGATCCGTCACGAACAGGCGACCAGTTGAGTTAGGGCAGTCAGCAGTCGCCATTATCGACCGCCCTTTGCGTTTCCCGCCATGTAGTCGCGGGCTTCACGCATCTGCTGGCTTTCTCCGCATATTTGGCTTGATACCAACAGAGCGGGAACTTGCGATAGTTGGAGTTGGATCGCCTTGACCTGGATGATGATCCTCTTCGAGCAGGTCCTGATGATTTGGAACGTGGTCGGCTTCTTCTACCCGTCGAGAGTCGCTGAACCTGTCGTCTCAGCTCGGCTACCTCCCTGGCTAACGCGTCCAGTGCAGATCCAGGAACAGATTGGCTGGTGGACGCCACAGCTGGCATGGGAGTGGCTAGTTCGTGAACACGATCGACCAAATCCGCGAGGTCCTCGATGGAAGATGAAGATGGTTGACCAGCGAGCACTGTCTGTATACTGTGGGAAAGTCGGCTTGTCCAGATGGTCTTTAACAACTCCTGAGAGACGTCTCTTGAGGTGACGCAGGAATTGCGAGAGCTTATAATCTCCAAGCTCATCGTGCACCAAAAGCTGCTTGATCTGCTTCTCCCTCGATGCTGACAGCCGTTTGATCAGCTCCCGTTTCAATGTGTCATACTTATTTGCCGAATGTGGGCTGATAATGATGTCCTTAATCTCTCTGGACTGCTCCATGTCCAGGTGGCCAATAACATAGTTAAATTTTGTCAGGTCATTAGTAATACCTGAGATGGCAAACTGTCCTTCAACTTGCGCAAACCATATCTCTGGTTCTTCCGGTCAGAATGGGGGAGCACGTACACCGACTTTAAAAACATCGACATTGGGTATCGACTGTGTCCCCTCACTAGCGGCATCGTTCGACCGCGTGGCAGATTTTGCAGGATTGGCGCTAGCGTCGTGAAATTCCTTATCCATTGTTCTAGGCGTGGTCACCAGTATGGAGATAGGCGTCACCAGTGTGGAAATGGCTTGTATGAGAAAAAGATAACTCACGTTAAATAGTATTTATTCCACACCACATACACAGAATATTCTCCAATTAAATACAGAAGCGCGGTGTCAACAAAATTGGTGTCAAATTTAAAAGCTTTAAAGTAAATCAAAATACCCAAAAACAGCTGTGCAGTGTGCACATAATATTTCATTTTTTTAATTATTTAATTAAGTAAACTTTATTTATACCAAATTTAAAGCTTATTTAGAAAGTCGAGTCGCCGCCGCCATTTTTTCTCCAAGGACTTCGCCCCCGGCCGCGTGGCTATCAATCTCCATGCTATCAACGGAGGAAGGCGCGTTTGGAGCTCAAGACCAACAACGCTTGCATGGGTAAGCATGAAGCAACCTGCTGCATCATAATAGGAGAGTGTCGTGAGCCTGCTTTTCCCATTATTTCATAACCTAACCTTTTTCCCACAGCTTGGGCACGTGGTTCCGAACCTCTTTGTCATGTGTGCTATGCCCTAAGCTAGGCGGTGTAACTGCGCATCTCTGCACTTCGGTGTACGTAATGTACCACATGTTTTAGGTACGATATGCATTAATTTATGTTTTAATTTTTTCTTGTCAGTTGTCATACATTGAGTTTGCATAATATTTCATGCGCATCATGCATCTTAACGTCTGCATAGTCAGATACTTCTTTATATAATGCGCATCATCTTTTAAGTTCCTAACGTCTGCATAGTCAGATACGTCGTATATAATGACCATCATCTTTTAACGTCTGCACAGCCAGATACGTCTTTATATGGTCATTATTCTTCATTAAAACTAAAATATATAGGGGACATTAGTGGGTATTGTGTAGTTTTACAAACACACCCTTATTTTTTCACTAAGAGAGTGTAGGTAGTTTAATTTTCTTCCTTACATAAGATAACCTACTACACTTGCATCTTTATTTTGTCATGTGCTAGTTATAACAATTCACGCTGTGCACTTCTTTATTGCACGCTTACTTACATATTACCTTGTATCACAATTTCAGTGAGAATACATCCATCATCGTGTGAGTGCTGTCGAGTCTGCTCGAGCACACAGATCTTCATTCTTGCCTCTGCGTACCTCGGGTTACTTCCTCACCGTTGTCCACTGCTGGACAACAGGCTTGAACGCCATCATATACAAGGGAGTAAGTCGGTTTCATTTTATTTGGAGTTTTTAATTATTTTTAGTCCATTGAAATGTTACATTTGCTTTGCATTTATTAGAGGACGCAATTTTATTTTTGGAATATGTTGGGGGGCTCAATAGAAGCTTAACCTCAAGTTTGTGGGGTCGCCACTCTTGTCCCCCGGCCGCCATCTTGAAAAAATGGGTGACAACACTATTTTCGTGATATCTCGGAAACTATACGTCTTACAAAAATTTGTAAGAACATAATTTGTTGCAAATTATTTTGCCTACAAATATGCTTATATAACTTTTTACCCTAAATTAAAAATTTAAAAAGTTACAAGCAAAAAAGTGAGAAAATTTTTTAAAAGGTTTATTATCACTTTTTAACTTTGTTTAACACATTTTACAAAAAAAATACCTTAGACCAACCTTGTAGATGATCTTTTGAGAAAAAGATCCACCGATCCCATGAAATTAATTTTCTGCAGATACAAAGAAAACTGTGAAACCATGTGTGGCTGCAGAAAAGCAGGCCTGAAATGCTTTATAGTATAGTAGGCATGTGCAGACTAGTATAGTAGGCATACTATAATATAGTTTGCATATATTTATGTAGTGTAGTAGGCATACTGTAGACTGTGGGTGCAGAAAACAGGCCTGAAAAGCTTTACAGAATAGTAGGCATACCGTAGAGCATTTTAGGTCTGCTTTTCTGCAGCCACGCTTTCACAGTTTCCTTTGCATCTGCAGAAAATTAATTTCATGAGATCGGGTGGGATTGAGGGGGATTGGGGGATCTTTTTCTCAAAAGAGCATTAACAAGGTTGTTCTAAGGTAATTTTTTTTTGTAAAATGTATTAAACAAAGTTAAAGAGCGATAATAAACCTTAAAAAAATTGACACTTTTTTGCTTATAACTTTTTAAATTTTTAATTTAGAGTTAAAAGCTATATAAACATATTTGTAGGCAAAATAATTTGCAACAGATTATGTTCTTACGATTTCTTTGTAAGACGTATAGTTTCCGAGATATCACGAAAATAGTGTTGTCACCCCTTTTTTCAAGATGGCGGCCGGGGAACAAGAGTGGCGACCCCACAAACTTGAGGTTAAGCTTCTATTGACCCCCCCCCCCCCCCAACATATTCCAAAAATAAAATTGCGTCCTCTAATAAACGCAATATTCGGTCCTAAAATTGTAACATTTCAATTTTAGTTTATTTCGTTATTTGTGATCATCAAATATTGCATCATGTCTTACAATAGTAAAGTGTCAGACTTAAATACACTTAAGGTTAAACGCAGTTCAATTAAAGGACAAATAACTAGATTTCAGAATTATTTGTTAGATTTGCAAGACACTTCTCTTACTTCAATTCAAATTAGAGAATTACAAATTAAATTAGATAAATACTTGGTGATCTCTCAAAGTTTTGATGAGTTGCAAAATCAGATCGGGTCATTAAATTCTGAAGAACTCGCTGTAGAACTTGAGATTAGGGAGAGCGTGGAGGACAGTCTTCACTATTGTCTGGCCCTCGCACAAGAGTTAATTGAATTGCATAAACCTAAAGATGATTGCAAGTCTTTCCGCTCTGGGTCATCAAACAAATATACTGCAGCATGCAAATATGCTGCAGCAGGTGAATTAATGGGGCTCAAATTGCCACAGATTAAAATCAATAAATTTGATGGTTCTTATTTTAAATGGCTAGAGTTCCGCGACATGTATGAGTCGCTTATTCATAACAGTGAGAGTTTGAGGCCCATCCACAAATTTCTCTACTTGTGCTCCTATTTAGAAGGTGAAGCGGCGAGGGTTATTTCCAATTTAGAAATCTCTTCCGATAATTACTTAGCAGCGTGGCGGCTTCTTTGTGACAGGTATAACAACAAACGTCAACTCGTTCACAATCATTTAAATTCATTGTGGGCGGCCACATACATCAGTTTTTCTGGTCCGATTTCCTGATCTCTTTTCCGAAACCGGGCCTCCGAACGCAGTAAATTCATACAAAAGTAATTGCATGTCACACACATTCGATCAGTTTCCGTACGGTTTATTTTTCGTGATACGGTTCCCGAATCAGGAAAAGTGATGTATGTGGCCGCCCTTCGGAGGCCCGGTTTCGGAAAACGGATCAGGAAATCGAATCAGGAAAACTGATGTATGTGGCCGCTCTAATATTGAACAGATACAACGGGAATCTGATAAGTCTTTGAGATTTTTAAGTGAAAACATTACAAAGAATTTGCGAGCTCTTAAAACATTAGGCCAGCCAGTAGATCAATGGGATACCTTAATCATACATTTAGCTTCTACTAAACTGGATCCAGGCACTAGTGTTAAATGGGAAGAATACAGGAACGGTTTGAAAAAGGATTTTCCCACTTTAGATGATTTTAGAGATTTTTTGAAGTCACGCGCTGATGTGTTAGAAATGTTGTATAGGTCTAAAAGAGACAAACAAGTAAATAAATCTTCATCGCATCCAGCACAAAATAAAGCTCCTCATAAACAATTTTATAATGATTCTCACACGAAATCTTTTGTAATTTCAGCTGGCAATAGCAACCAGCCACGTCCATGCGTCGTGTGCCAGGGCAAGCATAGGATCTTCGACTGCAATGTCTTCAGGGCTCTGACCACGGACGAGAAATGGGCTCAAGCGGTAAAACTGAAGCTCTGCCTCAACTGCCTGCGGCCTGCGCACGCTGCAGCTCAATGCTGGGCGGCTGTCGCGTATGTAAGAGGCGCCATAATAATTACTACACAAACACAACTCTGACACTACACCCTCAGGTAAGGCTGAGGGTTCCTTCGGTAGTCGAGTTACTAGTCGACAGGGCGAGGCCGAGTTCCAGGCTCCTGTCGTCATGTCTTCGTCTTCATCGTGTTCTGAATCTCTTCTGTCTACTGCCTTGTTGGACATCATTAATCCTCATACTGACAAGGTTGAGAGTGTTAAGGCACTGTTGGATTGCGGAAGTCAGTCTTCTTTTATCACTACTAGTTTGAAACATCGTCTTCAATTGGCTTCTGAACCATCAGGCACTACAAATATTCTAGGCATTGGAAATGCTTCGTTGAACATCATTCCAGAGCGATGCTCTGCAGTCATTCAATCGAAACAGGGTACCTACTCTCGTGAAATAGAGTTCTTGGTGCTACCTCGTATTACGGATAAGCTCCCTAAGCTTCATATTGACATATCTTCATTCAATCTGCCATCTTCTTTTATATTGGCGGATCCTTCATTCAATCAACCCTCACAGGTTGACATGCTCCTAGGAGCAGACAATATATTCTGGGAACTTCTTAATTCCGAACAAATTTCTTTGGCACCAAATTTACCTTTTCTGCGTAGCACAAGGTTAGGATGGGTCATAGCTGGTAAAGCACCATCTCTTCATTATTCAAAGGAACTTCATTGTAATTTTGCATCTATTGATAACATTCAATCTGACTTAACACGTTTTTGGGAATATGAAGACTTCCCAACTAATCATCGTAAGGGCATCGTTACAGAGAGCGAGAGTCACTTCATAGAAAACACACATCGTCTTGAGGATGGTAGGTTCTGCGTCAAGCTACCTCTCATCGATTCGCCTGATTGTCTAGCTAGGTGAGTCATATCATCTCGCTAAAAAGCGCTTCTTCGGTTTGGAGAAAAGATTCAAACAGAATCCTTCTTTGAAAGAAAAATATGTTGACTTCATGTTGACTTCAATGAATATCGAGATCTAGGTCATCTTTCAGAGAGATATTTTATGATTATTTAATTAATTTTTCAACCCTTATGGCAACCATCCCTTTAATCGTGAAAAATACGTTTTGAATTTCTGAACTTTAAAATCTCCTATTTACCTTGTATAAACAGTTTGTTTGATATTTGTGATATAATTTTTGGATAAGACTAAAATATAAACCCCTAAAAGTACCCCTTTATTGCGGAATCACGGTAAAAATTGGGTTCAAAAACTTAATAGGTTTATGTTTTTGAACCCAATTTTTTTCAGTTTATTTAGTTAGTATTAATTTCTTATTTAGTTTTTTTACGAAACTTTTTCACCCAATGTCTAAAAAATAAGCTTTAAGTTTTTATTTTAAGTTTTTTATCAGCTTTAATGAGTTCGAATATTTTTTCATAGTTAAGATAAATTTTATTAATATATTTCAAACATTGATATTATTTAGTCCAAAATATTCAAACAACGATTTCAAACTACCCTCTGTGCAAAAAATTGACGCAAAGGCTGAATCTGCTAGACTGAAATTTTTAATAGACGCACATCATTATAAAAATCCCCTCTCTTATTGAGTCGACATTTACCGTTTTGTTTACTTTCTGAATATTGAAAGACTTGAAAAGAATAACGTATATTTAGTAAGGAGTATATGACGCCTGCAACCACGCTGGAACTGTACATTTTTTCGGGATAAAAAGTATCCTATGTCCATATCCATTCCCAAGACTCAAAGTATTTTCATACTAAATTTCAGAAAAATCGGTTGAACCGTTTGTGTGTTAAGAGGTAACAGATAGACAAAAACACTTTAGCATTTATAATATTAGTATAGATGTACCTATTGACAGGTTTTCCTACAATATTTGCATCCCAAATCTCTGCTTCAAAATTGTTTTCAAAAAAAATATTTTTGTTTTATCACAATAGCTCTGTTAATTTTTAAGTTATCAGGTTCATTTATAAACCATTTTAAAGGTAATTTAAAGAGCTTTAAGATCAACTTGAACAATACGTTTTAAAGCCCTTGGCTTTTAAAAAAATTAGGGTTAAAAGGTCCCGATTTCATGGTTCTTGCAGTAAAAGTTAGGCTTTAAACGTTTCTATCTTCGTTGTTTTTCATCCTATAAAAATCAAAAGAAAATCAAAAGATTTGTTAAAAAGTGGACACCAATTTCGTTCTTTATAATTTTTACGAAGGTTCGATATTTTTGAAGTTATGTTCAAAACAAAATGATATTTACGAAAATTTGAATAATTTCGATTTTACTAAATCATTCTGTTTTTCAAAACTAAGCATTCTAAACCAAGAAAATTTTTTGAGGTCATTACTTATGCTAAAATGAAGAAAAACCTTTGGGGATAACTATAAATTTTAATTATTGTAGAAATGGTCAACGTTTTATTTTTCGATTTTTCCAAAAAAAAATTGAAAGTGTCATCTTATGTTTATCATAACTTGTTCAATTTTGATGCTTTTAACTTTTTACAATATTTATTGGAAAGGTATTTTTAAGCACTTTAAAAAGTTTTAAGGAAGTACATGTCATAAAATGCATCGGTTTACCGGTATTTAAGTTTGAATGCTTAGACTTAGGTACTCTCCGAAAGAAAAAATATATTTAATCACCTATACCTCACTTTGAATGAATATAGAAAGGCAGTTTAGAGTAGATATTAGTTTATTTTTTTATTGGCTTTAATTTTGGTAATTACACATTTTTCGTAAAAACCTTTCTTAGTTAATTATGAAAAACGGCATTAAGACAAGTATTTTTCTCAAGCAAAAACATGATTTTTGATCTTTAATAACTCCGAAAGTATTGATTTATTCAAAATACTTTATATAACAAATTTTGCTTAGAATTTGTGTTTCTATTGATTCCTGGGGTTATTTTAATTTAAAAAAATTCACCCCCCAAGAAGGGTTGGCATCCAGGGCAAAAGCGCAAGTTGGCACTATGTCACTTTTGTTTCTTAGGGTATCCTCCACCTACTTACCAATTTTCATGAAAATCGATGGAGGTTCAACGAAATCGGAGGTGAAAACCTTCAATGCCTCCACTACTATCTAAATCTTGCGACTGAATAATAACTTGACATATCTGCTTTCATATACATTATCCATACCTATAATTTGCCTAAAGTATGTTAAATTTTATCAAAACTATAAAAAGTAGCTAATTTTAGTGTCATTTGTGTTTAAAACTAAACGTCACAACTGTCTTTATAAGATAAATGACAGTTTTCAAAACTTCCAAATTTGGAAGTTTTGAGGAAGTTTTCGAGTAGGTAAACTTCCTGAAATTTTCTCGAAAACTTCCAAAATTCCGGGAACATTCCGGAGTTTTCACCTCTAGCTGGAATCCTACTCTTGACATCCTTCATTTTGACATCGATGACAAGGCTCCCAGCACTGTCACAAAACGCAGCATTATATCTGCGACATTTAAAATTTTCGACCCTTTAGGACTCCTTACTCTGTATACAGTCAGGCCCAAAATTCTTTTACAGAAAATCTGGGCTCTTCATTTGAACTGGGATGACCCCGTTCCTCCAGAAATTCGTCGATGCTGGGAACGCTTCATAGACAGCGTCAAATATTTGAAACTTCTTCATATTCCGCGAGATATTTTTAATCAACTTGTTCCAGCGTACATAGAGCTGCACGTGTTCTGCGATGCTTCGCAAGCCGCCTACGGGACGTGAGTCTATGTTAAGTCCACGTCTGTGTCGGGTCAGGAGTCTTGTAATATTCTTTGTGCTAAGTCACGTGTCGCACCTGTCAAGGCCACCATTATCCCACGTCTAGAGCTCTGCGCCGCCTTACTCGGTGCTCGTCTCGCTTCCACTGTCAGTACCGCATTTCGTAAGCCTATCGCTCGTTGCGTTTTCTGGTCGGACTCCAGCGTTGTGTTAGCATGGTTGAAATCCTGTCCGTCTAGACTTAAGACTTATGTTGCTAATAGGGTGTCCTCCATACAAGAACTTACAGATAGTGCCACTTGGAAGTATGTTCCTACATCATTAAACCCGGCAGACCTGGCAAGTCGCGGAATCGATATACATCTCGATCAAACGGAGAACATTACCTGGTGACACGGGCCAAGCTTTCTACTTGGTCCAGAAAGGGAATGGCCTTCTCTTCCTAAGGAGAAACTTCATTTTGATTTACCTGAAATCAAACACACTGTCACTGTACTTAGCACAGTGACACAATCCTCATTGAATCTCGTAATTGATTTTGAAAGGTAATCAGCTGCCTTACTCCCGTAACTGATATCAACTTGATACGAGTCTAATTTCGATTTCGTTTTTGATGTCATTGTAATGCGTAGGAATTCCGGAACAAAATCCGTATCAAAATCGAGATGTTGCCATGGCGTCTTGTCAACGTCGTTATAGCAACGTCGATTGTTATAAAGTAGCAGAAGGTTATATCGAAAAGTAACGAAAAATATGAAATAATGTTTGTGTCTTTTCGTCATACCATAAAAATACATATCTTTAGAAACTTTAGATGGATGTGCCCATTTTCTACTTTAGTGGGTTTAAAATGGTTATTTTCGTCAAGGAACATCTTGACATTAAACAAATATGTAAATTCTCTTTTGTAGTTACACTTGACATTGTCATACATATTCTAGTGTTTGTAAAATTTGTATCCCTGCATGCCGACATTCAAAATTAGTTTTTATTTGGAAAATAATGGTACCTCCTACGCACCTACAAATGGAGTTTTTTTTTTTTTTTTTTTTTTTTTTCGAAAGGGTCTAAGCTACTGGTCTGGTTAAGACCATGGTAGTTTAATCGTGGCTATAACTAGTCTGTTGCTAGTTGGTTTGGAGATAAACAATGAGGGGGCCTGGCCCCCTCCCCTAAAGTCACACGTGTGACATTCTAATCGGGCAATATTGGGGAGAGCTACGAAAATAAGCTATTTTCATCTGACGTGGGGACACGGATCCCCCCTGCTCTTAAGGGGTCCGACCCCTTACTCACTCTCTGACGAGTGAGGCTGCTCGCGCGCGGTAGCACAAACTAGCTGCGTACGAGTTATCGCGGTAGATGAGCTCAAGTTATTAATGTTATTGCATAAAAGAGGGTCGTCCCTCTCCCCTTCCGAGTCCGGTTGGGGTGACATACGCGTGTATGTTCTAATGTCAAAGTAATTGGTAGAGCTCTCTACGACAATGTCGCGGTCGCGGTCATGATTTAGGTGTGTTCCTATGCTATCCGCATGCGAACTCGAACCCGGGATCGAGCTCGGCACCGGATTTCGGTCGGTCTGTCTGTTTGTCGTTCGGGTCGTGTTAAGTCCTCGGGGAAGGCGCCGGCGTCGTCCCCGGTGCAGTACTAACCACGCGGGTGAGTGTGATTTGTGTTTGCGTAACTGTACACAGTACGTTACGTATTCTGTGATGGGATCTACAGGGTCGGCTAAGATATGCTTAGGCCGCCTGAAGGGGTATCGGAATGTCCGTGCGTCATGTTCGTAGTCCACAGCCTTACGAATGAGCGGATTGGGATGTACTTTTCCTTTCTCAAAGAATCTCTCCGAGAGTTCTTTGATATAGGCTTTGATAGTGATAAGCTCGCAGTCTCTATGCAAGTCGATGTTTCGCATGTAACGGGGGGCACCTGTTGCCATGCGCAAAAAACGGTTTTGAACTCGTTGCAATTGGTTCATCTGATTGTCACTTATGTGTGCGAAAGAGACGCACGCATAAGTGAGTATCGTTCATATACATGTTTTGTGTAAGGTGAGCTTATGTCTTAAGGACATTTTGCTACTCGCGTTGAGTAAAGGATATAATTTGTATTATACAAATTTCGCTTTACGTACGGTATTCGATATATGGTTCGTGAATGACATCGACTTGTTTACAAATGGAGATGTTGTTGATATTCCTGGAAGAAAATCCAGTAATCACAAAAGGGTACATGCGGGCGAGCCAAGCTAAGGACGATACCAAACTTAAATGGGACCGTATAGCTATAGAGCTACGACATTAATTGCAGACGAGCCATATTATTATGTTAAAATAATAATGAATTAATAATTATTATCAACAAAAAATGAAACGACACCACACCAATCGATACCCTAGTGATCCTCAAAAACGTTTACAATACCTAACTCGGCAACTATCGATAAGTCGATTCTCAGACAATTTTGTGTGTCGCGAGCACCTAAGATTTCGATTTGGCGAATATTTCGATGTTGATTAGTTCCAAATTGAGCCACAGCTCGATCGTTCGCTAACGTAGCTGTCAGTAATAGCAAAATCCATTGAGGCTGAATTAGTTTCAAACCGATCCGCAGCACGATTGTGCGCTATTTTAGATGTTTAGACATGTCTAAAATGTCAAAATCCGTTGAAATCGAAAATCGAAATCGATATCAGTTTCGAGAGTAAGGCCCCTGATTACAAAAAATTACGTCGTATTGTTGCTTACATTCTTCGCTTCATTAACATTAAATGTAGAAAGCAGACAGTCAACGGTCCACTTTCCGTTGAAGAACTAGATACTTCACTTAAAGTCCTAGTCAAGCTTTCACAACATGAATTCTTCCCCAAGGAGTTAGAATTACTTCATAAAAATAAGACCATCAGTCCAAAATCATCTCTTTCTTCGTTGTCACCATTCTTGGACTCTCAGGGCATCCTGAGAGTGGGGGGGAGGATACGTAAGTCGGATTTCGATTTTACTAAGATCCATCCTATACTTTTAAACTCAAAACACACTCACTAAACTCTTATTTACTCACGAACACAAACGCCTCTTACATGCGGGACCGCAGCTCATGCTGTCCTCTATCCGTGAGCAGTTCTGGCCGATCGGGAGTAGGGATCTGGCACGACGCACGGTACGCGGTTGTGTCACTTGCAACAGATTTAATGCTAAAGTAATGAAAAACATAATGGGAGACTTACCGCCACAGCGGCTTATTCCTGACTTCCCATTTTTCACTGTTGCAATGGACCGATGGATGGATATGTTTTAATCACTGACCGTAGAGGGCGTGGGTGTAAAATAACGAAGTGCTATTTGTGTCTTTTTATATGTTTTCGTTATAAATGTATCCATCTTGAGTGTGTTAGCGAACTATCTAAAGATTCTTTTATACTAGCCCTGCGCCGCTTCATTTCTCGTAGGGGTAAGCCTAAAGATTTTTTTTTTTGCGACAATGGCAGAAATTTTGTGGCGGCTGCAAGAGAGCTCAGCGAGTTTTTTAGCAAATATTCTGACTCTATTGTAGGTTTTGCAGCTGATCAGGATATAAAGTTTAAATTCTCACTTTAAAGTTTAAATTGTCACGCTCCTAACTTCAACGGCTACGCAGAGGCAGGCATAAAATCTGCCAAACATCTCTTAAAACGTTCCTTGGGCAGCATACATATGACATTTGAGGAACTCACCTCTTTGTTTGCCCAAGTGGAAGCTATCCTCAATTCTAGACCCATTTCCCCCCTCTCTTCTTGTCCTACTGACCATGCAGCGCTCACACCTGGACACTTTCTCCTCGGCAGGTCACTGACGTCGCTTCCGGCTCCAGCGCTAGCAGACATCAATCCCAGACGTCTGGACAGATACCAACTGATCGAGCAAATACGTCAAGTCTTTTGGAGGAGGTGGCAGGCGGTGTACGTCACTGAGCTGCAGTCCAGGTCAAAATGGAAAACCAGATGTAGAGACCTGAAGGAGGGAGATCTGGTCATTATCAAGGAAGACAATATCTCGCCACTGGCCTGGAGGCTAGGACGGGTGATGAAGCTGCATCCCGGAGCTGACGGGGTGCCGCGAGTAGCGGACCTTACCACGGCGCGAGGAGTCATTCGGCGCGCTCTCAACCGGCTCTGTCTGCTGCTGGATGAAGACTACAAGGCTTGAAAGCAGGGCATTCAAGGGCCCCCAGTATGTTCGAGCGCGTACACCCCTAGCGCTGCTGCACGGCTACATCAGTGCAGCGGGGCGAGGGAGGAGCGGTCCCGCTTGCAGCGCGGACCGCGGCGACACTCTGCTCGTTCACTTGCCTAGGCGACAGGCGCGCGCGCCCGCTTATTATGTCCCGCTGACAAAAAGATACAGAGAACAGTTTATAGTCTATAGTAGTGAAAGCAACTAGCGATTAGGTAAAGCTTATCGGCGCACGTAACAGGCGTGGCGCGGAGAGCGATTCCGACTCACTGGATCCCGTGCAGCAGCTTATAGTTCCGACTCACTGGATTCCGTGCAGCAGCTTATAGACCGAGCGAGGTGGTATGCTCGGTCAGGCCGAAGCCCACGTGATACATTTCAGCTGTCGTATATATGTTACCGCTAATGTGCGTAAACCAGTTAGACTGCAGATTAACAAGGTATTCTACTGATTATATGGGTGAGTCAGTTAATCTGCAGAAGGGGGTCTACTGATAATTGAAGCTAGTTGTGCCATATTGGTCTCTATGTTATATATTGGTCTCTAGGTATGACTGATGATGGATCTGAAGATCTGAGGTTGAACCTCTAGAGTGCAATTCCTAAGCGCAGCCCCCCACCAAAACAAAAACAAGCACAATCCTGAAAGTCCAACAGTAGGTTAGGTTAGAACTTAGTCCACAACACAGAGGGAGCCGAGCGAGCCGACCGTCATAAATTGTCTTCCGCAATTTAACGATGTACTATTCGTTATTATTCAAACTTACTAGGTGAGGTGCGAATATAAGCTTTTTTGCTTTTTTGATTTAAACTTCACACTTTAACGTATGGTTTATGGACATCTGCAGTTTACCTCGTTAATGTGCATATTATCGTATTCCGCATTCTAGCGGTAACATATATACTGACGCGCTCAGAAAACTACGAAAGCGCGATGCAGGAATGTTAGGCGAATTGTGGGTACCGCCAAATCACTGCCCCCCGAAGACCGGAGGTCAAATCTTGAAGTCTTGTCGCTTGAGTCGCCAGTGCCAGAGAGTTCCAGTGAGTCGGAACTATAAGCTGCTGCATGGGATCCAGTGAGTCGGATAAGCTGCCGTGCGGGACCGATGCTACGTACTGACGAGGAGAGATGTGCTCTGCTTGCTGACCGGTCGGTGTAGTGAGAAAGCCCGATGATGCCGATACGGAGTCGCCCAGGCCGCGGTACATTGCGGCTAGTGGACGAGGTATCCGATGAGGCGATGCTAGCTGGCGCGGTGCGGAGGGGCGGGGAGTGGTAATGATGAAGGCGTGTTCTGTCGAGGGTCACCAAAGTGGGAATATGCGTGTGGCGGCCAAAGGAAGATATTCCGACCGAGCGAGGTAGTATGCTCGGTCAGGCCGAAGCCAGCATTTCAGCTGTCGTATACAGGGTTACCTCGAAAGTCGACCTAGATCCTTTATGGGGCTATAGTTTAGATCATTTCGTCATTTCAGACTGATTTTACTATAAAACACCCTACCCTAAATCAAAAGGTTTTCAAGATAATTTAATTCTAAGTATTTTTCAAAAAAAGTCTGTTTTTTGTCTTTTGTTGTATCTCTTTTTTGTAATCTGAGCCTTTTGTATGGTTGTTTATACGTTTTATTTTAGAAGATGAATCGCTCTATCCATTTTAATTAAAAAAAAATACAATTGCAGAATCAAATGAGTCGTAAAAGATGGATAAAAGTAAAGAATCCAATAAAAAAAACTTAAGATGTGTTTTTCTTTAAGATCCCTTACTCACAATAATATTCAACATAATATACAATATGTTACGTTCATACCATATTATAAGTCTATGGTTCATACTATTTTCCGGCTTAAATCTGTTTCGAACGTTCCGAACAATTTTCAAATGGAAGTGTCGAACGTGCCGCTAGTGGTCGTTTAGGGATACCCACTAAAATACCGTTGTCGTCATAATAAGGAGGAAATCGCTAGTTTGCCGCTAGTGGTATTTTAGTAAAGTGCGCTAACAAACCGATGCATTATGCAGATGGCGGTAAAATAAAGCGTAGTGTTTAGCCCGCCGCTGTAGCCACTCAGGCTTAGCATTACAATATTTTTAACCGGCTTCAAAAAAGGAGGTTATCAATTCGATGCGTATGTATCATGTATGTAATATTATGTATTAAGAATATGTAATATTTGCAGACAGCAGAACTGCCCAGTTTTCGCATATGTAAAGCGCTAGCTGTTGGCTCAATGAAAATAAAAATAAATAAAAGGCGAAAAAGATGGTTGAAAGAATTTTTGCTCCATGAAAAATTATGAATTATGAACTTTTTGAACTACTTGGAACCAGCATACTTAAGGGGCCGGGTTACCCTCGAAATTCTCATACAAACGTAATACCAAAATCATTTTGTCATACGAAAATATTTAACATGTTTGAGTTATTTTTCAGCTTAAAATAGTAATTACCTAGGTTCCTGAACAAAAATTAACTTCAAAATATTTACACACTAAAAAATATAAGCGATTACATTTCATAAATTTTTACGCCATTGTCGACATACTTTTCGCACACTTGTTTTATATTAAAAACTCATCGAATCGTAATGTATTTTTCCTGGGACCACAGCTTATATTGTGTAGTTACAGAATGTCTTCAAAAGAATGGCAATATAATAAATTTTCATTCATCATTTTTGGTATTCGTAAACGCAACGAAATTTCTCTATAATTTCCAACATGGTATCGTGCCGATCCGCTCACACGACAGAGCGCGGCAACGGGCGGGAGGCGCGTTCAGGGTGGCGGAGTGTTGTAACCGGTGCACGTGACAATAATTCATTCAAGGCATTCATTATTCAAGTACAATATTCCCTCAAGCTCCAAGCGGTCGCATGCGACCGCGCGCGGGATAACAGTAGATTTCCAAGAATCCGCGATCGAGAGAATGTTATTGTTGTTGAATGTTGATTTTGAAAATTTTTATGTGATACTTGAAGACAATTGCTTGAACAACTTGCTTTTATTGCTTAAACTTTTGATAATAATTAATAATGGATACCGAAAGGTGGGATGTATGATGTATCACACAGTAGTTTAAAATAAATAATAATTATGAATATCATAAATCATAATATTATTATTTTCTTATATACTGTATTTTGTAAATAACGTTTAGGAATATTAGCGATAGTCCTAATATTATAATATGATTATACAATATACATTGATATTATGTAATTTCGTTAGTCTCGCTCGAGAACTTCTGAACAGACTTGCTAATTTCTGTCTTGAAATAAAATAAAATATAAAAGTGAACTTGTATTCTAAGTTTGTATACCTATGTTTGTATATTTTATTTTAGTTTGTATTTTTAGTAATTATTTCCTGATGTCAATTTTATTCAATTAAATAATATAAATACTTTAATAATTAAATAATATTATTATAAAGCGGAAGAGTTTGTTTGTTTGTTTGAACGCGCTAATCTCAGGAACTACTGGTCCGATTTGAAAAATTATTTCAGTGTTAGTCCATTTATCGAGAAAGGCTACAGGCTATATTTTATCACGCTACGATTAATAGAAGCGAAGAAATAGATATTCCATACTAGCTGTTGCCCGCGACTTCGTCCGCCTTAGCATAGTAGTTCACATCCCAAGTAGGTATTAATATTTATTGTACAAAAATATTCAATGTACAGAATTGACTTTCCTATGACTTTATTATAATATAACTGTTGCCCGCGACTTCGTTCGCATTATCATAGTAGATCACATCCCAAGTATTATTTTTTGTACAAAAATATTCAATGTACAGAATTGACTTTCCTACGATTTTATTATTCGGCTTCGCTTGCGTAATTTAGGAATTTCACGCAACCGTACATTTTTCCGCAAAAAATAGCCTATGTCCCTTCAAGTGGTCTATTCTTTATGTTTGCCAAATAACATAAAAATTGCTCCAGTAGATCTTAAGATAATAAGCAATTTCATATAACTTCCCCCGTTTTTCCACATTTTTCTCTATTTCTTCACTCCAATTAATTTTAGCGTTATAAAATATAGCCTATAGCCTTCCTCGATAAATGGGCTATCTAACACTGAACAGCAACAGCTAGTAATTAATAATACTCTTTTGATTTTTAGGCTTCCGTAGCCAAATGGCAAAAAACAGAACCCTAATAGATTCGTCATGTCTGTGTGTCTGTCTGTCCGTATGTCACAGCCACTTTTCTCCGAAACTATAAAAAAAACCTTATAATTTCATAAAAATAAACCTTATTGTTGCTGCGGATTGCGGAACCATTTATGGGCGAGTCCAACTCGCACTTGTCCGATTTTATTATTTTGAATGATAACAATGTGAGGAATATTTGGAGTAGCCTTTTTTCTGTTTTTGAAACTTTATTGTTACGTACTGTCTTTTAATAATTTTTAAATAAAAGCGTCGACCTCTGTGGCGCAGTGGTTGAGCGCATGGTAGCTCAAGCCGGGGGTCGCTGGTTCGAAATTCGAATCCCACCGACGGAACAAAACGTTTTCCTGGGTCATGACTCATGAGTCATGACTCATAGATGTGTATTAAATATGTGTATAATAATATTGTAAAAACTAGATGACGCCCGCAACTCTGTTGCGCCAAAACTAGTTTATCGCGCGGAAACCGTGCATTTTTTCGGGATAAAAAGTATTGTATGTCAAAGGACAAAGACTCGGGACCGCCTCAAAGTATCTCCATGCCAAATTTCAGCAAAATCGGTTCAGCGGTTTGGGCGTGAAGAGGTAATAAGCTAATAACAGACAGACAAACAGAGACACTTTTTTATTAATTTTTTACAATTAGTATGGAAGTATGGATCTTAAATAAGTTGAGTATAATAAAAAGGAAATCTATATCTAAATAATATAGGTACTTATTATAAAACAAAGTCCCTTTTTTCCCTCATGTCCCTTTGTTCCCTTTAATCTTTAAAACTACGCAACGGATTTTGATGATTCTTTCAGTGTTAGATAGCCCATTTATCAAGGAAGGCTATAGGCTATATTTTATCACGCTAAGACTAATAGGAGCGAAGAAATAGAGGAAAATGTGGAAAAAAACGGGGGAAATTATTTGAAAGGGCTAACTTGAACGCGCTAATCTCTGGAACACTGGTCTGATTTGAAAAATTCTTTCAGTGTTAGATAGCCTATTTATTGAGGAAGGCTATAGAGTATAGGCTATATTTTATCACGCTAAGACTAATAGGAGTATGTGGATAAAACGTTGGAAATTATTTGAAACGGGGGAAAATTATCTCGCGAATTACTGAGCAATTTTTATGTTATTTGGCACAGATAAGAAGTAGATCATAGGCTAAGAAGTAGATCATAGGATAGATCATTGATTTTAATCATTTTTTCAGTGGCTATATATTTTATACCCGTGCGACGCCGGGGCGGGTCGCTAGTATAAATTATAATATATTCGGTATTATATGTCTGGTACTTGTAAGTTGTAACACGAGTCCTTAGTGTACTTAGCACGGGGCCAGGCTGACGTGGTGTGATTTGTGAAGAGTCCAATGTAGATATTATAGTAAGTATATTATTTTAATATATTATGTAGAATCTGTATTCTGTTCAGTTCAGTGACAAGATCGACGACACTACGCCCGCGTCCGTATTCCTACTATTCCAATATATAAAACAACCACAAAAACAATATTGTTAATGATTCATGAAACAGTAAAATATAATACTTCGCAAATCGCAACAAACGCACGGCTTGAATAACTTGATCAGAGTAAAATAATGAATGACGACGCACGCACACATATAATACGCTGCCGTGGAGGGGGTCTCAGGCGCGGGGCGCACGGGGTACGAGACAGCAACATATAAAACTTGTACTGGCGCGGTATCGAATTTCATTTGATCGAGCGCGTAACCCGAGCCCTTAAGGGGCCGGGTACCCTCAAAATTCTCATACAAACGTAATACCAAAATCATTTTGTCATACGAAAATATTTAACATGTTTGAGTTATTTTTCAGCTTAAAATAGTAATTACCTAGGTTCCTGAACAAAAATTAATTTCAAAATATTTAAACACTAAAAAAAAATTTTTTGTGTATAATTTTTTTTTACTAAATTTACTACTAAATATTTAAACACTAAAAAATAGAGTAAAACACTAAAAAATATATAAATAAATAGTAAATTTACTACAAAATATTTTAATACTAAAAAATATTTTTTAGAGTTGAAATATTTTGTAGTAAATTTAATATTTATTTATATATTTTTTAGTGTTTTACTCTATTTTTTAGTGTTTAAATATTTAGTAGTAAATTTAGTAAAAAAAATTTATACACAAAAAAATTTTTTTTAGTGTTTAAATATTTTGAAGTTAATTTTTGTTCAGGAACCTAGGTAATTACTATTTTAAGCTGAAAAATAACTCAAACATGTTAAATATTTTCGTATGACAAAATGATTTTGGTATTACGTATGTATGAGAATTTCGAGGGTAACCCGGGCTCTTAAGAAATTACCTACGAATGGATTCCAGGTCATAAAACATAATAATTAATATAAATTGACTTTAATACAGATTTAGCAGTTCCCACTACAGATAAAAGATTGAAACCATCTGGCAAAACTGATTTAGTCAGTTAGAAGCCACATTTTTCCGATTTAGGATCCTAGCTTTCTAAATGTTATTCCACTTGACTAATTTTTTTAGGATCCTAGCTAGAACTTCCTAGCTAGGATAAGTGGAATAAGCGCTTTAGTCTACATCAGCGTCTGAACAAATGTGCCAAATCCCAAATGTAAAATGTATGTATGTTTTTATATCTCCGGAACTACAAGTCCGATTTGAGTAGTTCTATTTTTTGTTGTTCAAGGTATGATTCAACTTAAAAGGGAATGGGCCTTTTTAGTGTGTAGGGAATACTGCAAGTTTCATCAAAATCGGTTCAGTAGTTTTTTAGCATACGGAATTTTAATTCTTAAGGGCTCGGGTGACGCGCTCGAAAAAATGAAATTCGATACCGCGCCAGTACAAGTTTTATATGTTGCTGTCTCGCTATTGCGCGCGGGGTACGGGATACCCCCGCGGGCCTCCGGCAGCGTATTATATGTGTGCGTGCGTCGTCATTCATTATTATTTTACTCTGATCAAGTTATTCAAGCCGTGCGTTTGTTGCGATTTGCGAAGTATTATATTTTATTGTTTCATGAATCATTAACAATATTGTTTTTGTGGTTGTTTTATATATTGGAATAGTAGGAATACGGGCGCGGGCGTAGTGTCGTCGATCTTGTCACTGAACTGAACAGAATACAGATTCTACATAATATATTAAAATAATATACTTACTATAATATCTACATTGGACTCTTCACAAATCACACCACGTCAGCCTGGCCCCGTGCTAAGTACACTAAGGACTTGTGTTAGAACTTACAAGTACCAGACATATAATACCGAATATATATTATAATTTATACTAGCGACCCGCCCCGGCGTCGCACGGGTATAAAATATATAGCCACTGAAAAAATGATTAAAATCTATCTATCTATCCTATGATCTACTTCTTAGCCTATGATCTACTTCTTATCTGTGCCAAATAACATAAAAATTGCTCAGTAATTCGCGAGATAATTTTCCCCCGTTTCAAATAATTTCCAACGTTTTATCCACATACTCCTATTAGTCTTAGCGTGATAAAATATAGCCTATACTCTATAGCCTTCCTCAATAAATAGGAACTAACACTGAAAGAATTTTTCAAATCAGACCAGTGTTCCTGAGATTAGCGCGTTCAAGTTAGCCCTTTCAAATAATTTCCCCCGTTTTTTTCCACATTTTCCTCTATTTCTTCGCTCCTATTAGTCTTAGCGTGATAAAATATAGCCTATAGCCTTCCTCGATAAATGGGCTATCTAACACTGAAAGAATCATCAAAATCCGTTGCGTAGTTTTAAAGATTAAAGGGAACAAAGGGACATGAGGGAAAAAAGGGACTTTGTTTTATAATAAGTACCTATAATATTACTTCAGTCGGAATTTCCAGGAATTGCTATTGTATTCTATTGTTGTCGCGATCACCGGTGCTCGCGCGGGGCCTGAAGGATTATTTAGATATAGATTTCCTTTTTATTATACTCAACTTATTTAAGATCCATACTTCCATACTAATTGTAAAAAATTAATAAAAAAGTGTGTCTGTTTGTCTGTCTGTTAATAGCTTATTACCTCTTCACGCCCAAACCGCTGAACCGATTTTGCTGAAATTTGGCATGGAGATACTTTGAGGCGGTCCCGAGTCTTTGTCCTTTGACATATAATACTTTTTATCCCGAAAAAATGCACGGTTTCCGCGCGATAAACTAGTTTTGGCGCAACAGAGTTGCGGGCGTCATCTAGTTTTTACAATATTATTATACACATATTTAATACACATACATGAGTCATGAGTCATGACCCAGGAAAACGTTTTGTTCCGTCGGTGGGATTCGAATTTCGAACCAGCGACCCCCGGCTTGAGCTACCATGCGCTCAACCACTGCGCCACAGAGGTCGACGCTTTTATTTAAAAATTATTAAAAGACAGTACGTAACAATAAAGTTTCAAAAACAGAAAAAAGGCTACTCCAAATATTCCTCACATTGTTATCATTCAAAATAATAAAATCGGACAAGTGCGAGTTGGACTCGCCCATAAATGGTTCCGCAATCCGCAGCAACAATAAGGTTTATTTTTATGAAATTATAAGGTTTTTTTTATAGTTTCGGAGAAAAGTGGCTGTGACATACGGACAGACAGACACACAGACATGACGAATCTATTAGGGTTCTGTTTTTTGCCATTTGGCTACGGAAGCCTAAAAATCAAAAGAGTATTATTAATTACTAGCTGTTGCTGTTCAGTGTTAGATAGCCCATTTATCGAGGAAGGCTATAGGCTATATTTTATAACGCTAAAATTAATTGGAGTGAAGAAATAGAGAAAAATGTGGAAAAACGGGGGAAGTTATATGAAATTGCTTATTATCTTAAGATCTACTGGAGCAATTTTTATGTTATTTGGCAAACATAAAGAATAGACCACCTGAAGGGACATAGGCTATTTTTTGCGGAAAAATGTACGGTTGCGTGAAATTCCTAAATTACGCAAGCGAAGCCGAATAATAAAATCGTAGGAAAGTCAATTCTGTACATTGAATATTTTTGTACAAAAAATAATACTTGGGATGTGATCTAAGTACTATGATAATGCGAACGAAGTCGCGGGCAACAGCTATATTATAATAAAGTCATAGGAAAGTCAATTCTGTACATTGAATATTTTTGTACAATAAATATTAATACCTACTTGGGATGTGAACTACTATGCTAACGCGGACGAAGTCTCGGGCAACAGCTAGTATGGAATATCTATTTCTTCGCTTCTATTAATCGTAGCGTGATAAAATATAGCCTGTAGCCTTTCTCGATAAATGGGCTAACACTGAAATAATTTTTCAAATCGGACCAGTAGTTCCTGAGATTAGCGCGTTCAAACAAACAAACAAACTCTTCCGCTTTATAATAATATTATTTAATTAGTAAAGTATTTATATTATTTAATTGAATAAAACTGACATCAGGAAATAATTACTAAAAATACAAACTAAAATAAAATATACAAACATAGGTATACAAACTTAGAATACAAGTTCACTTTTATATTTTATTTTATTTCAAGACAGAAATTAGCAAGTCTGTTCAGGAGTTCTCGAGTTTTAGCGAGACTAACGAAATTAATTATACATAATATCAATGTATATTGTATAATCATATTATAATATTATGACTATCGCTAATATTCCTAAACGTTATTTACAAAATACAGTATATAAGAAAATAATAATATTATGATTTATGATATTCATAATTATTATTTATTTTAAACTACTGTGTGATACATCATACATCCCACCTTTCGGTATCCATTATTAATTATTATCAAAAGTTTAAGCAATAAAAGCAAGTTGTTCAAGCAATTGTCTTCAAGTATCACATAAAAATTTTCGAAATCAACATTCAACAACAATAACATTCTCTCGATCGCGGATTCTTGGAAATCTACTGTTATCGCGCGCGCGGTCGCATGCGACCGCTTGGAGCTTGAGGGAATATTGTACTTGAATAATGAATGCCTTGAATGAATTATTGTCACGTGCACCGGTTACAACACTCCGCCACCCTGAACGCGCCTCCCGCCCGTTGCCGCGCTCTGTCGTGTGAGCGGATCGGCACGATACCATGTTGGAAATTATAGAGAAATTTCGTTGCGTTTACGAATACCAAAAATGATGAATGAAAATTTATTATATTGCCATTCTTTTGAAGACATTCTGTAACTACACAATATAAGCTGTGTTCCCAGGTAAAATACATTACGATTCGATGAGTTTTTAATATAAAACAAGTGTGCGAAAAGTATGTCGACAATGGCGTAAAAATTTATGAAATGTAATCGCTTATATTTTTTAGTGTGTAAATATTTTGAAGTTAATTTTTGTTCAGGAACCTAGGTAATTACTATTTTAAGCAGAAAAATAACTCAAACATGTTAAATATTTTCGTATGACAAAATGATTTTGGTATTACGTTTGTATGAGAATTTCGAGGGTAACCCGGCCCCTTAATAATTTAATGAAATAAAATTCCGTATCCTAAAAACTATTTTGAAGTAGGTTTTATCTTTCTAAAATACTGTTATTTTATATTTAAGATAGATTATTATTTATTGTACTTAATTTGTAGATTATAGCTGTTATAGTTTTGCATGTATATTTTAAGAATGAATTAAGTTGTAAAACAAAATATAAACCCAGTATTTTTTTATTATTAAACAGTCTGTAACTTCCTAAAACAATTCATCACAGACATTTAAATCAATAAGCTTCAAATTCTAATTTTACAAATAATATTCCTAACAATCCTATAAGCATCTTCAGAGCTGCTACTTTCACAGTGAACTCTCTACAAGGAACACGTACACACCCTAAAGTATTATCACTTATTTTTGTTACACACTATTATCAAAAATATTTGAAAAAGCAATACATAAAAGATTAACTTCTAAACTTTCGCGTTGCATTATAATTGAAACTTATTATTCGAGACTTAACGCGATTTATTCTGTTTCTAGTAGTAATGCTACTACATACTTTTTACTCGACTTTTCGGCGTTTCGGCCGTGTTGTAAAAAGTATGTAGTAGCATTACTACTAGAAATGACTCAAAAGAAGGTATAGAGTGCGTGAGGGGGACCTAAGCAATTTCTGCAGAAACTTATTCAGGGTGGTTAATGACAAAACATACTAAAAGTCCTGACGTCTAGGAGGTGATCCGGAGGGAGGGGGAGGCGACAAAGGTCAAAATTTCTTGTTTTTCGTCAATAACTAAAAAAATATGCGTTGTAGCAAAAAATATTCTATGCCGACCTTAAAGCTTATTAAATTCTCTGTAAATTAGGTTCTATACAGTTTTTCCAAATTCTTATCCGTTTTCGAGCTACACGCTCAGGAAAAGTAAAAATTAACAAAAGCTTTATTTTAAACTAGACGTACCGCGCGGCTTCGCCCGCGTAAATTAGATATTTCACAGACAAATTAGGTAGTCCACAAAAATTTTGCCGATAGCTTTTCTCGATAAATGGGCTATCTAACACTGAAAGAATTTTTGAAATCGGACCAGTAGTTCCTGAGATTAGCGCGTTCAAAAAAGCTCTTTCAAATAATTTTCCCCGTTTTTTGCACATTTTCCTCTATTTCTTCGCTCCTATTAGTACTATCGTAATAAAATATAGCTTATAAACTTTTTCGATATATGGACTATCTAACACTGAAATAATTTTTCAAATCGGACCAGTAGTTCCTGAGATTAGCGCGTTCAAATAAGCCCTTTCAAATAATTTCCTCCCGTTTTTTCCACATTTTTCTCTATTTATTCGCTCCTATTAGTCTTAGTGATAAAATATAGCCTATAGCCGTCCTCGATGGATGAGCTATCTAATACTGAAATAATTTTTCAAATCGGACCAGTATTTCCTGAGATTAG
The DNA here is from genome assembly GCA_905333045.1 of Lysandra bellargus. Lineage (NCBI taxonomy): Eukaryota > Metazoa > Arthropoda > Insecta > Lepidoptera > Lycaenidae > Lysandra > Lysandra bellargus. Next base: position 3,107,436 of record HG995319.1, on the reverse strand, counting down.
CGCGTTCGCCGTGCGCGTTTCGCGTGCGTTCGTGTGGAAAAACACAATTTTTGGCCTAATTTTGCTCTATAGGTAAGTGTACGGATATAGGTTAGGTTGGGTTTGACAATTTTTTTGTTGTTTCTATACTAATAGTATGTTACATACCAAATTTCAGCTTTCTCAGACTTCAGGAAGTACCCTAACAGTTTTGATGATAGGTGAGTCAGTGCCAAAATTGTGGGTTTTTGGACATCTATAAAATCTAAAGTATAATAGCTGCGACATTCAAACCAGGGCTTCATAACGTTATCAAATAACAGAAAAAATATCGTTACGTACCGTTATTTTCATAATGGTAGCCATATAACGTTATATTTTTAACGATATCTAGTAAAATAACGTTATATTTACTGTTATTATTATAACGTTATTTTTTCGTTATGGCATAACAAAAAAATAACGTTATAATAATAACGGTAAATATAACGTTATTTTCTGGTATCAGGTATGCGATCGTGCACGGTGCACCAAATCTCACTCATATTTAAAATGTAATAAGCGTTCTCTGTTAAAATACAAAGAAAAAAATACACCTTAAAAGCGTGATTACGTTTAGAAAATTTTCCCGCCTGTCATGACTTTCTTGACGGACTATAACGTTATCAAAGAACATATATTTACCGTTATAAATCCTATATAACGTTATAACATTTACCGTTATTAAATACATTTATAACGTTATTTCTAGTATCGTTTAAATTTTCATAACGTTATCTATGCCCTTGAAGCAATAACGTTATGAAAAAGTAACGTTATTTGAAGCCCTGATTCAAACTTTACGCATTTAATTATTTCACTCATGTCATTATATCATAAAAATTTCAAGTATCTGGCATTATCTAAACTAAAGTTACGAGGGTTCAAAAATACGACGAAACGTTTCGAGAAAAGGTAGGTAGTGCCCTTGCGCGCTTCGCTTGGCACATCTTGGCGGGGGCACTCCCGTGCCCCCAGATCCGTTATGTAAAATAAATGTTTATTAATAAGGAGGTACGTGTATACAGTATAAACCAGTAATAATTATTTAAGGCGACACGACGCCTTGATAATTATTTGGATGTAGCGATATCGATTATTCTCAGCAATGACTAAAGCTAAGAAATTAAAGTTCATTGTCAGTATTCATCATGTCTTTGTCTTTGAATTACCCATAGCATAACATGATTGGTCAACTTTTATAATACAGAATAATCAATCAAAAATACCTCTGTAAAAAAAGGGATTCCTATTTTGCTAACAGGGGAGATTGATTTAAGCTTCCAAAATTTGTACTTAGATTGGTTCAAGCATACACTTTAATTTGCCCATTTTATTTATTTTTTTAAATTACGCGACAAAAACCATTTTGACGCTTACGCCCTTTCCATTTTTTTCCGTTCTATTGCTTGTTTTCTATGATAGGCCGGGCCGGCCTCTCATAGAAAACAAGCAATCTAAAACGTATCCAACACGGTTTTTTATTTTAACGCGGCGTCACCTTAAAATACCTAGATACTGTTGTATGTTTACAAAGTTCTGTTTTTAGTGCTCTGAATTTGTATCCAAAATTTGGCTTCCATGGATAGGGTAAGAAGGGTAAGGGTTAAGGCACATAGCCGTACCATTAGGGCAATGAGAAACCGAGTGACGTGTCAATTATTATTTATTTCTTTTTTTCATTTCTGCATCTACACAACTCACAAATACAATCCGTAGTCTGGACTCGAACGTAGTGGCCAATCATGTTCTGCAATACAAGAAATGAAATGAAATGAAATGAAAATATACTTTATTGTGCACAATCATTATGATGACAAAGCTTAAAATAATATTATTATATAAAGAAGGTACACAAAGGCGGCCTTATTACTAAGCAGCAATTTCTTCCAAGCAACCTTCGAGCGAGAGGATAAAATTGTTGGATAAGGGTACAGTGCTTAAAAGTATAAAAAGTTCGTATAAAATAAAATAAATATACATAATAAAATAAATTTACAAGGTAAAGATATAATGTAAAACACACGCCTAATAGAGATCCTAGACATAGAGCAGCATGACATGCGTTACGTGCTGTCATGCACGTATGATCGTTTAATGACTTTAAGGCATCCATTACACGGTAGGTTCCTCGTCAGTCAATTCCATCAATCATGAATTATGTTTGACTGATGGTGACTGATGGACTGACGAATGTATCCAGATTTTTGTCAATCACCGTCAGTCACGCTCTTACACGGTAGGTTACCCATCAGTCACAGTCATGACTGTGGTAAAACTGACAGCAAAACCTACCGTCTAATGGATGCCTTATGTATTGCTTGATGCGAAACGCGAATGACATGCAAACTACATTACAGTACAAATCACGTACAAATTGTTTATTTTGTTAATTTTTGACAAGTTGTTTAATTTTTCGATTTTTTCGTCCTACAATATGATCATGACATGCACGCATGATCGTTTCGAGATCGGCATGTCATGCACAATTAATATTGTCATGCAAATGCAAGCCATGCTGCATTACCGTCTAGGGTCCGCTTTAGCCTGATTTTATTCTCTGACCGCACCCGCACCGTCGGCGCTGATAGAGTTCGTACATAGGGCGGCAAAATTAAAGTGGCATAAACTCGTAAAGAATATAAATCCGGCCCTGCACCACTTTAATTTTGCCTCCCCTATGTACGGACTCTGCCGCCATCCTAGGATGCTGCCGCCCCCCTAGGACGCCATAGGACGCTGCCGCCCATAAGCCATGGCCTATACTGCCTATACTTAAATCCAAAGCTGCCGAGATGCATGATATTGTAGAAAGCGTTTTTGAATAGCGCGTATCGGTCAGCGCTGATATTTCATATTTCATACATTTCGGTCTCGGCGCCGACGACGCAACGGTCAGTACGGTCTGATGCTGCGGCCTAAGCTCGGTCATGGCGGACCCCTATACGATCAATTTTACTGTGCGATATCGCGTATTGTGCAATATTATTGACCGTCTGGGTTGATATTGAATGCGCTCGCCATTCAATCCTATTGTCAAATAAATTGTTAAATAATAACTATTGCATACGTTATACGTTACTCATAAAATACACACTCGTTCGTCCAAAGGCGGTGTATAAGTTCTTATAACTTTATCCCCCATCTCCGCTTCAGCGACACTGGTTCTTACAAGCGCGTGTACTGTCTTCTGTATCATTGCGTACGTGAGGCAAGTGCGATCAGCTGTTCGAGCGATACACCGAGCCTCAAGCACTGCGTCCAACGCGTCATGTAAACGCACGCGGCGTAGGAAGCTGTATAGAGATGCTTCTTCTTTTGATGCCTGAAAGTAAAAGGAATATCTCTTATGTCAAGTTCTCTACTTCTTTTAGCTAAGTATAGTTTTTTTTATAAGAAATCCTCTTACATTTTCCTGGTCCGTCTGTAGAACTTTGTTCTGTTGGTTTCTAATTTCCTTACCCCAGGCTCTGTAAAATGTGAAAATTTACAAGTAATCAACGATTAGGATCGTGCTGCACTTGGATGATAATATTATGATGATGATAGATGCGAAGCAACTGTCATTAAAATAAAACCAGCGATGGTTTTCATTGAACTCTACTGAACTACAAAATTATATACAGTACTGAGATGACATTCACTAGAGGTGAGTGAACAACTGATGTCTCCCAAGCGACACTAGGGCTATTACTACTTTAGAATGAGTATCATTATTTGAAGAGCTATCAAGCGGGCTATCAAAATATATACAGGAAAATAATGCACAAGGAAGGAAACCCGTTACTGCTGAAATGCTGCACTTGATTATAAGGTAAAATAAAACAAATACTTTTGACGTGATAACTTCTTATAATTCGATATGGGGTGCGCGCACGAAAAACATGACAGTTCATGCGGCGTTACCTCGCTCTGAGACGTTCCATTTACACTCTCAAGTATTTCAACAACCGTAAGGCCCAACTGGGCCGCGCACTTTGTTTCGATTATATTACGTATTTCGATGACTTAGAGAATACTTTTGTATGAATGAATGAAATGAAGTTTGGTTAGTTATGACCTTTGATACATTGACCATACTCTGAATGAAAAATAAATAAACAATCTGTGAGCTATTAGTATTATTTCGGCTATTCAAAATTGTGCTCTATTTCCTACGTGTCAAGGTATGACTTGTGCTTTGTTCGAAGATTTTACTGGATTTCACGAATGTATACAGTAGCGTTTTGTATTGCGAATAGTTTATTTTACTCATTATAAATATTTTTAGACAGTCATTTGAAAGAAATACATCGAAATAACTTTAGGTTACACTCGAAAAAGTTTGTTTCTATTTATAGAGATTCGGAAGCGAGGGTTAAGGGGTTAAGGATAGTTGAACGTGACAACGTCATACGTTGTCACGTTCAACTATCGTCAGTAAACCGACTTTACAGACAACCGATTTTTTATTGTTATTTATTACACTAGGAATACCAGAAACAAATTGAACCATTGTCAACAAGTGTGACGTTATAACTCTGGAATTTAAGCCGCGTTATGTGTTTCGGTCCTATTACGGGCGGCGTAGTTTGTCAGTTTGGCACAAAAAGAGCCTCGAATTAGGTAACTATCTTCAAAAAATCTTACTCGTTCAACTGAAAAAACTCTTCGAATATCTTCCGATCCTGGGGCACCAGCTCGGGTGATCGTGACACCATCTCCGACCAAGTCTCGTTCAACTTGAGAGTCAGGTAGTGGGAGCATAGAACTAGGATCACCTGGAATGGAATTCGATATGAGTTATTTAGTGAAACGCAGTGCTCCTAGCATGCTACAAGGTATACCGGGAAGGTTAATGATTCTCCCCTAATTACTACATTTGCCAGAATTTAAAGGTCACTTTCATGGACCGAGGACCGAGGTTATCACGAAGGTGGGTTGTTCAAGAGAAAGGCGACTTTGTGGTTTCAGTAGTGTAACAAAGAAAGCAATTAGGTCTAATCTAACAGTTATTTTAGAGGTATTAGGTAAAGTCAGCTCTGTTAGAAGCTTTGAAATTGGCACGGCTAAAGGAATTAAATCACTTACCTCGTCTTGCGGCGAAACTTGTATGTTCTTGTACAGTTTATACGCCTCGTCGGCAATGGACACTTTAAATTCAAGATCTTCTGAAAGCAAGTGTAAGAGACCGTAGACCTAGAAGTAAATATTTTCGTTCAATTTGACAAGAATACAGAGGCGAAAGCGAAAGAAAAGCCGTTGTCGAAATCTGTTTAGGTATCTTCGAATTCTGAACTTTTTGAAGAAATCCAAATAAAAGTTACCTTAGGCAGTCGCGAACCACATAAATCTGCGGCAGTAACAAAGTCTCTTCTTTCTCCTTCTAGCTCTTTCAAACTCTCTTTTGCTAGATTAGACTGTAGAGGATTGTGTAAATCTAGGAAAGAAAAGCCAGTTGTTATCTAAAATCTCTCACTTCTCGTAAAATATGGCGTTAACAGCTATCCATATCAAGTATTGATAGGTGTAACTATACAGTTTTGGGAACATAATTTATAAATATTTTAGCGGTCACAAACAATCTGCTCTTGAAGTAACCCGTTGCACAAAGAGTCCAAAATATTAAAATAAACAACACAAATAAATCACATCTGAGCGCTGACCTTGAAAAAACGAGTCACAACAAGTAAATCAAGATCCAAGATAATAACATCGGCAATTACCAATAACCAGGGGGGTGTGCCAAAATGTTTTCGTTTTCGTTTCGTTAAAGAATCGGCGATGAAAATGTATAGAATTGACATAAGCGTTCGTTAATATGATATTGACATTCGACTTGTCTTATGTCAATTCCATACATTTTGATCGGCGATTCCATAACGAAGCGAAAACGAAAAAGTTTCGGCTAAATGGCCAGAAATATAAAATGTTCACAAACATTAAAATTGTATCAACTTTCTCTTTATTTGCATCTGAGCATTTACGTTAATCGAATGCAAGTCTTGATCTTACAATGTAGAAAGTAGACATGAAGTTCAATGCATTTAGAACTCTTCTCAGTTGCTAAAAAATCAGGTTCCCCATGAAAATTCTTTTCTCCAAGGGAGTGGGAAATATAATAAATGGTTAAGCGGGTAACGTCATAATATAATATCGACCAGAAAGTGGTCCCTATATAATAATATGGTCTTGGGGCGACCACCATATCACATACAGGACGGAGGATTTTTTTTATACCTATGAGAACTTCTCGCTATCTGTGCATACTTTAGGTCATTTGACCTGTATCCTAAGAAGGGGCCATTTACTATGTTCAATCGTGATATCTACTTAAAATCCTATCCCCAAGATAGAGCATGACAGTTCTAAGCCACTGACTTCCAGTACCTTTAATATGCTATTCACTGATCGTTAAATAACAATTCGTTTGTCTCCTACTTGCAAAATGCACAGTAATGGATAAGTTACCTCTGATGATTCCATCAACGCTTAACTTCACTCCAGTGGCCAAGCATTCGTCTCGGAATATAGACGCGAGAAGAGTCATTATGGTCGCCCCACTTCGCACCAGGTTAGGAGACTGAAAATGCCAGGACAATCTACATTTTTTTTCTCAACGGGCAAATGCCCGTTGAGACTCTAGCCTATGCCCTAGGTTATGGACAAGTTACTAAAGGTTCTTAATAGCTAATCACGACCAATGAGATCAGAAATGTAAGAGTCGTCCATAAAAGACGGCATTAACTAAGACGTCATGGCTCCTATTGCTATCTCCAACATCATGCAAAATATTTCGCTCTTCTCTATTTCCATCTTCAACATGAATGACATAATATTTGGAGTATCCATTATAACCAAAAGCTAATACGGCAAAACAAAAGTGGAATTGGGTACGTTAGCCGCGTGCATCCCTACCGCTGAGCAAAGTTAACGACTGAAGTAGCACCTGAAGAGGGACGACGCAACCGTAGCCGGCCTACGGCCAAGGAAGAGATGGCGCGTTGAGCTGGAGTCATACCAGCCGGGCTGAAGCGAGAAAAAAGGAAGACCCTGGGGGAGGCCTTTGCCCGGCAGTGGGACAGCATATGCTAATATAAAAAAAAGATAACCATTTATCGTCCATAATATCATACCATCGCCACTTGTTACTTGCATGGCACAGTAACCGCGTTGCTGCCGCTGCATACTCACCACATCAGCGACGCAGAGCTTCGCTCGCCACGTGGTGAGTTGCGCGACGCCACGGCCGTCGGCTGCGATGTCGCATAGCATCGCCAGACACACGCACTGAACGTTGGATTTGCGCAGCTGAAACATTGAAGCCGATGAATTGGACAGTGATACAGTTACATCGCGTCTCTAACGGATGTGGGGAATCAAACATTTTGTTTAAGTTTTAAATGTTTAGGATCTGTAATATTTCATCTCTAATCGAAGGAGTTCATACTAGAATTTTGACTATACTTCATGGGTGCTTAAATTCAATCAGTGGACGACGCGACGTAATATTAGGACCGTAGACTGGGCCAAAATCTCTACCGCTTCTGAATATTTTCGGATTCCTTAACTAAGCTTTTGTAAATCTGCCTCAAAGCACTCTTGCGCTATTCAGGGATAAAATATCTCGGAAAATCGTGGAAACATTAGTACTTTTAATCGCTTCTAATGCTCGTACGGTCTATGACATGTTTGGTAAACGATTCACAATGCCCCACACTGGACTACTTAAGTGGGCCTAAATGCCATAAAGATAATGGGCATGTGGGTATCCTATAATCGAGGGTCTGCCGGTCATCAGTCTGAGTAGGAAGTAGCCACTACTTAGTATTTACCGAACGAGTTCCGATAAATTTCACTCGACATAAGCGAGCGGACGCAATTGCTATACGTGACTTGACTTAACAATCGTAACTGCCACTTAGAAATGATTTGTACTATCAGAGAAGTTGATTCATAGGCAGATGGGGGACCTGCGTAATTTAGTCGCGTTATGTTAACCCAGCCGACAGTTCACAATTATTATTAACATTGAACTGATTATTCCGACCAAATGACGTAGCCTGTCCGTCAACCGCTTATGAATCAATTTCTTCGATGGTACTTTCATAATTTACTAGTTTTGTATTTTATTTTAGTCTAGGTTTAGTGTATATGAACCAAAATAAAGATGGTACACCTTCGTAATCTTAACTTTTGTATAAATAGTTATCTCGTTTCCAATGTCTCTTAACTTTGAGTGTGAATGAAAAAGACAATAATTATTGACAATTAAAGGTCAAAGATGAGACTTACAGTGATAATGTCCAAGAGCTTGTAGACCCCGCTGCTGGCCACAAACATGTCACTATACGAAGGACTCACTTTGATCGCTTCCCAGATGAGAGCCAACGTCGAAATGAGCCACCTGTCACAAAAAATATGTATGTTTTGTTTTCACTTTCAATGATGATTCTATTTCTTACATCGCTAAGTGTCATGGCGCTTGCGATGGGCTTTGATTAATCCCATATCTTTTGAAATTATTCTTCGCTATTGGAAGTAGCGACTGCACTCAGCTGATATTATAAAGTTTATTCAGCTGAGTCCTGACTATTGCACACTACCACAGAATATATATTAGTTGTACCAACAGAATTCCCACTGGCGAAACCCGTTTAAAGAAATAACTATCGCATAACTCGTACCTTTTCTGAAGAAATATGGATTGTCTGTTTTTAAAAATAATATTATAATCTTTATATTTAATTAGTTACATTTTATTTAACTCGAAATAATTTAAGATATTATGTCTTAGTACTATGTAGATTTAATTATCATAAATTCGCGTGTAACTAGTTACGCGTACTTAGATTCGATAGGTACCGTATCTTAATTATTGAAACCGGTCTTATATTACCTGCTTAAAGTGTTTGTATAACTTAGTTATTTTTGTAAACAAATGAGGTTTCGAATAGTACGCTCACGAATTATAATATAAAAGACGCGACACCAACCTACGATGCTTACTATTAGTAATAATTAATACCTAACCTTATTAATTAATGTGTTTCTTTGACAATGAAATACCTTTATTAATTATAAGTCTACGAAGGTAACCCAACTAATATATTCTACTTCAACTAGTATTTAAAACTATTTAAATCATAAGTAATCGTAATTTGACTCTGTAATAAATTGTACAAAATTTAAATCTATAATAAACAATTTAAAAAAGGTCTTAACTCTCATCGTCCTTAGGGAGCTTAAAGAAAGTTAAATTTGGTTCACATTCCGTGTTAAGACAGTTAAACACTGCGCAATATTTCTTTGCCTTTTTTTTATTGTCCATTGTGATCAGATTAATTTATCAATTCTGTGACAGCGGATGAATAAGTACGCAGGCAGGGATGCAACGATCAACTAACTAAAACTCGTGCGTGCGTCACCGCTCGCCTGTGAGTCCCTACTGAAGTGCCCCCCTAGGGGGGTACTTACAGTTCGATGCCTACAGGCGCGAGTGTGACAGGCCTGACACTACTTAAAGTTGTCTGATTCGAGCATTAACCTGTCACTTATCAGAAAATGGTTCTCCAGTAAAGCCAAAATAGTGTCGAGCATTGCTAACGCGAAGGAGTATATTGATTCTAGTCGATCTGTTGGCTTGTCCGTAGATTCACTGACGAATATACGGGCGAGGATTCTCAGACATAGACTCACGATGACAAGATTTCTCTTCATAGGTGGATGTCTCTGTTTAAGCAACGTTTTGCAGAGGCCTGTAAGAGGTAAGAGGTTATAAAGCGTTCTCAAAAGGACTAACAGAAAATACACATTTCACCGTCACTATGAAGTGTCTTGTATCAGAAAAAAACGCGTTCTAAGCCACCAAAACGCCACGGGGCGAAGTAGAAATTATTTTCCAACTTTTGCTTTCTGAATACAACGTTCTTCAAGAACGTCTGGATCAAAATAATGTTTTAATTAGCTAATAAAGGCATATTAAGTCTCTTTAACAAGGTCGTATCACTACAACATTTAAATGCAATAAAATCTGATTAAGCGCTGAAAACATAACGTACTAATAAGAGATTCATCTAACTGCTTATTCGCTTCTAATGATGGATCATCTTGTGAAATTAAACTGGACACTTGAAGTAGCCTTGTGCACCAATACAGGTTTGAGATCTCGTAAGGAGTTTTATTATACTCTTCGATTTGGCACATCATCCTAAAAATAAGTAATGAGAAATAGCATTTATACGTCACTTTCAGTAGCGTTTCTATGGTTATTAAAAAAAATACTAATAAATAAATACTATAGGATTCTTACGAGGCGTGCTCCCCAGTGGAATCCTATGGAAGATGCCAGGCAATTATCACTGTTAATGGACTTATAATAGTCCTGACAATGGAATTAGTATCGAACAAGTTACTTACGCGTTGAAAAAAGGATATTTTTAATTAAGGTATACCTTTGAGTGACAATACTTTTATAGTTCTTCGTCAGATTATCTGGCAAATGTGGCAGCACACAGATCAGTACTTGAAGTACGATTTTACGCAGCTCCTCATAGAGTAGAGGCGGCCAGGGTACTTGGGATGAATTGAAATTGGGATCCAGAAGATTTACTAGTCCTTGAATCCATTGCCGAGACTCTACCATCTGAAACAAGTAACAACATATTACCTACTTTTCTGTTATATACATATTATTGTATTTTAGAACTAGGTTCAGTAGAACTCCCGTTAATTACATTGTCATTTGTCATAGTTAAACAAGCCATGAAAAGGACATGCATTGGAATAATATTGAGATTTCGCAAAGTGTTGGTCATAATGATCCTGAATTGCGATGCTTTCTTTTCAATATGATGTAGTACCTCAGTCGTAACTATCGACACTTGGCAAAGGTACCCTTCGATTCGGTCCGAGACTATGGTATATTTTATCACAACTTAGACGGTAGGTAAAGTAGAAAATGTATGGTAAAAGACTAAACACCATTTGGAAATTTTAAGTACCTCGCACCTGCTGTCGTGTCATTTGGATAGGGGTATTATCTTATCCATAGCGAATTCTAAATGTTATTTAAAGCTAAACCGAATTAATTGGGGTTCTTGATACCCACCTGATAAGTTGTCACAGATATTTGCAACAATTAAGCAAGCATTGCGGAAATACTGCAAGCAGTTGTGAAGGGCCGCTATGTACAGTCGGTATATGTGTTAAGTAATAAAGATATGTATTGAATATATATTATAGTAATGTAACGGCCTTCAAATTAGATCGGCTACTGCACTTTGCAAAAAGTTTATAAAAATATTATAGCTCGCTGGCACTTTTTATACATTTTTAGGAGAGCTTATGGAAGCAGGTGTATCTTTAAAAGTTCTCGTTTAAGTGGTAAACTTTACTTTTTGTAAATCTCCTTAATCGTTTGATCCGACCAATATAAAACAAAACTCTGGCCGTCTGCCAGAATCTTGTTGTTTATTTTTGGCTTTATCTCGCCATTTTTCATGGCGGTTTGCTGAGTTGGAGATTAATCATAATACTCTGAAATATTCCAAGAGTTTTCAATGGTATGCCTTTATTTTTCTACTACCTACTCGATGCTACATAATATTATGAGTGGTTTGTTTTGTTACGTATATTGAAGAACTTGGCATAAGGCCCAATAATATCTGGATGGGCTTAGTGGGAGCATATCTTGGGTTGCTAATTTAAATTTAAATATGTATTACCAAAGAATAAGTATCTTGATGAGCCTGCATGGAACAAGACGTGCTTTATATTGAAAACAATATTATGCTTCGATGTATACGGTCTTTCGAGGTTAGCACATGTACACTTGTTTACAGTTTACTGTACGATGTTTATATACATCGTATGTTGTGACGACTGTCACAACCGTACCCTGGCACAACCGTACCCAGTCTCCCCTACAGTAAAGAAACTCAGGCCTGCTCTTGAAATAAGCTTTAGTTTAAAGTGAAGGAATCAGGTCCTTCACTTTTCAGAAGTTAGGTGTGGCCAATATCGTAAAAAACATGCTCTAGCCTCAAGGTACGTGAAATCACTAATTTGTACGTGTGCCCGATACGGTCTATTATGAAGATGTCGTGAGCGGTCAACTCGACATTATTTGTACTGTGAATGCATAACTTACATAGTCGTTATAAGTGTACACTTTGAGAAGGTCCACGGAGAAGTAGAGCAGCAGTTTCTTGAAGTGGACGTCAGCCTGCACGCCGTAGAATCTCACAGTTTGAGTCCAATCCGAGCGGGGCGGTAACTCAGATAGCACTGACAGAGATATTATGTCTGGAACATCCATACTAATTAAATTATTATAAATTTAAAAAGTGTCTGTCTATCTATCTATTACCTATTCACGCCCAAACCGCTGAACCTATTTTGCTGAAATTGGGTATGGATATACCTACTTTGAGTCCCGGTACAAGACAAAGGATACTTTTTATACCAGAAAAATTACATTTCCCGCGCCTTCTTTGCTAGGTAAATACTACTAGTACACTTTAGTAACTACTAAATCAGTCACTACTGGTAAATACTGCTAGTATTTACCAGTAGGAACCGATTGAACTGAAATAGTAATAAGCTAAAAATACTAAAGCCATCAAGTATTCCTGTACATACATTAAAACTAGCGAAGTATAGACCGGCACAACCTTAAGATCGCTCAAAGAAATTAAGGGGCATTCCACGCAAATACCATTCCTACCTTCCCCTTCCTTTTTGCCAATATTAAGGCTATGCTGCCTATACCAGTGACTAATGAGATAGTGTACCTGGCATGAGTGTGTTAGAGAAAGCGCTCAGGCTGTCGCCATAACAGTCCAGCAGGACATGGGCAATTACCGTCAGTGCAGCGCACTCGTGACGCCGCCGCGCGTGACATTCGCGCCGATACGCGTATATAAAACATCTACGAGATGAATAAAGTATAAATTAGAAAAATAAATAAATTTTCTAACATGGAGCGGGCTGATGATGATGAATTATGGCTGAGAGCACTCTCGATCATGTCAGCTTTCAAACAAAAAACTAAGTAGATTAAAATCGGACCACCCGTTCGGATACTGCGATGGACAGACACACATAAAATATAGACTGATCACCTGATAGACATACAGAAACATACTGAAAAACGGATCGGCTCGTCTTTGTATACACTTTGCTGTGGTCGTCGGGTGTCATGGGCGCCGGCAGGGGGGTGCCAGGTTGCACCCCTTGGGAATCTCGTAAAAAGCATTTTGTAACCCTATTACCATGCCGTGCAAAGATAGTTCGTAATGTTTCAGCACTAAATGTATTCTGTTGACGTAAATAGACAGTCACTGTTGTTCGTAAAAAGTAAAAAGAAAGGAAAAGAAAGAAATCTAAAATCTGCACCCCCTGGAAATAATTTCTGCCGGCGCCCATGTCGGGTGTTAAATAATACGGTCAATTGCGTCTCCAGAAACCCGACTTATTACATATATCCAGGATGATAAAAAAACTGCAATAAATGCCTCTACATTTTATAAAACATCTATGGTTTCAAGTCGCGTAAACGAGCCACGATAGCGTATCACGTTGCACGTCAATTAGCAGCTGACGGGACGGAGGGAAAGGCGTGACATCTGCGGGACATAGCCTTTTACCTCCTGCCCCAAACACGTATGGGATATTGCCATATTTGTCAGGGAAACGCACTAACTCTATAGGTGAAGGCCCCTTTTACTTTGGGCCATGAGTTACTACATTTTCTCTCATGATTGTAAATCTATACAGCATGTGCAAATGACGTTAATCATGGGCAATCATAAATTAAACGCCACACATTTAAGGAACACTTTTGTAAGTGCGTGGAGTGCAGTTTTCCAAATGGATGACTCGTACTGTCGTGTAGAGATCAACTACGATAACATGGCGCGCCCCTCCAAAATTCAAAACGTTTGAAGTGCGTTGTCAAAACGTATGAAATGCGTTGTCTTGCGCGGTAGGTTAGTAATGATTAGTTGACCAACAAATCTTGGTTATAATAAGTGACATTAACTGAAATATTACGTATATTGTGATTGGTTGAATATTTACTACATACAAACTCTTTCATAAGGATGTGACTACACACATTGAAACAGTCATTTGGAAGGGCGCGCCATATTATCGAAGTTGATCTCTATGCAGTATGACTGACGCCAAATTGATGACACTTGACAGATTGATGCCTCAAAAGTGAATCAAGCGTAATAAAGAAATGATCAGTCCCTCAATCAACTATTTAGATTTTAGACGTTCAGTTACGCGTCAATCTTACCAAACTGATGAGAAACTGAGCGAGTAAACTACGTCTATTGTAAGACAAAACTGTAGAGATCAACTACGATAACATGGCGCGCCCCTCCAAATGACTGTTTCAATGTGTGTAGTCACATCCTTGTGAAAGAGTTTGTATGTAGTAAGCATTCAACCAATCATAGTACACGTAATATTTCACTTAATGTCACTTATTACCAAGATTTGTTGGACAACTAATCATAACTAGCCTACCGCGCAAGACAACGCATCTCAAACGTTTTAACAACGCACTTCAAACGTTTCGAATTTTGGAGGGGCGCGCCATGTTATCGTAGTTGATCTCTACCTTTGTGCATATGGGTTTGGCGTAGATATCTCTTCCCGACTTTTTGGGTTTTCTTTGAGATAGGTCCTTAGAGTGTTTAGCAAAACTACCAACAGTGATAGAGTTGTAGATATGTGAATACTGCTCTCACCTGTTGAATAAACCAAGTATGAATATTATTTATCTGTCCATGAATATATTACAAAAAATTGACACACAGAAGAGTTATAGGACGTTATGTTTGGAAAATAGTGGGTGAAATAAAGAAGCAGGTTCTACATGTCAGTTGCCAAAGTTCTATCTAGCGATCGGCCATAGAAATAATTAGGCTTTACATTCAAGTTTCAACCTACGTACGAGGTACATAAACATACCTCTAGGGACATTAGTATCATGGCGATCAAATATTTTGTTCTCGAAATCTGGCAGAGGATCAGGGTAGGAGGGGTTAAAACGAGTCAGCACGTTGTCCAAAATATTCTCCTTGATCATTTCAATACCTGAAAAGCGTGCTTTGATTACAATCAAATACTTCTATGTCATAAAAATAGTCATAAAGGGCATTTTAAGGAAAACTCAAAATCCTTCAGATTTCTTTGAAAAAAAAAGCGTTAATATGAAACTTTGCTACAGCCCACAAGTACTTTGTGGATATTGGGTTCCGCACACTAATGATATTTTATTTTTATAGGTTTTGCTGAACCGTTTGACATAAAAATACTTAGGGGAACTATGGTTTATTAATCTGTGATTTTAAACCATACAGCTATACACGAATTTTGATATTTTAAATCAGGTAGATTCGTGGCTTGCACAAAAAATATGATCTGTCTTCCAGTACGTATTGTCATGGTCATGATCCAATAAAACATTACAGGATAAATATGTGCATAGTAACAATTGAAAGTTAGAAGTGGGACAAAAAATGAAGTCTGCCATATTGAAATTTCACATTTCGGTGAAACTAACTTAATTAATCGTTAATCCGCAAATCGGTTAATTTGCTGAGTCGACCTACCCGGCGACATTCGAGTCTAGATTTAGTCTAAGATTACTCAGATGAGAAGTTATATAAATTGAAGATTTTTACGTAACTAATGGACTTCGTAATATCTTCGGACAAATATTTTGGATTTTGTTATAATTTTAACTGTTTTCTGAGTAATAAAATCCGCTAGTCTGATTAATAAAAAACACTGATAGGTATGCGATAGGCTAAACTGAAACCTAAAATTTTATGTACCACCGTAAAATAAAGGTATGCGCCAAGAAAACAGAAATACAAAATGTCAACTGTCTACACTCCACACCAGTGGTTCCCAACCTTTTTTTCACGTGGGCCACAAACATGTTTTGGTCTTGGCGTCGTCGCGGGCAACAACAAAAAATTTTTGGGGTTAAGAGTCCGTATACGAAAAGCCGATGAATATGAAATTGCAAAGGTTCGATACAGAAATATTATTTGGATTTTTCCCCTTATTAGATATTATATATATATATATATATATATATATATATATATATTAATTATTAGATTTAAAAATAATATATTTAAGGCAGGGATCAATCTCAATCCAAAACGATGACCTTGCACACAACCAAAGACCAAGCGTATACGCATCGCAATAAGATTCATTTTAGCTTAGCATAAAACTGTAGTTACTAGGGGCTGATCTTCTCTATTTTTCGTATTTCGTTATTTTATAACGTATTTTACACTACTAACAACATCATCTCAGTTGCTTTTAAAGGAATTGGAACGAGAAGTCCCTTTATACTTCGCCGAAAATTTTTTTTAGTTGATCGACTATTACTCAATAACTTTTGAAGTCTTCTTATCCGTGATAGTTTTCCTTTTAAACTCACCATATTTCCTACTTCCGTAATTTTTTTTAGATTTCCAGAAACTACCGTTTAGCTGGTAGAAGGACTCTAAAGATTTTTTTCACTTTAAAACTTAATATTTCACAAACGGATCCCTAAATCGGAAAATGATCTATGAATACTCATAATATTTTTAAAAAACCTATTCAACGACACCCCATACGATAAAAATAAAAAGGGCGCGAAAAAAAAATTAACCCCGCTTGATGTGTAGGGGAGGTAGTCCGAGGTACCATTAAAAAAAATATTTATTTAATATTTTATGTAAGTACCATTTTGTTGGCATCATTAATATGTACATTCATGCCAAATAACAGCTTTGTAAGTCCTATAGTCTCTGAGAAAAACCGCGGACAGACAGACAGACAGACGGACAGACGGACGGACAGACCGAAACTATAAGGGTTCCTTGTTGACTACGGAACCCTAAAAAAGGTTTGTGATTATTATTTTTATTTATAATATGCCGTAATTTCTAAAATGGTATTGTTTATTACACACAATTAGATTGGTATAGGATGGAGCTTGACACAATTACGTTTTGGTTCAATCCGATTAAGAGCCCAAATCCTCACAAGCGTGTTCATAATCCCAATTAATAACGCCACCAGTCACCAGTTTACAATCAATAGATTTACTCCACTTTTGAAATCCACGATTATTTTAAGGATGTGAAGACTTGATGGACAGAGGAACAGTCTACGTTATGTAGTGTGAAATTGCTCAAAAAGTACAAAATTTTAGCGAATAAAGGTGTGATACACTGATGAGAAAATATCTGACAAACGGCACATGGTATGGGTACGTTCAACCGGTCCTAATGTAAATAAAGCTAGATGAGCATACAGCAGTATATCATTGCTGTATTAAGCTACCAATTTAAATATTACGTCTTACTTATCACGCAACAAAGAGTATATTATAATGTTATACAATTTTATTTTTTAGTCTGAATTCAACTTCTTCTTTTCATTTAAAATCAAAATACTTACAGATATCCTTCGAATTGCAAGCCAAAATGAATGCCAAGTGGAGGAACATAGGAAATCTATGGGCAGACGCCACAGCCAACATTCTCGATGCAATTTGGTATAGTACCGGAACTGCCGCTGCTAGAGTGTACCCCAGTGTCATGCCGTGGGCTCTTGCACTATTTGGTGCTGTCAACTGCCAGATCAGTGCACGGATGACCATGTCAAAAAGGTGGTCGTCTTCTAGTCTAACTAAGAGATACCCTGAAATAAGACTTTGTTAATGGTGGTAAAGATGGGGATGGGGACCTATAATAAATGCAGAAGAACAAAACAAGAAATTGAGCAAGCTATTGCATTTTAAATCCATACTAATATTATAAATGCGAAAGTGTGTCTGTCTGTCCGTCTGTCTGTCTGCCTGTCTGTCTGTCTGTCTGTCTGTCAGTCTGTCTGTCTGTTACCTTTTCACGCTCAAACCGCTGAACCGATTTCGCTGAAATTTGGCATGGAGATACCTTGAGTCCCGGGAAAGGACATAGGATACTTTTTATCCCGAAAAAATGTACGGTTCCCGCGCGATAAACGAATTTTGGCGCAACGAAGTTGCAGGCGTCATCTGGTACATTTATATTTTTTAATTTTGTTAGAGAGCATCCATCTCGCAACACCGCCAGGGTAAATAGTTAAAATACAGTATCCCAATTCACATTGCAGCATTTTTTCCAGGTAGAAAGTAAACTACCTTTATCTAAAGCCTACATTATCATACCTTAAAGGTCTTCAAAATTCTCTTTACCTACTAAATTTCGTGCGTACTAAATAGTACGAAACTACGAACACTAACTTTATTTATTTTAAACACCAACAAAACAGGTGCGATTTTGCACGGAAATGACCAGCGAATTTTCGGAGTTGTAACGGCATTTGTCACGTTAATTAACTAATAACGTGACAAATGCCGTTACAACTCTTTACGTTGCTTTACGGCTTATTTTACGGCGCGTGGAACGTGTCATACGTTTGTTTACGTTCTTACGTGCTAGCTGTTAACTAATGTCTCTGACCTCTTTTCGTATTGGTACACTATATTTGTCTTTCAACTTTGCTTTCTCTACTTTTTCACAAAGTAACGAGGGTTTAATTTTTTGCGAAAATTTAATTAATCGGTTACTATCACAGAAATAAGATCTAGATAGAAGCGCCATGTCGCTCCATTTGTATGAACACGAGCGTGTCACATTTTTCATACCTACTGTGACGTCACTAGAGCGCTTTAGTGATGGGAATACCCGTACGCGCGGAATCGATTCAAAGGAATCGCCGCGCCCCGCCTCTTTTGCCATTTTAATAGGTATATCGATTTTTAATCGATTATTATTCGAGTTCATAGACAGAGGAATGATAAATCTTAAGATACGTGCTTGCCAGGACAGCTAATAATATATTATGTTATTCTAAACTAAATCACTAAACAGGAACATAAATACATACCTATTATTACATAACTAGCTGTCCCGGTAAACGTTGTTTTGCCATTTAAAGTATTTGTACTTCATTAGTTGATACAAAATCTTACCCCCTCTTTGGTCCCCTTAGTGGGGTGGGGGGAAATTTTTTTATACACCAGATGTTAAGTTGGAAGAAGACAAATATATCTGCGAAAACCGCATTCAAATCGGATCAGTAGTTTTCGTGTGATAGTGGAACAAACATACAGACAGACAGACAGACAGTAGATAAAAAACTAACTACATTTTTGGCTTCTATAGCGATGTAGTGACACCCCCCGCTTATTATTTTTTTAATACCTTTAATGTACAGAATTTTTATTTCTACAGTTTTATTATATGTATAGAAAATGTATAGAAATATAATTACCGAGTCACAAAAAATCCCAAAGCGAACATTATCATTCCTCTGTTTCATGTCAGGGGCCTTACTCCCCAAACTGATATCGATTTCGATTTTCGATTTCAACGGTTTTTGACACTTTAGACATGCGTTAGACATCTAAAATAGCGCACGATCGTGCTGCGGATCGATTTGAAACTAATTCAACCTCAATGGATTTTGCTATTCCTGACAGCTATGCTAGCGCACGATCGGGCTGCGGCTCAATTTGGAACTAATCAGCATCGAAACATTCGCCGAATCGAAATCTTAGGTGCTCGCGACACACAAAATTGTCTGAGAATCGACTTACAGATCGTTTACAAACGTCAAATTTCACGGTAGCAACAGAGGCATCGACATCGATTGAGATCGATTGTTGCCGAGTTTTTTATTTATTTATTGTAAACGTTTTTTAGGGTCACTAGGGTATCGATTGGTGTGGTGTCGTTTAATTTTTTGTTGATAATATTTTTTAATTCATTATTATTTTAACATAATAATCTAACGTGGGAGAGCCATGCTTCGGCACGAATGGGCCGGCTCGACCGGAGAAATACCACGTTCTCACAGAAAACCGGCGTGAAACAGCGCTTGCGCTGTGTTTCGCCGAGTGAGTGAGTTTATCGGAGGCCCAATCCCCTACCCTATCCCCTTCCCTACCCTACCCAATTCACTTCCCTTCCCATCCCTACCCTCCCCTATTACCCTATTCCCTCTTAAAAGGCCGGCAACGCACCTGCAGCTCTTTTGATGCTGCGAGTGTCCATGGGCGACGGAAGTTGCTTTCCATCAGGTGACCCGTTTGCTCGTTTGCCCCCTTATTTCATAAATAAATGACTCGTCTGCAAGCATTTTTAATGTGATTGATGGCACCTCCAATGGAGTTAAGCTCTACAGCTATACGGTCCCATTTAAATTTGGTATCGTGCTTAGCTTGGCTCGCCCGCATGTACACTTTTGCGATTCCTAGAT
This sequence comes from Lysandra bellargus, assembly GCA_905333045.1. NCBI lineage: Eukaryota > Metazoa > Arthropoda > Insecta > Lepidoptera > Lycaenidae > Lysandra > Lysandra bellargus. The sequence goes on along the minus strand of HG995319.1, from coordinate 3,087,105 downwards.
TTTCTTCAAGGAATCTCAACAACATCTCAATTTGTAGGTGCGTCGGACGGACCATTACTTTCCAAATAAAAACTAACTTTTAATGTCAACTTTTAATGCAGGGATACAAATTTTATAAATACTAGAATATGTATATGACAATGTTAAGTGTAACTATTGTGTAACTACAAAAGAGAATTTACATATTTATTTAATGTCAAGGTATTCCTTAACGAAAATAACCATTTTAAACCCACTAAAGTAGAAAATGGACACATCCATCTAAAGTTTCTAAAGAAATGTATTTTTATAGTTTTATTTAAATTTTAATTTAAATTTAAATTTATTTATTTATTTATTTAAGTACTGTCAGCTTCATTATCTCACAATTTTAAATCCCTCACCCATTTCTTGTGATTTAATAAAATTAATATAATATTTTGTAGTTTGCCTAAAATAATTTATACTTTAAATAATTTTTAGATTTCCATAAGTCATGTGTTATGTGTCTTGTCAGGACTGTTAATTTTAGTTCAAATTTATTATTTATTTACTAGTGAAAACTTATTATTGGCATGTCGTTACTTAATATGTATTATCACTGTTATAGTTAAATGCTGTTAGTTTTCCTAATAAAATAAAATAAAATAAATAAATAAAAATAGTATGACGAAAAAACACAAACATTATTTTGAATATTTTTCGTAACCTTCTACTACTTTATAACAAGGACGTTGCTATAACGACGTCGACAAGACGCCATGGCAACGATTTTGATACGATTTTGTTCCGGAATACCTACGCATTACAATAACATCAAAAACGAAATCGAAATCAGTCGTATCAAGTTGATATCATTTTCGGGAGTAAGGCACCTGTTTCGAAAATCGATTAATTAGAATCGAGAATATGTACAACACTATTTGCTTCATTTGACAGAAAAATGAGAATATTGACTGTACCTCGAAACTAAGCGATGAGTGAAAGTATCGATTGTTTTATTTCCATTGCGCGCTCAATAGCGGACAAACAGAACGGGCTCTATAATTTTCTAACTAAAGCGGCAATGTATTATTAATCATGCGGTACACACGCAGTTACGTAGATTTCATGGTAAAAACTACAGCCACACACGATTTACATTAAATAATTGATTTTAAAATAAAGGACACATGATTTAATAATAAAATTACTTACCGATGATAAGAAACGTGTCCACTATTTATACCAACGTTTCTATTCGAATTTCCACAGCCCAATACGGCACAATTAGGCATTTTTAGAATTCCGATTGACGTCCGATTCCGATAACGGTGGAGCGCAGACTAAAGAACAGACTTTCGAAAGAATAAAATGTGTGATCGTTTGGGAATGCGATGGCACGCGAAGTACATACACATGGCCTATCTAACTAGATAGAGGTCTGTGGTTACTCTTTATATTTTTAAGACTAGCTGTCCCGGCAAATGTTGTTTTGCCCATATTATTTTATTGAATTGACTAAAATATAAGTATGGTGTCCATAGTCGTCCGACCTGGCTCTCTGAGGCATTTTCAAATATTTAAGAAAATAATTGAATGCGCCAATACCAAAGATCTCTAATAAGTCATTGGCCAATACGACAGTTGAATGAAAGAAGATGAAAATTGAAGATGAAAGTGCACAGCTTGGAGTGTGGACACTGGACAAAGCTATATAGATCTAAACTCCCCTCTCGGCTCTCGCACGCGCACCCCCGCCTTGATGATGCCCTCTTCGCAACCGCGGGCCGTGCAGTAGAAATCGTAATGTTTTAATTTCGCCATAACTTCAAAACCAAACGTCCAATTTTAGTCATTCACAGACCAAATATTATCTACATAAACTGTGCTTATTGACAAAATATTTTATTTTGATAAGGATTAATAGCATGAGTAAAATAAACGCGTTTAAATGTACTCCGAAAAAATTCAAGATTTTTTAAATAAAAAAATGGTTGGTGTGCCTCACTCGACATAGATAGGTATAGTGTGTCGCGGAGTTTTTTGTAGATATTTATAAGATCTACAACTTAACTTAACAGGCAGCGTACGCAAAATAAGTAACTTTTTAATTATTTTTTTTCCGAAAAACTCAAATATCTTACGAAAACCAAAATAAAATGTAGCCTATGTTACTCGTGGATAATGTAGCTTTCGAATGGTGAAAGAATTTTTAAAATCGGTCTAGTAGTTTTTGAGCCTATTCATTACAATTATACAAACAAAGTTTACCTCTTTATAATATTAGTATAGATAGTATAGATTACTATAATTTTAATTTGTTTTTAATTTTGTTGCTTGTGTCAGAACAGGTAGAGGTGCATACCTTCTCTGAAACCTAAAGTTTTCTAAATGCAAGAAAATACCTTCCTACTTGGTGCTCCTAATGTAAATTGTAAACTAAATATGCAAAGGTGTAGACGTACAAAAGTGCTATACTTACCCAAGTATATCAAATAATGACGAACGGTTTCAAAATATTCGACTACATCAGAACTTCTTGTCAACAGTAGTGCTTTGTCTGCGTTTTCTAGAAGTAGTATCAATTGGTCCCTAAATTTCTGGGTCTTAGAAACTTTTTCAACCAAGTAATCCAGAATCGCACGTAGGCTGTTGAGTACATCAGCACGCTGAATATAAATTATAGGAATTTTTATGAAATTCTGGAAACTTTAAAGCCAACTTTTCATTCAATAAGTTTATTTTTAGGGTTCCATACCCAAAGGGTAAAAACGGGACCCTATTACTGAGACTTCGATGTCTGTCCGTCTGTCTGTACGTTTGTCTATCCGTCTGTCTGTCCGTCTATCTGTCTGTCTCCAGGCTGTAACTCAAGAACGGTAATAGCTAGAGAGTTAAAATTTTCACAGATTGTGTATATTTGTTGTCGCTATAACAACAAATACTAAAAACAAAATAAAATTAATATTTAAGGCCCCCTCCCATACAAAAAATGTGATTTTTTTTACCTTTTTGGCTCTATATCAATAATGGCAACAGGTAGGTACTTGAATTTTTCTCAAGGTCCTTAGTTTTATGTGCACTTTAATATTTAATAATAATATTAAAATAAAATAAAAAATTACGGGGGGCTCCCATACAAAAATACAATTTTTGTGCTAATTTTGCTCTATAATGGTACGGAACCCTTAGTGCGCGAGTCAGACTCGCACTTCGCCGATTATTTACTTCTTTATTATTTTTCCTAAAATAGTCTGTTTTTGCTTGGAACTTTAGTAGCATACAACACCATTGAGCCAATTTTTAATGTAATTTGAAACGGAAACACTTTGAGTCCAGGGAAAGAAAATAGTATATTTTTTATTTGGAAATATACGGTTTCAATACACAATACACGAATAATTTCGCAAACGAAGTTAGCTATCTCAAAAGGATACAAATCCACACTTCGAAATCTCCGCCAAGTCTTCTATGTGTGACTCTATTCTGCTAACTTGTTTTCGTCCTGCTGTATCCTGGACTAGAAACTCCAACTTGCTCGCAATTTCCCATCCCCCATGTAGACATCCTTCAAGTTTCACGTCTGTAAAGATAAAAAAATGGATTCGGGCGATTTTCCTAGTTACAGAACCTTCCTCCTGTCGCTTCGCTTCCCCCTGTCTGTCTCCAGGGCCGTCTCTAGCCCATGTGGCGCCCGTGTGCAAATATTACCTTAGCGCCCCCTATCAAGCGCGCTGTCAAAATGAAATGGGTACAGAGTACAAGTACAGTTTTTCCGGCCGCTTGAGTGTGAGGACAAGTGCCGTTCCTAGTCAAATTTTCAGGTGGTACGAAAACCAAAAGTGGCGCCCTTCTAAATAAAAAAATCAGCCAAGTCAGACTCGCGCAAGAAGGATTATTATATAAAGCAAAGATAGGCAAAAAATAATGTTTTTATGCGAGCGTTCACTTAAGAACAAAAACTATTAAGTATTTTGTGAATATTTCAAGTGCCTACGTGCAGCCGTTATAGCACATTTTTGTTGTATGAGAGTGTATTCTTAAAATCCCTAGAGGTTAATACTTTTTTAAGACCAGACCAGCTCAAAGTCTAATTGAGGTGGTCTGATTTGGTAGGAGTCTGTGCTTGGCCTTGTTCTGTGGAACATCGGCTACCACTGCATGATGCATCCTGCGAGTGGCCCTTCTCCGTAGGTTACGTTGGTCTGCTATCCAGACGACACATACATGCTGGTCCACGGAGACATGTTTGAGAAAACAATATTCTTGGTGACAGTGGGTGAGTCTTAGGTTGTGGCGCTTATAGAAGCGTTGGGGCTGCGAGTCACAGTAGAAAAGACGTAGGGCATGTTTTTCTATGGGCCCCGGAAGCACCGCCCGGCCTCCGCGGAAGCATCACTGCGCATCGCAGAGCTGTGGAGGAAAGTGTGACAATCGGCGCTGAAATGCAGTACTTGGGTTTGGTCCTGGATAGTGGATACTGAATGGATCTTTACTCCTAATTTTCGTCGATCGGCACTAAAACTGAAGAAGATGGTCATGGCCCTGAATCGCCATCTGCCAAAATCTGTGGTCCAGGGACCATCTGCAGATAGCTTTATACAGTGGTCCTGCAGTCCTGTTTGGGCGGAATATATTCGCGCCCGGAATAGACAGCTGCTCAGAAGTCCGCAGCATGCTGTAGCGGTGCGGATACTACGCTGCTATCGAACCGTTAGCTGGCGAAGCGGCGTTGTGCTGACAGGGTCCCCTCCGTGGGATGTGGAGGCTCGCATGTTTTCAGAGGATGTATCAACACACAACCGAATTTAAAAATGAGGAGAGCGGGTGCTACCAGACCTGGTAACCTGATGGCGCCACCTGGTCCATGTCATTACAATATGCATCTGGCAAGACCATCAAGTTCCATCCATCCATCTAGGATGGATGGAACCCCAACTGATGCCTGCCACAAAACTGTGAACGCGATCCGCTCAAAACTGCAACAGTGGATGGCACATTCAAGGGGCGCCCTTCGGTCGTTACCTGGGCTGACAGGAGGACGGATAGAAGGAAACCATCGCCTATGTGTCACCACTGCCTGAGAAAGACGATGCGGCGCAGCATACGCTCATTGAACGCTCTGCTTGGGCTGAGTTTTGCGCCGTCCTCGGATTGGACTGTGAGGCAGTAGCTTATACCCTCTGCGAAACTGTTATGTCGCAAACGGAGGCTGCATAAAGAGAGCGGGAAGCAAATTAATTCGCAGATCCCATAAGAAAGAGGCACGGAGGGCGTAGGCTGCACGGCGCCCGGTGTGACCGCAAAGGCACCCGTCAAGAATTCATTTGCTTGTGATCTTGTTGTTTAGCGGCGAAACCGCGCTTGCGCGCGGACGCATATAAATCCAGTCTAAAATCTGGACGAAAAATATAATCTTCATTAATGTGTTTTAAGGTTCATTTCACGTTGAAAAATAAAGTTTAAATAATTTATGTGGGTTCGTGGCGCGCCTTGCTTTACTGTTATATGACAAATATAAGAATAGCTCCAGATGCTACACAAAATATATGCAAACTGGAGTTCTTTTTACGTTGATCATTTAAGCGCGGCGGCCGACCAACGCGGGCGCGCGCCCTGTGGGCTTCCGCCTCCCTTGCGCGAGCGCCCCTAGGACCGCGGCGCCCGTGTGCAACGCACACCCTGCACCTAAGGGAAAGACGCCACTGTCTGTCTCTATATTTCCTAAAAACTACGCAACAGAATTTGATGTTTTTTTTGCAAATAAAGAGGAGACGGTTAGGCTACTTTTTATCGCGAAAAAGAACACGGTTTCTGAGGTAAATAATTTTGCATATACGAAATATTACGGGTCTCAATCACGGTCAGAAGATTCTTAATGATTGTCTTTTTTCTGTTATTTCTAAGCCCAGTCACCCAGGTACTCAGGTACAGGTAGATTAACTGATAATCTAAACGCCATCTGACGATACCATCAATTATCGTTCTGGTAACGAGACCTAATGTATTCTCACCTTGAAGCCGCCATTGAAATAAATCGTTAGCCTCTTTAGTATCGTCATCAATTCATCATCATTTGAGTTGTTTACTTCAAAACTAAACAACACTGACTTGCGGAACCAAAATTCCATAGCATTCTTGTGCTTTGTCTTTCTTTGATTGTCTAGTCTCTATACCAAGTTCGGTCTACGTAGACATTCACAGATCGGTGGACAACCTTTAGTCTCATTGAGTAATAGATAAATTGTATGACAAAGTCTAAAGTGTCGGTTTCACATTTAGCCACTTGTTATTTCTGGTCCAGGAACGGCCTATTGCTGAACAGTATTGTAGCTATAAAAATATGGGATGTAGGGTAGGGAAAGTAAATTCAGAAGCTGTAGAAGGACGAGCCATAAACTAAAGTGTTATGCTTTCTACTGACAGCGCCTTCTAGGGCTCAACACATTAAAGTGATCGATTTCATTGTCCTACCTAGGACTTTCTAGTTTTTATAGGGCAAGGGGTCAAGACCACTCACTTACGACCATAGTGTCCTTTTAAGTTTTAAGACGATAAGAAATTAGAATTTAGGTAGTAACTATTAAAATTAACATATTTCTTCGAGAATTTGATTGGTGTACACCAGCAAAAAAAGCGCGCGATAGAAAGAAGAGCCCTCTCCTCAGCATTTGATTCCTCAGTGCTAGGTAGTATCTTTTTTTTTTATTAAACAAGGGGGCAAACGAACAAACGGGTCACCTGATGGTAAGCAACTACCGTCGCCCATGGACACTCGTAACATCAGAAGAGCTGCAGGTGCGTTGCCGGCCTTTTTATCTATACTAATATTATAAAGCGGAAGAGTTTGTTTGTTTGTTTGTTTGTTTGCTTGTGATATAATAATAATAGCCCGCAGGGGCCAGGACAGCTTGTGGCGAGCTGTTTGGGAGTAGTACCCGAGTGCTCCCAGGGAAACCCCTGTTCTCCATCTCCGGCTTGCCTTCACCGGCCGGCCGGAGAATCAGGCCCTACCTCTGCCTTGCCTTAACCAGACAGTCAGAGTGGAGTCGCAAGAGCTTCGCTCGGAGGGAGGGTGATTTTTTTTTTTCACAATTTAGGTGATTATAATTCAGAAGTATTAGTGTTCACATTCGCTTATTTAAGGCTTCTACACGTAAATACTTAAACTGCTTTACATAATCTCTTACATCACTATAGGACGATACTGCCATAGACTTAGCCTCGTGATTTTTAATAGCGTTGTCCTTACCATTCTAATAGTTATTTGTATTCTTGTAGGTGGAACTACTGTAATTGGATTAAATACCAATTAGCAATCTTGAAATAGAATGGGAGGGGATCAAATTGAGCGAGAAAATTGCAATCAGCGACCGTGTAATTTGGAGACTTCTAGAAACAACTTTATTACGGGATATTTGGAACCTAGGAGAAGCTGAGAATCCTGTTAAAGTCCTGGCCTTATATTCTGTTTCTCAAATAAAATCGGTAGATCATCTATTTAATACAAATATCGCTGACTAGCGTCTTTGATTATTATTTTCAAGTGTTTCAACAAAACCAAACAGAATTTTTAAACATTTCAACGTAACCTGATTTCATGTCGTGTTCAGTTAGCAAATTTTCTGGTAACTTCTTCAATTTCTCTGCTTCTGAGAGACAAGAAGACGGTACAGAAGAATTATGAGACACGGGCCTTTTCGTTGTTTGTTTCACGAATTTTCCATCTCTTCCCTTGACTAGAACAACTGTGTGGGAAGAGCTTGAATCTCCTCTTGCAATCTTCTTTTCTGCTCTTCGTTCCTCATTACGTTTCCTCTCCGTGTAAACGGATCGTTGCTTTTCCATTTTTTAATTTTCTACTGATAAATTATGTTTATAGTCAAAATTTTCGAGCAAATTGTTGCGAGATTTTGATGTTAACTTTACGACATTGTCAAAATATGAAGTAAATTACCTTTTTAAAATTATTGGTAAAGCCATAAAGGTAATATACCTATCGGAATAGAGAAACAAGGGCATGGGGGGTTTTAGTCGGTAAACCTCCGGCGTACCAAGCCGGAGGGAGTCCGACATACCCCCGTCGTCCACCCCCGTGCGCGGCGGGGGATACGTAAAGTATTTCCCCCCCTCAACAAAAAAAAAGGACTAACTTTGTGTCATGGATTGTTTTTAGGTGTAGCGATGCGAGGCGAGGGACCACCGCGAAGCCTCACCTCACTTCACTCCGCAGTCCGCACTCCGTACTCAGCACTGGCCACTGAACGCCAGTCGCAACTTGCTCTTGAGAGGGGACGGTCGCACGTTCTAACTATCCGTTACGTATTCATCAGTTTTCTTACGTGAAAACCCACGTGAAAAGTTACTCGTAACATTGTTTGTGTGTGTTTGTGTAACGGACGCATTTTCGTGGTAAGTACGGTGTATCTATTTATTTATACGTGCGTTTATTGTGTTCCGGCGGTTTTCGAAATTATTTCAACCGTTACGAAGAAATACTTTGTTGGTTTTATGATGTAGTGTACTGACAGGTGTTAATTGATGGCACATGACGTAAAGCGAAATTATTTCTCCTACCACATGACTGTTTACATAGTTAACGTCGAGCGGATTCATGCTGTATTAGTGTTTACTAGCTCAGTGATAAGAACGTTTTTGGAGCGCCAAGGCGATGTTTATTTTTGTGTCGTTGCATTGAAAATCACCAGCAAAGAGTAGACAAAATGCAGTCAACCACAGTTCTAATGTCTTTCGGGAATCATTGATATAATAACATCGTTTTCCATCAAACAAAAATAGCTGGTAGCCATTACCAACTTTATCATTTCGTACCACTGACATTACTTACTACTTCAGTGTTTGGTACCTACTGAATTATGTTCACTGAATCACAGAATATAATATATTAGTTGCACCAAACTGAATGTAAGACTGGCTAAAATATCAGGCTGCATGTAAATATAAAAATGACCTTGTATTGTTGTACGCGCACGACAGGTACTTAACCACTAATAGTTATAATTACTTTATAATTATACGTTCTGAGAATGAGAAATCAGAACACGTTAAAGAAAAATGTCCCAAGAGGCTACCAATTATTACGTTCTCATTTATAAGTTCAATTTAATGAGATCAATGGACAAGTTTCAAGATTGTGATAGCTTTATGATGCGAAGGGAGTAAGGGAATTCGTCTCTATTCTCTTAACTGCTGGGCGCTTAACCAATTCCTCTACCATGGTGTGGAACGGCTGACTTGTAGAAATGAGGACTCCCTCAATTTTTCTTCCCAATTCATTCTGATGATATATAGGATCTACTAGAAGACACAGGGAGACAGCGTTGAGACTTCGTATCCAAACTCATGATCCAAATCAAGTCCATGGATGCTCAAGGATCATAGGTTTAATTAAGATTTGTTAAAATTTCAAACAATTTTTGTTTCGTTAAAAATTACTAATGCCCTATTATTACTGTTTCGCGGATGGTGATGGTAAATTTGACGTAGAATCTAGAAAGTGTATCATCAAAACAAACCTAGGTCTAGCTCAGAATACAGTCTATACAACCGTATCTAGTTAACGATATAATTGTAAAACAGAGCCAGCCGACCCACTTTCAAGCCTCGAAGGCTTATCCTTCCGTGTTTGAGGTACCTTTTGACTTGTAGGGTAAGTCTAGTGGTACCTTTTAGTACTACGTACTTATATCTCAATGTTTAGTAGCCACCTTTTGGCGCGTAATCTAGAACGTTAGGTACTAGGTACATTTTGGTTGAGAGTTGAGACATTGAAAGGTAATCTACAGATTTGTATTCTTCTTGGTGCAATTAACAGATATAATTATTATGTTTCATTTTTCTGAACTTATTGATATTCTTACATTTGTTTAGTGTTTTAGGCACTGGAACTTCAACACAACAGAAATTATATCATGGACTGTCAAATCAGTCCTTCTTTGATCTTCCACAGTCAATAAAAGAGTTTTATTGAATTTTATCGGTTTGATCTAAATCATACTACTTACTTGAAATCTACTTGAATCTCGACTGATTATTACAGCATCAATCAATTTCCAAGAAAGAGAATGTTAAGGATGAATAATCAATTAACAATATTATACAACCGATATTGATTCAATAAAGCACATTTTTTTATTAAAAAGATTGTGTAACTGAGCCCACTTTCTTCTAGAGATAAAGTTGCTAAAATTATGTGCTGCATAACACGTTTCTGATAAAAAATAACTAAACGAGTTAAAAATTGAGGTAAATACTCTTACGTATCCAAAACTGAAAACATTTACGAGTTATAAATCAGTAGGTACTTTATCAATACACATTTACGAGTTATAAATTCAGTACTTTATCAATACACTAGACAAGGCCACCAAATGGCGGACCGCGGTCCGCCCCGGACCGCCGCGCCGACCCATTGTGTGCGGACCAAGCATTTTCGAATATGAACTTCGATAAAAATAAATTTCGGTCTCGACTTACTGATGATTGATGAACATCTCCAGGATTTAATATTGCTTGCACCAATTTCATTACAAAAATTGTAACCTTTCTCATTGATATTATGTGAATAAGTAAATATCTTTGTAATTTTCGTGATAATTACCTTTGTTTCCTTTTTTTTAATGTGTGGACTGCGAAGATCAATTATTCATTTCTTAAAATGGACCCCGGGTGAAACTAATTGGTGACCCCTGCATTAGACGTTGCCCGCAACTCCATTGCGCCACAATTAGTTTATAGCGTGGGAACCGTTCATTTTTCCAGGATAAAAAGTATACTAAGTATGTCCTTTCCCAGGACTCAAAGTATCTCACCTCAGATTTCAGCAAAATCAGTTCAGCATGAAGAGGTAACAGACAGACACACTTTTGCATACTTATTTTATAATATTAGTATGGATACCGATGTATTCAATGTATTAACATTTAACCCATCAAGCCCCATAAGCTCACCGGTGAGCGAGACACAATAGATTTCCAAGAATCCACGATCGAAGGATTAAATGCATACAGATAGTTTAGGTCTTGCTGTGCACATCCCATCGCCTAGATACTTCTCTTACAGATCGTCATCCAAGCCCCTTTTTACAGGTTAGGACTTTCCTCTTTAGACAAACCAGCCGTGAAGCCTTCAAATCAAATTAAAAATTAGTGATCATCTTTCCGTACTTTGATAGAGTCTGCCGAAGTCTCCTTCAATGACCTTATACAATGTGACTAATGTTTACTCATCTCGGATACAAAATTGTGTTTTTCCTTTCGTACCAACTTGGAACTAGTATAGTAGTCACAAAATAAATAATAGTTGAAATGTAACAACAACGTTAGGAAGATAAAATATTACGTTTTCAAACAACATCTCTATTTATGAAGAGAAAACAAAATAATGATGTTGTGAATTTTTCTCGTTAAGATTTACAATCGCTCTTTGTATCGTAACAAACATGACAACAATATATAACAAACAAAAACAATTTAAACTAAACAAATGAATAATGATATATTTGATTTGAAAATATGATGAAATGATAATCATTGATTCGTGCGAAGAATTTAAGATTTTCTATAGAACGTGTGTAAGAAGTTACTGGTTTCTAAAGTTTTTGTTCGGGAGTTTATCTTTTCAATAGCGTTGAAGTTTTTGTTCAGGAGTTGAAGTTTAAACTGCGATCAAAAATATAGAGAAATCACACATAAATTTCTTGTGTAAGATCTTCGGTGCATTATAGAAAACTTGATAGAAACTGTCCTATGAGCTTCCTTTTTAGAGATCAACTACGATAACCTGGCGCGCCCCTCCAAAATTCAAAACGTTTGAAGTGCGTTGTCTTGCGCGGTAGGCTAGTTATGGTTAGTTGACCAACAAATCTTGGTAATAAGTGACATTAACTGAAATATTACGTGTACTGTGATTGGTTGAATACTTACTACATACAAACTCTTTCATTAGGATGTGACTACACACATTGAAACAGTCATTTGGAGGGGCGCGCCATGTTATCGTAGTTGATCTCTACACGCTTTATATTAGCTTCACTTGTAACTAAATGTATGTAAGAAAATCTTGGAATTTGACCCACTTCCCGGTCCTCGATTAGGATGAAAGCACACGCTCTGAGTTCTGATGACAGCACATGACTAGCTGAGAAACGTCAAATTAGTCATTACAAATCCAATATGGCGGCCTCCCCAAGAAAGAAAGAAAGAAAGAAAACGTTTATTTGTGCAAGAAAACATACATAGCTTAGTTACAATAAATAATAATACATCATAAAAATAATGTTTTCGAGCACAAGCCGATGCAGCTCAGCATATGCTGACTGCAAGCAATCAGCGCTGATTTTCCGCTGGGCCGACAAGCGACGTCACGGACATCAATCCGGGTTCACAGATACAAGTTTATATAACTTATGACTATGAGTTATTATGAGTTATGAGTTATGACACAACAATATAGAAAACAGCAAGTCACAAAAGTATATTTTAAGTTGAAAAGAGTAAAGACACAAATATCAGAAATGTACCTAAAAATATACCAATCTTCAATAATAATTGTAGCATTTTATAATTAAGATTTTAAGCCAGTGTAAATAAAAAGTATAGTTAAAACAAAAAAAAGGGGAAAAACGACGTCTAAATCAATAACCCAACAACTAATCTAAAATGATAATAATAAAATTAAAACTAAAACAAGAATTTCATTGAATAACGTAACTTCAGAATTTCATTGTATAACGTAGTAGTTAGGTAAAAATAAATAAATAAGGTTAAAAAAAAAAAAATATATAAAATTGGTGTAGGTACTTAATATGATATTATTATGTACTTATAATAAACATGCAACATTAAACTGTACTAATAAATATTGTGAAAAGGTGAACAACATAATAAATAGGTATAAATAAAATAAAAGGAACACATTCTTATTATAATGCACTAGTGTCTAATTTCAAGGAAGCTTCAGCCATTTGGTGATCAAGAATAAATCTCCTGAGTTGAGGCCAAGATGGCGGACAGGCTATTTGAAATGCACCGCCATGATATGGGTATCAAATGAAAGGGTTTGCTGTCAGAAATACGAAAAATATAGTCACGTGACTTAAATCCAACATGTCCAAGAGGGCGGAATGGCTAGTGCGTGCTAAAAGCGTGTTTTTTAGTTTTTAATTACTTTATGGATCATTCCTTTATGCAATAGACGGCATTAGTTTTAATACTGGACCTTTTTGGCGGTTTTATTTAGTGTATAACATTGGCGGAACGTTTAATTAATTTAGCGTTTATCTCAGGTTCCTTTTCTGTTACTGAATTAGATAATAAGTAATTTAAATTGCTCTTTAACGTCCTACAAACCTGTTCTAAATTAAATTAGTTTTCAGTTCTAATTGGAATTCAAAATTAACAGCCGAACATAAAAACTCCTTCCTTTTTTGGATGTTGGTTAATAGAGAAGCTCGTTTGGACGATCTCTATTCTCTACTTTCCGTAACTGCATAAAGCATAGAGAGCCGCAACAAAACTCCTAGAGCGCTTACAGACGAACGACACTTGTCGATGGCAGTCGCTGGATATTTTTTTTGACACTTGTCGCGACAGATGACGCGTGCCGTCGACAAGTGCCGTTCGTCTGTAAGCGCTCTAAGAGTTTTGTGCCGGTTCTTTTTTAATTTCCTAATTTAACATTATTTTATCTACTGTTTGTTCATCTCAAGTACATATTTCGCTGGCTCCTATGAAAGTATCTCCGAGATAGTCTTGATTGACGTGTCACTAGATTAGCAGTGATAACAACGAGATCTGTCACTGATAAGACAGTTCAGTCAGTCAGTGATGTGCAAATATGTGAGTGTGCACCATGGCCAATTTATTGAAAAGGTATTTATAGTGATTTTAATTACATTTTAGTAGTACTTTTTGAGGGTTTAGCGGTAGAAATTATGGATAGACGGATGTCTTGAGAGCAGTAAAAGAGGTAACGATGATGAGCCTCCTAGGAAACTACACGTTTTTTAATCGGATAAAAGCGGATAAAGCGGACCTCCCTGCTGCGCCCCATTGAAATGTGCCAGTTAAGATGATTTTCCTTATTGACAATCTTTACCTAAGCATAAGCAAATTGTACACGTAATAGCAATTACTCCATAACGCTTGTGGTCGAAGAAGAAAGTCACTTCATGCTCAAGTGCTTTCAATTGTTCTGTTATGAAGGTACAATTTTGATAACCATAATCTCTACTAAGTTTCGATTTGGCAAATGTTGTTTTGTCATCTCTATAATATTATGTTATGCAGATATTATAGAAACCACTAGGCTCTAGATATAAACCGTCTAGATATTTTACAACTTTATAAAAATCGGTTGCATGCATATTACTTATGAAGAGACAGCGAATAGCGACTTAGTATGCTATGGAGTTGAGATCATTAATTATATTATTAATCTTAATATATAAAAATAAGTGGCATTTTTCGTTGTCACTTTATAACTCAAGAACGGGCTCACCTATCCAAACCAAATTTGTTCGGACTATTTAGTAGATGGTTTATGTGAAGTTTGCACAAAATCGGTCAAGTGGTTCTTCATTTATCACATTTTAGATTTTTTAGACGGGGAAATATTTTTTGTTTTATTGAATAGGGTATGATCGTGGATTGGTACCATGTTCATAAAAGTGGTGATCTCATGATGGGATCCAGTAGTAATCGAGGGAACTCCTCAAAATTTAAATGGAAATATATGCCGATTTTGCTTTTGTATGAAGTATTCCCGGCATATGTTACCAAAAGTAAGTTTTTCCATCAGCATAAGTGCCATGCCACACGATGCGGTGCGGCGGCGGCGCGGCGCCTGACCAGTGCCGCTCCGGTTTCCTACATATAAAATTGTATGGTATGGCATACGGCGCCGTCCGGTGCGCTCCGACGACGCCCCGACACCGGAATAGAGACGAGGCGGGTATGTATTGGTGGAGCTCGAGTCCTTCGCTGCTACAGTACTGCAAAACGTTGTGGCGCCGCACTCACCGTGTGGCCGGTAGTCCGGCGAGATGGCCTCCGGTGCGGCGCCGCACCGCGTCGTGTGGCATGGCTGTCACGCAGTTCGTGGTGTGAATTTGGAAGAATCATGTTTTTCACATGGCCAACTTTATGTTGCTTGTTCCAGAGTGGTTCCCAGCCGTTTGGGGGTACCCACTCTGGAACGTAAGTGGAAGTGGAAAGTAATTCGCACTCAAAATGGAAAAACAAAAAATTTCGTTTATCCAAATGTTTTGGATTAAGTTTTTAAATAGCTAGCAATTAAGTAATATATATTTTTTTAAGAAATGAATTGTTCTAACTGATTTTCGTATTATTTCACTTTATACGTAGCGAAGCACGTACCGGGTCGCTAGTATGTAATTATAATTTAACATTCGTTTGTGCCTCTGTTAAGCTACTTCTTCACACTTAAGCCGTAGACTTAGAAGTTAGAACACAAAGATGTTGTGATTCCATTGATCGACCGTGTGAGAGCTATGCTTCGGTACGAATGGGCTGACTCGACCTGAGAAATATCACGGGCTCACAGAAAACTGGCATGAAACAGCGCACCCTTAATTCCTATCCCTACCCTTTCCTACTCTCCCCTACCCTATTACCCTATTCCCTCATAAAAGGCCGGCAACGCACCTGCAGCTCTTCTTATTGTAGCGATTATCAATGGACGACGACGTCAATTCAGTACTTTAGAAATGCATCTACGCGTCGCGTTGCGGTCTGAATTGGCCCTTAGGGATATCTCTAGTAATAAACATTGCAGATTCGCGTTGGTAATGGCGAAGCATTGTCAAGTATTTTTGGTCTCGCCGTGTGGGCTAAAAGCGTAGTTTATTTTTGAAGAGACGACCGGGGAATCCCGCGCACTGCAGCTTATGACGATAATTTTAACCATCCTTAGCATAAGGTTGGCTAAAATTATACAACTGCTTAAAACAAGGTGTAACAAAACTAAGTGATAACTGATAATACTTCAGGGTGAGAATGGGTTCCCTTATATGGTACATAGTTCGCTGCGAAAGTGGCAGCGCTGAAAGTCTAACTTTTTTTACTTTTGTATGGAAAAAGACATGAAGCTCGGGCGCTTGCCCATACAAATCACAAAAGAAAGTTTGATCTTTTATAAACTAATAATATGTACCTATAGGGATATAAACTGTATAATGTATAATATAGGGAACCCAATACCCATACACACCCTAAAGTATTATCTCTTAGTTTTTTTTACACCCTGTACAATGTACCGACATTAACACAGACCTCTATCTACATTAAAGTTAAGGATGGGTGCAGAGCTAGTACATACGGGCGGCAAATTTAAGTGGCCTATACTAAAAAAAACCAGCCCTGTTCCTAGGCGATCCCCCTCAATGCGTTTGTTATCGCTTTTCTCCATGATGGAATGCCGCATTTTTGTCATTGCTATTAAAATAGGATGATTGCCGAGAATTATCTGTAGTAGTATTAACTACTAACTGGCACAACATATTGTGATAATGTAGTAAGTGTAGTGTCTACGGGGCGGAAACCTGGCCTTTTACAGCAGGGCTAGCTCGTAAGTTTTCCGTTGCTCAGCGTCAAGCGTGCTATGGAGCGCGCTATGCTCGGAGTTTCTCTGGCGGATAAGCTTCGAAATGAATTATCTGTATTTTAAAAAGATAAAACCGACTTCAGAATTGTACGTAATTGAGAATTTAAACTCCCTATCTCCAAAACTACTGAACCGATTCTGATGAAACTTGCATTATTCCCTAAGTTGATCAATACCTAGTACAACAAAAAAAGAATTACTCAAATCGGAATTGTAGTTCCAGAGATATGCGAACACAAATATAAAAGCATACATACATACAATACTTACATACATACATACACTTTTGAAATTTTGAACATTTGTTCAGACGCTGGTATAGACTAACTTTTGGCATTGAAAATTGGGCAGTTCTGGAAATATTACATACGTATACGCGTCGAATTGATAATCTCCTTTTTTGAAGTCGGTTAACAATTCGACTAAGAACTAAAGTCACCGACATAGTGCAGAGAATCAGTACGCTGAAGTGGAACTGGGCTGGTCACGTAGCTCGAACAACAGACGATCGCTGGAATAAACTTACTCTGGAATGGAGACCAAGGCTGGGAAATCGGGGTGTAGGTCGACCTCCAACTAGGTGGGACGACGATCTCCGTTTAGTTGCGGGTCCATGTTGGATGCGAGTAGCAGGAGATCGGTCATCTTGGCGTTCATTGAAATAGGCCTATGTCCAGTAGTGGACGAATATAGGCTGATATGATGAGTATAGTGTCACCTCAGAGTCTCGGTGTGTCACAGAGTAACACACCTGTCACGATGTTGTGTCACGTGCATGCTCACGACACTGCACTAACATGGATTGTAGTTTTATGTCTTAATACTTCAGTCGGAATTTCCAGGAATTGCTATTGTATTCTATTGTTGTCGCGATCACCGGTGCTCGCGCGGGGCCTGAAGGATTAATCATCATCAGTGCGTCACATATAATATACCCCTGCCGGTGCCCTGCCCTTATTCTGCTTGTATCTTTTAGCCCTGCGAGTTTCTTACGCCAGTTCTTCTCGCCGGGTTAGTTCCCGAACCGGTGGTAGGTCATCACGTAGACTTTCTGAAAAGATTTTATTCACTCAGAAATAAATCAATTTTTATTTATTTCTTTTATTTATTTTTTATTTACTTTCGCTTAGTTTAATACCTAGTGAGATTACTTTTTCACACTTTAAATTGTATTAAGAACCCCTTAGATAAAATAAAAAGTGAGATTTCGTTATCACTTCTGCCGGCACTTCCGCAGTGCCGCCACAAGTGATAACGAAATGCACACTGCACAGGCATACATGTTCGCCGCGTGGAAGAAAAGTAATATTACTTCCTCTTCTACCCCGCGTCGACGGTCTACTGTCGTCTGTCACTCAGTCTTAGACTTGGGTTACACGGTCAATCTAGCCTCAGTTCAGTCCATCAGTCTCAGACTGACGCCAGAAAGTATATAATAAAAAAATGATCAGTCCGTCAATCACACGGCTACACGATCATTTTAGCATCAGTATGGATCAGACTGATGGACTGAACTGATGCCAGACTGACCGTGTAACCTATGTTACAAATCTAAGCGCACGGCGGCCGTGCGCAGGCCAAGTTCCAGCAAAAGGCACGTGATTAGGGCACGTGTTCTGACACGTTTTTTACCCATAGTAATGCACCACGCAGCTGAAGTTTTTTAAAACTATTGCTTATTAAGAATATCTAATATATAAAATTCTCGTGTCACGGTGTGCGTAATTGAACTCCTCTGAAACGGCTCGACCGATTTTCGTGAATCTTAGCGAGCATATCGGCTAGGGTTGAGAATCGGACAACATCTACTTTTTATATTGATAAGTGCATTTGTTGAATAAATAATAGTAAATTATTACAACTCGAGACTGAGGGCGACCATTGTTTCTGCGACGGGATAGCGATAGACGTTGCCATGGTAACATATTTATTAAGTCACTTCAAAAAAAATAATATGGGCGAAATAGGTACTTTAAAGGCAAAGCAACGTTTGCCGGGACAGCTAGTTATATTTATAAGCATTGGTGGTACCAATAGGCATTGCGTAGGTACAGTTAATTTGTCATTGTAAATCGCGTGGGATTAGTTTTTCCATAGTAGAATCGTGGACGAACCGCCAAGACCTTCGTATTGTATTTTAATCATCTTCATACTGTGCAGTGTGGAATATGGTTTGTCTTCCTTCCGTTATGTCCATGATATTATCGTAATGAGAGAACATTTTTCCATATATTTTGTAAAACACAATATACATAATATAAACTAGTGTCCATACCATAAAGTTAATATACCTATCGGAATATATTAATTTTATGGTCCATACTAATATTATAAATGCGAAAGTGTGTCTGTCTGTCTGTTACCTTTTCACGCCCAAACCGCTGAAACGATTTTGCTGAAATTTGGCACGGAGATACCTTGAGTCCCGGGAAAGGACATAGGATACTTTTTATCCCGGAAAATAGGTACGGTTCCCGCGCGATAAACGAGTTTCGGCGCAACGGTGTTGCGGGCGTCATCTAGTATACTAATAATATTAACTAGTATAAATTCTTAGCGTAATGAAATTTGAGGGGAGATGGGGAAATAAATAATTATTTAGTCATGAAGGTTTTATTTTTTATGTCTTTGGAAATCTTATCATAAGATACCTTATCACCTTTACTTACATCATTCTTATCTTCTTCACCAGACTCAAACATTGATCTAGAATTCTAGATATTTGCCTGAAATTCTAACATGTACGGCGAGTCCATTCAAAGTATTGGTACTTCGGAGTAGCCAGTACGTATAAATTTGAGCCATAATATATTATAAAGCACATCTAAGGATACATGTAAAATAATTTAATGTTGCGTATTGTGGTTAAACATATGGTTAAACCCAATACGTGTTAGTCAATAACTTTAACTGACACAATATAGAGTTTTAATGGTTTAGTATCACCAAAATATAATAATATTATCATCTTGGCAGCATCGCTATTCGCTACCGTACCCCTAGAGATAAAAATATTTTCTATTCAAAAGAGTATTTCATATTTTTGTATTATTTTTTTTAGTTTGCAAATAAAAAATAACCATAAGTTATGTTAACAAGTCTCTACATATGGTAAAGGCTTATCAGAGCGAAAATTAAGTTGCTAAAACTGTTATCATGCAAATATTTCTTACTTAATTTAAATAATATATAAGCTATTTTATTTAAGTATACTTAAGTCTTTTCGTAAATATTTAAGTTTAGTAAGCACTAGCTGTTGCCCGCGACTTCGTCCGCGTGGACTTCCCGTTCCCGTACATCGATTGAATAGTTTACGCGCAAATCATAAAGGTACATTTTGTGGGAACAACAACAACATTTTTCTCTATTCCTTCGCTTCTATTAGTCTTAGCGTGATAAAATATAACTTATAACCTTTCTCGATAAATGGGCTATCTAAGACTGAAAGAATTTTTCAAATCGTACCAGTAGTTCCTGAGATTAGCGCGTTCAAATAAGCCCTTTCAAATATTTTCCCCCGTTTTTTCCATATTTTCCTCTATTTCTTCGCTCCTATTAGTTTTAGCGTGATAAAATATAGCCTTTAGCCTTTCTCGATGATTGGGCTATCTAACACTGAAAGAACTTTTCAAATCAGACCAGTAGTTCCTGAGATTTGCGCGTTCAAATAAGCCCTTTCAAATAATTTTCCCCCGTTTTTCCACATTTTCCTCTATTTCTTCGCTCTTAAGTCTTAGCGTGATAAAATATAGCCTATAGCAAGGCTGCTCAACCCCAGGCCCGCGGGCCACATTATGGCCCGCGAAAGAATTTCAAGGAAGTTTTGAAATCCCGCCAAACTGAGAAATCCCACCTAATTTGCTGCCGCGAAGGATAATAATCCTTTCTTAATCAGTTTGACTGACATACTTAGTTACCCTGCCAATATTCAGTTAGAACTCGTTGAACTGCAAAATCATCAATCATTGAAAACTCTTTTTATCGAAAAAGTGTCGTCGAAACCTCAAAATTCTTCAGAAGATTTTGCAGATTTCTGGAAATTGGTACCAAAAGAAGACTTTCCTGCAATAACTGATCTAGCGTTAGTTTTTATTTAGTTTTGGATCACCGTAATTACTATGTCTGTGAAAAAGGGTTTTCAGACCATAATTATGATAAAAATAAATACCACACAGTAGACCACACATCAATTTTTCTAACTTGTTGTCAACATCAGATTTATCACCCAACATAAATAAATTGTTGAAAGACATACAACTGCAAAAATCTCATTAATATTAATATCAAAAAATAAATTTATGCTTATATAACCCATTGAAGTTTGATTGGTATTATATTTAACTAAGCCTAAGTTAATGGCCCGTTATAAATGTCGGAATCCACCATTTGGCCCCACTGTAAAAAAGGTTGAGCAGCCTTGGCCTATAGCCTTCCTCGATAAATGGACTATCTAACACTGAAATAATTTTTCAAATCGGACCAGTAGTTCCTGACATTAGCGCGTTCAAACAAACAAACAAACAAACTAACAAACTCTTCCGCTTTATAATATTAGTATAGATTACCTACAATTTAATTGAAATCGGTTTCTGTTGTCTGAAACCGATCTATTCACTGTTTGAATTGGCAGACGGCTCCTGAGTCCTGACGCAAACATCTAATAAGCTTTGTTCACACTGTGCCTTTTTCTGTTCGTCAAGGGCATGCGTTATAGCGTAGTCAACAGCGAACGTGAGGCATGCCCGCGACGCATGCCCTTCCATGTCCAAAACTTAAAAAATGACAATGTTGGCGTTGCGTTCGTTGACGCATTCAAGTTGAATGATGACGCATAATGTGGACATAGCTATACATTGATATAATTATATTAAAAACATAGACTACTATTAAAGAACGAATGCAAGTGCGGCTTATAATTAATATTATGATTTATGACGCCAAATTACTAGACTAGTTAAGAAACTGTCTTATCAACTACCTGTATGTACAACAAATAATATTTTAATATAGGTATGTCCTTAAAGATATCCCACGTTACATAATTTCTACCCACATATTCACCAAAAATGTTCTAACTTGTAAGGCCGTTCTCATAACATTTTACATCTATAAATTATTATGATACTTACGAATTATTATGCTCTTTAAATCTTTATTAATATATATCTATACTTATTATAAAACAAAGTCGCTTTTTTCCCTCTCGTCCCTTTGTTCCCTTTACTCTTTTAAACTGTGCAACGGATTTTGATAATTCTTTCAGTGTTAGATAGCCCATATTTTATCGAGAAAGGCAGGGTAAGGGTAAGGCAGGCATAGGGTATATTTTATCACGCTAAGACTAGTGGGAGCGAAGAAATAGAGGAAAATGTGAAAAAAACGGGGAAAATTATTTGTAAGGGAATCTCAGGAACTACTGGTCTGATTTGAAAAAATATTTCAGTGTTAGATAGCCCATTTATTGAGGAAGGCTTTTTATCACGCTAAGACTAATAGGAGAATGTGGAAAAAACGGGGGAAATTATTTGAAAGGGCTTATCTCGCGAACTACTGAAGCAATTTTTAAAATGCAAATTTAAAAAAATAAAACAAACTGCAGAATGTGCAAACAAACACGGGCTTTGTATTTTAAAGACAGGAATTTAAATATATTAATAAAAATATATACTTTCGATATCCCCTTATTTTTGTCTTTCCCATCTCTACTAAAAATACTATCTAGTGCGGTTCAGGTCGATGTCGGCCCGCCACTTTCCCTGGTTTATTTCTCATTTCCTGTTTGGCAGACCGGGGCGAATCAAATCCAAAGTAGTTGGGTTCAAGGTTATTCCAACAGTCCAAAAACTGTGAACCTACATTATGTTTTCGCAAAGTTATAGTAATTTAATCTAACCTTGTGCTGGTGGGTCGAGAAAGGCCTACCCCGCACTGGCGGAAAAATCATTGGGGGCACACTTTGGCCCGCCGCCGCACCAGACGAAGGTTTAAGATTTTACTTGCCGCAGTGAAGGTGTTAAACAAAATTCGGAGCAACGGATTTGCGGGCGTCATCTAGTAAACGGTAATATATTCTCATCGGCAAAATCTGAGAGCAAAATAAATTAAAACCAAACCGGATATAGATCAAGAAGTAGAGAAGACTCTCTCGCAAGAGCCTGAATGGGAGAAACTGCGCTTTTGGACTTTTCAGAATCTTATGGGTCCTTAAGGCTTTGATCTCGATAGCCGTAATACATCTTGATCCGCCACTGTTATTATTTATGAGTCAATTTGCACTAGATTCTGTTTGTAAATTATATCGCGTAAATGCCCCGAGCGTTTACATCAAGCTATAAATAAATGTGTCTAGACTAAATAGACTAGTTCACGTAATAAACACATTTCAGATCTTTTATGAACCGACTTCCGAAAGATGTACTTTTTGTGTCACTCGTAGACGACGCCCACAACAACTCCGTTGCGCCAAAGTTCGTTTATCGCGCGGGAACCGTACATTTTTCCGGGATATAAAGTATCCTATATCCTCTTCCGAGACTCAAAGTATATTCATGTTAAAATTCTGCAAAATCGGTTAAGCGGTTCGGGCGTGAAGCGGTAATAGACAGACAGACAGACACACTTTTGCATTTATAATAATTATTGGTATGGATTGCCACGAAAATGCTTTTCTTTGCTCTATTTTTCGACTTTTGCTTGTATTTTAGCAACACAATTAGTAAGCAGCAATATAATAATTACTTAAGTACTTATACCAAATTATTTTCGCCTACTTTTATTACCTATATCTGCTTTAGCCTTTAGGCTTAGAACACACACAATAATGTCTAAAAATGTGTTTTTTTTTTTCTCAGAAAACAATTATCAATATTCGTATATTATGTACTTAAAACGTATTCTTATTATAAGGTACTACAATTTATTGTCTTAAATTCAAACTTCGCTGATACCATTTTTGTGTTCAAACAGAAGGGCACTTGAACAAATTTCATTCACCCTAAACAGATGTTTATACACTAACAAACGATTAGCGACTCTATCATCATTAAATTAAGTTATATTTCACTTTAATGTTTCTGGTTGTAATTACGAACATGTTCTACTAAAGTTTTTATACAAAGATGGCTGTAACTAAAATAATTACACATAATATTGTATGTTGAAAACTCTAAGTGTATGTTGTCGTTGCTTAAGCATATATAATTGAAAATATATCTTAACAGACTTTATATATTATCTTTATATTATAATTAACCGACTTCAAAAAAATTAGGTTATCAATTCGACGCGTATGTACATGTAATATTTTCAGAACTGCCCAGTTTTTGTAAACAGCTTCTGAACAAATGTGCCGAATTTTAAAAGTGTATGTATGTATGTTTTTATGTTTGTGCACGCATATCTCCGGAACCACAAGTCCGATTTAAGTGATTCTTTTTTTATTGTACTAGGTATTGTTCAACATAGGGAATACTTACTGTAAGTTTCATCAAAATCGGTTTAGTTGTTTTTGAGATAGGGAAATTTAATATTAATTACGTACAAAAATTTGAAGTCGGTTTTATCTTTTTAAAATACTATTATTATTCTATTTCATAATACAAGCGGCTGTACTACTTAATTTGAATATTTTTATGCATTTCGGTTGCGCCTCAATATTTGGTTTAGATTCACAAATCAGCCAGACTCAGAAATGTCATACCTACAGAACAACGTCCGTCGGGTTCGCTAGTTATATTTTGCCATTATTTCAACTGTTCGCAATTTAAAATAACGTCAAAACTGGTTTAATTTATTTTTACCTTGCGAATTCGAAAGGTATGGCTATATGGACGCTATCGGCCTTACAGAATGTGGTTTAAGGAATATCTTACCAATTTACTCTTCTGTTATCATAATATACTTGACTCACTATTCCTAGTACAAATTGAGTCACAATATTATTACATGTTACATGAATGAATCAATTTCAAACAGTCCCATATCGTTAAGACTTTATTCAATAAAAACCGGCCAAGTACGTGTCGGACCACGCGCAATAATGGGTTCCGTGGTAACGCTAGTTTTTGATAATTTTTGTATAGTCAATGAATATACATATTATATAACGTGTTTTACACTACTAGCAACATCATCTCAGTTACGTTCAACCGAATTTGAACGAAAAGTTCCTTTATATTTCGCCGAATTCATTTTTTTTAGTTGATCGACTGTTACTCTATATTTTATTAAGTCTTCTTAGCCATAATAATTTTTCTTTTAAATTTAGCATATTTCCTACTCCCGTGAATTTTTTCACATTTCCAGAAGCACCCGTTTAGCTGGTATAAGGGGGCTGGCACTCAACGATGTCAATACATTAGATATATCTAACGTTCTAGTTCTATGCTGGCACTGGACTCTAACGATTTTTTCCACTTATAATTTCATATTTCACAAATGAATCCCTGAATCGGAAAATGATCTGAGAATACTCCTAATATTTTTTTTACAACTTATCCAATAATACCCCATACGGTAATAGGCGGGGGAGGTACCATAAAAAAATATTTTTTAAAGAATTTATGTTCCATTTTGTATAAGTACATTCATGCCGATTTATAGCTTTGTAGGTCCATATCCTATAGTCTCTGAGCAAAACCGCGGACAGATAGACGGACAGACATGTCTGTCTGTCGCTTAACTCGAATATTATATGGATCATATTATATTGTGTGATATAGACGTAAGACGTATCACGTAAGTAATAATCGCTTGAGCTCCGTTAACCTTGGAGACGTAGCGGAAAGCAATTAGTCTTGGCGAGGACACTGCCGTGCCCCTAGCTTATTTGTGGCGAAAATTGAGTCTGATATGCTCCATTTGATCACCTAATTTAGTCTTCTTTAGGAATTGGGTCTCTTCTTTATCCAGTAGCGTAACTATAACATCCGGGGCCCGTGGAAAATTGATGGTGCCCTATGAGTATAAATCGTCACGTTGCCAGCCCTGCCACCCTATAGTTACGCCACTGTCTGTATTTTTAATTATTTATATTGTTCAGTGTTGTTATTAATTAATAAATTGTATCAAGTTCTATTCTTAAAAAATCTGCATCAAAAAAGGCTACAAACTTTTGGAGTTTACTCCTTATGAATCGATTTTCATATATAAGGCGCCCGGTATGAGAAAAATTCGAGGGGTAAAACCTACCAACAAGTAACGAAAATGTGTCACGTTTTTGGACGACGGAAACTTTCTAATTTGGCTGTGAGTGTATTAAGACCATAAAGGTAATATACCTATCGGAATATAATATTATATAAAATAATATAATTATATAATAATATAATATAATTATATTATTAAATAATTATATAATAATAATATAATTATATTATAATATTATATAAAAAAATATAATTATATAATAATATGATTATTTCAAATTCAGGGAGGGGGTAGCCGAGGTGTTGCCTTTGATGTTAGAAGAAACCCCGTTCCTCTAGGCCTATTGGGAGCGGAGTTATGGCTACTTTAGTAAAACGTTTGACAGTTGCCGAGCTGTCAATGTCAAAGTTTGAATGCTTGTAACTCTGCAACTATTTGTCCTGGATATGGGTTTCTTCGGCTTGATCTTCCTGGATTTTTCTCCTCTATTTGATTCTGGCCTTAGAATTGAGAAAAAAATGATGTCTCTGATTTAGTTCAAATTCAGGGAGGGGGTAGCCGAGATGTTGCCTTTGATGTTAGAAGAAACCCCGTTCCTCTAGGCCTATTGGAAGCTGAGTAATGGCCGCATTTGTTCGACGTTTGACAGTTGCCGAGCTGTCAATGTCAAAGTTTGAATGCTTGTAACTCGGCAACTATTTGTCCTGGATATGAGTTTCTTCGGCTTGATCTTCCTGGATTTTTCTCCTCTATTCGATTCTGGCCTTAGAATTGAGAAAAAAATATTTTGAAATAACTATGGCAGAAAGGGGTGCAGATAATATTGCCGGAACATCTGATTTCATATTATATTAATCTTTTTTCAGTTGAATAAAAACTTTATGCGTATGGTTAGATACTCGTACTTAAGAAGTAAACTCCAGTCGTGCGTCGGAGCTGAAACACTTTTTTTTTGTCCACGTTCTCTATGCCTATAACAATATTCCATCAAAGTCGTTCTATACTGTACTCGGCGAAACTTGGCGGTAGCGGTCATTGACTCCCTGTCAAAATCTTGTCATTTTCTACACCAGTGAAGTGTCAGATGTTGTCAATGCGGCTTTGTATAGAAAATGACAAGTATTTGACAGGGAGTCAATGACCGCTACCGCCATGTTTTGACGAGTACAGTATAGTAGTTTCGGAGCCTATTTAATCCAAACAAACAAACTTCCTGTTCATAATTCGTGTAGATTATATTAATTCTACAGCGCTCCGTAAACATTGAACCATCATTGCCAGGGGCGTATTCAGTCTCGCGCCCAGTCCGGCAAGAGCACTTACATTAAATTACGAGGAAATGACACCCGATCAAACCCCGCGGCTCAGCGGCTGTCGTAACTTACGATATTATGTTTTCACTTCACTTAGTTCAGTTAGTTACCGTAACTTCGCTTGTTAAAAATATGCTTATTTTTATTACTTACCTTGGCCATTACTAGCTTTAAAGATAATTTAAATTAAACTTATATTATAACTTATTTAATCACTGTCGCAACCTCCTTTTTACTAAAATTTAGTAGGATATCAAATAGTATATGGGTGAGGCTGCCAATTTTTACTGCAATATGACGCAGCAGAATTTTGCGAGAGAAAGAAAATTGGCGAATATCTAAAGCTGCTTGTGACGTTTGGAGCACCAAAATGGTAGCTAATTTATTCCTCTGCGCTATCATAGCGTTGAGAAATGTGACGTTGGGACTATCATAACGTTGAGAAAATCAAACTTATCTTTGTAAATAATACACAATGTGGTTTTTATTATAGCCCCAAACATGGCCCTTTTGACTACTCACATGATGCATTGATAGTTTTATGTGAAACAATGATACTTACATTTGTGTCACAAAAAAAACTTCCTTTGAAAAAACTGTGTACACAGCCCGATTGAGGTTCAAATGTGAAATGTCGAGAAATGGCGGATATTAAACTCAGCGTTGCCACCTCCATCAGATTTTACCTTCATTGATGGATCAGATTGATGAAAAATTGACCGTGTAGCCGGTGACTAACACCCAACGATAATAATAAATCGGTATTATTGATGACGTTTAAAATGTGGGGTAGAGATCAACTACGATAACTTGGCGCGCCCCTCCAAATGACTGTTTCAATGTGTGTAGTCACATACTTATGAAAGAGTTTGTATGTAGTAAGTATTCAACCAATCACAGTACACGTAATATTTCATTTAATGTCACTTGTTACGGCGCTATATTGAAAAAACTGTCCTTTTTGACGTAATACTATAGGACCCTCAGAAATGTAACAAATCTGGTAATGAGATATACATATTATATACATAGCCTTATCTAGGTTTGAGATGAACTAGAAACACGATTAATCTACTTTGCCTCGATACATTTAATTTTCGAAATTACCTCTTAAAAATACGAAATTTGAAGATTATTTTTAAACGAAAATAGATGTATTGTAGGAAATTAGTCTAATTGATCGACACCTTTGCAACTCAAAATCGTATAGAAGCATTTTGCTTAAATGCTCCTAGTTATTTTTTAAATGATTATAATTACGTTTTTTCGCATGTTTTCCGAGCGAGCCGATAGCTTCTGGCCGCAGCGTATTCACGACTTTATAGTCATACAAATTAAGTATAAAATTGCCCTTGCGCTAAAATTACTTTCGATATAGCGCCTTACCAAGATTTGTTGGTCAGCTAATCATAACTATGTAACTAGCCTACCGCGCAAGACAACGCACTTCAAATGTTTTGACAACGCACTTCAAACGTTTTGAATTTTGGAGGGGCGCGCCAAGTTATCGTAGTTGATCTCTAGAATTGATGTTTCTAAGTCACAGGCTACACGGTCAAATTTTCATCAATCTGATCAATCAATCTGATTGACGGAATATTGATGGTTATTAATATGATCTTTTTATAACCGTCAATATTCCGTCAATCAGATTGACACCAGATTGATGGATCAGAATGATGAAAAATTGACCGTGTAGCCGGTGACTATAATGTTTTCGCAAGTTTTGTTCGGCGTTTGACAACGTTTTTGTCAAAATTCCGATATGTGTACAACATGTCGGATTTTGGTCGGATTATTATTTAGTGTATGTGCTGGTAGCGCCATCTGTTCCTTTGCGTTATATTCCCTACTGATCAAACAGTTTCGGTAGAAGAAGCTACAGCAAGGAAAACAATTTTTGTACAATCCTAACATTTCGTGAAACAATGAAGATGGGATCTACAAGGCCATACTTGCTGGTAGTTATGGTACGACAGGTCTATTGTACCACTCACATTGTTCGTCACAGGAAATCAGACAATTGATCCGTGTTTAATGAACGCTTAACCGAAGACATAATGATATTTTCCGATTAGAAACACATTATGCAGACTATTAAAATTAATTTCCTATTTGATTATTATTAAAGCTTAATTATAATTGCATAAGTTGATAAATATAGCTTTACCGCACCAGTCCCCGACTATCACACGTATTTTTTATCATAAAATTTGCATATGCTTTAGCAATAACATTTGACTGAGTTTCGTTCGAGGCGAGATCCACTCGCAAAATTGCGGTAACCCCAACTTAAACCCGTAACCCGAGTACACGGAGTTTTAACGGATATACCGACTAGTGTAATTAATTCGAAAGTTTGCGTGGTTTTTATTTTTTTAAACTATTTTATTTATTATGCACGATCTTAATGTTAACCGCATCCTACGCCTTAATACTGGCTCTAAATTACAGTCCATCCTTTGCGAAACGAGGCCACAGATAGCATCTCACATAAATCATTGGCTAAGGTTTCCATGTCCATACCAAAACTGCGAGAAGTTAGAACTGTGAATGTGATGTAATACTGCGTACCTACTCGCAATAAATTACACTAAATTATAATAATATAAATAGTAAATAAAAAACCTAATTTATCCATATTAATATTATAAATGCGAAAGTGTCATCTAGTTAAAAATAATAGAAAACTTACTTTTTATCCCAAATTCATATCAGAGATCTTATAGATTTATCAACAAACTAGATTTTAGATGTTTCGGCCCTTTGAACTATTGTTGCGCCGCGTCGTTTCCATTGAAACCGTTAATTATTTCGGAATCAAAACTCTTCTACGTTCAATGGTTATTCCTGAACCTCAAATTCATAATACCTTGGTACCTTTCGGCTAAATCTATTCAACACTTGTATGAAGTAGAACAAAAGTGAAGTCTAAAACAGATACAGGTTTAAGGACATACTACATATTGTTTTTAACGTTAGTATGGATTTTTTATTACATTTATCAGGTTTCCCTCGACATTTGGCAAGTACAAGCTCATTGAGCTGTCAATACCTACCCCTCAATATTTGGACCTTGGATTTGGCGACAAAGAAACTGGTTCCGACCTCTCTTACCGTGAGAGCCGTGAGAGCAGCTCTTTCCTCAAGGCGATCTAGTGACTAACTACTTTTATATCCTTATTTTTGGAAGTTCCTCATTATAATTAAGATACGAATAACAATTAGAAGGTGATTCACCAGCCTTTAGTCTACTACATTATTACTTACTACTATACTACACTTACCTATACTACAGTGGCGAGGGGTGAATATTTTGAGAAGGGAAGCCGGAGTAAAAAATCTACTTACCAATTTTGGTAATTTATAATTGAATGACATGCTTTTAATTTTCAAAACTAAGTTTGGAAAACAAAGTTTCCTTCGACAGCAAAATATAATCTGTCAGACAACAGTCTTTCTGAATTAATGCCATATTTTCCGAACTACACGATTACGTCGTACGACTCACAATTCACAAGTCACAATATAAATTAATTTAATTCACGACACTCTTCTAAGTTCTAACGCTAAAACAAAATTTAAATTCGACAAAACAATACAAACGACATGTTGTTTACAAACACACTATCCGCCATATTAATATGTCATTCTAAAAACCAGCAAAATAAAAATGTATTACGCGCCTGTCATATTTAGTACCGCTAAAGGCATTCTTAATAAAGTCGTATTACAAAAAATCCTACCAAAATAAAATGTATTACGCGCCAGCAAAAGTATAATGTCGCTACATTCATTCTTAAATTCGAATCATAACAATTTTACTTCATGACTCATCTATCTCGCTTGCACTTGTGCGTTGCTAATTAACCTTTCTCCGTAATAACTCGTCGGGCATCGAGTTATTTCCAAGTATATATCGCGCGTGCTAGAACGAGACAGAACATGACGACCAGTTCACAGGAATGAAAAGGACAGATGCTTACTATGAACTGTCGTTGTATGGAGAAATAAGCCGCTAATCCACGGCTTATTCTCTGCGCCCGCACATTGCATTGCCTTTTAAAATTTGTAGGCGATAGTTATTAATTCAAACTATGTATTTCAAGTGAGAGAAAAATTTATTGCATATAACATTGTGAATTCAAAGTTTTTTAAGTAGGTATGTAAAATATTTATTAGATAAATATTATGTCGTTGGCCCATATATTCGATTTTTCTAAGCCCTAAGGGAAGCCGATGGGAATCGGGTTATATGGACGCTTCGCCACTGCAGTATACTATACAACTTACTACATCCGACAATTGCGTACAAAGCTACAAGAAAGTTAGCATCATACTTCATCATGCGACAGGACAACTTAGCTGTAGAATTTATCAACTTCACTACTGGACCCTAATTTGAACTCTACCAAGAGCATCAGCTATGCAATAGCTGATAACTCTCAAATCCGTAGTCGAATTCAGAATTTCAACTATACATTGTATGTAGTGAGATGTTTTGATGAAGATTTTTAAATACAATTCCTCTGGGACCACGACGTATTCTCCCGCGATCAAAAATAGCTTACTATTGTCCTGTCTAGTAGCCTACTCTGCATCTTTATTCAGTGAAGATTTTTATCAAATACTCTTCAGGTTTTCAACTACAAAAGATGTACATGCATACTTAGATATTTTCTCATACATCTTTAATTACTTGATACGCGATAGGAAATAAATATCGATGAAGTTCGGACCTCCCCGTTGTGCTCCGTCGTAATATGGTACCATTATTCCGCTTATTACCAAAGGTCCCTTAATCCGTGGTTGTGGGTGGTGACCCAGTTGCCGTGATGGGGATCTGTCACTCCACTTTCCACCGTCACTAAATGGACCGATAAATTGTTACTTTCAATATCACATTGTATTTTACGACGGACCCGACCCTTCGTAGAAAGTTATCTCCGTCACTCTATATCTTTCTGGATATTATCTTTCTGGAATGATTGTATTGTTTATAGTTTGACTAGATGACCCAGTATTTGCTGGTACTCGGGTTTTGTATTATATACAGAAAACCTATATCTTGAATGAATTATCTATTATATTTCTGGATATTCCTTGAAAGATTACTCGTTTATACTTTGACTAGATAACCCGGTAAATGTTGTTTTGTTACTTTATAATTTATATTTAAGCCTACAAACCACCCTCTTGATTCATTCTATATTTAAAAAAACTATATCAACATAGTTATAAAGATCTATGTATAAAATATGTGCTTAGACCTTACTACATGTCTATCGAGTGGCAAATCTGTTAATTCAATTTGTATCTCCTAATAATAGTTTTTGCATCGACTCGTCACGTTGCAATCTTCACTGACCTTTTTTACATGGGGAAATGCTTTACGCGTCCCTGGCGGATTGCGAATATTAACCGAAGTATAATATAATATGTATAGTAATATAATATCTATGGACGCTTCACGCCACATCAGTCTGGCTCCGTGGTAAGTACCTGAAGGACTTGTGTTACGGGTACCAGACAACGGAAATATATTTAATACTTTTAAACTATACATATATTTAAGAAGGGTATCTGGATTTATGTATAGGCAGTATAGACCATGGCCTATGGGCGGCAGCATCCTATGACGTCCTAGGCGGGCGGCAGCGTCCTAGGATGGCGGCAGAGTTCGTACATAGGGGCGGCAGAAGTGAGCTATACTTGTAAAAAATATTAATCCAGCCCTGTATGTGGGATCCCCTGGCGTAGGGTCTACCCACTAAACCCCATGCTGCTCCACACCCCACTAAGCAGAGTTGCGGCTACGTTAGAACCTAACGCAAATATTTACTGACCCTAAGACCTATTTTGCATTACCCAATATATTTAACGGCTTCTCAGTTAGACTAGTGTAATTTAAAACTGGCTATCTGTGACAGATGTTGCAAGCGCGCAGCCTGCTTCGGCCTGCTAATTCAATTATACCGACCTTTCTATTGGAGTCAATTGACAGGCCGGCCGAAATATCCTTTCCCGCAAGGTACGGCACATGTAGCGGTTTACTAGCGGTACTATAGTGTAGAAAGAGATCATAAATGTTTTGAAGCAGTTTCTATTGGGCAGCGTGACTTACGATAATGAAAGATTTAAAGCTATTACTAGTTACAAAGCTATTTTCTGGTTTGTCTCAAATTCAATAGATAGCAACTGTGTCAGAAGATGGTCAGAAGTAACAATTTAAAATGTTTAAGGCGCTATATTGAAAAAAAACTGTCCTTTTTGACGTAATACTCTATAGGACCCTCAGAAATGTAACAAATTAATGAGATATACATATTATCTTCATAGCCTTATCTAGGTTTGAGAAGAACCAGAAACACGATTAATGTATTTTGCCTCGATACATTTCTCGATCGAAACTAACCTCTTAAAAATACGAAATTTGAACATTATTTTTAAACGAAAATAGATGTATTGTAGGCAATTAGTCTAATTGATAGACACATTTGCAACTCAAAATCGTATAGAAGCATTTTGCTTAAATGCTCCTAGTTATTTTTTAAATGATTAAAATTACGTTTTTCGCATGTTTTCCGAGCGAGCCGATAGCTTCTGGCCGCAGCGTATTCACGACTTTATAGTCATACAAATTAAGTATAAAATTGCCCTTGCGGTAAAATTACTTTCAATATAGCGCCTTAAGGCACCAAGACAAATGATTAAAATGTTTGTATGAAACGCATAAAATTCTGTAGTTTATAAAAGTTACGCTAGATGTTGTCCTCAATTTCATTGCACACAGAAAGTATCTTAACCAGCGGAAACTGGACTTCTTTTTAGATTTTAAAATATTCTACAATTCAAAGCTTCTTATCAAAATTATTGGTTCAGGACCTTATGGTGGCACTTCACATGGCTATTGGTATTTGCTATTGGCTATTTGTCGCATTTGGCAAAATTATTGACGTATACAAAAACAAGCAAAGGCAAGTACGGCCTTCCACACATGGACGTCAAATACCAAACTTTCACATGATTTTGTTTACTTGCCTATTGGCTCTTTTGATGTACTTGAAATACCGACAAAGATACGGGATACGTGTATTTGGTATTGGTCATATTTGTCAAATAAGCAAATAAGGCCAATACTTTGTCAAACATAGACATACCGTCTACACATGGTGACTGTTTGGCGAATACATCAAATACGCAAATACAAAATATAGCCATGTGAAGTGCCACCATTAAACGCGAAGAGTTTACAAACCTTTCGCAAAAAAAATGTATGGAATAGCCTTTATTTAGGTTCAAACAAAACCATGCATTGTTTGCAGAGCCTAGAGATCATTGCCTCATCAAGCTGTCATTAGTAACTAGGTTGGTACTTGGTACCTGCACTATTGTTGTGTGATTTATTATACTAATGAGTACATCAATTTCAACATTCGATCAGGTGTTATGGGACGAAATTAGTTGTGGTTTGACTATTGAGAAGCTGTTAACCAAATTACTTATATAAGATATAACAAGTTTTTTTGTAATGGGATACAATTTGTCATTTTGCTCCCTCTATTTCGAATGCTCTGATCAACGCTTTAAGCGCACATTACGCACATTATTTCAAATAGGCTTACATCATAACTTAAATTGACCACACACAATCTGACAAAGTGGACAGTAAGCACATCACACAAAGTGACGAAGTGATGTTCCAGACGTCGACCTACGTCATTTTGTTGGGTTGTTTATAAAACTGGCGTGAAAATCCATACTAATATTATAAATGCGAAAGTGTGTCTGTCTGACTGCCTGTCAGTTACCTTCACGCCCAAACCACTGAACCGATTTTGTTGGGTATAGATATACTTTGAGTCTCGGGAAAAGACATAGGATACTTTTTATCCCGGAAAAATGTACGGTTCCCGCGCGATAACTAATTTTGGCGCAACGCAGTTGCCAGCGTCATCTAGTAGTAAAATATATACGAAATTTTTAAATCGATGTTAGTCGTAATCTGTCGGCTGAGTTTGACATAACGACCAAATTACGTAGGTCCGCCATCTGATATGAATCAACTTCTCTTATCTAACCACCTGACGAAGCAGCAGACAGACAGGTCGTTGGACACGTCATGCAAGTGGTGTGACAGGTGCAAGTCAACACAAGGTCGCTGGAAAGGTCAACTGAATTAAATCAATTTTATATTCGCGCCAATTTCTTTTGTTTTTTTTTAATAAATGATGTCTATAAAAGGCATTGAAATTGGTCATGTTTTAATGGCTTCCGAAAAAACTGGTCCGTTGGTTCTTTTATAGTTTTAAGAAATAAGTATTCGATAGTGAAGGTATTAGTTATGGTAATTATAATATAGTTCGTTCATTGTTTTTAAAATATTATAGTGGCTTCCGTCGCGTATGATAGTTTCGAAATTAGTCAGATTACTAACTGAACAGTAAATAGTATCTGGAAAAGTTTTCTTTTTGCCTTCTTTGGTTAACTGATTTCAATTATTGATTTTGATACTGTTATATTGATATTTACTTTCACCGTAATAAGACCAAGTAGGTATTGAGTTTATGTCTTCATATAAAAGTGGTAGAGATCAACTACGATAACTTGGCGCGCCCCTCCAAATGACTGTTTAAATGTGTGTAGTCATATCCTTATGAAAGAGTTTGTATGTAGTAAGTATTCAACCAATCACAGTACACGTAATATTTCAGTAAATGTCACTTATTACCAAGATTTGTTGATCAACTAATCATAATTCATAACTAGCCTACCGCGCAAGACAACGCACTTCAAACGTTTTGACAACGCACTTCAAAGGTTTTGAATTTTGGAGGGGCGCGCCATATTATCGTAGTTGATCTCTAACTTAATCAATGGGTCTAAATAAACGACTTAAGGTGTTGTTAACAACATTTTTACGACTTTACAACACCTAATATTGTTGCACTTTCATGTGGGTCAAAAAATATACTCCTATCCTAAATTGGTTTCCAAAAGTAAATGATCCTCTTTACGTCATGTCATGATGGAGAGCCAAGATTATATCACAGAGGCTCTTTACATACTCGTAATTGATCGTCCATCATGGCCCGATGTGAAAATGCAACTCTAAATACTATTCAAAACAGGAAGATCTAAAGGAAATCATGCTCTAACTTTTTTTAGAACACAGTTGAATGGTTCTTACTTTTCTACCAACATAATGATAAAAATTTATGAAATAGGCCAAAGGCTATATAAATCGTCATTTTAGCTGCGATAGTGAAAGGATACGGTTATAATATCAACTTGTTTATATGGGCCCGTGGCCTCAATTGCGGACGTTACAATTAACACGAAAAGTGTTACCATGATCCAATATTTCAATACTTGCTGACCTGTGTTGCTGACAGTGCTGACACTTGACAGTGAAACGAAAATCTAGCCATCGCGCAACAGTGGTAAAATAGAAGACAAAATATTATTTTTAGGTATAGTGAGCTTGAAGGGCAACAATCAAACATGATGACCTCAAGTAGTTATTTATTAATTCATCAATTAATTAAAGTTATTATTTAATTTAGTCCATACTTTTTGTCCAAGTATATGTAGCGAAAGTAATTATTATATTTAGTTGGAAAAGCTACACCACATGGATTACCTTAAGCGTAAATTAATCTTTTTAATAATAATAAGTCCCTAATTTCCAAACTACCAAAACCGAAGCATATAGTAAGTAAATGCGAAATCTTCAATACTCCTTTCAATATTCGAATGTTGCATGTTCTAGAATAAATGTGCAAACTGGCTTTAAACTGAATGTCAGCAGCCACTCAAATAAACTAGCCATTGCCCACTCTGAATCAATAATAAGCTCTTGGAATACAATTTTCTGACTACATTAAGTGTATGAGATGGTAAAGGGATCAAAAATGTATGGGATTTGACATCTTACTACACTGTCGAAACTATATAATAGTAGATTAAGCCCGCAAGCACGTTGCGTAGAAATTCGTTTAAGGTTGATTTACATCACTTACATCCAGTGCTGGACTGGATTGAAACATGTTTACATTGATACAGCGCTGATCCAGCGACGGAATCCAGTGATGCTGGCGCCAGTTACTGTATAGTCTGTCAAGAAAGTCATGACAGGCGGGAAATTTTTTAAATCAAATAAAAAATATGAGAACTTTATTAATTAGAGATAAAAATGTGCAAGGTGACAATATTTAAAATGTAATAAGCGTTCTCTGTGAAAATGCAAAGAAAAAA
The DNA here is from genome assembly GCA_905333045.1 of Lysandra bellargus. Taxonomy (NCBI): domain Eukaryota; kingdom Metazoa; phylum Arthropoda; class Insecta; order Lepidoptera; family Lycaenidae; genus Lysandra; species Lysandra bellargus. The sequence goes on along the minus strand of HG995319.1, from coordinate 3,049,783 downwards.
CACACCTTATTAGCGTGATTACGTTTAGAAAAATATTATGAATCATAATATGATTAATTTTTTAAAATCGCAAAAAGGTCACTCTACTCTCAATTCATATGTCTAGTTCGTACTAATTTGACATTCGTCAGCTCGACAGTTTGACAATTCATTTTCTGAATTGATTTGAGAAGAATTGCAAAATGTGACCATTTTAGGTCCACAGGTCGTTAGTTTTATTAAAACGATGCCTAGCTCTGCAGCTCTTGTATTTTACTATTGCCTCTACACGCTCCAACCGCTGAATCGATATTAGATAAAATTCTAATAATATGGAGATATTTTGGGTACTGGCACTTTTATATTATATCGATATGCCTCCGTGGTCTAGTGGTATAGAGCGCGGCTCTTGACTCGGAGGTCGTGGGTCCGATTCCCGCGTTGGAAACATGTTATTTCCAAGTTTGGTTAGGACAATGCAGGCTGATCACCTGATTGTCTGACAAGTAATTTGATCCATGCGTCGGATGCGCATGTAAAAAGTCGGTCCTGCGCCTGATCTCTCGCCAGTCGTGTCGGTCTGCTGTCCCACTGGGTTATAAGAGTAAAGGAATAGAGAGTAATCTTGTGTACGCGTACACACTTGGGCACTATAAAATGACTCCTGCGTAGCTGGCCTGGTTTCAATGAAACCGGTGTGGGAGCTATATTATTATATCGATACTATAATATATCGCCAAGTCGGGCTTCAATTCTTGTCTTGTTTGGTGTAATGTGGACCTTAAGGGACCTACTGTACCTCTACATTTACTTAGGACAACAATACTGTCAATCTTCGTCTACTTTGCGCTATTATCCAATCAGAAAGGGTACATTATACAAATTATTATGAATATCTAGTAGGTAAAGTGGCAATTGATGAAGATGGATGGATACAATGAATTAACTTTCGTTATTGCCCTACGCCTACTGTACTATACTATCTATATTTTAGTAATCTGTGACTATACTATGGTGTCACCGACAGAAATAAACCTTGGTATTGCTACTTGTCTTTTTATTTCGATGACCGGACTATAGGTACACTACGTACACTACAAATTAGTAAGAGTAAAACTTTGGTGGTAGAGCTCTCTCTTTTTCATGCAAACTTTACACTAGAAAGATTATTTCTAGAGACTATCATTATAGAATAAAGATTGAATATTTCCCACAGATCTACTTTACATTACTTTTATATTACTTACTTTACATATTTATCAATCTTAAAAGGTCAACTCTACTTTTGGCAACTTTCAAAAGATCTACTCAATCTAGCTGCTGCTTTTTGAGAATTCCAAACCATCAAACTTTACTTTTTACCAAAATTAATAAGATCAACTCTATTTTTAACAATAATTATTGTGATCTATTTTTCACCAGAATATCCTTATTAATTTTATGATGCTACCGCTACAAAATTTTGATGCAATATTAAGTAGCTCATTCGCTGATTGTCTTGCATTTAACTAGTCGGATCATTAAAATATTTTTTCGCCTTCGTCTTCGTCAAGGTGATATACCGTTTACGGGGAACAACGTAACCGTTTATTTACGTGGCACCAACCGTTACCACGCGATTATCATCATCAGCCACACCAGTCATCTTATATTTTATCCTTTAAAGTTTAAACTAATAATAGCGAGAAAAATCTAATCTGTAACAACTGAAAATCGCGTGCGGAAACTGTACATTTCCTGAGATGAACTATCTCATTTGCTCCATACAAGATTCTATCAAAACCGGTTAGTTGTTTACATTTGAATTGTCTGGATACTTTGGCTGTAGCGATATCGATTTTTCTCAGCAATTACTAAAGCTAAGAAATTAAAGTTCATTATCAGTATCATGACTATATCTTTGAATTACCCATAGCATAACATGATTGGTCAACTTTTATAATACAGAATAATCAATCAAAAAGACCTCTGTAAAAAAGGGATTCCTATTTGCCAACAGCGGAGAGTGAGTTAAGCTTTCAAAATTTGTACATAAATTGGTTCAAGCTTACACTTTAATTTGCCCATAGCTTAAATGAAATGTATTTATGGTTTTTAAATTACGCGATAAAAATCATTTTGTCGCTTACGCCCTTTCCATTTCTTGTTTTCTATGAGAGATGGCATAGAAAACAAGCAATCTAAAACATATCCAACACGGTTTTTTACTATAACTTGGCGTCACCTTAAGTTATACATACCCATTCTAAAACTACTACGACTATATTATACTTTGTCACCTGCGTCTAAGGCACGATTGCTATTATAGTTCCATTTATCTATTGACTATTATGTAAAAAACAATACATAATATCATTGTTATTATTTACTGCCAGTTACCTATTAATATCGCTCACAGAAGTTTCAACCTTGAGGCTTTAGTAATAAAGCTAAATTTGTTTTACGGTGTTGTGTAATTTTTTGTGGTCTATTGAAAAATGCGAATGTTATGGGGTATTATAAGAAATAGATATACTTATATTAAAAACTCGTTATAAATGAAGGCTAAATGTTTTAGAAAACGTACATTTTCTATACACCCGAAACCTTGGATATATTATACTGCCTACACTTGAATAGGAATTGGTAACACCACTATAACTGCTGTCCTGTTCTCCTGGATTGGATGACCACATTTCCATCAGGATATACCAGCAGGTTTAGCATAATAACGGGAAAGAATGGACATACTGACAGATTTTAGTGACAAAATGGCAGATTTCCTTTGTCTAACTGTCACTTTGTCTATTCCTTCGTAGAAAGAAACTTCTTCTATGGTGACCATGCTAAATGCAGAAGAATCATACATCCATCCATCATCCACTCTATCTTCATGGATGTATGATGTTTGATTTTTGATGGGCACATAGGCTACTTTTCACATGGTCCTTTGACCTATGGCATACTGAAATTACGCTTAGTCGATTCGGAAAGCTGGATTTAATAAATTGTGATATTAAAGGTAATCAACACTTTATTTTCTTATTTTCCGTATAGTGTATCTAAGAAAGTCTAGACAAAATAAAATGCATAAACACTAATGACTCATCCTACCAGTTCTGTTTCACACGATTATGTGCATATATTAGAAAATTATCACGATTGTGTAATAATTAATTAAATTTAATCATCGTTAATGTAATTCATGATTTTATGTAATTCATGATTTTGTCCCACACGTTTCTGTGCCTCTTACTTCTCTTTCCCCAATATGAATGATCATGGAATACCTATCAATTCAAATAAATCTCAAGTATCTGAAAAATTCCGAATATAAAATTCAAATAGTGCTCAGTTTTTTTTAAGTTTATAATTAGTATCCTTTCAATGGCGTTGTTGATTGGCTAATTTTTGAGTTTTGACAAATAGATAAGCATCTGTCAAAAAAAATATAAACCGGGTATGATTAAAAGGGCCCATTCACGGCAGTCCGCCGTGCAGGACTGCAAATGAACATAGCTCCACTGATAGGCAACACCGAGTGTGGACCAATCAGTGAGCTGTTCATTTGCGGTCCTGCACGGCGGATTGCCGTGAATGGGCCCTTTAATAAATTAAACCATCATATTAAGGGCCTTCCCTACGGAGAATCCGTAATGGCCGATTTACACGGATGACTAAAGCCGCACGATTTACACCGCACGGCGAAAATCGACCGTGTAAATGGCAATTCGACTACGCCGCATGCGGCTAAAGTCGCAAGCCCCAAAGTCGGCTGGTGACTAAAATCGAACGGGAACGGCAAACGCTCAGTCGCAAGCGATCGCTTGCTGCGAATACTACTGTAGAGAGCGCAGACCTAGGGCGGCACTCACGAAAACATGGACAAAAATAATATTACATATACATTTTTTAGAGTGTAAAAGCGAAAAACACCCATGTTTATGCGATTCGACTGGTGACTTGCCGGGTGACTAAAATCGACCCGTTAGTCACCCGTGTAAATCGACCATTATTTAAGTATTTAGAGCCTTATAAACTCATAATTTGAAAGCTACAGAGTTATAATAAAAATACAGCAATAATCCTCAGTATCTCAACATTCCTTTCCTTTTAAATTTTCTATTTTCGTTTATTATACTCATGATATCAGCTTCCAAAGTAAAGCCAATTTATTAAAATTCAAGCATACATTCAGCATCTCCTTAGCATTTACAAATTACCTACTTTTATTTGAAACACACGCCAATAGATCGACAATATCGTAAACTACATATTCCCAGTTTTAAATTTTTTTAGGTCAATTTTGAACTAAGATAAGTAAAAAAATAAGGTTTTGGTGCGATCTCGTTAACGCGGCAAATGTATGGCCAAGGTCGTTTGCTCGGGGGACGGCCTTAAAAACCTTGTTTAAAACTGCTATTTAAGGTATGTTCACATTTTTAAAAAAATAAACTATAATAGTTTTAACTTTCACTTCACTATAGCTTGAACTTTCGTTTCGAATTTACGATATTAAAAATATTGTTCTCGGTACCGTGACATTTTGTAATAATTTATTCCAATACATAATATCTGGTTGCAGTTCCGGGTGTTTCGATGTCAACCACACATTAATATAACTTACAAATTAACAACAATACGATATATTCAAAGAAATGTGGCCAATGAATATAATTTAAGTAGATGACGCCTGCAACTCCGTTGCGACTTGCGCCAAAATCGCGCGGGAGCCGTAAATTTTCTGAGATCAAAAGTATCCCATGTCCTTTCTAGGGACTCAAAGTTCCATACCCAGCAAAATCGTTTCATCAGTTCAATAAACATCTATTCGTATCGTTTTGGTCAAAAAAATGTTGTTTGATTCATGGCTAATAAATATCTTTAAACGAGCAATTCTTGTATATATATACTAGTTGTTGCCCGCGGCTTCGTCCGCGTTAGCATAGTAGATCACATCCCAAGTATTATTAATTATTGTACAAAAATAATAAATATTCAATGCACAGAATCGAATTTCCTACGATTTTATTACATATAGATTATAGATGTTCCGCGCGGCTTCGCTTGCGTAATTTAGGAAATTCACGCAACCGTACAGTTTTCCGCAAAAAATAGCCTATGTCCCTTCACGTGGCCTATGTTTACCAAATAACATAAAAAATGCTCCAGTAGTTCTTAAGATAATAAGGAATTTCATATAGTTTCCCCCGTTTTTTCCACATTTCTCTCTATTTTTTCGCTCTGATTAGGTTTAGCGTGATAAAATATAGCTTATAGCCTTCCTCGATAAATAGGCTATATAACACTGAAATAATTTTTCAAATCGCACCAGTAGTTCCTGAGATTAGCGCGTTCGAATAAGCCCTTTCATATAATTTACCCCATTTTTTCCACATTTTCCTCTATTTCTTCGCTCCTATTAGTCTTAGCGTAATAAAATATAGCCTTTAGCCTTCCTCAATAAATGGACTATTTAACACTTTAAGAATTTTTCAAATCGGACCAGTAGCGCGTTCAAATAAGCCCTTTCACATAATTTCCCCCGTTTTTTCCACATTTTCCTCTATTTCTTCGCTTTTATTAGTTTTAGCGTGATAAAACATATATTATAGCCTCTCTCGATCAATGGGCTATCTAACACTGAAAGAATTTTTCAAATCGGACCAGTAGTTCCTGAGATAAGCGCGTTCGAATAAGTCCTTTCAAATAATTTCCCCCCGATTTTTCCACATTTTCCTCTATTTCTTAGCTCCTATTAGTCTTAGCGTGATAAAATATAGCCTATAGCCTTCCTCGATAAATTGACTATCCAACAGTAAAATAATTTTTCAAATCAGACCAGTACTTCCTGAGATTAGCGCGTTCAAACAAACAAACAAACTCTTCCCAATTATAATTTTAGTATAGATATAATATATATTATACATGAAATTCTCGTGTCACAATGTTAGTCCACGAACTCCTCCGAAATGGCTTTTCTGATTTTTACCAAATTTTATATGCATATTCAGTAGGTCTGAGAATCGGCTACTCGGTACTTTATATTATATTGATAAGTGCATTTGTTGAATAAATAATAGTAAATTATTACAACCTGAGACTGACGGCGACCATTGTTTGTGCGACGGGATAGCGATCGACGTTGCCATGGCGACATACTTATTTAGTCACTTCAATAAAATAATATGGCAAATATATTATGGCAAAGCAACGTTTGCCGGGACAGCTAGTATAAATATATTATAATAATTGGAATCTCGGAATCGACTCCAGCCTCCAACGATTTTTATGAAATTTAGTATAACATGAGCATAACATAGGGGCGAGGCCACCAATTTTTGCTGATTTTGCAATTATTTTTCTCCGCCCTTTGTATTTTAAAAAGTATTGTGTTTATCTTATGCTCGAAAACTGATTCTAACGAAGAAAACAAAGTACTCAAGCATGCATTAGAATTATTTGAGTTCCAATAATAGTCTAAAAATATATTTACAAGTAAACATAAAAAAGGTAAGAAAATAGCTTAAAATATACAATCCGCCATGGAAGAGGTGCACTTTAACTGTCGCTGTAACAGTAAGTATGACAGATTTGAAGATAAATATGATATGTTATGAATACTTATATAAATGGCTATTACCTCATCTAATTCTTATAGTATTTTAAGATAACTTTCTTTATAAACTTTTTCAAATCAAATGAATCGTTCGAAACATCAATTCTACCCCACATTTTAAACGTCATCAATAATACCGATTTATTGTTATCGTTGAGTGTTACGGAAAGTAAAATCGGGAAGTGGCAACGCTGAGTTTTTACGTATTCTATGGAAAATCTCGTAATATTCGCCATTTCTCGACAGTTCACATTTGAACCTCAATCGGACTGTGTACACAGTTTTTTCAAAGGAAGTTTTTTTGTTACACAAATTTAAAAGTATTACTGTTTCACATAAAACGATCAATGCATCATGTGAGTAGTCAAAAGGGCCATGTTTGGGGCTATAATACAAACCGCATTGTGTATTATTTACAGAGATAAGTCTGATTTTCTCTACGCTATGATAGCCTCTACGCTATCATTTTGGTGTTCCAACAGCATATTTCTCAACGCTATGATAGCGTAGAGAAATAAATTCCCTATAATTTAGGTGCTCCATTTATGTCACAAGCAGCGTAGATTTTCTTTCTCTCGCAAAATTTTTCTGCGTCATATCAGCAAAAATTGGCGGCCTCACCCATAGGGGGTTTCAGGGACGATAAATCGATCTAGATAGGAATCATTTTTAGAAAATTACATTTTATTCGTGTTTTGTCGAATACCGAGCAAAGCTCGATCAAATAGCTAGTAATAATTAATCGATAAATCGCATGGGTCTATTGACTAATAGTTTGTTGTAATCGATAGTAAACTATCGATTATGATCTACAACCTCAAGGAGTTAGGACAGATCTGTATCCTGTCACAGATACACTATCGGAAATCAATAAATTGTCACACCAGTAAAGATAGGCGAATTTGTCGTTCTTTCGACCTTGCTTTCCGTTGAAACGCGAAGGCTCTGAATTACCAATCATCATCATCATCTTCGAACATGTTGTTTACTATCAGGTACTATTATTACTATTATGATCGTCTTTGTCACACTGCTGGGAAAAGCCTCTTTCCTTCCACAGTTCACGATTTTGTGTTGTGTTTAGTCACTCTTTGTCGAAGGCTCTTCGTGGCGTCCTAATTTTTTAATTGTTTCAATCTATTGCTCATACGAGCAGGCCCGGATTTATAAATACCTAGGCATTGGCATTGGCATGTGGCCTAAGGGCGGCAGCTTCTTAGGGCCTTCTTCTTAGGCAGCGTCCAAGGGGGCCGGTAGATTCGTACATGGGGCGACGGAAATAAAGTAGCCTACGTTCATAAAAAATATAAATTCGGCATATGACTTACGAGTAATTAGTTGTTACCATATATACCGCGCAGAAAGGCTGTTATGTGCTCAGATATATGGACTTGGAGTCCAAGTTTACGACGTCGCTAATACGATTTTACTGTATTAAAATTTTGTTACATTTCATTTTAGTAGCACTGCAGCTGCTCATGCAGACTTTGCTAAAATTTACTTCTAAATATTACGTAGTGGAATGTGCTAGAATCCTTTGGGTGTTTCTCAATTTTATTACTATTAAGTTAAGTAACACTCAAGTGTTGCATGTCAGGTGATCCGGTAAACGTTATTAACACAGATTTACACTTACATTATCAAAAGGTCGATCTGCAATCGCCTGTACCCCAAGGCACCAAGGCTAGGAACTAACGATTTATAATATCTATAAATTAAATTCATAATTATTGCGCTTTGCATTAGAAGGCAGAATAATGTGAATTTAACTTTCCTGCTGTTAGTTTAGGTTAGGTTATTTTTCACCGCGTGTTTTGACTCTAATGTCCCTTTTTACCAATCGTCCCCTAACGCTCAGTCGCCCTACTAGTATTTGAGTGAAATGTAAGCGTTGTTAAAATCTTAACGGATCCTTTGGCTGCTAAAGGACACAACGTTTAAGGCGCTTTTGGCGAAAACAAGTGTTAGAGTTAGTTTTCACCAAACGAGACGAGTTTCTATGTGACTAAAAAAAAATTTGGTGACGCCGCTTGGCATTTCAATTTTGCAGTGCTTTTGTGCTTAGTCTCATTACGTCTCGTCTAGTCTTATGTCGGCTATTAAAATAGCTGACATAAGACTAGACTAAGATAATAGAAATAATAAGATAATAAAAAGTTATACTTAAGAATAACTTTTTTGCCTCAAACTATGTGCACTCATAATAAAATATTATGTATTTGTCTGTATTCAGAGTCCGTTACAATAGACTTAACTCTAGCGTAAAGTAGCGGTCTCCTCGGTCCATCGCGCTGGCATAATCACTGTTATGGCCAAAACTATTAAACGGTTTACACACATGATGTATTGTCTTGCAAAGAAGTTGCTTAATTATCAGCTTTGTCGGTGTTAGGGAATAAAACATTTTAACAACCTAGATAGGTTGTTAAAATGTTTTATTGTTGTTGAAAATCGGCATTAGCAGATGCTAATGCCGATTTTCACCAATTACTGTAACATTTGAAAATTGAAAGACTAAAATTTTTCACCAAAGCTTTCATTGTTCCACCTAAGCGTTATAATTATAGCCTCTAAGGTAGGTTTCTCAATGACCACTAAGGGACACGCTAGGGCGCAATTGGGGATAACTCTACTGTATGTCCGATCTCCACGAGCAATTAGCATCTAACTAAGGACCGAAACAACACGTGTCTGATCGGTTTCTTCTTATTAATTACAATATATTTAAACATAAAAACCTTAATTTCCGCTACGCTAGGTTAAGCATTGTAAGATAACAATACTCAAGCGACTGTTATCAGTATTGTAAGGCTCTGATCTACCGGCGAGTGAATCATCGCCCGAGGGCCGGCCGTGACCGACAGCACCAAAATACTTCCATTTACGCCACCGGTATTTCTTATATTTTATCGAACAGGGTTGTCACGTTCATGTTTTTTAATAATATCTAAACTACATCTATCTATATCTATATAAATAAAAATGGATTTTCGATTTTGTTAGTCCTGTTATAACCCGAGAACGGCTGTACCGACTTGGCTAATTTTAGTCTTAAAATTATGTTATGTAATAGATGGAGAGCTTTTTTGTAGCTAAAAAATGGACTAAACTTGTATACCAGTATATCTGCTTCACAGATTATAAAAGAAAACGCACTTCATAGTGGCATTTGCCAGTTTCTATTTGCTATTAGGTATCATGATTGCATCTAGATCTATACTAGGCTTTCAAAACATACCGTACAGAATATTATACACACACTCATAGAAAATACCGTAATTTTAGTGCTTAAGGCGAGGCCTTGATAATTTGGCTGTAGCGATATCGATTTTTCTCAGCAATAACTGAAGCTAAAAAATTAAAGTTCATTGTCAGTATTCATCATGTCTTTGTCTTTGAATTACCCATAGCATAACATGATTGGTCAACTTTTATAACACAGAACAATCAATCAAAAATACCTCTGTAAAAAAAAGGGATTCCTATTTTGTCAACAGAGAGTGATTTAAGCTTCCAAAATTTGTACATAGATTGGTTCAAGCATACACTTTAATGTGCCCATAGCTTATATGAAACGTGTTTATGGTTTTTAAATTACGCGACAAAAACCATCCACTTTTTGCTGTTCCATTGCTTGTTTTCTATGAGAAGCCTCTCATAGACAACAAGCAATCTAAAACGTATTCAACACGGTTTTTTTTTACTTTAACGCGGCGTCACCATAAATAGAGTTGTCATTTCGAAACACTTTCAACTGTATATCAACTGACAACCCTAAATTTCACTCAAACTGATGATCACCTTGGGGCATATTATATAAACTCCCTTCTATGGCCCATTTTACATCGTATTGCTTGAATTTCGATATATTGCGTAAATTCATAATGTTAACTACGTGTTTTATAAGATAACATTATTTTCCGATAAGCCAACATCTAGGTTTTTGGAGTTTTCACTTTTCACCAAAGAAAGTGTTTGACATTTTATGAGATTACAATATTGGTATAATTCAAAACTGCACCAAAAGCATATCGAACTTGTATTGTAGACTAGCTGATGCTCGCGACTTCGTCCGCGTCAGCGTAATAAATAATAATATAATAACAACTATGAATCGACCTACCATTACAAAATTACTGACCATGAAAATTCTGTTTACCTGCTTTCGGTAGCCGAACATACTATAAAATTAATTCAACGAAACCTATTTAACATAAGGATAAACTTTCTAATTTCAATATTCTTAGAACACGCGATCTCTGAATCTTTTAAATGCGTAGTGAAGTGAACCATTGTAACTTGAAACACACCGAACAGGGCTCGTTAAAGTTAACCGGCTCTCGTTATAATGGTAATACGTTTCATCTTAATATACCATTGTAATGATACCTCGAACCATTTTCTCTTCGTTTGTCGCATCTGTCCATTGTATGTAAAATAAATGAATTTACATCGCTAGATTCATATAAAAATATTATAATATAATGGTGAAAAATTAAGAGGTTCCTTTATTGGTTGCTACTTCCTACCACAATATCTGGGGGCACGGGAGTGCCCCCGCCAAGATGAGCCAAGCGAAGCGCGCAAGGGCACTACCTACCTTTTCTCGAAACGTTTCGTCATATTTTTGAACCCTCGTAACTTTGATTTGGATAATGCCAAATACTTGAAATTTTTAGGATACAATGACATGAGTGAAATAATGAAATGCGCAAAGTTGGAATATCGTAGCTATTATACTTTAGATTTTATAGGTGTCCAAAAACCCACAATTTTGGCACTGACTCACTCTATCATCAAAATTGGGGGCGATACCGGTTCATCCACGTCGTGTCCCTGGGCACCTCCCCCGTGCCATCGTGAGCTTTTTCACGGTGACACGGGCAAAATCTACACATTAGTCAAAATGGGTAGCTTGGCCATTTTGTTATTGGTCATGCTATGAGCTTTGAACTACTCTTCTGTTGTACTTAATGACTTATATATAAACCGCAACAAAATGGCCAGGCCATCGATTTTGATTAATGTGTAGAGTTTTTAGATTCTTCTCGTGCGGCTGACACATTATATCAAGTATTTTGCCGCCATTTATGTGTAAAATTAAGGTTTTTAGATTTAGGGCTGAGTGTGTAAGATTTGAAACTTGGCTCTACATGAGATCTCACTACTTTTTGACACCACGAAATAGTTCGTGTTCTCATCTTGGCAGCATTTTTACATGAAAATGTTTTTTGGTGGGTAATTAATGTTGGTGAACTCTTCCTAACTAAAATTTTCTTAAATGCTTATATACATTCCACATGAAGACGCATATTTTGCAATTTAGGGTTTTAGAGAAATAAATAAGTACTTACCTTAATATTATCATAATAATTTTATCTTAATTTACCGTAAACATTTAACAGTAACTATAACTGGCTGTTTTAACTGTTAAAATCTGTGCTTTCATTAAACGTAAGTACCGTTTTTAATTTTAAACACTTTAGAAGTCCGTTAAAATAAACTGTTTACTTATAAGGTTTTGCGTTTAGCTATAGTTATGTATGATATGTTCTAATGATTCACAGAATATGCCTTGAAAGGTCTCTTGCTATTGTTATAATAATTGATTTCCATTTATGTTTAAAAACGTTTCTAATCGTTTAAAAGTATAATATAATTTAATTACATACAATATACATTAGGAACATAACAATAGTAAATATTATTACAGTAAGTAAGTACATAATATTTTATACAAGTTTCTTTATATTATTATAATAATACACCTTATTGAGTTTTTCAATTATTGGTAGTAAAATATAGCAATCATACAAATATTATTAAATTATAAATGAAAACATCCATACTTCCATAGTGCTCATATTATCATAAATGTTAAAGTGTGTCTGTCTGTCTGTCTGTTAATTCCTCACGCCCAAACCGCTGAAACGATTTTGCTGAAATTTGGTATGGAGATACTTTGAATCCCGGGAAAGGATATAGGATACTTTTTATCCCACAAAAATAGTACGGTTTCCGCGCGATAAACGAATTTTGGCGCAGCGGAGTTGCGGGCGTCACCTAGTGACATACAAATTACAATTAAATCTCAGAATATAATATAAAACGTATTCTATTAGTTAAAGGAATGTTGTAAAATAAATTGATTTGCCCATTAGAAGATTAGAGATATATATATATATATATATATATATATATATATATATATATATATATATATATATATATATATAACGACGCTATTAATTTTGATATGGATTAAATGGCTTGAATAAATTAATTTTAAATTGTAATTTATGCTTGAGACAGTTTTAAAAACTATAATTATATGTCAGCTCTGTGCGAAATTCCATTTAGAGCGACCACAAACTTACAATTTTAAGTTGGTCAACTAAGTTGCACAGTATACCAATTATTATAGCTATAGCGACTTACGAGAGCTCGTACATTTTTGCAACTTAATTCGATTCCTTTCCGATTATCTACAATTTAAAAGTTGTCCAATTAAATTGCGATATTACGTTAGTAATTTAGTTTAAATACGATAGTCGGCCAACTTGAAATTGTATATTTGCGGTGACCCTTACGAACTTTCGTAGCTAAAATAGCCTCGTCATGATGTTTTGAACTATACAGGGTGTAATAAAACTAAGAGATAATACTTTAAGATATCTATGGGATCCCTGTGGAAGGAAAGTCGTAGAGGTTTCTATTTTCCCAGTTCACTGTGAAAATAGCAGCGCTAAGACAATTTTTTTTTTGAGATTTGTATGGGCACAGGCCCCATAGTAATGAGTTTTCCACTGTGGTTTTCCCATAAGTATAAAAGCTTTAAAAAAAAGTTGCTCTTTCAGCGCTACTACTTTCACAGCGACATCCATACAGCCTGTATGGATGCCACTGTGAAAGTTCCCTGTATGATACAGGGGACTCATACACACCCTAAAGTATTATCACTATGTTTTTTTAATGAAATAAGGGGGCAAACGAGCAAACGGGTCACGTGATGGAAAGCAACTTCCGTCGCCCATGGACACTCGCAGCATCAGAAGAGCTGCAGGTGCGTTGCCAGCCTTTTAAGCGGGAATAGGGTAATAGGGGAGGGTAGGGATGGGAAGGCAAGGGAATATGGGAGGGTAGGGAAGGGAATAGGGTAGGGGATTGGGCCTCCGGTTAGTGGTGGGTCGTCGACGCTTTTTCGATCAACGAAACGAGACCGATTATCGTTCATCGTAAACTAGTTGAAAAAACGGTTTTTTTTTCGACTAGTTTACGCTTCGACGTATAGTGTGGTGGGTCGTCGACGCTTTTTCGATCAACGAAACGAGACCGTTTATCGTTCATCGTAAACTAGTCAATGACAAAACAGATTTTTTTTCAACTAGTTTTCGTCTTCGACGAACACTGAACTAAACAATAAACTATGACAAACAAAGTAGTTTTTTTTGCCTAAACGACTTTCAGCCATGGGCGCCGGCAGAAATAATTTCCAAGGGGTGCAGATTTTAGTTTTCTTTCTTTTCTTTTTACTTTTTACGAACAACAGTGACTGTGTCTATTCACGTCAACAAAATAAATTTAGTGCCGATACATTACGAACTATCTTTGTACGACGTGGTAATAGGGCGGCTTTTTATTTCAATAATTCCTGCTGATCCCGAGATTCCCAAGGGGTGCAAGTGCACCACCTGGCACCCCCCTGCCGGCGCCCATGCTTTCAGCATTAACTGTTTTGACAAACTTGTTGTCGTTTTGCACTTCGACGCGACTTGGACGCGACGAGTGATGACGACGAACGACGAGACGGTTAACTGTGAGCGGTGGAAATGCACTTCCCTACATAGTACATACTTTTTTCCAGGCTTAGGACTGGCAAGCAGGCAGATTAATTACTAAAATTTTACATTTACTCAATTAGTTTAAAATATCACCACCCATCCGTCGATCGCTTCGTCGCATCGCGACGAACGGTCTCTGTCACACACACCGTTCCGGCATGGCAACCGTTCACGCGTAAACCAGTTTATCAGTAGACGCTAAACTAGTTTACCCGTTCATGACTAATAAACAGTTTAATAAAACGGTTCGTTCATTCAACGCCCATCCCTACCTCCGGTAAACTCATTCACTCGGCGAAACACAGCGCAAGCGCTGTTTCACACCGGTTTTCTGTGAGAACGTGGTATTTCTCCGGTCGAGCCGGCCCATTCGTGCCGAAGCGTGGCTCTCCCACGTAATGTGTTTTGTTATAAACTTAAAATTGTATTTCATACTAATATTATAAATGCGAAAATGTGTCTGTTGAGACGAACTTAATCGAGGAACAGACGTTATTTCATGCCCAAACCGTTAAACAGATTTTGTGTCGAACAGCAAAATCGGTTCAGAAATCAGTTCGAAGAATCTCCATATTCTAAATTCTTTAGAGTCCCGGGAAAGGACATAGGATACTTTTAGTCCCAAAAAATGTACGGTTTCTGCGTGAATAACGACGTTGTGGGTATCATTCATTAAAAATATAAGAATATGATTGTATCAAATTTTGTATCTTTACTCTTGTATTTTAGTAAAGTTCAAACTTGCCATAAGTCGGAAGAGCATCGCGCACGTCCATCATGATGACGAATTATTCTGTCATTGTTTTAGAAATATAGAGCCTTGTAACATTTGTGGATTAAACAATGCGAACAGAGGCACCACGGTCGTACCAATTATATCTATCCGCTTCCTTCGTATCTGGGTTCCAATTTCCTCCATTTTTGTTCTAAATCTCACACTCTATACTTATAAAGTTACAGTTATCGTTATACTTAATGTATGTTCAGTAAACGGTACTGCAGTTATAATAGGGAAATAAGGTTATTTATATAACTAGCGACCCGCCCCGGCGTCGCACGGGTAGAAAATATATAGCCACATAATAAATGATTAAAACCGATAGCCTATGATCCTTCACGTGGTCTAATTCCTGTGCCAAATAACATAAAAATTGTTCCAGTAGTTCGCGAGATAAGCCCTTTCAAATAATTTCCCCCGTTTTTTTCACATTCCCCTATTAGTCTTAGCGTGATAAAATATAGCCTATAGCCTTCCTCAATAAATGGGCTATCTAACACTAGAGATTAGCGCATTTAAGTTAGCCCTTTCAAATAATTTTCCCCGCTTTTTCCATATTTTCCTCTATATTTTCTTCGCTCCTATTAGTCTTAGCGTGATAAAATATAGCCTATAACCTTCCTCGATAAATGGGCTATCTAGCACTGAAAGAGTCATCAAAATCCGTTGCGTAGTTTTAAAGATTAAAGGGAACAAAGGGACATGAGAAAGAAAAAAGCGACTTTGTTTTATAAGTATATTTAAACAAACAACACTAAACAAAACTGTGTCCTACCTGTATATTTAAGACGGGTAGATACCCGTCTTAAATATACAGGTAGGACACAGTTTTGTCAGATGAATGATGATGATTACTGATTAGATAATCAGTAATCATCATCATTCATCTTTTTTTAATTTTATTAAATAAGGGGGCAAACGAGCAAACGGGTTACCTGATAGTAAGGAACTACCGTCGCCCATGGACACTCGCAACATCAGAAGAGCTGCAGGTGCGTTGCCGGCCTTTTAAGAGGGAATACGCTCTTTTCTTGAAGGTTTGCAGGTCGTATAGGTCCGGAAAAACTGCTGGTGACAGTTCATTCTAGAGTTTCACAGTGCGCGGCAGAAAGTTACGCGAAAAACGCACTGTGGAAGACTGCCACTCATCAAGGTGATGAGGATGGTATGTTTTTCGCGTGGGACGATGGCGAAAAGTTGCAGGTGGTATGATTCCGAACAATTCCTCAGAGCACTCCCCGTGATACAACCGATAGAGGATGCAGAGTGAAGCTACATCTCTTCGTAATTCCAAGGGGTCCAAGCTGTTTGAAACACTATGGCAGTCAACAATTCGAGCGGCCCTTCGTTGGATACGATCCAGAGGGAGCAGTTGGTATTTTGGCGCCCCTGTCCAGAGATGAGAACAATATTCCATATGAGGCCGAACCTGCGCCTTGTAGAGTTGTAGGCGTTGGTCCGGACTGAAGTACTGTCTCGCTCTGTTAAGAACACCAAGCTTCTTCGAGGCTAATTTGGCCTTACCCTCTAGATGATATCGGAACTGGACTTCGCTCGATATGTTGACGCCAAGTATCTCAATGCTAGGGAAGATCTATATTCTATACTATCTATAATCTATACTTTAATATCTATACTAATATTATAAAGCGGAAGAGTTTGTTAGTTTGTTTGTTTGTTTGAACGCGCTAATCTCATGAACTACTGATCCGATTTGAAAAACTCTTTCAGTGTTAGATAGTCCATTTATCAAGGAAAGCTATAGGCTACATTTTATCACGCTCAGACTAATAGGAGCGAAGAAATAGAGGAAAATGTGGCAAAAACGGGGGAAAGTATTTGAAAGGGCTTATCTCACGAACTACTAGAGCAATTTTTCTGTTATTTGGGTCAGATAGAAAGTAGAGCACGTGAAGGATCATAGGCTATTTTTTGTGGTCTAATTTGTCTGTGAAATATCTAATTTACGCGGGTGAAGCCGCGCGGAACGTCTAGTATAATATTATAAAGCGGAAGAGTATTTGTCAGTTTGTTTGTTTGTTTGAACGTGCTAATCTCAGGAACTACTGGTCCGATTTGAAAAATCCTCTCAGTGTTATTGTCTATATTTTACTACGCTTAGACTAATAGGAATGAAGAAATAGAGGAAAATATGGAAAAAACGGGGGAAATTATATGAAATTGCTTATTATCTTAAGAACTACTGGAGCAATTTTTATGTTATTTGGCACACATGAAGAATAGACCACGTGAAGGGACATAAGCTATTTATTGCGGGAAAAATGTACGGTTCCGTGAAATTCCTAAATTATGCGGGCAAAGCCGTGCGGA
Organism: Lysandra bellargus; assembly: GCA_905333045.1. Taxonomy (NCBI): domain Eukaryota; kingdom Metazoa; phylum Arthropoda; class Insecta; order Lepidoptera; family Lycaenidae; genus Lysandra; species Lysandra bellargus. The sequence goes on along the minus strand of HG995319.1, from coordinate 3,032,256 downwards.
ACATCTATTAATAATTGAATATTTACTTATACGCCTTAAAAGATAAACCGAAGGAAACAATTCTCTACCCGGAATTCCGTACGATCTTCCGATTAATTCCAATAATGATCACCAAAATATTACAGTATTTTGTACACTAAAGTCTAAAACCTATTGTTAACTATTATTACTTAAAATACTTTATTGTCAGTTTTCTTTTGACTGCAATTAATATAAAACTTATAATTTAGGTACACATTAATTATTACTCTTTGGTACATATACCCTTTGCGTTAGGTTTCTGAAGATTTTTGACGGAAGTTTATCTATCCAATAACGCTTTTAATTGGCCAATTCGACGTTTTTTGTTTTGATTTCTTATGAGTAAGCCTAAAAAATGCAAGGAATATTCAATTACAAAACAATGACGGGACAGCTTATTAACTTTTAAGAGCCCGGGTTACCCTCGAAATTCTCATACATACGTAATACCAAAATCATTTTCTCATACGAAAATATTTAACATGTTTGAGTTATTTTTCAGCTTAAAATAGTAATTACCTAGGTTCCTGTACAAAAATTAGCTTCAAAATATTTAAACACTAAAAAAAATTGTTTGTGTATAATATTTTCTTACTAAATTTACTACTAAATATTTAAACACTAAAAAATAGAGCAAAAAACTAAAAAATATATAAATAAATATTAAATTTACTACAAAATATTTCAACTCTAAAAATATTTTTAGTATTTGAATATTTTGTAGTAAATTTACTATTTATTTATATATTGTTTAGTCTTTTACTCTATTTTTTAGTGTTCAAATATTTAGTAGTAAATTTAGTAAAAAAAATTTATACTTACACAATTTCTTTTTTGTGTTTAAATATTTTGAAGTTAATTTTTGTTCAGGATCCTAGGTAATTACTATTTTAAGCTGAAAAATAACTCAAACATGTTAAATATTTTCGTATGACAAAATGATTTTGGTATTACGTATGTATGAGAATTTCGAGGGTAGCCCGGCCCCTTAATCATCGATACTCATTTGCGTGGCTTTCATCACCTCAATTCCCACATCGTTGTATAATTTATACGAAAAACCGGTGTTTACTGCCATTACGCAATAAAACATATCCGACAATCGCCGCAAGGTCGCCCAATAAATATACAGCCTATTTTAACTGAACTAGATTAAACCGACAGATCATATCAGCACAGTATAAATAGTAGATTATAGTACACCATTAGGAGAGATGGAGGCTATATTGTCTAAAATACAAAAAGGCTGCTTAGGGCGTTCCTTACGGAGATTCCGTAATTTATCGTATTTCAAGCCTTATAAACTCATAATTTGAAAGCTACAAAGTTATAATAAAAATACAGCAATAATCTTCAGTATATCAACATTCCTTTCCCCGTTTTAAATTTTCTATTATTGTTTATTATACTCATGATATCAGCTTCCAAAGTTAAACCAATTTATTAAAATTCAAGCATGTATTCAGCACCTCCTTAGGACTTACAAATTATTTTTATTTGAAACACACGCCAATAGATCGACAATGTCATGAACTACATATTCCCCGTTTCAAATTTTTAGAACAATTTTGAACTAAGATAAGTAAAAAAAATATGGTTTTGGTGCGATCTCGGCAACGCGGCAAATGTACGGCCAAGGTCGTTTGCTCGGGGGACGCCCTTAAGAGGTCGACTAATGCAAAAAATCAAACATCGTCCTATCTCTCTTCACACTCACGCCCGTCTTTCATATGCCAGGTAAAAAAGGACGACGCGGATTCATCGCCAAATAATTTTTTTCTCAATAACGCGATAAATATACAACATTTTAAAAATCCGCTAGGTCGATCTCTCAATGATAGAATGTTATACAATGTGTTAAAATATTAACTTAGTTCAATGCACGGTTATGGCAATAAATGAAAAATTCGTGAAAATCAGATGCATCTTTGTGATTTTTTTCTATCGAGAAAATTTTAAGATATCGTGTTTTTGCTTAGATTGAACTCTTGGAAATATAATGTAGTATTTAATTTTAGAAAATGAAACAATTTAGGGCTTATTTTCTAGTATAAAATTGAATTATAAAATCGTCAATTTTGGGTTAGTCGCCCACTTAACAGGAGACTTACCAATAACAGTCATAAAGTAGCAATTTAATCTATAGATTAAATTAATGCTATTTTAGGCCTAGGTCATAATGGTACCTAGGTGTATATAGGTCTATAGTATATACCTAGGTCGTACGCGTACGCGGTACTACTATATTACAGGGATTCGAGCGAGTTACTCTACTGTATAAGAATTATATTGGGATGTCGATAGCAGATAAGAGGTTCCGTTCAACATTATTTTACCTTGGAAAAAATATCCCACTCTGAGGGAGTTTTCATAAATTAGATACATACCACAGGTTTGCCAATACAACGAATCATAACGCATTGTTTCACGTCGGAAATCTGTGAGACCATGGTTTTGATTGCTTACCGAACGATACTAATTATTACTGTAAATTTTAAATGTAAGACATAGAAAGAGTAGTGATAGAAAGGAAAAAACAACATGTAAATTGAAAGAAAAAAATAATTGTTGATAGTAAAAACCAAGTGTGAACAAAATGTAAAAGAAAAATGTATTAAAAAAAATACGCAAATATATAAATGTAAAAATTATGACATGTATATCTATTTTAAAACGGACATGTAAAAAAAAATAATGAACAAATGCAGAAATCGTCAAAAACAAGAGGTCTTTTATTAAAAAAAAAACGATACTAATTATTATTGACCTTAAAAAAAGTTCCTTGACGAATTTCGATGGACGAGTAACCTATAATTACCGATTTATCCACGACTTAAGTTAAACGCTATCTGATCTGAAAGTAACAATGGTTCTTATGGGTTATTTATTGTATAATCATCACAATACTTGAAGCTTATTGCTTCTTTTTTATTTTTCGTGCGTTGTTTTTTTTTTAATGAAACAAGGGGGCAAACGAGCTAACGGGTCACCTGATGGAAAGCAACTTCCGACGCCCATGGACACTCGCAGCATCAGAAGAGCTGCAGTTGCGTTGCCGGCCTTTTAAGAGGGAATAAGGTAATAGGGGAGGGTAGGGAAGGTAATAGGGGAGGGTAGGGAAGGAAATAGGCGAGGGTAGGGAAGGGAAAAGGGTAGGGGATTGGGCCTTCGGTAAACTCACTCACTCGGCGAAACACAGCGCAAGCGCTGTTTCACGCCGGTTTTCTGTGAGCCCGTGGTATTTCTCCGGTCGAGCCGGCCCATTCGTGCCGAAGCATGTCTCTCCCAAGTCATATTCCCTATCCATAAATGCGAATAATATGTCTGTCTGTTTCCTCTTCACGCCCAAACCGCTAAGCCGATTTTGTTGGGTATGGAGAATGGAGATACTTATATTCCCGGAAATCACATATAATATTTTTTACCCCGGAAAAATGTACGGTTCCCGCGCAATAAAAGAATTATGGCGCAACGGAGTTGCAGGCATCTAGTTTCTTATATGGCCATCTTTATTTGTGTTCATTTAGATTTCTCCACATTGAATCAACACAGGATATGGGGTAAAGTGGCATATTTGTCTATAGCTTATGAACGACGTCTATAACGTCTTTAGATTAGCAATCATGGATATCCATCACAGCCCAACATGGCCTTTAAGGCTTTATCATATCAAATTTACTTCGCTTGTCTCACACCAATTGTTTTACCATCCGTCTTCAGAATTTAGATCGCCCGGACAGTGAAAGTAGTCACAATCAGAAACACTTTCATTTAAATCGATTGTCATTCGACCAGCATCTAGACCCCGCCGCTTGTAGAACAAATTAGCAGGCTGAGATCATGCTGCCTGGTTCTTCCTAGTAGGAAGTGCGCAGATATTAGCAGTAATTAAGACAAGGTCTGATTAGCGGCGTCTTGGCAATTATAAGAATTAGTGTTTGCACATTTTTCTCTTCCTATCATTGCTATATTTCCAGCGCCTTTGTGATTGAAATCAAACATATACTGCCTCACAAGCAAATAGCCTATATCAGCAAATAGCCTATATCAGCAAATAGCCTATATCAGCAAATAGCCTATGTCAGCGATGGCGAACCTTACCTTATCACCGTGCTACTTTTCTGAAGAATTCTTTGGTGATGTCATAGACTTGCCATTATAATAACTCCCACGCCGGTTTCGGTGACGGTGGCCGATTTCATTGAAACCATGGCCAGTTACGCAGGAGTAATTTTATGGTGCCCAAGTGTGTGCGCAGTACACAAGAGCACTCTCTATTCCTTTTACTCTCATAACCCAGTGATACGGCCCGCGGACGACCGACACGACTGGCGAGAGATCAGGCGCAGGACCGACTTTTTAAATGCCCATCCGACGCATAGATCATCTTGTCAGACAATCAGGTGATCAGCTTGCATTGTTCTAACCAAACTTGGAAATAACATGTTTCCAACGCGGGAATCGAACCCACGACCTCCGAGTCAAGAGCCGAGCTCTGAACCACTGGACCACGGAGGCGTTGCAGAGATTAAATAGTCGTGTGCGTACAAGACAAAAAAAACGAGGAATACGGCTTTTGCTGAACCAAAGATTTCCTTTGATAGGATTGATCTTTATATCCCTAAGATGAGTTTACGATGTGGAGCCATCTGAATATTTCAAGCAGGTGGGGGAGGGGAGGGGGGGGTTTTAGCTTTAACAAGGTATGAGATCAATAACTGCGTGGGATTTAGGTATATAGTCGAGTTTGGTATCATTTTCGATTGAATCGAATGTTTAAATACCAATTTTGGAATAATATTTAGATAAAAAATAGTAAAAATAAATAAAATAAAAAATTTAGAATATATTATTTTCAACCAATGAAAACGCAGGGCTTTATTAATATAAGGAGGCTGATAGCAGCATTATTCAGCATGCCAAAGACATGGTGATGAATTGAGCATTAAACATATTATTAATACTAGACGTTCCGCGCGACTTCGTCCGCGTAAATCTGAAATTTCACGGAAACCGTATATTTTTCACAAATTAATAACCCATGTCTCACGTAGTCTACTATATATTCGTGTCAAATAACATAAAAATTGCTCTAGTAGTCTGTGAGATATTAGCCCTTTCAAATAATTTTCCCCGTTTTTTTTACATTTTCCTCTGTATCTTTGCTCTTATTAGTCTTAGTGTGATAAAATATAGCTCATAGGCTTCCTCGATAAATAGGCTATCAAACACTGAAAGATTTTTTCAAATCGGGCCAGTAGTTCTTGAGATTAGTGCGTTCAAACAAACAAACTAACCAACAAACTCTTCAGCTTTACTTTCACATTTTCCTCTGTAACTTTGCTCCTATTGGTCTTAGCGTGATAAAATATATGTTATAGCCTTTCACGATAAATAGGCTATCAAACACTGAAAGACTCTTTCAAATCGGATGAGTAGCTCCTGAGATTAGCGCGTTCAAACAAACAACTCTTCAGCTTTATAATATTACTAGACGTTCCGCGCTGCTTCGCCCGCGTAAATTAGATATTTCACAGACAAATTAGTCCACAATAAATAGCCTATAATCCTTCACGTTTCTACTTTTTATCTGTGCCAAATAACAGAAAAATTACTCCAGAAGTTCGCTAAATAAGCCCTTTCAAATAATATCCCCCGTTTTTTCCACATTTTCCTCTATTTCTTCGCTTATATTAGTTTTAGCGTAATAAAATATAGCCTATAGCCTTCCTTGATAAATGGGCTATCTAACACTGAAATAATTTTTCAAATCGGACCAGTAATTACTGACTCATACTAAGATTAGCGCGTTTAAATAATGATTCTTCTTCTTCTTTTTACGTTGTTTAACATCTTTATCGTGCAAATATGAGTCCTAAAATGAATTAAGCATTCTTAAGTCATCCGAATATGGTACCGAACTTGGAATATTACCATAATTAATGCCTATATACAGATTGAGACTCAATTTTCCTCCAGAGCAGAAGCTGCTAAAATTTTAAAAAAATTACATCAAAAATCGCGGTGGCTCTACATCTTAAATCCATCCTTGGGCCATAAGGACCGATCCTACCAAAGGAAATCTTTGGTTCAGCAATAGCCGTATAATTTACCGTACACACGCAACTAAAATAATATATTTGTCTGTGTATTGTGTAATCTTGACGCGTATTTAAAAATATGATGCCCCTAGCCTAACTTGGCGCTTTCGTAGAATAATCACTATAATAATTTTGTGAGCAGTAGCGTGCTCAATATTTTAATTCGCATGCCACTTCTGGCACGCGTGCCATTAGGGACGTGCTCCTAGGGAACTTAATAAATTAATTTAAAAAAATCGTAATAATAATGCCTACACGTTGGGGAACTAGCCCAGCGAGATGAACCGGCGTAAGAAACTCGCACGGGGCCACTTATTATTGGCAAAAAAGTGGAAAATTGATATTAAAAAAAATTACAATGTAGACGTATTGACTTCAATAGTTTGTAAAAACGGGTATTAGGCGATTGTCCTAAGTTTTGTTTTCTACTTTTCTGCAAAAATTCTACGTCTTTGGTGCGCTAATCCGGCAGATCATTAAGTGAAACTTAATAATTTTCGTGCGAATTACACAATTTTAACTGAGTTATATCATCATTATCGCTTCATAAGTTAATGGTTAACGGATGTTGGTTTCAACCAGACGTTTAACTGACATGATTTAAACTTTAATCATTATGAAATTATTTTAATTAAAACTAAGACAGATACGTAATCAATCTTGTAAAAAGTATCCTTTTTTTTCAAAAGTATCTACGGCATAGGCTTTGGATTTGTACTCCAACATTTCTATCTATTACTAAGATCGTCCTTTTCAGTTTTCGACTATTAATTAAAGGTAATCTTATACATAAAACTCTCGTGTCACAATGTTAGATAGCGAACTCCTGCGAAACGGCTTTATACTGATTTTTACCAAATTTTATATGCATATTCAGTAGGTCTGAGAATCGGCTACTGGGTATCTTATATATTGATAAGTGCATTTGTTGAATAAATAATAGTAAATTATTACAACCTGAGACTGACGGCGACCATTAAGTTTGTGCGACGGGATAGCGATCGACGTTGCTATTATGGCATACTTATTTAGTCACTTCAATAAAATAATATGGCAAATTTTGGCAAAGCAACGTTTGCCGGGACAGCTAGTATTATATAGGTAATAGGCACGGATGTAACAAAAAAATACGGATTGAGCATTACACTATAAAGAGGTGAAGCATTCAAGGTACGACAATTTCGTCACAATTTCGTTTATTGTACACGTGACCGACACTCACATACGCAACTAGGTACTACAACCCGCTGTCATTGTACATATAGTGACGGCGCCAATGACACGCACACATCCTATCACGGGCGGCCATTACTTTGCTTCACTCGGGATTAGACAAGGAAACATCCGTATTTTTTTTAATCCGTGGTAATAGATTACTAGTAATTGCTGCCCGCAACCCTGTTACGCAGAAATTCCTTTATCGCGCGGGAACCCTACCTTTTTCCTGGATAAAAAATACTAATATAATAAAATAATAATAGTCCCGTGTAGTCCCGGGACTCAAAGCATCTCAACACCTTTCATTACAATCGGTTTTTCATAAAAACTTCCGACTGAATGGAACTCAATTGCTATCTAATTGCGACTAGATTTCTACAAACGTTGACTGATTTGCCACCGATTGGCCAACAAATTGCCATTGAACTGGAATTTGGTAGTGATTCACAATACTTATAGTTAGACTAAATTTACGTAGTATTTTAGAATAACTATAAATATAGTTATTCTAAAATACTACGTACTAGTGAGGAGCCCTAGAACAATTTTTGTGATTACTAACAAGCAAATTTTTTGTGAGTAGCTTCATTTTGATAAGACAAACAACTTTTTTATCTGCGAAAAATCTGTAAAGTGGTAGCTAACAGAGATAGAAAGGATTTCATACTTTGATTTGATGGTCCGAAAATATGGATTGTTCTATTTGTAAGACAATGTTACTCTTAAACTATATAACTATTAACCTACCAATATACAAAAAATCAGCTGGTTAGGGTTCCGCTTTAGGGTTCTGTAATCAACAAAACTTGTTAGTAATCAAAAAAAATGTTCTAGGGCTCCCTGACTACACTAGCTTTCTATATTTTACTTCGATTACGTTGTATTGTAGTGTAAAATATCAATTTCGTATGCGTTACCATGACGAGCAGAGAAAGGTAAAAGCTGATATACGTGTGCCACTCGGTATGCCCACAGCGGATAGTTATGTTAGTGTGGTACTACTATTCCAGCAGCTCCTCATGACCATCCATAAAGTACGTCACACTCTTTTCATGATTTTTAGACCCCCACCCTCTCCTAGTCACATGTTGTCACATTGGTGCGACCACCTCCCTAGTGTGACGTCACAACAATATTTTCTTCTTCTTCTTCTTTGGCGTAAGCCTCCCCGTTTAGGAGTTGCCAGCGTCAGAGTTGAGGCGAAAAATATGTACAGTTATAACTTATAACCACTCTTAAAACATTTTAAAAGTATAACGCAAACTGATTGCCATGCACTGGGCACGGGTAATGAGTGGAGACTTCATGCGACCATGCAAATACAAGATATAATAAGACAGAAAAAACCAGAACAAGCAAATATAAAGCAAAATATTGTTTCTTAGCCTTTAAATATACATGGAATACATAAACATAATTACAATAAATAATATAATAATTATAAGGAAGAGAATTCTTATTACACCTAGAGCCTAATGTGATTATGAGCAATGAACGAGCATAAGGTGTCTATAAATGGAGAATATAATAACGATAAAATAGATTTAATAATAGTGGGACGAGGAATATTAGGACGAAGGTAATCGTACAATGAAAGGTTGTTTTCGCAAGCAAAAAATATATGGTCTGGAGAGCCTTCATCCAAGCCACATTCACACAATGAGCTATCCCTCACCCTTATTTTAGCTAGAAATACTGGATTACATGAGTGACCCAGACGTAGCCGACAGATAGTAGAGCATACAGGTTTATTAGCTTTCAAATATTTAAAAAACCACGGTCGACTAGGTAGTGAATCTTGAATTTCAACGTAAAAACGCCCTTTATATCTACTCGACTCAGTCCAAACAGTATTCCACTCCAAAGTCAAATGCGACTTGGCCAGAGGCAAAAGATCCTGGCAAAAAATTTGGACATTGCGTAAACCACCAGAATTTGCAGCTTCTTTGGCATATCTATCCACACATTCATTTCCTATAATCCCACTATGACCAGGGATCCAAGCAAGTACAACCTGAATGTTGCTACAATAGCATTTAAATAGTAACTCCCTAATTTAAAAAATTAAAGGAAATTTAAATTTACTTCTAAAGGGGTTTGACAAAATTGCTTCCAGGTAACTTTTACAATCGGACATAATAATTGCCTTATTAAGTTTGTGTGATTCCACAAATGAAAGCGCATCAAAAATCGCTAGAGACTCTGCATTAAAAACCGAAGAAAGCGAAGGCAATTTATTATTAAGGATAACATTAAATTTTGGGATCCAAACGGCACTACCAACACAAGAAGTATCCGATAGTTTTGAAGCGTCCGTGTAAATCAAAGTCCAATCCTTAAATTTATCACTTATTATGGCATTAAATTGGTTGTTAGCAACGGCGGAACCCTTCACTATGGGAAAATTTAAAATGATATCTGGAGAAAATACAAGGGAGGAAAATGAAGCTTCAAACAGCGGATTAACTGAAAATTGGGCCACAGGACATGAAAGAGATACTAGCTTTTGATAACTTTTCATAACACAGGGTAAAATTTTATGCGTCCAATAACTAGTAACTTGAAAGATGTAAGAGTGAAGACAGCTTATTAATAAGAGGGTGGCTAGACCACTGGTAGACCTTAAATACGAACCTGTCAGACAAATACTGTCGGCGTAGAGATAAAGGAGGCTCCACACACTCAACTTGGAGCGCATTAATACTTCAGTCGGAATTTCCAGGAATTGCTATTGTATTCTATTGTTGTCGCAATCACCGGTGCTCGCGCGGGGCCTGAAGGATTAATGGGGGATGACTTCATTGCACCTATGACTACCCGTAAACACTTTGCCTGCAGCTTATCATACATTTTTAAACCAGATTTGCTACAAGTCTTCAATAAGAAGGAAGCATAATCCAAATGGCTACGAATTAGAGCATTGTACATTAACCTTTTTAAATTTCACAAAATAATAAATGATACTTAATACTTAAGGGTGTGTACGTGTTCCTTGTAGAGAGTTCGCTGTGAAAGTAGTAGCGCTGAAAGACTAAATTGTTTTTTCACTTTTGTGTGGGGAAAAGGAAATTCGTGACGCTGGGGCGCTTGGCGCTTGCCCATACAAAAGTGAAAAAAATGGTCTTCCAGCGCTGCTACTTTCACAGTGAACTCTACAAGGAACACATACACATCCTAAAGTATCATCACTTAGTTTTGTTACACCCTGTAGAAACAGTTTTAACATGTTTTAATGTTGGTAGAATCGGGGTTCCGAACAACAAAAGCAATAAACAAGTCATTAAGTTTGCGATTTCACAAACAAAAGTGTATCTCAGTTCAATACATTTTACCCGTAGTTACAAGATTATAATTTGTTTATTATTCTTACGATATTCTATTAACAATACAACCTGTTCTAGTGATGTTACGTAACAAGTGTTGGAAGTTATCGATAATTTACTATTAGGTATTTGGTGGGTATTTGGTTGTTTTGGTTGATAAAAGTGGTACAATAAAGAAACAAAGGAATAATTGTGAAAAGACCTACACGGTTTTTAAAACTAAATTGTATTTAGTTATAATCTATACTTATTATTAAACAAAGTCGCTTTTTTTCCCTCATGTCCCTTTGTTCCCTTTAATATTTAAAACTACGCAACAGTTTTTGATGATTCTTTCAGTGTTAGATAACCCATTTATCGAGGATGGCTATAGGCTATATTTTATCACGCTAAGTCTAATAGGAGCGAAGAAATAGAGGAAAATGTGGAAAAAATGGGGAAAATTATTTGAAAGGGCCAACTTGAACGCGATAATCTCAGGAATTACTGGTCCGATTTGAAAAATTCTTTCAGTGTATCTAACACTGAAAGAATTTTTCAAGCCCATTTATTGAGGAAGGCTATAGGCTATATTTTATCACGCTAAGACTAATAGGAGAATGTGGAAAAAACGGGGCAAATTATTTGAAAGGGCTCTCGCGAACTACAGGAGCAATTTTTCAAAGTATCTTATTTGGCACAGATAAGAAGTAGACCACGTGAAGGATCATAGGCTATCGATTTTAATCATTTTTTCAGTGGCTATATATTTTATACCCTTGCGACGTCGGGGCGGGTTGCTAGTTTATTATAAATCATGACTTTTAACTATTTTTACTATTGATTTTTTGGTGTTCTGTTATAAAATACTAATTTTTTGCATGATTTAAAAATACATCTGCACCATCTACATTTTGAGAGATAATTTCCATTCTAAATGACTTACTATAATATCTTAAATCTTAATATATATTATATTCGTCTTATAACGAAAGTCTCGTCTCTAACTGAAAGCAATTATTTCGGTTATTTTTAAGATATTATCTTCAATCGACAATTTCTGATAACTAGTAGAGAATCCCAGGTAGTTTTTCTGATTCAAGAATTTCGGGATTTCATAAAAGCAGTACTATAGGATCCCGGAATCGTCCTTAACTCTCGGTATCAAAACCTCTAATCACCAGGCTTAAAATAAATGGTAAGTAACTCAATTCTCAAAGTAGGTAAAGGTAAACGAATCTATCGATTTTGAGACTGGCCGTTTTCCACATACGATTTCCGAATTCGTCTTTCTTGTTTGAAAATCCGAATGCACAGAATATGTAGAAAATACATACATAACACACGTTCGTTTTTTTCCAAACAAAACGCATTCCGCATGTACAGTTCAAGTATAAATCGGCACGTTCGCGCATGGACCAGCTGACGAACATTTACGCTAGCCTCACGGAATTCCGAATACGGAAAACGAATTCGGAAATCGAATACGGCAAACGCCTTATTTAATAAAATATAGTAACTCAAAACAGGTAAAGATACCTATCGACATTGTCCCATCACTAGTCAGTTAAGACTGTAACGGTCGCCGGTGGCGGTTAGGTAACGGCCGCAGCCGAATCGCCGCCATCGCGGTGTCGACACAGCCAAATGTCATTTATGTAATTGTTTGAATATCGATATCGAAAAAAAATCGCTTAGCTACACTAGCATCTATGGACTATGAGTCTATTAGAATTTTTTAGGCAACTTCCTACGTAACGGTAGCAGACTAGATCGAACAAGGATCGAAGCTACATTGAAATAATCGAATCACGGTAATGGACTCTAACAGATTCTCAAAGTTTTTAAAACTATTAAACCAATAAAGGATGAGAACCAGTAAAAATCACAATGTAAAATCGAATTATTCATGTTGGACATCGAAGTCTACTTATAAGTATAAAGATAAAAAATAGATTATTAATCGTTTATCGTTATAAAACCAGTTTCACCGATTCAAAATTAATTTAGTCATTAATCTTGGTTTTAATGTACTAAAAACTTTTACCACCTACTTAGAAACATCTGCTAAAAGTATCCTTTCTAGATCTTTAATCAACCGGATTATGTAAGTTGAATTTTTAAATAAAAAATACGCAATTTATTTTTAATTTCCTAAGAATGTCTTATTATTTTTTATTAGCACTTATATAATTATGTTTATTTTTTAAATATTTGAATTTTTACAAAAAAATAAGGTTGTTACCCTTGATTTAATGAATTGTCGATGAAATGAAATCAGGTATGATGTCATCTTGGCCTTGATTAATTTCTACTATTGTCTGATCGCAAGGCCAGAGCACTTGCAGATAGCCTTTAATGCTTTTAACTTTTTCATTTTTATACCAGAATAATTGCTACCGGAGAGAGGAGAAGGTAAGGAAGATAATCTGGGTGAAACTTTTGCGTTTAGTCTTAGAGAGTCTATAAACTATGAATTTTCTCATATCTATGTATTTGGATGAATGCACGATAATATTATATATTTCTTGCAAAAACTGGGACTTTTTGGTATCCGTGCTGCCGAAAATATACACTATTCCCACGTAAATGAGGAGTCGAGGGTACCTATACTAGATGATGCCCGCAAACCTGTTGCCCAAAATTCGTTCATCGTGTGGGAAACGTGCATTTTTTCAGGATAAATATATCCTCATAACAATATGTCCCTTTCCGGGTTTCAAAGTATCTCCATAACAAATTTCTGTCGAATCGGTTCAGCGGTTTGGGCGTGAAGAGGTACCAGACAGACAGACAAACTTTCGCATTTGTTTTGCTAGTTTAGATGTACTAGTAGTGAATAAAGTTCTTATTTTGCACCATACCCTTTCAAACCTTTGCAAATAGAGCCTGAAGGCTCCACTCATCTAATAAGCATCGCTTCCTCGATGCAGTAATAGGAAGTATGAATATTTATTAGTGAAACTCTAATCACTGATTGCATAACTACCAGATGTTACAATGTTGCCGACTCATACAACTGTTCATCAAAATTGTAGACTCTTGCATACCATGAGCACAGTAGACATCACAAGAGCTGCATGCACTATCGAAGAAATTGATACATAGGCAGTTGACAGACCTACGTCATTTGGTTAGATTATGTCAATTCAATGTAGAGGCTCGTCCACATTTGTATCATTTGCGCGATCAGATCTCCGTCGCGATCATCGCGCCGTATCAAGTATGCGTATCATAGTGTGGACGCCTATTAGATCATTCTGCCGATCATGCGCGTATTTGATATGACACGTATCAGATACGCGGTTAATAGCGATCGGGGCGTATCATGATACGCGTATCATTTTGATACGCTTCAATGATACGCGACGGAGATCTAATCGCAGATCTGATCGCGCAAATGATACAAATGTGGACAAAGCCTTAGTTGTAATCTGTTGGCTGGATTTGACATACCGCGACCAAAATAATATTTAGGTCTTCTTCTTCTTTAAAAATGGCCTCCCTTAAGGAATAGCCAGTGTCAGTAATTTGATGAGTTATAAAAAGACTTTGTTGCCAGTGGTAATAACTTTGCTCTAGAATTATTGGCCTTTGTGAAAGTATAAGTGTGAAAAAAGAAACCAACCTAAAATAAAATTAAAAAAAAACGTAGGTATGGAGCGGGCTCAAGTTTAAACTCGTCTAATAAATCTCCTTATTATAAATCTGAAACAATACAAAACATACAAAAAGTTAGTTTGTTAGTATTTAAACACACAATTCTACAATTTAATGTTATTATAGTTAATAAAGTTACACAAAATATCTACAAAAGGAGTATGAACTAAGGATAAAAGGGAGCGGAAATCAGTAGGACGAGGGATATTAGGGGGTAGAGAATCGTACAGCGAAGACAGACGATTTGGACAGCTGAAGAAAATTTGTTCTGGAGAACCTTCGTCAAGTCCACACTCACATAAAGACGAGTCTCTTACCCTAATTTTGTTGAGGAAAACAGGAGTACAGGAGTGACCTAAACGCAAACGACATACTGTAGAGGTAACGGACTTTTTAGCTTTAATGTATTTAAAAAACCAGGGCTTAGCTAGTGCCTGGCTCTGCAGAGAAAAGAAAAATTTACCCTTAACTCTTCCTGACGCAGTCCAATCCGCATTCCAATCAGTCATTAAATGTTCCTTTGCCAATGGAATGATGTCATTGCTGAAAAGTTTGGAGTACCCAGGACCACCTGTGTTAATGGCTTGTTTTGCATAAAAGTCAGCACTCTCGTTGCCTGTTATACCACAATGGCTGGGAATCCAAACTAGCTCAACCCGGATATTTTGCAAAAAGCATTTAAAGAAAATGTGTCTAATTTTTGTTATAAAAGGACATTTGAATTTGGATCGAAAAGGGTTGGCCAAAATAGCCTGGAGGCAGCTTTGTGAGTCCGAAAAAATAACAGAGTTGTTAATGCGATGTATTCAATAAAAGATAGGGCCTCAAGGATTGCAATAGCTTCCCCAGTGAATACTGAGGACATAGCAGGTAATTTAAAATTTAATACTACATTTACTTTTGGAAAATTTTCTGCCATCTGCCTGAATCAACTTCTCTGATAGTACTCAAGTTGACATAAGAATAAACTAGATAAAAGCCGAGCTTTGTGAAGGCTTGTGTCGTCAGGAAATCAATAGGCGTTTTAGTTTTTCCTTAAAGTGTGCCACAAAATGTTTAGGTTGTGGGATATACTAGAGCTCGCTTCGCTCACCCTGATTAGGAACTGAATAATCCTGGAGTAGGCGAGCAATCTGCCGGAGCAGATGATGAGTGCTAGCTAATAGGTAAGAACTTTTAAACAAATAAACTAGTTTAAAATCCCACTCCTTTGCACCCTCTTCTACCATTCCACGGACAGGCACTTTTGCGCAGTACCTGCGATTAAACCTGCATTCTCTCAATTTGAATCGAAGATAACAAAAGTAAATCCAATTCGCACACTGTTAATTTGCCGAATGCTCACTGCTCACATAAAAACCACATTTCGTTACACCAGTTACAATATTACATTGTAATTAAAATAATCCAACCTTGAAATGTATGTTACATGTGAATTTATAATGTAGAATCAAAAAGGCGGTAAAGCACTAAATTAACTTTACACAATGACTCGTGGGCATTGCGGTCATTTCTATTGTAAAAAGTTTATTATTTATTTTTCTAGAATAATGGCTCAACTGTTGTGAAGTTCAAGTTCCATTTGCTTCAGCTTGGGGCACCTTCGGCTAACTAACTACTCCGAAGAAGACCTTTGTGGGCCTGCCAAAGTTTTTGGTGAAGACTAATATGCGACTGAACGGCTTAGACTTACAATCAACCTTGGGTCAGACTCTGAAACATAATAAAATTAAAACTCGGATTTGTCTCACGCGAAAAAATCTGAAGGAAATTGCAAAAATATATTGCGTAACACATTACTTAATGCACTGATAAATACGTCCATTTGTGATGAATTCTCCCACGACATAAATTAAACAACATAATTGTTGTGTTTAATGTGTTGTTACAACAACACGAGAGTTGAAGATTTCAAATATAACAAATGGTTATAAATTTTAACTCCCTTAGTATGCAACTTTTTGCCTATTAAATGTTGCGTTATCAATTTGTCGTTTTATCAATTTTTACTAGTTTATGATACCTCATAAAGTAAAGTCTTTGATTACACCAAAAAGTCAATCGCATTTAGCGTCAATATACAAAGTCACTGGATACAATTATTATTACAATTATTATTGTCGCTTCATTTCTAATAACTTTGACGAAAACATTTTATTTTATTTTATTTTATTTATTAAGTGGAAAACTTACAGCTAGATAACATAGACACAATCAATGATATTCAATATATACAGATCTGTTACGTTCATACTATTTTCCGACTTAAATCTGTTCCGAACAATTTTCAAATTCAACATTGCAAACATTGACAAATTTGACAGATAAGTGAAACAAAAGATACGAAAAAACATTTACATAAAAGATACAGTTATATTTTTAAACGTCGAATCGTATCGCTGTCTCTTTCTTCGCCTGAGCTGTGACGAAAAATTTTTCCAGATTGATCGAAAATATAATTGAAAATGTAAATAATCGAGGTATTTATTGCAATTAAGACATGTGGTAAGAGATTCCATGTGTTTTGTTTTCTTTTGAGTCATAATTGGTGCATTTTCGAAACACGCAAGACGTCATTTTCAATTTATTTAGGTAAGACAAGACGCGGCACGTTCGTGAAGTGCGTTCGATGGTTCGATGCAGACTAAATAAAGGACGGGTCAATTGGCCCGTATTTGAAGCTTCACAACGCGCGATGTGGTAACATATCTGCTTTGAGTTTTTTATTTAATATATCATTGGACACAATGATAAACATAGAACGGTAAGGCCAATTACAAGCTTGCTAGCAATACAACTAAATAAAAATAAACCAACAGCAAATAAAAATATCACTTCCATAATTATTAATATACTTATAAATTACATAAATCAATGAATTCAATACTTGTATCTTCAAACTCTTTATTACTCTATATTACGTACAAAATATTTCATAATCATGCATTTAAGACTTTTGTGTTTCTTGAAGATTGATTTTAGCCTGCCATCTTTTCAATGCGTCAACGGCATCTGCCTTCATTTTCCCCGACCGGATGTATTCTATACATTTTTTTTTAACGAGCTTTGGCCCACCACACATACCCACCACTGTATCTCCTGTGCCGCCAGGATCGACAGCGGTATCCAACCACGAAAACCCTTTGATATGATCTAAGGGAGCCCGAGGGACATGCTAAAACTGTCTTGGGACCCGCAACAAAATTAATCAGAAGAAAATAGGAGGAGTAGGAAGATTCCAATTTCCCTCCCCATAAAAGCGGGAGACAGCACAAAGTTGCAATGACCGAAAGTCAAAGAACTTAAGGGGGAGCACCACGGAAATAAGGTTAATAATTGTGACTCCTAAGCTAAAGTTAAGTTAATATTGGAGTTTATTGTGTTTTACTGTTGCCAATAATAATTGTGACAAAAACGCTTGAAGGCACGGAAGTTCCTAGAGCTGTCCACGAGATCACCGTAGTATGCGACTCCAGATGTACAGAATAGGTTGTTTAGCATAGTAGTTCTTTCGTCCTGCCAGAGACTGCACTCATTCTATACAATTGTATCACTAGAATCAATCTCCCGGAAATCAAAACATCTACCATTAGGTACATTTTACATTTTGTAATCACGGAATTTATTGCTACCGAGATAATTAAATATATAAATAAGGTTTAACGTAATATATTATATTATCTAAACGTAAAGCTTACATACTGTACATTTTAAGAACATAAAGAGACAAATATTTAAAACCAATTTTATTCTTACTACGCGCGTAAGGAATAAGACGTGAGTAGCCAAACTAAAGACATCAACGCTCATTCTCTGCTAGGTCTAAATTACTTAATTCGGCAACAATCTATTAAACTTAGCTTAGATTTTTTGTCTTATGTGATGTCATATCGCATGCTTGGCTACACTGTAGTCACAACATGTACTTTAGGTAATATCACATTGCTGAAACCGACCACCGTAACTGAAATCGGAATTATGTAATGTGTTAAGGACAGTGCAAGAAATGTCATTTCACTCTTGGTAATTATTGTTTTCAAGGCTGCAGTGAGTGTAGATCCTATAACTTCAGACTTATCCCTTGCGGGCCTGCAAGATAGTGTCGCTAGAATTAGAACTTTGGCCTTTAAATTAACGAAAACAATTAGGCTCAATTATATTCCAGCATCCGTAGTCCTGACAAAGTATTAAGTGAATAGTAAAGTCAATCCTTACCTTTTCATCCTCCTAAATGCGGAAGTGTTTCTGTCAATTACCTCTTCACGCTTAAAACGCTAAACCTATTTTGATAAAGTAATAATGAGACCCCAGAAAATGCTTTCCTAATTTTCCCTTCTCAAAGTCTTCTCTTCTAATGTAAACACCGGGATCCAGCGGGATTTATTTTATTATTTTATTTTATTTTATTTTATTCGGAAAACTTACAGCTTGTAGAAATTACAGTAAGTAAAGCCAATTATAAAGTTTTCGCAATTAGATAAGACGTAAAGTAGGTAAAACATAATCTATGATTGTAGTGACTCGACAAGAAAAGTAAGTATAAAAAAATTAGGAAACAACAGTCAATAACAGTAAGAACTAAGAACATTACAAAAAACGGATTGTGATGGTTCAGTCCCGAAAATACCGGGATTGAAGTTATCTTGCGGGATAGTTATCTTACACAAGTGTGTGAGTTACTTCTTTACGCTTAAACCACAAACCCGCTTTTGATAAGGTAATAATAGGACCTGATTTGAATGCTTTCCCAATTTTCCCTTCTCAAAGTCTCCTCTTCTCTTCCAGAACATTCAGCAGTAGCAGCAGCAGCAGCGCTGGCGCGTCGTCGTCCCAGGATGCCCTGAGCCGGGACAGGACCGGCATGGACCGCTGGCAGACAACCTTCGAG
The DNA here is from genome assembly GCA_905333045.1 of Lysandra bellargus. Lineage (NCBI taxonomy): Eukaryota > Metazoa > Arthropoda > Insecta > Lepidoptera > Lycaenidae > Lysandra > Lysandra bellargus. The sequence goes on along the minus strand of HG995319.1, from coordinate 3,013,066 downwards.
ATGATGCATCTGAGGTCGCCCAACAACCAGGTCTTCAAGGACAACTATTGGGTGAGTGAATACCATCTAGGAAATTGATTCCTAGGCTAGTTGACGGACCTGTTGCTGTGGGTTGATCGTGCCCGGAACTATGCCTAAGAAGGGAGTGGAGCACCATGAGGTTGTAGTGGGTAGTTCCTCGGAGAGTCCCACATACCCCGGCCGATGTCCTCAATCCGCCGAGGATGCGCAAAGCATTAATTCCCCATGTACAAAAAAGGCTACAGTCGGGGCATTTTAATAGGCCACATTTGACATCTGTCAGATTAATCTCCATAGTGAGGTGAGCTGCGTAAAAACATCGACCAAAACGAATAAATCGATACGGACTTGAAATAAAATATTTGAATTTTTTACGTTTGAAACAAACTCCTGTCCCATTATTACTTTTACTTTTGCAAATTCAAGGAGCAAAATAAGACAAGTACTTGATTTACAAAAAAAAAATGCATTTATTCGCTTGAATTATAAAAACTGTTAAATGTAGTATTATCATTATTCATTTCACATAAATATGTGTTACTTTTCACAACGTGGTTATTAATTTATGGGGATATTTCGTTACAAGTAATCAATGCATCGATACTATTTATTGGCTTCCAATTTTTAGGGTAACTTCCCTAGAGTTTAAAAAGAAAAAAGGTCAGCTAACGTAACATTGTAACGACGTGCAATTATTAAGATCAGAATTTGTTTATTACGTTATTAGAATTGTTTATCAGTAAAAGCAAATCGTTAAATAATTCGTATCGGTCATATTTACAATAAATATGTAATCGTCATTGAAAAAAGTTAGTCAATTGTGCAGTTATAACAAAACGAAAATATTTATTTTTTATGTACGTCGCTATAAGGTTACCTGGTACAATTTTGATGAACTGTCAAATGTGGCCTATTAAAATGTCCCGACTATAGTTGTCGGACTTACGTCAGGTACGTCAGGTCAGGTACGACCATGTCATTGTGATCGGTCGAATGGGTTTGACGTTACGCGACCGAATTAATTAGGTCCGTCTGCCTAGGAATCGACTTCTCTGATAATACCTAGAGATGGAGAGATTATACAGGGTGTAACAAAACTACGTGGTAGTACTTTAGGGTGTGTATTAGTCTCCTGTATAGAGTTCACCGTAAAAATAGTAGCTCTGAAAGAGTAATTTTTTTTTTAATTTTGTATTGGAAAATCCATGACGCAGGGCGCTTGCCCATACAAATCACAATAACAACCCAATAACAGTCACTTCCGTATTATTAATTAGTATTGATATTGAGTAACTTAAAATTTAATTATAATATTGTAATAGTTAACAGAACTAGTTTATTACCAAATTACTGAGATGTAGGTTAATGTTACAATAATCATCTGTTATAGTAGCGCCCTATTGATTAGAAAGTCATATCCATTGCGTTTTAGGGTCCCGTAAAAAAAAACTAATCTCTAGTTCAGTAGACTAACAAGTATGTTTTAGCACGTAGCATTGTTATGAGGGATCGGAAACAGCTGTAATTCGACATGATGCCAATGAAACATTTACAAATTGGCACGCCACAAACCAGGTCTTTATGATCGATGCCATCGCATCGATGAGTTCCCTGCGTAAATATTTTTTTTTTACTTAGAGGAATAGTACAGACCTTGTACAACATACCATACTAGAAGTCCCGCGCGGCTCCAACCGCATAAATAAGATGCCGAATTCGATGGCTTACTTTCTCAATCTCGTATCTTAAAAAAATACGAATATTATTCGGTTGGTTCATCGTCTATTGAAATAGTATTTTTATGCTGTTAGTCATTATATGGTGTTTGCGTGCCTTTGAATGCCTTTCCTACCTACCAAATAACCTCATATTCAGTTTTGTACAATTACTAAGAAAAAAAAGATAATCAGTTTTTTTCGTCTCCTGAAAAGTTGTTATTTTTAAGATACGAGGTTGAGGAAGTAAGGCATCGCGATGTCCTTTGCCGCGGTATTATCTGTGCCAAATTATCGGTACAGTAGTCCGCGCGCGTTCAAACAAACTCTTCAGATTTATAATATTATTCGTTGTCATCGTCATAGAATTTTCATAAAAAGTGTCGAACTCTCACTGCTGTCCTTTCACTCTGTTTTTCTCGATCGAGTAAACTATTACCCAATTGTACTTTCACCGCGATGAGAACAACGTGCCAACATAACAGTAGGCCCGGATTGTGGATTCTAGTGGTTATGTAATGATTCTAGTGCATACCTAGGTCACGTAGGTGATAGGTGATAGTATTTTAATAGACCCCCTACTATCTATATTCTATACTTATTGTAAAACAAAGTCGTTTTTTTTCCCTCATGTCCCTTTGTTCCCTTTAATCTTTAAAAATTTTGATGATTCTTTCAGTGCCCATTTATCGAGAAAGGCTATAGGCTATATTTTATCACGCTAAGAAGAAATAGAGGAAAATGTGGAAAAAACGGGGAAATTATTTGAAAGGGCTTATCTCGCGAACTACTGGAGCAATTTTTATGTTATTTGTCACAGATAAGAAGTAGACCACGTGAAGGATCATAAGGCTATCGATTTGATTTTTCAATGGCTATATATTTTATACCCGCGCGACGCCGGGGCGGGTCGCTAGTTTTTAATAAGAATGCAGCTCGTTTTCGTTTTCTATAAAAGTACAAAATGGGTTTGACTTGTATGTAGTTTGTTGTACATTTCATGGAAACACAATTTTGATGTTTTGTAGAAAGTGCACTGGATCAAATAAGGAATTAAGCTGTATCAAATTAGAAGCGGTATTAAAATTTAATGCTTATTGGTTATTGCTTGCTTATTGGTCGATTTTTCCCGCAACTACTCGTAATTCCGCGGTATCCGGATATTTTTCCGTAACAAAAAGTATCTCAAGCACTTTCTTGTAATCCATTCTTATGGAACGCGGGTACAGTAGAATTTAAAAGAAAGAAACTATTGCCATCACGCTTCGTCCTGCGCCGGCATGTGTATTGTGATAGAGACAGATACAGTAAATCGAGGTAACGTATTCCTCTGATTCCTCCTTCAAAATAGAGCCTATCTAATTTTTTTTTCATATCTTTAGGAAGACAGTCTATGCCTCTACGTTTTTATATTTTTATCTTAAAATCTTTCAAAATTGTTTTATGGTCGGTGGAATGGCGGGGTACGGGGAATTAATTTTTTGCAATTTTTGAACGGTCATATTTTTTTATATATTAGTAAATTTAGAAACAATCTAACGTAGAGGCATAGTTTTTACAGATCCCAATATTGATCATTTGTCTAGAGTCTAGACGCATTGTCCTGGGAGTAAATTGGGGAATACATTTGTATGGAGAAACAGTGTTAGGGCATGCTCTATGCGAAAGTGTATCAGTCTGTTACCTCTTCACGCCCAAACCACTGAACCGATTTTGCTGAAATTTGGTATGAAGATACTTTGAGTCCCGGGAAAGGACATAGGATACCTTATATGCCGGAAGAATGTACGATTCCCGCGCGACAAACGAATTTTGGCGCAACGGAGTTGCGGGCGTCATCTAGTCTACTCTATATTTGTGCTAAATTTTAAATCAATACTTTTGGAGCCCTTTGAATCCAAAGGAACAAACATTTCCTCTTTTTTAGTACAATCTTAATCCAATTACATACCTCGTTAAAAACAGAAGTCAAAGAGCATAATCAATCTTAATTTAGCACCGAATCCGTGCCCCATAGGACAAGAAAGGGCTTAATTGGAACAACCGTTGTTGAAAGTTAATGAGTTACGGAATGTCTGAAATAAGACCACGGCCCAGGGACCCAATTAATTCTCGTAATTTCTTTCCACTGTATTTCCGTCTCTCTTACACAGGAACAAAATACGATATACTAGAGAGCATGCTATATACATGTCTGTGAATCCAGAAACATTAGAAAAATTAGAGTCAATGACCTATCACTTCTTATCCATACTTCCATACTATAAATGCGAAAGTGTGTCTGTCTGTACGTCTGTCTGTCTGTCTGTCTGTTACCTCTTCACGCCCAAACCGCTGAACCAATGATGCTGAAATTTGGTATGGAGATACTTTGAGTCCCGGGAAAGGACATAGGCTACTTTTTATCCCGGAAAAATGTACGGTTCCCGCGCAATAAACGAATCTCTTTTCCAAAGCCTTGCAATAGAGCGCGATAGAAATTATTTTCGCAAGTGAATGAGACTAGTAGCGACAATTCAATAACCCAATCTACATGTTCAGTGACCAGACTATAGAATTGTCCCGTGGCAATTAAGCCTACAATTAGGTTAATGATGTCATAGCACATTAAAAGGGTATGAGATTATGTTGGAATTTCATAATTGTATGATCATACAGTTGCCGATAATATTATGTTTGTTGTTCCATAAGTACTTATAGCTGGTGTCCGCATCTTATGTGTAAATCTAAATTAGATTACCACAAGGGAACCGTTAATTTTTTAAAAGGGAAAATTGTCCCTTGTTCTTTTACGGGACTCTAAAGCGGCAAACTCTAATCGGTTCAGGGCAGACACATAAATACACAGTTGCATTTATAATGTTAGTAATATGGATTCCGATATTATAAAATGTGCCTGTTTCTCGGCCATTACAATAAAACTGAACAACACAATACACAATTATTTTACAGTTGTTTACCGGAACTTTATTGGTTAAACTAGTTGAAAGAATTGACAAATATTTCCTTTTCAATGGAACCCCGCTATTAATTTACAAATTCCAATTAATGATTTAACTTTTTAGGTAGAATTTCTTCAACGACTTTAGAGTTAGGGTCACCGCAGATATACAATTTCAAGTTGGCCGACTATCGTATTTAAACTAAATTAAATACGATAATATCGCAATTTAATTGGACAACTTTTAAATTGTAGGTAATTGGAAAGGAATCGAATTTAGTTGAAAAATGTGCGAGCTCTCTTATGTCGCTATAGGCTCTATAATTATTGGTATACTGTGCGACTTAGTTGACCAACTTAAAATTGTAAGTCTGCGGTCGCTGTTAATGATCGAATTAGTATCACGTTACCTCTTTCGTTTTTTATATTCAGAATGAAAGAGAAGATAAGACATGTTAATAAGCTGTTAACAAAAGTTGCTGAAATTGGGCCTCAATATAGAAGGAAAGAGATTCACCAATCCATAGTAATATTATTAATGTGAAAGTATGTCTGTTACCTTTTCATGAAAACCACAGATATGGTACGCCATACGGAGATACTTTGAGCCTCCAGCATAATTTTCAACCTGAAAAATCATTTTTGTGTGAAAATCTTAGATCTAAAAATAAGAAAAATCTTTTTATTGTAAAGACGCATTTTACATAATTTAATTGATTAAGATTTCAAAATTGCTTCCATTTTATTCGATTGATATAGCGGTGATAATGATAGCTGTTAAATAATACCTGTTAGTTAAAACATCATTTGCCATTCCTTGACCGTTTCAACACAACCGGTAACGAATAGATTTATGTAAATGTTTAACGTTTATTGTTGACTTATCTATCTCTACAGAACAGCGGCCTTTCAACTTTGGCCTGTGCTGGTCTATTACAAGCGATTACGAAAGTGAGGCCAGATTGGCATATTCGTTGATGATTGCTCATGTAGGAACTGCTTACCTGCAAACCTTCAAGAAGAGAGCGAATTTCCTCTTAAAAGGCCGGCAACGCACCTTCAGCTCTTCTGATGTTGCGAGTGTCCATGGCGACGGTAGTTGTTTTTCGTCAGGTGACCCGTTTGCTCGTTTGTCCCCTTATTTTATTAAAAAAACTCAATTTGCATGTTTCGCAATCATGGTGAAAATCATGGTTATCCATCATAGCGTAACGCGGAGCCAGGCAGATAGCCTCGCAGTCATTGTGCTGTCACCTCCAGGCTCCAACGTGTAGAATGGCCTTTAAAAGAAAGAACGCGCAATTGGTCGCGACAATGGCTCTTTACTTTGTCTCACTCTTCGTCGCTTATCACCGAAGATCTTCATCAGATCTTCAAGAGTTGTAGAACAAAGACCTTGCCTAATAACTGCTCTATTCAATAGTAAAAACCTCGTTGAAATAACATGAGCCGTTTTTGAGAAAGTTGCTGAAAAACATCCATAATCCTATATACCGCTCAATCCTTTTTTAGGGTTCCGTACCCAAAGGGTAAAAACGGGACCCTATTACTAAGACTTCGTTGTCCGTCTGTCTGTCCGTCGATCTGTCTGTCTATGTGTCTCCATTCTGTAACTCAATAATGGTAATAGCTAGAGAGTTGAAATTTAAACAAATTATGTATATCTGTTACCGCTATAACAATATTTTAAAAATAAAATAAAATTAATATTTAAAGGGGGCTCCCATACAACAAACGTGATATTTTTTGGCATTTTTTGCTCTATATCAATAATGGCAACAGGTAGGTACTTGAATTTTTCTCAAAGTCCTTACTTATATGTGTACTGTAATATTTAATAATAATATTAAATAAAGAAAATTAAAAATTAAGGGGGGCTCCCAGCCTCCCATACAAGAAAACACAATTTTTGGTCTAATTTTGCTCTATAATGGTACGGAACCCTACGTGCGCGAGTCCGACTCGCACTTGGCCGATTTTTATTTTAAGACTTAAGGGTCCATTTAAACAGCTCGAACGGAGAGCCTCCTTTTTTTTAAGTCCGTTAATAAAAGCAATTACACTCGTACAGTACGCTCCGTAGTGAAAAGCCCTAAGAAAAAACTGAACGGGTTTCCGGCTGTGGTTACAGGTTCCCGGGTTGCGATTCCCACGGTACTGCTCCTGATACCATTTTTGTCATCTCTCGTACATATTAAGACTTCTCTATTTGTGTACACTTAAATGATTACGGATCGACCTAACTCGTCATTGATCACGCAGTCTCTACTTTTCTCTTTCAGTCGTTTCCATGGGTATGCGATAGCGATATTTATGCTTGCCAGTGAAAAAGAACAGTCCAACATCTAGTAAATATCTGGCACCTGCTTTTCTATCAGTGTAAATACGCAAGAATGTTAGGGCCTAGGGACTAAAGTACTTTAAAATTGCCTGCATGAAAACTCTAGAAGTTGCGCGTGGAGTCACGACTCACGCGTAACCTTTAGAGTTTTAGGGCGAAGCCAAACGATCGTAATTTGTGAGTTGTGAGTCGCAGAATTTCGGTTCGGCAGAATTCTGCTGTATTCAGTTTCATACGAAAGTCCTGTTTGATTCACACGAGCGTAATTTTGTGAGTCATGATTTGTATGTAAAGATATTTACGCGGCAGAAATTCTACGATTCACAACTCACAAATTACGCTCGTTTGGGTTCAACCTTAGAGCCAATTAAAAACCAACGGTAATCGTACATTTTCCCTCACAAAAATTATCCTATATCCTTCACTGTCGTCTATTCTATATCAGTCAGTGTAGTTTCGGAGGCTATTTGATGCAAACAAACAATTTTTTTCTCTATACCTACCAAGAAATACAGGCACTATTAACATACTTACACAATGATAAGCACTATTAACAGTAGTACAACATTTTGAGAAGTACCAAAGTTGTTTTAATCATCACATCTCTTCCACCAGTCCCACCGGAATATGTAGATTTCACTTCACGCGTCAGTGGTTGTATAGATAGTGTATACCCGATATGCGCGTATCAATGGCGACCATGTGGGTCAGTCCAGTGGCACGACCGCTAGCCCATTACTAGCGCATTACTGTAGTAATGACTATAGTTGTTCATAGTTGAACACGTGAGTGGCAGAACACGATAACTAACATACGGACATTTACTCATTTTTTCCCTTATAATTTGAATAAACTTTGTAACTTATCTACTTCATCACCTGGCTAATCATCTGGCATAATATCTGGCTATACATAAAATGCCCGGATTTAGTAGTAATTTATGGCCCTTCCCCTACGGAGATTCCGTAATTTACCGTATTTAGATTCCGATTATAAACTCATAATTTAAAAGCTACAAAGTTATAATTAAAATACACCAATAATCTTCAGTATATCAACATTCCTTTCCTATTTTTCTATTTCTATTTCTGTTTATTAACTCATGATATTAGCTTCCAAAGTAATACCAATTTATTAAAATTGAAGCAGACTTTCAGCATCTCCCTAGTATTTACAAATTACGTTTATTTGAAACACATGACAATTTCATTAACTACATATTAATATTATTTAAATTTTTTTAGATCAATTTTGCACTAAGTAAAAAAATAGGATTTTTGTGCGATCTCGGTAACGCGTCAAGGTCAAACGACCTAGGCCATCCACCGAGCAAACGCTCGGGGGATGGCCTTAAACTCTGAATTGATTTTAGCAAACGTAGTGAGAGCTCTTTATCTAGCAAGCACAAAATTATAAGTTTTGATGAGTTCTGCCCTACGAATAATAAAAACTAGTTCTGCCGATCTATGTCTCTGCTTTCTACTTTTGTCTTTCTCTCTGATAGTTTGTTTTAGAAGACCATCAATTGTTATTTATAAAAATAAAGGTATCTTAACATTCAATTCAACGGTCCATCCATTAGGGATGACATAAGACCAAAAAGTCCAAAAGACAGCAAACTGTATCACAGACATGCGTCACTATCTTTCAAGTCACTACATAGTGACTTCAGTTCACTTTAGTAGCCAGTATAGTGTTTCCCGTTAGTCTGGTCACACTAATAAAGAGATATCGCTGCTAATGATTTTTCCATATCCTGTCTGCGCGTTGCTCATTCTATGTACAAATCATCGCTTCCCCTGACGGAAACGTAACTTCATTTAAATCATTCGTACCCACTAACTTAATCTACACCTTAATACCTCAACTTAAAGTCCAATTCAGATTACCGTAGAAAACGTTACTCGGTTTAATTCATGCGTAAGCACCGAGTTAATTTACACCTTAATGAGTTAACTTAAGGTTGGAATTACCATGTGGTGGTGTTAGGAAAGTCATTGATGGATACCGTTGCGCGCGTGACCCGACGATCGAGTTTTGTGACGAGAATTATTCACGAGAATAGATTAGTGCCATAGAGTAGCAATTAGATACGGCACATTAAGGTTACTATTATAGACACGAGACAAAGACTGTGTCTACTTATGTGTAGATATCTGGTACGATGCGCGACGAAACGTCGCAGACGACAGACTATCCATGACGCACTATTTGTCTGTGGAAATAGAACCTATGCAATTATATGCGGATTTTTTGCGCGTCGTGTGCGTTAATGCATATAATTGCATAGGTTCTATTTCCCACAGACTAAAAAATGCGTCACGGATAGTCTGTCGCAGGGGTCACCAAATGGCGGACCGCGGTCTGCATCCGGACCGCCGACCTATTGTGTGCGGACCGAGCATTTTCGAAGATGAACTTCATTAAAAATAAATTTCCGTTTCGACTTACTGATGAACATCTCCAAAATTTAATATCAATAGCTTGCACCAGTTTCACTACAAACATCAGAGAGATAATTACCTAGCTACAAAAATTTACACTTCTCTCATTGATACGAGTATGTAAATAATTCCTCTAATAAATCCATCGTAATTTCCTAATTACCTTTATTAAATTTTTTTTAATGTGTGGACCGTAAAGGTCATTTCATTTCTTAAAACGGACTCCGAGCGAAACTAATTGGTGACCCCTGGTCTGTCGTCTGCGCTGCGCCTTAAATCAATAATTTACACACTTTTCATGCACATGAAACGTTTCAAAACTTCTGAAACAATCTTACAACAAAATTTAAAGAAAACAAGAAACCAAACCATTAATAAGCTGTTGTTTATCTAGATTCTAGACTCTAAATCACAATATACCAAAAAAATGGTGGCGAAAAGCGTGGCCCAAAGATAGGGTAACTTCGATGTTTGGGTCCATTTTGACGTTTGAAGTGTGAAATTGATGATAATGATAACTTTTTCTAGCATGAAGATGTATCTGTCAAAAAAAAGGTAGTCCCATATCCTGAGTTTTGTTATCCTTGTAAAGGCATATCTATATTTATTATTTACTCTACTCTTTGTTACTGAACCAGTCTGTATGGATTAAAATGATTACTACTAACTAGTACTAAGTAGCTTGTAATAAGATGGTATCGTTATAATTAAACATAGATCTAATCGATCACTAAGCTTTCGCAGTAAAGTGTTTACAAGTTTATCTATTAACTTTCTTTCAAAGCTCATTGTTATGAGCTAGGTCAATCAATGAATTAAGGCCAAATATTGAAAGTAAGATAGCAGAATAATAAGACATATTACTGCAATGTTTTCACGCTAGAGGCAGCACCAGTATATACAGTAAAACAAGTTTGGTTCGACAGCGTTTTCGTCAATATTCTGACATGACGTGTGCAACATGTTGGACGGACGCAGCGTCCTCTGCTCCGACTTTGCGTAATATTGGCGAAGGGTAACTCGTCTTCCCTATGACTTCCCTTATTGCGGCTCTATACGATGGGCCAGCGTAGTGGGCCATCACGATGGGCCAGCGTGGGGAGGATGTAGTAGCGTAGGATGGCCGATGGCGCCAGCGATGGCCGTGGAATGGCGGCGGTGTCGGTTTTTCGGCCGCACATCAAAGGATGATGGTCCAGCGATGGCGGTACGCACTACGCCTCTAGTCTCTATACGTTGGCGGTTGGCGATACGACAGTCGGTGCCTGATCGCGGTCGAGTGAGGACGTCGTAATTCGTATTACAATTTACGAATTTCATTCAAAATGACGAGTACGTGATCTCATAATGAATGAATATATAATAATATTATGATTAAGGCGAAACTTGGTATGGATGTATGGATGTTTGTTACTCTTTTACTCAAAGTACTGAACGGATTTTAATGAAACTTTACAATAATTATTATAGCTTTTACATTATATATGTCGCAGGGAAAAGAAGGTATCAGGGATATCCCGAAATCCCTAGGGATATCACGAAATCGCGTTAGATACCAAATATTCTTGTTTCTTACGTCTTCTTACTAAACATATCTAGTGATATGTCATTTCACTAAACTAAATCTAGTGAAATGTCAGAAAAGCGGATACCGCCGAATAAAAATCGAGCTACGCATTTCTCTCGCTCGCTTGAAAATACACCTGTTAATAATTTATAATTTTGTTTTTGTTTAGTTGATTTAAACTTTGTTTTGTAATAAAATACACCTGTTGATTTGTATTTTGTTTTTGTTCAGTTGATTTAAACTTTATTTTCTAATAAAAATACACCTGTTAATTTTTAATTTTGTTTTATTACTTTAATCATCAACAGCACAGTAATACCCCTCTTTACAAGATCCCGTTATGCCCGGTTTCACTGTATTTAAGGGGGCGACTAACCCTAAATTGACGATTTTATAATTCATTTTTATACTTAAAAATAAGCACCGAATTGTTCCATTTTTTTAGACATAGATACTACATTATATTTCCGAGGATCAGACCTAGCGAAAACAAGATATCTTAAAATTTTCTCGATAGCAAAGATGCATCTAATTTTCACGAATTTTTCATATATTGCCATAACCGTGCATTAAACTAAGTTAATATTTTAACACATTGTATAAAATTATATCATTGAGGAACTGACCTAGCGGATTTTTTTAATGTTACATATTTATCGAGTTATTCAGGAAAAAATAATTTTCTTTTTATTTATATGAATCCGCGTTATCCTTTTTCACCTGGCATATGAAAGACGGGCGTGAGTATGAAGAGAGAAGGACGATTTTTTGCGTTAGTCGCCCTCTTAACGCTAATGGGGCATTATCAGCGTGAAGGGATCTTATTGTCGGTATTGATTTATTAATATCCCCACAATATACATTTAACAGGCTATCGAACCATGCAAGTAACATGTGTGTAAGTCTGGAAAATATTAAAAAATGTTGAAACTCGAGAGTCGTAAAAGGTGATATTTAGAAAATCGCATTCATACTTAACGTACACGTAATAATTTGACGACTAAAATCACACGAGCCGCGCCAGCTCGAGCGACGCATTTGTTTCACTCCCACTAGTGCCCGTGTGGGTACTAGAGCGAGCGAGAGAAATGCGTGGCTTGATTTTTATTCGACGGTATTCGCTTTTCTGACATTTCACTAGATTTAGTTTAGTGAAATGGCATATCACTAGATATTTTTAGTAAGAAGACGTAACAAACAAGAATATTCAGCATCTACCGCGATTTCCTGATATCCCTAGGGATTTCGGGATATCCCTGATATCTTCTTTTCCCTGCGATATATACATACCTAACTCCTGACTTTTTAAAGATACAAGTTTGGGAGTTTCGGCGTTGTTTTAAAAACGGAAAGCATATTAATATGCTATTATTACATTCATCATTATCATCATCATCATCACTACCATATACCATTATTTTAATTTTAGTCTCGAAATAATTATTCCTAGAATTCAAGAGAAGGTTCATATTAGGAGGGATGTGATACGAAGTTCACCGGGTCATCTGGTGAAGTCATAAATTATTAAAAATGCACATTTCATCAAAGGTGACTGACTGACATGGTGATCTATCAACGCACAGCCCGATCCACTGGACGGATCGGGCTGAAAATTTGTATTCAGGCAGATGTTATGACGTAGGCATCCGCTAAGAAAGGATTTTGATAAATTCCAACCCTAAGGGGTTAAAATAGGGGATGACAGTTTGTATGTAATAATACTTCTTAACGCGAGCGAAGCCGCGGGCAAAAGCGCGTCTGACATAAACTCCATACTCTATATTCTGTCCGACTCCATACTTGGACTTACAACATACATCTCTACAAAGGCTTCAGTTAATCATCCGTAAGGTGCAATTGCGTGCATTCAAATACTTTTAGCTTTTTTACTAGCACTCTAATAGGTGTTTTACATTGCAAATAAAGAAATATCACACGCCAGGAGAAACGCTTACGAGATTCTTGTATAAGAGAGACAATCAGACAACACATTGAAAGTGTGCGATTTATCGCGGTTGGATAACACTCGCTTTATCATCGTTATAATTATTATGTGTTAAGAGAAATTTGACTTTCGTCATCGTTATCATCAATTTTGAGGGGTTATAGGAATTGTATAGTGCTAGCCGAATCGTGTTGACTTCGTTGGGTGTTAAGTATTAACAGCCTAACACGCGTATGGGCACAGAATATAATATATTAGACATGGGTCAATTCAGACCGCAACGCGACGAGGCGAGGCGTGGCCCGGCGCGACATAAATTTGTATGGATTTGACAGATTTTAATTGCGTGAGAGGTCTTGCGAATCTGTCAAATCCATATCAATTTAGAAATGCATCTACGCGTCGCGTTGCGGTCTGAATCAACCCTTATAGCGGCAAAAACGCGCGTTCGTGCGGATGCATATAAATCCAGCCTCAATCCAGCCAAAAATTGAAAATTACTTTAAACAAACATACGACGACCTCTGTGGCTCAGTGGTCGAGCGTGTTGTCAGCGCTCGAGCCGGAGGTCGCGGGTTCGAATCACGCCGACGGAACAAAAAGATTTCAATGTTCCCGGGTCATGGATGTGTATTAAATTATATATTATGTGTATAATATAATAAAAATCTTAAATACATGTATAGTATGAAAGTATTAAATATAATATTTCCGTTGTCTGGTACCTATAACACAGGTCTTCAGGTACTAAGCACGGGGCCAGACCGACGTGGTGTGAAGCGTCTATAGATATTGTAAAATATTAATGATATTATACAATACATTTAAATATTTTCTTCATTAGTTATAACTTATAATATCTCTCGTGTAATATAATGTCATAATGTTCTTCATGCATAAAATACATCTCTACAGTAGAGACTAAGTATAAGGGGCCTTTATAATTATAAAAATTGATAAATATTAAAACATAAATTGATTGGCACGCAAGTCACTTCCTATCATTATTATTGTTTCATTATTCTATTCTAATAATCAATAAACTTAATATCATCCTACGTCGTCATTGTTATCACTGTACCTACTATGAAAATAAACTTCACTATTTATTTAAAAAAAAAATGAAATCGATTTTTATCTTTTCAAAACCTAGCACATTTTTTTTCTTTGTTTTGTTGATTACAGAACCCTAAAACGGAACCCTAACGAGCAGATTTTTTGTATATTAATAGGTTAATAGTTATATAATTAAAAATAACATTGTCCTACAAATAGAACAATCCATATTTTAGGACCATCAAATCGAAATACTAAATCCTTTCTATCTCTGTTAGCTACCACTTTCGAGAATTTTTGCAGAGGAAATTGTTGTTCATCTTATCAAAATGAAGCTAGCTACTCACGAAAAATTCGCTTGATTTGACAGTAATAAAAAAAAATTGTTCTAGAATCTGAATACCTATAGGTCATTGATTTAAAAAATAAAAATCTTTTTACCCTGACTACAATATTCTTCAAGTTAAAATTTTATTGTTGTTAATAGCAAACGTTCATTAACCCCTAAACTACTAAAATATACATTATTATAATGACTGCTGCCTTTATTGTCTCCTACACTGGAAAAGGCACATCACAGACAAAAACAGCCACCACCTATAAATTTACCTGTCTACTACTACTCTTACCTGTCTATGTAGTCACCTACCATCTATAATTGCCTACTTATAATATTATATTTATCTAATAGGTTGTCTGGAACAAATCGCTTGTAGCGATAAGATCGCCTTTTGTACTTTTTACTCAATAGTTCTGTATGTCATGGTTGTTTTGGTGCAATAAATGATTTTCATTAATTAATTCTTTTAATTGATTTTTCAGATGATGTTATGTGTTCAATCTTCTTATTCCTATTCTCTATTTCAGGCGCAGAATGGTTTTGAAGAGTTGAGACGGTACGTGAAGCAGGGGAGCGATTTTAGCAAAGAATTAGCGGCTATTCTACAAGAAAGGTTTGTTTGCTACCTAAATATGAATTCAACTTTAGCACAGTTGAAATATCTATCTATAATACTAAGTACTGCTACAATATTGTTTGGATCGCATTAGTAGAGGCTGCAGCCGGCAGCCCCTCAACGTCTCCATGAGGAACCAATATAAACGATTACAAATATGTAGAGGGTTTATTACCATTTCCGTTGATACTTAGACTTACAAACAACTATAGAATGAAAGTTATATCTGTTACTGTAAAAGCTCGAACTTCGGTAAATCTTAAGATTTAAGTGTCAATCTTACGATTTACCGACACGAGTTGGTAAATGTAAGTATTTCTAATAATACGACGATTTTTTCGAACATTTACTATTTTTACTACTGTCAACTGGTAAATGTTGGTTTTAGGAAATGTCTTAATAAACTATAAGACAAAACAGGTAGGTACATAATATAGTTAACATAATGCTTACCTAAGCTGCTATAATTCAATCAGTATTCTTCTTATATTTGGTTTAAAAAAAAGTAAAAAGGCAATCAAAATATGTGATTAATTAATAGGTAAGGTATGTACCTAAAACAAAATATTTTACTTGATGGAAAGCAACTTCCGGTGCCCATGGACACTCGAAAGTCGCAACTTCAGAAGAGCTGCAGGTCTGTCGACCTTTAAGAGGAAATAGGGGTTGGGGAGGGTAGGGAAGGGAATAGGGTAGGGGGATTGGGCCTCCGGTAAACTCACTCACTCGGTGAAACACAGCGCAACTGTTTCACGTCGGTTTTCTGTGAGTCCGTGGTATTTCTCTGGTCGAGCCGGCCCATTCGTGCCGAATCATGGCTCTCCCACGTTTAATACCACTATGATAATTTATAATAATATTAAAATAAAATAAAGATTTAATGTTTTTGCTCTATAACAGTACGGAACCCTTCGTGCGCGAGTCCGACTCTCACTTGGCCGTTGTTTTTCAACATATACCATGCCATTACTGTAAATCCTAAGATTTACCAACTATATGGTGGTAAAAGTTCGTATCGCAAATCTTTTCGGACATCCATTAGGGATTGGTAGATCTTAGGTTTTACTAGAAAAATCTTAGGATTTACTGTAGTTCGAGCTTTTACAGTAACATATCCACATGGTCTTAACTCCTACATGCAACGATCATTGGCAAAATATACAGTCGAATAAGTTCGAATTTGTTTGGTATCTCTACTCTCTTGTCTATCATGATACGGAGAGGCCGCTTTAGGTGTATTTTAACCTAATTCATAAATAAATAAAGGAAAAGGAATCATTATTTTTGTAACACTTACACAATGTGAATGCGATAACACTTGCTATTCGTCCCCAATTGATAAGATTTTACAGCTTTTCTACTAGAAATGCTATCAACAATGAAACTGATAGTTATACTTCGTATAATGTATAGCTTGAAAGCAAATTGGATAATAGACCGATTTCGGTGACGGTAGATGGTTTTGTTAGCTTTTTTTAAAATAAAATAAGGGGGCGAACGAGTAAATGGGTCAGCTGATGGAAAGCAACTACCGTCGCCCATGGACACTCGCAAGATTAGAAGAGCTGCAGGTGCGTTGCCGGCCTTTAAATGAATTTATCATCATCATCAAAAAAAGTATAATATTATATAATAATTATAATAGCCTAAGCCTCTACAACAGGAAATTTGAGCAAAATCCGTTCTGTAGTTGTTATGTGAATTATCCTAATATGATCCTAATATGATCATATTAGGATAATTCACGCAAAAACTACAGAACCTAGTTAGTGCCACATTTTTTATCTAAATTTCAGTGCTTTCAATATTCTTTTACTAAAATTACAGACTAAATATTTCGTTCTATTTACTTTGTTTACGTTGTACATAGACTGAGGCCGTGACACTGCTAGTACTTGGTATGTCGCCAAGTAGACCAATATTTCAGCTGCCCTCATAGCACAATTTGAGACTGGACGCGATAAGAAGGCAGTGAATCACACGTACAAATGATAAAAGTAAACGCGTAAAGTTACTCTTTAACCGAGAAAAAATGACAATGATTTTTTATAATGTATAAAACGAAAGCAGCCTAGGATTAGTTTTTCATGTCCTAATCTTAGTTTAGAAAGCCTTCACAGATTGCCTAAGTTTCTTAACAATAATAATATGTCTTAAGACTTAAATCAAATAATTCAATATTAATACTTAAGTGTTAAGTATAACTTTAGCTTTAGTCTAGTTCAAATGGGGTCAGAGACTTTATCTAGGTATTTTTCACAGATTACAAAAATCTAGTGTAAGCTGTGTATTTGTACATTTGTATTACAAAAGTATAATTATAGCATAAATTAAACAAAACGTATTTAATACAAAATGTATAATGTAAAATAATTAATTATAATTTAAAATGTACTTAATTGCTAAACTTGTGTCCAAATGCGGCCTTTGACCTCTCTTTGATATAATGATGTAAATTTAAAGGCAACCGCTCACTTGGATGTTAAAACACGACAGTCATTAGACAGTATAAGTACCGTGACCTGTACATTATTTGATTTTTTACGACAATTTTTAATATACGAGTATTTGTTGCTTATAAACAGTTTTGTCATTTAAGTAAACGCTGCTTACATGTTTACAAGGCGATTTCCACAAAAACCATAACTTGGTAGTTGGTATACGCGAACTACAAACATCAAAATATATTTCGAAAGTCCTGAGGCTCGCTATCATATTATATAATAGAAAAGAATAAACTTATGATACTTTGATAGATACTTACAGAGATACTTGTTTTTGTTGCGTAAAAATGTGCAGTTCCCGTGCGATAAACGAATTCTAACGCAAAGAAGGTGCGGGCCCAGTATAACAATATTCCGGAAAATGTATATTGTTAAACTGTGGTGTGGGTGCAGTGTCATATAGTATTTTGTAATGCGACAGTCTTAAGACAGTCTTTTTCAAGTGTGCGGTCGCCCTAAATCAGTCCAATTATGATGTTACAACACATCTGAGAAACTTCCTCAACGATGTGCAGATTGCGATTTGTATCTGGAGCTTTTTAATGAAACGAGCAGACAAATCATCTGTAGCAAAGTGATTGCAAGAGTAGAAGCAAATCACTGTGAGCAGAGAGATGATCATCTGTAGCAAATTGAATGCAAAATAAGAGTTGAAAACCGCTATGAGGATGATCCAATAAATCATTGTATCATAATTTAAATATAAACTGCAATAACGCAAATTTTCCTCTCGTATTTTCTTCAACTTAAAGTAGACGTAAAAATTGTTGTATTTAAGGAAAAAAGTGGTTTCAAGTCTGCAATTGTGTATTTATTAGCTTAACCTTGTTATTCCGCGGGAAACCTACGATAGTACGACAGTACTGTACTTTTTCGGGATAAAAGTAGCTTTTGAGTTAATCCAGAGCCGAAAATAACCATACTAAATTAAGTCAGAGCCCGATTAAGGTTAGCTATAAAAATTTAATATTTAAATAAAGATTTATACCTAAGCCATCTTCTTTTTTATTGTCCGACTACAAAATATTAACCTCTGTTATGGCCGACATACATTATTTTAATCCACACATCTAATCCTAATGGATTATAACTGGAATAATGTAAACTGGCACTGGATTACACTGGAATGCCATGAATTACATTTCAGTGCATTCCAGTTCCCGCTTACATTATTCGAGTAACAATCCAGCGCTGGGATAATGTAAACCCGCTTATACTTAGATTGCTATTCCTTTTATAACTTGACAAAAATTTGTTTCCTTTTTGTTAACAAAACTGTTTTTCAACAGGGTAGAAGCGGAGAACTACTACTCTAAATGCCTTGCGAAGTTGGGTACGAAGTTGGGTAAGGCTTGCAAGGAGAGTGTGGGAAGCTGCGCAGACGCATGGAAGCATGTGGCGGCGGAAATGGAAAAGTGGTCCGAGATACACAGGTTAGTGGGAGAAAAATCCAAAGTAGTAGTTACTTTAGGTTCTATTTTATACATATTTTACGCTGTTTAAGTTTTAACACGACTGTAAGTGTCTAAACACACTAGGCCGAAAATACGCGGCTGAAGTTCGGCATGATTACGCTTGCAATGCGCTACGCATACAATATATAATATAACGCAACGTAATTTCGGCATGGTGTGTCATCAGTAATTTAAAATACATTGCAGGCGTAATCGTGCCGAAATTCGGCCGCGTTTTTTCGGCCTAGTGTGTTTAGACAGTAATAGCTGGATAGCGTGATATAATGATCTATGAGAGGCTCTTGAAAACTAACCTTCGTTGGATCGACGTCACGTACCCGTCGATTCGACGAAAGTTTAGTTAATGAATAAAGGCTTTATCAGTAGTGAGAACAAATCCATCACTTATTACAAAAAAACTTAAGGACACAAATTTTGTGTCCACTGTCCCCATTTTCGAAGTTCAAGATATTATGTTGGTACAATGTAACAATTTGTCTTTAATAATATTATAGTGTTCACTGAAATCAGGCCTAATTCTCATACTTTATCACGGTCGGTAAGATCTACGATCGAAGCGAAATTAGAATTATGAGAATTTTGTCCCTGGCAGTGTCTCTAGGTCGGCTCACAGCTAGATGAAATAACAGTAGATCTTGCACATGTCGATTTCCTATTTCACCGGCTACACGGTCAATTTTTCATCAATCTGATCCATCAATCTGGTGTCAATCTGATTGACGGAATATTGATGGTTATAAAAAGTTCATATTTAAAATACGATCAATCCATCAATCCGTGGCGTACGCGATCAAATTTTCGTCAATCCGTACCAGATTGATGGATCAGATTGATGAAAAATTGACCGTGTAGCCGGTGACTATGTCAACATCCGCTGCAAGGCCCTTTAGCCAAGACATTTTATTTATCGCTTCTTTATAGAATCGCCTATCAAAATGTATGGGAGATTGATGAGTTGAATGTCGACTTTATTAACACGCTTTTATAAGCTTGGGCTGTATGTGTAACATAATCTTTGACCACGATTTTTACCTATCTCCAGTAGTCTAATTAATTCGAAACTTTGCATACGTGTTAACAGCCAATGACAATGCAATAAATTGAAGAAAGCGTGTCTTTTACATACATTTTGATCGGCGATTCTATAAAGAAGCGATTAAAGAAAACGTCTTGGCTAGGAGCTCTGTTTTTAATGTGTTCTCTTTGTTTCATTATGGATCTAATTAAGGTACCTATTTGAAGTACGATTCAATGCAATAGATGTAACTCCAACGAGTTAATTTTTTACAGATCGTACGCGAATGCGTTGTCGGAGGAGCTTGTGAAACCAATGAAAAATGTTATAGATAATCAAATGAAATTGAGGAAAAAGGTAACTTATATTACTACACAGTATACACAGGCTGCACTAAAAATATCGGGACTGGAATACTTCCACAATTCCTGTCATATTAAAATCTTTTTAATTGAAAACTCCTTGGTTTTAAAAATCGAATTCACACACACAACTCACAACGCGCACAGAACAAAAGAGTTTTTAGAGCAAGAAAACATAGAATTATTAGACCATCAGCCGTACAGCCTCGACTTAAGCCCTAATTATTTCTATACTTTCCCTAAAATAAAGAATAAATTGCGTGGTCAGAGATTTTCATCACCTGAAGAAGCTGTGGACAAAACGGCCATTTTGGAGACCCCAACTTCCGAATGGAATGGTTGCTTCAATGATTGGTTCCATCGTATCGAAAAATGTGTCAAATTTCGCGGAGAATACTTCGAAAAGCAATAAACACATTTTTAAATAGTACTGTTGTGTCACCTCCTCCGAAATTTTCAGTGCCTCCCTGGTAGTCACATTTTGTATTTAAAAAAAATATCCACAGTCGAACATATAACCTCTACCTTTTTGGAAGTCGGTTAAAAATATGCAACGGATTTGTCCCGGTTTTGTAGCGATTTAATAAAAAGTCGCATGAGTGCGCCATTTAATATGTAGTACCTAGAGAAACAATAATAAAAGTATATTTAGAACCAGCATCCACCATTGCATTCTTGTGAAGGAACAGCAGTTATATTGTACTAATGCAAAGTAGAGAAAAGGAAAGAAAGTAGAAGGAAAGAAAGTAGTTACAACACTGCAAGAATCCTAGTAGTTGCAAGAAAATAAAGATCATCGCGCAAGTTTTTATCTGACACAGTATTATGGTCAAGAAAGTAGACTTAGAAAGTACTTGCTATAATTATAGACTGTCGATAAAAACCACAATCTTTGTAATCCATTTTCTTAAGGCGTACAAAAACTTAAGTGCCTCTACATAAAATGTTTTGTTTCTTCCCATTTGCACGAATCTGGTTTAAAGTTAACCCGGATTTAATATATCATGCTGTTTCTCTCAGAAATACGAAAGAAAAGATGATATTCTAAACGTAATATTTAACCCAGATCTGGGTTTATTGGGATGGAAACATATTTTTCAAAATTTTTAAAATGTCTTGCGCTATATAATTATATTTCAGATTGAAGGCAATGTGGATAAAACAACGCGCACACTCTCTGATTGGAGAACTGCTGAAGCGAAGTCCAAGAGACAGTCCCACGCCGCCGCGAGAGAAAACGAGAAACTACAAGACGCCTCACTGGATATTAGGTATAATTATGAGTTTCGTATAACAGAAGGATCCTTCGTGCTAGCGTTTTTATTATGCGAATTTCTGCTTTTGCGATTGCGCTTGCGATTTTTTTATAAAAAAAAACTGTCAAATGACGTATTCGTATTTCGAATATCGTTTTGCGCGCCAAACTGGTTTGACAGTTGGGTCAGCAATTCGAATTTGGAATTGCATTACCATGATTTTTTTTCACAGTCGAATGTCACGCAGCTCGAGTATGGGACATATTCCCCATTCTATTTTGAGTGCGGCCAGGGCGGAGAGAATAAATGCGGCTAGCGAAAGAGACGTAGCGAAACTACAAGTGAAAAAGAAAAAGACGGAAGATGCTGTAAAAAAGACTGAAATGGAGTATTATAACGTTTGTGTTCAAGCCGAAAGAGCAAGGTTCGTTATAGCCATTTCTTCTATATTTAGATGATTTGGATGTTTTTCCAAAAATACCAAATCGTGATTGGTATATTTTTAAAAAGGAATCTTTATTACTTACTCTTATTTTCCTCTTTGCAGAATTATTTCCCTAATGAGTCTTTCTTTTCTAGCAAAACAATTTTAAAAATAATATAATCTGCAGATACTTAAAATCACTATCTCATTATCTTATTCCTTTAAGAATTGGATTAAATTATTATCAATGAATTAGACACAGTTAAACCACAGAAATTGAATTCCATTTTATATAACCCAAAATTTTGCGGAACCGAAGGCAACTTCTGGTAATGGTAATTCTTACTCGAAATTTTATTTTAGGTTAGAATGGGAGACGAGTGTGGTGAAGGGAGCTGGTATGCTGGAGTCAGTGGAAGAGGAGCGACTCGCCCAGCTGAAGAGCTCCGCGGACTACTACCTCAGGCTGACTGCTGCTGTGCCACCACAACTCGCTGAGGTAAATACCAAGCCGTTAAGATCTAGGGTTATATTGCTTTCCTCTTCCACCTGCGGGCTTTCCTCTTTGGGTCAATTTATACTAGTGCAGAGTCGAAGCGAAGCGAATTCCCAAAAACTGAAAACAGACAATTCAACCGTAACTCCAGAGCGTAAAGCATACATTACTTCTGCGAGGCCAATCAGCGTTGGTCGGGCGCATTCACGCGAATTCGCGCGCCTTTTTAAATTTTCAGAAGAAATAAAGTGCGTTATCGCTTTGGAGTTAAGGTTGAATTTGTTATATTCAGTTTTAACAATTCGCTTCGATGCGCTTCGACTCAGAGCTAGTATAAATTGTCATTTTTATTAAATCCTGATCAGGGTTGTTGAAGTAAGAGGGAACGTGAGAAGCGAATGTGTAAACGGTTATAGCTGGTGCCGTAAATAGGGCGGTGCCACCGGTGCCCAGGCACAGGGCGTAGACACTGGGGGGGCGCAAGAATGGCAAAAAAAAGTTTTTTTTTTTTTCAAAATATTAGTTTTATTATATCATAATATTAATATTATTGTCATTGGTCTGCTAACACCAAGATTTACTTTATCATCAAATGAAATAAAATAGACCTATACAATATACCTAATTAACTAAAAAAAACAAGGGCGCATGCGCAGTTATGAAGCTCGCACAGGGCGCAAAAAAGGCTATTTACGGCACTGGACTCATAGCTGCTTATAGAAAAGTAAATGAAGAATTATTATTTAGTCTATTTGCCTTATAACACTCGATTAGTCGAGGACGCATTGCTCCACTTTGATAGTAATTTAAGTAATGATCTAGTATGTGACCAGCCTTCAGGATTGAGTCCAATTAGATCTTGCACTTACCTATAGACGTAAGGGACAAAACTAACTAGCTGTTATCCAAATTCCAGGCCACAAACACCCTAGTGAATCCGATTAAGACAGCGAACGCGAATGTCGATATGCGCGTTGTCCGAGGCGTCCGCTCCGCGCCCGTTGGTGCCAGCGAGCAGCTCTTACCTGACTTCTACTGCGAACACACCACACTCGCTATGAACAAGGAGAGACGTAAGCAGGTAAGAAACCCACTTATGGAGCAGATTATCCAATAGAATATCATTTGTTAGGGGCTGTTTCACCACTTCCTGATAAGTGCCGGATAGTCTATTCTTAACTTAAGAGTCCGTATGCCGTATTTTGCCGATGAATACAAAATTGCAAAGGTTCGCTACAGAAATGTTATTAGGTTTTTTCCCCTTATTAAAAAATATATATTATATTAATTATTAGATTTAAAATATATTTAAGCGCGGAAAGCCGACTCGAGCCTTGCGGCGAGTAATATAATGTGAGATTTAGGTTGTTTTGAATCGTGTTTTTTGGCACAATATCTTTTTTTTTCTTTTTTGTCGAATTGGATAGAATTTTATCTATATATTATTTCTGTCGTTTTCTTTTTATGAATTACAGCTCCAAGTTGCCGAAATTAACAGCAATTCTTTGCCCGTTTTCTCTTAAATTTTGCCGAGTTACATATTTTTTACTCAACTATTTCATATTAAAGTGGTAAAAAGTAATTCCAACATTTTATAGACGACTTTCTCAACAGTACATTGTATTTTTTTCATACCGTTAAGACGTCAATACAATCCATTTAAAACAGGTGATATTCTAAACCTTTTACAGCAAAAATCACAAAACTGTCACGGGTTTGAGTTGGATTATTTAAAAATACTTAAAAAAATGTAGCTCCAACATTAGATTATAATTGAAATGATCTTACATGTTGTGCCTTAAAACTTATAGAAATACTGTATTTTAACTGTTAAATCACGTCTGTTAAATCAGAGAAATCGGCAAATTTCGTATACGGACTCTTAACTAGACAGATAAAGTATGGAGAATCTGTTAAATTTGTGAATAGCCTATCCAGCACTTTGTTAGGAAGTGGTGATACAGGCCCTGAGTATTTTCAATACAGTCTACAGTCTGACGATATATTTTGTCCTTTTCCTTTTTTTACAATCTGATTGTGTACCTACTGCTGAAACGAGATAGCAATATACAGGGTGTGACAAAACTAAGTGATAATACTTTAGAGTATGTATGTGCCCTTTGTATAGAGTTCACTGTGAAAGTAGGAGCGCTGAAAGAGCCATTTTTTTTTTTTGCATGAGCAAGCGCCCGAGCGTCATGGATTTTCCCATACAAAAGTTTATAAAAAAGTTACTCTTTTAGCGCTGCTATTTTCACAGTGAATTCTATACAGGGGACTCATACACACTCTAAAGTATTATCACTTAGTTTTGTTACACCCTGTATTCGCGCGTGAAAAAGACACTACGATTTCTCAGCAACCCAATTGGATTTTGGTCTCCGTCCTCCGACACAAGTTTCCGCTACTTGTGTTACTTACACTGTTTCTTATATTGAAAGATCGATATATCGATCGATACTTATCAAAACATTTGACTCTTCTTTTCAGGCATTAATCAAGATCCTTCAACTAGTGAAACAAGATACGGAGAGAGAAAGGAAATCTATGCACGGCCTCGAGAAACTCTCTATGGCGATCAAACAAACCCCCACCTTCGGAAATGACGACTCACAACAGAATGTAGCCGACAAACTATACCATGTAAGTACACCGGTGACAGTAACCGGGTTCATTAAGACCAGGCAGAACCGGAGCTATTTTTATGTCGGTGTTTGCGGAAAACACATCTCTTTTCCTTTACTAGTAACCTAACAGGGCAAACGTACGAAAGGAATGGCGAGAGATTCTTTGACTTTCATCCATTTCTGACGGTCATTTTTCTAACTGGGCAATAAGAATATGGTCCGCCCGCATTGACCCTGATAGTAGAAAACTTGTATACCTACCTTTAACGAATTAATAAACAGATGGTGAAACTTCAAGTGGACTTACATTGTTAGGTTGACATTATATAATAGTCGCTATATTGTTCAGCTGGTTTTGAGATATACTATAAGGCAATTCCTTTTATAGTGTCCTAGTACATTTTTGTGTACTTTCTGACTGAAATACCTATTAAATCACCCATTTTCAGATGCGTTCCATGCTAACATACCTGGAGGCAGTGCGGTACAAGATAACGTCTAGTCTGAGCGATCTGGACAACCTGCCCGTGGCACAGCATCCGCTCGCCACCCACATACAGGTGGTGCGGGATAAACAGGGCCTGCAGCAGAGTATACTGAAGGTAAATAGTAATGGGAATCGGAGGAGCATATTCGCCTATATTCGCCCATAATTATAGGCGAATATAGGCTTCTTCCTACAGTATAATTAGTCGATTGTAATCGACTAATTATACTGTAGGAAGATGGCGCAATAATAGTTATTCATCGTGGTCTAACGTGTAGGCTGCTTTTAGTGTCACGCGTACCGTCGGTACAGATCACTCCGTATAGACTAATGTGACATATTGTGTTAAGCTTTAAGGAGCATTCTAGAGTACGGACCCGTCCAAATTACTTCTTAAAACCTCATACAGATCGGTCTATACGGAGCGATCCATACCGACGGTCCGCGTGACACTAAAACCAGCCGAAGACTGTAGAGCCTTTTCGACTTATTTGTATAGCACATAGCAGTCGCCTACTATCGTACAACTAAATTTCGTAGTTTTACCATTTAATTAGACAACTTTTTAATTGTGAGTAATCGGAAAGGAATCGCGGTTCTGATACGATATTGTACAACTAAATAATTGGTGTCCAACATTGGTGTCCAATTATTTAGTTGTACAATTTAGTTGGATGCAACGCGCGAGCTCTCATAAGTCGCTATAGCTATTGGTATACTATGCGATTTAGTTCGCCAACTTGAAATTGTAAGTCTGCGGTCGCTCTAAAAGCAAACATTTTGCAGGTCCCACCATATCTCCAAGCGGATTACCACAGCGAGGTCAACAAAAACCTCCAACCGAACTACAACGCGCTAACCAAAAGTATCACAGGGGGAGAGGAGAGAGAAAGAAGGGACTCCATCATGAGCAGAGCGTCCAGTAAACTGAGGATAGAGCATCTATCCTTCAGAAAGACTGACACCAAATCCGCACCACCTACTCCCATCAGCTCAGAACTGTCCACGCCGACTCTGATTGCGCCAGAACTGACTCCGACCTTGAAACCTGTAGCGCCACCGGAGAGTCCTTTGGATTGGACTGAAAGAGGCGCCGGAGATGGGTTGTCCAATCAGCAGGATAGTGACTTCGGTAATTTTTCCTTTCACAATTAGTGCATAATTAGTGTAGAAACACTAGGCCGAAAAAACGCGGCCGAAATTCCGCATGATTACGCCTGCAATGTATTTTAAATTACCGATGACATACCATGCCGAAATTACGTCGCGTGTATGCGTTTGACATTGCTGACGTAATCATGCCGAAGGCCTAGCGCGCACCACGATTTTAATTTTTGCGACACGATTTCAAAATCGCGCTGTAAAAAATCGCAGAGAGTACGGTGCGCGCACTGCGATAAATAAATAGTGATCTTTGCTCACTTTTATCATGGATTTCGTACAAGTTGCTTATCTTTATTGACCACTTCGGAGGATCAGAAGAAAAAAAAAATTCGTCAATACTGCACTCATCCTTTTACAGTGGATAGAATTATCAAAGGTTTCTTTTATCAGAGATTCGGCGCCTGTATCCATTGGAGATACAGGCGCCGACATGTTTAACAAAGAGTATAATATAAACCACTACGATGTTTATTGTTGGACAGATGATAATAATATGTATTAATCTGTAGACAGACGAAACACAAATGAAGTGCCGACCGGCCCGAGTGTGCGATTTTACTATCGCAGTGCGCGCGGTACCACACAATTTCATATTCTTCATTTTATTTTCGCGACAAACGCGTCGCGAGCAGTCGCAGCAAAATGTGACAAATCACAATTTTAAAGTCGCTGCGATTATTTACTCGCATGTGCGCGCACTGTCATACTAACACATGTACGTTGTATTTCTGCGATAAAATAATCGCGCTGCATAAAATCGTGGTGCGCGCTAGGCCGAACTTCGGCCGCGTATCTTCGGAATGGTGTGTTTAGGCACTTAGGGCCTATTTCACCACTGCCTGATAAGTGCCGGATAAGTTTGCCACAACTTATCTGACAGATAGAGTATGGAGTATCTGTCAAATAAGTTGTGGATAGCATATTATCCGGCACTTATCAGGAAGTGGTGAAGCAGTCCCAAAATATTCTAAATGCGACAGTGTGTATGTCTGTCTGTTACCTCTTTACGCTTAAACCGTGGAACCGATTTTTTTAATACTTTGTATCACGGGAAAGAACAAAGGATAGTTTTTGTTGTGTAAAATGTACGGTTCCCGCACAACGTAGTTGCGAGCTTCATCTAGTGTTTTATAAGATCTAACGGTGCGTCCACATTTGTATCATTTGCGCGATCAGATCTCCGTCGCGATCATCGCGCCGTATCAAGTATGCGTATCATAGTGTGGACGCCTATTAGATCATTCTGCCGATCATGCGTGTAATTGATACGACACGTATCAGATACGTGGTTAATAGCGATCGGGGCGTATCATGATACGCGTATCATTTTGACACGCTTCGATGATACGCGACGGAGATCTGATCGGAGATCTGATCGCGCAAATGATACAAATGTGGACGCACCCTAAGTTAATAATAGATGACCTGAAAAGATTTCAAAAGAACTTTAAACAATATCGCCATAGCACATAGTAATGGAACTATACCAAGAGTTGTAGATGATACATTGACAGTAACAACTCATATTAACGAGAAACATTCGAGACTCCAAAGTCAAATGGCACAATAGAGTAGACAGAACTAAGCGCACAATATCAAAGTATTATATATAACATCTAAGTGTGAGTTGCACCAGAGGCGTGGTTAAAGTTAAAGTTAAGGTTAAAGTTATGGTTATAGTTAAATATCCTTTAGCTTTAACCTTAACTTTGACCGGAGAAATTCACAGATGTCTGTTGCGTTTATTTCTTTATTGAAGCTACAGGTAACGGGATTGAGGGTATAAAAAATTGAATTATCCGTAAAAATCGACAGGAAAAATATAAGACTGTAAAACATAGTAAATTTTCACGAAAAATTTAGATGTACGTATAAGCGGCTATGGTTAAATATGGCGTCCTTGGACGCCATATTTAAACTTCAACCAAAGATTTGACATTTTGCACTGTAGAAGTTAAAGTTACAGTTATAGTTGGATGCTGTTAAACATCGTGTACCATCCCACATCAGAATCAAAGGAAAGAATGTTAAAATATATCTTTTTAAGGTAAAACCGGGACCCTATTAGTTATTACTGAGACTTCGAAGTCTGTCTGTCTGTCTTCAGGCTGTATCTCAAAAACCGCTACAGCTAGACTTCTGAAATTTTCACAGATTGTTTATTTCTGTTGCCGCTTTAATAAATATACTAAAAATAAAATAAAATTAATATTTAATTTCCCATACAACAAACGTAATTTTTTTGGCCTTTTTTGCTTGTAGTCAATAAAGGCACCAGGTAGGCACTTGAACTTTGCACTAAATCCTTAATTTTATTTATACTTTAATAATTAATAATAAAATAAAAATATATTTAACAAACATAATTTTTGCTTACTTTCGCTCTATAGCG
This sequence comes from Lysandra bellargus, assembly GCA_905333045.1. NCBI lineage: Eukaryota > Metazoa > Arthropoda > Insecta > Lepidoptera > Lycaenidae > Lysandra > Lysandra bellargus. The sequence goes on along the minus strand of HG995319.1, from coordinate 2,983,878 downwards.
GCACGGAACCCTTCGTGCGCGCGTCCGACTCGCACTTGGCCGATTATTTTATGGTCACCAACTAAAAGATACGTTAAGCTACTACCTACTAACTACTCTAGCGCCAAAAACTGGAAATCTAGCAACTTTTTAGGAGCAATCTAGCCACTTGGTAGAGGTAGCAGTTGGCAAAACAGTGTCCGTTACATTTAGCTACTTCTAGCAACTTATTGGGGGAACGAAAACTGGCAATCTAGCAACTTTTGAATATTAATGTAGCTACTCGGTAAGACTAGCAGTTGGCAACACTGCTTCTATCGTTAAAAAAAATGTCTCTTAAAGTACACATTTTTTAAAGTCTAGACAGGTTTTTTCCTAAAAAAATTGATTTAACGGACGTAAATATTTTTACGTGTTAAAAAAAATAACGTAAATGCTTTTAAAATAAAATTCAGTCCCTTACGTTAACCTTTAGCTTAATACAATTCTCTTAACATGTCCTTTACGTTAAGAATTGATACATAATAATTGTCATAGCTTCACTAAAATTTGTCCCTTACCTTAATTTTAAATATCATTTTTCAAGTAAGAAGATAATTTTTTGGCACTTACTCAAAAAGTATTATCCGTAAAAGTTTAATGTTTTTTATAAAGTTTTAGTGTTTTAGCTAAACCTTTAACCTTTACGTATACACATGTAATGCGGTCAATTGTATATAGCTAGCATTAAAGATGACAATACTCTCCTGGCTGCAAATGAAATCGAGATGCAAAAACTGTTTTATAGAATGAAGCAAATGATCAACAACTTGGGCCTCTCATTTAATAAAGGGAAACCAAAAACATGGTCATAGACAGAAGCAACACTCTGCCTTTGACTGGCGCGGTAAAATTGGAAGTGGTTAGCAAATTTGTCTTTGATCTTTACTAACAACGGCTCCTGTTAACCAAATATACGTAGAAGAATTGGGATGACTAAGAGCGCCATGTCTCAAAATGCGTAAAACCTGGCTTGACAGGAAGATTTCGTTAAAAACCAGGAGGAAACTTGTGTACGTGCTCATATTCTTCATCTGTGTTTAATGATCCGAGACATGGACTCTGAAGTCTGCAGACCGCAGACGTATCGACGCCGTTGAGGGTGCTGGAGGAAAATGCTCTGAATTCCATAAACTGCTTTCAGAACCAACCAACCAATCTGGCTCAACTAAACATACAAACAAGGCTCTCTACCATCTGTCTAATAACGCATCTTAGAATATTTCAGACACATTACCAGAAAAAAGGAGGAAACCTTGAAACCATGGTATGGAAAACTCATGATAATTGGCAAGATTGAGGGGGAAAAGACGGCGGAGCCGCTGTCTCATGCGTTGGTCTGATCAAGTCCGTACCACACTTGAGTCGACTGTCTGCGACGCTCTTCGAGTGGCCGATAATAGAAATAGCTAGCGTAACACCATAAAAAGGAAGGTCATAGAAGGGGAAGGTCATGACTGGGCACTGGCGAAGCAGCTCTGAGAAGAGAACAGTAGCTCCCGATAAGGTGAAATGAGAAGCTTAATGCCAGGTCAAGAACGAACATTTGACTTGTGGTGTGCGATCGCTTATAGGTCAGGTTCACAGAAAGAGGCCGCAGAGCGGAACAGGGAGGAAGATCCATCTTCTATTCGACTCAGGATACAGATTTCGCTAGGACAAAAGAGCAGAGACGTGGTTTTGCAAAGTTCCACCTTGTCTAAAGGGGCTCTGGGTGTAGATGGGAACAGTCCCGGTGCCAAGGGAAATGCTTCAGTCTGTCGAAGTTCCCTTATTTTGCTGGAAATCCTATCCCTTATGTGGTAGACCAGCCAGTTGTGGTGGGCTTATTGTGCTAGATTTTTATATATTACATCAAACTTCCTCCAAAGCATAGTTTTTTATGTCCTTTACAGTATATTTGTGTCGCAGTTTCATATTAAACTTGGTGCTTACTTTAATATGGCATAGTTGACATAAAAAAATTCAGTGCTGTAAGGGACAAATAAGCATTTTTTTTTAATGTAAGGGACATGCTATTTTCTAAACGCGTAAATTTACGAAAATATTTTTTATAGTTATATAGCCGACAAAATTCTAAGAATCTTTGCCATACCTTTAAGATCGGACTAAATGATAAAAAGTTACAGACGAATTTGTAAAAAAAAAGTTGTTTTTTCGCTCTCCTGAAAAGTCCTTTTCCTTATGTTATAAAGAACAAAACTGCATTATTAACTCAAAATCCGATTTTATGTGGAATGGAACACCAATGCTAAACAGCAGCCAGTTATAAAGTAAGTTGGTGCAACCCAACCTAATGAATTTTGTCAAAGTGTAACCACTTAGATCGTGTTGATGTAGCTTTATCATTAAGCTTTTGTAAATTGCCACGTATATGTCTGTAACTTCTTGCAGACGAGTTTTCATCTGGCAGCGACAGTTCAACAGAGTATGCAGCAACAGAGACAGAACAAATGAAGTACATCGGCAAATGTCGCGCGCTGTACACGTACGAGGCGAGGCTGGATGATGAACTCACATTGTCACCAGGTGAGCATAGGTTCCTGGCAGAAACAAAAAATTATTATAAAGTTATTGCATAGCTTTTTTTAAGCTTTGAGCGCAGTGACAGAATAAAGAAATCCGTAACGAAAATCCTAACACCAGACGGTGTTTGTGTGCGTGCCCCTAGCGGTAGAGAGAGATAGACTCTATAGCAGTGGTCCCCAACCTTTTTTTCATGCGGGCCACAAACATGTTTTGGTCTTGGTGTCGCGGGCCGCAGCCCGCAACAAAAATTTGATGTCGGCTGTACACTCTCGCCGAGACACAGCGAGGCGGCTCTCGTGCGAGAGTGTAAATGGGTGCGCTCGCCTCGTCTCGCCTGTCTCGGACCCTCTCGGTCCGGTGTCAGTATTTTGCGCCCGAGACAAAGGGTCTCGCGAGGATCTGGTGATCATTGATCGTAGATACGTTTTCGCCGTTTAATTTTTTTATTTTTGTTTTTTTACTGTGTAAATATTTGGCAATTACTAATTATTTATTTTTTATTTATTTATTTCAGGCTACATAGGCCCATACAATATATTATACCTTAATGACTAACATACATATAAATTATATACACTTAATAACTACACTTTGTCACTTAGTTATCGGCGACGTGACGCGCGCTTCATTCCGAAATCTCCCCCGGAACCTTCAACATCAATTATTTATAATAGCTCATTGCACAGAGAGCTACGGCAGCTGCAAGAGAAGTGTTTTCGTCCATCTCATAGAGAAAAATAATGGTCCATCTTCTCTGAGTTCATAACTGCGATTGAACAAAGCGAGAATGTACATGATCGCACTCGGACAAGGGGCTCTCGCACGAGACTCTCGCCCGAGAGCTCACGGCGAGAGTGTACAGCCGACATGACATTATTCAAAATTAACGATTTAAAATTGAAAAAATTTAACGACTATCATGTAGACTTTACGTTATTTTGTCGGTGGGCGTGAATTTCAAAATTGTTTAACATCACGCGGGCCACAAATAGAGTCCCGGCGGGCCACATGCGGCCCGCGGGCCGCGGGTTGGGGATAGCGGCTCTAGAGGTATGCGAATTGTAATAAAAAATGCTATGCAATGGCTTTAAATCGGCAGTCCCCGAATGACCACGTATTATAAGCATGAGCGTAGAAAAAAAGGCGGACGGAGTCTTATTATACACAGAACTGTGTCTTCAGAGTCGGCCTTCTTACATCGGCACATTCTTACGCCTGTTAAATTGTATAGACTAGCGTAACAATGTGTGCGTGCGGAGTGCGGTCCGTGTACATGCAGTCAGCTGGCCGATTCTGAAGTAGGTACACAGTTTTGTGTATAGTGGGACTTTTTTTATACGTCCATGATTATAAGTATTGTTTTTTATTATACATGTCTTTGATTGAAGGTGACACTGCAAAGAGCAAAAAATGTTATTATCACAGTAAACTGGTTAAGTTTAGGTTTTGTATGGTTCAGGAAGACCGATATATCTCAAATGTCGCGTAGATTGAAGGCCTTCTCACTGGCCCCAACACATTATTAATCATAAAATATACATTATCTGCTCATAAAATATTATAATTTATGATATTTCATGAGCAAATATCGGATTCTGCGATATTTGAGCTACGTTAAGCTACGCGACAGACTATAGTAATTATTGTCAATACTAATTCTCTCTCTTTTTAAAAGACCTAAATAACTATATTATAGGTAGGTCTTTTGAAACGAGAGAGACTAATTTAAAGTCGATTCAGTTCACAGGTCTAGATTCGACACGAGGCGACGATGCGTAATTTAATGCTGTCTGAATAATATTACCTATGTAATAGCATACTTAATCATTTTAATTTTATGTCTGCTCAGCGAAATGAATACTTTAGCCATTATCGACTATTTTATATATTTACTAGCTGTTCCGGCAAACGTTGCTTTGCCATAATATTATATTTGCCTTATTATTTTATTGAAGTGACTAAATAAGTATGTCACCATGGCAACGTCCATAGCTATCCCGTCGCACTAACGATGGTCGCCGTCAGTCTCAGGTTGTAATAATTTACTATTATTTCTTCAACAAAAAACACTTATATGAAGTACCGAGTAGCCGATTCTCAGACCTACTGAATATGCATATAAAATTTGGTAAAAATCAGTAAAGCCGTTTCGGAGGAGTTCGTGGACTAACATTATGACACGAGAATTTTATATATAAGAAGAAGAAGATAGTCAATAAATGAATATATTATATTCTTTTCTCACCTCCGGGCGGAAAACGTCAACTTTCTTCCCGCTGCGCTTACCGATATTGCCGTTTTCCGCATCCGTCGATGAGAAAAATAGTATACGCACCATGGGCAGTAATTAATAAGAAAGCCTATCACACGTTTGTTGACCTCGGCTTCGCCTCGGCCAACAATTACATGTGATCTGAGACATTTCGTATTTTCCTGCCCTAGGTGCGTAATGTACTATTGTTTAATAAGAATTGCTCGATAATAAACTCGTTATAATTTTTAACTATAGTAATTTATCATTCAGTTCATGAGCGTTTAATAGATGGCGTTAATTGTATACAAACTAACGCCATCTATTGAACGTTTTACTTACTTATACCATCCCGCTTTATAAAGCGATCTTCTATAATTCACGCTGAGCACCATTCACTTCCAGGTGATATTATCAACATATACGAAAAACAAGATGACGTTTGGTGGAGCGGGGACCTGAATGGCGCCTTTGGAATTTTCCCCTCGTCATATGTGGAGGAGATCACTTCGTGCATTTAGTTCACGGTCAATTTCCAATAGGAAGGAGGAAGGAAATGTTCTAAGGAGGGAAAGGAAACAATGATTAATATTTATAATTGTATTAGGGAATTATTAACGAGGACATTAGAAACTGTTATAAATACCGGAAAATTCGCCTCATTAACAAGAATTCGGAGTGGAAATTCTTACAATAATTTTGTTCAACATCGAACCATTGGTAAAAAGTAGTTTTTCGGGAGGCGCATAAAATACTTAGGGCATGTTTCACCGCTTCTTGATAAGTTCCGGATAGTCAATCCACAACTTAACTTGACAGATAAAGTATGGAGAATCTGTCAAAAAAGTAGTGAATAGCCTATCAGAAAAAGTAAAACAAGCCCTTAGTATAAAGAAAATTATAGTATAAGAGCCGACATTTTAATGAGATTTCCATATTTCTTCCATGTGTATTTATTAGCGATGTGTATGTAAATAACTATTATAGTTTGATAAACGAATGTTTGAGATCGTTATGAACGATAATTGTGTGCACCATTTAGGGGCTCTGTACGCAAAATCCCTAAAAGACCACTTTTATGAATTGTTTATCTACAACTTCTTACTAAAATGGTAATTTTTGTGAGGTTCATTCATTTATTATTCTTTCAATATTATGATTATTAGATTTTATTAAAATATTCAATAATGAATTCGTTTACGAACTGACTAGAGGAAAGTATTATATTATAAAACGCCCGAAATTATTATGGGTTTTGAAAAAATATCTAATTAGTAATTACTGTTATAGATAAAGCACATAATTTATGAAATCATTAAAAATGTTCATAATGATTATTGATTATAATTCATATACTTGAAGCTGCGTCTTATAATTTTATAAAACTTATTTGACAGTTTGACACCAATAACAGTTTTCATAAAAAAGTAAATAAATAAGAAAATTATTTACTAAAAACTTATATTTAATTTTTCATGTTTTTTTTTACTTCCAACAATTGGTCAGGTATTATATTGTGTGTAATTATTTTTATAATATTATGTGTAGAACGAAACTGAGTAGAAATAATGAGCTTAACCCACGAATAGTAAAATATAAGTTGTGTAACTACAGTTAAGTATTTTGATACATGAACGTAATAATTTCACGAGTTAAATAAACGCACGTAAATTATTATATTTTATGGTCAAATTAAACCAAAGTATTCACTGTAATAAATAAATGTTAAGAAAATAATTTTTGTTTCTTTTTGTCTACACACTACACATTCTGCCTATATGACATGCCGTAGTAAAATAAAAGACACGCATTACGATGATATTACATTGTTTATTGAATTATCCGCAGTGTACACTTAAATGTTGGCGAAAAAGGACTACAATCGAAAAATATTAAGTCCTAAATACAAGGTAGAAAGATACCAGAAGTCTTGATTTGGTCGACAATTTGAGTTAACAAGCGTAAATATATTTTAGATAGATTAGGAGATTCAAGATTTCACATCATTTTGTTATTTAGGCCTTGGACTATATTTTGTATCTTTTTTTTTACAACTTCTGATATCTTGTTGAATAATGCGGATTCCTTGTTTATGTTACATTATAATATACATTACCTTACATACTGAGAATTTTGTATACCTTAACATACATTTATATAACAAAACTATTTCTTCTCCAATTATTATCGAAATCGCTTCTAGCTTCGCTAGGTGGCCAATCACAAGAGCTTTAAATACTTTAAATACAGACAATTCATAACATGACTAGTGTGAAGTTAGGAGTAAATGGAATTAGAATTATAACCATTTCAATCTTATTGGTTTTAACCAGGGGTAGCCTGGAATAATTCCAATTATTGTTATTAGTTTCTTAAAAAAACTTCTATCAGTAAAATTGTGATTAATTTCCATAAAATACTAACTTCACATGTCATCTGGTTCACACCATACACATCAATTACAAATAATATTTTACATACATAATACTTATACCCTTTTTGAAACTGGCATACATACAGGTTAAAACATCAATTATCATTATCATTAAAATGATCACTATTCTTAAGATACAATAATTTGTTTTCGTCGGGTAGAATCTTATGTATTATTGTAAGGGTATTGTATCATTTAAACAAGATGGAGCCATCTTTTGAAAATAAGACCCGTTTTATATTAGTGGCGACATCTAGTCAACATTGCGACGACCAGTGGCGACTTTTCTGGTAGTTTGATAGGTGGCGCCACCTGTATTATCGTAGACTAAGACTATACGCGCTAAAATTGCGGGAAACCATACATTTCCGAAATCAGAACTCTGCACTAATACAACAGAGTTGAAAACCGAACACTTCGACGCATAGCCCCAGACTAGACTAAGTGTAAGGAAATGTGTAAGACTCTAATAACTATTTTCTAGGTATAAGTTACTTATGGCAGTGGTTATAGAAACAATAAGCGATACTATTGACACCTATAAGAAATCCTCCAACACTGATTGTCAAGAAAATGAAGAAAAACGTACACCAATACAATTCCATTTAAAAATTTTTTGTTAATACCTAAGCTAAATATCGATTACATAATATATAAATATGACACCTTTCGACTGGACCATTAATTTCTTCGCTAATTATTAAAAGCTGCCTAATTAAAGTACATTTAAATATTGGCATTGATTCACACAACACACAGACGCTACAAGAAGATAATGTGATGATATCGTTTTGTCAGTTCAATCCTTAGATTGCTGTCGAATATATTGCTAGCGCTCTCTATCGAAAAACTGTGATGACAAGCTAGCCAAGTCTTCGTACAAGGGTAAAGAGAAAGTCCGATAAGGTGAGGAGTCCAATTTCTGCGTGATCTTTGATGATATATAGATTATAGAAAGAAGTGATTTAGCACTCAATTATATCTGGAATAATACACTGCTCGGTCGAAGGCTGAAGATACAGATTTTTCTATCCATGCATTATTATGAATCAATGTCAATATGTGATAAAGAATGAAATCTTAAATATAAAACAAAATAGATAAACTACTCTAATGATTACAAACTACTGATTATCACTTGTTTATACATCCAAAGATGAAATTTACACATTGCATATCAGAGAAAAACATTTAATTTGATACAAAATACATAGCAAAATATAATAAACGCCTTTGGTATTTTCGCTTTCATAGTAATTGAAGCTTTTTAGAGTAAGGTTCGGGATTTACATATTGAACGGGAGCAGAATTTCTTTTATATGCTACTTACTATGACAATAATGATATTAGAATTTAAAAAGACTTCATATTAAAAAAAAAAACAGGAAATACAATACAGGCAGTGTTACTAGTACGATCGACAGATTAATTCACGTTATCGACTACGTTATCTACAACTAGAAGATACAAACCTAATATTAATATTTATAATAATGTTAGCTTTGTATCACATTTCTAAAACAATTATAACAAAAGTCGAGTATTTTGGGACTCACCCGACTCCTGGCGAAAGACAATATATCACAAATTATAGTGGTTATTACTTACTATACACTAAAGGCTATATCTACTACAAGGAGTGTAGACGTAAGAAACACAATGTCTAAGGGAGAAAAGTGTACGCTAAAAAACTATAAAATAAAGGTATAATAATAATAATAATAATAAACTTTATTCCCATTTTCAAAAACATAACACAACCATATTATTAAAACATAAAGTAACAATAACAACTCGGTAGAAAACTAAAAATAACATAATATAAAGAAGAATTAAAAAAAAAAAAGAACATTAACAAAAGAAACTTAAAACTAAACAGAGTATTTTTCAGTTTATGGCAGTGCTATGCCAAAATCTGTTGAAAATGTGTACACTTTTTAACAGCCAAATCCGCCATTAGTGGAAATCTTAAAAAAAACACTTCACTGTTTTGTAATGCTAAATTAAAATGTGCCCCCGCCAAGACGAGCCAAGCGAAGCGCAAGGGCACGGCAAGGGTCGGTTCACGAAATATTAATTTTTGTTTTACACCCCCTAAGATTGTGCTTCTTACGTTACATAACTACGTACAAAGCACTCACCAGAATTGTTTATAAAAAAAAATTAAGAAAATTTATCAGTGACAATAAAACATTTAGTCAAAATGAGTTATTGTAATATGTAACATGTATCACATAAAAATTAGCAGGTCGATGTCTGTCTGTGCGAATATCGACGAGGACATTAAAATAACATTCATATCAGCGCGCCTTGTACAGTGGCGGTTACGACGCACAGTGTTTTAGAAATCCCCAAAATCGGACATGACTAAGTTAATGCAATGAGTCGATGGCGTCTTATGTTTCAAATGCAAGAATAGAACTCCCGTGTGCGCATTTTACTTCGTTTTTGAGAAAATCAATTTTTAAATTGATCATTTTTTGACTCCCTGAAAACGAAATTATTTTATTTAAATTATTTACGAGGGTTTGTAAACTTGCTACCCAGCTGATTAGATTAATCATTAAGAGACACAAATTTTGTACTTTATTTCATTCCTACAATTTAAGTAGTTCCTGAGATGTATATATAGATTGTAAATGTTTTTTTATTTAACTGAATATTTAAAAATAATAGTATTTGATGAAACTTTGCTCTCAACATTTTTAAGGCGCGATTAAAAATTAGAAATTCGTAAATCTCTGGTATGAGATGCGATTCACAAAAAATAAAAATATTGTAGTGTAAATAGTAAACCAAAGTATTTTTCAGTATGGACAGAAAGTGCGGAAATCATATAAGAAAGGAGAAAAAAAATAAAGTCTAAATATTTTAAAACATTAAAATCTCAGGAACTACTTGAACTGTAGGAATGAAATAAAGTACAAAATTTGTGTCTCTTAATGATTAATCTAATCAGCTGGGTAGCAAGTTTACAAACCCTCGTAATTAATTTAAATAAAATAATTTCGTTTTTAGGGAGTTCAAAAATGAGCAATTTCAAAATTTTTTTTTCCAAAACCAAGTAAAATGCGCATTCGGGAGTTCTACTCTTGCATTTGAAATATAAGACGCCATCGACTATTGCATTAACTTAGTCATGTCCGATTTTGGGCGTTTCTAAAACACTGTGCGACGCTCGCCTGCGATCTAAGACCAACTACTTACATAATATAATCATAATGATGTAAATTGTTAAAATGTTAGTGTAGAAATAAAGCTAAAAATTATTGTAGAACATTTTTGAATTGATCACTTTGCCAAATTATAACATAATATACGCCAATAATAATACAAGATCTGATAAAACATTTAGAATCGAAATAAATCGAAAAATGTACATTAAATCTACTTAAAATTTAAAATTATTTTACACATTTTTTCCAGTGCTTATTAGACATTTACGGCTTATAAAAGAAATGGTGCGGAAAAAGATTGAAAAAAGGAGTAATTTTATTATTATTACAGTACCCGGCAATAAATATTGCACATCGACCTTTGGAAAGTGACAGTCGGCTAATTTCGGTTTTGTAGAGCGTTATCTCTTACGCACGAAATACAAAAAGTCCGGTATATATTAAGAGCTGTTAAAACAATTAAGGTTTGCTTCTTTTAATAATTTTATTATTCTTTGTATAAAATACACCAAATTTTCTATAAGTTATGGCTTTATATTCGGGTAAAATAAAATAAAAAAGGGTGTTCAAATTATGTTTACGTATTTAAAATTCCTTTGGAAAATTACAGCTGTAGCAAATTTAGGGGTGTTAACAACTCTAGATATATATTTTGAACTGGACGCGACTGCACTCTATTGAATTTGAACAACGACTGATATAATGTCAAATATGTGTGTGCTACAAAGATAACGCTCTATGAAACCGAAATTATCCGAATGTCTCTTTCCAAAGGTCGATGTGCAATATTTATTGCCGGGTATTGTACGTTGTTTTACAACAAAATCAATTGTATGATTGTAAGACTGATTCTATGAACTCGAAAGGCAGCCGACAGTCGTCTCTCTCACACAGTCAAATGACTGTGAAATAGAGAGAGTTCACTCCGTCGCCTCGTTTACTTTCTCGCAGTTCACTCCGTCGGTATACAGTCATAATTTTCATTTAAAAACGTACACATTTCGGTTCTATTATAAGTAATAAGTCTATAAGCACTAGCATATTCAAAATATATACAAGTACAGTATTGCTCGATTCATGTGATACTATCACGGTGCACGGGTGAATGCCATACGTATTTATCTTTAAGCATAATACGACAAAGCAAAATAGGGCCAGTGTGGCGAAATGTATTGAACGACAAAGTAGTGATGATTAGTAATGGAAACTAATGCTATTTTCTATTAATTTCATTAACGTAATAATTTTCATGTCACAGCATACGACTTGCTATTACTTTGCTATTTGCTATGATTTTATCGTGAACTCTCGGTTCGCACCGCACGCGTCGAGTATTATTTCGCATCGAGTGCAATTAGCGCCGCGGTACGTAAGTCTTTGTCCACGTCTGTATCATGATCGCGTATCGTAGCATCGAAGCGTATCATGATCGCCAGAAATGTACGCGATGATCGCGATCATTTTGCGTCCACACTAGCGATCATGATCAGCACGGACGTGAATTTTTTCATGATCGCAGACTATTGCTACGCAAGATAATATTAACAATCGTATTTTTAGCTAGTATTATTATGTAGTATGGCGCTGATGCCAGTTGCCAAACACGTTTTTTGGACTATGGTTTAATTTTCCTGCTTTCACGTAAACACGAACATTTTGTTAACTCGTTTGCACAAGTATACGATAAAAGCTCGGTAATAATGTTTTGTAATGACAGATTAGAGGCGTATTAGATACAAGTAACGATAGATGGCGCCATCTATATTTAAGAATTTGCTTTTATTTTTTAAAGTTTTGTTATTTTTAAATGACAAAGTACTGTCCTGTTTTATTTGCACTATTTTGTCGCCAATACGATGAAAATACACAAAAGTAAATATAACAACTAATGATAGATGAGCAAAATGGTGATTTTATCAAAAATAGATAACAATTTGAAAAGATAGAATACGTAATAAAAGATGATAATACTTTCAATAAATACGTAGTACTACAACTAACTTATGCTAAATGGTGAAAATTGATGTCTGCTTATTCGAACCGTTAAAGATTGAAAAATTAAATCAAAGATAAGAACTTTAAGTAAGTATAAGTATTTTTTGCAAATAATAAAGAATACAATTTTAAAAAATGCAAAAAAAAGAAGTACCTTATTATGTATCCGATGTAAATTTATGCATTAAATTTTAAGAACATATAATAAAAATAACTAAAAACAATATTTTAATAATTTGGTAAGGTACTGCAGCAGGTAAACCACTAAAATTGTCAAATGGTTTATATCGAGAAAAGTATTACAATAAAACATTATTTTCGACAAGTTTAAAAGTTTTATTTAAAACTTCTTATTGTTAATGAATAATATAATAAATATATAATAAATAAATTAAAATTACTGTAATTTTAGAATATTATTGTTAAATGGAACCGGAGTTTCTTTTTAACCCTACTGATTAAATCCTACCACATTAATTATTACTATCTGTAGAGACTTATCCAACAAAACATAATCTCTACATCATGCTACGCTATATTTATAATAAAGGAAAGTAAAAATAAAATACAAAAAGTTCACATGCGCAAAATAATTTATTAACAACAAAATAAGTTGTACAAATGTGTCATACTGTCTATTGTCAAAATATAAAATAAAATTGTATTAAAAGAACTTATAATTAACTAGGTGATATAAATATTTTTGATATTATAAAGCGTCATAAAATTATTACTTTTATCATAAAAATAAAATAAAAAAGAATAACATAAATAGCTGCTTTTTATCACTGGAATATTGAGCTCATACTACTAATTATATTCCGTTGTCTTGAGACGGATCACGTCAACGGCTCGACAAGCCATTCCCATATTATACAGGGTGTCCTATTTACTCTATCCTTACTAATATAAATATTTAAACAGCGAACAGTCTGCTTATCTTTGTCTAACACATTGGAAAAGACATATGAGAGACAAAGACAGCGGTTACGAAATAGGTAAATGCCGCGTAAATATTATCTTTATTAGTAAGGAGTTTATCGTCTTTCGAATTCGTCAAACTACGTTCTAAATACATATTTACACTCCCGTCCCTAGGCTCGGTTACATAAATCCTAAAACCGAAATTCAACCTTACAATAATTAATTTTAGAATATTTTATTTTACAATTCGCGAAATGGTCATACCAATGTTCAAATTCGTTTTTTTCTAACGCCATAAACTTTTATGCAAATAAAAATTATTGTGCTTTCAGCTCGAAACAACTAAAATAAACTTTGGCCATTAAAAACTTACTATCACGCGAAAATAGACTATATCTGATCAAACATCAAAAAAATATGAATGCGCAATATTAAAGCTATGAACCTTACAACTTATTAAAGCAAATAAAAAATGAGTTGACTACCACTGAATACTTAATGCTAAAAAATAAAATCTTCTAAATAGTAAAAAAAAATCTCAATTGTGCTTTGAGAACAGCCCTATCCATTTCATCAGCGAAAAAATTTGATCAGATATTGCTAGAGAACTTTAAAACATACAGAATATACATTTAAGCTACACAAAACTTGAACAAGCAAAACATTAAAAATAAAAATAGTTTTTTGTCATACGTATATATAGGATATCTTAAACTACCTCTCATAGAGTTTACCCGTTCATCACATTTGCATTGTGCTTTCAATAATTAATAATAATTAAATAATAATGAGTACAAGCGTACATAAAATAACAAATATTTCGTAACAATTTTGAGTCCTAAAATTGATTATATTCGATTTTTTGTTTCGAAATGGCAAGATTAAAAAATAAAACTCTACCTTAATGACATGGACGTACGGATATGTGATTTTTTGGAATGCTTTCGAGGACTAGGCCTTACTATGTATATAGAATATGCTCTGATACTACAACACAACCTCAATCGAGTCCAAAGCCGAAAAAACTTTACAAAACCTATATAATATGGCAGTGTGGTCACTCTTTCATTGTAACTGTGAACAAATCGGTATCGTCATAAGCGTATTAGTAGTAGACAGTGATTTAATTTTAATAAATATATTATAGAAATAAGAATTTCCAGATTAACTCTTTGTGGTTTTTGAAGCAAGATATTTTGTACAGCTACCGGGCCTAAAATAATATTTCAATTATTAAACCATAATATAAAAATAAATAAAAACAAGGAAACATATTTATCTAGCAGATAGCTTAACCCATGTTTAGTGAGTTATTCAATAGTATTTTAACAAGGACATATTACAACATTAATATATAAAGCATTATGCACACTCTTTTACATTGGCATGTTGAATTCTTTTAAATTTTGGATTGTAACTGTTATAATGCTCGTCAACGAACTTTGGCATGCAAACAGGAGAATTCACATGGATTTTTACTGATATTTTATCGTTAGAGGAAAAAAGAAACAAAAGTTGTTTATATGCAATCAATATTTTAACCAACAATAATAAAATAATAGTTAAAACCGTCGAGTATATAAAATAATAAGGAAAAATATTGAACTTTACACCTAATACGCTCATTATACCTTTGTCAATATAATTTTATAAAATATATATAAAAGAGGTAAAAATTACAGTCAATCATATAAAACTAGGCCTTGAACTCATGTCACACATACAATTATTAATAATACAATCAATAATGAATATGTGTTGGTAATAATAAAATATATAGTATAATATTTTTTGATAATGAGTGTCTACATAGTGAAACTTAAAATACCTTCGTCTTCGAACCGATTTGCTGCAAACCTGAAATAGAAAAAAAATACATAAGTAACGGCAAACGCAGAATGCGTGCGCAACTACAAAGCCTGCAAGCGCTGCATGTAGAGATCAACTACGATAACATGGCGCGCTCCTCCAAATGACTGTTTCAATGTGTGTAGTCACATCCTTAAGAAAGAATTTGTATTTAGTAAGTATTCAACCAATCACAGTACACGTAATATTTCAGTTAATGTCACTTATTACCAAGATTTGTTGGTCGACTAATCATAACTAGCCTACCGCACAAGACAACGCACTTCAAACGTTTTGAATTTTGGAGGGGCGCGCCATATTATCGTAGTTACGTGCGAACTATTGACAGTGGCGTCCTCACTAGCGCGTCGCAACTCACAACCTTAAGTGTTTCTCTTTGGGGCCCACTAAAAGCTCTTTTTATTTTATTTTATTTTAAGATACTTGGAAAACTTACAGCTATGGTTACAATAAAATTATTAGACGGAATACATGATAAGGAGCATAAGTTTTCACTGATAGTTATAGTTTACAAAATATTGAGTTTAGCGGTATACTTTGTCCAATATTGTGTCAAATATTATGTCTACAATCTACATACACGGACAATTGTGGCATATTCGACATACATACACGGTAGACAGTGGCATTCTTGACGAACATACTCAATCGACAGTGGCAGTGGCAGTGTGAGCGCTATGTGCAAATGTGTCACCGTAAGATTGTAAATACCGTTATATTATAATCTAACTCGCGAGATTGTGAACGGTCGAAAGATTGTGAACCACAACATACTGCTTATAATTTAACGTATAATAACATACTGCTTACAATTTAACGTATTATACGTTAAATTATAAGCAGTATGTTGCGGTTCACAATCTTTCGACCGTTCACAATCTCGCGAGTTAGATTATAATATAACGGTATTTACAATCTTACGGTGACATATACACACGGTCGACAGTGGCATACTCACTAGCGCGCCGCCCGTATCTGGTGAAGGTCGTCGTCGGAGTCGGTGTGGTGCGGCTCGCTCGGCGCCAGCACTGTGAGGTGCGTGGAGTCGCTCTGCAGCGTGCTACACTCCCCTCCCGCGCCGCCGCTCCAGTTGCCGCATTGGGCCTTCTTCTGTAGAGCCTGGACGTAGGACTGGTGGGAAAGAATTGATGATTATAGGCCATGAACCTGGGCTCATCATGTCACAAAGGCTGGGACATTTGATGACAAATACCCCGCACTTTTCCCGCAACATTAACAAACCCTCAGAGCTTGCATGCGGAATATACTATTACGATAAGATTCTAAGTTTCTGGGCTAGGTTCGGACGGTTTCCTTTTACAGAATCCAACAATAAAGTTTCATTGTAAATGAAAATCTGACCCAAGTTTTCTAAAAAAACATGAAAATGTCCAGAAGTGAATGTCCAGATGTGAAGAGTCCAGGGCTCTGATTCACAATGCGCAATTATTCATCTCGGATTCGGAAACTTCATCGCGCGACATCCAACAAACGCTCGCCGCGCTAGGCGTTAACCAATGACTACACGGTAAAGTCTCCGAATCCGTGTCGTACAGGAATCTTGAATCGTCCTGCAGAATCGCGCGGGTGATAGGAAAAGCGTCCTAACTTTAGTAACTACTAACCAACTACCTATACACACCTGTGATATAACATCGCCGTGGGCGGTTCTCACTTGATAGAGATAGCGATACTTCCTCTGTTTCATCTCGGCGCGCTGCTCGCGTGTGATTGGCCGAGTCTGCTGAGCCTTCATGCGACGCTTTTGTGCTCCGATACCTGATAACAACATCATCAAATCATCATCATCGTCGTCATGATTTTCATCATTATTGAGTAAGAGCCAGCGGCAGACAGATTTTATAAAAGCTGAAAGTTTTCCTGCATATGACCCCTTTAGAGGTAAGAACGACCAGCAAGTATCGAGTTTCGATCGCGGTTACCTTAGATTTTAGAAGGAAGTTCTCAAGGTCTCCCTGACCTTCTATCAAGAATTATGATATTTTTTTATCTTATCCAGTTCTGAAGGTTTACCTGACCTTCGATTAAATTAAAGCTCAATTTTTTATCTTATTTTCTTCGGAATAACTGTTATAGGAATCTCGTCTTCCACTGTCGGTCATTTTCGACAGTTGCTTCCCACTACCAAAGAAAAAGAGAAATATAATGAGGGTGTTTGGTAGTGGTATACAGAGAGAGTGTACATATATATTATATAATTAAAACCCTTATTATTATACACTTTTAGATTTTGAGGTGATCCGGCAATGGGAAGCAACTGTCATAAGTGCCCGGCAGTGGGATTCATTCGTAGCTCTACCTGCTACTCCCAACGGCTACTCCAGTCCGAAATAACAGACTATAATAGTACTAATTATTCGATAGTCGACAGTCGTCAACAGCACTAACCTAGAAACGTTCGTAAAAAGTATACTAGCGCAGCCCTATGTATACAGGGCGTAGAAAAACCAAAGTGAATATAGGTAATATACCTTCTTTAGGTTATGAGACCCTTGCATACAGTACAGTGTTAAAATAGTAGCTCTGAACTACTTTTTAAAATTATTAATTAATGAGCAAATTCATGACGTTGGGACATATCTCAAAGAAACACAAATCAAAAGTAACTTTTTCAGCTCTGCAACTTTCACAGTAAACCTTATACAGTGTAGTATACAGTACAATACACACACACACACACACACACACACACACACACACCACTCAAAGTAACATCACTTTGTTTCACTGCACCGTATAATTACCTATTGAGATAATAGCACAGAATACATAACTATTACCTTATGGATAATAGTCTGCATGAAGATATCGTATTAAGCGATCATGTGGCGACTGAACAATGCCTATCAATAGCTGCAAGTAATCTAGTCAGGTAACTTGACTACTATTGTTATTAACGGTAACTTAGAATATGTAGTAGTTCCAGCTACGTATCAGGGAATTATATTATGTATCTGACGTAATTTTAGTAAACTGAATCTACCTTAGCAATTAGGGCTCCCACACATAACTGCGAATTCGCATCGCATCGCAAATATCTGCGTCAAAGTTCATAATTACTAATATTATAAATGCGAAAGTGTGTATGTCTGTCTGTCTCTCTGTTACATCTTCACGCTCAAACCGCTGAACCGATTTTGCTGAAATTCGGCATGGAGGTACTTTGAGTTCCGGGAAAGGACAAAGGATACTTTTTATACCGAAAAAATGTACGGTTCCCGCGCGATAAACGAATTTTGGCGCAACGGTGTTGCGGGCGTCATCTAGTTCATAATAAAAATGATATTACGATGCGATGAATTCGTAGTTATGTGTAAGCCCTTTGGTCTTCTCGCCTCTCATTGGTATACAGGGTCACAATGAGAGTGTTATCACAAAACTAATAGGGTATTTATATGACTCCCCTGTATAAAATTGACTGTGAAAGTAGTAGCGCTGAAACAGTAACTATTTTTAACTTTTGCATGGGCAAATTCATGACGCTGGGGCGCTTGCCCATACAAATCACAAAAAACCTTCGGCGCTGATACTTTCACAGCAATCTCAATAAAAGGGACGTATGCACACCCCCAAGTATTTTTTACACCCTTTTTTTACACCCCGCATATTCCAAAAAATCAACAGATTCAGAATTTTCCCGCCATGTTAATGTCAGGACTCAGGACTAACAATAAAGACTTGGTAAAAGTACACTATATTATCCGCTATTTTGTCAGACACAGGCACACTTCATCTGACCCTTCAACTTGATTTAACCTAATTTTTTTTGTTGAGGGGGGAAATACATTACGTATCCCCTGCCGCGCACGGGGGTGGACGACGAGAGTATGTCGGACTCCCTCCGGCTCGGTGCGCCGGAGGTTTACCGACTAAAACCCCCCCATGCCCTCCTTCCAGCCGTGGGACACGGGACCTCTGTTGCGAACTCCGCGTCCAACTTGATTTAACCCAATATGATAAAATATTTTCAGATATTATACAGACCTAAAAATAGGATGAAATAACATACATGTAAACTACTAGCGTAGAGTAGTCTTAGGGTCACTTCACATTGCAGCGTGACAATTCGATGCAATGAGATGCATTTTAAATGTGTCATTTAAAACCATAAAGGTAATAGGTATATTAACTTTATGTTTAAAACAGGACTCAATTTACCTCGACCTCTGTGGCTCAATTGGTTGAGTGTGTGGCAGCTCAAGCCGCGGGTCGCGGGTTCGAATCCCGCCGACGGAACAAAAAGTTTTTTAATGTTCCCGGGTCTGGATGTGTATTAAATATGTGTATGATATATAATAAAAAAAAATCTTAAACATGGGCGAGGCCGCCAATTTTTGCTGATTTTGCAATTATTTTTCTCCGCCCTTTGTATTTTAAAAAGTATTGTGTTTATCTTACGCTCGAAAACTGATTCTAACGAAGAAAACAAAGTGCTCAAGCATGCATTAGAATTATTTGAGTTCCAATAATAGTCTAAAAATATATTTACAATTAAACATAAAAAAAGGTAAGAAAATAGCTTAAAATATACAATCCGCCGTGGAAGAGGTGCACTTTAACTGTCGCTGTAGCAGTAAGTATTACAGATTTGAAAATAAATCTGATATGTTATGAATACTTATATAAATGGCTATTACCTCATCTAATTCTTATGGTATTTTAAGATAACTTTCTTTATAAACTTTTTCAAATCAAATGAATCGTTAGAAACATCAATTCTACCCCACATTTTAAACGTCATCAATAATACCGATTTATTGTTATCGTTGGGTGTTACGGAAGGTAAAATCGGGAAGTGGGAACGCTGAGTTTTTACGTATTCTATGGAAAATCTCGTAATATTCGCCATTTCTCGACAGTCGGGCTGTGTACACAATTTTTTCAAAGGAAGTTTTTTTGTGACACAAATGTAAGTATTACTGTTTCACATAAAACGATCAATGCATCATGTGAGTAGTCAAAAGGGCCATGTTTGGGGCTATGATACAAACCGCATTGTGTATTATTTACAGAGATAAGTTTGATTTTCTCTACGCTATGATAGCCTCTACGCTATCATTTTGGTGCTCCAACGGCATATTTCTCAACGCTATGATAGCGTAGAGAAATAAATTCCCTACAATTTAGGTGCTCCAAGGTCACAAGCAGCGTAGATTTTCTTTCTCTCGCAAAATTTTTCTGCGTCATATCAACAAAAATTGGCGGCCTCACCCATATATGTATAGTATAAAAGTATTAAATATATTATTTCCGTTGTCTGGTACCTGTAACACAAGTCCTTTAGGTACTTAGCACGGGGCCAGACTGATAAATAGGCCGCATAGGCCGGCAGCGTCCAAGGGGCCGACAGATTTCGTACACGGGGCGGCGGAAATAATGTTGCCTACACCTGTAGCCCTAGCACGGCGACCAGTGGAAATGCAAAAGTATGGACCAACTGTGGAGATAAACTTAAGGTGCTGTTCCGATCTTTTTTCGTTCCAAAAAATTCAATTAAAATGCCACTTTATGACAGACTATAGTCACAAACTGTGGAGATAAACTTAAGAGGCCGGGCTACCCTCGAAATTCTCATACATACGTAATACCAAAATCATTTTCTCATACGAAAATATTTAACATTTTTGAGTTATTTTTCAGCTTAAAAACTTAATTACCTAGGTTCCTGTACAAAAATTAACTTCAAAATATTTAAACACTAAAAAATATATAAATAAATAGTAAATTTACTACAAATTATTTCAACTCTAAAAAATATTTTTTAGTATTTAAATATTTTGTAGTAAATTTACTATTTATTTATATATTTTTTTATGTTTTACTCAATTTTTTTGTGTTTAAATATTTAGTAGTAAATATAAATTATACACTAAAATTTTCTTAGTGTTTATATATTTTGAAGTTAATTTTTGTGCAGGAACATAGGTAATTACTATTTTAAGCTGAAAAATAACTCAAACATGTTAAATATTTTCGTATGAGAAAATAATTTTGGTATTACGTATGTAAGAGAATTTCGAGGGTAGCCCGGCCCCTTAAGGTGCCGTTCCGAAAAATTCAATTAAAATGCCGCTTTATGACAGACTATAGTCCTAAAAATTCAAATAATATACTACTTTATGACATATATGATATACTATAGTCTGTCATAAAGTGACATTTTAATTGAATTTTTGTCGGTCGCGATTAGCCGCGGTAAAGATCGGAACGGCACCTTAAGTTTATGTCCACAGTTTGTCTATACTTTCGCATTTCTCCTGGGTCGCCGTGCTAGGGCTACTGGTACTACTAATATAATATATTCTTTGCCTACACTCATAAAAAATATAGATTCGGCAGTGAGTCTAAAACTACTGTTAACCAAATTACTCAAGACATTTCGCTAGACTCTAGAGAAGTCCTAAGATGCTCACAAAACTAGAAACTAGATTTTAAATTACAACTTAACCCCGCGGCGGTACTATTTAAACGTGAATAACCCGCCGGTGCTCGTTAGAGAGTCATTACGTTTATTCAATCTTGAGGCAATCTGTACCCCATTCAGAATACAAGACGCACTCTACTGTATATCATTATATTATTGCGCTTATTAAATTAACATTTAACTAGAGATACATCTGTAGTCGAAATTCGTCATTTATATTCTTACAAGTTACTTTCATCTTAAGATATAAGTGCAAAAACGTGTGTAAAGAGCTGAATACTTATAAATATAGTTTCAAAAACGCCCTTATTTGTCAATTTAACCCTCATAAGATTTGAATGACACCATATGCACAAAATGATCAGGACGTTCTTAAGATCTTGAAAATACTTTTTAGTAACACAGCCAATAATTATAAATCCGACTGCTTTTAACTAAATATTAAACTATAAAGCACATTTTAGTTACTAATACCCCTCATTCAAACTATTTTATCATCTTAAAATATCTTATTTTCCAGCATATTTCTAAATTTAGCCTAGTCAAGACTCGTTTTGTCGTAGCCCACGACTTAATCCAAACGTTGTTCCAAGATAATAGGACTGACACTAATGCCTCGTCATCAAACGCGTCCAGCGAACTAGGACGATTTAACGCCCTAGTAAAGCACAGGCTATATTAATAGTTACATTAATACTGTATTGTTACTTTTTATATTATTGTAGAATTTATACGCATTAATGTTTTTCAGATCTTATATATTATCTAAGATTATACGCACATCTCAATCTTTTGAACGGAGGTTTTAGGTGGATTTAGTTTAAGCGACACTTACTTCATTAGGTATAATCCGTTCGCTGGACAAAGAAATTAAATATTTATCCATTAACGGTTAACCTATCGTACCTGTACCTTCTTTACTACATTAAAATATTTCCACGAGCACGTTAGGTCAGTCAGACACCAATGTTTTGTATGAAAAAAGTCAAGTTGTCATAAGACTCATAAGTCAAAGGTAGCAAGAGGTGACAAGGACCGTAGGTTACAGGATATCACCCCCTAAAATCGGACTAATCCTTAAAAGCCGGCCTTTAATAATAATCTATAAGGATTCTACCACCATTCATCATACCCTTGAAAGAAAGAGAAATAGTAAAGTGCGCAGCAATATTACGTCAATGACTAAATTTCCCTCTGTCCTTATTACTAAATTTCCCTCTGTCCTTGACTCCTTATTACTAAATTTCCCTCTGTCCTTATTACTTTACTATGTATACTGTATAGTGTATAGCCTGCCAAGAAAGTGAAAAAATTAAAAAGTGGCAACATCGTAGTGTCATCTCTTTTTTCTTAGATTGATTTGAAAGGGATGACACCACGATGTTGCCACTTTTTAATTTCTTCACTTTCTTGGCAGGCTATACCATCGAAGAAATTGTTTTATAGGAAGACATCGGACCTACGTCATTTGGTGGGGTTATGCCAATACAATGTTAGCCGTGATGTGTCAGCTGGGTTTGACGTCACCCGACCAAGTTATGAAGGTTCACTATCTACCTTTGCCTGAATCAATGTTACTTATACTAATTTAGTACTCCACTTACTTTGCTCATGGTAGATCCCTGTAGCGGTGAGCGCGCACTGTGCCGTGAAACCCACGATGGCTGCAGCGGGCCAAGCCGCCAGAGCCAGCCAGGACAGCTTGCAGGGCGGCGCAACCGCCGGCTCCAGCTTCGCACGCTCCCACAGCTGAAAAGGTTGAGGAGCTCTGATCATCGAAGAAAGTGTTATAGATGAATGGTTTTTGTTACACTTTATGGTCTTGAAGTCACAGGTTACACGATCAAATTTTCATCAATCTGATCCATCAATCTGACTGACGGAATATTGATGGTTATAAAAAGTTCATATTAAAAATTCGTTAAATCCGTGGGTTAGACGATCAAATTTTCGTCAATCTTTACCGGATTGGTGGATCAGATTGATGAAAATTTGACCGTCTAGCCTGTGTCATAGAGTAGGTACGAGTATAACATAAATAGCACTTTGGTAAGACAAAGGCATGAATAATTTTGAAAATGTTTAGCAGTTTTTCACACCCAGTAAGAGGGTGTGAAATTATGTGATCGCAACGACTGCAGACGTAGTTGAATTACATTCTACAGTGTGGTAAAAACGATTTCCATCAATACACATCATACAATAATATGATTACAGCAAATTCAAAGGCATATAACGAACCTTCATAATTTTATAGTACTATCAACTGCACAGTGTTGACTTGACATAGCCCAACCAAATAACGTAGATCTACAATCTGCCTATAAATAAATTTCTCTGATACTACCGACTTCATACGAAATAGAACTTGCACGATGCATTATAAAATAGAGCTTTAAATCTTTAATCCAGGCCATTTGTATTAAAATCGTATTTTAAAACGTATTTTTGGCCACTGTCGCCCGGCCAGGGCATCAAATTTTAACAGTAATCCGTTGAATGTTCGCCAAACAAAATATGTCCCATTAGTGAGAAACTGAATTTTAAATTCGAGGATTTCAAATGCCATTTGAAAACTGTGCATCTAACAAAAGGTGACCGATAAAAATTGAAACTAAATATTGATTGCTAACCGATTCGTTGCCACCTTCATTTTCGCGAATTCTTACCACAGGCCAAGCAGTTTGTTCGATGACGCGCCATAAGCGTCATCAGCCCTGTTAAACGATGACGCCCCACGTGCGGCATTGGCCACTGGTTGTGTTAATTTATGCACATTTAGACTTGAGAATAAGGAATTGTAATTACAGTATAATAAAAATTAGTTTGAACGTGTTTTTTAACAGTCCTTGTATGCCACGCCTGGCGCGTCATCGGCCTCACTGAATATTTTTAAAAGACGCGCTGAGCGCGGCAGTGGCCACGAATCGGCATCAAAAAAAATATAATTTTTAACCTAGATGCCGATCTGAATGCGTACGCGCGAACGAGCGGTTTAGCCGCCACACCGCGAAACCACTATACTCGGTCAAAAAGACAAGGTACAACTTAATTTCTTAATTTGAGGCACAAAATAGTCACGACAGAACTGCGGCAAAATATGCTTTTGACCCATCAATCGCCAAGCGGCACCCTGTCGCATAACAATTGAAAAACTATTGTCTGCGATACCCACGATCGTATTAATGGCGTATCTAACATACATATAAAATATGTCTTTTTATCTGGGTTGCTATGGATACTTCCTAGAACCTTTTATATCTTCGCAATATGTTCAACAATATATTTCCCGGAAAATAACTGATCGGGAAAACCTGCGACATCTACTTCGCTTCACAAAAGAGCTCTTTAAGAGGAAAACTAGCTATTGGAAAATATTCCTCTAAAAGAGCCAATAATAAAATACTAAACAAAAACCTCAACAGTTTTAAATCTCAAAGCACTAGAAAGGTTTTACTATCTTTGTTTTCTAGAGTAGTGAAAAACCACAACAGAGAGTTCCCTAGGGCACTTGAAATGCTTGTAATTACACACAGCGCAATACGGTTTGTACTAAATATAGGTACAATATGTTTTTTTTTTCTTCTAAAGCCTTTTTCGTCGGCCAACACGAGCCATGCATGACGTGTAGAGATGTTTCATGTTTATCGTTGCCGACAACCGACCTCGAGTGTGCTAAAAAGATATCTTTGCAATCGATATGTGGATCATATGTGTAAGTAGATAAGTTACAAGTTTTATGAAAATAATTAGGGAAAAAATGAGTTATTGTCCGTATGTTACGAAATGTTACTTGTTCGATTCTTCCACTCACGTCTTCATTATTATGGTTGTGCATCATGATTCATGGCCCAACTTGGAAAGGAGAATTTGGAACTTAAAATACGAAGTTTACTGACACGTACTCGTAACATTCACGTGTACTGGGTAGGCGTGTAGCTGAATTCACTTCATTCTGAAAACCTCAAATACAATCTCCTAGATTTTATTCCATAATACGACATTTGAAAGACGTAAATTTTAAAAGCAAGATTACAGACCGTAATATTATATTTGGTACACTTAAATTTAATAAAAACATCACTTTAGATGCGCCAGCCAACGTCTGGTTGAGTATAAAAATAAAAGCTTTTAAAAATATTACAAGAAGTTTTCTAAATGTTTCCGAATATTGTTAGGTAAGAAAACAGTTAGGTACGTGTTTTTTCGTCTTTGATATATTTTGTATTCGAAGTTCAATCATTTTTACCCGAAACTAGAGTTGATTGCTTAGTTATTAAGACAACCCTGGGTCGAAAATTTAAGAGGAATATTATTCCATAAAACTTTAATAGTCAGTATATTGACTGTCAAGTATTAAATGCAAAAGATAAAAATACTATCGAAATAAAAAAAATGGTTTGTTTTTCTACGAAATTAATTTTCGACGATCTTTCGGCATCCAAAATAACAGCTGAGTTTGTTCGAAGCCGAAGGTAAAACTTCGTTCAGACTTCAAATGAAGCCCAAGCCGAAATTTCCGTCACACAGAAGCCGAAACTACATACCATACTTTCGAACACATTGAAGTTCCCACGAAATTTAATCCACAAAAGTCACCGTGGAACAGGTTCTAAGCATTTCTGTTAATTAATTTAAAACGAAGCCGACTACCGTCTGGTTCCTAGCCGGATACATATTACATTAGCCCGTCACGTTAAAGCCGGGCCGCGGGAGACGGTTTAGCAGGAACTATTAACAGCTACGTATTCGTAACTTTAAGGCAACATGAAGGGTACAATTCGACTCTGAGTTTGAAATTTTGAATTAGACTTTGAATGTTTCAATATAAGAACATCTAAGCTATGTATAGAGAGTTTATACAATATTATCCGTGTCTTCACTCTTGACATTTTCGTAACGGATCCGATAAGGACAAGAGTAATTCTCCGAGGCCCCTAAAAATGTGGTCACACGCTCTTTACTATTACCCTATTAAACATACAGCCATAGGACCAAACACATGCTATTTAGTCTGATTAGCAAGTGCCATTTTCGTCAAAACCTGATCTCATGCACCGAAAATTATGATTTTGGGCTCATTCGATTCGGAATACCATCTAGAACATTCTATCAAAATTCCAAGAGGGGCTGATAAAAAATGCAATAGTTATAAACAATTAAGTAAACATAAAAAGAAGGGTTTGGATTTTTTTTAATATTTCGAAAACTATTTGAGATAATCAAAATTTGAAAACAGATCCTTAAAGAGCAGGAAAGTTCCTAAAAAAAATCTTAGATCCTGGAACCTTACCTATGATCCTTATAGCTTTAAATGAGCGGCGAAAGTAAAAACGCGTAGTTCGGGTTTCGCGTGAATTGCCGCAATCTGCCACGCGAACTAAAAAATATATTTTAACTAATTAAATATTAATATAAAGAAATAAAAAAATTTGGGTACTAAGTAGACATATCAATAAACAATAATCCGTCAACAAAAATAAATTATCACAATTTGTTTAAATGTTATGCTTTTGTTCATTTGTTAATAGTCACCGTTTTAATGTTAACATAAAAACGCTGATTATTTCTAAACAAAAAATCTAGAAATTTTTATTATTCTTTTGAGCTAATCTTAAAAGGGTTTAGAAGAGATATCCGGTGGAAAATTTCAATAATTTTGATTTTTCACTTTTTATGAACAATCAAAGGCATTCATGAAATTTTCATGTAAATAAAACAATTAGGGTTTTTTCATCAATAAAAATGATTATTTAAATTTTATTAGTTATAAATATAAAATATATATTGTTATCTGGCTTCTAACAACAACAAAACAAAATAATAACAATAATTGGATATAAAAGTACCGTAATTGCTTTATTTACATGAATAATTTTGGAATGCTTTTGAATGTTAATAAAAAAGTAAAAAATAAAAAAATTAATTTTGTCAACGGGAATCTCTTCTAAGCCTTTTTAAGACTAGCTCAAAAGAATAATAAAAATTTCTAGATTTCTTGTTTAGAAATAATCAGCGTTTTTATATTAAAATGGTGACTATTAACAAATTAAGAAAAGCATAATAATTAAACAAATTGTGATAATTTATTTTCGTTAACGGATTATTGTTTATTGATATGTCTAATTATTACCCAAATTTTTTTATTCCTTAATATTAATATTGAATCGCTTAAAATATTTTTTTAGTTCACGTAGCAGATTGCGGCAAATCACGCGAAACCCGAACCACTCTGTTTTACCGTTACTTTCGCCGATCAATTAAAGCTATAATTACTAAACTAACAGAATTTTATATCTTAAGTTAAAAAAGTTAATAGGCATAACGTCTCTGTCACACGATTTTGCTAGTTTCACGGGCGGGTAACAAAACTGCACCTATCTTCCAAACGCGACGACTTGTGGTTACACATTTTAGCTGCACCAACGCTCAGTGCCGTTCCAGCATCAGTACAGGGGACACAAACGCTCGTCGCTCAAAAACAAAGAAAATACGAGGAAAAATATTCCTTAAATATTATGAAGAGGCTGTAGTCACGTAACTTTTGCGTGCATGTTTTGAATGATAATAATTTATAATTATGACACTCATATCAAATAAAGGAATAAGGTATATGATCGAGATTATTTCCTAGTACTTTGTTTGTTTATTTACCCATTACTTTTTTTGTAATTATAAAAAATGTGAAATTTTCGTAACTTTCGTGGCACAATTTTCGTGGATTTTCATCCACGAAAGTTACCTAGTGACCTACGAAACCTACGTAGGCTGTTTTGTACACCGTTTTCCTATATGAATTGGCTACAATAATAGCTCCCACACCGGTTTCGGTGACGGTGGCCGGTTTCATTGAAACCAGGCCAGCTACGCAGGAGTAATTTTTATAGTGCCTAAGTGTGTGCGCAGTACACAAGAGCACTCTCTATTCCTTTACTCTCATAACCCAGTGGGACGGCAGACCGACACGACTGGCGAGAGATCAGGCGCAGGACATTTTACATGCCCATCCGACGCATGGATCATCTTACTTGTCAGACAATCAGGTGATCAGCCTGCATTATCTTAACCAAACTTGGAAATAACATGCTTTCAACGCGGGAATCGAACCCACGACCTCCGAGTCAAGAGCCGAGCTCTGAACCACTGGACCACGGAGGCGTTACAATATAGTATTTCCAGCTATGGTTTTAGCACCCTGACCTCACTTTTCACTCTACTAGCTTTTTTTTTAGAAAAAACAAAACATATGTGGCTTTACATCAATCTACCATCAGATCTTTTCCCCAAATATATTGGGTCTGCTTCTAGTCTAGCGGATTTACCTGAATATCAGTATTTTACATGAAACAACTGACATTACATCTTCAAAAGCAACACGATACTCATTAAAATTTATCAGGGCGAGCGAAGCGAGCCCTTTTATATCCTACAACATTTTGTTTAGTTGAATAATATGACATCCTAAATTACCTAATGTGTAAGTACTTCAAATAACATCACCTCAACCTCGAAAAAGTCACAGCATTTCAGGAAATCGACCACGAAAAGACGCATTCAAGTCTTCGGTCCTGACCGAGAGCTGACCGGTTACTGGACAGTTTAAACAAAAAATTAAAGTTCCATAATCTTTAGTATTGTTGATCTTAATAAATGAAATAATAATTTCTTTTATTTATTAAGGAAAAAAGATTTTAATCCATATTTTGTTCATAGAAAATGCAATCGTAACTTTCGTGGAGTTTGTCGCAACTTTCGTGGGGACCGAAATTTCAAATTAGATTATCTCAGAAGTTTATGGACCGATTTACATGTCTTAAAGATCGTATTTATTATTTTTACAGCGCCTTAAAGGTATTTGCATTTGTTTAAACATAACTCTAAAATAAAAAATCCCCACGAAAGTTACGCGGAGAATCGATTTTGAAGAATTACTCACAAAACATTATATTATAAGAGCTCCACCAAAATTACCTGGAAAATTATAAAAATTATAAGAATAATTCTTTTAATGAAGATAATCCTCTGTATAGAAGATATTCCTCTGTATAGAATGAATTCCGATGATATTTAAACCTCACCACTTTTGACAATTTGAACCTCATAGATTCGACGGGACAGTGTCCGTCGGGCCCGCTAGTCTTTCTGATATAAAGAGGAATCACATCTAAGAACTGATTGGTTAGGAAAGAAATCTTCTATATAATATTATGTGATAGGCCCTTTTTAGTACATTAGCTATGTATGTAACAGAAAAAAGCACAGTGTGGACAAAGCTATTCGCGTATTGTTCAGTATTATCACGTAGTATGTTACCACGTACTAATCACTGTCAATTAATTAAACGAAATTGCACAACCGCTTGTTCTTGGAGCTACCCTTATAAGAGTCAAGGTATTAGGAAAAGCAACGAAAGAAATGAGTCTGAAACTTCTTACGTATCTTTTTTCTTTTGTAAAAGACTGATTATTATAATTTATAAGTGTTCATTTTTGGCTGAAGCCGATTCATCTGTTATCGTCACAAACCACTGAAGATATTTTTTTCAAAATTTTTGACAAATTATTGCATTGATTAGACTACTGGAGAAAGGCAAAAATCGTGCTCAAAGATTCCGTTACATACATACAGGCTACAGCCTACAGCCCAAGTAAAATAGAAGCGTGTTAATTAGGGGGCGTCCACAAATTACGTGAGGTGTTTAGGGGGAGGAAGGGGTCGAGTCAAATCTCATCTAATCTCACGTTGGGGAAAGGGGGAGTCTCGGCAAATCTCACGTAATTTTTTTCTTAACAAAATAATACTATCTTGGTCCATTTCATCCAGATAGCACGTATGTTTAAGATTTGAGTAATTCTTGAAAATCGATTCTCCGCGTTACTTTCGTGGGGATTTTTTATTTTAGAGTTATGTTTAAACAAATGCAAATACCTTTAAGGCGCTGTAAAAATAATAAATACGATCTTTAAGATGTAAATCGGTACATAAACTACTGAGATGATCTAATTTGAAATTTCGGTCCCAACGAAAGTTGCGACAGACTCCACGAAAGTTACGATTGCATTTTCTAGGAACAAAATATGGATTAAAATCTTTTTTCCTTAATAAATAAAAGAAATGTTTATTTCATTTATTAAGACCAACATTAATAAAGATTATGGAACTTTAATTGTTGTTTAAACTGTCTAGTAACCGGTCAGCTCTCGGTCAGGACCGAAGATTTGAATGCGTTTTTTCGTGGTAGATCTCCTGAAATGCTGTGACATTTTCGAGGTTTAGGTGATTTTATTTAAAGTACTTGCAGATTGGGTAATTTAGAAGGTCATATTATTCAACTAAACAAAATGTTGAGGTTGTAGGATATAAAAGGGCTCGCTTAGCTCGCCCTGATAAGTTTTAATGAGTATCGTGTTGCTTTTGAAGATGTAATGTCAGTTGTTTCATGTAAAATACTGATATTCAGGTAAATCCGCTAGACTAGATGCAGACTATATTTGGGGAAAAGATCTGAAGGTAGATTGATGTAAAGCCACGTAATATGTTTTGTTTTTTCTAAAAAAAAGTAGCCAATTCATATAGGAAAACGGTGTACAAAACAGCCTACGTAGGTTTCGTAGGTCACTAGGTAACTTTCGTGGATGAAAATCCACGAAAATGGTGCCATGAAAGTTACGAAAATTTCACATTTTTTATAATTACGAAAAAAGTAATGGGTAAATAAACAAACAAAGTTTATATTGAATAAAAAAATAAAAATTAAATTGTCGTTACCACTTTTTGACGGGATAGCGATGGACGTTGCCAATTGTTTACGTAATAAGCCCACATTTTGAAAAATCTCACGTGAGATTTGGGGGGGAGGGGGCGGGTTAAATAAAATCTCACGAAATCTCACCAGGGGGAGAGGGGGTCAAAAAATTTTAAAAAACACCTCACGTAATTTGTGGATCTTTATTTTGACCGATGCCGAACTTGGTATCAGCATGGATACCAAGTTTGGTACCTAAGAATTTTCTTATGATAGCTATTAAATAAGAGGTAATTTCTGTACTCACCCATTTGAGCATCATCATCCTCTCTAGGAAGTAGTCTATGGAGGTCGCTATCACCGCACCGCCGTACACGCTCGTCCCGAATATTGTCATCACTGTAATGAGGAAAGGTGGTCAAAATACTTCATATCATAGAGATAGAGAAAAAAGTTCCCTATTTTAGCGGTAAAATGTATGGTTCACCCAGGATTTTTTGCAGAGTTCATATATATTCTAGTATATTATATAATCCAGAAAATGAACATTGAACAATGAACATATTATGCTTTACTACTAATCACAACTTAACTCAATGCCTAGTAAAATCTGGCCAGTAGTCACTTTAACGGTTAACCAAATTATAAGTAGGTACGTAATCTCAGTTTGTGTACATACTACTTTTTATATACATGTAACCGTAGCAGTTAAAGAAACAGATAATCAGCTATTGTCAGCAACTTAACTCGAGTCCGGATTCAGAAAGCGGAGAATCCGGCACTTCTCGGAAAATTCAAATAACTCAAAGATAATGAGAGCCATTGAGCTGAACTATTGGATCGAGATACGCATTTAAAATTACTGACCTAGAGCATTATCTGTGCTCTCAATTTTAAACTTTGCTGGAGCTTTGGAACGAATGGGTCGGCTAGATCAGATCAATACCACAGAGCGAGTAAACAAGCTGGAGCCTATATGGAGGTTCATACATTTTTCCGGATGAACACCATGCTAACTCAAAAGTATCTTCATTATAGAAAATATTATCAAAATCGCTACAGCAATTAAAGCGTGAAGAGGTATATCTGATATCACCCTCCGCCAGCTAAGCCTACCTTGAATTTTTAATTGGTAAGTTTGTTGTTACCTCTTCAGAAAAGTCAGTCAGACATACTTTCGCATATTATGCAATATTAAAGTACAAATTCAAACATCGTTAGATCATAATAATTCATAATACGTTCAGAAACTTAGATTTCTAAATGCAATTCATTAATTATTCAACTGAGTGCAACACAATATCAATTTGCATTGTGCGGACGTCTATCAGGGTGATCGATGGATTACATTACTAATTATTATTATTATTAGTCACTTAAGTCTCAAATTGGTGCAAGAAGAGAGCGTAATATTCCCTCTCAAAAGGCCGGCAACGCACCTGCAGCTCTTCTGATGTTGCGAGTGCCCATGAGCGACGGTAGTTATTTCCCATCAGGAGACCCGTTTGCTCGTTTGTTCCCTTATTTAAAAAAAATACTTGGAGACCTCTATGGCTCAGTGGTTGAACACGTGGTGCTCAAGTCGTAGATTCAGGTTCGAATCCTACCAAAGGAATAGTCAAACAGTTTTTAATGTTCCTTTGTCATGGATGCGTATAATATAATAAAAATCTAAATTAAACATATTTCCATTGTCACACAAGTCCTTTACGAGCTTAGAACGGGGGCCAGAGTCCAGATTGAAGAGTAATCTTAGATATGGACGCTTCGTACCAGGCCACGGTACGATATATATATATATATATATACTTATTATAAAACAAACAAAGTCGCTTTTTTCCCTCATGTCCCTTTGTTCCCTTTCATCTTTAAAACTACGCTACGGATTTTGATGATTCTTTCAGTGTTAGATAGCCAATTTATTGAGGAAGGCTATAGGCTATATTTTATCACGCTAAGGCTAATAGGAACGAAGAAATAGAGGAAAATGTGGCGAAAACGAGGAAAATTATTTGAAAGGGCTAACTTGAACGCGCTAATCTCAGGAACTACTGGTAACTGGTCCGATTTGAAAAATTCTTTCAGTATTAGATAGCCCATTTATTGAAGAAGGCTATATTTTGTCACGCTAAGACTAATAGGAAAATGTGGAAAAAAACGGGGAAATTATTTGAAAAGGCTTATCTCGCGAACTACTGGAGCAGTTTTTAGGTTATTTGGCACAGATAAGAAGTAGACCACGTGAAGGATCATAGGCTATCGATTTTAATCACTTTTTCAGTGGCTGTATATTTTATACCCGTGCGACGCCGGGGCGGGTCGCTAGCTTTATCATTATAACTAAGCTAGTTCGTAGCTCTGGCCAAGAATCTATATTATGATCAAAATTTCCGGTTTACTTATGTATTTAACCTTGAAGCTTCATTATAATTTATAAAGTAATAGATCAGAACACACAAAAAAACGAGTTCGCCGCAAACAATAATAATAATTAACAAAGATATTAAACTATAATATCATACGTTTTTAAATATTACTGTCCATTATGGACAATAATATTTAAAAACGCACAACAATATTTAAAAAAGCTATGATAGCTTAGGTTCGTTCAAATTTCATAGACATTTTCTATTAGTATTTTTTCCCTGGGGGAGGCCTTTCCCCAGCAGTGGGATAGTATAGGCAAACAAAAAAATATATTTCGTTTTTCTGCTATGATAAATTATAATTTTTTTGTGGCAGACATTGAAAATAAAAACTTTTTTCATACACCATGAAAAACGGTTTGGCAATAAGCGTTAAAAAGTAACGGACACACAGAAGACATTTAAAACAGCACGAGTCTTAGTAATGTTTTTAGATGAAATAACTATTAAAATATGTAAATTCTTCCGCTGACACCGTATTATAACTGTATAATAATTATTATATTGTGCTTTTTACCCACAGTCAAGCGAGCCAATTTATGTATGAATCTGATGGACGAATTTTAGACGTCGTAAATACCTTATTTTCTCACCTACGGGTGGAAAACGTCAACTTTCTTCCCGCTGCGCTTACCGATGTTGCCCTTTTCCGCCTCCGTCGATGAGAAAAATAGTATACGCACCATGGGCAGTAAATAAGAAAGCCTCAGATCACATGTTTGTTGACCTCGGTTTCGCCTCGGCCAACAATTACATGTGATCCGAGACATTTCTTATTTTCCTGCCCTAGGTGCGTAATGTACTATTTCGACATCAACCGTATGAACTTAAGAGGGCTACTAACCCAAAAAATCAAACATCGTTCTCTCTTCACACTCACGCCCGTCTTTCTTATGCCAAGTGAAAAAGGACGACGCGGATTCATCGCCAAATTAGTTTTTTCTCAATAACTCGATAAATATACAACATTTTAAAAATCGGCTAGGTTGATCTCTCAATTATAGAATTTTATACAATATGTTGAAATATTAATGTTATGGCAATAAATGAAAAATTCGTGAAAATTAGATAAATAAATCTTTGTGATTTTTTTCTATCGAGAAAATTTTAAGATATCAAGTTTTTGCTCAGATTAAACTCTTGGAAATATAATGTAGTATCTAATTTTAGAAAATGAAACAATTTTTATTTTCAAGTATAAAAATGAATTATAAAATCGTCAATTTGGGGTTAGTCGCCCACTAAAGGGTTCGTATACGAAATTTGCCGATTTCGCTGATTTAACTTTAAGTGAAATTTAAGTGTCTTTAAGGTAGTTGTCTATTCGTCACTTTAAATTCATCCCAGTCTACAAGGTGAAACAAACCTAAGTGATAATAATACTTTAGGGTGTGCTATGTGTACCTACTGTGTATAGGTCCCCTATATAGTTCGCTGTGAAAATAGCAGCGCTGAAACTTGTTTTTTCACTTTTGTATGAGCAAATTCATGACCGTACAAATCACAAAAAAATTTTGCTCTTTTAGCGCTGCTACTCTCACAATGAACTATGTCAGAAACAAGTACAACCCAAAGTATTATCAATTAGTTTTGTTGCATCCTGTATACACATGGTACGTTCGAAAATCAATACCGGAGTAATTCCTATCCGCTTATATCGCTCGATATTATTCCCGGAAGCGTGTCCCGGGATACATCCTCAGACTTAATAGGATGGGGAGTTTACACATAGGCTTGCCATAATGGATATTTGCTATTCATGTCTAGATTTTCAAACATGTAGCGTTAAATCTCTAGTATCGCTTTTTTCAAGATAAAAATCTATGTTCTCTACATTTTAACTCATCATAATCTGTCAAGAAGTTTCGAAGTTTATAAGATGCAAGCAAACAAAAATTTCTAAATCATTGGTGCTGCTGATTTACGGCTAATTTAATGTATTATTATTCGTTTTCCTATTCATGGATTTTTTATCGACTCGATATGTTGTAGTCTGTAGAGCTTGTCTAATTTGAAATGACGCGCCCCACCACTTCACTAGTAGATATCAATGAAAAATTTTGTACTGTGGATACGAGGGAGGGGGGCACGTTATTTTAAATTAGACAAGCTACCTGTTGTAATATAAATATAATTACCTTTTTTCCAATACAGATTCAGAACAGCGAAGAATATCCCGCTTAGAAGAAGTGAGACAACGCACAGCCAATACTGAAACAAAAATAAAAAATAGAAGTTGCAAAAACTCACTTTGACTGTCTAAAATCTATAGGTTTTTGCTCGCAGTGCCCGAAAGGTGTATCCCATTATACCACCCAACAGTAAATATTATAATATTAGGTATTGTCTCGAAAATACGCAATACTAATTATTGAAATTTACAAAAACATGTACACCAGAATAATTTTACAATAATATAACTGCATAAATATTTCGATGTAAATCATTTGTTTTGTTTCAATGTTTTCCATGATCCAAATTATTATTTCAACGCATTACGTGAGCCGTCTGTTTTCGTTGCGAAAAAAAAACATCTGCGTTTGGATCTAATAATATTTGAATTCTGGTTTTTCACTTGTTAATTTCGATATAAATTCTATTTATTGTGTAAAAACCGGTTACGATTTTATTTTCGGAGGATAAATAGTTCGTGTAGTAAACACGAGATGTGATATGAATATACTACAATTTTCAGAATATAATATAACATTAGAAAAGGTTTCTTTGTGATCGGAAAACCTCAATAGAAATTCGGAAATAAATAGATGGGAAAGTTTTACAACACTTGTATCCATACTAATATTATAAATGCGAAAGTGTGTCTGTCTGTCCTGTTCAAGCTTTTGATGAAATTTGGCATTCAGATACTTGAGTGATGAGTCCCGGGAAAAGACCATCCCACCAAAAACATTTCATGTAAAATGTTACCTCGACGACCACAAAAGGTTTGCGCTGTGAAAAAGACATCAGATCTAATGTAGAGCCAAGCTTCTGAATCGACGCGGCCTAACTCTATCGACCCTAACACCAACAAATTCCACATATCAGTAAGTATGTATGGCTTGGCTGTTTCGTTACTTCAGATCAGAAACTAAACATTCGCCTCACCTCCACGACGGTAGCCACAGGTGTCACATCAAATAGTAAAAAGCGTTCATTCCAAGAAATTGTTGCAAGTTGCAACAGATTCATAACAATATCAAAAAATATATCAATACTCGTACAACTTAGTAAATGAAATTCAGTCAATAGTGTATTTGCAGAGTTCGTTTTATATTAGACAAAGTATTTCTGACAGCGAACTTCTAGAGGCGATGCAAACTAGCGTCTAGTCGAAACAATAAAACATAGCACGAAATTTCATATTGGTGATCAAAACCACAGATATAGATCCAAATCTTGATCTATGTCTGTGAATCCCGCCGACGGAACAAAAAGTTTTCAAAGTTGGAGAAGGTCATGGATGTGTATTAAATATGTGTATCATATAATAAAAATCTTAAATATATGTATAGTATAAAAGTATTAAATATATTTCCGTTGTCTGGTACCCGTAACACAAGTCCTTCAGATACTTACCACGGGGCCAGACTGACGTGGTGTGAAGCGTCCATAGATATTATTATTATAGTAGCTATTGGTCAAATATTCACATCCAAATGTCCTCTTATTTAGGAAGTCGGTTAAAAAGCAGTACACTTCAGTGCCTTGTCTTATCACACGTGACGTCTTCGGGCTTGATTACACTTACCGAGAGAGAGAGGTCTTTCTTCTTTCAACTGTTTCGCCACTCTATGTAGAGTGGCGAAACAGTTATGACACAGTGCTCTCAGCCAATCAAATTGACCGAAATCACTGTCTTGCTGTACTGACTACTGTAAGGGCCTTGTTACTCAGCAGGTGTAACAAGCCCCTTACAGTTTTGACTCTATCTCTTGTAGCAACTCAGCCTAACGACATTCGCATCTAAGCATTGAAAGACTTGCTACAGCCTACATCATGCGACAATCTGTCGCCCTTTCGCATCGACCCTTCTCATCGTTCAGGCAGACGACGCGACGCGACGGGACGGGCGGGCTGGTCAACTTCGCTGCGTACGCCCATCGATGTCTGCGGCTGCCCGCGCCGCGTACACACAGCACACCACGCCGCACACAAGGCCTTTTGTAAGATTTAGGTGGACAAAAATATTTTATTCATTAAAATACGCAGTAACATACGTATTTATGTTTATTTACACATAATTACAAAAAATAAATACTAAAAACAAAATTAAATTAATATTTAAGGGGGGCTCCCATACAACAAACGATATTATTTTTGCCTTTTTTGCTCGCAATCAATAATGGCAACAGCTAGGCACTTGAAATTTTCATAGAGGCCTAAGTTATATGTTTACTTTAATAATTAATAATAATATTTAAATAAAATAAAAATTTGAGGGGGGCTCCCATACAAAAACACAATTTTTGGCCTAATTTTTCTCTATAACGGTACGGAACCCATCGTGCGCGAGTCCGACTCTCACTTGGTCGATTTTTATAATTAATTAAATAACACAATTTTAATTTACTACAAATTAGACTGTTAACTACAAATGAAATGAACAATACGATGACATTGGCGATATCTTCTAAATATTATGTTAGTCACGAGGGACTTGATGTTTTTTTGCAGCTCCTGGAAATAAATAATTAAGTAAACTTTAATGTACACTTCATGCCTACATACAGTACATACCTAACCCATGTTCTCAGCTACAACAGAACAGAATATTGTAGTCGGATACTTATATAAAAATGCTTACCTGTTTATTTAGTTTTTGCCGAAAATTTTCAGGTATCTTGTTAATGACATAGTCAATCAGACATGACACGCATTGTGATTGTGCTAATGCTAGATATCCTTTGGTTTGAAGGTGCAAAAATAACTCTCTTCGGGTGATTAATGTTTCATTTCGTTGCCATTCCCCCGAAGTTCCTGTTAAAAAAATATATTAAAAAAAAAGTTGCAAGTAGTTGCAGCTAATTTATCTTGTATTCGATAGCCCACATGTTTCTCCAAATATGGAAAGTAAAATTATTCTTTGGCGTCCTTTACCAAAGACTATGTAGGACTGTTTAGAAAAAAATATCCATTTTTTAGCGACTCAATTGTAACTAAGGATTATGAATTATTAAATTATTTTTTTGCGTTACTTAAAACTATAATCAAAAGTACTTACCACAAGCTTGATTATCCATATTGAAATTTTTAAATAATTCCGTTCCAATCGCAAAATATTTCACTTCTAAAAGTACAGAAAACACAACCGCTCAGAATAGTCGTAAGAAACAACTAACTCAACAAGTTTCTACCTGCTATTGTATTGTTTGCCGGGCCTGTGGTGACCGTTTTTTTTGTCTATTGTGTAGTCAAAAGGTGAATGAAGTGTTTGCCAAACAAAAACAGCTTAATTTACATGTACCTAAAATTCTTTTTGTCCAGCTAAATACCTCAAAAGGCCTTGTGTGCGCCGTCTGCGTTACTCCATGTAAACTGGTTTGTGTGATCCACGGCGGACATGCGCCGACAGTGCCCGTCGGCCCGTCGGGCACCTGCGGCGAGGTCTTTTTGCCCGCCGTGTGCGTTGGTAATATAGGATTCCCCATTGTGCTATCGTTCGCGGCGAAACTGACCGGCCCGCCCCGCCCCTTCGGGTCTACACAGACGGACCGCATTTCAACTGCAATCCAACCGCAAATTGCAGTTCAAGTGCAGTTTTAATGCAGTTGACACGACTGCAATAGAACTGCAAACCAAACAGTTGACACGACTGCACGCCAACTGCAACTGAACTGCAATCCGACTGCGCGTTTGGTTTGCAGTTCTATTGCAGTCGTATTGCAGTCGTTTCAACTGCATTCAAAGTGCACTTGAACTGCAATTTGCGGTTGGATTGCAGTTGAAATGCAGTCCGTCTGTGTAGACCCTTAGTCTACAAATGCCTCATAGCTAGACAAAGTATGCGAACTGCACGCTACAGGCACCTTCAGTACAATCACGAGTTTATTAGAGGACTAACTTTGTTTTAATTGTTTAACTATACAGACAACTATTCCGAGTTTATTACTTAGCGTCTATTGTTTAACTTGAAGTTTCTAATACCTCTAATTACTGTATAATTGTATATCTTGTAATTGTATACTCAGCTTCTGACTATACAATGTCACCTGCCGTCGTCTGTGATGTAACGTTATATGGAAGACAAAGACAAGTA
Organism: Lysandra bellargus; assembly: GCA_905333045.1. Lineage (NCBI taxonomy): Eukaryota > Metazoa > Arthropoda > Insecta > Lepidoptera > Lycaenidae > Lysandra > Lysandra bellargus. Next base: position 2,943,807 of record HG995319.1, on the reverse strand, counting down.
GGCCTTTTATAGCTGTTGTACATTGCATAACAATCCTTATACTCTTACTGTAAGGATTCCCCTTAAGTTATATTTATATTATACTATAATGAGCACCCTGGGCTCATTTAAAATATTTAAAAAAAACAGTTTATGTTCACCAAAAATAAACATCTAATAATACGCCGAAGCGCGTTTCTCGCGACTTGCGCGGGAGAAGTAAACTTTTTCGGAAAAACAGGAATCCTACGTCTTCTAAGACTCAAAACACATAGGTTTACTATCTGGTCTTAAGTGTGTCTTAAGAAGGCCAGTATCAGAGGAGCCGCGAAAGTCATTAGTTATATTGGTCTTGAGTGCCGGACGTCACTTATAGGCTGTGATTTATACAATCACGTTTTATAGGGCTGAAGTGTATACTTAGCATCTGACAACGATTGATAAGGATGCAGTTTCTTGCCGAAACAGAGAGGAGAAGGTGTCTCAGGGAACATGACAATCCCCTAAATGTAACTAATTAATTATTGTGCATAAATATATTCGTGATCTGGCTCTCTAAAGTCTAAAATCTCGTAAACAGATTCTCAGATTCAGATCGCGTTTCGCCTGGCATGTAATTGATTTAAAATATAGCCCTCATATTTCTGGGTTATCCTTAGAACTAAATCGTTATTTTATAACATTTTGTGCGTATAAACAAACGAACAGGTTTTTTTCCTGTGCCAAAGTAGCATATTTCCTTCTCCGTGGTGTAAGATACGAGCAAAAATTCATCAAATCGATACAGCTATTCTTGCGTGATGCCGTTACCAAGGGAAAAGAGGGTTCATATTATTATTCACATATAATATCTAATACCGTAAGAGGATAAATAGGGATTAAATATTATCTCCATGGTAATGATCACTCGAAGATGTTACCAGGCTCCACTTCACAATTTCCACTTATTTCATTTTATCGAATATTATGAAAACATATTTGGGCATATCGTCCGTTTGATGTTTTTCGCGAATATTAAAAACACGTGTACTCTTCTTTAATTAAAATGCAAATACTGTGAAAAATAACCATTTCTACACCTTCTCTTTTTCTCCGAGCCTTTGTTTATAAATGGGTTTAAATAAAATCTATGCTATTGAACGGGCATGACTTATTTACACACAAGTTATCGAGTGGTTAGCTCTCCTATAAAGCACTTATAGACTGTCAATTGCATGGCAATGACCTGAGTCCTGACCAATCGGCAAGCGTTAAAACCTCACTTTAACGTTTATGATGAATGTACCGTAAGATTGAGGGTGTTTGAAATTCTATTTACCACCAGGTGCCGCTATGTAGCTTTAGGGTATATCGTATTAAACTGCTGTCATATGTCACTATGCCTATATTCCAATTTTTAATGGTTGATTTAGGACCTAAATTTTCAATCTAGAGTCTAGAGACTACTCTAGACGGAGCACCATCATAGATAGTAAACAACGTTTCTGACAATATTCTGATATGAAGTGTGCAACATGTCAGATTTTGGTCGGATTGTTTACTGTATATGTTAGTGGCGCCCTCTGCTCGCAGTATAGCAACGCTGCGGGCGAAAAGTCTGTCAATTCAATTTATATTTTGCTGTATCGTAAATAAGCTTAAGTTTTGAGTAGCTCATTTACAAATACACCGCATCACTTTGCAAAAACCTATAGAATTCCATCATATAAACTAAACCTTATGCAACCAGGTTTCAATGCGGATTAATTAAAATAAAACTTTCACTTGAAAAGTGAGCAAAGCAAGAGCTTTAATTATTTCAAAACTTCACGTTTTAGGGCTTAAACATAATCTCCGTTTATTCCAGACTTGCTAAAATATTCCACTAGACCTATATTTATTATTCCGAAAAGATTTAAGTTTCTAACAAAAGCTTATAGAAATTTACGGCAGATAGATTAAAATTGAAAATTTGTGAAAAACTGGGTTAGTTGAGCGGTGAGCACACCCTTCCGCTTTGAGAATTCAAGCCATTTTTATCGCTTGTTTTATCTCGACTTGATTATATTTTCATCTACCTATTTAATTCGTTGGACGAGTTTTAGGGGACGAGTATTCTACAACAGCTATAAGTTTGAAATAGTGATCTATCAACGCACAGCCTAAACCCCTCATCCGCCTACCATCATGACCACCTACCAAATTCAAAATCCTTTCTTAGCGGATGTAGGCATCCGCTAAGAAAGGATTTTGAATTTGGTCAATTCTACTCCCAAGCAGATAAAATAGGGGATGAAAATTTGTATGAAACTGTCAATTTTAAACCCATCGTTATTACATAGACCTGAAAAACCTGGCCGGCTCGGATGTGAAAGAGCTGTTATTATGACACCAACTTTAATTTAATTTTGGCTATATAATTGTTTTATTTGTGTGAGTTTTTCGCCGCTTAACAAAATTATAGTATTTACTCAGCGCATAACTATAATAAGGGCCTCTGTTTCACCACTTTCTGATAAAGTGCCGAATAGGCTATTCACAACTTTTTTGACATATTCTCCATACTTGATCTGTCAAGTTAAGTGGTGGATAGCCTATCCGGCACCTTATCAGGAAGTGGTGAAACAGGCCCTAAGGCTGCGTGTCTTTATCTGGCACACTGGAAAAGTTACATGACTCACAAAGAAAGCGGACCTCGTTTATTATTAGTAAGGAGGATATCTAAGATGTGTGAGAAAATTAGATATACTATACCCGTCAACACGCCCTGGACTTCCTTAGACAAACTCTTCATTTTTATCTGAACTTCTGCAGCGGATTCTTCTTCAAAAGTGTGTAGTAGGTATACAAAATTGGAAGATACGTAATCGATTCATTAGCTAAGGTGTGAAAGCGTGACAAACAATGAAACTAAAAATATCATAGCTCTCGCAAACTTCGCAAACAAACAATAATAAAATGGGCCGAGTGCGAGTCGGACTCGCGCACGAAGGTACCACTACAGAGCAAAAATAGGCAAAAGGGCAAAAAAGGGAGCCCCTCTTAATTATTTAATTTCTTAAAATTTTGTTATTAACTAGCGACCCGCCCCGGCATCGCACGGGTATAAAATATATAGCCACTGAAAAAATGATCAAAATCGATAGCCTATGATCCTTCACGTGGTCTACTTCTTATCTGTGCCAAATAACATAAAAATTGCTCCAGTAGTTCGCGAGATAAGCCCTTTCAAATAATTTCCCCCGTTTTTTCCACATTCTCGATAAATGGGCTAACACTGAAAGAATTTTTCAAATCGGACCAGTAGTTCCTGAGATTAGCGCGTTCAAGTTAGCCCTTTCAAATAATTTTCCCCGTTTTTTCCACATTTTCATCTAATTCTTCGCTCCCATTAGTCTTAGCGTGATAAAATATAGCCTATAACCATCCTCGATAAATGGGCTATCTAACACTGAAAGAATCATCAAAATCTGTTGCATAGTTTTAAAGATTAAAGGGAACAAAGGGACATGAGGGAAAAAAGCGACTTGTTTTATAACAGGTATAGATTATTAACGTACAAATACAATTAAGTATTTTGTGAAGATTTCAATTGCCTATGTGTTGCCGTTATTGATTAAGAGCAAAAAATAGCAAAAAATCATGTTTGTTGTATGGGAGCCGCCCATAAATATTTATTTTGTTTTTAGTACTTATTTGTTGTTATAGCGGTAACAGCTGATAGTAGTGTGTTTTAGCGGGTTCTGGATCACGATTCTGGGTCCACCCCTCCCCCCGCTCGCAGCTCGCAAACTGTCTCGATCACTTTTTGTCGGTTCGAGCGGCGACATCGCCTAAAAAAAAGAGTTTGGTGTCAAAGTAGGGGTTTTCGGCCATCCTCGTTCGATATATGCGATCCGTTTTTACGTATTTGCACTATTTCCAAAGTTAGCTTTTGTGTTTACCCTTCATTATCTACTATCTCCACGCTCCATTGTTCCTTAATTCATTTTAGAAGGTTTTATTCCACATAACTTTTCTCAATTTGTAATGATGTATCATAAGACAAAATAAATCTTTTAAGTTTTAGTATCGTTGTATGATAAACATTTTATTTACTTTTTGAGTGAAAATTCTATGTTTGGTTGATTTGAATCTCAACATTGAGCATAATTGAATATTTTTATATAAAAGAAAAGTTTAATAATTTTCTAAAAGGTTTTTGAAAATAATGAAACAGGCTATAATAATTAATTTGAAATATATTCAAATTTTGATTGGAACTCATTTATGTAACATAATTTAAAACTTGAAAAAACTTTTGTATTATATATTACTAGCGACCCGCCCCGGCTTCGCACACAGGTACAAAATATATAGCCACTGAAAAAAATATGATTAAAATCGATTCAGCTGTTTTGATTTATATTTTATATTCATTATTACTACCCGTGGCCCGCATTGGTCGGTACCGCCGTAAAAGCTACGTTCCGCAATTTTTAAATCTGTAATATCTTCGAAACTAATCATTTAAATCATAATATGCTGTAGAGGGCCATATAGATCTAAATTAAATCAACAATATATTGAAAATATTTAATTGGATAAGGATTAATGTTATATGTATTACAATTGCTTCGAAAATTAGCCATTATTTGTCGTAAAAAGTAAATGACAAAAAATTGTTATTGTGGGATATCCATAAGAGATAGATATGAACCGTCGCGGAGTTTTCTGTAGACCTTTTAGTTGTATACAATACTTGGTAACGAACAATAGAACACTGAGGCGAGCATAACAATGCAATAAGTAGCGATTGTAATTATGAAGGAACAATGGAGCGTGGAGATAGTAGATAATGAGGGGTAAACACAAAAGCTAACTTTGGAAATAGTGCAAATACGTAAAAACGGATCGCATATATCGAAGGAGGATGGCCGAAAACCCCTATTTTGACACCAAACTCTTTTTTTTTTTTTAGGCGATGTCGCCGCTCGAACCGACAAAAAGTGATCGAGACAGTTTGCGAGCTGCGAGCGGGGGGTGGGGTGGACCCAGAATCGTGATCCAGACCCGCGAAAACACACTACTGCTGACATACACAATCTTTGAAAATTTCAGAAGTCTAGCTATAGCGGTTCTTGCGTTACAGCCTGGTGACAGACGGGCAGACATAGGAGTCTTAGCAGTAGGGTCCCGTTTTTACCCTTTGGGTATGGAACCCTGAAAATAATAAGCGGGGGGTGTAACCACATAAAATAATAATTAGGTATTAGTATGAAGTGTGAAATATGCTGTATGATTTAACCCCTTACTAATAAAAATACTTAAAGCAGCTAACATTAGGTATACAAAGTCTGCTTGTCTCTGTTTAGCATATTGGTAACGTCACACGTCAGACAAAGATAGCAGACCTTGAATAGTTATTATCCACAGTGTTAATATTTTTGTCAGTAAGGGGGGACATAGATATGTAGGCTAGGAGAAAATTCAATTAGGCAATCACAAGCGAAGGGGAGTCCCCCATTTCACACGAGATTAAAAGGAAAGCACTAATGAAACCTAGGTACGATTGACAACAGGTACATCTAGTCTTATTTAATCTAAATGTATTTTATAATCCACGTAGGTCCACGATAAAAAATAGGGATGTTATAAAAATATTTCTGAGATGCTAAAATATGTAAACTATACTAGACGTTGCACGTTACTTCGTTACGTCGTTTATATCATTCGCGCGATCGCGATTTAAAGTATCTCCACACTTTTTAGCGATAGCATTTAAAGGTAGCAGAGAGACAAACGAAAAAACGGACAGGTAAGCAGACACATTTTCGCGGTCATAATATTTGGATGGATATTTAAAGATACAAAACAATTCATTCGCAGAATGATTAAAACGAGTGAGCGAGCTGGTAAAAATTGATAAAAATCGGTTCACCCAACTAAGGGACACACGATGCCAGAGAGTAGAGACACAGACACGTCACTTAAGACGCTGACAACTGCCAATGACCTTGATCTCGCATCACTCTCGCACCTGTCGATTTTCATGCCAGGGAGATAGAGATGTGAAATGTTCATTCGGTAGCGTGGATACATTTTTCGTTTGTTAGAGGAAAAAATAAATATTATGGAAAATCTAGATGTCAGAACCGAAAATTAAATCTGGCAATCTTTGGATTTTCGTAAAAGGTATAAAATAAACAAATTTTTAAAGCATAGATTGTATTATTACTTTAGTTATAACTGTTTAAAGTTCCTGAAAGATGTGACTTTGGTTTTTTTTTTCATCCAGTAGGAGTACATTATTTTATTATTTAAATTAGACAAGCTTTTCCAAATATAATCAAAATCACATATTTTTTGTGCCAATCAATGAAATACATACGTCTAGAAAACTGTACAAAGATGGCAGCTGTCTTCGCCTTAAGGGGGGTTTACACGGGCGACTAAAACCGTACAATTGTAACCGGCTTAAATGGACCATTTAAATGGCAAAACGATGGCAATTTCTTGCAATTTAGACGGTTGATTTGCGGCTTAAGTTGTTCGGCTTTATTCCGAAGTAAATTTCCCGTAAGAGCACCCATATGATTTCTATGGAGCTCGCAACATTAGGTAATAGACCGTATATTATCTTAAAGTCACATAGAAAATATCTGAATTAAACCTTAATAAATAACCAAAAAATATCCACAGTCGAACATAGAACCTCCTTTTTGGACTGTTAATTAGGTACAAAATCACGAGCAGTAACGATTAAAAGCCAGCCAATTAATTTTAAAGGCGACCCGTAATTCGCCGGTCTCACGCACAAAATAGCAAGCAAAACACATCGAAAATTGTATCAAATGCACCCATCATATAGATCACAATCGCATAGCAACATTACGAGTAACGCACTTTCTTTTCCTTACTTTCACGAATCAATAAAAACTTGGCCCTTATCGAACACATATTAGTCATGGATCCACGAAATGAGGTAAAATGTACAGGCAGGATATTAATATTTAAACCATTTCTGTGGCTCAGGGATTGAGCGGTGGCTCAAGCCGGGAATTGCGGGTTCAAATGCCGCTGAAGGACCAGAATTTTTTCAATGTTCCTGAGTATAATTACATCATAATATGTAAATACGTTATTGTGTTTCATATAATAAAAATCTAAATATTATGTATAGAAGTATGAAATATATTCAAGTACCTGCAAAACAAGTCCTTTAGGGACTTAGCACGGGACTAGTCTGACGTGGTGTAAAGCCTTCATAGATAATAATATTAACAATTTTCCAAGCTATATACCCGTGTATTAACATGATTTAAAAGAATTATCAGGATGAAGAATTACGAAAATCTAGATATTTCCCGAGATTCCAAGCGTGTATATCAAATGTTACAAAGCGATTCTAACAGACAGATATACTTACATAATATTTAATAATATATTGTAACTATAACATTCGCATAACACAAAATGCATAATTTATTGTAGTCACTAGATAGTAATATCATTGATGAACATTTGCAACATTTGCAGCAATGACGCAAAAATATAATTTTGTCGAAAGGCTGTAGAAAACAATAGGTATGAAAAATAAACATTAACATGATAATATAATTTACAGAAAAAAATTGCACAGCGGTATACAATTCGCAATCAATTATTATTGAACTTATTCCAATTTGAAACTAACCTCACAAATAATAACATTTAGACGACCTCTGTGATTGGTAGCTCAAGCCGGAGTTCGAATCCCGCCGACGGAACAAAAAGTTTTGAAAGTTCCTGGGTCATTGATGTGTATGAAATATTATGTGTATCATATAATAAAAATCTTAAATACATATATGTATTGTATAAAAGTACTAGCTGTTGCCCGCGACTTCGTCCGCGTGGACTTCAGTTTATAGCAAGCGATAGCGAGATGTAGGCGACTCTTAGCGCCATCTGTTATTAATTTTTGGAACTAACATAATTTGAACAAGTTTACTCATTTTCACCCCCTTACAACCCCTTTTTCCAGTTAAAAAGTAGCCTATGTCCTTTCTCAGGCTTTAGACTATCTGTGTACAAAATTTCATTACAATCGGTTCAGTAGTTTTGGCGTGAAAGCGAGACAGACAGACAGACAGAGATACTTTCGCATTTATAATATTAGTATAGATTAAATATATTTCCGTTGTCTGGTACCCGTAACACAAGTCCTTCAGGTACTTACCACGGGGCCAGACTGACTTGGTGTGAAGCGTCCACAGATATTAAACATATTATTAATAAGCATCATTATACAGAAATCACTCTACAATTATTTCTCTTTCAATATAATTATGGCTATTGATGGAAGTACTGTGAATGAATAAGAATGAATTGATGGCGGTTCTGTTTCAATCAGACATGACAGTGTATTTAATTGCGATGCAGTTAAAATACTAAAACACTTTTAGGGTTGACAGAAAAATGACTGCGTTTTTATCAATTTCTGTTGTGGAATTGACAGACCTACAAGTATCCTGTAGTTGACATTGTCAAGTCGGATCATGGATGACATTGTCAAACAATCCTCTCATCCTCTCTTCACCAGTCACTTTTTAGCTGTTTTTGTTCTCCGATTTATTATATATTTTTAAGCGAAATATTATATATTTTAGAGTCTACACAGACGGACCGCATTTCAACTGCAATCCAACTGCAAATTGCAATTCAAGTGCAGTTTGAATGCAGTTGACACGACTGCAATACGACTGCAATAGACGCGCAATCGGATTGCAGTTCAGTTGCAGTTGGCGTGCAGTCGTATGAACTGTTTGGTTTGTAGTTCTATTGCAGTCGTATTGCAGTTGTGTCAACTGCATTCAAACTGCACTTGAATTGCAATTTGCAGTTGGATTGCAGTTGAAATGCGGTCCGTCTGTGTAGACCCTTAATGTTTAAGGTGTTTAACCGATTTATTTTATAATTTTATTAGCTACGGGTTTACTTAATTAGATACAAGCATATTTTGTTATGTATCTCAACCCTTAAACGCTCCAACCCACATTTCCTTTCAATAGCATAATGCGATCATAAACAATGGGACTCAAATGAATGCATTCTGTACACTGAATTTATATAAACTGTTTTATAGCGACGCCATTAATGAGGCCGAATGCACGGTCTTATACAAAACCGGCGAGGAATAAGGCTTACCAGTTAATATACCTCCACGCCTGTTTCGGTGACGGTGGTCGGTTTTATTGAAACCAGGCCAGTTACGCAGGGCTAATATTATTGTGCACAACTCACAAGTGTGTACGCAGTACACAAGAGCACCCTATATTCCTTTTACTCTAATAACCCAGTGGGACGGACGACCAACAGGACCGGTGAGAGCTCAGGTCATCTTACTTGTCAGACAATTGGGTGATCAGCCTGCATTGTCCTAACTTGGAAATAACACGTTTCCGACGTGTTATTTTCCACGAACGACGACGAATCGAACCCACGACTTCCCAGTCAAAAATCACGCTCCAAACCACTGGACCGCGGAGACTAATAAAAGTTGCCTCAGATACCAAGGCACTAAAGTTTTTGGAGGTATAAAAACCAGATGGGTTTTAGGTCCTACGACAGGATATAGGATAGGGTTCTCTAGGATAGTCATCCCTAATGGCATGTCGATTAAAATTTTGTTTGTTACGAGTTAAGTAACCCTTAAACGAAATTAAGATAACCGCTGTATTGTAGTTTATCCGTATAGCTCCTATACGGATAAATCCTATACTATATATAGGTCCTATACTTATAGGATGTGTTTTTTGCGTTATGTAATAAATAATGTATGTTACATTATTATCTAACTTTGCAGTCAAAACTATCGAAAGCTATCTAAGTAGACGGCTGTGCACCCTGGACTGTCGCTTGCAATCAGGCGAACTACCTGCTTTAGCCGGTCTTATTCCATAATTGCATACAAAAAGCTTTCTGTGGAATATCTTTTAATTAATTTGTTAATGTAACGACGTAAATGCAGTTCCCAAATTAAGCTTTCCGCATTTCGCGGCCCTCTTTATGAAATCATGTCAAACTTTTAATGAAACCAGGTTAGGGCGAGTCAGAGAATATTACAACAGGGTTCCGCACAATACGGCTAAAAACGTAGTCAAAAAAACATAAGAAGCAAAAATATCAATTTAAAATCGATGATATGAAATATAATTAATTCCTATTTCCCTTGGGCATGGCATCACGCATGAACTGCTGGATCGATTTTGATGAATTTTGGCGTAGATACAGAGAAGCCCACTGGAAAGGTCACGGTACGGTTCCTGCGAGATTTGTTCGTATAAAGTCGCGAGGAACAACTTATATTATGTAGTTAAATTCTCTATATATACAAATAAATGCCACTTTTGCTTACCTATCCAGACCAAATGTTTAGGCTTTGTTAGGACTATTTAGTAGATAGTTTATAATTGGTTTATGTGCAGTTTGCACAAAATCGGTCGAGCAGTTCTTCATTGAAATGAAATGAAATATATTTATGTATTTCTAAATAGGTTAACAAAGTTAACACTTATAGAACGTCGCGTCTACATGAAGGCCTACCACCGGTTCGGGAACTAACAATATTTTTTGTAACAAATGAATTCAATAAATGGCGGATCATTTTGTTGATGAGCATTTTACTGTCAATTGATAATTTCTTCAGATGGGGAGAGTGCTGTTGGAAACTTTTTTCAGTGTTGACAGTAAGTACAAGCAAGTTCCAAATTTTTTTTACTAGCTAAAAGCCCACGCGTCGCTTTTTGCGTGTGTTAATAATAATTTTTGAATTATAATAGTAACCAAACCTTGACTGACCGATGATAACACATCTACATATTCTTTACATCTATTACACTTTACTTTACTTACTTTACATCTATAACACATTTACTTATTCATATATCATAAAAATTACTATATTAAAGCACAAATCAATAGGCGTGATACTTTTTCCCTAAAGTATACCACAAAAGTGCTCAGGTTGTGGGATTCACTAGGGCTAGCAATGGCCCTGATTATTTCACTTTATACACGTAGCGAAGCGCGTAACGGGCCGCTAGTAATAATTAAATAATATGTTACACACCGGGCCGCTAGTAATAACTAGTATAGTCCGTGCAATCCAAGAAGACGCGCCCCATTAATTTTTGGGTGAGCATCTTTCTTTCCCTTTGACCGTGACGCTTTTTCTTAATTGGTCTATTTATTGTGGTGTGCGCCGCGTGCATTCATTGGTAACTAGTATGTACTGATAACACTCAAACATTGGCGAAAGCTTGCACACATATACTGTAAACAATTAGGAAGAATAGTGGGGCGCGTCTTCGTGGATTGCACGGACTATAATAATAAATGTTACATAATTGACAAATGACTATTTATTAAAAAACTGACCTCTTTGAAAATGGAACGTTTCTAATGAAGGCTCATACAGACGCATACGTTTATATCACGTGATACCGTAATTGCATGCACCACAATGAGCTCATTGCCGCGAGATCGCTTCCGCTGGCGAGTTTGTTAATTAAACGATACAAATGAAAAATTCCTACGGTTATTATTAACCTAAATATTCATTCGAGGGGGCGCATAAAGAAAAAAAAAAATCGTCCTTGTCTCTTCCCTCTTACGCCTGTCATTCTTATGCCAGGTGAATAAGTGTCTAAGCACACCATGCCGAAGTTCCGCGGCGGAAGTTCGGCATGATTACGTCAGCAATGTCAAACTCATACAATATAATGCGACGTAATTTCGGCACGGTGTGTCATCGGTAATTTAGAATACATTGCATACATGCCGAACTTCCGCCGCGGAACTTCGGCATGGTGTGTTTAGACACTAAGAACGACGCGGAATCGGTACCAGACCTACAGCGGCTACAGCGATTGAAAACCAATTAGTAGTTCAGAAGCAAATGAGCCTAAGACTAGAGTAAGGTTAGAGTTTACTCAAACCAAAATCGAATTATTTCGGTATCAATACCAAACTTGATACTATTCATATTGCGATGAAATTAGAGAATTGGAGCTTCCGAGATCAACCCGAGCTTTCGTGTAGATGCAATTAGGAAATTTGGTTGCACTGTGACCACAGACCAAAGCCTAATGGTTCATGTGTTGAGTAGTTTAGCCTTAGGGCGCTTTTAGCGCAAGGGGGCGAATAAAGCAAAAATTTTTAAAAGAAGTCTGTGTCACTCCTACCAGGGGAATAATAAAAAAATGTTTTTTGGCAATAACTCGATAATTATAAAAAAATTTCAAGCTCCGCTAGTCCAGTCCCTCGGTAATAGAATTTAACATTATGTATTAAGGGGCCGGGTGCCATCGAAATTCTCCTACATATCTACGTATGTATAATCATTTTCTCATACGAAAATATTTAACAAGTTTAAGTTATTTTTCAGCTTAAAATATTTTTTACCTAGGTTCCTGCACAAAAATTTATTACAAAATATTTTAACATTAAAAAATATTTAACATGTTTGAACACGTTAAACATTTTCGTATGAGAAAATGATTTTGGTATTACGTATACAGTATGAGAATTTCGATGGCACCCGGCCTCTTAAGATATTGACTCAGTAGAATGCAACGTTTTGAATAAATTTGAAAAAAATTGTAAAATTAGAATTTAGATATAAATAAATATAATGCATCTTTGTGATTTTTTCCATCGAGAAAATCATAAGGTATCGAGTTTTCGCTAGTTTTCCATCAAATACTCTTCTATAACAAGGCTTGCATCTCTGTGTTACCATAGGTATTACTTTCTTTTCAATAATAGATAGTTTAAATTCAATTAGACCAGTATTTGTTCCAGCGGTGCTCTAATAATGAATGCTTTTATGTTCTTTATTTATTTTTTGTTTTCTATTAAAATATTCTACTGCTTTTTAAAGCACTCATTACAAACCTCTATGTAATAAGATAATTTTGAATTTATTTGTAAAAACTTGTCAATAGCTTCTAGTTAATTTTATTACTTTAAGGGTGGGTTGCACCAACTTACTTTAACTATAACTACAGTGCAAAATGTCAAATATTTAGTTAAATATGGCGTCGGACGGCGGACGCCATATTTAACCATAACCGCTCGTACCTTATATCTAAATTTTTTCCATAACTTTAACCATAACTTTAACCTTAACTTTAACTTTAAGCACGCCTCTGGTGCAACCCACCCTAATTGTTTTTATTGTATAGCCGTAAGTATTTTCTTAAGAAATAAAATAAAAATAAATAAAATATTGTCGTAGTAATTTTTATACTTCTCATATAAATTTTATGTTTCACATTACAAAAAATATTCAAATTCAAAAGTATTAGAAAAATCATATTTAAACTTTAGCATTTCACAAGTTATTTATATACCTTTAAATTGTGCGTAATATAACCTTTTGGAGGGCAAATAAAAACGACCTTTAAAACTACATAAATAAAATTATAGACTTATGTAATTTGTATGTATGAACTATGAAGTAACGGACGCGGTGAGCTGAATAATCGCCGAGCACGCCTGTTGTAGACTGTAGTGAAGTACACAGATTCCCCGGAACAAAAAGAACATGCACTTTTACCTGAAATTGTGCAGTGAAAATGGAAACGGGTCCGGAAATATTATCCTGTGTTTCAAACCACGAGGTAAAGCATTTTCAAACTTTTTATATTCGCCATGTAGTTTGGACCATAGTTGCGTATATTTGGTGGTAGGGAAATGCTTCATCACGAATGTGCCGATAACCGACGTTAAAAAAGGGTGTTTTGGCAACTGACGTTTCCGGAAACGCAAGAAGGTAGAAGAGAAGAGAAGCCTCCTAATTTAAAACCTCCTGTGCACTCATTTTTTTTAATTTTATATCGAGTAAAAATTTCCCATAGAAACTCAAATTTTCTGAAAAGTACAAACGTCAACTTCATATTAACGGACGCTTATGTCAATCCCATATGGCATACATTTTGATCGGCGATTCTATAAGCGATAAAGAAAAGATCTTGGCTAAAGGTCCCGATCTGTTTAGTTATACGTTTTATTTCTTTCGGCTTACGAAGACTGGATCTAGATTCTGAAACATTCACAGCACGTCAGCAATACCATCAGACGTTTTCGTTATGGATGTATATAAATGTATGGCAAAACAGCACCTGATTCGCTCTAATAGGGTTGCCACGAAATATAATAGAATAGAAAATTTATATTTGTACTAACTAAAATTTGTTGTGTATGTGTAGTGTAGATTATAAACCTTTAACGTCACGGGCGGGGTCTACGCAGACCCCACGCGCTGTTTTTTGACGATATTTTTTAAAATTGGCAAGTTACGATCGCATGTTTTCGGCTAATCTCAATGCAACGCGAGGTTTTTCAGTGAGTAAAAGTCCGTCACTCCTCTGATAAGAGAAGTTACATTTTTGCTTATGTGGGGATACCTGCAGACCCCACCCGTGATTTAACGTATGTACTTTTTTCACATTGGTTATGTGTTTATTTGTTTGTTTTTTTTTAATTGTCTATGTATAAATGGAAAATTTGTTGCCGACTAACAGAAAATCAAATTGCTCAAATCATATTATGCAATTATTTAATGTCTCTGAAAGTTTTTGGAAACATTTTGAAAGAGTTAGAGGTAGCTAGACCTAGTGCACCAAAAATGAGGCGAAGATGCTATTATTGTCCCAGAACTAATTATTATTGCCCGTAAGCCTTATTATAAAACTATTTGCAAGTCTCATTCAGTAAAATTATTTATTACTTACCTAGCTTACTCAAGGAATAATTTTAGTTTAGGGTCGTACTTTTCAAGGATTGTCAATTATTTTTCTGTAAATTTTACTGTTAATTTTTATTTTGATTATTTATTTCTAAGTCTTATTTTATGAGAAAAAACAATGATTTAGTTAGAAGTAGACATTTTTGTTGAATTTTAGTACATTAAACATGTGCCCTACAAATTCTATGCACGAGATTGGTTAGTTCATAAAAATGTTCTTTACTGTCTAAATAATGGTTAGTTTATTATTAATAAATGTTTTTCATAAATAAAATAATATCTGTTCTTATAATATAAAACGGGTTTTAAAAATCATTAAGCCATTCTGAATTTATACGTATATTTATATTGGGGTACCTCTAGACCCCACGCGTGACGGAACGTTACCCAAAACAACGCGTGTACTTAAAGGTAAATTTTGTCATTGGGATAAAGGAATACATGGTAACTCATAAAGTCATAACTAATCAAATAATAGGCGCAGTTGGTTAAAGCAGGTAGGTTAATACATCTCAGGTAAGTTTCCACGGTATGCAACGCCTTTGTAGGAAAAGCGTCAAATGTCCGCGGTGCCAATTCAGCATTCGCGTAACGAAATGTAAGTAGATATCTCTTCTAACCGATTTTACAAAAATGACTAGGTTCTTTGTTCGGCTAAATATATTTTACTAGTTGACGCCCGCAACTCCGTTGCGCCAAAACTCGTTTATCGCGCGGGAACCGTACATTTTTCCAGGACAAAAAGTATCCTATGTCCTCTCCCGGGACTCAAAATATCTCCATGCCAAATTTCAGCAAAATCGGTCCAGCGGTTTGGGCGTGAAGAGGTAATAATAATAATAATTATTTATTTATTCTCTCGCCACAATAATAATATTACATTTATGTATATCATAACAATAAAATAGTTCAGTATTTGTGGGGAGACTGGAGTCTCAAACTAAGCAGTGTCCTGCTTGTATTTTGAGGCACCAGGCCTCCAGCCCTAGTGTATGAATACATAATATTAATATTCAATATAAAATTTAACATTTATTAACATTCATAAATAATTTTTTATATCTTAATTATAATTGTATTTTTTTTATATTTAGACAGACAGACAGACACACTTTCGCATTTATAATATTATAGTATGGATTCATTAGGGTTGTACCGAATATAATTTTTGTTAAGGTGACGCCGCGTTAAAGCAAGAAACCGTGTTGGATATGTTTTAGATTGCTTGTTTTCTATGAGAGGCCGGCCCGGCCTCTCATAGAAAACAAGCAATGGAACAGCAAAAATGGAAAGGGCGTAAGCGATAAAATGTTTTTTGTGGCGTAATTTAAAAACCATAAATACATTTCATATAAGCTATGCACATATTAAAGTGTATGCTTCAACCAATTTATGTACAAATTTTGGAACCTTAAATCACTCTCCTCTGTTGGAAAAATAGGAATCCCTTTTTTTACAGAGGTCTTTTCGATTGGTAATTCTGTGTTATAAAAGTTGTCCAATCGTGTTATGCTATGGGCAATTCAAAGATAAAGACATGATGAATACTGACAATGAACTTTAGTTTCTTAGCTTTAGTCATTGCTGAGAAAAATCGGCATCGCTACAGCCAAATTATCAAGGCGTCGCCTTAATAGAATTTTAACTAACTTTATTGGTTTAGATTTCTTTGCAAATGGTTATTTTATGAAAAGATTTTAGATATTTTAATATTTCACAAAATATTTTGTTTTAAATAAATAAGTAAATGAACTAAAATAGCTTTATTCTTAAACATTTTCAATTTAATATAAATAATTACATTTTTTTTTTGTCTTTTGTAAGTATTAGTGAGGAGCCCTAGAACAAATTTGTTTGTGATTACTAACAAGCCAATTTTTTGTGAGTAGCTACATTTTGATAAGACGAACAACATTTTTATTTTCGAAAAATCTCGAAAGTGGTAGCTAACAGAGATAGAAAGGATTTCATACTTTGACTTGATGGTCCTAAAATATGGATTGTTTTATTTGTAGGACAAGGTTACTATTAAATTATGAAACTATTAACCTACCAATATATAAAAAATCAGCTGGGGTATTAGGGTTCCGTTTTAGGGTTCTGTAATCAACAAAACTTGGTGGACTACTTTAAATAAGTTATTAATACAACAGAAAAGTAATATATTAAGTTCAAAGCCCATAGCATGACGAATAAGTAATAACAAAATGGCCAAGGGGGTATGTCACAACACAACTCACACCTCCCTCCAAACCATAAGTTTAAGTAATTAAAGATCAGCGACAAAAACATCTTTTAATCCGTCCCCCGAAGCCTGTAGCATTGTACACCAGCCACTCTAGCATACGCCAACGAGAAAATGTTGTCTACACGTTTTCTCGATGTTTGATGGCTTTCTCTTCATCTCTATTGACCCTAACATGACATACATTTTTTCTCGTGTAGATCTGTCGTTAAAATGTATCGAAATCAAAAAATGATTTTGACATTATGTCGTTATCGACAATATAACTACACACGAGAGTGAGATATCTCGACATTTTCTCGTTTGCGCATCTTAGGCCGGCTGATCGAAATTCCGGTAAAATTTCATATCTGAAAATTCGCAGCCCTATTAATGCGACTTGCCAATTAGCCGATCGTTTAATAATCACAAAAACGTTTCCAGCATCCGTCATTAGGGGTTTCGCTTTGTTCAGCCTTGCATTCATACATTTGTATAAGCATTTGTAAAGCACAATATAGACGGTACAAATAAGCTAATTACGTACAAACGCCTGCATCGCACGTAATTAGCTTATTTGTATCGTCTGTATTGTGCCCTTAAGGCGCTATATTGAAAAAACTGTCCTTTCGAACGAATGAACGAACGAATCTGGTAATGAGATATGTATATCTTCATAGCCTTATCTAGGTTTGAGAAGAACTAGAAACACGATTAATGTATTTTGCCTCGATACGTTTAACTTTCGAAATTACCTCTTAAAAATACGAAATTTGAAGATTATTTTTAACGAAAATAGATGTATTGTAGGAAATTAGTCTAATTAATAGACACCTTTGCAACTCAAAATCGCATAGAAGCATTTCACGACTTTATAGTCATACAAATTAAGTATAAAATTGTCCTTGCGGTATAATTTATTTTCGATATATCGTCAAGGTAGTCGCACATCTATCAGCACGCACGTGCCAAACACGTCGCATTATAATTCGTTGTATGAAATTATGTGACACCATGCACATTCGTCCGCACCGCATTTCGTGTACCTACTATGCGGTGCGTTCGGCGCGTACGTATGAGGACTAAAGCAGCTACCCTAGCATACCGTCAGCGGACAAACGAAAGAATCTAAATTTTGACAGTTTTACCGGAAAAACACTGGAGAAAAAGTTTCTTTCGTATCTCGATTTCTTCCGCTTTTGAAAATCTATATGTCAAGCATGACGACCATTTTTATCCGCTTTTGACATTTAGTTTCTTGATTCTTTTCTTTTTTTATTATGGCACTTCGGCTATAAAACCATAGCCAGTGTCGAGTAAATGGCGGCAAATTCAAAAAATCAACGTGTAGCAACCTTGTCTATAGCCGGAATTATAGTTTTGATCTACGAAAAACAAATAACTTTATTATTCGTAGTTCGTAGATCAAAACTATAATTCCGGCTATAGACAAGGTTGCTACACGTCGATTTTTTTTAATTTGCCGAGATTTACTCTACACTGGCCATGGTTTTATAGCCGAAGTGCCATAATAAAAAAAAAAAGAATCAAGAAACTAAATGTCAAAAAAAAAAAATTGCCGTTGCTATAATGGTTGGAATGTTATGGAAAGAGTTTCTTGTCTTTGTCCACTGAAACTCGAGTGCCATGCTCGGGAAAAAGATATTATGTAGACATGGGAAAGAAACTGCCATTACTTTCTTCCGAAGAATCGACTGGGAATGGCCGTGCTAGCTATGCTGCTGATCCCAGATATTATGTCAGCAACATAAATTATGTGGGATTAGCTTTAGGGGGCGTCCACAAATTACGTGAGGTGTATAGGGGGGAGGGGGCGAGTCAAATCTCATCTAATCTCACGTTGGGGAGAGGGTCTCGCCAAATCTCACGTACTTACTTAATTTTTTTTGTTAAAAAAATAATACTATTTTGGTCCATTTCATCCAGATTGAACGTATGCAGTTTGCTTAATAAGATTTAATCGTAAGCTTAGGTATATAATATAATCGTTATACGATTAAGATCATTCACTATCTACTGAGTGTCAAACCAAACGTTTACGTCAGAAACTCACATTTTGAAAAATCTCACATGAGATTTTAGGGTTTTGAATAAAATCTCATGAAATGTCACCTGGGGGAAGGAGGGGTCAAAAAATTCAAAAAAACACCTCACGTAATTTGTGGGCGCCCCCTTAGGGCCAGGTCACAAAACTGCGTTGCGGCATCGCATCGCAAAAAAATACATTGCTTTTCAAAGTGTTTTTACGATACGACGTCGCAACGCAGTGTTGTGGCTTGGCCCTAAGGGCCGGGACACAAAAACACGGCACGGCGCCGTACGGCGTCGTACGACGTCACGTCGTAGAAACTCATCTTGAATTTCTATGTGAGTTTCTACGGCACGACGTCGTACGACGCCGTACGGCGCCGTGCCTTGGTTTTTTACGACGCGCGCCGTGAATTCTCACGACGCGGCACCGTACGGCGCCGTACGGTGCCGTGCCGTGTTTTTGTGTCCCGGCCCTTAGTCCTCAATACTTAGTAAAATTGTATTCGATATTTCAACAGAGAAGTTTGATATAAAAATGTGTGGGATTTGCCATAACTCTTGCGAGTTGCGAGGAAGCACCAACCTACTCTAATATAAATGCGAAAGTGTGTCTGTCAGTTACTTCTTCACACCCAAACCGCTGAACCAATTTTGCAGCAATTTGTTATGCAGATACTTTAAGTCCCGGGAAAAGACATAGGATACTTTTATCCCGAAAAATGTACGGTTTTCTCGGGATAAACGTATTTTGGCGCAACGGAGTTGCGGGCGTCATCTAGTATCCCTACAAGCATAGTATTCCTGAAACAACTCGGCAACACTGACTGAAAATTTATAAATTAACTTCTGCCTTTTTATAACCAAGAGGCTTTTTGTAATGTAGAGAGATTAATGTTTGTTGCATTTTCCCTTTTAATCCCCTATTGTCTATTAAAATGCAACAGATATAAATACATAGATAGACGAAGCGGCCATGTAGCCATGTAAATCTCCAATACACATCGGTTGAAACATTTTAGCAGTTGAATATGGATGAACTGAGATTGAAGAGCTCTTGTGCCGATAGCCGTGCCGTAGGGAGTACCTGTTTGCCTCATATCGATACGTACCAACTACCAATACTAAAAGTATGGATTACTAAAGATTGTTCTATTATACAGGATCTAAAAAACAAACTGATAAAATTTTAGGTATGTCGCTTATTTTATTGTTTTTATGTTTTTGTGTATGTCCCTCATAAAGAGATTACTGTAAAAGTAGCAACGCTGAAAGAGCAACTTTTTAAATTAGTATGGTGATTGGTCAAGCGCCTCAGCTCATAAATTTGCTCATACAAATCATAGAACTAGAACGTTAGAAAAGGCATTCCATACAATCGTCAGCGCGAAAATGTGTCACTCTCGAGATGAGTGAGGCTCACTCATCTGTGACCAGTGCGCCTTAGGACGCGGTGACAGTCAGACGTGCTCAATTAATTGTTTACTGCGGTGTTTTTCACCACATTTCGCTTCAGAATGCCGTCGTGTGCCTTCCGAAATTGCAATAACACCAGGAACACAAATAAAGCCAAAGGTGTAACATTTCACACGTAAGTATTATGATTTAATTAATTAATTAATTTACTGTCTTCCATTTTAAGAGAAAAATTCAAGCGAAGCGTAAAATGAGCGAAAGAGAAAGAAGTATATGGCTATATGCTATTACTGTAAGACAAAAAAGGACGACAATATTTTCTTCGTTCGATTAAAGCGTAAAATGAGCGAAAGAGAAAGTAGTTTAAGCTACTGATGTAAGACAAAAAAGGACGACAATATTTTCTCGATACACACTTTGCATGCAAAAACATTGCTACAATTTTGACGGCATACGTTGTATCTAAGTATTTTGATATCGTTGCTACAAACGTAAAAAAGTTATTCGTTTAGCGCTGCTATTTTCACAGTGAACTCTATATACGGGACACACGGACGGCATTCGACGAGGAACCCCGAGATCGAACTATAAAACAATTCATGAAGTTTATATTGGATTCACGATACAATATTCAAAATTCAGAGAGAGCTTGTTTCATGTTTGCTTCGGGAAAATATTTATAGCGACGTCAGATGAAAAATAAAACAGGACTTTGTCGTGGAGGCATCCTCGTAGCAGAGTTCTGTCGGAAACAAAACCAGTAACCACATACTTGTAGCGGCGAATAGTAATTCAGAATAGCGTAATTGAGATAGCTATAATGATTTCAACTTTCCAAAGCAGACAATATGCACATGAAGAAGATTGCTGTGGATGATTTATATTTTATAGTTTATACAATATTCTCAAAAGTAACAATTTTTCAATTTTTGTCTGTAAGGTTTCCCATGCATATATATACATACAGAATTCTTTCAACAAGCTTAGTTTAGAGGAAATGAGGTCAATACGTCTGGGCCCAACCATGTGTGTGTTTTTCTACACCGTACTTCGTATGAGCATTCGTAATGCACTTAAGACCTGAAAAAGTATTTAATGGTTCACGCAGAAAACTTCGAAGATGAGGTCTACCCACTAATCACTATGCCATAAACTCCTAAACCAAACCATGATTGGCTTTGTAGGGGCGAAGCCCTACGACGTGGTGAGCTGAAGGGAAAAGGGGGATATAATGAAGGAAGATACCTGGTGAGCTGAGATGCTGGCGGCTGCGCTGAGACGAGACGAGCTGATAGTCACACTGTCACCGTGGTCTATAATCACTATCACTGAGCTGAGTTCATGAGGATACGGATAATTATTGGATTAATAGCGAAGTTTGGGCCGATCGGCTAACCAAAGGATTTTCGTATGTTTAACGAACGCGCGCCGGTAACAGTTCAAAGCGGAATGTGTCACTTCACAGTGTCGCGTATGACAGTTGACAGCGCAGAGTGCAGACTCACGCGCTGCAATGCTGCCAACGTCGCGCTAGAGTTTGGCGCAAACAGGCTTGTTTATAAGTATGTATCGCACATTAAAATCCGCAAAAGAGGCTGACAGATCTTCTATCTCAAACATCAAACAGGTTATGCGTTATGTTGCAACTCGCTCTATTCCTTTTTCGCCACCCACTGTATGCAGTGTTAACTGGGAAGCTAACGAATTTATTCGATATTTGCTCATGGTACATCTGTTGCATCCTCCAGGCGATGTAGAGTCGACAAAAAAGAAAAAATACGAGTTACAAATATTGGAAGCTAGTTCTTTTGTAGGAAGCCCGCTAGCCTATAATGTCAGTGCACAGTGGTACGAATAATAAATCTATGAGGTGAGAGATGCCGAAAAGAAAGATGTTATAAGAACGCTACTAGTAGGAGGAAATACCTCTATTTCTTTATTATATTGTGCACATTTTGCCACAACAGTAACAGAACTACCGTGATACGATCGGTATGACAGCCGAAACACAACTAAGACTGGTATAAATAGTCAGTACTCAACATGCATCTCGGTCTCAAGACATGGTTCAGGCTCTGTGATTGGTTGGCTGTCAAAATTTGGACCAATCACAGAGCCGAACCGCGTCTTGAGACCGGGTCGCATCTTAAGTGCTGACTATTTATACGGGCCTTAAAGAATGACAGCGCAACCGTTAGTAGTAGTTGAGACCAGTCCCTAAAAATATTACATTCGTATAGCCAGAAGCCAAGTTCGTTCGACTGTACACACAGAGCGCTGAAGGTTCCATGAAAACGTATTTTTTCCAACATTCTATTTTTATAAATGGACAAAGGCATACACAAGTTTTCCCGGAATTTAAAAGCAATAACTAGAAACAGGATACAAAAACAAAATAAACGTTACAGGGTACACTATATTTTTCTCTGTTTCATTTCCTGTATGGTATACCTGTGTTTTAAAAAAACTCTGTAGAGATTTGAGCAGACAACAAAGACAATAGCACGCCCAAACGCATGAAACGATTTCATTACGTCTGCGACATCATTTGACGCACTTTTTGACTGTGAACACATACGCTCTTATCCGAAGGTTTTTGCCGCGCACATTAAAACTTTTGAATCATCCGTTGCCAGCCTACAAGCCTTTAAGAAAAAGAAACTCCAAGAATAGAGCGTATTCCCTTTCAAAGGCCGGCAATGGACTCGCGACTTTTAATAAGTAGCATATTTCTAGGTGACGAGTCGCTTTCAATCAGGTGATCCGTTTTTTCGTTTCTCTACTCTCATATAAAAATATGATTAAAAAGAAATCAAAGAATGTTGTATGTATACAGCCGAATAAAGACTCTCATTTTTTGGATGTCAGTTATTTTTAAATATGCAAGACAAAATAAATTCATATGGGATTTGGGAATCGCGTGCAGAACATTTTCACAATGAAAAAGGAGAACTGCACTGAAGGTGCACTTGGTTGAATTGAAACACACGATTTTATAGACGACAATTTGTTTAATTAAAATTAATAAGCCCCTTACAATGTGCCCCAACTCCCAAGGCCCAACACAACACGTCCGATCCTGTGATGTAATGAAATATGGCATTTTTCATCGACGAAGTGGCTCTCACGGTTGCAAAATGGCGGCCATTTGCATTTTTTACACGAGCTCTTATATTTGACCAATACTTCTCCTGTAAATGTCGTATGAACATAAAAAAGGTCCCAATTGATAGCTAAACACGTAGACTCCAATCATACAAACATTTTATTTTAATTTTCGTCGAACAAAACACAGAAAGCAAAAGTTAAAGGAAAAATGTTAGTTTTTTTTGTGTATTTTTTGGTTATTGGCTTTTTGTGAAAAATCTAGCGTATTAAACTGGTTTTTATGTTAAACAATAGAGGAAGTTTTTAGCTAGAATAAATTCCTAAACTTCTTTGCTCTCTTGAGGGTACATGTTTATTTCTGCACCGCAATATTATGTGACAAGCAAATCATTTTTAATTTTATTGGTAAATATTGGTACCTATATTCGATAGTAAAAATTGTTTTTTCGCATAGTTCATCTAATATCTATGGTCTCATTGTAATATTAAACTCCAAGTCTAAAATAATGAAAATCGTTTTACCCTGTCAAAATTTTATGCTTGCGCGTCACTGTAAGGTCGTTGCTAGTTACACAATGTATTCAGGGTTAAAACTAGGGATTGCAATCCGGATACTTCGAAATCCGAAAAATCCGGATAATCCGGATTTTTTGGACCTATGAAAAATCCGTATTTTTATGTTTCAAAATCCGGATTTTCAGTTTTTTCGAATAGTAGATAAAATTATGAAAAATAAGCTTTTACGTAATATAAAATTAATTTAAATGTATCATGTAATATCTGACATACAAATTAACATTTGTTTAAAGGCGCTATCACAACTTTACGTGGTCTACACGTACCAAAGTCAGAATTTCATATGTCTAACATTCCATTGTGGTATAGTAGTAGTTGTGTAGTAGTAGTTATAGTTATTTGGTGATTGTAATTACATTTCTTCACATTTTTTCATTTTATTTAAAAAAAATAACGACGAATTTTAATTTCTTATAACCCAGCTCTTATTTTACTGCATTAATTATGTTAAAATAATATTTTGTTTTTGTTTACATTGAGATTAAAATTATAAATTATAATTGTTTACGTAACCAAAGCTGATTTCTGATTCTGTCTAATCAAATAAAGAAATATAATATGTAGTAAGTTTATAATGTAACGAAATGTTGATTTAAAGTTTATGTGATTATTTTAAGTCATTATTCTGTGCAGTAGCCTAAATATAAATATACTATCCAACTGCTGGGCAAAGGCGCCGCCCGAATCTTTCACTTATCTTGCTTCAGCGTCACCGTTTGCCAGCCCAGCTGATATGCCTCCAGTGGGGAATTCATACCCGCGTTCTAGGCTAAAGTCTTCGCAATCGCTGATACCTCATTGGTAACGTATAAACTGCTGACGAGTTGGCTAGTAAGAAAAAAATTTTTAGCAGGTTCCACCTCTAGGCTTGCAGATCTTGGAACATAATTTGATGATGCGCGGCTGACGGCTGTAGGTACAAAAATGACGAAGTCAGTGTTATCTGGATAGTCCGGATTTGAGGATGAAAAAATCCGAAAATCCGGATTTTTTAAAAAATCCGTTTTTTGCAATCCCTAGTTAAAACAATAGTCCTTTTAGTTGTAGAAATTGCCAGGGTTAAAATAATAATCTCTTCTGACAGGCTTTCTCGGGTCTTTGGTACCGAGATCTGAGGGTCGCAACGAACGACCCCCGTGTCGGGCCGTTGACATTTGAAGACTTGAGTGGAAGTAGTGGGTAACTAATATTTTACAACATAAGAGCTATTACTAATTTTTCCCTTATAATTTAAAAAACCTTATAACTTGCCTACTTCATTTTACTTTTGTATGAGCAAACACATGCTGCTGGGGCGCTAGACCATAGAAATTGCAAAAAATAGTCTTTCAGCGCTGCTGCTTTCACAGTAAACGCTATATTAGGGACGCATACACTAAAGTCTAAACTCTAAACTATTGTTACTTATGTTACTTTAGCTTTACATAGAATCCACTTTATATTTTATTGCAAATCATTTTTCCGGTCCGGTTTTGCATAAATGGAGGTAAAGCCTCCATTTACAAACAAAATACGAACATCTTAAAATTGTTACTTACCCACTTCATTCACGTCTTCATTTGCGGTTCACATTCAAACTCAGACAAGATTTAATATCTTTTCAATGCTCAATTACATAATTACATAAAATTCTATAATTAATATTAAGAACTCTGAAGAGAAAAATGTTTTCGAATAACTTATTTTGTAATTAACTAATAAGGTATTCTGTATAAAAATATAAATAAGAACCAATTTTACAATTTTACAAAATGTTGTAGCTTTTCTTACATTTATGAAAAGATCGAGAAAGACAACATTATAATATTATTTCACTAACAGTAAACTTTAGGCAAGGTAACACTGGTTGGTACTATAATTTTAACAAACTTTTAATATTTCTTCATTATGGATCTGAGAGGTAGTGAAAAATTTTTATTGATTTGTGGTGCTTCATTGGCTCTAAACACACTAGGTTGAATTAGCGGTTCAGCGGTTGGGGCGTGAGGAGGTAACAGACAGACACACAATAATTATAATATTAGTATGGAAGTATCGTTATGGATATTTTAATGCTTCTACAACCTCGAGTCTAGACTAAAGTATCTCGTGAACTCGTGTCTACGAGAACTACTCGAGATCAAAAAGAGGAGGTATTCATAATTCATGGGTCTTATAAAATACCGGGAATTGCGGTGACTTCTAAACTATCTTATTGAAAGCAAAGAAGCTTCGGAATTTACTCAAACTAGTAACCTCCTCTATCTTTTAACATATAAAAAGAACCAGTTTAATATGCTACATTTTTCACATTATAAAGGCAATAACCTGAGGCAATAACCAAAAAAATACACAAAAAATCCTATTTTTTTTTCATTAATTATTATTGTTTTTATATGTTTTATTCCACGAAAATTAAAACATAATGTCTGTATGATTGTAGTCTACGTGTTTAGCTATCAAATGCCACCTTTTTATGTCAATAGGATGTTTACGTGAGAAGTGTTGGTCTTACTAATGACATGAGTATAAGAGCCTGAATAAAAAATAAAATGGCTGCCGTTTTGCAACTGTGAGAGATAGAAAAAATAATTGGCCAAGTGCGAGTCGGACTCTCGCACGAAGGGTTCCGTACCGTTATAGAGCAAAAATAGGCCAAAAATTGTGTTTTTTTTTTGTATAGAAGCCCCCTTAAATTTTTATTTTATTTAAATATTATTATTGATTAATAAAGTAGACATATATTTAAGGCCTTTGTGAAAATTTCAAGCACCTACTTGTTACCATTATTGATAACGAGCGAAAAAACCTAAAAAAATCAGGTTTGTTGCATGGGAGCCCCCCTTAAAAATTAATTTTATTGCATTTTTAGTATTTCTTTGTTGTTATAGCGGAAACAGAAATACACAATCTGTGAAAATTTGAGGAGTCTAGCTATGACGGTTCTTGAGATACAGCCTGGAGAGAAAAGAATAGACGGACAGACATCGAAGTCTCAGTAATAGGGTCCCGTTTTTACCCTTTGGGTACGGAACCCTAAAAATAGCCATTAATTCATCGATAAATATGTCATATTTCATAACATTAAAGGATCGGACACGTAAGAGAAGGCAAGAGATTGTCCACGCGGTTTAAATTTTCTTATTGATTGAGGCCGAGGTTGAAAAAAACTAGAGAGAATCTTCTAAGCAATCTTCGACAAGACATCCTTCTCACGAAACATTATCGGAATTGAGCGAAAGACGAGAATAGTCTCTCTAATTCTTGCTACATATTTGACTTGAAAAGTCAAACTAAAACAGTCAAAGCTAACGTTTTTAGATTTCTATTACTCCTTACAAGATGTTTCTTCAACTTGGTTTATGCAGAAAATAGCATTTATAATATAATGCATGATTAGTGATTAATATTTCATTTACGTCCTCGGAGCTCATTCCGTATATTGAGTGCATCTTAAGATTATCTGTGAAATCCGAGATTCAAGACTCTATAGAGTCTGAGAGGATTAATTCTGATATACCGGGAACTGATAATGAAGCTGATGTTGACTTCACAACCACAATTGAGCAAATTCTGAGCGCCGGGAATATTAACATGGCACAAGACGTAGCCGTGACGTCATAGTAATTAGTAGCTTGATGAATAGAACCTTAGAAATATGTAAGACTATTAATTGAGATATAAATTCGAAAGCGAAGATTCATGTTATTATGATTGATTTGTTGTGTGTTACCTACTCTTTTACGTAAATTACTAATTATAAAACTTAAATCACAAAACAGTTTTCGCAGGTAAGACATACCTTTCCTTTTGCAAATACAAGTTCAGTAGTGCAGTCGCCAGAGGTTTTAATCTCCGAAAATTGTAACAATGAATGGATTTTTGTTTTTGAGGTATCATTTTCTTTTTTACACTATAACTTGCAAAGTTTATCAATTTTTTTTTGTGCTTTTAATTTTTTAGTTACATAATTAAAAATTAATATTTCACCATATAAAACCGGTCCAGGAAAAAAAATCTTGTTCCTGTTATTTAATGACTCTTATCCGATTGTTTACGTTGAAAATTAACTAAATACACAATTTTAAAACAAGAAAGTTTGCTTTGCTAAGCTAAATACAACTATAAGGTTTTTGCAAAGTTTTTAGAGATTAACGCTCGTCGTAACCAAGATTTTTGGTTACGACGAGCGAGTTAGACACGAGGGTTTGGGTGGATTAAGGATTGTAACGAAAAATGTGTTAAACTTACTTGTTGTATTTAATTTTTAGAGAAATGTTAACTTTTAAGTACTTAAAAACGTTTAAATATCTCCAAAAATGTGTAAAATAGACCGAAAACATTTTTCTATATTTGTTGAGAATTTATTTAAGTGAGAGCTAAAACATTAAATGCATCGACAAATGAAAGACTTTTTCTAGTCTTAGAAATATATTTAAACTTCCTACTTAAAGCCAGAAAAAAAATTGGGTGGTACAAATCTCACGTACATACTAAAAGACGCATGCTGCGACCTATGTTTGGAAAATGCTTACCTAAATACAAGAAATATCAGTTCTTAACCTAATTTGTATTTTTTTACTTTAAGTATGTTTTAGCAAATATAATTAATGAAAAAAAAAATAAAAAAAATGCTGTAAAAACCTAACCAAAAGAAATAAAATACACATTTTCTTCGAAATATCCGTGCAAAGTTTGTGCTACATTTTCAGAAAATTTAATAAAGTTAGAGCTAAAAAGTTATACACATTAAGAAATAGAAGGCTTTGTTAAGCCTAAAAAATAATTTTAAACTTCCTATTTAACACCAAAGAAAAATAGGAACGCCATTTGCCTGGCGAGGCACACAACAAGCACATTTGGATGTATGCTCATCTACATACAAAAATATTATTTTTATATCTAAATTATATATTTTTCCAACTTAAGTACATTCTTTCTTTGGAATATAAGCAACGATACAAATCAAAAAAATAATAATATATTTTATTATTTTGCTATATATTTAAAAGAAAGAAATATGCAAATTTTCTTCAAAATTCTAGTTTATGAGTTTACTTGAAGTGGAAGAGAATAATTTAAAAATCAAAAGCACAACTTTTCAACAGGTAAACTTTATTATTTATGTTATCAGCTACACATTCCTTTTTTTCTTTTCAATTTTCATCCACTATTGCAAAAATCGGAGGTTTGCACGATTTTTACGCTCTGGGAACTCCACTACAGTTAATAAAGTTGAAATTCTAAAATACGCTATTTACAAGAAAACTATGATAGAAATACCAATAACTTCATAAAACAAACAACAAATTTTAATTGGTTCTGAACTGTAGCTTGTCCCGTTAAAGAGGAATACTCAGAGCTAGACATTAATTTAGCGAAAATATTTCCAAACATGCTCGAATATTCGATTTGAATGTGAAAATTTAATTTGCACTTCCCACTCCATTCTCATCCCATTCGATTCGTATTTTCGAGTGCAGTAGGGCGGAACATTACACAGCAATGATACACACATTACACTTACAGCTTTTGTTGCTAACGGGACTGCGCGAGCGGACTGTTTTGTTAGTAGGACTACATTAGCAGGACTGTTTTGCTAGTAGGACTGTTTTGTTAGCAGGACTACCCTAGCTGGACTACTTTGCTGTTTGGAGCTGGAATACTTTACTATCTTTTTGCTAGTAGAACTGTTTTGTTAACGGGACTGCCTAGAGTACTTTGCTAGCGGGGTTACACTAGCAGGAATGTTTTGCTAGGACTACCAGGATTGTGCTATCAAAACTAGATTAGGCTAGTTTTGTAGTCCTGCTGCGCTGGCTGGACTACTGTGACAACAAGACATCAATGATGTAGACCTGGAAACTCTAACATACAGCACAGCGCTTATCGCTGGGTGAATTCCCAACTAGTCATATTAAGTATAGGACAGGGGTCATCAATTATTAGATTCGCTCGCGGTCCATTTAAGAAATGAAATGACCTTCGCGGTCCGCACATTTAAAAAAATCGGCCAAGTGCGAGTCGAACTCGCACACGAAGGGTTCCGTGCCGTTACGGGGAGAAATTAGGAAAAAATTGTTATAGCGGCAACAGATATACATAATCTGTGCAAATTTCAGAAGTCTAGCTATCGCGGTTCTTGAGTTACAGCCTGGAGATAGACAGACATTCGGATAGACATCGAAGTCTCAGTAATAGGGTCCCGTTTTTACCTTTTAGATATTTAATAAACAAAGGTAATTACAGAAATTATAAAGGTATTTAATCAATGAGAAAAGTGTCAATTTTTGTAGCTAATAATCTCTGATGTTTGGAGTGAAATTGGTGTAAGTTATTGATAATCCTGGAGATGTTCATCACTCATCAGTCATCAGTCGGAAGTCGAGAATGCTTGGTCCGCACACTGAATGGGTCGGCGGTCCGGATGCGAACCACGGTCCGCCATTTGGTGACCCCTGTTGTAGGACAATGGCATTAACCCCAAAAGAGGTTCTCTCCAAGGAAGAAACCTTGAATCGTTAGTTCCAATTTGAAAATATACCACGATTTCCTATAAATTGGTTAAAATAACATCCGAAATATGTAACATGTAACATACACTGAAACTGAAAGAATTTGTGCTAAATTACATAGAATTAGAACGTATTTTGATATCGTTGCCAAATTAGCCACTTGACACCCTGGGGTCGGATCATCAATCATCCTATTATCACAATACTAGTTATAAGTAATATACAGTAGATTCATATAATTATACTATTCCGCCTGAATGTAGCTCACGCACACATTAGTGCAATTTCAGATAGCTTGAGATGGCAAACAATGCAATATCACGATTCACGTCGCATTCACGTTTGTCAATATATTGCGCAAGTTTGATTTTAAAATCTCCGAATATCGATTTCAATTCGATTCTAAACGCATCAAGATCGACACCGAAACTCGTAAATCGAATTAGTAAGTCCCTTCGCTCATTTTAATACTCGAGTCGTAGGTTGCCATTTTTTCCCTAATTGGAAGAGCGCTTTTGTGCTAATCAGTCAGGGGCGCTGGCTTTTAGAAAACCTCAAACATTTTTCGAAGCATCAAACGAGCACCTGGATGCTTATTAGATAACTCAAAAAAGTGGCGAAGTGTGAATCAGAACTTAGGGAATGGAAACCACGATCTTTCTCTCAAGCACTGAGCTGAACGGGTCATTATGCTTTTTGATCAGCTTCTTAATGTCTCAGAGTTACACATACACTATGAATTTATTTCTTATGGGTGCTGCAGTCCTTAAGTATCCACAAGATCCCCAAAAGTCCGCTAGCATAGCTATTATTTGCCCAATAAGTATTAAGTACTGTCGTCTGTCAATGTACAAAATATCAATGTACATACACACGAACATATAACCTCTCTATTTGCAAGTTGGTTAAAAAAGTCGCTATATTGTGAGAAGCGGCAATTACGTTATGTAACGTGAATATATTGTTGCTTCGTTATAATATTTAAACAGTTATCTAGCGCACCACCGCGGCGTTCCAATTATGTCCAAAGATCTACATTCTACATCGTTAGATATGCCACTGTTTATTGACTGAGGCTACCGAAGATTTAATTCGCAAAGTGACATAATATTCTCAGAAATTGTAGTTTTAACATCCAAGAAAACATTTTTCGTAGTTTTGTAAAAAAAAGCAATTAGCATGCCATTGTTTTACGTTCCCATTCTTCCGTATACGTATTTTTGTCCTGACGGTATGCTATTGCATCCAGTATAGAATCTAGAACAACCTCATAGGTGGACCTAAAATTGCGTAATTTATTTCCTTTCAATTAAAAATTGAGTCGGTACATTCCGTGCACGTGTACTTATCAATTTAATTGACACTATTTGCTGATATCAGACAGCTCATTCGAGTTACTTTTCATTCAATTGCTTCATATTCATTTGAAAACATTCGGCGTATTATGAGTAAAGGCTTCACTTCACAGACTTTCCACTTAAACAGAAAGGCCTAATGAAAAAAACAAAACATTTAACCGTCTGATACCAGCCTAAAAGCACTGTTTGTCACAGACTTATCTGACGTTTTAAATCCTTGGCGTTGCCCATTACGGTCACATGCATGGCAAGCGCCAATAAATCAGCATGTAGTGTCCAACTAGACAATTCGGTGTCACATTTACGGACCGTTGTACTTATTTTAAAGCGAGAACAAAAGGAGTGTCCCAGTCTATTATTGTTTGCCCCAGAAAAGTTAATGCGTCACGAAACTTTTACTTTTGGAGCAATATCCCAGCTGTAATTTTTGGCGCAGCACGGCGGATTGAGTACAATCTACAAGGTATTAGGGAACATTTTTATGCAACCGGAAAAGAGCGTAATAAAACTTAGTAAAAAAGCTACAAAACCAATATTTGTGTGCGACAAAATTGCTGTCGCCAAACAAAGGTTAAAAAATTCCGAATACGTTTTCAGAATTTCGGAATAAACATAAAAGTTAAAACAACTTTATTGCGTAGCAGCTCTTCAAAAGCGGTGAATAATCGCTTGCCAACCGCAAATTTTATCGACTACAAACAGAGCCGAGGTGCAATTGATAGACAGACGAGCTGTAGTCTACCGTATTACTGTTTCCACAATCATCATCGCCATAATCATCATCACTATCATCAGTATCATCAAATGTTATGATCATGGACCGTTTAAGGTACTTGACAGATTTGCCTACACAGAATTACAATTTACACCTCTACTGTGGAAAATAATATACGCTCCGGCTTCCCAGTATACCTATGACTTATGAGAAATGAGACTCATAGGTATGCGGTATGCCTACAGGTATACCTACAAAGATTTGTGTAGTTAATCTATAAATAAAGGCATTTAATTGCAAATGCAAGAGATCTATGACCATAAAAGATCGCCTGGACTTTGTTTCCAACACTTCATTTAACACGTTTTGAATTCCCACTTTCCAGGAAAATTGACATTTATTTTACCTTCCAGTGTCATGTCAATTTTTCTGGTCCTTATTTTACCACCCCACCATCGGTACGCCCATGGCCAGGGAACACTTTGCGTTCGGGGGCGGTTGGTAAAAACGGGCCACCTTTTTCAACCTTGCATTTTTTTTACTTTCCAAAACTCAATGGTCACTCTCGCTAGGTTAATGCGAACATACTAGCGCATTTTTCCGGTAAAACTACTTCACTCTTCTCGGGCGTCAAATCGATTTCCGCTCACTCACTCAATTTTAACGAATACGAATGATTGAGTGGCGAATGACGGCGAACTGGTAATATGATGTGTCGTAAAAGCTTTAATTAAAAACTTGGTTACAGTATTTTTTCCAGAGAAGATACTTTATATCGATTTTTTTAATCATGCTAAATTTTATTTAAATTTTTATAATTACTTATGTAGAAATTTTGGGGACAGGCAGACGCACTTTCGCGTCAACAATGATATTAATTTTATTTTAGTAGGTACAGACAAAAAAATGCTTTAATGCAACAGACATTTTTAATCCGTATACACTCTAGTGAAAGAATCATAAAGAGATCACAATTCACAAAGAAAAGAGAAATTATTAAAGTTAACATAAATAATAAATATCAAAAACGCGACTGGAAGCGGTAAATAGGATATTTACCAAAACTGCATAATTGAATATTAATCCTTCAGGCCCCGCGAGAGCACCGGTGATCGCGACAACAATAGAATACAATAGCAATTCCTGGAAATTCCGACTGAAGTATTAAATTCAATAAGTATTCAATCAGCCTGGGGGAGTTGCAGGTGTGCAGTCGGTGAACGCCCAGACAAACAGACGAATTGTGGGGTGTGGTCGAAACCAATCGAAAAATCTACCTTGTTTAGCACGACGGCAATAGAAATGTAAGAAACCGTAATAGATTTTCAGGACAGATTTTCATGACTTATTATTGTTTTAAATACAATTTGCATTTATGAAATACACTGCAGTTGAATGTCGATTATCCGAATTACGATTAACAGATACCGGCTCACGCCAATTTTATAAGCCATATTTTGTGAACTTCAAGTACCTCAGATACCTCAGTTATCCGAGAAAAATCTATTTTCTACACAAATTATTTTCAACTAGTTCGAATATATACAAATTGATACTCCACTGTTATTTGCTTCTGATAACTGAACGAGATAAGTATAGCCTATTAACTTTCTACGGCAATAACCTTTCAAAATGGCTACTTTGAATCTATAATTAACAAAGTTAAATTAAAATCTTTTGCGTCTCAACTCTCAAGAAGACAACAAAATTAAAATGTCACCGAACAGCCCTTTAAAAGGCCACCGATACCCTCATCGCCGCTGCATTCTAATAAACAAATTGATGAGTCTTTGTTGTACACCTCCCGATTTTAATTCTGGCTGAGTGCGTCTAGACCAGATCCGCCGCCGACGAAGGGAAAAATCGAAGAGGAGACTGAACATGTTTGTAATTATTCCATTATTTCGTGTACAGAATGTAACAAAACATACAGATGTACATGGGCGTATATAAAGGGGGTGTCCTGGGGGTCCCATTGCTGTCCATCTTACTTGTCCAATCGACAATAATATATATACCTCGCCGATTAAAATCGCCCTTCATGGGCGATTCCAACTCGCACTTGGCCGCTTTTTAACGTTAGGGGGAACCCCCCCCCCCCCTTATCAAAGCTATATAATATACGCCCGTGCAGATGTAACAAAACTAATTTATAATACCTACTTTAGGTCGATGTGTATCATGTATGGTACCCTATATCAAGTTCGCTGTTAAAGTATCAGCGCTGAAAGAGAACTTTTGTATGAACTCATAACGCTCTTTCAGCTCTGCTACTTTTACAGTGAACTCTATATACATTATGGTACACACTTGTGTGTTGAGGGTTTGTACCCTAAAGTATTATCACTTAGTTTTGTTACACCTTGTATATACTTCTCATATATACTCTCTCCACTTTAACGAGCTATTCTTGTATATAATTGGAATCTCGGAATCGGAAGAAGATTACGAGCATTTGAGCAGTAAGCATCAATATAATTTTATATGTGGTCTTAAGTTTCAGCACATAAAAATTATAAAATTAGTAGTAAGTAAACCATATACCTACCCTATGGCCTATGGGATATATGGTCTACTCACTACTTATTTTATGCCATACTAGGCTACTTATTTCCGCCACCCGGCCCCATGTACGTAATCTGTAGGGCTTCCATGGACCCTGCCGCCCCAGTCGTCGCCTATAAAGGCCTATTTATAAATCCGGATCTGCACAGACCGCTCGATTAGCCGCACCCACACATTAACGTGATTTTAGGAAACACGTGGAGAATCAAAATATGCATAGTCACGTATGCATAGGCTCGGTTACCACAGTACTTAGCATGGCCACAATAGAAGTGAGGAAGAATAGTAACTCTGACAGATGAGAGACTAAGGAACATATTGACAGACTTCCTTTGCCGATCTGTCACTTTGTCTATTCTACTTAAGGCAGGGATCAATCTCAATCCAAAACGATAACCTTACACACAACCAAAGACCAAGCGTATAAGCATCGCAATAAGATTCATTTTAGCTTAGCATAAAACTGTAGTTACTAGGGGCGGATCTTCTCTATTTTTAATGTTTTTTTTAAATATCTTTGGAAATAAATATTAATAAATAAAATTGTTCGGTTGAGGATATTTTAATATAGATTTACTAACAATTTATTCAAATAAAATGTATAATTATCCTAGTTAATACTTATATTTGGATGAATTAGATTTTTGTCGGAGGTGAGTTTGTAAATTAATTACAGCCAAAGTATTACGTTTTATAAAAATGTTTATGGTTTAAAGTATTTTAAATATTGTGCTTTATATCTCATATTTTCTACATTTCGTTATTATATTGGAACTAGGTAAACCGGGAGTCACGGAATAACAAATTGGGGTTTACGCCAATCCTTTAAACGGCGGTCATGTTAGCGTTTTTAATAAGTATATAAATAAGTACTTTTATCTGTATTATATTTCATTTGAAAAGAGTTTATTTGAGCGCGCTAATCTCAGAAACAACTGGGCCGATTTTTGTGTTATTTGATTTATACCACTGGGAAGGACGTACTATGCTACTTTTTAGGAGAAAAAAAAAATACGGTTTCCTTGGAATTTGCAGTATATTTTGGATTCACCGTTTGTAATGCACAATAACATTATCCGGACCACAATGATCTCGTTATTCATCCATCAGCATCCATCAGGAGCGGGAAGCGTGGATATTCAATTAAAACTCATTAATGGACGCGCATCTGATATTGTGCTGGTGTGGTCGGGATAAACTAACGTTTAGCTTGTTTTACTCATCAATCATCATATTATTTTGTTGAAATTATAATGAAGTATTTGCGATGTGTCAAATTGCAGAGAAAACTATGAATGTGATCAAAAATTCGTTAGGGTTCGCAAGCCAATTTTGTCCATAGAGGGAATTGTCATCCTGTAATAGCCGATACAGAGTTCTCAGTCACATTCAAATAAGTTAGCTATATCAAAAATGTCTGGGAAAAATCAGATTAAATATTATTTTTATTTTAGCACAATTGCGATTTTTAGGGTTCCGTAGCCGAATGGCAAAAAACGGATCCCTTATAGATTCATCATGTCTGTCTGTTTGTCTGTCCGTCCGTATGTCACAGCCATAAGAGCTATACAATTGAAACTTGGTAAGTAGATGTAGTCTGTGGTGAACCGCATTAAGATTTTGATGGAATGAACAAAAATGGAAAAATTATTAAAAATTTTTAGTGGTCCCCATAGACCTATGTCAACTAAAACAAAAAAAAAATCATCTAACCGATGCGTGTGGGGTATCTATGAATAGGTCTTCAAAAATCATATTTAGGTTTCTAATATCATTTTTTCTAACCTGAATAGTTTGCGAAAGACTCTTCCAAGGTGGTAAAATGTGCCCCCCCCCCCCTCTAACTTTTAAAGTATTTATTTATTTATATAGTAAATTTTAAAGTATTTTTTTTTAGAATTATTATGATAATTCTAAAAAAATATATGTTGTGCATTACTATAAAAACTACCAACGAAAATTGGTTTGAACGAGAGCAAGTAGTTTTTTTTTATACGTCATAAATGGTAAACCTTAATTAACTTTCATTACTGAAATATAAAAATAAATCAAAAACCTTGAACAGTTTATTTGACAATTAGATTGAAAGCGCGCGATGTCCAATATCAACCCTAGACGGTCAATAATATTACGCAATACGTGATTTTGCGCAATAAAATTGCTCGTCTAGGGAACGGCTTACAGTTGTTATTTCTGACATACGCTTTACTAAAATTAAGGCGACGCCAACGGTTACAGAATCGATCGTACATTTTCTGCACAATGTTCGGCGTAATCTATGCCAGCGAGCCAGCAACAGATGCTTTGTATTTATTTATCTGCAATACTCTAGTTTCGTCTCGACCTTGGCCGGTTTTCCGATGCATTTTACTGTTTTCGTGTCACGCTGTGTAACCACTAACCATTGTCCGTGAAAGAAAATCTACTTATTACTTCCATGTACGATACAGTTTATTGCGTTAGTGAGTATTTGTGCTTACCATGTTTATATTACATTGATATCCGGCAGGCTGATTGGTATATTGCAAAAGCAACGCTGTTGTTCGTTGTCAAATTGCTAACGCGCTATATTAACTAGTGTTGGTAAAAATAGCATTAGCAATAATAATTAATTGTAAAATGCCCATTATCAATTATTAAAATAATTGTACTTGCTAAAAAATACAATTGCTTATATCAACGTGCGCAGTATCGATCATGCGATGCGATCATGAAAAAATTCACGTTCGAGCTGTTACTACTGCGGTTTTTCGAGGTTAATTTAAAAAGAGTTTATCTTTATTGAACAGTTATTGCAGTAAAGATTTTTAGTAGACTCCTATTAATAAAACTAGGCATGAGTCTAACTGGAACCCGACGAGTCCTAGGATGGCGGCAGAGTTCGTACATAGGGGCGGCAAAATTAAAGTGGCCTATACTCATAAAAAATATAGATTCGGCCGTGCTACACATGATTCCAAGGTCAGTAACACCGAAAAACTTGTAATGCCTCTTAACATTTTAATTTTGTATAGCTAATATGCATCGTTGCTTCTAGTTTCGCAGGCAAGTCGTCAATTAACCCTAACCCTACCTAAAGGTAGGTAGGTACCACTTCCAATCACATATCATTAAAATCGGTCAAGGAATTGCGAAAATCCTAACAACACAGTGACGCGAATTTTTATCTTTTGATACCTTTCCTAGAAGAGATATTGTGCGTATCGGATATATATGTATATCTTTAGAAAAGAAATCGACAGACTGGAATAAACGTGTATCCTACAATCGTATTAACCACAATCGATTTTAGGGCTAACCCACACGTACCACAACCACACGACATCGCAACGACAAAATGTCGTCGAGCTGTGGTTACGTGTGAATGGTGTCGCTGCAGCATTTTGTGGTTGCGTTGTGGTTCCGACAAAATGACGACGGCCAGTGGTTGCGATGTGGTTGCGTCGTGTGCAGGTCGAAATATTGTATTTCGACTCCGGCTTTTATAGCGGAAACACGTCTTGCCCAAAGTCATGGATTTCGAAGAGGATACTTTATTGTTGCTATCCTTGCTATATGTATTATTTTTTACTTTGTTTCTTTTTGAGTCTACATCAATTATGGTATAAGAGAATTCCACATAATTTCTTCAGACTGGAAGCTTAAAAATCAGTCTTTTCGAACTGGCCTGGCCTTAAAATATATTTTGTTTCCAACACTTCATTTTACGCAGAGTAGATAACACGTTTTGAATTCCCACTTTCCAGGAAAATTGACTTATTTTTGATTTATTTTACCTTCCGGGGTGCCCCCCCTGCCCGTGGGCGTACCCGTTACTCAGTACCAACTTTTGCTACAGCTCTAATGAATTATGAAAACACAATATCTACATATAAAAAACCTTGAGTGATGATAGCTATCACTTTCAAGATTTTTCGCAAATAAAAATGTTGTTCGTTTTATCAAAACGAAGCTACTCACAAAAAATTAGCTTGATGGTAATCAAATAAAAATTGTTCTAGGGCTCACGGACTATATTATTTCCACGCCTCGTTTAAATTTCTAAATTTAAACGAGGCGTGGAATTTTTTCTTTCTT
This sequence comes from Lysandra bellargus, assembly GCA_905333045.1. Lineage (NCBI taxonomy): Eukaryota > Metazoa > Arthropoda > Insecta > Lepidoptera > Lycaenidae > Lysandra > Lysandra bellargus. The sequence goes on along the minus strand of HG995319.1, from coordinate 2,904,494 downwards.
TCTCGTTAAAGTTTCGCCCCCCTGTAGAAATGAATGAAGGCAGGGGGTGGGGAGAGCGCGGGCGGCGTGTCGTTGCATCGACGCAACGTTGTGGTTGCGATGTGGTTGCGACGTGGTTGCGACGTGGTCGGTATTTTACAAGCGGTCGACAATGACTGCAAAATGTGGTACGTGTGAATGGTCCAGTTCATTTACAATACGAAATATACGCCCGACCACGTCGTGTGTTTGTCATGTGGTTGTGGTACGTGTGGTTGGCCCTTAAGCTCACTAGCCCTGAATAACGCTCAAAGATGGAAATCCAGGGGTTCGATTCTTATGTCTCGAATCGCTTCGAGCACTAGATGGCATTGCGCGTTTTATTGTGTACGTCCTACTAGATGACGTCCGCAACTCCGTAGCGCCAAAATTAGTTTATCGCGTGGGAACCGTACATTTTTCCGGGAAGAAAAGTATCCTATGTCCTTTTCCGGGACTCAAAGTAACTCCATACCAAATTTCAGCAATATCGGTTCAGCGATTTGGGCGTGAAAAGATAACAGACAGACAGACAGACACACTTTCACATTTATAATATTAGTATGGATGAGCATGACAGAGACAGTTTTTCTTTTTTTTTATTATATAAGGGGGCAAACGAGCAAACGGGTCACCTGATGGTAAGCAACTACCGTCGCCCATGGACACTCGCAACATCAGAAGAGCTGCAGGTGCGTTGCCGGCCTTTTAAGAGGGAATACGCTCTTTTCTTGAAGGTTTGCAGGTCGTATAGGTCCGGAAATACTGCTGGTGACAGCTCATTCCAGAGTTTCACAGTGCGCGGCAGAAAGTTACGCGAAAAACGCACTGTGGAAGACTGCCACTCATCAAGGTGATGAGGATAGTATATTTTTCGCGTGGGACGATGGCGAAAAGTTGTAGGTGGTATGATTCCGAACAACTCCTCAGAGCACTCCCCGTGATACAACCGATAGAGGATGCAGAGTGAAGCTACATCTCGGCGTAATTCCAAGGGGTCCAAGCTGTTTGAAACACTATGGCAGTCAACAATTCGAGCGGCCCTTCGTTGGATACGATCCAGAGGGAGCAGTTGGTATTTAGGCGCCCCTGCCTAGAGATGAGAACAATATTCCATATGAGGCCGAACCTGCGCCTCGTAGAGTTGTAGGCGTTGGTCCGGACTGAAGTACTGTCTCGCTCTGTTAAGAACGCCAAGCTTCTTCGAGGCTAATTTGGCCTTACCCTCTAGATGATATCGGAACTGGACTTCGCTCGATATGTTGACGCCAAGTATCTCAATGCTAGGGGAGATGGTTAAAGATGTGCCCTCGAAACGAGGATATACGACTATTGGTGACTTTTTAGTGGTGAACGCACTATAACTACATTCAAGTAGATACATTCGATACAATCGAGATATACGAATCGAGGCCCTATGAATTGGAACATGGAAGAGCTATCCTCGAATTTCGCGAAAAGCAGATATTGCGTCTGATAAAACTACGGAAACTAATTAAAATAAATGTAATTTTGAAGCAAAACCTTTGAATGCAGATTTGTAAGATTTATGCAAAGGAGAAGTATGAAATTTAACGAGGCTGGTTAGCGTCGAATGTATTAGCATTCTTTGTGACATGCCTCTTAAAAATGCAAACATATGAAGGCCCTAAAGTAATACTAAGTCGGAGGTTACACGTTCAGTTTCTTATCAATCCGTTATCTGATCCATCAATTTGGTAAAGATTGACGCAAAACTGAACGTGTAACCCACGGATTGATGGACTGATATTTTTTTATTATGTACTTTTTAGCCATCAATCTGGCGTCAATCTCAGACTGATGGACTGAACTGATGCCAGATTGAGCGTGTAACCTACGACCTACAATCGTTGCTATACTCAGGACAAGACAGTAAAACACCTCAAAATACAGCAAAAGAAAACCCTTAAAGTATCTAGAAAAAGTAAATACAATACCGGTTAATTTCATACAATTCATCACCGGTTGAATTTCCTATATAATCGACCTTCTATTCTCTATAGTCTATGTCTATTTCCGTAATACTGTACAGTATACACTTCATATAAAATGTGAGAAACGCACGGATTGTCTTTTTCTAGATTATCAGTTGTATCATTAAGAACGATCCTCTATTTTTTCTTAAGATCAACACAAACTACCGAGAAATTTAGGTGAAGAAAATTGTACAATTACTATTGATTGTTATGTTGTTTTTTTAAGTAAGTTATTTTCATTCAAACTTATTACTTACTTGAATGTTATTGAAATCGCGAATTTAACAGTATAATATAAGAATTAGGATCCTGGGCATTTAAACATGTTTAAATTGTAAAATGAACTGAAATAAAACCTAAAGAACAGTCTAATTGGAGCTGTTCGAATTCGGAAGCTAAAGAATATTTTTTCCTCTCTTCTTCTCTCTTTTTCCGCAATTCTCCGCTACAATTTTGACAAGACGGTATACTCAAGTATACTTTGTATCTAACTTATTACAATAAACTTAGTAGGAAGTATTTAGGTGCATATAAATGATGCATATCGTTGATACGGCCATATTAATCAATACGGTTTGTCAGAGTGGATTATGCAATGATTACTCATAATATTTTAACTTCCTTTAAATGTTATGATATTATTATAAGGAAACCTATGCTTATCGCGTAGGATTCATAGTAGTAAGTAGTTCTTACTTTTAATGAAAAACAGCATTTTTTTTTTTCGCAAAAAAATTCGTTTAACAAGCGCGAGAATCGTAAAATTTTCCGAGTTAAATAAAATATGTCCTTTCTTATTTCCCGGAGATCAAAATATATTCATACTAAAGTCATTGCGTGTTGTTGTTTTGGTCGCGGTAGCGAACGGTCGCGCACGTCCGCTCAACTACACACGCAGCAAATAACAGTCGCCGCCGCGCCGTTAGCTCGCCGTCACCGCGTGACGTCGACACGAAATTGAGGCCATCGACTCAAGCGAAAAATTATGCAAGCGTCGCTGCTTGTCTCGCACCGCCCCCGCGGGTTAAGGCGAGGGGTGCAAAGGAGGGCTTCGTTCTGGTGGAGAGGAGGCAGAAGAGGAAGTCCACCGTCCGCAACCACCGCGGCACCGCACCGTATGTACCCGAGCTGAGCCTGCGCAGCGAGGTGCCCGCGACGCGCGATGCCGCTCTACGTGTCGCGCCTACACTGGTCTATGACGGTCGAAGACGTCGTAAACTACGAGGGGAGGTACAAAAGTTCGCGGAATGAAAGGGTTGTTAATAAAATATAACAATAAAATTATTTTTCCTTTTCAATATAATCACCCTTAAGTGTATTTCATCATTTATTTGATCATCATTTATTTGATCTATGGATTAATTTTTCTAAACCATCGAAAAAATATTTTTTGTCTTTGGCCTCAAAATGCGCCGAAATTGCCTCCTTCACTTCGTTATCGTCGGAAAATTTCCTTCCCCTTAGCTCTTTTTTTAAATTTGGAAACAAATAAAAATCGCTAGGGGCCAGGTCTGGACTATAGGGTGGGTGAACAAGTGGTTCGAATCCATGCGTGTGAAGAGCAGCCATGGCAACTCGGCTCTTGTAAACCGGCGCGTTGTCTTGCAAAACAACACACCCTTGGCCAATTTTCCACGACGTTTTTCTTTAATTGCCTCCATTAACTTTTCCAATATTGATGCGTAGTATTTCCGGTTATAGTGGTACCTTTTTCTTTATAATCAATCAGTAATATTCCCTCACAATCCCAAAAAATGTATAGTGTATGTGTATAGTGGCCATCAACTTTCCAGCCGATTCTGACACTTTGAATTTCTTGGGAGGTGGCGTACCCTTTTTGTGCCATGGCATGGACTCCTGTTTTGATTCAGGTTCAAAGTGATGAACCCATGTTTCATCTCCAGTAACAATCCGCTCCAAAATCTGCACAGGGTTGTCTCCACACACCTCCAAAAAGTGCTTAGACACGTCGATGCGCTGCTGTTTTTGAAGCGGCGTGAGCATTCTCGGCACCCATCTTGCACTGACTTTTGTCATGCCCAAGTGGTCGTGCAGGATCCGCAAAATGGTTGTATCTGATACTCCAACAAATGCAGATAATTGTTTTTTCTTTAAACGTGTGTCTTCCAGTACAAGTTTTTCGACTTTTTCGACGTTGTCTGATGTGGTGGCCTCAACTGGCCGCCCAGAGCGAGGGTCGTCTTCAATTGAATCTCGACCATGTTTGAAAAGTCCATGCCACTTATAAACCATTGTTTTACCAGGGCACTGATCTCCATAAACGGCTTCCATTTCATTTAAAATGGTTTGAACGTTTTTTCCTTGCTTGGTAAGGAATTTTATCACAGCGCGATGTTCAATTTTCTCCATAGTTGCAGTTTGCTTCCGGATTGACTTGTTTAGCAGGCGAGTACTCGTAAACGAATGGCGCTATAGGGTTGAGATTTTATATATATATATATATATATATATATATATATATATATATATATATATTAATTATGAGTGCTCAATTAGTATGACACTAAGCGAGCAACCCTATCCCCACTCCATCCCCTCCATTCCGCGAACTTTTGGACCTCCCCTCGTACATCCGCGAGAAGACCACGTACACCTTGAGGGTGGAGCGTCTGCACTCTCGCCACAAAGTGAATTTCAGTTCCTTTGTGGTGAGAGTGCCGACTCAAGTTTTATCCATCTTCGAGGTGGAGGAGTTCTGGCCCGCCGGTGCAGTTTACCGGAGGTTCCGGGGGAGGCTCCCGAACGAAGCGCGCATCATGTCGCCGAAAGAGACTTTACGTAATAAAGTTTAGTGTGATTGTGTGTGTGAATGTGTAAATCTTCTTATATATAAAATTCTCGTGTCACAATGTTAGTCACCACTCACCGTACTCCTCCGAAACGGCTTTACTGATTTTTACCAAACTTTGTATGCATATTCAGTAGGTCTGAGAATCGACTACTGGCTACTTTTTATATTGTGAATAAATAATAGTAAATAATTACAACTCGTGACTGAAGGCGACCATTGTTTTTGCGACCCGATATGATAGCGATGGACGTTGCCATGGTGCCATATTTATTTAGTCACTTCAATAAAATAAAATAATATGGGTGAAATACATTGAGATGTATGGAGTTGCTATTGCCAACAAAAAACATGTCGCACTTGAAGAATGAGCGGAGTGAGAGGCGGGGCGGTGATGGCTATAGATCCGTACCGCAGAAGTGACAAAGTTTTGTACCTACACTCGAATGAACGCAGACTCTATTAATTGGAAGTGGATAAAATAAAACAAATATTTTTACTAAACATTATTAAAAGCTTTTATTTAACTTGCTCTGTATATTATTATTTAGTTATTTAGGATTTTTTTTATATGTATGTACATATAATATTTTAACCGATTGAGCTGAAATTTTGTATACACGTTTGGTTTGAATGACAATGCACGATACAGTATGTGACATCACTATAAATAAAATATAAAATGGCCGACCATCCAAGATAGCGGAATAGTTATTTTCTATGCCGTCCTATAATAACAGTATAGATATTAAATGAAAGAACTTTTTGAGAATAACTCGAAAACGAATGTAATGTCATTCTACATCCAATATGGCGGCTCATCTAAGATAGGGGAATACAAACAAAGTTTCGTTTATTCAAGTTTCGTTGTTTTCTCAAGGACATAGAAGTTAATTAGACTTTTTATATAAAATAACGGGGCAAACGGGTCACCTGATGGAAAGCAACAACCGTCGCCCATGTGCACTCGTAACGTCAGAAGAGCTGCAGATGCGTGGGAATATGCCTTCTTCTTAAAATGCTTCTGGCGATCGTTCGTTCCACAGTTTTGCAGTGCGCGGAAGAAAATTACGCGAAAAATGCACGGTGGAAGACCGCCACTTATCAAGGTGATAGGATGGTCCTCAGAGCACTCCCCGTGATACAACTGATAGAGGATGCATACAGCCAAACGTATTATCCTTTTTGGAAGTCGGTCAAAAACCAAAGTATTACATACCAAAATTTTGCAAAGCCGTTACAGCAGCTTAGGCGTGAAGAGGTAACAGACACAGAGAGAGACAGATAGACGGACGGTCAGACAGACGGACAGACAGACAGATGGACGGACAAACCGACAGACGGACGGATAGACAGACAGACACACTTTCGCATTTATAATAATTATATTATAATAAGTATGGATCCAAAGTCCAAATTATATATATATATAATAGTACAAATTATTATAATGTACGCATGTACATAATGTATACGTAATACCGTATTTATATTATTACCAAAATACAAACTCGTCTACGTCAATACTTCATTTATCGCCGTCTTCTGCCTACATTCCCCTCTGAATCTACTACTCTATGACAATGCGAAACGGCACGCGTCTTTGCCTAGTAATTGAATGTTCGTATTTTAATTGAAAATAATTAAATAAGAATACTAACCGATGAAATTCGCATTTGGAAGTGTTTTTGGAATTATTTTACAATATCCTAAGACACACCAAGGCATTTTTGTGACTTTTATTTTGTTTTTTTATAATTGTCATACATCAAGTGCGCAGAAGAGCTCGCGGCCGACTAAGTGCACTGCGGCTATATAGCGTCTCTTGAATGTGACCAAGCACTGCGTTGCGGTGTCAACTCCATACATATCAATGGCGAAATACTTTATTGCGGCTAGAGCCTCTAGAGAGGATGGGCCAGCGTAGTGGACCATCACGATGGGCCAGCGTGGGGAGGACTTAGGCCGCGTTTCCACTGAAGCGGAGCGGAGCTTAGCGGTGCCGAATTGAACAATCACCATGCTCGAAATCTTCGCTCCGCTTCGCTGTCATTCCGCTGGAATAGCACGATTGGTCAATTCGGGCACCGCTAAGCTCCGCTCCGCTTTAGCGGAAACGCACCCTTAGTGGCGTAGGATGGCCGATGGCGCCAGCGATGGCCGTGGAACGACGGCGGTATCGGTTTTTCGGCCGCACATCAAAGGATGATGGCCCAGCGATGGCGGTACGCCTCTGCACGTTGGCGATACGACAGTCGGTGCCTGACCGCGGTCGAGTGAGGACGTCGTAATTCGTATTACAATTTAGGAACTTCATTCAAAATGACGAGTACGTGATCTCATAATAAATGAAAATATAACAATATTATGATAAAGGCGAAAGTATGTATGGATATTTGTTACTCTTTTACTCAAAAACTACTGAACGGATTTTAATGAAACTTTACAATAATATTATTATAGCTTTTACATTATAATATACATAACTCCTGACTTTTTAAAGATACAAGTTTGGGAGTTTCGGCGTTGTTTTAAGATCGGAAAGCATATTAATATGCTATTATTACATTCATCATTGTCATCATCGTCACTACTATAAACCATTATTTTAATTTTAGTCTCGAAATAATTATTCCTAGAATTCAAGAGAAAGTTCAGTGCGTGTAGAATTATGTTGTCATAATTAAAATAGATTTTAAATTGCTTTTCAATCCAATTTAAGTTTTCCTTTTAGAATTGAATTGCAGTGGCTTAATTTCAGTGTTAATCGAAAAGATGTCAAAGTACCTAATACTTTTTATCGATGTTTTCGACAAGGTCAGAGGCAGGTGTGGTGGGGCTGCGGTCGTGTATCACGCGTTTCCCGTAGTCCCACCTTCAGGAGCTGGAACACCGGTGGGGGTTTAGTGGGTAGTCCCGGATGCGGATACTACGATCCGCCCCGGGGAGTCCCACATACCTCGGTGGTTCTCCAACGATAAAAAAAAAATGTCTAGACTTTATTAAATGAAGCTTAGAACTTTAAAAGACTGAATTTTCAATAACTAGATTTGTCTGCGATGACAAGTATGGTCCAATAATATTATGTTAGAGCGCTTATAGTAGGGGAGCAGAGGGTGCTATTTGTGTAGTCACTCGAGCGTCATGGACACCTAGTAGGTTTTGTACTTTAGGTAAAACTGATAAAAAAATAACAAGAGTGTTTTTTATTTTAGCGGTGAGTTCAGAAACTGCAGCCATTTTAAAGTTTTGGTAAATTTAGGTAAATTATAAATATATTTTAGACAACCCTACATGCCTACCTAACCTTTGAATCGTCAGTGCTTTATATGGCAGCTTCTTTGAGGTATACTAAACATCCCCTAATCCTCTATCTTAATCTGACAGATCCGATGACATTTCAATATTCAAAAAAAAATATGTTTAACCCACTACATGAGAAATTAGATTTCTATACTAAGATAACTAGACACCTTTTATGTCGGAAGCCTATACAAGCTTAATCTGCACGCTCGAGCTACTCCCGAAATCCCCTCTTCCTTTCCCCAACTATTACAGACGAACGGTACGTGTTGGCGGCACATGTCGGCGGCAGTCGGCGGCACGTGTCGGCGGCAGCCGTCAACAGTTCATCACGCTTGCAGTTGTGACGTACTGCGTAAAGGTAAGCGTCCACAGGTCGGTATCGTACGCAACGGACGTATCGCATCAAACGGATATTTTTTTACAGTACGTCCACTGTATCGGCAGCGTACGGATTACCGACTAGCCAGTATGTTTATCTTCAAATTAGTCCAAACAAAGTATCTAAGTCACTGCTTTCGACTTTTCCATCCACACCCCCCTTTTTGAGCATTCATTTACTGGGCTAGTCGGTAATCCGTACGCTGCCGATACAGTGCAAGTACTGTGAAAAAATTATCCGTTTGATGCGAGACGTCCGTTGCGTACGATACCGACCTGTGGACGCTTACCTTTAGGAGGTAAGTGAGAACTGGGGGCCTACCACCACCTCTACTAAGTGACACCGTTTGACAGATGAGCAATATAACTAGCGATCTTTAAAAAGTTGATATTTTACAGCGGATTCATGAATATTTTGCATCTTTTACTATTTTTAGTGAAAAATATTATATTTTAAAAGTGAGTACGGTAATGTTAATGTAATCTTACAACAAAGTGTTCTGGAAACATTAAAAGGTCGTGGTAGGCCCCTGCAAGCATCATAAACTATCGACGGCTGCCGCCGACACGTACCGTTCGTCTGTAAGAAGCCTTAGACATGTTGCGTCGCAAGTGCTTTTAAGACATTTATTGAATTTGAGAATTCAAATATTCATAGAACGGTTTCCTTTTGGTGATTTTGCTTTTAGAGTACTCCTTATACGTGTAGCTCTTAAAGAGTTATTTATGGTCGTAATAAAAGTGCACTGTGCGAGTTGGACTCACGCACTTATAGCAATAATAGCCAAAAAATTGTGTTGTGGGAACCCCCCTTAATTATAGATAACATAATTTAATTTTACTGTCAATTATAAAAGTAAGTATATATACAACCAAGTATTTTGTGAACATTTCAAGTATCTACCTGTTGACATTTATTGATATACTTAGAGCAAAAAATAACAAAAAAAGTTCTGTTTGCTGTATGGGAGCCCACTTTAAATATTTATTTTATTTTGTTTTTAGTATTTGTTGTTTTTTAACTGTGAAAATTTCAGAAGTCTAGCTACAGCGGCTCTTGAAATACAGCTTGGAGACAAACAGACGGACAGACATTGAAGTCTTAGTAATAGCGTTCCGTTTTTACCTTTTGGGTACGAACTCTGAAAACTAAATTACATCAATAACACAATATACATAATTAAAATTTGTTAAATTTACTTTTGGAACGAAGTTCCTTATCGCGCGTTGTGAAACCCCTTTCACAACGCGCTAGACGGAAAAAGTTGTAACAACCCTTTTTGACTGACACTTATTTTAGTACCTACAAAGTAGAGGAGAGTGCGTTGACGTGGCGATGACGTCGGCGGGAAATTTAAAATTTCTTTCCATCCGGGTATCCCTTGATACCTCTCAAGTTTTTTAAAGTATGTAATTACATATTATGTGTTTAAAAAAGAGGAACTTACCTATAAAAATTGGTGGTCATTCTCCGCAGTCGGCACCATATGAGCATAAGACTAAAGTACTCACCGTCGTAGGTCTGTTGTCTAGGAAGTGGTCGTAGATCGCCAGCCCGGCTAGAGCGAGCAGCAGACCGGTGTGAAATCCAGTCATGAACAGCCCAACGTACTGGATGAGCATCGTGATAAGGCCGAAGAGGAGGCCAGCACATACGGCAACAGCTGTTAATTAAAAATATACCTTAAATAATTGCAGTTAAGTGTGACAATAAACAAGCTAAAACTGCTTTGCAAATATGTGAAGACAAAATAGTCCTGACAGACCTATGGACTAGAGTAGCATGGCCACTGTTTAGTAAGTAAACAATTTGTAAAAAATTTGTAAGTATAAATTAAATATATCATAACATTCAGTTATATTCAGAGGTAAATAAGTAAAAATACATGAGATACGCACCAACATTTCCATATGGTGGTAACAGATGTTCCTGCAGGCAGATGAGGTAAACAATCGCAGAGCCGAATGTGAATCCAGTCAAAAACATGCTAGCTTTGAAGCATCGGTACCCTACGAAAACAATATATTGTGTTACATAAACAAGATTAAAGATTTTCAAAATAAAAGTCATTATTTTACTTTTGCACAGTACAGATTTACTTTACAAAAACAATAATTATGTGTTAAACAAGACAAAACATTTTCAAAACAAAAAGTCACTATATTACGTTTGCCAAGTGCAGATTTTTTTTTGCATTGCATTTAAGTTTAGCACAGCTAGTCAAAACTACAAAATTTATTGGCATTAATATCTGAATTTACTGGTACAAAACGGAACAGAACATGTAAAAGTATCAGCGGAAATTCCTAACATCTTAATTAGCAAACTTACCGAATATTGTATATACGAGTCCAAAGACAATATACATGGCGCATATCACGCTGATGGTCGGATCATAGTTGAAGTTGAGAGCTAAACAAAAGGAGCCCTCAACCTGCGGCCCATTGTATGGGATGGTTATGTTGGGCGGACCTTTGGTCACCCGAGGCACCAGCTGCCCCACTGACGACATGGTTGACACTTAACTACTGAGTAGCCTGTAAGAGAGATGTCCTATAGTTGCGAACTTTATAATTTTATTTTATATGTAATTTATTCAAAACAATAACAAAGAACTTTGAGGTTAGAATCATCAGCAACAGCGATAAGATGATGGCATTATGTTTAATTGAAATTATTTTCCTTGTTTTTCTATGTGTATGTTACTTTACACATAGATGGAATCATCAATCTTTTTAAACTACAGTAAAATAAATTCATAGTAATTTGACTGCAAGACCATTAATTTTTTATTTTATGTCTAATGAATTATTTATGAATCAAACTTATTATTTTGTTAGGTACATCTACCCTAAACAATACTTCTCGTATTTAAGTTAGGTACTAAACTCAATAATATCATAGACTAAATTATTATTATTCATTTAGGATCACTCGAATGCAGTGTTTAGCGCGTCGCGTATCGTCCAATCGACCAGTTTTGCACGAGGAAAACTTTCACTGCAAATTATTAATTAAAAATGATACTCCGCAAATTATTTTATTTTCAAATATTGCTGGTGTTATTATATTTATTCAGATAAATATTATGAAAGAACAAGAAATTGAATACAATAAAAATTACTCACCATTGGTCGTCAGACTGTAGATTTCACATCGTAAAAATTAAAAATCACCGAGATATTTTAGTTTGTCGCCATTCAATATTTATAAAAACGTTTTTTCCAAAACCATATTAGTTAAATATAAGAATTAATTCGGATATCTATTGATTTTTTAGCCTTTAAAACAGAGAATGTAAACGAACAACAAAGATCAACACTCGACTGCAGCAACCATTTCCGTATATAAAAAAGTCACAGACTACCAATGTTGCCAACTGCTAGCCTTGCCGAGTAGCTAGATTATTGTTCAAAAGTTGCCAGATTGCTAGTTTTCGTTCCCCCAATAAGTTGCTAGAAGTAGCTAAATGTAACGGACACTGTTTTGCTAACTGCTACGGGCTACCTCTACCAAGTGGCTAGATTGCTCCTAAAAAGTTGCTATATTTCCAGTTTTTGGCGCTAGAGTAGTCAGTAGATAGGAGCTTAACGTATCTTTTAGTTGGTGACAAAAAAATAACCGGCCAAGTGCGAGTCGGACTCGCGCACGAAGGTTTCCGTACCGCTATAAAGCGAAAGTAGGCAAAAATTGTGTTTTTTGTATGGGTTAAAGTTTTTTTTTTTTTTATTATTATTATTTATTATTAAAGTACAAATATAAAATTAAGGATTTTGTGCAAAGTTCAAGTGCCTACCTGGTGCCTTTATTGACTACAAGCAAAAAAGGCCAAAAAAATTACGTCTGTTGTATGGGAAATTAAATATTAACTTTATTTTATTTTTAGTATTGGTTGATAAAGCGGCAACAGAAATACACAATCTGTGAAAATTTCAGAAGTCTAGCTATAGCGGTTTTGAGATACAATCTGAAGACCGACAAACAGACGGAGAGACATCGAAGTCTCCGTAATAGGGTCCCGTTTTTACCCTAAAAAAGATATATTTTTACATTCTTTCCTTCGATTCTCGGTAAATACTTTACGAATCTCGAAAGATGAAAAGTAGCTAGAAAAAGTAGCTAAAAAATATAGCTACAACTTACCGAAAAATAGCTAGATCTAGCTACAAAGTAGCTAAGTTGGCAACACTGCAGACTACATAAGGATACTACATAAATGTCAAATAGAAATTGACAGATTCTTTTTTTTTTTAGAAATAGTGATGGGCATCTTTGTGATGGGCATCTTTGTGATGGGCCCTTAATTGAGATATACACTATAGTTTGTTCGTTCTAAGATGATATGGGTGACAGTTCTCATATTCCTTGCTACGGTTTTTTTACAAGAAAACAAAAAAAAATCAGAGTGTAATAAATTATATTCCATCTACAAAAATAAATGTTTCCTGTAATTGTAAATGAATAAAAATGAAAAGTTGCTAAATGCTAACTTATTGATATAAAATTATAAATATTAACTTTGAAATAGGAGTATAAAATTATTGTTACGAAAATATTTGAAAAATGTCAGATGCATGAAACGGAACTTATGTCAATAGAGACTGAGACAGTTGAATCGAAATCAAATCGATAAAAAAGGGTGGCCATCTTAAATCGCCCGCCGGCGTCACTCTGAAACACGAAATCGATAATTTCGATTGCATTTCCTTTGCGGGGTGATTCGATATTTTTAAATTATTCGATTAATTTTTTTAGGTAACTTCCCTACTATTGTCAATTATAATGTGTCACGCATATCATCATAAAACGAACAAACTATAGGACTTAGGAAAGAGCCTTGGTGTATACTGTATAAGCGTTAAAAGCGTGTAATGTTATGTCCTACTTACTAGGACATAACAAAGGAGTCGGTCTGCATATTTCATATAATAAAAGTGTAAAGGTTTTTGACGTAATAACGTCTTTATTTCGATATGGGATGCGCGCACGTAAAAACATGACAATTCATGCGGCGTTACCTCGCTGATCGCTCTGAGGCGTTCCATTTACACTCTCAAGTCTCTCAACAACCGTAAGGCCCACCTGGGCCGCGCTCTTTGTTTCGATTATATTACGTATTTCGATGACTTAGACTTTAGAGAAATTTTTGTATGAAGAAGTTGGTTAGTTATGACCTTTGATACATTGACCATACTCTGAATGAAAAATAAATAAACGATCTGTGAGCTATTAGTATTATTTCGGCTATTCAAAATTGTGCTCTATTTCCTACGTGTCAAGGTAAGACTTGTGCTTTGTTCGAAGATTTTACTGGATTTCACGAATGTATGTAGCGTTTTGTATTGCGAATAGTTTATTTTACTCATTATAAATATTTTATTTATAATATTATATATAACAGCCCTCGTATGCTGTAGTACAAGAAGTTCCGCTCCGCCCTGTTAATTATGTATTTCACGCAAACCGTGTATTTGTATTATTATATTATATATTTCAACAAAATAGCCTATATCCCTCCACGTGGCCTATTCTATATTTGTGCCAAATAACATAAAAATTGCTTCAACCGTTTGTGAGATAAGCTCCTTCAAATAATTTTCCCCGTTTTTCCCCATTTTCCTCTGTTTCTTTGCTCCCATTGGTGGCAACGTGGTGTTATATAGCTCAAGTCTTCCTTGATAAATAATACTATCCAACAAAAAACGAATTCTTCAATTCTAAGCAGTAGTTCCACAAATTCTTTAGCTGTATAATATAAGTATTAGATATGATTTTCCCAAACTTTAGGCCCGCCATTTATAAGGAATGTTAAGTCGTATGAAAAAAGTGTCTGAATATTTTTTGTAGAGAATTCTATGATCTACACTCTTACCCTACCTATTTTTGTGATAAAATGTACAGTTTGGAAAAAAAACAGGAAAAACCTCTGAAAGCGCCGTATATTATAGCTATGAATTGTGTACCGTATAATTTATAAAACGCCATCTGTTTTTGTGATTGTGCATTTTTATGGCTGGAACGAGATCTTATCGATCCTATAATACATATCCTGTCTCCCCAATTTCCCGCACGCAAGTTTGGCGCTGCATTCGCCGATTGAAGTTCGCAACATATCGTCAAAAATGCTCGCACGCTGCTGAGTGAAGTTGGTTGCTCTCTTGTGCTATCCGCCGCGCCGCGTAAGCCACGGTTTTGTATAAACTGCTAAATTAGGGGCCCCCATCGCATCTACACGCTGGAATCCATCCGAATCCAAAGGTAAGATCTCAAATTTGCTATATGGTGTACTATTTGCATAAGCAGGTGTTATCTTGTGGTGCGGTGACAATTCATAGTTATACTTAGCATTCAAATTTAGATACAGTCCATTAAACCGCGTACAAACCAACCTCATTTTCATACCTTTGACCTTGATTAAAAATGTTTGCACAAGGAGGATCGCTGGGGACTTTTGAGGTTTTATTTGTAATGGTGTATTTAACGCCTCTACCAATTTTCAGCTCTATGCGAATTATTCCGAGATCGAATGTTTAATTTTCCTGGGCTATATGAACCATCACACACGACGAAGTTAATTTATATTTTATATTTTGTATCTTAAGATACCGAGCGATATGGAGATATATATTTCATATCTTAATTATGTTAACTTAAGATACGAAATATATATTTCATACCTTAATATGTTATCTTAAGATACGAAATAATATATATTTCGTATCTTAATATTATGTTATCTTAAGATGCAAAATACATACATCTTTATGAATACAGGGTGTTTTTGTGCCGGGCAGCGGGCTCATCGGTGATCAGACGCACTAGTGGATGCAGCGTTGCCAGTGCTGTATGTTAGAAAGTTACATAATTACTCTCATTCGAAAAGTAGCATTTTGAGAGAAAAAGTTTTATTTTAAGCTTTATTTTAAATAAAATTGACTTATAATTTATTGCTAGCTTAAAAAGCTCATGAATCGAAATGAATGTTTCTCTTGAATTTCTAAAATACTCGAAACTTCTTCATTGACAGATCTTGATAAAAGTTAATTCGCCGCATGTTTTTCTATTTTTTATGTGAGGCTCTATCCAAATGTTTCTCCTTTTGGAATGTGCTACTACAATCTGCATTTCACATTCTATATCAGAATCATCGTCTGAGGAGCTGTCTAACAAATCAAGAAGTAAGGCAGTGTCACTCATAGTCAATCACCTGTATATAGACCTTTTTTTTCGTGTAATGTGTCGAGCTAGCGAAAGGTCGTGCTCCACGTTACACACACTGCAAATATTAATTAATTAATATTTTCGCGAATCGCGCGGCACATTGCCGCTGCACGTGACTCGTGGCCAACGAGTTGCTGGCGTTTATCCAGCACGCCATCGACACCATTGACGAGGTCAGCATCATGCAGATCTGCAAGTCCTCCTTCACCAGTGAGGAGATTTGCCAAGGGAAGCAGCTGCTGTATGAGACGCTCGGCCAGAGCGCGAACATGCCGTCGCGACGAAGAGACGGAACCGAAAGGAGCGTGCAGGACATCATCTCCCTGCTGAAGCAGACGGATCTGGATGAGGTACCGGATTTTGTGGCTAAACAGCTGCACAAACTGCCGCCCGTCACGCTGGACCACGTCGACGTCGTCAGTCTACTGAAGGACATCAGGTTCCTGAAGGAAGAGCTGGCCGGAGTTAGGGAGCCGCAAGGCCAAGTCTTCTCGACCTGGCAAGGACGAGAGCAGGGGGTGCGATGAGGAGGGCTTCATGCTGGTGGAGAGGAGGAAGAAGAAGCCCGCCGCCCGCAACCATCGCGGCACCGCACCCTATGTACCCGAGCTGCGTCTGCGGAGCGAGGTCCCCGCGACGCCCCTGTACATATCTCGCCTGCACTGTTCCATGGAGGTCGAAGACGTCGTGGACTACATCAGTAAGAAGACATCCCTCCACTTGAGGGTCGAACGTCTGCAGTCTCGCCACAAGGTCAACTTCAGTTCCTTTGTGGTGAGAGTACCGACGCATCTTCTGTCGATCTTTGAAGCGGAGGAATTCTGGCCGACTGATGTGGTCTACCGAAGGTTCCGGGGGAGACTCCGGAATGAAGCGCGCGTCACGTCGCCGATAACTAAGTGACAAAGTGTAGTTATATAATTTATATGTATGTTAGTCATTAAGGTATAAATTGTATGGGCCTATGTAGCCTGAAATAAATAAATAAATAAAATAGAACTCTAACACAGTGGTCCTCAACCTTTTTTCCACACGGGCCACAAACATGCCATCAAGATTAAAATCTTGGTGTCGCGGGCCGCAACAAAAAAAAAATAGAGTTAAAAAATAACGTTCTTCAAAATTAACGGTTTAAAGGTGGAAAGAAATTCACGACTGTAAAGACGACTTTACATTATTTTACCGGTGGGCGTGAATTTCAAAATTGTTTAACATCACGCGGGCCACAAATAAAGTCCCGGCGGGCCGCACGCGGCCCGCGGGCTGCGGGTTGGGGATAGCGGCTCTAACAGAATACGTGTGGCATCAACGCAGACTCGTAAGGAAATGAACAGATTTTTAATAATACCTTAGCCGTGTGTGATAACTGGTGGCATCGTGCGACATCAAAGGCGTTTCGTTACTGTAGGGATATTCAGTATTGCTATACTGTGTGTGACGCAGGATAGTGAATAGTGTTGCAGGCCTGCGCGGCAGACTTGATAGTTTCAACTTTCAAGTTACTAGTATACTAAATTACTGCTGTGGAATAAGCGCATAAACTGGGCCTTATAAATATACGATTTACGGCAACATTGAACTTTCTCTGGGATATATAGTCTGTGGACTGGGATATATAGTCTGGTAAAATATGGGCAATTTTGAAAACAAATAATAATAGATTTTCTTTATTGAAACTAAATTACAATAATAATAACATTGCCATACTATCATACTATATCATAATATGGCACCCTGAAATTAAAATAATTACGTAACTTAACATCGGTGGGAGAAGTATCTAATCATAAATCAACTCAATATAAAAAAAGACTGGTTGCACTCCGGGAGTGCCGGCAGAAGTAAAAACTTGATTATTAACATTGTGCATTTTTTTAACCCATTTTTTATGAAAATCGATTTTTAAAAAATCGCCAATCAAGTTTTGATAATGTTTCGATAAAGTTTCGATCAAGTTTCGATCAAGTTTCGATCAAGTTTCGATCAAGGTTTCAATCAACCCATCCCACAAGTGCTCAACGCCGCTAAAGAAGTTTTCGCTTCAATTAAATGATATTATAAATTAATATTGCTTTGCATAAATAGTTTTGTAATTTGTTGTGTTTTTGAGGTAATCCTCAGTGAGCTCATATTGGTAACAAGCTATCTTTTTTTGCCGCATAGCAGTGCGCACCACGCAGATAGAGTCCAACGTGTCGCTCCCCATACGATTACGCTTTTTGGTTTTTGTATCCGTCACCATTGCGAACACTCCCTCGGCGGCGGCGTTGGAATGGGGGAGCGTCATGACGAGTCTGGCTACCTACAAAATAAAATTATATAAGGTGCATTGGGGTAACTTCGGAAGAAAAAAAATCGGTTGTCTGTAAAGTAGGCTTACTGACGATAGTTGAACGTGACAACGTATGACGTTGTCACGTTCAACTATCCTTAACCCCTTAACCCTCGCTTCCGAATCTCTATAAATAGAAACAAACTTTTTCGACTGTAACCTAAAGTTATTTCGATGTATTTCTTTCAAATCGACCTATGCAAAGAACAAAGTTCTATTTGAATATATCACCAAAGTACTTTTATTGTATTTTTTACTGCTATCGGACCTCTACATTTATAAAAAAATAAAAATTTAAAAATGTTACGTAAAAACAATAGTTACTACAAGTGTCACCTCACTACCAACTTCGAGTAGCAAGATATCGACAATTGCAGCACTTATGTCAGCGTCTTGTTGGCCCAGCGGGACAAGCTAGATATCACAGCGCCAAGTTCCAGGATCGCGTCCATGGGGCGGCAATACTTACTTTTCACTTCCTTTAAAATATAAGCATCGCTCACTCAAGTAGGACTTAGGAGAGAGACGGATGTCGAACGCTGCCGAACGCAAAGGCCAATTGTGCTTCCTTGTCGCTCGTTCCGCGCTCTCGCTTGCACTTCAAGCCTTATATGGAACGCCTCAGAGCGAGGTAACGACGCATGAACTGTCATATTTTTCGTACCCCGTATCGAAATTTAAGACGTCACGTCAAAAAAATGGGGATATTTCGAAAATGGCAAATAATTACCAAACAGAAAGTAATTTTGAGCTCTGGCCACATTTACCGAGACGCCAATTTATTCACCTCCCCCGCTTCCTTTCCCTCGAGCCGTCAGCCGGGAGCGCGTGTGCGCTAATTTCATTTTTTCGCGCCAAGTGCAATTTTATGATTTTTTGGGATTATCGAAATTACCCCGTTTTGTTTTACACAGAAATTAGGTAAGTTACGTAATAATTTGTTTGTTTTAAAGAAGCTTTGACGTTTTTTGCTTTCTTAAGAATATGTAATGTTGGTCTAGCTATGATTTTTAACAAACATTCTAAATAACCCCAGTGGGGTAAATTTGCTAACGAAATTTCCCCAATAATTTTTTCATAGTCTTTTGCAGGGGTGCGCAACATAAAATATTTACCTGCCTTTACCAACAAACATAAACGAATGAAAATACAGAGTCCAAACTTGACTCGACTCGTACAAATCATGTCGATTTTCGACATTGAGAGGTTTAAAACGTATTTTTGAGTAGACGTGTAGAATCAATTTTTATTGTTAATAAAAATAAAAACAGTTTTAAAGTATAATCCGGGTTCCCAAAATCATTTTTTTTATTACTATCCAGCAAATGTTTCGTGAGTAGCTTCATTTTGATAAGACGAACAACAATTTCCTTTGCGTAAATTCTCGAAAGTGGTAGCTAACAGAGATAGAAAGGATTTAAATTTTAATATTTCTATTTGATGGTCCTAAAATATGGATTGTTCTATATTTTGTAGCCTGTAGGACAAGGTTACTCTTGAATTTTATAACTATGTATTAACCTATCAATATAAGTACAAAAAATCAGCTCGTTAGAGTTCCGTTTCAGTCGTTTTAGTTCATTAATCAACTAAACTTGGTTGACTACGGAACCCTAAAACACAACCCTAACCAGCTGATTTTTGTATATTGATAGGTTAATAGTTCTATCTCTGTTAGCTACCACTTTCAAGAATTTACGCAGAGGAAATTGTTGTTCGTCTTATCAAAATGTAGCTACTCACGAAAAATTAGCTTGATTGTAATAAAAAAAATTGTTCTAGGGAACCTGTACGACTATATAAAAATGGTTTAAGTAAAGACTTTCCACCATTATTTGCAGGTGTCAACTGCTCGGGTGCTGATTGCTGACGTGGTTTTTAAATGCAGAGCTAAGGCGCGCCTTTCCTCTGCAATTGAAAACTACTTCCTTTTTTTAATTTAGTTTTAATTTTGATTTAGCTATTTACGAGACTGGGTAAAAATTATTTTTATTTTTAACAAAAAATGTGTTCCTATTTTATTTCGTTAGTTATAGTTTTGCTGGGTATTAAATTTAAATAAATACAATAATATTATCTAATGTTGGCTTTTTTATTGTTCTTATCTATTTACTTCTTTGCTCCAAATGTTGAGGACATCTGCGTCCCCGATGGGGTAATTTCGAAAATTTTTCAGTCTAAAACTTAGTTTGGTGTCTTCTATGGCTTGTATACACAATGTTTTTGTATGGGGTAAAATAGAATAAAAATAAATGTGTGCCTTGAATGTATTTTTACATTAGGTCGTGTTTCGCTGTTATTCGAAATTACCCCTTGAGTTTTAGAAAATACCCGTGAAAAGTAAAAATAGGGTTTATATTTTAAAGGGGTAGTTATACCAGAATCCGTAAATACTTTTGAACTAAAAAAGATGCAATTCACATGGAAATATGTTTAATATAACTGAAATGTTAGAGTTATAGTTGAAATATATACAATTCGTCTTCTAAAGTTGAAACAATGACACAATAGCCTCACTCTTCCAAAAAGTTTACGAGATTACCCCAATGCACCTTATTGTTAGAATTGTTAATTAATAACCTTCTTATTGACCATGCGCCTTAGACCGAAAATAAAATTTTAAAAAAGTACCGACCTTAACAAGATTTGGGAACTTGGTATTTCCCTGATAATCCTGAATGGTGTTCACTTCACATCAGAACTCTTCAGGCTCCATTTTTTTCAGCTTATCAGTAATTTCGGACGGGATTTCATGACACATGTTGCGCCATTCTCGAGCTAGCTCGTCTTCATTCACATCACATACATCCTAAAAGAAACAAATAGTTATAAAAGGATGTATGTGTAAACTTCTTTTAAAGGTGGGAGTTTTCGAAAACTTGTTCTAGAGTAAATGACTAGTAGATTGGACGGTACTAGTCATTGGAAAAAGAACAAAAACACCATATTTATTAATGTTGCTTTAAAAACAACTGTTTTTAAAGTAAAAGAACGACTGATTTTAAAGAAAAACTGGTAGTTTTTAAAGCAACCTTAATAAATATAGTGTTTTTGTGCTCTGTCCAATGACTAGTACTGTCCAATCACTAGTCATGTTCACCCTATGTACTTAATACATAGTAATACATAGTAGTGAATATGGGCGATTTTTTGTCGGAAAGGGCAATGAGGGATTTTCTTAACTTTTTAATTTGATTGTCAAACAGTTTCCATTTTAGTAACTAGATGGCGTATGGGTAGACAACTATCGGTAATACCAGGGAATACCATCAATAATTGCTACAAACCTGGGCAAAAGATTATAAAACTTGATACATTTCAATTTAAAAACGACGCCATAATATTCCAATGACTAGGATAACAAAGTTATTACAACGATGTTTTAGTTAAAACTCACGGAAGAAATAGCCCTATTTATCGATATTCACACCAAATATCACAGGAATTATACATTTTGGTTTTGACAACATCTTATCTGCACTTGTGCCAGATAACGGGTATTTCATGGCTATTATTTTACCAATAATGAACATCAAAGACCGAAATAACACAATTTGGGAAAAAAATTAAAAACCACACCAACAATAAAAAGTAGGAGTCTGAAAGTGACATGCCCATGATATACCCGCCAAAACTCTTTCAGTTGTCAGTTTTCAGTTTGACTGTGGCGGTACCCACAATTCGTCTAACATTCCTGCATCGCGCTATCGAAGTTTTCTAAGCGCGTCAGTATATATACGACAGCTGAAATGTATCACGTGGGCTTCGGCCTGACCGGGCATACCACCTCGCTCGGTCGGAAGATCTTCCTTTGGCCTCCACGCTTATTCCCACATTGGTGACCCTCGACAGAACACGCCTCCTTCATCATCATCACTCCCCGCCCCTCCGCACCGCGCCAGCCAGCATCGCCTCATCGGGTACCTCGTCCACTAGCCGCAATGTACCGCGGCCTGGGTGACTCCGCATCGGCATCATCGGGCTTTCTCACTACACCGACCGGTCAGCAAGCAGAGCACATCTCTCCTGGTCAGCACGTAGCATCGGCCCCGCACGGCAGCTATCCGACTCACTGGATCCCGTGCAGCAGCTTACAGTTACAGACTCACTGGGACTCACTGCAACAGTTCCGACTCACTGGAACTCACTGGCACTGGCGACTCAAGCGACAAGACTTCAAGATTCGACCTCCGGTCTTCGGGGGGGAGTGATGTGGCGGTACCCACAATTCGCCTAACATTCCTGCATCGCGCTATCGAAGTTTTCTAAGCGCGGCGGTATATATAAGACAGCTGAAATGTATCACATGGGCTTCAGCCTGACCGAGCATACCACCTCTCTCGGTCGGAAGATCTTCCTTTGGCCTACGCACATTATTCCCACATGACAATTTGCGTATTCCTAAACTGTTACCAGTATATTGGCCTAATCGCTTAGGCCAATGATCGCTTAGGTTTAAGATATTTTGATTTATGCCACACTTGACAGTACACTGATATTTTTTAGAAACACAACCAATGTGTGTCCGTGATGCCAACCTACAGATCATTTCAGATCGGTGGGGAACCAATAGAAAATCTAGAAGTGTCTATCGTCGCGCCGTCTGGCGGAGAATAAAAATAAGAAAACCTCTCATTTTAACAACCTGCGTGGGCAAATGTTTTGATCACGTCTGGTAACACTGGTGTTTAGTTAGAATTTACTTATAAAAAACGACCCAAAAGTTTTATTTTCGTGTACCGCTTTAAAAATTAAAACAATACTTTTAAAACGTGTGCATACCCTACAATGTTTTGGACAGTCACGCCATTTACACCGTAAACATAAATCAATTATTTTGGTTTTTGTACAAACCGTAAACCGTAGTATTTCAGTGTAAGTGCTCGTTAAAATTAACACCAAATTAACACGATGAAAGTTACAGTGACTACTTTGAACGACGAAATATTCGTTCTCGACGTTTCTGAGGATCTCGAGTTGGAGAATTTTAAGGCGTTTTGTGAAATAGAGTCTGGTTTTCCGGCGAAAGACATCATACTTAATTTTAATGGAAAACCCCTTTTGGACGATAAACTTTCTTTGAAAGACCACGGGGTTCATGATGGCGACGTGGTCGTACTACTCCACATGCTACAATCCGCCTCCAATTTACAATCAAACGATGCCAGCCAAGGTGAGACTCGTTTCATTTCTGTAGAAAATGCATTGTCATGCATGTTTTATGTCATTCATGACAATGCACAATGTCTATTGCAATTTGCATAGAAGAAAGAAAAGAAAACAATCCCTGAAGTCTATTGGTCAATTCAAATTGAATGCCAATAAAATTTACAAAAAAAGTAGAAAAAAATACACTTTCAACAAAATATCTTTTAAATGACTTTCTAATTTCTTACAGCCTTGCCCACTGGCATTGCCAACTTAGACTTCAGCAACATCCAAGTGCCGAAAGGAGCAAGCAGCGCAATGTCAGTCAGGAGCCCACCAGTTGAGGAAGATCCTCGCATCATCAGAGAAATGTTCCTTGCCAATCCTGATCAGTTGGCACTCCTCAAACAAAACAATCCTCGGCTGGCTGATGCTTTGCTTAGTGGAAATATTGGTAAGATATTGCCTAAAGTACACATTTTAGACATATGTTCCCATTTACCTAGGAATTGTACCGTTTTACATGATAAAAACTATCCTATTTTTTTTCAGTTAATGATTAAAGTATATCCATACCAAATTTGATCTAAATTGGTTTAGCAACTTAAGTGTGAAGTACAAGTACATACACAGTGTACACTTACATTTATAATTTTAACATTATAGTATAGATGTATTTCTTTTATAAATTGATATTTGTTTTAGATACATTCTCCTCTGTTCTTCGAGAACAAGTGGCTGCAAGAACTGAACGTCAGCAACAAAGAATCAGGTAAAATGCAGCATCATTCAGTATGTGTGTGAGCATTTAAATGATTCATAAGCTATTTGAACTTTACTAACTTTTCATCTCAATAAAACACAAGTTTTTAATACACTTTTGTTCTTTATGTAGGTGTATTAAAACAGTATAAGAAGTCAAATGTTAATAATTTTTTTTTTCACCGAGAACTCTACAAGACACTAATATTATTGTAATCATAACTTTTCTTGTCAAAACAACTGCTAATTGGTAATTACTTTATTAGATTTTAATCACCCTTATTTATTAATAAGTCTTATGTAATTTTTCAAGCTCAAAAACTTTTTATTAAAAGTTCAATGTGCTCATCAAACTCATAACATAAACATAACAATTGAAAATCTATCGTGTCTGCGATTCCTACGATCGAGGTATTAAAATAGTATATATTCAGTTGCTGTATTGTATTTTTGTAGGATGATGAATTCAGACCCATTTGATACGGAGGCTCAGCGTATGATAGCCGAAGAGATCCGACAGAAGAATATTGAAGCCAATATGGAAGCTGCTATGGAGTATAATCCTGAGACATTCGGCACTGTTGTGATGCTGTACATAAACTGCCATGTTAATGGGTAAGTTGTTCAATATCAAATGTCAATACAAAAAAGTTTTTTAGAATAGGCTCGATGACAATTTTTTTTTTCTTATTGGTAATTGAAAGACCTTTAAAAAATAGAAATATTGCTGAAAGAATGACTCTGATAGCTCAAAAATTCACCAAGATATGACAATTCAAACATCTCATAAAATAGACCTGCCTGAAACACTCCATAAAAGTGCTACGAAAGACTGACTTCACTCTTTCGTAGTTTGTACAGATCAGGAGAGAACTTTGTTCGATAGGTATATTAAATATTGCGTTTATGAAAGTGGTTTCATATCAAAAGTTGCTTTTAATTGCAAAGTTATCGAATGGTATACAAATAAAAAAAAATCGACTTGATTTTCAAATGAATAAAAAAATACAAATGCTATCAAGCTGAAATTTTGGAAATACTTACTTTTTACTGTGATTTCTTAATTTTATTAACAAAATTCGCTAATATTTGACCTTGTCATCATCCCTATTGCCCTGCATACAAAAATGATTTTGTAATATTTTGTCTTTTGTCTGTTTTCTGATCTTCTGTTCACATTCATTATTTAGATAAGATAAGATAAGCCTTTATCCACAACAAATATTTTACATTTACAAATCAAACTATATTTTATTTTAATGTTGGTTGTCTTAAGGCCTCCTCCAGATTATGCCACATTGTCCTGTCTCTGCAATCTCTTCTCCAATTCTTGGGTAGGTCATCTTCCCACCATTTACATAACCTTCCTTGTTTTCTTTTTCCATTCCTTGGGTACCATTCATTATTTATGGCTCTTCAAATAAAACCTTTTTTTATCTCATATAAGACGTATAAGATATATGAATATCTTATCTTTAATAAGATATAATATGAACATTTTAAGACCAACTATTTTTGTGGACATCTAAAAGTATGCGAGGCTCAACAATTAAGATGGCAACTAACCTGATGGAAAATTTAAAACTTTGTTATTTATTTAAACAAGGCAGTGATTTGTGGCACCTTGAATTACACAAAACATTTAGCTTCTTGCAAATACATCTTTTGGTTTTGCACTGGCGGGCTCCCACTAGTGCCCGTGTGGGTACTAGAACGAGCGACAGAAATGCGTGGCTCGATTTTTATTGGGCGGTATCCGCTTTTCTGACGTTTTACTAGATTTGGCTTAGTGAAACAACAGTCATATCAATAATCAATTGGTATTTTGTCATATCACAATATATTTTTTAGTAAGAGGACGATTACGTCCTCTTACTAAAAAAAAGACGGGAGTGCCGGCAGAAGTGAAAACTTGATTATTAACATTGTGAATTTTTTAACCCATTTTTTATGAAAATCGATTATTAAAAAATCGATTTTTTTAATTAATCGAAACCCTTACAATCAATTAAATTTTTAACCCATTTTTTATGAAAATCGATTTTTAAGAAATCGTTTTTTTTAATTAATCGAAACCCTTACAATTCGAGTTCGAGTTTTCGAGTTCGAGTTCAACACAAAACACTACTCTCCAACCGTCTTACGGTTTTTCTATGGTTTTTCGATCAACACGAAAATCTGACGCGAGTTTCACAGTTTTTACCCATCCCACAAAATTGCTCAACGCCGCTAAAGAAGTTTTCACTTCGACAAGAATATTCGACCTCTACCGGGATTTCGTGATATCCCTAAGGATTTCGTGAAATGAGGATCATTTCCCTGCGACATATACAGTATACACAATTGACAATATAAGCTTTTTTTGGGTGGTCGACGGTCGTGGATATCTTCGCCAATATTATTATGCACCAATTACCAATTTTGATTTCTATAACATTTCACAGCTAGGTCCTATCATAAAGAAATACTGTTAGAAGTCGGTTTTTCTTTTCATTAAAATTATGTTACTTTAGTACCCAATGTAAATTATTGTGTGTCTTTATATAGGTTCCCAGTGAAGGCCTTCATTGACTCGGGGGCACAAACAACTATCATGTCTGCTGCCTGTGCTGAGAGATGCAACATTATGCGCCTTGTTGATACTAGGTGAGTACAAGACTAACCTTTTTATAAGCAGTTAATATATACTAACCTTTTTATAAGCAGTTAATATATTTTTACCTATTACGAAAAGAATTATATATGAATAAGTATTTATAAATATTGCTACTCTTTTATACTTCTATTTGCGTGTCGTGTCTGTAAAATATATTTTTGATGTTAAAATATTATTGATGCCACAACTTGTACATTTTGTGGTACACTTAACGGAAATTCCGCCTCTTGATTTGTGCTTTAACATAGTATTTTTTATTTATAATATGTAGATGTGTTATCATCAGTCAGTCAAGGTTTTTTATATTATGTAGATGTATTATCATCAGTCAAGGTGTGATGACGCGAGCTCTCACAAAGCTCGGCTTTTAGGTAGTAATTAATTATATAACAGAGCTGTTTCTACAGATGTATTAAAGATATAATTAATATGAGATTCAAATTTAGACACTATTTATAAAACACTAATCTGACCTAATTATGAGTAGTTGTTTAACCCATTAAGTTATACTGATAACATTTTTAAGATATTGACAAAATGTGACTGCATAGTTCTTGTTTCATTTACGACACCATTGTAAAGTGTTAAAAATATTACTTACTAGATGACGTCCGCAACTCCGTTGCGCCAAAATTCGTTTATCGCTCGGGAACCGTACATTCTTCCGGGATAAAAAATATTCTATGTCCTTTCCCGGGACTTAAAGTATCTCCATACCAAATTTCAGCAAAATTGGTTCAGCGGTTTGGCTGTGAAGAGGTAACAGACAGACAGACAGATACACTTTCGCATTTATAATATTAGTAAGTATGGTTTAGTATAGATTTTTCTTTGTTAAGTGTGCTCAAACCGCCATTAATTGAATTTTTTTTAATTTGACTTCATATTTTAACAGATGGGCAGGCATTGCCAAAGGTGTCGGTGTGCAGAGGATTATAGGACGTATTCATATGGTCCAGATGAGGATTGAGAAGGATTTCCTCACCACATCCTTCTCAGTTCTAGAAGAACAACCGATGGATATGCTTCTTGGACTAGACATGCTCAAACGACACCAGGTAATTTCTAAATGCAACAAATCAATAGATAAATCCAATGTTAAGACTGTTTCAAGATGGTTTTGATAAGGTATGTAGGTAGGTAGGTTTCAAGATGGTATAATAAAATAAAACAAGAGTATTCTGATAAACTGTGAAACCAACAGCAAACATGTTTTTACTAGTCTCAACTCTCAACTCCAAAAGTCAGTTTGTAATGAATGACTAATGAGACATACAATTTTGCTGTGTGGTACGTAGATTCAGCTCGAAATATTTTCAAGGCTATAAAATGTTATTCCGTCAACATTGATTTGAAAATCTTTACCAAGCACTAAACTAACATTTGAAAGTCAATTATGTTTCATATTGTGTAGGCAAATAAATCTAAGTCACATTGCTCGACCGATGGCAGCCCGCATGAACAAACTGCTCATCACATACTCTGGGAATGTGATCTCAGGCATGAGGAAAGAACCAATATGTTAAATAGCCTACAATGTGTTTCTAGAGTCGTATATTACGATGATCTCGTAGGCAGCGCAAAGAATTTCCGTGCTTTCAAACGTTTTTGTCATAATAGAGAAGATGCGATATTTTTATTTTTGTGTTTATTTTAAAGAACTTCGTGTAGAATAGACTTCAAGTATATGTAAAAATTAAAACACTGGAATTTACTGCAAAAAATGCGGTTTAAAATAGTCAATTTAAATTTTGGCGCCAAAACGGATCTATAGTCTGTATGACGTCACTACTGTCCTGCCCCACGTTCCATTTAGCGTTAAAAACGAACAAAACGCTCAAAATGCCTCCTATTTCATAAGAAACGCGGGGATAGCATGTGTTACGTCACTGAACGCTGATAGGTGTTTTGAAATCCGTTCCGTTTCAAGTTACTTATAATTCGTAATTTTCGTAAAAAAAAACAATATTATATAAAATATTGACTCTGCAGGCCTTCTTTTATATATTTTTTAACATTTTAATAGCAAAATTTTCATAAATATTATATTTGCATATGTATTGTATTTATTATACTATTGGAAACAATCCAACACAAGCTTGTCAGTTTAAGTAGGTAAAGGTCATTTTTATTAAGTAAACTTAATACAACTTAATCATTTTCCCGTGGTGCTTCCCCCTTTGTTCGGACATTAATGGCTGTCTCCCGCTTTGCTTGGGGAAGGAAATTGGATATCTCCTACTCCTCCTACCTTTCTTCTGATTAATTTCGTTGCGGGTCCCAAGACAGATTTAGCTTGTCCCTCGGGCATCCCTGAGATCATATCAAAGGGTTTTCGTGGTTGGTTACCACTGTTGATCCTGGCGACACAGGAGTTGCAGTGGTGAGAATGTATGGTGATTGGTGCCCATTTGCCCGTTTTAAAAAAAAGTTACATTGCTTAAGCGCTTATTCCACTTATCCTAGCTAGGATCCTAGCTTTCTAAATGTTATTCCACTTGACTAAATTCTTTAAGAATAAGAATAAGAACGTTTATTTGCAAAAACATAGTATTGACAATAAGATGGTACAATGTAAGATAGCGCTCATGTTTTGTCGGAGACATCTCGGCCGTGCAGATATTTTAATAAAACTTAGTTTAATTTTGTTGGTTCTCTACAATACAATATTAAGTTCAATTACAATATTGATATTTGATAGTAAAAATAATAGTAGTAAATTAGTCAAATGTCATAAAACTTGGTAAATAATTTATAAATTGTCAAGATTAAAATATATTACATTAAATAAGTAATTATTATAATAGTAAGCTTTTATCATTAATAAAATCGTCGATGGTATAATACATTTTGGTTAATAGTAAGTCAAATAATCTATTTTTAAATTTGTTAAATGTCATTTGTTTTAAATCGTTAGGTAATTTGTTATATATACGGACAGCCATACAGTATGAATTTTTAGAAAATAAAGCTAGTTTCTGGTCAGGAATGCACAAATTTTCTCGTTTCCTACCTCTATATTTATAACAGTCCTTGTTTTTAGCAAATAAGTATGTGTGTTTATAAACAAATATAGCCGTTTCGTAAATGTTTAGGATCCTAGCTAGAACTTCCTAGCTAGGATAAGTGGAATAAGCGCTTTATACCTATCATTTGTGGATATGTTTAAACCATAAATAAAATATGAACAAGTTCAATTTACTATGCCGAAAAATATTATTTTTACAAAACCAAAGGCAAAAGAAGGGGTAACGACTTAGACCGTAATATTAATATGTATAAATGTTTGTATCACCGCAACGTCCAAACTCAAAACTACATATAATACGAGTTTAATAAATGAGGTGCTAATAAGATCGTAATACAGCTAAGTTGAAATTCTGCATAGTTACTGTTCCAAAGCAAGAACACGAAAACAAGTTACAAAATTTTATATAAAAATCATAATTTTCTAAAAACTTTTCTTATCTCATGCTTTCAATGCTTAGTTTTAACCTACGAATAATAAAAACTAAGGAAACGTAACTCCCATACTTCAACCGTTTTGAATTTGTTTCCTTTTCGCACACTAAAATATGGCAGTAGCTACGAAACATAACACTCTTTGCGAAATAAGAAAATAAAGCCGTTGACATTGTCACTTCTATATTTACACAAAATTGTGTACCGAATACATGCATAAAGTATGCATGAATTCGGGTCACATTTTGTAGTCTCGTGGACAATTTTTTTAACACATTTACTCTTCCTTAGTTTTTTATTATTAGTTGGCTTTAACTGTATATTCTTTACAGTGCAACATAGACTTGAAGCGGAATTGTCTGGTGATTGGCACGACTGGCACTGAGACGCCGTTTCTGCCAGAAGCGGAGTTGCCAGAGTGTGCCAGACTGTCTGGCAGCTCGGAGGACGAGCTCGTGAACCAGTCAGTCAAGGAACATGAGGAGAGGCAGATCAAAGAAGCTCTGGAGAAGTCGAGGCAAGGTGGGCGAGGCAAAAGAAAATAATTTAATAAATACTGCAAATTGTTTATGTGTGTTTCTGTGTAGATTTGTCATGTCTAAACCATAAAGTTAATATACCTAGCGGAATAGAGAAACAGAGGCCTGAGCAAGCGAGAGGTCACTAGTCACACTGCATGGTAAAAAGAGACTTGTGATACATGACAGCAGGAGTTTTTTTTTTGACGTCTAGTCGGCACTTATCGGCACTAGATGCTTGTGTAAGTGTATACGTATGTAACATATTTTTACACACAAATGTAAATCAATTTCGGTTTCGTTTGACAACTCGAAATTGTTGCTCTATTCTGCTAGGTATATTAACTTTATGGTCTAAACACGGTCTCAAAACACTCTTATGGTCAAGTTCGGCTTGATTCCGCCTGTAATGTATTTTAAATTACCAATGACAAACCATGCCGAAATTCCGTCGCGTTATATTGTAGGTATGTTTTTGACATTGCTGATGTAATCATGCGGAATTTCCGCCGCGGAACTTCGGCATGGTGTGTTTAGAACTTTAGACGCTAAGCCTTAGACTTAGGGTGGGTTGCACCAACTTACTTTAGCTATAACTGTAACTTTAACTATAACTACAGTGAAAAATGTCAAATCTTTGGTTACCGTTAAATTTGGCGTCCGACGCCATATTTAACCATAACCGCTCATACTTATATCAAAATTTTTTCGTGAAAATCTACTATGTTTCACAGTGTTATATTTTTCCTGTCGATTTTTACGGATAATTAATTTTTTATACTCTTAATCCCATTACCTGTAGCTTTAAAAATAAACGCGACAGACATCTGTCAATTTCTGTGGTCAATGTTAAGGTTAAAGTTAACCTTAAAGCTAAGTTAGCCTTAACTATAACCATAACTTTAACCGTAGCTTTAACCACGCCTCTGGTACAACCCACCCTGTGGCATTTACTACTTGCCATATTATTTGGTTTATCATAAAGAAGCAACAACTATTACTTGAATAAAAGGCTATAAAAAATTGATGGTAAATCACTGATAGTTTCGTATGGCTTCTTGCAATTTGTCTGCTACTATTATTCTACTTGAGTACTACAGGTTTTAACTTTTAAGCCACTCACGACTTTAAGATTGCTGGGCAAAAATGTGCATCTTTGGCTTTTCCTTGCGTGTTTTCCATTGCAGTGCAACAATAAAGTCTATAATTTTAGTTTTATGGTTTACAAAAAAATATATATATCTGTCAGTCAGAATAAAAAATATATTTCTGTCTTTGTCTACGAATTTTTATTATTAACGGGCCTCTAGACGAGCAACTTTATTGCGTAATATTTATTGACCGTCTAGGATTAATATTGAACGTCTCGCGCCTTCAATCTAATTGTCAAATAAACTGTTCAATATAAGCTGATATCGCACAATACAATTGATCGTCTTAGAAAGAGTGTATAAAACAATATTATGTTACAGCAATAATGTGATAAAGATTTTAAAAATAAACAAATGATCTAACTATATCAGTATGCTCAACTCAAACATATCAATTTTTCTTGTTGCCGTGCGATTTATCATGTGGTAATTGTGTACTGCTTTGAAATGTTAAAGGTACTATTTTGATATTTTTTTAGTTATTTATAGCTTTAGTTGATTGTATAATTAAGAGAAACCGCGAAAGTAATATATATATGATACGGTATCATAGCATTCAAATTGTACCAAATAATTTTAAAAACCTAAAGACCTTCCTTTTTCAGAATTTGAAAAAGGAATTCTATTCCATGTATGTACCTTAAGGGCCTGTATTCACTTTGATTAGTGCGAGTGCAAGTGATTAGTTCAAGAGATTAGTGATTAGTAGAAATCAAAGGACTTGCACTAATCAGTCGCTGTCCACACGTACTTTTACCTGATTACTAATCACCTGCACTAATCACTTGCAATTATTACTAATCAAAGTGAATACGGGGCTTAATAGGGGCTTAACTACTAATCCGATTTTAATAAACAAGCTTGCAATAGTTTAGTTATGATACTACATAACGGGGCTATATTTTTTAATGTTGTAATTTTTACGTAGTCGTATTATAGTTTTTGATAAGAATCTTATAATGTTACCAATTTTTTTCAGATGCCGGGACATTCGGTCAGTCTTCTAGATCGTCCCAACCGCCCCCAAGCCCCGCTCAAAGCAGCAACCAAAGAGTGGGTGAGTGACCTCTGCCCCCTACTTCACCTGACTCAAAATATCTCCAGTAAAAATATCATGCCATCGAGTCTCGTCATGAAAAGTTTCGTTTGCCAAATATTTTATTGCGTATTTACATTCGAAGTTTGGAATAAGAATGTAAATAAACTTTAATAACATTTTTAGAGTGATTCTTCAAAAATGATTCTCCGCGTAACTTTCGTGGGTTCACTCATAAATGAGTGTAATGTTACAAAACTAACTTACTATTATTTATTTATTATTCATTATATTATTATATTATTATTTTTTATGAGTGAGCCCACGAAAGATACGCGGAGAATATTTTTTGAAGAATTACTCTTGTGTAATTCTTATGTATGAATCTTACTTAATGTACGAAAATGAATTTTTCTCACCTCCAGGCGGAAAATGTCAACTTTCTTCCCGCTGCGCTTACCGATGTTGCCCTTTTCCGCCTCCGTCGATGAGAAAAATAGTATACGCACCATAGGCAGTAAATAAGAAAGCCTTAGATCACAATATGTTTGTTCTTTGTTGACCTCGGCTTCGCCTCGGCCATCAATTACATGTGATCTGAGACATTTCTTATTTTCTTGCCCTAAGTGTGTAATGCACTATGTCTGTCACCTCTTCACGCCTTACCGCTGGACAGATTTTGATGAAATTCAATGCTTTGAGTCTCGGGAAATGACTAGTCACTAGAGTATTATAGCGGAAAAAGGCCGAGAAACGTACCGTACTTCCAATCCTTTCGTTCTCGATGGGCATATGTAAAAAGGCGATTATATTCGATGATAATAACATATTCGAAATAATTATAAAAAAGTATCATTCGTTTCTCATCTTATTTTCACTAATTTCTTTGTCGCAGTAGATTACTGTATGTAGCCTCATTGGATTTGGAAGTCATTTAAGTTAATAGTAACTTGTTTGTTTTTTAACCGACTTTCAAAAAGGAGGTTATCAATTCGACGAGTATGTATGTAATATTTCCAGAACTACCCAGTTTTCGTGTATCTACAAGTCCGATTTAAGTAATTCTTTTTTTGTTGTACTACGTGCTCAACTTAGGGAATGCTGTAAGTTTCACCAAAATCGGTTCAGTAGTTTTTAAGATACGGAATTTTAATTCTCAATTACGTACTCTTTTTAAGGGGCTTAGAACACCTAAATGCGAGATTTCGAAGAGGAATGTCTGTATAATAAAATGCGGTACTTGTGTTGAGAAAGATATGTAATATTGTTCAGAATATATGCTAGTTCTATAGTGTTTTCAAAACACAATACAACTTATTTTTCTCGATAGAATAAAATCGCAAACATACCTCTAATAAAATCTTAAAATGCTCGGTATGTGTAGTAAATTGTAATCAATAATTATTTAATTAATGGACAATATTTGACTACCAGTGTAGTACTGCTATAGTATTTTATTTTTTGTAAATAATTCCTTAATTAGCAGTAATCAAGTATTTTCCATTATCAGAGTAGACTTAGCCGTATGCGTGTGCGTTGTTAATGTATGCAATTTTTGGTCAATTTCGATTAGCTCTTCTGAGCCCCTTAATGTACTACTAGATTATATTCTGTTGGTTAATCGAAATAAATAAATATTAACAATGTTATTTTCAGGTCTCGGCAACCCGAATTTAACAATCTTACCGACTGATAGATTTAGCGAGTCCGATGTTGAAGAAATTGTGGCGCTAGGATTTACGAGGGAACAGGTAACTATTTGTATTTACGTGTTAGCGGGCCGCTAGACGTTCAATTTTATTGCTCAATATCACGTATTGTACAATATTATAGCGTCTAGGGTTGATATTGAACGCGCCCGCCTTTCAATCTTATTGTCAAATAAATTGTTCAATGATATTGCACAATTTAATTGATCGTCTTGGGGACCATTTAGGCTGGCCGCATTTACAGGGTGTAACAAAAGTAAGTGATAATACTTAAGGGTGCTTTTTTTTACTTTTGTATGGGGGAAATACCCATACAAAAATGAAAAAAAAAATTGGTCTTTCAGCGCTGCTACTTTCACTCTACTGAACACTCTACAAGGAACACATACACACCCTAAAGTATTGTTACGTGCTAGGGTTCGAAGGATTTGGGAAGAAAGACCTGATGACTCTCTTGAAGACTTTATTCACAAACACTAGGTCACACAAAGCACCAAGTCCAAATACCAAGCACTATCACTGTCCTAGGTCGTAGCCGAGTCACTGGTTCACTCACTATTGATCACTTGTTTTCACTTCGAAGTCGCCTCGAAGATGGCTCAGACTAAACTGAATTGCCGGCTCGTCTACCTGCGGCTATTTATATGGCCCGATACGAGTTCTAGAAAGTTCAATTCTAGATCGTACCTGATTCGCGTAAACAAGAGTTGGACTTTTCTAGAAAGTACGCGCAGGTAAACATACACCTAACGCCATCTAGTATTGAGTAAGGGATTTATGTCGTCTGTGTTCCCTCGATAAGTTTCGCTGGTTTGACGCTAGATGGCACTACGTGTTCGTATCCGTAACAATATTATCACTTAGTTTTGTTACACCTTGTAATTTACACGTTTACCGTATTCGAATTCTGTATGCGGAATTTCGATTTGGAATTTTGTTTTAGTGCATTAGTTAATGTATTCTGTACTGATTCTATTCATTCGGATGTCCGAGTACGGAAAACGAATTCAAAAATCGAATACGGGAAACGTGTGTATGCCAGCCTTAAATTATCCATAACCCAAGGTGACACATCTATGCATACGTCATATTATAAAACAAAGTCGCTTTTTTCCCTCATGTCCCTTTGGTCCCTTTAATCTTTAAAACTACGCAACGGATTTTGATGATTCTTTCAGTGTTAGATATCCTATTTATCGAGGAAGGCTATAGGCTATATTTTATCACGCTAAGACTAATAGGAGCGAAAAAATAGAGGAAAATGTGGGAAAAACGGGGAAAATTATTTGAAAGGGCTTATCTCTGCAATTTTTATGTTATTTGGCACAGATAAGAAGTAGACCACGTGAAGGCTATCTATCGATTTTAATCTTTTTTTTGGTGGATAAATATTTTATACCCGTGCGACGCCGGGGCGGGTCGCTAGTATTGTATAAACACGGTCTCTGACCTATTGCTTGTCTCTTTTACTCGCGCACGAATGTTTAGCTATTTGTTAAAAACTGGTTGGTATTCATAATAAATTATTAAATTATCCTTCAGACTGGACTTTTTTTTAACAAAATAGTTAATACCTTTTCATTTCTTTTTTTTTTAATTTAATTTCTTAATTAATATATCCTTTAGACACGGATGTAAAAAAAATACGGATGGAGCATTACACTATAAAGAGGTGAAGCATGCAAGGTACGACAATTTCGTTTATTGTACACGTGATTATTCACACACGCAACTGTGACGGCGCCAATGACACGCACACATCCTACACGGGCGGCCATTAATACTATGCTTCACTCGGGAATCGGGATACGTTCACAAGGTTACGTCCGTATTTTTTGTAAGTCCGTGCCTTTAGACTAGACTTTTTTAAATAAAATGGTAAATGGTCGCTGTTATTAGTGTCTTAATCCACAATATGAATACAATCTTGTGAATATCATTACAAAAATAACTCTATACGTAGTTTTTTTGTAAACGAATGCTCAACAGCGTACGAATACATTTTCATTTCTTTTTTTCAGGCTATCACTGAGCTCAGGCGGTTCAATGGCGACAAGACGCATGCGACGGTCGCTCTCTTCGCGAAATCCCTCAAATTCTGATCCTAAGTATATGGCAATATTATGATCAAATAATTTATAAGCCCCATGAGTATGATGTCCTTACTGCTTACTATAATAATATCCCCGTGCATGTACCTACTAGTAACTAGTGCAAGTGTTACAGGTACCGAAATACATATATTTAATACTTATATTATAAAATAAATCTTAAAAGTGGCACTTGCAATTATTGTAAAGATTAACCCTAAACCAGTAGTCCCCAACCTTTTTTTAATGCGGGCCACAAACATGATTTGGTCTTGGTGTCGTAGGCAGCAACAAAAATTTTTTAGGGTTAAAAAATTACATTCTTCAAAATTAACGATTTAAAAGCGGCCCGCGGGTTGGTGATAGCTGCCCTAAAGGTATCAGTTGTTTGTAAGGCACAGAAAACTATAAAACTCATGGGGTGAAAATTATTTGAAAGACTGAAAACAAACTTGCAATCAACGAAGAAGTATGAAAATTTTACTACAACATGAACTTTTTATATTGTGAATTCAAGACGTGAGTAGAAGAATAAGGTAAGTAACATGAAAAAACTTCCCGTTTTTTTGCTTAAATGGAGGCTCAAAGGCCGGAAAAGTTCTTTGAAATAGAAAAAGTATGGATCATATGTGTAGCCAGATATATTAGCTAAGTTATAAAGTGGATAAGTTACAAGTTTTATTAAAATAATTAGGGAAAAAATAAGTTATTGTCCGTATGTTACGAAATGTTACTTGTTCGATTCTTCCACTCACGTCTTCAATTGTGATATAAGTAATGAGTTGGTTATTTTAATGTTTAAAATTATTATATTAGAATTCTAAAGTAAAACATACATATTTCTGCGTTGATTGTATTGTCTATGAAAGCAATAGAATTTTCTATTTAAAACTTAGTGTATTTAATTTCGAAAAATATCAATACAGATAAATTTATATATTAAGGTACATACTGTATCTAAAATATCCATACTACGTGACAACTTTTTAAGAGTTTAGATTGCTGTTTTTTTTTTATACTTTTAGCATGTTAATACGTTGGATATAGTGAGAAGTCAATATTGATAACGCTTTCACGCTAGAGGAAGCAGCAAAAGACAGTAAACAAAAGGTTTTGTTAATTGTTCGACGTTTGACAACGTTTTTGTCACTATTCTGATATGACGTGTACATGTCGGATGTTGGTCGGATTATTTACTGTATGTGCTGGTAGCGCCCGCTTCGCCGACCTTCGCGTAATATTCCCTATTGACTACTCAAAAACTATAGCTTTCCCCTTTAACTAATCACTACTGGTAATTTAATTTTAAAGGTTACTTTGAAAGACTTAAGTCTTAAGTAATTGTATTGAAACATTTTTGTGTATTTATTGTTTTGGCATTTTTTTCGTTGTACATTTGTCGTGAATGACTAATTCAAGGTATTATAAGGACTCTGATTTTTGACATATCATTTTGTCTGTATACACAGGATGCGAAAAATAAACTTGTAAAAGATAAAAAATATGCAATAAAAAGATAACAATATTTAAATACTTAATTTTGAATATTTTTCACATTTTGTATATTATTGTGATTGTACATTTACACTCAGACATTTCTTTAAAATCAGAAATTTTCCTTCTAACATCAGGTATAATTATGAAAGCCTGGAAACAATTACTATCTCTTCTTAAAAAAATCTTTAAAAAGACATTAAACAATCGAGCATGGATGTGTGTCTCTAGCTATGCTAATATTGGTCCAACATGGTTCACACAGTACCTACAAACAACGTGACACCAAATTAATACTTGTGGGTCTTTCTACTCTGTGCCTATTTAGTCTAACGATACTTAAAATGCCTTATTATGCATTACTACGTTACTCTACTTTGAACAAAATATTGAAACAACAGTAGTCATCCGTCATCACACAAAAAAAAAAAAAAACTTAACACGATTGCTCACATAACTACAATTATTACTATGCATTTTACCTGCATAATATAAATGATTTTATTATAATAAGTTCTAACTGTTTATATCCTTGGGTGGGTTGCACCAACTTACTTTAACCATAACTGTAACTATAACTTTAACTATAACTACAATGCAAAATGTCAAATCTTTGGTTAAGGGCGCATATTTAACGGTAACCATAACCGCTCATACTTATATCGAAATTTTTTCGTGAAAATTTACTGTGTTGCACAGTGTTGTTATAACAAAATATATTTTTCCTGTCGATTTTTACGGATAATTCGATTTTTTATACCTCAATCCCATTAACTGCAGCTTTAATAAAAAAAATAAACGCAACAGACATCTGTTAAATTCTGTGGTCAAGGTTAACGTTAAAGTTAAGTTTGCCTTAACCATAACCATAACTTTAACTTTAACCACGCCTCTGGTGCAACCCAGGCCACTCTTAGAAAGGAACATAATAATAGGTATTGACATGATTCAAGATATTATACACCGACCGTGTATTATAATTATATTTTTCTCTCTGGTTAAAAATTAAAAATGTAGTTCTGCTAAGTCCAAATCTGTAAAAAACTGTAGATATTTTTTTCTACATTTAGGGTGGGTTGCACCAACTTACTTTAACTATGATTGTAACTTTAACTATAACTACAGTGCAAAATATCAAATCTTTGGTTACCGTTAAATATGGCGTCCGACGCCATAATTATTTAACCATTACCGCTCATACTTATGTTCTACATTTTTTCGTGAAAACTTACTATATTTCACTGTGTTATATTTTTCCTGTCGATTTTTACGGACAATTCAATTTTTTATACTCTCAATCCCATTACCTGTAGCTTTAATAAAAAATAATAGACATCTGTCAATTTTTGTGGTCAAAGTTAGGGTTAAAGTTAAGTTAGCTTTAACTATAATCATAACTTTGACCATAACTTTAACTTTAACCACGCCTCTAGAACTTTGACCATAACTTTAACTTTAACCACGCCTCTAGTGCAGCCCACCCTTAGCCTTTATGTTAGTGATTTGAGTGAATAAGATAATAATTACCATGTATGGGTAAATAAAAAATAATATTATTAAAAAAAGATAAAACAGTAGTTTATTTACTATAAGTACATACACATAGGTATTAAATATTTATACTTTGTATCTATAGACAAAAAAAATAGGAAAAAAAAACCAAGTTAGGTATAATTTGGTTTTGGTATCTATTATAATTTATAAGCATGTTCTAAGACTTTATGAGAGTAAGACAAAACCCTTGCACGTTTATAATTTTATTACTGAATAAAATATTACTATGTGAAATTAATCGTTTTATTTTACCTGTGGCATCGTGAAAACCATTTTATAGTTTTCGATAGCGCTCTTTAACGAAAGAGATTTGGGAACCTCTGGTGTAAATGACAAAGCCCAGAGCTGCAACAAAATAGCTGAAGACCCTCGAAATCAGCGGGCAGCGGGGCGGGAGCGGCGACGGCACGTTCCAATGTATATGTCGCAGGGAAAAGAGGATATCAGGGATTTCACGATATCCCTAGGGATATCACGAACACCCGGTAGATGCCGAATATTCTTGTTTGTTCGTCTTCTTACTAAAAATATCTAGTGATATGTCATTTCACTAAACTAAATCTAGTGAAACGTCAGAAAAGCGGACACCGCCGAATAAAAATCAAGCCACGCATTTCTCTCGCTTGTTCTAGTATACACACGGGTACTTTGATAGGATCATCTAACATCTGAAGCTGACAAGTAAGATGTTAGATGATCCATGCGTCAGATGGGCATGTAAAAAGTCGGTCCTGCGCCTGATCTCTCGCCGGTCGTGTCAGTCTTCCGCCCCACCGGGTTATGCGAGTAAAGGAATATAGAGATTGCTCTTGTGTACTGCGCACACACTTGGGCACTATAAAATTACTCTTGGCCTGTTTTTAATGAAACCGGCCACCGTCACCAAAACCAGTCTCACGTGTAATGCAACTATAGCAGATCTGAGGGGGCATCAATCACCATATCTCTGAATCATACAGTTGAAACCAACTGAGGGTTCTTCATCAGATACTTCAGACCTTTGATTTTTGACGTCAAATGAAGCGGCCGACCAAGTTGAATATTTTTTGTAAAGGTGGCATGTCGATCTCTAGTTTGGTTAGGCTCTTATATTGGCACAGGTACTACAGGTACTCCATCTCTTCGATTATCCTAGTTTTTACGGTTCCGTACCCAAAGGGTTAGACTGTCTGTCTGTCTTCAGGCTAGACGAGCCGCGCCAGCTCGAGCGACGCATTTGTTTCACTCCCACTAGTGCCCGTGTCACGTGTGGGAACTAGAGCGAGCGAGAGAAATGAGTGGCTCGATTTTTATTCGGCGGTATCCGCGTTTCTGACATTTCACTAGATTTAGTTTAGTGAAATGACATATCACTAGATATTTTTAGTAAGAAGACGTAACAAACAAGAATATTCGGCATCTACCGGGAGTTCGTGATATCCCTAGGGATATCGTGAAATCCCTGATATCCTCTTTTCCCTGCAACATATAGATTTATAATAATATGGAACTGGCCTCAAAAGCAGCGTACTACCTAAACGGCTTCCCGCGCCGCCGCTACCGCTCATGCCCGCTGGTCGCTAAATTCCAGGCTGAGGGCCGGGACACAAAACACGATACGACGTCGTGGATTCCCACGACGCGACGTCGTTTCACGATGCGACGTCGCGTTGTGGAAATCCACGACGAGCGTCGTAAAAAACTACGTTACGACAACGTACGTCGCGGCGTAGAAACTCATCTTTGAATTTCTACGTGACTTTCTACGACGCGACGTCGTACGATGTCGTGTCGTAGTTTTTTACGACGCGCGTCGTACGACGACACGACGTCCAATTTTAGTTTTTATATTGTGGCGTTAAATAATAACGCATTTTGTTTTAATAATAATTTATTTAAAATCGGGTAAATAAATGTCCAATATGTTCAATTCTTAGTATACAAATGGCAGTTACATTTAAAACTAAAGCTATGAATGAGAGATTATATATCATGGAAGTTTTACAAAGTTTTGGCTTGAGTTGGTTGGTTGGTTTACAATTGCAGTTTTAAGTTGGACATAGCGCACATGCGTTTAAAAATTTCTCCGTCACTTAAGATTTCCGATTATATACTTTTAGGCTTTTAGGCAACGCAACAATACAACCCCTTACATAGGGCGCGGTGCCGCGATGGTTGCGGGCGGCGGGCTTCTTCCTCTCCACCAGTATGAAGCCCTCCTCATCGCACCCCCTGCTCTCGTCCTTGCCAGATCGAGAAAACTTAGCCTTGCGGCTCTCCGTAGCCTAATTATCAACCGTGTAACTTCTTTTATTCGTAACTCGTAACTCGTAACGGTTGTCTGTTACTTTATAAAACTTGATTGTTATTTGTTTTACTGTACCATTAATATTTGTCAATATAGCCTCAGAATATCACAAGAAAATCAAAATCTAAGATGCAGTGACATTTTGTCGCACACAAGCGCTATGCTGTAGACCTTAAAATTATGTCGAGAAAGCGGTCCCATTATACTTAAAATACATTTTTCATTATAAGTTAACATTAATAAATAAATAATACACCTAGTTTTGGTTACATATTTGTACACATACAGTGGTCACTTTTTAACCGACTTCCAAAAGGAGGTTTTTTTTAATGTTTCTACTATTCGTATAACAACGTACACGTAATAGACGTACTAATTTCATTTAATTTCAGAGATCGCTACATACAAAATATTTATTACTAGGTGACGCCCGCAACTCCGTTGCGCCAAAATTCGTTTATCACGCAAGAACCGCATTTTTCCGGGATAAAAAGTATCCTATGTCCTTTCCCGGAACTCAAAGTATCTCCATACCAAATTTCAGCAAAATCAGTTCAGCGGTTTGGGCGAAGAAGTAACCGACAGATAAACACACTTTCGCATTTACAATATTAGTACAGATCTCTAAACCACACGCTGATACTTTCCTTAACAATTTGACAAAGACAGCATGTCTCTTGAAATCTTTACTAGTCAATTCTTTTCTCCCATTTCTTCTTAAAAACAGAGGAACAGACGAGAGATAATGTTGAACGTCTGGTGGACAAAGCTTAAAATTTTAACATGTATTTTTCGCTTCGAATTTTCATCCATTTTCCGCAAATGACAATGTTTCGGCTAAATATAAAGCCTAGTCTAGACAATAAACACCTACATTTACACTGCGTCATCATCCGGGGGTTGGTTTGACAGTTTGGCGGCCATTGCTGTCAAAATGTCAGTCAGTCTGGCGAATCTTTGGTTCGGCGTCGTTAGCTGTCCTCTTTCGCCCCACAAAAAGTTGATGTGGAACTCGGTTTTGAAGAGTTCGAGCAATATGGGGTCTAGGGTAGGTCCTAGGGATGACATCTCTTGGACAACTGTTCTAGCGTTGCGTTTGAACATGTCGACTTGGTCGGGGAAGTGTCGGGCCGCGTCTAAATGAGCGGCGGTGGCGTGGAAATCGAAATCCAGGGTGTTCATGAGACTAGTGGGAAAGGTATCGTCCGGTGGTAGGAGACCACCTCCGTCTCCATCTGAAAAAAGACCACAGAGATATAAGATATCTATACTAATATTATAAAGCAGAAGAGTTTGTTTGTTTGAGCCTTGTTGACCGACTTCCAAAAAGGAGGAGGTAATACGTTCG
Organism: Lysandra bellargus; assembly: GCA_905333045.1. Lineage (NCBI taxonomy): Eukaryota > Metazoa > Arthropoda > Insecta > Lepidoptera > Lycaenidae > Lysandra > Lysandra bellargus. Next base: position 2,861,217 of record HG995319.1, on the reverse strand, counting down.
GCTGTATGTATTTTTTTTTATGTATGTTCACCGATCACTCAGCCGTTTGTCGTCCGATTTTCAAAATTCTTTTTGTGTTGTATAGGGTTCAACTCGAATTTGGTACCATGTTCACAAAAGTGGTGATCTGATGATGGGATCCTTGAGGAATCGAGGGGACTCCTTGAAATTTGTATGGAAACATATAGTGATTTTAATTATTTCTGAAGCATTCGAGGTCAATGCTAGCAATAAAGTAAGATTTTGCACCAGGTTATACCCTGGATCCAAAGGTACCGAACAGAACTTTTGAATGCTTATAGGTACAGGTTCGGGAATTTCGGCGTTGTTTAAACAACTAAAAGCATAAGCCAACACATCAATTTTTTTTCATTCTCATTTTCATTTCATCATCATCACAACCATAATTATACCATTGATCATCACACTATGACCCAATTATTGGTACTTTTCGTGATATTTTGCATCGAAGCAGATGTTTTTGATGATGATTTCGCTGTTTGAGGACAGATTTTCAAATTTCTCGTGTTGTTGTATAGGATATAATCTTAATTTTGTATACTTAACAATTACGAAAGTGGTGAGCTGATGATGGGATCTATGAGCAATCGAGGGAAATCCTTGATATTTATCAAAACACTTATAGTGGTAAAAATGTTGTTTCTAGTAAATTAAACATAATATTATGTTACGAATGAGAGAAATTTCATACAAAGGTGTCTATTGGTCCAAAAGCACTGAACAGAACTCCTGAACCTTTAAAGATAAAAGTTTGGAAATTGCAGCATCGCTTAGATAACTGCAAGCATTTACCACAATTTCGCTTACAGTAACAATGTGAATAGTTAACATTCTTATTGGTTATTTACGCATAAAGCCTTATTTTGTAGATAAGTACTTAACTAAAAAGAGTGAAATTATTATTTTTAACAAAAAAATTAAAACCGACTTCCATGGTAAAAACAATAGTAATATTATGAACTAAAAAGTATTAAATAACTCTTACTCTTTAATAGTGCCTTTTTCAGAATTCGTCTAAATCTACACTATGTGCATACTAGAGTCTTCATTAGTTTGAAGTCGGTACCAGTTCCAAAAGTTTCAGATATTCTGACATTGACTGAACTCACGATTAAATTAGCTGGTACCGACTTCGAAGTAATGAAGACTGTAGTATGTACAGAAATAGTTGAGATTTAGACGAATTCTGAAAAAGGCACTATTAAAGAGTAAGTATTTATTACTTTTTAGTTCATAATATTACTATTGTTTTTACCTTGGAAGACGATTTTAATTTTTTTGTTAAAAATAATAATTTGTTTGAGCCTTTGTTTCAGGAACTACTGGTCCGATTTGAAAAAGTCTTTCAGTGTGAGATAGCCTATTTATCGAGGAAAGCTATAGGGCATAGGCTATATATTATCACTTACAAACCAACTGGAGCGAAGAAACAGAGGAAAATGTGGAAAAAACCGGGAAAATTATTAGAAGGTGCTTATCTCACGAACTACTAGATGAATTTTTAAGTTATTTGGCACAGATTTAGAGTAGACTACGTGAAGGGACATAGGCTGTTTTTGCGGAAAATGTACGGTTCCGTGAAATTCCTAAATTACGATTTACGCGGGCGAAGCCGCGCGGAACCTCTAGTAATATTATAAAGCGGAAGAGTTTGTTTGTTTGAACACGCTAATCTCAGGAACTACTGGTCCGATTTGAAAAATTCTTTCAGTGTTAGATAGCCTATTTATCGAGGAAGGGTATAGGCTATATATTATCACTTACAAACCAATGGGAGCGAAGAACAGAGGAAAATGTGGAAAAAACCGGGAAAATTATTAGAAGGTGCTTATCTCACGAGCTACTGGATGAATTTTTAAGTTATTTGGCACAGATTTAGTGTAGACTATGTGAAGGAACATAAGTTATTTTTTGCGGGAAAATGCACGGTTTCCGTAAAACTCCTAATTTACGCGGGCGAAGCCGCGCGAAACATCTAGTACTTTATAATATTATACAGCTGAAGAGTTTGTTTGAACGCCATAATCTCAGGAACTACTGGACCGATTTCAAAAATTCTTTCACCAATGTGTAGCTAAGATGTCCCTGAGTGATATAGGCTATATATATGTACCACGGTCGGAGCCGGGGCGGGCCACTAGTAAGATAAATAGAGATATAAATAATAATTATTTCAGTCTGTAAAGAAAAAGTGGATACTAAACTAAATTTTTCAACGAAATCACGATCGAATGGATTTGATTATCAGGTAGTGGCGTGTAGGAATGAGACATGATTATAAACTATTACTAAGATCTTTCTCGACTCTCGAGCATGTCAGTATTCAACAAAAAAACTCAGAATCGAATCAAGCGAACGAGTGAAGTCCGTTTGGATCAGGTTTGGATACTACAATGGCACGGACAAAAAATCTTAGTATTTATCAAAGATTATGTCAGGGCATATTTAACTTACCAAACAAATGGAAGCACAGCACAGGCGGGAAGACGTATGGTGTAGTCGTATTTGGTGGCAGCGGATTGGTGCCTTCGTTCATACTCTTAAAACACGGCCGAAGCTTCGCTTCGAACATAAACGCGTTATCTGTGTACACCCGACGAAGAATGTTCCACGCATTCTCTAAACACTCCACCTAAATAAAAAAATAAAATAAAATATTTCGAAATAGGTTAACAAAGTTAACACTTTTAGAACGTCTATTGAGGCCTACCACCGGTTCGGGAACTAACCCGGCGAGAAGAACCGGAAATGAAATCTAAAGGAAAGAACATGTTATCAAAGAGAGAAGAATAGACCACAAACCTATGAGGCTTATGTGCGTCTGTAGTTTAGATTAAAGGGATTAATGAAGCTTAATAAAAAGGACAAAAAATAATCATAAAAAGAGAAGTCATTTCTATAATTAATTTAATTTTAACTAAAAATAAATAAAGAAAAAAAAATAAACATCAGCATTAAGAGCTGGCGCGCACTACGACTTTATGTCGCGCGATTATTTTTACGACCTGTAAAAATTCAAATAAAACGCCATTTTATGACATAAGCGACAATAAGTCGTAGTGCGCGCCAGCTCTAATAGGGGATGAAATACTTAACATAAAACATAAAAATCGTGTAAAAAGAGAATTTTTCTAAAGGCTACAGGTTAAGATTATAAACTTACCTGAGGCATACATAGCCCGAACATGATAGCAGAGAAACCATACAGATTTCCCAAAGCTGTCTTAGTTTCCACAGCTAACAGTATCCAGTCGTTTATCATGTCAGCACGCTGTCTGTCAGTCTGACATGTCAGTATCGTCACCGCTATGAGAAGTCGGAACGTTTCTATCCTGGAAAAAAACAAAAACTATAAACTTCCAAAAAACATCATGGGTAGTACATAAATAGGAGAATAATAAAATACAGGAGAGTAAAAAACTTCGCCAAAAAAGATCAACCAACCTCTCTATCACATCCAGTCGTAACAATCGTCCTTGAGGCAAAAACAGCAACTCCAAACCTGAAGCAGTTTTGTCCAAACCGTCAATTTGTATAGAGTCATCTAGTAAGAAGTGAAGATCCACTTTAGTCATGTGATTAGCTAAAATACGAGGTCCCGACGTTCTCAACAACAGCTTAATATTATGCAGCGTCTCCGATTCCAAAGGCTTGTTAAGGGAAGGCAAAATGATTTGCGAGTGGAAATTTTCCAAGTTAATTCTCGACTCGACCGTGTAATCCAAGTTCTCCAATTGCAGCAACTTCGCTTCTGTCAATTCGTAGTCAAACTGCTGTCGCATTGTAGGTGTACTCGCCATGTTGTAGTCAGAATCGATCCTTGATTTATTCGGATCGCTGTGTGCGGAACTCTGGGTGGAATCTCCAGAGCCGTTGCCAGAATCCGACCCAGAAACATGGTAGAGTCTCTGTAACTCTAGGCGCCTATCATCTGTCTTGGGTCCGTCGTATCTAGCTGGCTTAGCAGGCGGACTGGTAGGCAGATTCGCATCCCAGGTGTTCGAATTGGATCCTGATTCGCCAGAAAATGATTTGGTCTGCTTGTTCGATTGGCTTTGGATTACGCCGTCTGCGCTTGCACTTTTTCCGTGGTTGATATGTTGCGCCATGTCTATGGGTGTTAGGGAATGTGATCGTTGCTTTTTGAAGGGTACGCGTAGCTGCATGCCAGGTTTCGCGGCGAAATGGCTATAGAGGCTGTACGGGTTGCCATAGTTTCCTTCGCCGTTCGGTGACACCGTTATACTCGCGTCTCCAGAAACGAAATTACTCAAAGGAACCATTCTGTTAGCTGGATACTGTATTCTGGCGCCCGAAGCTGCTGAAATCGGCTTCCCGGAGCCAACATAGGATGTGATGAGATCAGCAACTGTGTCGTACGCTTCATCTTCAAACTGGTATTGGTACCGTTCAAAAACTGTTTCAGGGTGGACAACAATCTGAAAAAGAAGATTATGTACTATTTTCTGTGTTTAAACTTTAAAGTGCAGTTTGAATTAACATATTCGGGTACTGAGACGAAAGCAGCTTAATTCTAGAAAACTCGATAACACGTTCCCGTTTGTGAAGATCTTATACAGACATTAGGTATTTTAACGCGTCACTTACCCTCTGTATAACAAAATGCAGGTGCTGTCCGTTCGACCGACAGCTCAACACGAAATTGTCCGGTTGCGAAGATGATTCCCGGACGAGAAACTCTCTGTCCTGCTGTAAAAGGTTCTCGGCGGACGTCCGGCTTAACGCTCCATGGTACCATCCATGGGATATGATCTGGTCCGACGGCAGTGATAGCTCCCATTCTAGCAGACCCGATGTTGTCATACTACTCGTCTCCTGATGAAGATATTAATGTGTATATCTCAAGGTTTCGACTATAGATAATACCGTCGGTGGCCAAATTATTATACTCACTTGAAAAACAATACGTTTTTGTGCCTCATAAGGAAATAGTACATTACGCCCCAAGGGAGGAAAGTATGACATTTCAACACGCGCGATATTGTCACCCGAGCCAAACCTGGATCCCAAAAGGACAAGACAAACTTACTTTCTGATGGATGAAACCATAGGTTCTTGGTAGTGCCTCGTGTACTTAGAATACCTGCGAATTTGTGTAGCTCTAAGTCTGACACCTGGTCAGGTACCAGGTACCAAAGTGGACAAAAAATGAGTCTTACTTTACTTATTTTCTGATGGCTTATATTTATATATAATTTGTAGATTATTGTTCTGAACTAGTATCATGTAGTGTAAGACACTTTTCAATGACCAAAACTATTATCAGACGTTATGAAAATAACTTTGTTGCTATTTTTTTTTTCAAATGCGTTAATTTTTATTTTATAAATTAATATAACACCTTAGAAAACAAAACGATATTTGCAAGAAGTTATTTTCTACTAGCTGTTGCCCGCGACTTTGTCCGTGTCAGCATACTACATAGTGTAATAACAAAGATGGATAATTTTCCCCTCTTTCCTTACCCAAAGGGTAAAAACGGGACCCGATATTAAAGACATTTCAGTCTGTCCGTCTGTCTGTCTGTCCATATCCAGACTGTACCTCCCCTTTGTAACATGTAGTGAATATTATTAAAGTATGGATACAATTGAGTATTTTTTGGTCATATACCTAGTCAAGTGCCTACCTGTTAGACCCAGATCCCAGAGCGATAACACATATTAATATGACATATCACAATATGGATGAAACCTTAGGTTCTTAGTAGTTCCTTATGTAGGTACATAGAATACCTTCGAATTTGTGAAGCTCTACATGGAGCTATACTCACTCTCACTCACTCACTCATAATGTGTAAAAATGTCTGTCTGTCTGTCTGTAACCTCTTCACGCCCAAACGTTGAAATTTGGTACAGATATACTTTGAGCCCTGGGGCTAAAGTATATTTATCGATTTTTCTCAGCAATGACTAAAGCTAAGAAATTAAAGTTCATTGTGAGTATTCATCATGTCTTTGTCTTTGAATTACCCATAGCATAACACGATTGGTCAACTTTTATAACACAGAATAATCAATCAAAAAGACCTCTGTAAAAAAGGGATTCCTATTTTGTGAACAGAGGAGAGTGATTTAAGCTTCCAAAATTTTTACATATATTGGTTCAAGCATACACTTTAATTTGCCCATTGCTTATATGAAATGCATTTATAGTTTTTAAATTACGCGACAAAATCCACAGGCCCGGCCACAATACAAAACAAGCAATCTAAAACGTATCCAACATGGTTTTTTACTTTAACGCGGTGTTACCTTAGCTGATGACGACAAGGATGATGACTGAAACTGGCAGTGTCGTGATTGGATGAACGATGAAAATTACAATGATTTTGTTGATGATTACGATGAATAAATAACAGACAAATACTTGCAGTTAATTATTATAATCATAGTAAAATATATTCTTTTATCTGATATCTTTTCCACAAAAAATAAAATAAAATAAAATGCCTTATAAAAATAGCCCCAAATAGCTTTACTTTTGTATAAAACTTCAATATTACGAGTAAAAGTATCATATTTCCTAAGAAGTTAAGTATATCTGTACCAAATTTCAGCAAAATTGGTTAAGCGGTTTGTGCGCGAAGAGGTTACAGACAGACAGACAGACATATTTACACATTATGAGTGAGTGAATTAGTGAGAGTGAGTATAGCTTCATATAGAGCTTCACAAATTAGAAGGTATTCTAAATGCTTATGGAACTACTGAGAACCTAAGGTTTCATCCATATTGTGATATGTCATATTAATATGTGTTATCGCTCTGGGATCTGGGTCTAACAGGTAGGCACTTGACTAGGTATATGACCAAAAAATACTCAATTGTATCCATACTTTAATAATATTCACTACATGTTACAAAGGAGAGGTACAGTCTGGATATGGACAGACAGACAGACGGACAGACTGAAATGTCTTTGTATCGAGTCCCGTTTTTACCCTTTGGGTATGGAAAGAAGGGAAAATTATCCATCTTTGTTATTATACTATGCAGTATGTTGACACGGACAAAGTCGCGGGCAACAGCTAGTAGAAAATAAGTTCTTGCAATATCGTATTGTTTTCTAAGGTGTTATATTAATTTATAAAATAAAAATTAACGCCTTTGAAAAAAATATAGCAACAAAGTTATTTTTAAAACGTCTGATAATAGTTTTGGTCATTGAAAAGTGTCTTACACTACATGATACTAGTTCAGAACAATAATCTACAAATTATATATAAATATTAGCCATCAGAAAATAAGTAAAGTAAGACTCATTTTTTGTCCACTTTGGTACCTGGTACCTGACCAGGTGTCAGACTTAGAGCTACACAAATTCGCAGGTATTCTAAGTACACGAGGGACTACCAAGAACCTATGGTTTCATCCATCAGAAAGTAAGTTATGTCTTATCCTTTTGGGATCCAGGTCTAAAGGGACCGAAAGTTTAATGACAATTGACATCGTACTATGATATTCTATTATAAAAAAAGGACATCGTATATAACACAAACGAATGTGGTTTAAATCATCTCGTTACGGGCACGGATGCTACTAGGTTCGGGGTGCAGCCCCGGGGGGGGGGTTGGGGGGGCGTAGCCCCCCCCCCCCCACCCCAGACGAATTAAAACAACAAATTAATAGATTTTAATTGAACAATGTTGTTTTTAAAGTACCATTTTGTGTAGTAGGTTGTACTAATTGTAGTTGCTTGTAGTGCTTTATTTGAAGTGACTTAACAAGTATGGCCATGGTACCAACGCTCATCGCTGTCCCGACTCAAAGATAAGGTATATTATATCAGCTCTCCCCCGCTTTTCCTGGCTGCTGGCCTATAGGTATATAAAATAACTAAGTTGGTAGACGCGTCCACAACTCAACAACTCAACAATTAGATCAATATTATAAAATTGCCGCCTCAGACCAATAAAAAAAGATAGACAGAGCCATCCATGCAACGCGGTGAAGCAGGCAATAGGAATCCGATACGGCCATAGGAAGCCGGCCGCCCGCCATTCCGTTTTCAACGAGTGACGGCGCATGTCGTTTTCATCTGTGTCAAGAAATATCAAAATATGCCGTCCTGCATCGTTAAATGGTGCAAAAACAATTACGTTTCAAAAGTAATTAGTTGAATATTTATGTATTACCACCGAAATAACGAATTTAATTTATTAGTTTTAAAAATTGTCTCGGGAGTCTCGGAACACAGAACCTCAACCAGTGCTGCATGCTGGTCGCAAGATATTTTTCCCCATAATAGGGGAAAAATATTATTACGTGCTGTATTATCCTGACAAATGTTTATTTTTAACCTAAAATTCGTTATTCATTTAAAATCTATAAATAATATAAATAAATAATATAAATAAAATTTACTATTTGCATATTAATCTGTATACGATACATACTGCATACACCAAACAACATTCTTTACAATTTTTGTCTGTATGTATGTCTGTCTGTCTGTCTGTCTGTCTGTTCTTAGTTGAAACACATAATTTATTAGATATAGATATTTAAGTATTTACTTTTTTCAGCAATTACTAATGAATGATGATTAACAATCTAGTTTGATAGCAACTTTTGTAGTCATTACTTAGTAGTTTAATAAGACTGCAACAGGATGGGAGTTTGACAATCTGAAACCCTGAGTTGGCAACATTATTTTTTTGCACACAAGCGCACGCCTAGCGTATTTATGCTAGGCGTGACGCACACATTGATCGACAGCGACTTCACCCCATTACCTGTAAATACTCCGTCTTTCTTTTTTTATTGGTATGAGATTGCCGCATGTATTAATATTATGGGTTTGAAATAACAACTTCACGGTTGCCATGGTAATGAGTTATTTCCACTGACCTCCATTATATAAGTACGCATACTTGTATAATAGAGATCAGTGGTTATTTCAAATAGGTAGCGGGAAGAAAATTTTAAACTGTCAGTTGTGAGCAGTCTAAAGGAAATATGCATCTTTCTTCCCGCAAACAAGGGAAGAAAATCAAACTTTCGGTCCTGGTATAATGAAAAATTTTTATCTATAAAAAGTAAAGTAAAAGTAAGGTGCAGAGTCCTGCATACATATGCAGGTTCCGTCTGGCTGCTATTCAGCCATCTGGGAATGGAGATGACTTTGTAAAAATTGGAAGATATTGGTCTTAAGGGGCCGAGTTACCCTCGAAATTCTCATACAAACGTAATACCAAAATCATTTTGTCATACGAAAATATTTAACATGTTTGAGTTATTTTTCAGCTTAAAATAGTAATTACCTAGGTTCCTGAACAAAAATTAACTTCAAAATATTTACACACTAAAAAATATAAGCGATTACATTTCATAAATTTTTACGCCATTGTCGACATACTTTTCGCACACTTGTTTTATATTAAAAACTCATCGAATCGTAATGTATTTTTCCTGGGAACACAGCTTATATTGTGTAGTTACAGAATGTCTTCAAAAGAATGGCAATATAATAAATTTTCATTCATCATTTTTGGTATTCGTAAACGCAACGAAATTTCTCTATAATTTCCAACATGGTATCGTGCCGATCCGCTCACACGACAGAGCGCGGCAACGGGCGGGAGGCGCGTTCAGGGTGGCGGAGTGTTGTAACCGGTGCACGTGACAATAATTCATTCAAGGCATTCATTATTCAAGTACAATATTCCCTCAAGCTCCAAGCGGTCGCATGCGACCGCGCGCGCGATAACAGTAGATTTCCAAGAATCCGCGATCGAGAGAATGTTATTGTTGTTGAATGTTGATTTTGAAAATTTTTATGTGATACTTGAAGACAATTGCTTGAACAACTTGCTTTTATTGCTTAAACTTTTGATAATAATTAATAATGGATACCGAAAGGTGGGATGTATGATGTATCACACAGTAGTTTAAAATAAATAATAATTATGAATATCATAAATCATAATATTATTATTTTCTTATATACTGTATTTTGTAAATAACGTTTAGGAATATTAGCGATAGTCATAATATTATAATATGATTATACAATATACATTGATATTATGTATAATTAATTTCGTTAGTCTCGCTAAAACTCGAGAACTTCTGAACAGACTTGCTAATTTCTGTCTTGAAATAAAATAAAATATAAAACTGAACTTGTATTCTAAGTTTGTATACCTATGTTTGTATATTTTATTTTAGTTTGTATTTTTAGTAATTATTTCCTGATGTCAATTTTATTCAATTAAATAATATAAATACTTTAATAATTAAATAATATTATTATAAAGCGGAAGAGTTTGTTTGTTTGTTTGAACGCGCTAATCTCAGGAACTACTGGTCCGATTTGAAAAATTATTTCAGTGTTAGTCCATTTATCGAGAAAGGCTACAGGCTATATTTTATCACGCTACGATTAATAGAAGCGAAGAAATAGAGGAAAATGTGAAAAAAAACGGGGGAAATTATTTGAAAGGGCTTATCTCACGAACTACTAAAGCAATTTTTCTGTTATTTGGGTCAGATAAAAAGTAGACCACGTGAAGGGTTATAGGCAATTTTTTTGGACTAATTTGTCTGTGAAATGTCTAATTTACGTGGGCGAATCCGTGCGGAACGTCTAGTATAGCATATTTTCGACAACGATTATTCCATACTAGCTGTTGCCCGCGACTTCGTCCGCGTTAGCATAGTAGTTCACATCCCAAGTAGGTATTAATATTTATTGTATAAAAATATTCAATGTACAGAATTGACTTTCCTATGACTTTATTATAATATAGCTGTTGCCCGCGACTTCGTTCGCATTATCATAGTAGATCACATCCCAAGTATTATTTTTATTATATATACAGATATTCCGCGCGGCTTCGCTTGCGTAATTTAGGAATTTCACGCAACCGTACATTTTTCCGCAAAAAATAGCCTATGTCCCTTCAAGTGGTGTATTCTTTATGTTTGCCAAATAACATAAAAATTGCTCCAGTAGATATTAAGATAATAAGCAATTTCATATAATTTCCCCCGTTTTTCCACATTTTTCTCTATTTCTTCACTCCAATTAGTTTTAGCGTTATAAAATATAGCCTATAGCCTTCCTCGATAAATGGGCTATCTAACACTGAACAGCAACAGCTAGTAATTAATAATGCTCTTTTGATTTTTAGGCTTCCGTAGCCAAATGGCAAAAAACAGAACCCTAATAGATTCGTCATGTCTGTGTGTCTGTCTGTCCGTATGTCACAGCCACTTTTCTCCGAAACTATAAAAAAAACCTTATAATTTCATAAAAATAAACCTTATTGTTGCTGCGGATTGCGGAACCATTCATGGGCGAGTCAACTCGCACTTGGCCGATTTTATTATTTTGAATGATAACAGTGTGAGGAATATTTGGAGTAGCCTTTTTTCTGTTTTTGAAACTTTATTGTTACGTACTGTCGTTTAATAATTTTTAAATAAAAGCGTCGACCTCTGTGGCGCAGTGGTTGAGCGCATGGTAGCTCAAGCCGGGGGTCGCTGGTTCGAAATTCGAATCCCACCGACGGAACAAAAAGTTTTCCTGGGTGGGACTCATGAGTCATGACTCATGGATGTGTATTAAATATGTGTATAATAATATTGTAAAAACTAGATGACGCCCGCAACTCTGTTGCGCCAAAATTAGTTTATCGCGCGGAAACCGTGCATTTTTTCGGGATAAAAAGTATTATATGTCAAAGGACAAAGACTCGGGACCGCCTCAAAGTATCTCCATGCCAAATTTCAGCAAAATCGGTTCAGCGGTTTGGGCGTGAAGAGGTAATAAGCTAATAACAGACAAACAGACACACTTTTTTATTAATTTTCTACAATTAGTATGGAAATATGGATCTTAAATAAGTTGAGTATAATAAAAAGGAAATCTATATCTAAATAATATAGGTACTTATTATAAAACAAAGTCCCTTTTTTCCCTCATGTCCCTTTGTTCCCTTTAATCTTTAAAACTACGCAACGGATTTTGATGATTCTTTCAGTGTTAGATAGCCCATTTATCGAGGAAGGCTATAGGCTATATTTTATCACGCTAAGACTAATAGGAGCGAAGAAATAGAGGAAAATGTGGAAAAAACGGGGGAAATTATTTGAAAGGGCTAACTTGAACGCGCTAATCTCAGGAACACTGGTCTGATTTGAAAAATTCTTTCAGTGTTAGATAGCCTATTTATTGAGGGAGGCTATAGAGTATAGACTATATTTTATCACGCTAAGACTAATAGGAGTATGTGGATAAAACGTTGAAAATTATTTGAAACGGGGGAAAATTATCTCGCGAATTACTGAGCAATTTTTATGTTATTTGGCACAGATAAGAAGTAGATCATAGGCTACTGATTTTAATCATTTTTTCAGTGGCTATATATTTTACACCCGTGCGACGCCGGGGCGGGTCGCTAGTATAAATTATAATATATCCGGTATTATATGTCTGGTACTTGTAAGTTGTAACACAAGTTCTTAGTGTACTTAGCACGGGGCCAGGCTGACGTGGTGGGATTTGTGAAGAGTCCAATGTAGATATTATAGTAAGTATATTATTTTAATATATTATGTAGAATCTGTATTCTGTTCAGTTCAGTGACAAGATCGACGACACTACGCCCGCGCCCGTATTCCTACTATTCCAATATATAAAACAACCACAAAAACAATATTGTTAATGATTCATGAAACAGTAAAATATAATCGCAAGTTCGCAACAAACGCACGGCTTGAATAACTTGATCAGAGTAAAATAATGAATGACGACGCACGCACACATATAATACGCTGCCGTGGAAGGCGTCTGAGGCGCGCGGGGCACGTCGTACCTCGCAATAGCGAGACAGCAACATATAAAACTTGTACTGGCGCGGTATCGAATTTGATTTTATCGAGCGCGTAACCCGGGCTCTTAACGCATGGTTCCTTCAGCCACTTGTAGTCGACCATTCCCATTTGAGCTAATCTCGCCCCATATCGTAACCGACGAAGGAGGTTTCATTCGTTCAATAACATAGCTTTTATAAAAAAAATCATGTCGCCTTCGGTGAACAAACTAGGGATTGTCCTGGAGGATCTGAATCAATTGGGTCAGATTAAGGTAGAGTTGCCAACCTCAAATTAAAAAAAAACAGGATTTGAAGTTGGAAAAACCAGGACAATTCAGTATAAAAACAGGACGCATTAAGGGGGCGACTAACCCAAAATTGACGATTTTATAATTCATTTTTATACTTGAAAATAAGCCCCGAATTGTTTCAATTTCTAAACATAGATACTACATTGTATTTCCAAGAATTTAATTTGAGCGAAAACACGATATCTTAAAATTTTCTCGATAGAAAAAGTCACAAAGATGCATCTAATTTTCACGAATTTTTCATATTATATTGCCATAACCGTGCATTAAACTAAGTTAATATTTTAACACATTTTATAAAATTCTATCATTGAGACACAGTCCTGGCGGATTTTTAAAATGTTGCATATTTATCGAGTTAAGAAAAAACTAACTTGGCGATGATTCCGCGTCGTCGTTTTTCACCTGGCATATGAAAGACGGGCGTGAGTGTAAAGAGAGAAGGACGATGGTTAGTCGCCCTCTTAATAGGGTTGCAATCCCTACTAATATTATAAATGCGAAAGTGTGTCTGTCTGTCTGTCTGTCTGTTACCTCTTCACGCCCAAACCACTGAACCGATTTTGCTTAAATTTGGTATGGAGATACTTTGAGTCCCGGGAAAGGACTTATATACTTTTTATCCCGGAAAAATGTACGGATAAACAGCGCGATAAACGAATATAAGCGCAACGGAGTTGCGGGCGTCATCTAGTAATTAAATAAATATCTAGATTCTAGTGAAAACAGATTAAATGGAATCCAAATAATTAAAATAATCACATTTCACGCTCGTAGCGTAAAAATTTGAAAAGAGGCGCGCGAATTTTAAAATTAAAAAACCCAGGACAACCCAGGCCGCTGCTTAAAAACTATTCAGGACGTCCCAGGACACTACAAAAACCAGGACACGTCCTGGGAAAACAGGACGGTTGGCAACCCTAGATTAAGGTCACGCCTTTATCTTCATAATTACAAAAAATGAAATTAAAATACTTGTTTTCCTCCTTCCAGTATTCCTCAGACCAGTGTTTTTACATTGTAGCAAACGCCAATCGCTTAGCATGCATGCATCTGTAAACTTAGGTTTTTCGGAGGACGGAAACAACTGACATTCAGGTTCTTCAGTTTGCCTTAGCATTCTGTTAGATAAAGCTACGCTAGCATCATCTAACAAAACTTTTATGACTTTCAGGGGTTTTCTTCTGTTCTCAACAATAATACCAAACAATAAAACCTCAATTGTTTCCTCTCCTGTTCAAGCAGTCGAAAAACGTTTTCAACCACATTTATCAACTCGCTATGGGGACAAAGATTTTTTTTAGGTTCATCACTTTTTTATATTTCAAAGTGTAGACTGGGAAACGCCTACTAATCTCGCAATTTCTCTCCGGGTATGATTGATATAATTCGAAGGTGTCTTAATTTTAGATTTATTTCTAGCTGAAATGTCTGAATTCTTTCTTTTTCTACATCTCATTATTCTAACTTAAAATTACATTATTACAAAAAATAACCAAGAAACACTAGAATCATGTGTTAATACCTATTATATTTTATACATTATAATAAAATAGATAAGACTTAAGTATTACTTATTATAACACGTTTCACGCAAAAAACATTTTCAGCGCCTGTGTGATGTGTCTAACTCCCTATTGCACGCACTTAACACAGGAAAATATGGCATAAGTGACTGTCGTACTAAATGGTGTTAATAATACAAGATTATTATTGAATAATAAATGTTACTGACTCACAAAATGTAGAAAACAGCCTAAAGTAACAAAAAATAAAAGAAAAAACTAAAACTAACAACACAAAATGGCTAAACAATCAACCAATACGAATCTATGTAAAAAATCTCACACTGAGTATATTAATTTGGCCACCCACTGTATTATGTGAATATTTTTTAAAGTGTATGGTAGTCAAAATCTGCAACCCGATGGTTGCTGATTAATTTTTCAATATATATATATAAAGGCTCTGGAGTTCTGTTCAGTGCTTATGGATTAAGGGTACACCTTCGTATGGAATTCCACTTATTGGTAGAATATTCTCTTTGAGTTATTTGAAATAACGTTGTTTAGATAACGCGTTTAATCAAGAATTAAAATAAGTTATCTCAAAAACTACTGAACCGTTTTTCATGAAACTTGTTTTTCTTAATTACAATAAAAAAGAATAACTTAAATCTAACTTTTAGTTCCGAAGATATGCGAACACAATACACAATATACGAAAACTAGGCAGCTGTTCTGAAAATATTACTTACACACATACGGGTTGAATTAATAACCTTCTTTTTTTGAAGTCGTTTATAAGTGGGTTATAAAGAGTGACCACTTAAAAAAAGAATTTCACTAACGTAGCATAAAAATAAGGAAATTCGTTTATATAAAAATATATCGCAAGTGCTTCGAAGGAAAAAGTTAAAAACAAACTCGCATGTCTCTTTATAAACCCACAATCATCTATGATATAATAATATTACAAGTATTACTCAACTTTGTTTATAAGAACTTACCATTTTGAGCTGAGTGTTACGAAATGGCTGCGTGGGAAGGGATGCAATCAATAAAATCCCACCCCATGTTTAGCGGGCGAACTTCACAGGGCAACACCGCGCATGCGCCACCTAACAGGGGGAGAAACAATACGAAATAATTCCACAATTCAAATTAAATTTGCCCGGGAAAATCAGCATGGGTATTAATTGATAATATGTAATTATAATAAAAACTAGATGACCGGTGAACTTCGTTTCACTTCTTACTTCCATGACTGCCACTAGAATATTTTATCAACAATCGAGAAATTTATAAATCGACGATAGATACTATTCGACACACCGAAGGACTATTTTGCGACAATTACGTCCATTCACAAAAAGAGCTACTGGCGCCTGAGTGCAAAAAAAGGATTTTGGCGCCCCTTTAGGCAAATTTTTTGGGTCCTTGGTTTTGGCGCCCCTAGAGGATGGCGCCCGTGTGCATTTCACAGATTGCACATATTATGGTAGCGGGGCCCTGACAATAATAATTATGCTTATATACATTCTGGTTCACCTGTATATTGGATGGAGTATTTTAACTAGAACCTTTCTTAAATTACTTTTGAGCAGTGCCGTAAATAGCCTTTGTTGCGCCCTGTGCGAGCTTCTATAACTGCGACCTTATTTTTAGGGTACCGCGTAGTCAACAAGGAACCCTTATAGTTACAGTCAGTCCGTCCGTCTGTCTGTCCGCGTTTTTGCTCAGACTATAGGACCTGCAAAGCTGTAATTTGGCATGAATGCACATAATATTAGTGATGCCGGCAAAATGGCACATGAAATCTTAATAAAATATTTTTATGGTACCTTCCCTACACATCAAGCAGGGATGAATTTTTTTTTCGCGTCCATTTTTTGTGGGGTGTCGTTAAATAGGTTTTTTTATAAATATTACGAGTATTCATAGACAATTTTCGATTTTTATTTATTTTATTTTTTTATTTATAAAAAAGGGGGCAAGCCAGCAAACGGATCAATTGATGGAAAGCAACTACCGTCGCCCATGGACACTCGCAACATCAGAAGAGCTGCAGGTGCGTTGCCGGCCTTTTAATAAGGAATACGCTCTCTTCTTGAAGGTTTGCAGGTCGTATAGGTCCGGAAATACTGCTGGTGACAGTTCGTTCCAGAGTTTTACAGTGCGCGGCAGAAAGTTACGCGAGAAACGCACGGTGGAAGACTGCCACTCATCAAGGTGATGAGGATGGAATATTTTTCGCGTGGGACGATGGCGAAAACTTGCAGGTGGTATGATTCCGAACAATTCCTCAGAGCACTCCCCGTGATACAACCGATAGAGGATGCAGAGTGAAGCTACATCTCGGCGTAATTCCAAGGGGTCCAAGCTGTTTGTAACACTATGGCAGTCAACTATTCGAGCGGCCCTTCGTTGGATACGATCCAGAGGGAGCAGTTGGTATTTTGGCGCTCCTGCCCAGAGATGAGAACAATCTTTATATATAAAACTCAAAGGTGACTGACTGACATGGTGATTTATCAACGCACAGTCCAAACCACTGGACGGATCGGGCTGAAATTTGGCATGCAGGTAGATGTTAAGACGTAGGCATCCGCTAAGAAAGAATTTTGATAAATTCCAACCCCAAGGGGTTAACATAGGGAATGAAAGTTTGTATATAATAAAACTTCTTAACACGAGCGAAGCCGCGGGCAAAAGCTCGTATTCCATATGGAGGCCAAACCTGCGCCTTGTAAAGTTGTAGGCGTTGGTCCGGACTGAAGTACTGTCTCGCTCTGTTGAGAACACCAAGCTTCTTCGAGGCTAACTTGGCCTTACCCTCTAGAGTCTAGAATCTAGATGCTATTATCGGAACTGGACTTCGCTCGATATTATGTTAACGCCAAGTATTTCAATGCTAGGGGAGATGATTAAAGATGTGACCTCAAAACGAGGATGTACGACCATTGGGTCTATTGCCTGAATTAAACGATTGTTATTATTATTATTATTATTATTATTATTATTATTATTATTATTATTATAGGTGCTTTTTTAGCGGTGAACGCGCAGAGACTTAGGGATCCGTTTGTGAAATATTTAAAGTGGAAATAAGTGGAAATAGTCCAGAAGTTCAGTCCCTTCTACGAGCTAGACGGTTGCTTCTGGAAATGTGAAAAAATTCACGGGAGTAGGAAATCTGCCGAATTTAAAAGGAAAACTATCACGGCTAATAGGTACTTCATAAGTTATTGAGTAATAGTCGATCAACTAAAAAAATGTATTCGGCGAAGTATAAAGGAACTTTTCGTTCAAATTCCTTTGAAAGTAAACAACTGAGATGATGTTGTTAGTAGCGTAAAACACGTTATAACTATACATTCATTGACCATACAAACATTTTAAAAACTAGCGGTACTACTGGGTACTGCGGAACCCTATATTGCGCGTGGCCCGACAAGCACTTGGCCGGTTTTTTTATATATTATAGGTACCCAGAGCAATGCTTCTAGGGCCACAGGCCTCCCTGGTCTGGCCATTCTTGCGCCCCCCCAGAGTCTGCGCCCTGTGCCTGGGCACCGGTGGCACCGCCCTATTTACGGCACTGCTTTTGAGGTACCTATCTCGAGACCAATTTACGTTCAGCGGAAATTTTATCTTCCTTGCGCACAGTTTCAAAGTCTTCGAAAAATTATTATATTCGACATCTTTTTGAGCCTCTGGTTGAAGTCAGGGCGACTGCTGTTCTCTAAGATCGGCACGTTAGAACAGGAACATTTTCAATTATACATATTTGGAATCAGCAGATTTTTCTGCGTCGAATGATCGGGGTTTCAAAGCAATCAGAGTAATTTTGTGGTCAGTTAGCAAAATGAAAATTGGCATTATTTTATAAATCTTTTCGCTGAACGACGCTCAAAACGGTCTTTTTTACACCTATGTTGCTTAAGTTATTTTTCCATTACTTATTTGGAGCGTGAATAACACTTCAGCGATTATTCCATTAGCTCGTATTGCTTACTACGGCGCATCAGCAATTTTTGTTTTCTCTAAAAAGTTAAGTTATGGCGGTTAAGCGAAAAGGTCCTCTAGTCATTTCAATAAAGATATTGTTAAGTCAAAAGTGTCTACTGATAAGAGGGAAATGCTGCGTTTTAAACATTTTTACTTATATTTTTTTATAGTTTCTGTGATGTCAGATATTTTAATCGAATAAAGATTGTTTAATCAAAGTGACAATAGCAAAAATAATGCTAAATTCAAGACTTTATAAATGGTGTTCAGACATTGATTACTGTATCACCCTAGTAACAAAGTTCCCCTATAGTGCACAGTTTATAGGCTTGCAGCACTTGTAACTCTTTCTTAATGGTTCCAGGTTTTATTGCTAAGCTTATAATAGGTTACACGGAGTTTGTTTGGGTTTGTAGTAGACCTGTTTTAAAACGATATTATAGGCGCAGTAAAGGCTAAGATGACCTATACAAGTATTTCACCGGTGTAAATATAGGTACTTGAGAAGACTTGCTCCAAACGGTTACACTTGTAATAGACTACAAGAAGTAATTATAAATCCGCTATAAGGTCATACGCCAGTAATAGTAATTTATAGAACGAAATGCACTTAGTACCATTTGACCTTGTTACTTGGTCTTATAGTGGTGTATATAAGTCAACTTTATGTGCCAATTGTAAGTGAATTACTTAGTTCTACAGTAGTTTTGGGATTATTGCGGGCTCTCGAATGTTGTTATAGTCTTAATTACTATATAAAGGTTTCTTGTAAACTATTTATTAGTGTCTTAAAGTATTCTTCGTGATGTCCATCTGAGCTTTTTAAAATTTATCGCACCTTCAAGGCCATTTTGATTGCTGTTAGGACTAATATTATTTTTAAACACAACTTAGTAAATACGCCGTATTTAATGGGCGAATAAAAATTGAGATGTAAAACACAATAAGTATACTTCAACGGAAATACTTGCGCGTTTGTCGTTCAAACATGTATGCACGTACACGTGCGAAATACTTACTTGTTAATACATTTTATTTAATATAGATTAACTTACCTTTCATTTATTTTTTATTTTTTTCATCAACCTCACTATACAATTCACAAATGTTTAAAGTAAGTAGCTAGTGAGAGAAGCGTAGAGTACTGGCCTGTTATATTTATTTATTTATTTTACCATTTATTTCAGGCATTTAAGCCCATAATACAAATACCTTACAGACTAACATATATATTCATATTCATTATTATATGTTATAGTAGCCTGTTATAGTCCTGGCCCATGAACAACATCGTTCATCGTTTTCATACATTTGACGGCATCTCTCATCACAACAAAAAAAGTATCTGAAAGTAAATTTCAGCTTAAAGAAAACAAGGAATCATCGAAACCTCATTTGAAATTAAACAATTCCTACAAAAAGTTAAGGAAGTATTGATTCTTAGTTGATAGTAGTAGTAGTTGTTATTACTATAATATAACCGAAATATTTTAATCTACACTGCAGAACTGTTTATTTAAATTAACACCTAATTGTATTATTGTAGTCTGCAGTATGTTGCTATAAATATAGGTACTATCACTGACATAGTATGTACTACGTACTAGACTCGACAACGCAACGCAATGCTTGGTCACATTCAACGTAATCTATATAGCAGCAGTGCACTTAGTCGCCCGCGAGCTCTTCTGCGCGCCAGACGTACAACAATCAAAAACGAAACCAAAAAAAGTCGCAAAAATGCCTAGTTGTGGGTTAAGATACTGCAAAAATTATTCCAGTAATACTTCCAAATGCAACGGAATAACATTTCATCGGTATTAGCATTCTTATTTAATTATTTTCAATTAAAATACGAACATTCAATTACTAGGCGAAGACGCGCCCCATTTGCATTGACATAGAGTAGTAGATTCAGAGTGGAATGTAGGCAGAATACAGATCTATGTTAAGACGACGATGAATGAAGTACTCACTCACGTAGACGAGTTTGTATTTTGGTAATATTTAAAATATTACGTACATTATACATGCGTACATTACAATAATTGTATTATGGTACATATTTGAAAATATTTAAGTAATTTAAATAAGGTAATTAGCTATAGTGGACTATGGATCCATACTTAATTATTTTTTTTATAAAAAAGTGAATTTTTATTTTTATTTTATCCACTTACTCAAATAGATTCTGCATTCATTCGAGTGTAGGCACAAAACTGTGTCACTTCTGCGGTACTGATCTATAGCAATCACCGCCCCGCCTCCCACCCCGCTCATGCCTCAAGTGCGACATGTTTTTTGTTTGCAATAGCTACTCTAGTACGTAGTACTTACTACCTCAGTGGGTACTATTATTTTTTTCATTAATTAGAAAAGGATAGGTACGTAACATTAAATGAATATACTTTAATTATTACTTACTACTTACTTACTAATATTATACATGCAAAAATGTGTCTGTCTGTCTGTTACCTCTTCACGCTTAAGCCGCTGAACCGATTTTGCTAAAATTTGGCATGGAGATACCTTGATTCCCGGGAAAGGAGTTGCGGGCGTCCTCTAGTAACATAAAAAATAGAAAACCTTTGTATTTTTGTGTCTGTATTTTTGTAATGAATAAACTCAAAAACTACAAAACCAACTTTAAAGTTACATATTTCACCATTAGATTGCTACATTATCCCTGAGTAACAAAGACTACTTTTTACCGCCAGAAAATAGCTTTTCCTAAGGGAAAATTTATTTTTTCCGGGTGACGCAGCGACAGAAGGTTAGTTTTTTAATAAATTACTTAAAAATGGTTAACTAAATATCTTAATATGAGTATATGTAGTATGATAGAAAAAAAATTATATATTTTTATTAACTAAATAAAAAGGTTTTCTAAACTATTACAACTGGAGCCTTCTCGCAAGCTTTGTTTCAGAAGGTTCTTACAATGATAACAAAGACAAACCTTAGGTAAAATTATAGATAAACATGTTTTACAAAATCTTTATTTGATTTGATGTGATTGAATTATGCAGTCAACTATTCTTCTTTTTTTTCTCTTCTATTCTCAAAAATTTCTTTGAATAAAAAAGTATGACTTAATAAATTATATTATAAGGTATAACCACGTGTTTTTTTTTACTTTCTGAAAAAATTGTTACCAAAGGACAGAGTCATGTAGCAAAAGAAAATACTAGAGCTGCCTATGAAGAGTCAATTGACGAGATTTGTGGTAATGCTAAAATATTGTCACCGGAAACATCTGCGAATCAATCATCTACCCCTTCAAAACCATCGTCACCTAAGCATATTACGAAAAGCACTGTTAACGAATCAGTTGACGAGAAATGTGTTGATGACGACAAGACTAAAACAGGAAATTATACGTCAAAATTTTCATTTGTTTTCAGGTCGCTAAGAAAAGAAACAGTTATTTAATATCACAAATTTATTACTAAAAATACAAACTAAAATAAAATATACAAATATATACGGTTATTTGAATTGCTTGTACTTTAGTATTCGATTACTACATTTTAAAATATCTTAAAACACTTGAGCTAATTTAACCAGGTCATGTTGGTTCATTTTGGACGTTAGAATAAAATACCAGCTGATAAGAGACAATAATGGGCGGTAAGCAAAAATCATTGTTAGAAATATATAAAATGATGGTAGTTCAGCGAAATTGAACTTTTCTTTTTTGGGGGTTAGCGACTTTTCCAGGCTCTAAATTTTTAAAGTTAGTACTGATATTCGCTGAAGGGCGAATTATCTTTCAAATTAATGCGATATTAGATTAGGTATTAACTTTAAAAAATGATAACAAAATCATCCATACAATAGGTTTTGGAATTTCCAAAATCGGTTAAAGGATTGCAAAGATATGAATTTTTTTCCAAAAATTTAAAACTTTAAAACACTCTCTCCTAAAGTTGCCTATATGGAGGTTAGCGACTTTTCCATTCCAGTGACGATATGTATACGAGCTTTTGCCCGCGACTTCGCTCGCGTTAAGAAGTATTATTATATACAAACTTTCATCCCCTATTTTAACCCCTTGGGGTTGGAATTTATCAAAATCCTTTCTTAACAGATGCCTATGTCATAACATCTACCTGCATGCCAAATTTCAGCCCAATCCGTCCAGTGGTTTGGGCTGTGCGTTGATAGATCACAATGTCAGTCAGTGACCTTTGAGTTTTATATATTTAGACAAAAAGACTAGACTTGCTATGACAACTGCAGCTACCACACTTAGGCCCACTTGTGCAGATATGAGTTAAAGTTAACTCTGAGTTAACTCAGAGTTAAACATCATGTCATAGCTGTCACTCACCCTGGTGAGTGATAGAGATGCCATGATGTTTAACTCAGAGTTAACTTTAACTCAGATCTGTGCAAGTCCGCCTTTAGGGGTCACATCAGAAAAAGGACAGATTATGATTGTGTTGGATAAGATAAGACAACAAAGTACAAACAATGTGGATATGATATCCATGACTCATTCTCATATATTTTACTAATGGAGAACTTAATCCTTCGATCGCGGTTTCTTGGAAATCTGTTGTTATTTTATTGTTATCACAGTCACTGGTGTCCATATGGGGCTTGATGGGTTAATAAGGAAACACCGATTTCTGCTCTCCGTTTACCTAGTATGTGTGCCAACTACTTTGCTAATGTTATAACTAGCTAGGGACCGTATTTATATGTAAATACCATTGACATAAGAAACTATATGGACACGAATTAATGACCACGAAAGACACGCGCCTTCAAAATTTATAAAAAAACTTAATATCAATATCTATATTTCTTTATTATTCAGTGACATTTTAGCTTACAAATTTTGAAGGCAGGCACGTGTCTTTCATGGTCATTTTGTGTCTATTAGTTTCTTATGTCAATGGTATTTACTGTATATAAATCTGGGCCCCAGTTATAACTTATTTGTGCCACTTCCCCTTCCTTTCGTTAATAAAGACCATTAACGTGACCATAAATTTTCACAACTTTGTGACAGTAACACAATAAATTACAGAATGTTGGACAGAAAATACAGTATAAATCGAGTTTACGATACTGCACTAATGACCTGACAGATAAGTAATTACCTACTCTTGTAACTCTCAGCTTTTTAATGATATTAAGTACAAAGACAATCAGTTAAATTTGATACAAACATTTCCCAATGTTCATCAAGTGTACAAAACGAATTCACTCAAAATGGACGACTGCTCCCACATTTCTATTTTATTCTTTAAACTTATTCAACTTTAAACCATTGCAGCTCATAACTTTAAAAGTTAATTTTGGAATGTGATGAATTTTTCACGAATTGTGTTTTTAAAGTGAAAATAAAGTTTTACCTTATATTGTGTAGTTTTTTTGGCCATAGTTTTTCTTACACGACAATGGATATTTTTCTAGTGAAACATGCCTGCACCTTAGAACGTTCAAGCACGACCATCTGTAGATAGATACAGTATGTATCAAGTATTCATTTATAATTGAAAGGAAATAAGACAATAAATTCTAGTATTTATAAAGTGTTTGTTTACGTGAAAGATTCATTTTGTAACAACACTTACGACATATTTCACTCCTTTAGGTCTGAGATTTTAAATATTTTTATGCCAGTTAATTAAACAATTTTCTATTGTTATTTATTATATTATAGAATAGTTAAAGATATAAAATTAAAAATATTTATGCATTATTCCTAAAATTGCTTGGCCATTCACCAATCACCATTGTTATTTTGTTTATTAGAGTATGTTCCTAAATTCTAAGCAGTGTTTTGACAAGTGCCATCTGACGACTCTACAGCCAATTTACAGGCTACAGCTGCTACAGCTAATGATATATCTCTTCTTCTTCTTCTTCTTTGGCATAAGCCTCCCCGTTTAGGAGTTGCCAGCGTCAGAGTTGAGGCGAAAAATATGTATAGTTATAACATATTAAATAATATAACGCAAACTGATTGCCATGCACTGGGCACGGGTAATGAGTGATGACTTCATGCGACCATGCAAATACAAGATATAATAAAACAGAAAAAACCAGAACAAGCAAATATAAAGCAAAATATTGTTTCTTAGCCTTTAAATAATAGCCTTTATGATATATCTCGTTCAATTGCTTTGTTCTGACTGAGTTTCGGAACACACTTTTAGTTCTGACTTCTGTATGTCAATTGTCAATGTCAATTGTCAACTTTTTATCAACTATTTTTTATGGCTATGTTAGCACTTGGCAATAAGTTATGTAGGTACACAAATTAAACTTTCATAAATTTTATGATAAATACGCTGACGAAAACTTTTTTTATAGAATATTAAGATATTTTTTTATTTTATCAATAAAAATGACACGTAGCTGCCTCAGGCCTCTGGCCCACAGATTACTAATATAGCCTGGCCTCTGCAGTCTGCACTCTGAAATTAAAAAAAAGCATAAATGAACAAAGTGATTTCCTTGGGTACGGTCTATTGTTGCAATTTAATGTATAAAGTTATAATTATTGTGGTAACAAATCAATTTAGGTTTTAAATAGTTTAAACAATAAAGAATGCTATAGTTGGTGTTATAAAGTCAGTTCACCCTGACCTCAAGTCAGCGATCCCCGACTTTTCTAGTACCGTACACTTTTCATAACATATTTGTGTTAAACGTTAGCAGAAAAATACGATAAATTGTGCAAAATCTATCGCTATAACTACCATTATGCGCATTGTGCAGTAATTCGCAAAAAAATCCAAAGGAACTGAACTTTAACCTTTTAGAGTTAAAAGTGAAGCAATGGCATAAAGCATCCTTCTGATCCTTCGTAGTTCGTTGTTTTTGTCATTTGGGCGTGTTCTTGTTCTAAAATGGGTTTACTCATTTCGAAGATTTGGAGTCTGTTTGGTAATGAAGGTAAGCATATTCTACATTGATAAGATAATAAGACCAAATCTAGAGCAACTCTGCACATTAATTTCATGACCGAATTTCTTATCTATAATAATTGACGTTATTACTGCTACTGAATATAATCAAAGAATATAAACAGCTGATTATTTCTCCAAATGATTTGTTTACAGTATATTAATTGTTTTCTTACTAATTGCCCTGCCCTTTACAATTACAATCTTAAACAATGAATGAATGAAATATTCTTTATCGTCCACACATAAAAATATATAAAAGGAATACAAAAATAAACAAAAAAACTACAATTATTATGCAAGATCTTATATACCATCAAGCCAATATTATATTGTATCTTAATTAACCCATTAACCCATGTACGAGCACCGGTGATCGTGACAACAATAGAATACAATAGCCTTTCCAAGAATCCCCAATTGAAGGATTAAATAGCCTGTACACTCAAATTTATAATTAAAAAAATGTTGTAGAACACAAACTGGTCCTTGTGGGCTTGGACAATGCAGGGAAGACAACAATACTGTATCAGTTGCTACTGGGGGAGGCCGTCCACACCAGACCGACTATTGGTTCAAACGTCGAAGAGGTTGTCTGGAAGAATTTAAGATTTGTTATGTGGGATCTCGGAGGCCAACAAAGCTTGAGATCAGCTTGGAATACTTATTACACGAACAGTGAGGTAAATTATGCTTATTTAATGATATCTCAATATTGAACAATGCAAGCTAAGGCATTATTACTATATTAGACTATTACTATATTAGACGATTAGCTCAGCACAACAATTGCATGTGTATTATGTATGTCTGATTCAAAATTAACCTGAAAAACATCTATATTATTTTTTTCGTATTTCGCTTGCTCGCTAATGCTCATTAGTTTCATACCTAAACGTGGATCGGAGAGAGTTGTGACTTGCGGAGTAAAAGGGGAGGCATTCAATCTCAGTTTGCTTGCTCATATTTTGTTTTAAATTTTTACCTCGCCTTCAATATTATTGTGAGATGCTCAGTTAAAAATCATGAATTCAAAGTCTAGGATTTTCTTAATCTGCCCCCCTATATAGAATCCTGGCTACACCCTGTATGTTGTAGCAACTTTATAAATTTCCTCATGCCTTTTGCAGTAGTGGTTATATTGTTCAGTGATTATTACATGTAACCACTATATATGTTAGTAAATTGTAGATTATAATTATGCAATGCCAAGGAGGAAACAATAAAATTTGTTATAAAATGCTCTGCAAATGTTTTATAATGAGTCTGTAAAATTTTGCTGCTTCCAATGTTTTATTTTATGTGAAATGGCAAGTGAATAATAAATACCTGGAAAAGAACAAGCTTTGCTGGCGTTTTAGTTCTATGAAAAAATATGTAAATATGATGAAAAAGATGAAAGAAATAAATGAAACATTGGCTGGGATTCAAACTATCATCTACTATGACAAGTGAACGTAGTTCATAAAATTAAGAAATATTGTAATATTATTGTTATCACTATTAAACATACTCATAAAATTATTATTTATAATGTATCAATGCAAATGATTCTATAACATCCTGCTCAAAACTAATTGAGTGTTAACAATAGAACAAACAATAAGGCTAGCCTATTTGTTCTTAATCACAAACAATTAGATGTTATTATAAAATAAGCTTGTTATTTTAAATTATGCTAACAATTATAATGAACTAAATGTTGCCTGCGACTTCATGCGCGTTACTGAAAACTGTACATTTTGCCAATGTAACTGCAATGCTCCATTGTTCTGTTATGTCCATGTCTCTGCCAAGTGCCACGCCTCATATTAAAATTGCACTTGTTTGATTTTTTGATTGAACTACTAATGAGAAATAACTATCTTTAAACTCCTTGCTAATAAAAAGATTTACGCTTAGTATACAGCAATTATACTTAACTAGCTGTGCCCCGCAGTGTTCCCGCGGTTTATTAGGGAATATAAATTGTGATATTTTCCAACAGTAAAAATAGCCTGGGTATTGACTAACTCCATACCAAATTTTATTAAAATCGCTTCAGCCGTTTAGATGTGAAGAAGTAACAAACATACAAAC
Source organism: Lysandra bellargus (assembly GCA_905333045.1). Lineage (NCBI taxonomy): Eukaryota > Metazoa > Arthropoda > Insecta > Lepidoptera > Lycaenidae > Lysandra > Lysandra bellargus. The sequence goes on along the minus strand of HG995319.1, from coordinate 2,833,526 downwards.
TCACAAACTTTCGCCTATAAAATATTAGTATGATGAGATATAGTTATACAGTGCTTTGTCTTTGTCAGATATGTTAGAAAAGTGTTTCAACAGACAAAGACAGAACATTGTGTGACTATAAAAGGGGTGACAGAGGTAGGACTCGGGTTTTAAGTTCGCGAACTTACTCGGCTCGTGTCGGTGACACACGAGAATCGCTCACACTAGATAACCATGCCCCCAGGCTCGCGGCTCTTTGCTGACACGCAGGCGATTAAGAACGTCGAGCCATAAGTCCGCGTACTTACTCGCGTGTCTGTCACCCCCTTAACATTTGTTTTACATAGTGTGGATCTTTTTAGTAGTTAGAGGGTAATATAATTTTTACATAAACCTGATTGTTCACTTGTTTTATGTACTGATTTTAAATTATGTAATTCCAGTTTGTGATAATGGTAATTGACTCGACTGATCGTCAGAGGTTGGTCATCAGTCGTGAGGAACTGCATCGGATGCTGTCACACGAGGAGCTCAGCAAAGCATGCTTACTGGTGTTTGCTAATAAACAGGTACATATAATATTATGTAGTACATGGGCGTACTCAACTTGGGGCAGCATACATGTTTCGAGAAGATGGTCGGTCTGGTATATGGAAACAAAAAATTATGAAAATTTACTTTTATTAATCTAAATTCTAAGGTAACACGTGCCAGGAAATTGACTGTTATTTTATCTTCTAGGGGAGGAAGGGGGCTGGGTACGCCCATGATTATACAGTAGTTGCTTTCTTGAACTCCATTTCAATTCGTTTTGATGTTAATGTAAAGAAATAGGTTTCTTGTTTAGTTACTGTAATGGATTTTTTTAAATTGACATTATTTCAGCTACGCTTCGCTTAATATGACCTAAAATAGGTTTTTAAAACAATTTTTTTGCGTTCAATAAATGCCATAAATTGCTATTATAATATTGCTGATACATGTTTATTTTTCAAATTTATATCATCATATTCACAAAAACTGCACGTGGCAGAAACGTCCGTCGAGTATGAAACATTTATTATGACGCACAATCTTAGCATATGGACATTATTATTTTTTAACAAAAAATCAAAACCGACTTCCAACATAAAAACAAAAGTAATACTTATTCTTAATCTAAAGAGAATCAAATAATTCTTATTCCTTATTATAGTGGCGTCTTCAGACTTCGCCTATACCTCAACTATTTCTGTACTCAATCTTCGTACTTTTGAAGTCGGTACCAGCCTGGAAAAGTTCTGAGATCCATGACATAGCAATTACGCTAAGGTAAGCTGGTACCGACTTCAAAAGCATGAAGATTGAGTACAGAATTAGTTGAGGCTTAGGCGAAGCCTGAAGACGCCACTATAATAAGGATTAAGAATTATTTGATTCTTTTTAGATTAAGAATAAGTATTACTTTTGTTTTTATCTTGGAAGTCGGTTTAAATTTTTTGTTAAAAAATAATAATTTTACCCTTTTTAGTTAGGTACATAATATGAGACGACAAGGCTATAATATTATAACTTGTTGTCTTAGAGTTGTACATATTACTAGCGGTCGCCTGCGGCTCTGCCCGCGTGGATGTCGGTTACGGCTGCAAAAAGCCTACCAAGGAAAGACTCGGTCAGCAAAATGATTCCCAGGTCAATTCACCGACTCCGACACTGACATCGACGACGCGGACGCAGTCATTATCCGAAGGGTGTATAACAGTGCACACTGCACAGATTGTCTTCCCGCAAGCGCATCCCGCTTGGTGACGCCCACTATCGTAATATTTTAATTTCGCCATAATTTCAAAACTAAACGACCAATTTTAATCATTCAAAGACCAAATTTTATCTACATAAACTGTACTTAGTGATGAAATAATTTATTTTGATAAGGATAAATGGCATGAGTAAAATAAACGCGTTTAATAGTTGTCCAAAAAAATTCAAGATTTTTAAATAAAAAAATGGTTATTGTGCCTCACTCGACATAGATAAGTATAGTGTGTCGCGGACTTTTTTGTAGATATTTATAATATCTACAATACTTAGAAGATTTTATGGTTCTATCTTTTATAGTTTCGGCAGTGTACGCAAAATAAGTAACTTTTCTGGTTGATTTTTTCACCTGGCGTCCGAAAAACCCAAATATCTTACGAAACCCTATTTTTTCCAAAATATAATTTAGCCTATGTTCAGCACAAATAATGTAGGATTTGCTTGGAGTAGTTTAAATAAAGGCAAAATCCTCAAACTTGTATCTATAAGGATTCAAAAGTTCTGTTGGGTACCTTCAGGGTATATCCTGGTGCAAAATCTTACTTTTTGGTAGTATATGCCTGTAATACTTCAGAAAAAATCAAAATCACTATATGTTCCCATATAAATTTCAAGGAGTCCCCTCGATTCCTCATGGACCCCATCATCAGATCACCACTTTTGTGAACATGGTACCAACCTCGGATTCAACCCTGTACAATAACAAAAGAATCATGAAAATCGGTCCATAAACGGCGAAGTTATGGTTGAACATACAAAAAAATATATATATAAACAGACGAACGTATAACCTCCTCCTTTTTGGAAGTCGGTTAAAAACAAGCATGCGGTTACCTAAATACATAATAACGTTCTCAAGTATTTAACATTATGTATCCAATTTATGTAACTACGCACGTAATAAATGCTTTTAAATGGCGATACACTAGTTATGTAATTGTATGTAGGCCAACCAGGTCATGTACAGTCGAAGACGAATCTTAATCGACCTTAATGGTCGGTAATAAGGTACAAAAATCCACCGAATCTGTCTTCGATCGTACATACGGTAAATGATTTGTTTTTACATACTTAAACACTTTCAATAATTGGGTTTAATATCAATAATTCTTTCAAGTTAATATAAAAGCCGATTCGTAATATTGGTTATAAAATTAATAAGAATATAAGAATCATTAATAAGAGTATAAGAACCAAAACCGGCGTGAAAAACGCTTTAAATATTGTGTTATGTCGACTGAGGTTAATAGACCGGGAGATGGTGACACAAAATTCTTGGTCATTTGTACCAGGATTCAGGAAGTAGGCGGTAGCGTAATGCCATACTTCTCGGGTGTGGCTTACAGCCCGCCATACCGACGCGAATACATTAATTTAAATAAAAAAAAATTAACCATTTCTACCAGACTAATTAGTCGAGTAGCCATTCACGAAAATCACCTTGCCATACTTTTCCGACAGGTCCCAATGGCCGCCATGCCACTGCAAAGAAGTGATATTTTTTTCGCCAAACGATTCGTACCAGTATTGCATTTGAATTTTTGGAAAGTATTTGACAAAATGTGATGGTTATTATTTTTCCCATACAGTAGGGGGAAAAGTGCTGCCATACTTGAAATACTTATTTAATTTTATTTCACACGTTTTGAAAAGACGAGTATAAAATTCGTAAAATCATTTTTTACATCATGGCATCATTTGATGAGTGAGAATGACCCAAATGTTATCACTGAGTGCCTAATTCATAAAATAGGTAATATACTTATGTCAAATACTAAAACGTTTAAAATTCCTAAATCTAAACTAACACTAAAGCCTTGGATTACTCCAGGTATTTTACGTTGTATCAAACATCGTAATAAATTGCAACAAGCAACACGAAGAGAGAGCCACAATGAAGTTTTAAGAGTTACATATATACGCTACAGAAACCATTGCAACAAGATAATTAAAAAACTCAAGCGCACATATGAAGAAGAATTACTAAATAAATCAATTAAAAATAATAAATTACTCTGGAACAACATTAAACAGATAACAAATGACAGAAAAACACATACTGATAACAAAGAACTTTTATCTATTTCGCACAACCCTAATGAATCAGTTAATACCATAAATACTTACTTTTCTAATGTGGGAGCCGATCTTGCTAGTAAGATATTATCCAATTCCTCCTTAAATTGTAGCACTACAGTAAGTAATTCCCCTACTGCTCTAAATTCTTTCGCGTTACTGAAGACCGACTTTGATGAAGTAAAGAATATTATCATGAATTTAAAAAACAATTGTGCACCTGGCTGGGATAGTATTCCTACTAGCTTCTTAAAATTTGCAACAGGAGAGCTTGTTCCAATATTAGTGCACCTCGCCAATCTCTGTTTCGAGAGGGGAATTTTTCCGGATCTATTGAAAAGATCAATAATAACCCCAGTTTTCAAGAACGGGGATAGGGACAATGTGTGTAACTACAGACCTATTTCTGTTCTTCCGGCGATCTTTAAAGTATTGGAGAAACTGCTAAATATCAGACTTGTCAGTTACTTAGATAAATACAATTTATTATCTGCTTCTCAGTTTGGCTTCAGGCATGGCAGATCGACGGAAGATGCAGTTATAGCTCTTACTGAAATTATAACAAAACGAATTGATAAAGGGGAAAGATGTTTAGCAGTGTTTTTGGACTTAAAGAAGGCTTTCGACACGGTTTCTATACCCATCCTTCTGCAAAAGTTAAAAAGTACTGGCATAAGAGGCACGGAGTTTTCCATTTTCGAAAGCTATTTATCGAACAGAAAACAGAAAGTAAAAATTAATCAATATACTAGCCAAGATGTTTCAATAACATTCGGTGTTCCGCAGGGAAGTGTATTGGGTCCTACACTCTTTAAAATATATATAAATGATCTTTGTAATTTGAACTAATGCTAACATCATTTCATATGCCGACGATACTGCGATTATATTTAAGGGGAAAAATTGGACGGAACTTAAAGCACTTGTAGAACATGGCATGAGACAAATCGCAAGATGGTTAGAAATTAATTTATTATCTTTAAACACCGCCAAAACACAATATATGTGCTTCAGCATCCTTAACCGTATGCAACCAGACTCGAACTATAGCATAAAAATACACACTTGCCACCCTAATACACACTTACCATGTAACTGTCCACCAATAGTAAAAGTAGATAAAATAAAGTATCTGGGTATTATAGTAGACCAGAGGCTATCTTGGCATCCGCATCTAGAACAAGTAGCTAATAGGATAAGGAAACTAACCTGGATTTTCAAAAGCTTGAGATACATAGTTCCTAATCCCAATGTCTCTTCAAACGATGATAATCAGTCCTCTCGAAATGTTATGAAGGAAATATACACGGCATTGGCTGAATCTATTATGGTCTATTGTATACCTGTATGGGGAGGTGCCAGCAAAACGAAAATGTTAGAAGTAGAGAGGGCTCAGCGAGCATTATTAAAATTAATTCATTTTAAAAAAAGAAGAACACCAACCGACGAACTATATTGTATCAGCAAGGTCCTATCGATTAGAAAACTGTATATCTTAAGAACAATATTTAAAAAACACAATAATAGAGGCGACAAAATATGTTGTAAAAATAAACGTAGTGAACATAAAATTGATATACCTATTATAAAAACGGAGTTTGCAAAAAATCAATATGCCAGTAAATCTATTATGTTGTATAACAAGCTCAATAAAATTTTAGACTTTTGGAACAAATCATGTTATGATACAAAAACAACACTAAGTAATTATTTATCTAACTTAAATTACGAAAAAACCGAAAAACTTGTAGAAAACATTAAAATATAAAATATATCAGAAAATGTATAATAATTAATAATAAACTATTAAAATATAAAAAGATACTCTCGCATACCCTCATCCACATGCAGGCACACACACGCACACACACATACGCACACACACCACATACATAAATAGTCTTTAAGCTGGGTTTTTCTCCCAATTAATTTGTAAATTAGTACGTAATTTGGTCTTTTTTTCTTTTCCTTTATTTTTATTTTGTAATTTAGTATTTAAGTCTCTATTATATAAAAGTCTTGTAATACTAGCGATGGAAGAGCCTAGTCACCTGATACAGGCGTGAGCTTACTAGGTGGCTATGTGTCCTACTCAATTGTTGTAATTTGTGTTGGAAATAAACATTTATTTATTTATTTATTTATTATGTATTCTCGTCATTTGGATGCAATTATTGTACTTAAAAAAAATATTACAGATTGTAACTATGGGGCGGATAACTGTCGGACTTGAGCAAAAAAGTGATAAAAATTGGACAATTTGTACCAGTATGGCATTTGGATTTTTGGAAATTATACGATACAATGTGACCATTATTATATTTGCCATACTTGTAGTAGAGGGAAAAAGTGGCGCCATACTTGAAAAACCGTTTGAATTACGAATAAAATCTTAGGATTTTGAAAAAATATTGTTCACATTTGCCACCTCCCACAGGTATGGCATTATCAGACTTCTATTTATGATCATACAGGGAACTGTTAGAAAAAGTTTCAGGGTGGTACAAATCGTTTGGTGGAAGAAAAAAAATCACACCTTTGCAGTGGTGTGGCGGCCATTGGGACCTGTCGGAAAAGTATGGAAAGATGAGTTTTGTGAATGGCTACTCGACAATGATTAGCTATGCAAAAATTATCCTGGTATAAATGGTTCAATTTTTTTTATTTAAATTAATGTATTCGCGTCGGTATGGCGGGCTGTAAGCCACACCCTAAAAGTATGGCATTACGCTACCGCCTACTTATTTTTTTTCGACTATCCGAAAATACAAGCATTTTTGTGGAACAAAACGTTCGACACTCGACGTTATTTATGCGACGCATTCGATTGTCGCCCACGCGTTTGGGCCGCCAGTTCGCGTAGTGTATTCTTTGCCGCCAGTGCGAGCAAAAGCGTAAGCGCTATGACCATCATTTTCCTTTTTGCCTTTACGTAACCCTTAACCTTAGCGGTAACGCCTTTACCCCTGTAGAACCGCCAGCCTGGTACAAATGACCAAGAATTTTGTGTCACCATCTCCCGGTCTATAAACCGGCTCGGCATAATAGTGGAATTTTAAGGGTCAATTTATACCTTTAAATTCCACTATTATGCCTCCTCCACCTTTACTCCAGAACGTAACGCTCACATTACTTCTGCGAGACCAATCAGTGTTTCTCGCTAGATTAGAAATTATAGCTAGATTAGAATTAGCTAGAATGCGAGCGTCTTTTTAAATTAAATTTGCTAATCCGCTTCGATGCGCTTCGACTCTGCGGTAGTATAAATTGACCCTAAGAGCAACACTAGACCAGTTTCTCCTGTAAGTACTCTGGTATTGCGAGTAGTAATGGCGCATCGCCCTTGAAACTTCTACCTTCATGTATAGAAAATAAAGTTCAATTTTGAGTATATTTAAAGTTGTACGTCGTGTATCGGTGTATAATATTGTACTATTCTTGGTTTTAACAGCTGTATCAATATATTATGCTGCGACGGTAAATATTAGCTTATGATAAAATACGTGGTGTGACGTCAGCAAAATATGTTAGTAACAGAACATAAAATTATATCCAAGTAAGGTTAAGTTAAAACCTAGAAGGCCTAATTCCTATTCGCAACCAAAAAAGAAAAACTTAAAATCAGACCTAATATAATGATGTGCGATTCTTACGCCGGTTTTTCTTGCCGTGTTAGTTCCCGAACCGATGTAGGCCATCACGTAGACGTACTAAAAAGATTGGATTATAATTTACTCAGAAATAAAACAATTTTTATTTAATTATTTTTATATGTAAGGTTTAATCCTTGTTATAATAAAATTATACACATTTTGCACGCACACGATATACTATGTGCACAAAATTTTGTTCTCGTCTTTACAGCTACTTTTCACATATTGGAGAAGGAAAGTACACTGATAGTACAGTATATAATAAGTAAAATGTGTGTATGTAGATCTTCTCCTTAGTAAGGGTCTTACTATACAAAATGTGTCTTAAAAATCTTTGTATCCACACCCCCGTAAAGGCGATCGAAAATTTATCAACACGCACGCGCCGAACGCGCCGTATTTTCGAATTCGTTGTATGAAATGATGTGAAACCTCGCACATTCGTCCGCACCGTACGTGCCGCATTTCGTGTACTATGCGGTGCGTTCGTCGTGTACGGTTCTGACAAATGTGTGATCAGCTTTACAATGTCAAGACTTAAGAATCTTGTATGCAACTAAAATCAATGTGTTTTGTATTTCAGGACGTGAAAGGATCAATGACAGCTGCAGAGATATCTGAGCAGCTCGACCTGACGTCTATAAAGCAGCACCCGTGGCACATTCAGGGCTGCTGCGCGCTCACTGGCGAAGGGTGAGTTGACATTCTGGGCCCTATTGATCCTATCTATCTGAACGCCGCCGTGGTCTAGTGGTATAGAGCGCGGCTCTTGACTCGGAGGTTGTGGGTTTGATTCCCGCGTTGGAAACATGTTATTTCCAAGTTTGGTTAGTACGATGCAGGCTGATCACCTGATTGTCTGACAAGTAAGATGATCCATGCGTCGGATGGGCATGTAAAAAGTCGGTCCTGCGCCTCATCTCTCGCCAGTAGTGTCGGTCGTCCGTCCCATTGGGTTATGAGAGTAAAGGAATAGAGAGTGCTCTTGTGTACTGCGCACATACTTGGGCACTATAAAATTACTCCTGCGTAGCTGGCCTGGTATCTAGAAATCGGTGTGGGAGCTATTATTATTATTATAAAATATGCAAAAGTATGTCTGTTACTTCTTCACGCTTACATGAAGGTACTACGAATAATATAAACTGAAAGTAGGATAAAAAGGATAATTTTTAATGCGGAAAATATACGGTTCCCGCGCGATAGACGATTTTCGGCACTACAAATTGCAGCTGCGTCATCGAGCATTCTAGAATAAAATATTTTCGCTATATGGCACTGTCTATCAAGTCGCTTTTCCAACTTTTTATTTATTGGCTGTATTAATAATAACGTACTTATTTTGAAGTCGGTGAAAAATGGACGGAATTTTCCTATTCCTACGAATATAATCTCTTCAAAGCATCTTTTGTATGTGGAAAATAAAAAACGCTATGGACAAGATAGGTCAATGTAGGAATTATATTATGTACGCTGGCAACACTTTAGTTTATTTCTATTAAACTTCTCACAACTGTCTAAATATTATTCTATGGGCCTGTTTTACCACTTACTGATGAGTACCGGATAGGCTATCCACAACTTATCTGACAGATACTCCATACTATATCTGTCAGATAAGTTGTGGATAGCCTATCCGGCACTTATCAGTAAATAGTTGAACATGCCCTAAGTGTATCTCTAACTAATACTACTAAATTGTTTCAGGTTGCACATGGGACTCGAATGGATAGCGAGCAGAATCAAAAAGAAATGACCGCTCAGCGACAAGATTTTTGATTTTCTAAACTAAGTTGTTAATAAATTTTTTTTGGTTAGTGAATATTATCCGATGGGTACTTACAGTGCCGAATTATTTGCATTAATGTACTTGCTCCTTCCAATACGTAACTTATAAACTTAAAGGCTTTCCAATCTTTGCCGCAAGCGCCCGCGACCGCCAAAAATTCAAACAAAATACCACTATCTACGATATAAAATAAATAAATAATCTTTTTATTCAAAATAGGTATCATGAATACACTTTTTGAACGTCGTAGAAAGAACGTAGAAACTAAGATGCCTACTACCGGTTCGGGAACTAGCCCGGCGAGAAGAACCGGCGTAAGGTTTCATTTTCCACCGACATTGGTCTAGCGACCCGCTGCTTTGTAGTGGCGTAGAGCAAAATAAAACCTATATAGTCTTTGTCGTAACTCGTCAGTGACGACTTGAATTTTTGTCGGTCACGGTTACTTGCTCAGCTGGCCGATTCTGTATGTCAATACAAAAGTGAGACTTTCCGTTACGTTACTAACTCAGTGATTAACTCACAAATGTACGATACAGAATCGGCCAGCGGTTTGAGAGAGAGAGCACATTAGAGACACGACAGTTTTTAGACAGACTACTATCGCATAATAAAAAGTACTAGACGCGCACATTTGAAACAAAACGTCTCATAGACAAAGTTGTCAAATGCGTACAAGAACTGCACGGCGACAAGTCTAACGACTGTCGGCTTCCCTTTGAAGTGTATGCGAGCGCGCACATCGACGACAAAACTGTCTAGACTCTAGCGGTATACCTAGTCTGATCCGAGCGTTCTCCACTGATGAATATACAATTGTATGCGTTGCGTCGTCGTAGACAAAACAGTTTCGTCTTGGTACGCGCCGCGTGGTAGACAAACTGTTTCTCTTTAATCGTAAAGCTGACTCGTCTATGTGAAACAAGATTGTCTAAAAACTGTCGTGTCTGTTGTCTAAAAACTGGAATGGTAGCTTAACTCGGTTAAAATAAAAAATATAATAATTTCATTTCTTTATTTTCGACTAAAATTAAACAGTACAATTTCTAGTTTGATATAATATGACTGAGTACAATAGTGAGCGACTACAATAAATTCAAATTATGTCTATTACTTTAAACATTTAGATGGCTATTATCTTTTAAAACTTTTGACTGTTTAAATCTATTACTGTGTTAACTATCGATAATTAAAACTAAATGTTATTTACACTCAAGGTATTTACAAATAAATATAAATAACGTATAAAAGACTGTTATTTTGACTCGTTTTGATTCAAATCAATATTTAATATTCCTGAATGTTTAACATTGTACATACAACATATTCTTGCGTGAGTGAATTGTCTGCAAGGCTATGTGTAAATATGAATACATTCATAGAAATTCGTAGTTCAGATTGTTACAAAATGTATTTATCAAATTCGACGATGGCGGGTTCACACGTAGCAAACAATATTGTAAAATATTTACCGTGCGAGACCGGCGATTAAAAGTTCTTTCTGAATGAAAAAGACAAAGATTGTCGAAGAAAATCTGCTTTTTGTCACTAAAAGCAGAAAATAGTTATATCCTGCTACATTTTTAATGTGCTCCTCTGTGTTTCTGTTTTTCTGAAACACAATTATTTTACATCGAGCGATTCCGCGCTGAAAAACGCGCGACATTCGTTACGTGTGAACCCGACATTAAAAAATTGACAACACTACGTCCTCATTCACACATCAATAATGTTAAATAACTTATCATATAAGTGTTAAATAAATCAACGTGTAAATAAATAAATCCAAAATTAATATCACATTAGTAGTCACAAAATAAAACGCAACCGAACTAAATATACAAAATTAAAAATGCAGATTGTGATGATTGCTGGAATAGTTAAATCACGATTGTAGTATTTTAATGCAACAGGTATGTAGCTTAGTTGCTTTTTCGACCCAGTCTCTTTTTTAAGCAGGCGGGCTGTATGTATGGAATCTTTGAGCAAGATTTTTCGAAGTGTCTAGTCGTCCGAACTACTGGACGAATAAAATAAATCTTAGTCGTCCGATTACCGGATGAATAAAATAAATATTAGTCGTCCGGTTATCAGACGAATAGATTATCTTTTAAGGCTGTTGCTAGTCGTCCGGTAATCGGACGACTAATGCCTCATACATACGTAACGATTTATCGTAGCGATTTCAGACTGTGCAGATGAATCGAACGTTCCTAGTGCCTCCACACGGCTCAGATATCGACATTGATCGGGCAGTTCTCCGCAGAAGCTCATGCAATATACATGTTAACTATGGAAGATTATGACGCACTTGCTATATTAGACTTGGTTATATCTTTAAAGAAAAAAAGAAGCGGAGTCTATGGTGTAAAGATTGGCTCATGAAAAGGAATAATTTTCTTAGAGTGGGTTGCACCAGAGGCGTGGTTAAAGTTAAATATGGCGTCCAAATACCCCATATGCTCATACGACATCTGTCAATTTTTCCGGTTAAAGTTAAAGTTAAAGTCAAAGTTAGTTCGTGCAACCCACTCTAACTTATACCAACTTGTTATGTGAGTTGAAATTCACAATTAGGTTTCTGTAGCTTTCTATAAAATCTTGAATTAGTTCGCGGACCGCGGTGTCCAACTCTTTCGTCTTCCGACATATTTATGTGAAAGCGATGTGCACGTGCGTACACTAGCAAGCTCCGTGAAGTACAGCCGAACTGAGCGATCGCCGTCCACACGCAACGATAAAACTGTGCAAATGTAATCGACAACGATTTATCTGATAGAAATTGCAACTGCCACCGACGAACGATTATCGACAACGATTTTTCATACACACGATCGATAAAACTGCGCAAACTGGTCTGCACAGATTTATCGCTACGATAAATAGTCACGTATGTATGGGGCTTTATCCGACGACTAGCAACAGCCTAGATTTTTACCTATCTTAAGTAGTCTAATTTATTCTAAACTCTCATACGTATCAAGAGCCAATAACAATGCAATAATTAGTTTTTTTTTCTAACGCATACAGTCACTGACCTTCATTATACAAGTACGCTGGACCCATGATACCCTTTGAAATGACAGCTGTTTTTTGTGCCTATTTGAAGCGAAATCAGCGCCCCAATGCGGGGGAAGAGAACTAAATCTGACGTAGACATGACGTTTAAAAGTCGCCATATTGGCGCTGATAGCAGTAGTGGGAGTACTTGGAACTTATACTAGTTTCTACCACCGTAGTGCTTATATTCTCTTTGATTTCTACAACCAATAGCGATTGAGCGGCCATTTGCAAGTTACGTAAGATTTAGTTTTCTTCCCCCGCATTGGAGGCGCTGATTCGACTTCAAATAGGCACAAAAAACAGCTGGGTATCTTATGTCCGGTACTTGTTTAATGGAGGTCAGTGCATACAGTCAATAATCCGACCAAAATCTGACACGTTGCGCACGTCAGACGATGACAGAATCGTTGTTAAACGTTGAACAAAAGTTTTTGTTTACTGTCTATGCTGGTGCTGCCTCTAGCGTCAAAACCTTGCTGTAATGTATTATGTAGTTTGATAAGAAACTGGATCGAATAGAGATAAAATCTGCATTGATGTTGTATTGAAATGTTACAATCGGGTATACAATGACACTTCCTAGACTAGCCAATTTGTGACATCGATGTAAGATTTGTGTATATATTGTTGTTAGATTGTGTGTCTAGCAATCTGTTATATCAATGAGATCTTACAACAGAAATTGTACAACTTATCAATAAATGTTATTCAATACAACGCGCGTGACTCTGTACAACTAAGCGACAGTTCACACAGAAACGAAATGCGAATAATAATAATTATCTTATTATGCAACATAACGTTGCGTAGAGATTTGCCCAGAGGCATTTCGCCTTTGTTTCGCCTCGTTAAGGTGTGAACTGACCCTAACATTAAGTTAGAGATTCATTAACGTAATAAAAGATCTTATGATTTCATCAGATTTTAAAACATTTGGTCCTGAGGTAGATATAACTATAATATAACTATTTATAAATGGATTCCCGAATAAAAACAATAAGAGAGTACATACTGTTGAAATAATTTTTAAATATTGAATCATTTGGTAACGTAACATCACTAGGTATAATATTATGCGGAATGTATGAGATTTAAGTCACTTAATACTATTACATTTAAATTTTAATAATAATAAGTTATATCATTTACGGGTATATTGGAGGCTTTTGCTCCTTCGGACGTCTAAGTTATATCCTAACACTTGTAAGTGATAAAATTTGTTCCTAATAATTTAGCTAAGTTCTCCTGGTCAATGTACTAATCTTAAACCCTCAAAAGAGTAAGTCAGTCCAATTTTTTAACCTAACACCTATTGAATTTAAAATTTGATAAGCATTTAAAATTTTAGTTTGTAAGTCTTTACTTCCATCGGATCTAGTTTTATTTCGGCCAAGCTGGATAGCTCTTTATACTTTTTAAGTCCGGTCAAACTTACGTGAGTGACGTTTTTGATGGTCAGATTATTGAATCTAGTTTCTGGCGTGAATCGCGCTGAGATCGCTTCTAATTCGCCCACTGCACAGCTATACCCCGGTCTATGTAACACCATGAAACATGTCGCACTCGGAAACTGGTCTAGCTCTTCATCAGTGATCGTCCTTAGGGTCAAAAGATGGACACCAGGTGGGAAACTTTGGGCGTAAATTTCATGGGATTTCACCTCTATTTCACCAACCTCACTGGTATCAACCAAGTAAATGTTCACTGGGTAGTTGAGAGTTCGACTCAAGTAATCCGCCATGCGTGAGGGTAGCTCGTAAACTGTTGTTTTCTGGTTCGGATTGAAATGTCTTTCGTCGATTCGGCCGGACACGTGTTCCTGGGTGTCTCTCTTATCTCTTATATTCGAGGAGGGTTCGAAGAGTAGCCAGTTGTGGAATACGGTGGGTTTGTTGTCTACTACTCCTTCCCCTACACCTCTAAAGTCGTCGTAAAGGGTACGTCGGTCTAACATCACTTCTAACCTCCCTGGTTCATAAGAAGATGCGCCTTGGGCATGGTTGGTAACTAAAGTCAAACGATTCTCGTCATCCTGAATCCAAGCCATCGTCGTTATAGGGTAGTAGTTGGCCTCGATGCCTAGTTTCTCCACCTTTATTCGTTTCTGATATTGAAAGCCGTTTTGGTCCGTGTAGAATTCGGGTACATCCCCATTCTGGATATTGGTATGGAACCTCATGAAGAGTTCGGTTTCTCGATTCTTCGGAGGACTTTCAAAGTCTACGACGTTTTCGATGAAGATGCCGTGAGAAAGAGCCGGGTCATCCACGTGGTATATTCTGAGGGTATGGATTAAAAATGGCAGATACAGAGTGGTTATTTCGGTGAAGAGAGGCCCAGAGACTATGACAATGTTATCGTCCTGTTGGTTGTCGGACTTGGTGTAAGGGTTCAACACACTTTTTTCAGGTGCGTCATAATCAGGCATGAAGAGGTATGCCCCAGAATGCCTTTGCGCGCTTTGGTAGGCACCAAACTGAAGTTCAGCTACTATTCTCTTTCTTATATCTTTCCTCTGAATCTGCCGTAAGAATCCAGTATTCCTATCGATCAACAGTTTCAGAACAGTATTCTCCAGCTGTATGTCGCCAGGCATCATTTTCTTGATGCTAAAATTCTCAACTCTTTCGTTGTCGCTGCTTCGTTTCTCGGTGCAATTGTTACAGAAGATGACGCTATTGCGAGAGGTATTGGTGTATTCTTCCAAGTTGTACGTCACTGCGCTCAAAGGGGGTAACATGGCTACGAACATCACATCGAAATTGACGTCGCTAATAACGTACTTCTTCTTGTCTATCATCTCTATGTTGGGAGTTATTTGGTACGGGACGTATTTCTTTCTGTACGTGTCGAAGACGCGAACGCTGGTGGTGTTAGATCGGAGAGTTATCACTTCGGTTCGTTTTTCTACCAGCGGATTGAAGAGAATCACTTTCTTCTTATCGATAAAGGAAATAAGGAGTTTTTTGGGCTGGTTTCCGTATGTCTCCCATTCCACTTCGCTCTGGATTATCCTCTGGGAGTGCAAGGTACGGTCAGCTATCATGGTCGCAGTCAAAGCGGCTTCTTGAAGTCGAATGCAGTGATACAAACTGGTGAACAGTTTCGTCCCATAGTCGTACATGACACTAGATTTGGAAGTCCCAGTAATGGCATCGTGATGTTGGAACAACCCCAAATTCCGTCTGGCACTAATCAACTGCTCGTAAAATTTCTCCAACATCCTTTCTGCCGCTTCCAGATTCTTGATGGCAGATTGCTTAATGTAATTCAAGACTAGGGTGAAAAGGATTTCGGAGGAACGCAACTGGTGTTCAAATTGACGTGCGAGGATTTTAAGATACGGCCTTGTGGTATAATATCCTGACCAGTAAGCAGGTTTGCCCTCGCTAAATATGTCAGAATAGACGAAGAAATCTCCCTTAAGCGTTGGGATGTTACTATGTCTCTCTTTCATCGCGTTAAAATAGTCGAGAGGTGTACCAAATGATACCTCAGCATTGAATTGGTCTTTATGGCTGTTGATGTAGTTGAACATTTTCATGTAATTGATGTATTGCGCATCGAACTCCATGCTATATTCGTACCGGAAATCGTCACCTAAGGGTACTAACACTACGTTATGGGGAGTCAAGGAGCCTATACGTTCGTATTCCTCGATTAACGTCTTAGACTTACTATGAAGGTTATGTTCGTTAATTTCCTCGTGTTTCGCGGTATATTCGGAATATTCTCCGGGAATTTTCCGGAAATCAAAGCTGAGACAGACGGATGGATGTGGTCCACATGTGCTCTTAATGGAGTAGATATCGAAGGGTTGGTTGTGGACAATCAGGTTTGGTTTCTTAGTAGCCCAGCCTGGTATCCAGTAAAATTCCTCGATTTGTCGTTGAGCCAGATATTGTTTCCAAGCGTAGTGGATTCGTTGTATAATAGTTCCGTCCAAACCGCTTTTGTCCAGTAAATAAGGTACGGTCGGTCCGTGGCCAAAAGGATCAATCGACCAACCCGTTTTCGGCGCGATTCCAAGGTTGTTTTTAACCCAGAGATGCCCTGGAAAATCAAAACAAAATTCATCATCAAAGGAAGACGTATTTTCTTTCCGATTCCATTTTACAAAATTTTACTACTAGACTATTTTAATCCATACTCAATATTAAAAATAAGAAAGTGTGTCTGTCTGTCTTTCTGTCTGTCTGTCTTTCACCTCTTCACGCTCAAACCGCTGAACCGATTTTGCTGAATTTTGGTATGGAGATACTTTGAGTCCCGGGAAAAGACATAGGATACTTTTTATCCCGGAAAATGTACGGTCCTCGTGCGATAAACGAATTTTGGCGCAACAGAGTTGCAGGCATCATCTAGTTTATAATAAATTAGGTAATAAAATATGAGATTAATATTGGGAATCAGATTTGCTGATACTGAAGTATGGGAAGCCTTACCTTCAATAAACTGATCAATGAGCGCGTAGATGTGAGTGCAAGCTTCGTCTGGCATCACCCAGCCTCCAGTAGTAATCTCCAGTCTACCTTCCTTTATCAACTTCTTCAGAGACTGAAAGAAAAATCAATGTATTTTAAAAGGCAAGTCACATTGGAAACGCGAAAGAAAATTTGGAGAATGAATACAGAGTAAAGAACATAAAAGATCTAAAATATAACATTAGCTAGTTAGATAATAATTAATTAATCATTGTCCAAATCACAAGATAGGTTATAAAGCTTTTTTATTGAATGTCCTGTATGAGTGATTAGTCTTGTGGTTTGGACCAAAGATTAGCTAGTATAATCTGTACAAAAGATTTTTTTTATGCAATAAGGGGGCAAACGGGTCACCTGATGGAAAGCAACTTCCGTCGCCCATGGACACACGCAGCATCAGAAGAGCTGCAGGTGCGTTGCCGGCCTTTTAAGGGGTAATAGGGAAGGGTAGGGAAGGAAATAGGGAAGGGTAGGGAAGGGAAAAGGGCAGGGGATTGGGCCTCCGGTAAACTCACTCACTCGGCGAAACACAGCGCAAGCGCTGTTTCACGCCGGTTTTCTGTGAGGACGTGGTATTTCTCCGGTCGAGCCGGCCCATTCGTGCCGAAGCATGGCTCTCCCACGTATAATTACTCGTAAGTCAATCATCATTAAAACATGCTAGACTATTTAGTATGCCTTATAATTATCCAAATTCTAAATATTGCCCGTTTTCATCTGAGTGTTTATGACGTACAATCAGACATACAAAAAGAATAACATTCGCATTTATGATATTGATTTTTTTGAATAAGGTGTCTAACGAGCAAACGGGTCACCTGATGGAAAACAACACCATCGCCCATGGACACTCGCAACATTAGAAAAGCTGAGAGTATCTTACGCCGGTTCTTCTCGCCGGTTTAGTTCCCAAACCGGTGGTAGGCACCAGTAGGTGGCGTAGCAACAACGCTCTAAACTCTAAAAGTATTTGATTCAAATCTATCCAGAAATAAAATATTTATAGCTGCAGGTGCCGGGTGCGTTGCATTGAATTAATGGAATCACCAACCTTCTGCTTAACCGGATGTGATCTCTCCCACCACGCATTCAGAAACGATATCTCCGTCCATATGAACGTCATATTGGGGAACTGGTGGAGTTTCTGGACGATGTTGGTGATGATATTCTTGGTCTTCCAATCGAAATACTGCTCGAATGTCTTCAGCCAGCCTGGGTCGTTGTGGGAGTGTGGCACCACTATTACCTGCAATCAGCCTTGGATTTACAAATTGGCCGTATAGGCCGCGACCTATTATACGAGGATGGTCGATTTTGAACATGGGACGACAAAAATAAAATTGTCCAAACTCATAAAAAATATAAATCTGCCACTGCCTGCAATGGGGTAAGTTTTTACTGGCTACACTGATTTAGCCTTCAGCAATCAGTAAGCCCTGAGGCCCTGAAGCTCCTTGCGTTAAAAAGATTACGTTAGTAATTGGTCTAACCAGAAGATGAAAAATGTTACTCCAACTTTTTGTAGTGTAAGTGGGCCCCTTGAGCAGTGGTCCCCAACCTTTTTTTCATGCGGGCCACAAACATGTTTTAGTCTTGGTGTCGCGGGCCGCAACAAAAATTTTTTAGGGTTAAAAAATAAAATTCCTCAAAATTAACGATTTAAAAGTGGAAAAAATTCAACAAATGGGGCGTTCCACGCCAAGCGGACAGGAAAAAATAGTCGATCTCTCCGATTTTGATAATATTTGGATATGTTATACCTACACGTGTTATTAATACGTGTGCCAAATATTTTTGTTATATAATGGCTGGATTAAAAATGATGGGACTTTGAAACGTGACTTTTCTATTCGACACTCGGTGCTTCAAAGCCAATTATAGATTAAAAAATATATACATTAAAATAATTAAACCACTGAACTTGTTACTTCATTTAACGAGCTCTTTAAATGTATTTTTGAAAATAAAAAAAAAAGTTTTTTTCTTTGGAAAAAATGTAAATTAATTTTTTTTTCTTGATTTTCTCAAAGAAGGACCCTTTTGATTTTTTTTTTATATTTTTTATGTAAATAGCTAATATTCTATAGAACATTCCTGCACAACGTCTATAATGGGCCGGGAAGTGGATTAGGAGCTAGACTGAAAATACTTCCGAAGGGTGGCGTCCAGCGCCATACTGTACTATGGGCAGAAATCGCTAAGTAGTGGAAATTGCCAAAATACTTCGATTTTGATGTGGAGAAATGAACCCTTAGATAAGTTTTTTTAAAGAGTAACATAATTTAAAAAAAAAGAATTTTTTTTTTTTGAGAAAAAAAAAATTTTTTTCACGAATTTTTTTTTCTTGTAAGTAAACATTTTTTGTTTATTTCTCTTTCAAAAATCTATTAAATGTTACTCTTCACTATATCGAAATTGATGTTATTTGGCAATTCCCACTATGTATCGATCTCTGCCCATAGTATTGTATGGCGCTGGACAGCACCCTTCGGAAGTATTTTCAGTCTAGCTCCTAATCCACTTCCCGGCCCATTATAGACGTTGTACAGGAATGTTCTATAGAATATTAGCTATTTACATAAAAAATATAAAAAAAATCAAAATGGTCCCTCCTTGAGAAAATCAAGAAAAAAAAATTAATTTACATTTTTTCCAAAGAAAAAAACTTTTTTTTTTATTTTCAAAAATACACTTAAAGAGCTCGTTAAATGAAGTAACAAGTTCAGTGGTTTAATTATTTAAATGTATATATTTTTTAATCTATAATCGGCTTTGAAGCACCGAGTGTCGAATAGAAAAATCACGTTTCAAAGTCCCATCATTTTTAATCCAGCCATTATATAACAAAAATATTTGGCACACGTATTAATAACACGTGTAGGTATAACATATCCAAATATTATCAAAATCGGAGAGATCGACTATTTTTTCCTGTCCGCTTGGCGTGGAACGCCCCAAATATCATGTAGACTTTACGTTATTTTGCCGGTGAGCGTGAATTTCAAAATTGTTTAACATCACGCGGGCCACAAATAAAGTCCCGGCGGGCCGCATGCGGCCCGCGGGCCGCGGGTTGGGGATAGCGGCCCTAGAGTCTAAAGTCAAGACGATCAGTTAATTGTGTAATATCATTGAACAATTATTTGACAATAAGATTGAAAGCAGGCGCGTTCAATATCAACCCTAGACGGTCGATAATATTGCACAATAAAATTGATCGTCTAGGGGCCCGCTAAGGTTCTGAGGTTTCTGCCTTGTTGAAAGAATAATGTTGCTGGATGTTAATTACTCGTCTACCCTAACGCTTTCTTTGATAATGACTAGTCGCGAAAAATTGACTTTTTCCGTAATTTTCTTTAGACGCAAGAATTCTCGTAGTAGTATCCGCTATAAAACAGCGACAATCGCTAATCCTTGCTGCCTATGTCCAACCAATCGTTTATTTTATTCGATTCAAAATCGAAAATGAATCTGCAAACTTAGGCCCAATTTCACCAACTGTTAAAGTTAATGATCGAATTAGTATCACGTTTGGCGTTACCTCTTTCGTTTTTCAATATGAATGAAAGAGAAGACGTGACATTTTAACAGGCTGTTAACACTAATGCTAAGTACTCGCATACGGTTTTGCTCGATCGAGCAATAACGTCGAGCAAAACCCGCGGCTCGGTCTTTCGTCTACACATTTAGCATTGCTCGATAGTTTTACTCTAAATCGATATAATATTTCATTCCGTCAAGTCGGCTCGATGCGAGCCTTCGAGCTGGCTCGATGCGAGTCTTCGATTTTTGCGGTCTACACAGTAATTTTTACTCGATTTGGAGTAAAAATATCGAACAAAACCGTATGCGAGTACTTAGCATAACAGACGTTGTTGAATTGAGCATTTAAAATTAAGGCTTACCTTTAGCATTGGCCGTCGGGTTTCGTTGTGTAGTTTCTCGTAGCGCTCTTCAAACGATCGATCCCAGAACTCCTTGGTCCTGAGCCAGCTCGGCTGTAATTGCAACACATCGTTAAGGACACACTAAATGGGACATTTTTAATTACTACTTTGGTAGAGGCAAGTATTTTCTATAGAAGTGATCGTAAGGGCGCGTTCAGACGTGCGCGGATTCAGAAACGCATAGAAAACGCGCATGCTCATGTGTGAATGCGCTGTAATGGTTTATTACGTAATATTAATTATTACTTATTCCATTTCATTTATAAGGGCAAAAGATCCGACTAAATGGTTTATTAAAATTACATGTCGCAATGCATTTTTTAGTTATATTTAGTACAACTTAAATATTAAAAACCTAATTAAATCCATACACTATCAAAATATTCATTTGATCAAAGTTAAGTAGTCCTTAAAGGTCTTAAGAGCCGCTCACGCCAACTAATCTAGCTTATAAGTACTTAACATTCCTCGTATTTCACGATTTCCGGCTGCGTTTACGGAATACGCCACTTTAACCGAAAATCCGTAATGAAATAGGAAAGTTAAACTAGCTGTTATAACAGTATTACAGTAAAGTACCCTAACTGGGGAAAATTTCAGCTCGGTAGCTTCGTTTTTAGTGGAATTTTGGGCTTTGTGAAAATGATGGATTAAAAACTTTTTGTTCCTGCTTGGGTATCTTAGGGTCAATTCAGACCGCAACGCGACGCGTAGATGCATTTGTAAAGTATGGATTTGACATATTATTTGCAAGACGTCTCACGCAATTGGCATCTGTCAATTTAGTACAAAAGAAATGCGTCTACGCGTCGCGTTGCGGTCTGAATTGACCCTTAGGGCCACCTCGATAGCTTATGGTCGATTTACACGGGTGACTAACGGGTCGATTTTAGTCGCCCGGCAAGTCACCAGCCGCATGCGGCCACTGGCCGCACGACTTTGGGGCTTGCGGCTAGCCGCATGCGGCGTAGTACTAGAACTGCCATTTAGACGGGTCGATTTTCGCCGTGCTGCCCGAGAAATTATGTAAGTGGGTCACTGGTTTCTTAGCAGACAGAAGCATAAAGGTCGTAGTTGACGGCGAATGCTCGGAAACTCAGTCTCTTGGTGCTGGTGTCCCTCAGGGCTGTGTGCTATCGCCTACTCTATTCTTACTGCATATCAATGACATGTTGCAGACCAGCGGCATTCATTGTTATGCGGATGACAGTACAGGTGATGCTGTATATACCGGCTCCCCTAATATTTCTCGGCAAAATGTCACTGAGAGTCGAAACGAACTTGTGTCTAAGGTGGAGAATTCATTGGATAAGGTCTCTGAATGGGGTAGACGTAACTTGGTCCAATTCAACCCAGCCAAGACACAAGTCTGCGCGTTCACCACTAAAAAGTCACCAATGGTCGTATATCCTCGTTTCGAGGGCACATCTTTAACCATCTCCCCTAGCATTGAGATACTTGGCGTCAACATATCGAGCGAAGTCCAGTTCCGATATCATCTAGAGGGTAAGGCCAAATTAGCCTCGAAGAAGCTTGGTGTTCTTAACAGAGTGAGACAGTACTTCAGTCCGGACCAACGCCTACAACTCTACAAGGCGTAGGTTCGGCCTCATATGAAATATTGTTCTCATCTCTGGGCAGGGGCGCCAAAATACCAACTGCTCCCTCTGGATCGTATCCAACGAAGGGCCGCTCGAATTGTTGATTGCCATAGTGTTTCAAACAGCTTGGACCCCTTGGAATTACGCCGAGATGTAGCTTCACTCTGCATCCTCTATCGGTTGTATCACGGGGAGTGCTCTGAGGAATTGTTCGGAATCATACCACCTGCAACTTTTCGTCATCGTCCCACGCGAAAAATATACCATCCTCATCATCTTGATGAGTGGCAGTCTTCCACAGTGCGTTTTTCGCGTAACTTTCTGCCGCGCACTGTAAAACTCTGGAACGGACTGTCACCAGCAGTATTTCCGGACCTATACGACCTGCAAACTTTCAAGATAAGAGCGTATTCCCTCTTTAAAGGCCGGCAACGCGCTTGCAGCTCTTCTGATATTGCGAGTATCCATGGGCGACGGTAGTTGCTTACCATCACCCGGGTGACCCGTTTGCTCGTTTGCCCCCTTATTTAATTAAAAAAAAAATCGTGCGGCTTTAGTCACCCGTGTGAATCGACCATTACTGTTGGCTTACTGCGACAAGCAAGTTGTCTCTTATCAACTAGCAATATATACTAGTAGCGTAGCAAGTCTATACGCCCGGGCCCTATAAGAATTATTTTGGGAATCTCCACCTAAGTCAATGAGTGTCAGGAAAATGTATAATTGCAAACAAAATATGCATTTCGCCATCAAACACTATGATATGATAGAATACAACATGTAAAACGAACTAGCGTAGTAGATACTAGCATGAGAAGCCAAAGCCTAAAACTTAGGCTGGCATAAATAGTCAGTACTCAAGATGCATCTCGGTCTCAAGACACGGTTCAAGCTCTGTGATTGGTTGGCTGTCAAAATTTTGACCAATCATAGAGCCGAACCGCGTCTTGAGACCGGGTCGCATCTTAAATACTGACTATTTATACCAGCCTTGTAATTATTTTTATCGACATCTTAATAATAAGTTCAGAATCAGTTTCATGTCTCATGTCCTTAATGTTGGTGAAAGAGAATTAAATTTTGCAGGCCTATTCAGGCAAAACTCCATTTCAATCTCGAACCGAAAAAAGTCCTGTGAAGTTAACCAAAGCAATAAAGGCGTCCGTTGAGCCAAAGCTGGCCCTTTGATGGACTCTTTCTGTCACACTGTCACACTCCGTCACACGATTTAATTGACTGTTAAAAGTCCAGCGAAAAATCTCCATCGAAAAAGTAACGAATTCCTGGTGGCGTAAAGAGTTGAATTTAAAAAACAAAACCCGCGTACTGTGAAGGGATTCGAACAATAGCACTTTATGGAGCTCTGTGTTCCTGAAATTGTGAGTATATTTTCTGTTATGTATTGCATTACGTTCTTGCGTGGGTACCACTATTGTAAAAGTATTATGAATAAGTGTTACCTCTAAGTTCATCAATGTGGAAGCTGCTGAATGGATTCTAATAAAGTTAAAGTTAACGCTGAAGATAACTTTTAAAAAATAAAACAAAAATATTCATCTAATTAGTTTCAATTTTTCGACTCGACTCCAAAAATATCCCGATAATCTGTGAGAAATAATATTCGACTCCTAAGTCTTACCGTAACGACTTCAGAAGTTTAGGCGCTGCAATGGTAAAAATATGCCAATCATACATACCTACATTGTGTCAATATATTTTGCCTGCTCTTGATTCCGATACCTCGTAGTCGAGTAAAACTGGATAAGGAATTGAAGATGCCATGAAAGGATTTTAACTGAGGACTGAGGAGCCCCGCTCCTTGGAGTTCAAGTGTGAGGTCAAGTGAGTGCAGTAATGCGTCATATTATATTATGACGTGTACGTATATGACATGTATGTCGATGAAAGTGAGTAGCCAGTCTGAGTCATTCAACCGCAATCCGCAAACCTAGTTTTTATGCCTAAAGTTCCCTTGCCTTTTCATAACTTTACGGGATAAAAACTTTAAATGATTTTCCATTGCGCTTAAATGTTATTGATAATAATAATTATTTTGCTGAAATCAAGCAATAATTATTTTATAAATTTTTTTTTCAATTAAATACATTCTAAATTATATTTTACTACATCTTGTACTCTTTAAAGCTAGTTAAAGAGCATAATATCCTGCTCGGTAGGTTAGTTAAATCATTTAAATAGATGTATCAATCCGTCGTAAAGGATTTGGGATAAACTGGTTTTATTATTAATATAAAAAGTATCCAGAAAAAAAAACTGTTTATTTAATGTAACTAGATGACGCCCGCGACTCTGTTGCGCCAAAATTTGTTATCGCGCGGGAGCCGTACATTTTTCCGGGATAAAAAGTATCCTATGTCCTTTCCCGGGATTCGAAGTATCTCTATACCAAATTGCAGCTAAATCGGTTCAGATGTTTGGGCATGAAAAGGTAACAGACAGACAGGCAGACACACTTTCGCATTTATAATATTAAAGTATGGATGATGGATAGGTCGAAACTGGTTCAAACGATCTACCATAAACTCAAACTCAGCATTTTTTATTCAGAATATATTTTTTTTCGAATATTCTCTGAACGTCGAACGAAGAATACACTGGTGCCTACTACCGGTTCCGGATAAATGAGGGACAACCCTTCTATCGGTCCAATATTCTGTTTTCGGCAACAGCAGCCCGCATTTAATTAATATCGTAGCACCATTTGCCGACGCAAATCAACTCCATTATGGCTAGCAATTCCAACCTATCCACGATCATCCAATTCCTAACTATCACCAACCAATACATCACAGCGGGGGTAAAATGGTCGCTTTGTTGAATCATGATATGTATCATAATACGATTCAATTCTTTAAAATCGCAAGATGCAACTCTGCTTGCAATTCATTTCTGTATTTTTGTACTGATTTGACATTTGTCAGTTTGACAGTTTTGACAATTCATTTGCTGAATTCATTGAGAGGAATTGCTAAATGTTACCATTTTAGCCCCGCTGTACTACGTTCCCAATTTCCATTCATCTAAACTTCTAGTCATATAAACCAGATATCCCCAACCCGCGGCCTGTCGGGACTTAATCTGTGGCCCGTGTGTGATATTAAACCATTTTGAAATTCACGACCACCGGCAAAATAATGTAAAGTAGTCGTGAAATTTTTTCCACTTTTAAATCGTTAATTTTGAAGAACGTTATTTTTTAGCCCTAAAATTTTTTTGTTGCGGCAGGTGACACCAAGACCGAGACATGTTTGTGGCCTGTATGAAAAAAGGTTGGGGACCACGGATATAAACTATCAGTGTCGGTTTTCGCACTACCAGCGCCCTAAGCAAAATTTCTTCGGCGCCCAGAGTGCTGCTAGTCGTGCTAAAAAAACCGGCCAAGTGCGAGTTGGACTCGCCCATGAAGGGCCCCGAAGCAGCAATAAGGTTTATTTCTATAAAATTAAAAGGTTTTGATTTATTTTTATATTTTAGTTGATTTAATGAAAGTTAAATTAAGGTTTACCATTTATGACGTATAAAAAAAACTACTTGTTAGATCTCGTTCAAACTAATTTCGGCAGTTTTTATAATAACATCATATACATCATATATTTTTTTTAGAATTATGATAGAAGTTAGAGGGGGGGACACACATTTTACCACTTTGGAAGAGTCTCTCTCGCAAACTATTCAGATTAAAAAAATGATTTCAGAAACCTCAACATGATTTTTGAAGACCTATCCATAGATGCCCTATACGCATAGGTTAGACGAAAAAAATTTTTTTGTTTCAGTTGTACCTATGGGGATCCCTAAAATTTTTAATATATTTTCCATTTTTGTATCAAAATCTTAATGCGGTTCACAGACTACATCTACTTACCAAGTTTCAATAGTATAGCTCTTATGGTTTCGGAGAAAAGTGGCTGTGACATGCGGACGGACAGACAGACAGACATGACGAATCTATAAGGGTTCCGTTTTTTGCCATTTTGGCTACGGAACACTAAAAGTCTGAGACGCCCTTTTTTGTTTGATTTCAGCGCCCCATTTTATCCGGCGCCCTGGGCGGCGGCCTAGCGTTACCGGTACGGCAACGGTCATAATACTATCTTATATATAAAATTCTCGTGTCACAATATTAGTTACCGTAGGTACTCCTCCGAAACGGCTTTGCTGATTTTTACCAAATTCTATATGCATATTCAGTAAGTTTGAGAATCGACTAACTCGAGACTGACGGTGACTGTTTGTGCAACGGGTTACGGGATAACGATGAACGTTGCCAATTGCCATGATACCATACTTATTTAGTCACTTCAATAAAATAATATTCTTTACAATACATTACAACAACAAATATGGCAAAACAACGTTTGCCGGGTCAGCTAGTATTAGTATAATATGTAGGTAACCGTAGTAGGTATATTATTGTCACGCAGTTCCGCTGCCGCGCAGATTTCTTACAAAAAATATTTGGTCATAAAAGTCAGAGAAATAAACCATAAATACCTGAAAATCGAAGGAATGGTATGTGGTGAGGGTGTCGATATCAGCAGCGCTTTCCCACACCGCCGGGCACTGGTCTGGTCCAACCTTAAACATAAAGAAGAGGGTAGTTAGTAAACCAGCCACCGCCGGTCAGGCCTAAGGCCAGCCCTTTAGCCAAGACGTTTTCCGTATCGCTTATTTATAGAATCGCCGATCAAAATTAACATAAATGTTCCATGTTGTCAATTCCGCAGGAAGCGATAAAGAAAACGTCTTGGCTAGGGCTCCGAGTGCTTAAATGTGCAAAATGCAATTGCCAGTTTCGATAGTGACAGACTCTTCTAACTTAGAAGTCAAGAATGTTAGGGATTAGTTTTGTCCACACTGTCTTTTTTTTGTTCATCAAGTGCATGCGTCATAGCGCAGTCAACAGCGTACGTAAGGCATGCCCACGACGCATGCGTTCTGACCGTATCCAAAAATTTCGCTTAGTTCTATTTTTTCTGGAATTTCTCATGAGTATTCTCTCATGAGAGTGGAATTTCTCACCAAATAAGCCGCACATATTCCATCCAGTAAACATTCTCGTCGCACATGTTACAAAACTGACAGACGCTGCAACCGAACAATGTTGGCGTTGCGTTCGTTAACGCATTCAACTATTGAAAGCGCCAAACGAAAGTTGAATACAAAGAAGATGACGAAAATTGAAGATGAAAGTGCACAGTGTGGACATAGCTATTTGACATCTAACTTCGCTAGCCTATCGAAACTGGCTAATGCATTTTACTAAGCACTCTGGGCTTTATTACGATGATCTCAGAGATCTCTTCTTCAAAGGAAAGGAAAGTACTCAATTGAATTGGTACTGATTTGTATGACGATCTTCAAATTGTAGGAGATAAGAAAAGGCGTTAAAATACGAAAGGTTTTTTTAACATAATAACAAAGATCTATCTTTTGCGGCTACAGTAAGCTATGAAGTAGACGGTGTTAAAATCTTAAGAGACAATATTTTTTATGGTTCTCAGAAACTTCGCGACTTTTGGTCAACGAAAAATCATACAATATACACACAACAATATAAAACAAAATAACAAAAAAAAAAACATGTCTACAAAAAGTTTTGAGGCAGTACTGCATAAATCATAATGTAGATTATATTCTAACAGTATTATCTGAGGTATGAGTAGATTTTTATATTCGATCCGACCGCTAGAGTGGAGGACTACCAGCCATCGAGCGCACTCTAGGGGTCGGCGGCTAAACCAGACTGGATTGTCAATTTAATTTTTATTGATCCCATTATTCTTCGCCGCTCGATGCATAATAAACTTTGTCCATGAGAATTTTTAGTTTTCGTGGGCAGGCAGTGAGTCAGACTCAGAGACGAACATAATTATAGTTTGTTCGTTCTAAGATGATATGGGTGACAGTTCTCATATTCCTTGCTACGGATTTTTTTTACAAGAAAACAAAAAAAATCAGAATGTAATAAATTATATTCCATCTACAAAAATAAATGTTTCCTGTAATTGTAAATGAATAAAAATGAAAAGTTGCTAAATGCTAACTTATTGATATAAAATTATAAATATTAATTTTGAAATAGGAGTATAAAATTATTGTTACGAAAATATTTGAAAAATGTCAGATGCATGAAACGGAACTTATGTCAATAGAGATTGACACAGTTGAATCGAAATCAAATCGATAAAAAAGGGCGGCCATCTTAAATCGCCGGCGTCACTCTGAAACATCAGCACGAAATCGATAATTTCGATTGCAATTCCTTTACGAGGTGATTCGATATTTTTAAATTATTCGATTAATTTTTTTAGGTAACTTCCCTACTATTGTCAATTATAATGTGTCACGCATATCATCATAAAACGAACAAACTATACTAAAATTTAATTAAATGAAAATTTTGACATAAGCCCCATTATCTGTCAAACTCATCATTAACGCTTCAACTCCCGAGAATAATAGATTTCCAAGACTCCGCGATCGAAGGATTAAATATACTTATATATACAAGTGCCACTTTAAGTGCTTTTACTGCACATCTACATTTTACAATCTACTTATATATAGTATAAAAACAGTAGATTCCTTGAAATTCAATTTACCAGTATTACGCGCGCGGCGCGACGTTAAAAACTATACGTTTAGTTTTACAATTTTATCAAAAACATCAAAATATGTGCAATTGATAGCGATCTAGTATGAATATTGTAGTTTACTGTTTATAGATACTAGATACTAATATTATAAAGTTTAAAGTATTTACTATTTATATTTGTTTCTTTACTGTTTATCTTAGGTATTATATAGTCATAAAGTCTGTTTGTTTGTCTCTTTAAGCGCCCCAATCTCACGAACTACTAGAGCGATTCTTATTTAATTTGACACAGAGTATATAGACCACGGGGACTACACCACACTTTGTTACGGGAAAATGTACGGTTCCCGCGAAATAGTTTATGAAACAACTAGACTCGAGAGATCTGTGATAGCCTCTGAAGTCTGAACCAATCAGATTTCACAGTTATCGAATTCCGTTTATTCGCGATTCGTCACTCATTTTTGTTCAGATATTCGTCACTATCGGATTCAAATGGGCAAACAGTTTTTGACGGATTTTATGAAATTTCACACAGTTCGAGTGTTAACGTAACGTAGTACAATTTTCCTAACAGATTTTCGATAAATATGTAATGTTGGTATTTTCAATACGTGAAAGCCAATATGTCTGTCTGCTCTTCTGTCTCGTCTGTCTGAATATCTAATTCGGTCGCCGCACTCAAAGCCCGCGATAAAATCTATGCAATAGCTTAAAAATCGCGTCAGGACTCAGGAGACATGACTCATGTGGCCAAATCTAAAATTCGTAAGAGGGAGGGAGAGTACACCCGACACCGCTAAGGAGGACAGGTATATTCCCCAAATTTTTCTGGGAAGCGAAACCCATTAGAAAAGTGAAATTTTTGACGAAACCCAAAATAATTAAAAGTTATGTGAATACGTGCGTAGTTACAAGTTTAAAACTATAGATTGGGACAATGAATTTCTCACTATTTCTACTTTCTTGAGGAGTCCCAACAATGGCTTTGCGAACACACTTTAAGAATGGCTGTTTTACCGCGACTATGACTATTATACTGTACTCGGCGAAACATGGCTTAGCGGTCATTGACCCTGTGAAAAACTTGTCATTTTCTATAATAACCGCGATTGACAGTGAAGTGTCAGATTTTGTCATTCGCGGCTTTGTATAGAAAATGACAAGTTTTTGACAGAGAGTCAATGACCGGTACCGCCATGTTTCGCCGAGTACAGTATAGGTCCACTTAGGTCTTGCACATGCCTAAGGGTAATAAACATAAACCTAGGTAAACTATCTACTACATAGACTTACAGTTCACACCTGTTTATTGAACCTTATTATCATAGCATAAAGTCGAAATTACCACAGCGCACCTCCTATGTTGTGTTTATTAGATTGATTCCGTCAATCCAGTCTTGAAAGGGACGCTACTGATTTTCAAAGTAAGGATGAGCTCTACGGAGATCTAATATTGTAAATAGGAAAGCGCGGCTGTCTGCTTGTCACCATTTCACGCTAAATCGATTTTCATGAAATACTTCATGCCGTGAAAGGATACAGGATAGTTTTTACACGGAATTTTAGGGTTACCGCGCGTATCGTGATATAAGTATATAAAATATAATATACTCTAAAGCGCGATTGATCTAATATTATGGCATATCGTTGCGGATGTCATCAATGATCTAACAAGCATAAAGTACAAAACATATAAACATTTTATACACTACAATACACAATATTAATATTACACTGTCTTGCTCCAATTTTGGTACCTTCCCATTACCACGTTTAATGGCATTACGGATACATAATGTAGTCATACTAATTTTTTGATGCGGCCTGTCCTTGCGGCAAGTAAAGTTAATGGGCGCAGAGCCTAAACCTATCTATTACTGTTTTGATTTCAATCACTGAATACACTAAGGGCTTAGTTATAACTTAGATATATAATTATTTATAGGAAAATCTCACAAATTGTATCTCATGTAAATAACACTAAATAGATGTCGGCTTATTCTAAGGCTCCGGCTGGTCCGATTAAGATGAAATGTTCAATGCTTATCGAGTAATAAGTAGGAACTAGGCCTGCGATCTTCCGTGCGCTTTGATTGAAATGATCAAAATTAGTTCAGTCATTTTGGAGTAGTTTGTAAACACGAGAATGTTTTTTATTATTCCTCATTCCAAAAACAATATTTTACGATAACTATTTTAGGTCGCTGAATTTATCTAACGTGTGGCTTGTCCTTGACTGACCGATGATAACACATTTAAATGAAAATTACTATAAAGCACAAGTCAATAGGCGAGATAGTATTTCCCCAAAGTGTACCACAATTAAAGTGCTCAGGGATATAAGTACTATAATATACAAGGGCTCGCTTCGTTCGCCATGATCATAATTGTTATTGCTAATAATAAGTATTAACTAATAAGTAATAGTTAATACTTACTTTCTTGGCATCGTAGAAC
The DNA here is from genome assembly GCA_905333045.1 of Lysandra bellargus. NCBI lineage: Eukaryota > Metazoa > Arthropoda > Insecta > Lepidoptera > Lycaenidae > Lysandra > Lysandra bellargus. The sequence goes on along the minus strand of HG995319.1, from coordinate 2,802,058 downwards.
CTGGATTTGAGATCGTTGTCGACAATCGCGCCTGGTCCTGGAAAAGAAAAAATAAATTGAATTATGTAGAAGCTTTTGGGCCCATTTCGTTTGTTCCTTACGTTGCGCGTTATCAGCTATTGACAGTGCCGTAAATAGAGCGGTGCCACTGGTGCCCAGGCACAGGGCGCAGACTCTGGGGGGCGCAAGAATAGCCAGACCAGGGAGGCCTATACAAGCATTGCTCTGTCCCTGGGTAGTTGGTACCTATAATATCTAAAAAACAAGGGCGCAGTTATAGAAGCTCGCACAGGGCGCAAAAAAGGCTATTTACGGCACTGCTTATTGAAGATTTAAAAGTACATTAAAAGTACATTAAAAGTACATTAAAATACAGCAACTAACTTCCCTCAGATAAATATATTAATTACTCAACTGTAATTAAATTAAGATTTTGAAATCTGTAAAACTCTGCATTAAATTGAAGTTTAATCATTGGACGCCCGTTTAATTACATTTTTCTCTTATTATTCCACAAGTGATTCCTTCAGGATGCCCATGACGACGGATTATTAAGAAATGCAAGATGTACGAGATTCGCCATAATTTATTAAACAGTTCCTTCGTCAGGTCCTAAATTAAGTCCCGAGCGATTTAAACTTCATTGTGAAACATGTAAATGAGCAAAACGGAGTCGGAACATTTGTGCCTGTCTTCGTCACCTCGTAAGTCATAACTGGGGACGTACCACGAAACCGTTTTGAGAATCAATCGAACGAATCGGAATGCCGACGTCATTTCTCGTTTGTTAGAGTAGGCTCTAACAAACGAGAAATGACGTCGTTAGAGCAGAACGCGGCATTCTGATTTGATTGTTTGGGTCTCAAAACGGTTTCGTTGTAGGCCTCCTGATCATTTTATAATCCTCGACGAAAAGAAGGGGTGTGAGCATTTTGACTTGTCTGTTTGTTTGTCTGTCCGTAGCATAAAAACGGTTGGGCCGGTTTGAATCTAGTTTTTTTCATCAAGAAAGAAAGTTCACCATTTTCTAGTTCTATACACATTGAACCCGTATTAAAACTACGTAAATATTCAAATATTTACCTAGTTTCAATACGGTTACGGTTTAAAATTCCAATTTAATAGTGGGGAACTGCTGAAATACACCATTTTCAAAAATATTTAGATGATTCATTTAGCAGCTTGATGAGAAATGAAAATAGTCAATCTCTTCTCCCTTTCAAACAAAACTCCTACCTAGAGAAACTTGCGAGTTTTGAGTCTGGTTCTTGATGCCGTGTAAATCGTTACTCGAGAAACAAAATTGTGAATAACTTCTTTAAAACTATAACCAGTTTCACGACTTTCCGTACTAACTAATAAGCTTTTGCCATCAGAAATGTACGAAACCGTAAAAATGATAACTTTGAATGAACGGTAACATTTAGAACTTCATTATACATTTTCTGCTCATGCTCCTTCAATTCCATAAATCGACGACGATTCCATAAATCCATACTAATATTATTATAAATGCGAAAGTGTGTCTGTCCGTCTGTCTGTTACTTCTTCACGCTCAAACCGCTGGACCGTTTTTGCTGAAATTTGGCATGCAGATACTTTCAGTCCCGGGAAAGGGCATAGGATACTTTATGTCCCGGAAAATGTACGGTGCCAGCGCGATAAACGAATTTTGGCGCAACGGAGTTGCGGGCATCATGTAGTACTCATACGATATAATCGACGGCATCGGTAGGAGGTGTACGTATCTTGCGATTGCGACAAATAAGCAATTACAGGCGTTTGACAGCAGAAAGTCCATATCTACTATGTGAGAAAAATTCTACTTTTTAACTACTATTGACTGTCACATCAATAATTTAGTTTGTAAAGTTCATGTTATCGATGGATGCACAGGTTTTATAACCGACTTCCAAAAAACGAGGAGGTTATATGTTCGGCTGTGGATATTTTTTTTTATTTTTGTATGTTCAACGATTACTCCGCCGTTTGTTAACCGATTTTCGAAATTTTTGTTTTGTTGTATTAGGTTTCACTCCAATTTGGTACCATGATCACAAAAGTGGTGACCTGATGATGGGATCCATGAGTAATCGAGGGAACTCCTCGAAATTTATATGGAAACATATGGTGATTTTGGTTTTGTGAGAAGCATCCTAAGCATATGCTACCAAAACGCAAGATTTTGCACCAAGGTATACTATGGTTCCGAAGCTACTAAGAGAACTCCGGATTCCTTATAGATACAAGTTTGGGAGATTAGGCGCTGTTTTAAGAACTGAAAGCATATGCTACTATGCAAATTACATTCATCATGATCATCATCATCATCATCATCATTACCACGTCAGGGTCACCAATGTCACTAAATTCAACCTTATCTCCAGAGCATAAGGCACACATTTGACATTACTCCTGAGAAGTTAAAATTGCTTCGATAATGTAACATTGTTTCAATTCGCCGAGATGTTCTGGAAAACAACCTAATTTCAACCTCTTGCATTGCGTTTAGCGTTCATAGTATAATAACGCATCGCATCGTATATCTGTCAGGGCTGTCAAGCAAGCGGCACGGCGGCGCGGGCGCGGGCCGGGTACTATGCACAGAATACAAATTACTCACGGAGGTACTATGTGCGCTGCGTGTGCGACAAGTCGAGCAAGTGCCAGCCTATTGAAACTAGTCCGGTGACCGGCTACTTAGCACGTCACACGTGTTCACTTCGATTTTTTTTAATGTATTGTTTAAAATTATCTGCAGGCTGCAGCTGATATTATAATATTTTGTAAGTGTGACTGTAATAAGATACGTAGAATGATATACAGGTGTACGCGTTTGCTTACTAGGTAACTAAAAAGAGTGAAATTATTATTTTTAACAAAAAATTAAAACCGACTTCCAAGGTAAAACAATAATAACATCCTTATAATATGAACTAAAAAGTATTAAATAATTATTCCTATCTAATAGTGCCTTTTTCCGAATTCGGCTAAAACTCAACTATTTCTGTACTCAATCTTCATAATTTTGAAGTCGGTGCCAGTTCCAAAAGTTTCAAATATTCTGTCAGAGAACAGAAGATTCATCTGGTACCGACTTCAAAATGATGAAGATTGAGTACAGAAATAGTTGAGTTTTAGCCGAATTCGGAAAAAGGTACTATTAGATTGAATAATTATTTAATACTTTTTACTTCATATTATAAGGATGTTATTATTGTTTTACCTTGGAAGTCGGTTTTAATTTTTTGTTAAAAATAATAATTAGATCTATGGATGGATGAGGACTATCTAAGATAAGATTAGCGATCGTTGAGGCAGGCTGTTAAGCAGGACCTTTATACGGCTGAAGGCGAACCGCAATTGGTTTTAGTGAGTAAAAGTCTCACATACCCCCGGGGTGCTTCAGCTAACTGAGGCACATACCCAACCCGGGGGACCCATGATGGGTTTCCCCTGCGCATCAAAAAAAAAAAAGTCTGTTAAGCAGTGTAGGCGATTGGCTGATGATGATGATGAAAACATTTGCTCACCGATAAACCGTAAATTGTGTTTGGAGTTTGGACACGAGTGTCAAATACGCCAGCGGCAAAACGCTTCACCTCATCAACAGATAACCGAATCACGGTCGAATTTCGGCACGGTCGCTGGTTACAATAATGTTAGGATTTTGGATGCAAACTACTCGAAATACCAAGCTCGATCTACTATGGAACATCATATTATAACGTCACACAAAATTTAGTTTTTTAACCCTGCCCGCCGCCCCCTTTATCATGCTTTTTTTAATACCTTCAACTGTCAACATGTTACTAGTTCCCCGCTCCCCCATGAGCTACTATTAAAAAAAACTTAGGTGCCTTACCTCCTTACTAATAGAAATATTTATGCAGCATATAAGTACAGCGTTTTCTATTTGTATGCGCTATTTAATATTATGTTTCCTTATGCTCAAAGCGCTGAAATAAATTTCGATGTTATTTGATACAAAAACATTAACTACGGCCACAGGTAATACCGCAAACCTAGTTAGAAACTAACAAAATATGAAGGAAATATTGGACGGTCGGAAACCACAATACTAAGTTCTCGGATGCTATACAGTTCTGAGCTTGACTTGTCCTTTCATTGAACTCTGATAACACTTTGCTGAGCTAATGACGTTTTAGTAAACAGCTTTTTAGTAACGGCAAAAATAGCGACTCTATTTTTCAGCTTATGAAATCATTAGTTAGTTGTTAGAGCCATAACTCAACAGGATGGCACGCCGACGTGGCCAGTGACGTTACCATGGCAACGTCTGGCGTCTCTAAGATTTAAGAAAATACCTTGAAAAATTGTTCAATTATCAGAGGATATCACTAAAATCAGCGACTGATTGAGTGACGGAGCATACAAAGACGTGCAAACTCCCAACATTCTGGCAACGTCGCCAGGTGGTCGCCAGGTGATGTTACCCGTCATACATCTCAATAGAACTAGTTAGCGACGCCACTGACCACGTCGCCATGACGCCCTTAGGAACATTTATTATGATACATAGTACATACGCGTCGAATTGATAACCTCCTTTTTTTGAAGTCGGTTAAAAAGTTTGTTTTTATTATCAAAACTGCCAAACTTGGAGCCACCGAGGATATAAGCTACTTAAAAGCTAGACGCTAGCCACTGAACCATAGAGACGTTTTAGTACAGCTATGTATTATTCATAATAGCACAAGGCATATTTAGCTTTACAGGATTATGTACTGGCTTCTAATATTAATGTGTGCATTATGGGATTATAAAGTTAAGTTCAAACTAATCCGTGTTAGGAATAGAATGTTATATATTATTGCTAATTTTAATATTATAATAAATTATTGTATGTAATATTTTCAGAACTGCCCAGTTTTCGTATGATAGTTATGTTAGTCTATATCAGCATTTGAACAAATGTGCAAAATTTCAAAAGTGTATGTATGTATGTATGTAATGTGTATGTATGTATGTATGTATGTATGTATGCATGTATGTTTTTATGTTTGTGTTCGCATATTTCCGGAACTACAAGCCCGATTTAAGTAATTCTTTTTTTGTTGTTTTAGGTATTGTTCAACTTAGGGAATGCTGCAAGTTTAATCAAAATCGGTTCAGTAGTTTTTGAGATACGGAATTTTAATTCTCAATTTCGTACAATTTTGAAGTCAGTTTTATCTTTTTAAAATACTATTATTCTCTCCCTGTTATTTGATAAACCTCAGAACTTCTGATATTCTGAGCATCACTTCCGATGTCAGAAGTGAAGCACCTTCTCTGTGTTATCTGAGGATTTAGCATCGAGGTTTAGAACTGTACTTCAATCAAATGGGATTTAGACTAATTCAAGCGATGAAGTGTGAAGACTATTTTAAGTTACGGTTTGGAGACCGACTGTCTCTGCAACCAATTTAAGGAGACTTCTCGGTGCTTTATTCATAATGAAACTTTAAAAAAAAAATCTAATTAAATTCTATAGATTTCAACTTAACATTAATTAATTGCTTTATTATATTAAATAAATGCTTCGATCGCGGATTCTTGGAAATCTATTGTTATTCTATTGTTGTCGCGGTCACCGGTGTCCTTATGGGGATGGATGGGTATCATTAAGATTGTGATTAAGATATACTAAGACGTGTGGAAGTTATAAGCAATTTTTTTGTAAGAGGAAACTCGAGGCAGAGTAAATTGAGGATCAAAGTTTGTAACACTATTAATACTATTATGAAGGACCGCTACCTCGAATCACTAAGTTGATTTTAGCCGTACGTTTCTACATACGAAGTTCTATGTAACAACTTAAATAATTAATTTTGATATGTAATATGATTTCCAAAATTGCACATCCATATAAATACAAAGACTTCGATAATATTATAATGCAAGTATGCCAGTCTGTCTTTTAAGCTTTTTACACTTAAATCGCTAAACAGATTTGATGGAATTCATTAAATACAGTGTAAATATTCTTATAAGTATTTATAAGGTATTTTGCAAATCTGAGTTTTGAGAATTGGCTATAATGCTGTTCGGAACGCAGTAGACAATAATAGGCAATAGACAACTTAATTAAGGCCGCACCGGGGCGGACGTTTTGACAGTCCGGAACCGCGACCGGCGCTTCACAATATCGCCAATTACGACCCACTAGGTCCGTGATACAAATTAATCAATCGCTCTACGATGAGCAGACGGGCGACTAAGACTTTCTACATATTTCTAAGTTACTATTGCCCTTATATATATCTGCCTGCCCTATGGGAGTTCCCTACGGAGATTCCGTAATTTACCGTATTTAGGGGATTATAAATAAACTTCACCATATCAACATGCCTTTCCACGTTTTAAATTTTTTATTTTTGTTTATTATACTGATATTATCAACTTCCGAAGTAAAACCGATTTATTAAAATTCAAGTAGATTCAAGCATACATTCGGCGTCTCCTTAGTATTTAAAAATTACTGTTATTTGAAACACACGCCAATAGATCGACAATATCATAAACTTAGGGGTGGGCCGAAATTCGTTTTACATTCGGTTTAACCGAACTTCGGCAGCTTGAACCGAACTTCGTCATTCAGCCGAATTTCGGTTAAAATGCCGAACATCCTGCACTAAATATACTTGCACTATCATAATAGAAATTAATGAAAATCTGATATACCTACTCATTCATAGTCATTTAATTGAATAATTAGAAAAAGTAGTCATGCGTGATAAACAATAAACTTAAATTGGTCTTTTTAACTATACAATATGTATTCTGTGACTGTACCAATCTCAAAAATCTTTGGTTAATCAAACAAAACACAAAATTAAACCGCTCTTCTTACTAACCAAACCAGACTTAGAAATCTTTCTTACTTAATCAAAAAACAAAATTTTACTGCCCTTCTCAACAAGATTTTTATATGGAGCCTGGCCGATCTACTGTCCGCCATTGTGTTTTTCCGCATTCACGAATATTTTTTTCAAAAATTGATAGCTAACATCAATACAAACGTACTTACTCAAAACTTGCTTATTTAATCAAAAAACAAAAATTAAACTAGGTACTTTTCTTAACAATACATAGGCTGCACTAAAAATATCGGGAATTGAATACTTCCACTATTCCTGTCATATTAAATTTTTTTAAATTGAAAACTCCTTGGTTTTAAAAATCGAATACCATTTATTTATTTAAAAAAATATTCTCGGTCTTGTCACAAGGTCTTGTCAAACTTGTTTAGTCGTTGAGAAAATGGAATTGACTCGAGAAAATTCTAGAGCGATGATTTATTATGACTTTCGAAGTGGTTTAACACAAAAACAGTGTGTCGATCGGATGTTTTCTGCATTTGGTGATGAAGCCCCATCCAAAACCACAATTTATCGCTGGTTTGCTGAATTTCAACGTGGACGTGTCAGGCTCAGTGATGATCCCCGTCAAGGTCGTCCAAAAACTGCAGTCACCCAAGAAAACGTTGATGCTGTGCGTAAGCTGGTTGAGGAAGATCGACATGTGACATACCGCGAAATTCAGGCAACATTAGACATTGGCATGAGTCAAATACAAATAGTATTGCATGAAAAATTAGGTTTAAAAAAGTTGTTTTCCCGATGGATACCGCATTTGCTCTGTGAAGAGCGAAAAGCGGCTCGCGTTACTTGGTGCGTCAGAACTCTCGAAAGATTTCACGCAGGATCCTCAAATGCTGTATACAACATCGTATCAGGTGACGAATCCTGGATATACGCGTACGAACCCGAAACTAAAAACCAGTCACGAGTTTGGGTGTTCGAAAATGAGTTTAAGCCAACAAAAATTGGTGAACGAACAATTTTTGTTGACTTTAACTCATTTTCGAAAGGAGTGTTGCAAAAAAAATGGTGGCCACGTTTGTCTCCAAAACCGGCCATAATGCGACTATTCCTCTTGAGGGACAAAGAACGGTTAATGCAGAATGGTATACTAGCATTTGTTTGCCACAGGTCGTTTCTGAACTCCGTAAAGAGAACTGCAACCGCCGCATCATCCTCCAACACGACAATGCGAGTTCTCACACCGCGCACAGAACAAAAGAGTTTTAGAGCAAGAAAACATAGAATTATTAGACCATCCGCCGTACAGCCCCGACTTAAGCCCTAATGATTTCTATACTTTCCCTAAAATAAAGAATAAATTGCGTTGTCAGAGATTTTCATCATCTGAAGAAGTTGTGGACGCCTACAAAACGGCCATTTTGGAGAACCCAACTTCCGAATGGAATGGTTGCTTCAATGGTTGGTTCCATCGTATGGAAAAATGTGTCAAATTTCGCGGAGAATACTTCGAAAAGCAATAAACACATTTTTAAATACTACTGTTGTGTCACCTCTTGATTCCCGAAATTTTCAGTGCCGCCCTCGTAATAACCAACCAAATCTCTCTAACCTAGCCAGACTCAGAACACACAATGAAACTGGAAGATCTTAATAATGAGTTTTAGAAATCTTTGCATAGGTAGGTAGGTACTTAGCATAATAAAAATACTAAGTAAATTATATCAAGGTCTCCTTAATAGTTGGCCCCGCGGGGAAGCGCGGAGTGCGGGCGGGGCATATTTAGCAAGTGACCACAACACGGAAAAGCCCGGCGAAATTGAACCGAAGTTCGGCCGAAATTCGGCCGAATTTTTTATTTTTAGCGAATGTTCGGCCGAAGTTCATATTCGGTTCAAACCACGTTCGGCCCATCACTTAAAACTACATATTCCACGTTTTAATTTTTTTTAAGGTCAATTTTGAACTAAGATAAGTAAAAAATAGGGTTTTGGTGCGATCTCGGCGACGCGGCAAATGTATGGTCAAGGTCGTTTGCTCGGGGGATGGCCTTAAGTGTTAGCTCATAGCTGGTATCCACGCAATTTGTGTCGGTTGGGCTTTCCGCCTTTTTCGTCTTTAACATTATTAGTAAGCAATTGCGTAGCTTTTATCGCGGGCTCTGAGCGCGGCGACTGAATTAAGAAATTTCGTTACAAAAAAAAATCTAACACTCACACTCCGACCGGCACAGCGGTGCGGCCTCGCCGGGTAGTGTCTAACCGTCTAATGGCGCATTTTCACTAGTCGATATATCTAGCCGCATGGGGCGCGGGAGATTTCTGAAACGCATGCCACGACTAATAAAAATGCGCCATTAGTTGTATAGACTCCCCGTATGCTGTATACCTAACGTGACCATACGCCCCGCTTTGGGCGGGACAGTCCCGCTTTCAGGCAGTCTGTCCCGCTGTCCCCGCGATGCCGAAATTGTCCCGCTTTTGCAAACAGACCGAACGACAATTAAAAAGTATTTTTATGTTTGAAATGCCTGTGTAATGCCTGGAAGAAACGCACTCCCATTCAAGAAATGTGGTTATTCTTCCATATTTTGCTTAATATATACAGAGTGCAATTAAACCTTCCTGCCAAATTTTGATATATTGATCTAAATCTTATATCTTGTTATAAATAAAATACACGTATTTTTTCTTTTATAGTCACTCAGTACTAAAATGTTGAGAAATAGCTCCCAAAAGTTAAGTTCAATTATTATTAATGGACACAAATTTTAAATGGGATAAAATATGTCATTGAAAAAAAAATAACACCCAATTTCTTTTGGTTAAATGGACTCTCCTAATGATACCTAAGCCCCGGAAAAAAATTGGCAGGAAGGTTTAATTGCACCCTGTAGATAGGCATAGACATTTACAAAAACTCAATCAATTGTATTTATAATAATTAATAATAAAATGAAAATGAAATTTATTTAAGGAGGGAGGGGGGGGGGGGATCTACATCTACATCCGTAGATGTCCCGCTCTGACAAAAAAAATAAATGGTCACGTTATGTATACCGTCGTCGTTCCCCTTCAGCACGGTATTTGAGACTTGACGTATACGGATTATAATTGCATAAGTTGATAGGTTTTCGTGGTAATATCGTTGTCGATCCTGGCGACACAGGAGACTCAGTGGCTAGTCTATAGAGGAATGAAACTAAAACGAGTCTACAGCAGCCCGTCCGCAGAGCCCTCAAATACTGAATACAGGGTGTTTTACATCGAACAACGACAACGTCCTGCGGAATATCTGGAATTATTGATGCGGAACACGAGGATTACCGGACGCCATATTTGTACCGATACTCTATATCTATTCCATTCCAGTTTTCTACTGGAATTCCACATCCGTCGCAAGTGTATATCCATACGGCCATTTTGTCCACTGCCACCAGGACGTCATCGACAAAAATTCAAACAAAATGCCAAGCCCTAGGCTAGGTTTTATTTTCTACCGACATTGTTCTAGCGACCCATGCCGCCGTTACTAAAGCTATAGCCAAAGTCAGGGGTTCTCAAGCTTTATAACCATACTACTATAATATGGAAAAGATACAGTCGAAATAAATAGGTAAATATAGTAGTAAGGTTAGGCACGTAAAGAGGATCTAATATTCAATCTGCAAATTTACATAGTATAATTTGATTTTATAGTTTGCACAGTGATTTCGAATACTAATGGAGGATTGACTCACGCCTCTTCATTTTCTACCGCGCACCAGGTGGCCGCGGCGAATGGCAACTGCATTAGAAACGGTAAAGAATGAACATACTATAAAGTAGCAGATTTTAGTAACAAAATGGCGGATTTCCTTTGTCTGTCACTCTGTCTATACTTCCGCAGAAAGAAACCGCTTCTATAGTGACCATGGTAAGCTTGCTTTTCTAGATCATAAAGTGGCATTTTATTTTTGTCGGCGACGTCCCGTTCACGGCAGCGATGGACAAAACGCGTAGCTAGGATCGTTGGAAATATAACACGGATAAATCGCGCGACGCAATCCGATAGACTATTGTGTCGCATAGAAAAGAACCAACGAATCGTATAGTCCCGTAAATATCGAAAATTCACCGACGAAATGCTGCATTTCGATACATCGAAATCAACAGATATTGAGTTTCTGTTGGTAATCAAAATCCGTACCTTATCCGAGAGAAAATTGAAAATATGCGCCGATTTTTATTTCCTTTCTGTCCATTTTAGAATATATTTTAAAAGGTGGATCATTAAAAAAATTTTATGCGATCTTAGTGTTTTGCGAGGCTCAGCCAGATAATTACATTTTTTTTCGATAAAAAGTAGCTTATGTTCTTCCCCGTGATCTACACTATATCATTAATTGATAAGAACAGATTCTGTTCTTATCAAAATTCTGTAGAGCCCATTCTGTATGGACGAACAAAAAATCTTTAGTTAATCAGTATCATAGCATGGATAAAAATAAAAAAAAAAATCAGTACATAATAAAACTCCATGTCCTCGACCGCTGAAAAACCTACAAAATGAAAAACTTTAACCTACAAAGTATATGAAATATTAATGAGGGATATGAGAACGTGTTAAATTATACACTATCAACCTTAAAAGCCGTTATTAACCATATGTAAAGCGTAAACCCCGCGAATTGGTTTCGTTTGAACCCGCACGTTGATCAGGTAGGCTATCCATTTGACCTTATTTCCACAGTGTAAAGTCTAAAATCGATTAACTTATCAACTGTGGATATAAAATAGTCAATATCGACGTCCGGGACAGGAAAACACGTCCCAATTTTCCCATGCCGTTTAATTTAATTGCTAATTATTGTACGGATTAAATGGGATTTAAAGTTACTAACATAATGCCTCTTACTAATAAAAATATTTCCACAGCGTGCTCTGCTTGTCTATGTGTCTCAGGTGACTTCCGATGTTCCAAAATTAAAAACTATTTTGAGGTACAAGTTGGAAGGCCGGCTGGCGACTACATGGAATTGCAGAAGACGACGACGTGTAGTCGCGACACTACTGGTTTCTATGTATATCTGAATAAGTATCGCTAGCTTCGTGTCGCTAGCTGCGGAGGGTATTTCGTAGAAATACATACAAACCAGTAGTGTCGCTGCGACACGTCGTCTGCGGTTACTTCATGTCGTTCGCTGCCAACCGGCACCTTTATGTTTGAACATTTCGATCATAGAACAATTGCCCGATTCAAATACTTACATTCAAACGGGTAAATATTATGAATACAAGTGTTATTGCTTGTGGAATTCGTCTAAGGTAGGACAACAATACCAGTAGTGACTTCTGGTGCTGATACCAAAATATCTTAACAAATAACGGAAACACGTATCTACCTCTACAGGTTGTTCCGGTGAACACCGCCTTGGAGCCATCAAATGAGCCCGCCAAAATGAACAATTTTTTTTATGAGAACAACGCTGGGAACTCAAAAAAATCCGTCGTCATACCTATACAAATTGCCGAGCCGGGCAATTTGTATGGGTATGAATTTTTTTTTAGTTCCTAACATTGTTCTCATAGAAGAGGTTGTTAATTTTGACGGGCTCGTTTGATGGTTATAAGGATAACGGTGTTCACCCTAACAACCTGTATATACGAGGGCGGCACTGAAAATTTCGGGAATCAAGGAGGTGACACAACAGTACTATTTAAAAATGTGTTTATTGCTTTTCGAAGTATTCTCCGCGAAATTTGACACATTTTTCCATACGATGGAACCAATCATTGAAGCAACCATTCCATTCCGAAGTTGGGGTCTCCAAAATGGCCGTTTTGTAGGCGTCCACAGCTTCTTCAGGTGATGAAAATCACTGACCACGCAATTTATTCTTTATTTTAGGGAAAGTATAGAAATCATTAGGGCTTAAGTCGGGGCTGTACGGCGGATGGTCTAATAATTCTATGTTTTCTTGCTCTAAAAACTCTTTTGTTCTGTGCGCGGTGTGAGAATTCGCATTGTCGTGATGGAGGATGATGCGGTGGTTGTAGTTCTCTTTACGGAGATCAGAAACGACCTGTGGCAAACAAATGCTATCATACCATTCTGCATTAACCGTTCTTTGTCCCTCAAGAAGAATAGTCGCAATATGGCCGGTTTTGGAGACAAACGTGGCCACCATTTTTTTTTGCAACACTCCGTGAACGAACAATTTTTGTTGGCTTTAACTCATTTTCGAACACCCAAACTCGTGACTGGTTTTTAGTTTCGGGTTCGTACGCGTATATCCAGGATTCGTCACCTGATACGATGTTGTATACAGCATTTGAGGATGATGCGTGGAATCTTTCGAGAGTTCTGACGCACCAAGTAACGCGAGCCGCTTTTTGCTCTTCACAGAGCAAATGCGGTATCCATCGGGAAAACAACTTTTTTAAACCTAATTGTTCATGCAATATTATTTGTATTTGACTCATGCCAATGTCTAAAGTTGCCTGAATTTCGCGGTATGTCACATGTCGATCTTCCTCAACCAGCTTACGCACAGCATCAACGTTTTCTTGGGTGACTGCCGTTTTTGGACGACCTTGACGGGGATCATCACTGAGCCTGACACGTCCACGTTGAAATTCAGCAAACCAGCGATAAATTGTGGTTTTGGATGGGGCTTTATCACCAAATACAGAAATCATCCGATCAACACACTGTTTTTGTGTTAAACCACTTCGAAAGTCATATTCCATTTTCTCAACGACTAAACAAGTTTGACAAGACCTTGAAGACCGAGAACCTTTTTTTTAATAAATAAATGGTATTCGATTTCTAAAACCAAGGAGTTTTTAATTAAAGATTTTAATATGACAGGAATAGTGGAAGTATTCCATTCCCGATATTTTTAGTGCAGCCTATGTATAATAAGAATAACCCGTGAAGGGAATGCCTCTGCTAATGTCATATCTACCTAAATGTCAAGTTTTTTCAGTATTTGCGAAAAATTTGCAATAGGGGTTCGAAAATCGTAAAGTTACGGATAATAACCTATAAATTACACTATGAATCATACATCGTTGTAATCTACATAAAACATCCTACCCTATAAAATAAGAATATTGTTATAAAATAAGAATATTGTTATAAAATAAACGCTTACATGCAAATTTTTTTGTGTTTTTTCATAGATTTGTTTTTTCTTCCTCACACTGTTGGAAATTTTTACAAATTTCACTCAATTATCTTTCACAATACACAAAATAATCACTATCACAATAAACTACATACATTTTAGAATTGACAACATAAGTTATTTCTCTCCAAATCACAGTAATTACTTCACAATCTAAATATTTACATTACAAAAATTAACACGCGCGGCCATAAGACATTCCGACAAAAAATGGCGGTCACAGACCATAATGCATTTGTTTTTTATTTTCTTATTCAACATGTTCCGTTATACGCATCAACTGGCGAAAAAATTATTGCCAGTAAACCACAGATTTATTTAATAAGTATGACACCAGTTTGGATATTCGTAAAAAAATAAATTCACACACATGAATAAATTGCTATGCATGTGAATACGCTACAAATAATGGCTGAAGTCACATTGTCTATGGTTCCTGGCGTTCCGTTTGTTTTGAGCATTATTCATGAGGCTCGAATGCAGACAAAAGTTCTATAAACTTACACATGCTTATTCCCAAGCGTTTCCCACTAAATAAAGGTCACGCGAACATAAAAATTGACGCTAACGCTGCTGTGATTATGGTTTTTAAAGGGCAGAGGCCGTGCGCAATGTATTAGATCGCTCAGAAAAAATTATAAAGGTTGGTATGTTCGATTTTAGGTCTCTTTGGTGAGCCTCTTTTCTATTTTCTGACTGTCTGCGTAGACTAACTGGACATATAAGAAATGGCGTGAAATAAATTGTAACATGCGTTACAAACAATCCATGGGTTGCAAATAGGGTTAAACCTATTGCATCGAATTTGCTATTTTGTGGGTACAAAATTGATGTTTTTTTAACATTTCCACATGTACGATAATTAATAAAATATGCATAATGGATAAAAATATATGCACCTGACTGCATAAACTTTAGTAACTTCACTTTGATAGCTCACCTTAAAGATTTTTAAAAAATGTACCTGCAGCCAAGTTTAACCAAGTGAGTGTTATGGGTATGAAGTATGAACGATGGCTTTTGATAAAAACTTCAATATTGCCATAAAAAGGAGTGCCGTTCGTGGCTATAGCTAGGGAAGGGACAGTTCGACGGAATATCGAATATTTTATACTTGAAACTTGAATACCTTTATTTTTTACTTGAAATGTCACATTTATATGCTCTATTACTTTTTGCTCTACAATTTGGATGCAAAAGAACCTACCGCTGTGTATAGAATATAATCCCTTATTTAATAAAACAGCCTTCAAACTTGTACTCGATTTATGATTTATCAGGATTTATCCGAATATTTAATCAAACACAGCCGCGTTACATGAAGGAACAAATTTTAATAACGTCCAATCCTCATCCTGTAAATACCTAAAGTAATCCAGCGAGAGCAGATTGTCAACGTCACACGGAGCTCGTTTAGTGTTAGATAAATAATAATATGTATGCCAGTAATACATATATTAATGATATGTGTAATTTAAGTCTGAAATAAATCATAATATTTGTTTTAACACATAAAATATCCGAATTCAGAATATTCGTCACAATTCGCCCTTCCCTATTTATCACCCTCATCCCACACCCAGTGGGCGCGTCTACACCTTTATGTCACTTGCTGTGACAAGCTAAATGCCTACAATTGATTTCGTAGATAAATTACTAAAGCCTGCTTTCTGGAGGTTCTGGGTTTTTTAGGGCGACCTAAATCCGTAGTACCTGGTTTAATTGTAGTCGGTTGTAGCCAGAGTTGGTCGCAGACTGAAATTTTCGGAGTTAATTACCTAGATGTTTTTCGCATACACTGTGAACGTGTATGGTTGAGGTAACCAGAATAATTGACCTGGTTTAATTGTTGTCAGTTCAAGTCAGGCTTGGTCGGAGACTGAAATTTTCGAAGTTAATTACCTAGATCTTTTTGGCGTACATTTTAAATGTGCATAGTTGAGGTAACTACGAATGTCTGTGGACATTTAAACATGATAAGTGTGTGGATTAAACTAAGAGAGACAAAGAAATGGGTCGCTTCTCTCCAGTTTAAAGCAAGAAGTAAACGATATACGAATTTCATCATTTAACTACAAGGTTGCACTTGGATGACAGTTCTGGCAATGCGAATGACTAGTGACTCATGCCAGTGACAGGAGTTTGTTAAACAGTCACTCAGGAGACGTTTCCAAAGATAGCACACGCCAAAGTTTTTCGGCACACGCCAAAACCAAGGGTGTATAATGTAGAGCCGTAAAAGCGCTGCTTTTCGGACTAGTCACAAGTTATCAATTTCATAAACAGACAAACAAACTCGAGGAAATGTAAACTAAGAATATTAAACTAATGCCCACTACCTCAGGAGTTGTTGACTTACAACTATCCTACAACCTCTACCTGCTCAAAGGAAAATGACTTACAAACTTCAGACAAAATATAAATGATATACAGTAAAATAGTTTTAAACCAATTCATCTTCGATTCAATCGTAGGGGAGCGGGGAGCACGTTGTTACAGGGGTAAGAAGTTACACCCGTTTTTTACCGGGATTTTAAACTCTTTGGTAGACATGATTGTACTCATTTGTTTCCTAATAACATCGTGCTTTATATAAAAACAATCAGTAACCCGCCAAGCGCTGAGCTGCTAGATTGTGAGCATGTGTCCTGATTTCAATCAAATAAGTAAAAAAATCCTTTACGAAATGTTTGATTCTTGATGACTATATTTTTTATTTTGTCAAATTTTTTAACCTTGAACGTTCATAATATATCTACCTTTAATTTACAATATTGTTTTATTCTACTATCGATATCCATTAATAATGACTTCAATTTATATTAAAAAACGTGCCATGGGGCAAGTAGTTACAATTGTTTGGGGTAAGTTGTAACATACAAATATGTTACCTCAAAAATATTACCATATCTGGTATTGTATCGTTCGTTTTCTTATTTTAAAAACTCGACATATTCTTTGTTTGTTCCAGGATGAGAAACTATAAAAGAAAAACAGAACGAGATACAACTAGTAAAGAAGTTTATGAATCTGCTGCAGCAGAAAAGCTCAAATAATGACCATAATAGACATTATAATTACTCATAAATGATAGAAGACTGTATAAAGTGATCTCTATTGTTTATATCGTTTTGGAATAATAATCAAAAAATATGTATCACTGATGATTTTGTTTATTTATCTACCGTAACATCGTGCCCCGATGATGTAACAACTAGCCCCAATTCCGGGGTAAGATGTTACAATCCACTTGTTTTGTTAAATTCTCCATTGTGAAAAAACTACATAAGTTTTAATAATTTTTCAGTCATAATTTTATAGCTAGATAGACATACTAACATTACAAGTAATCAAATGTATAATTTATTAGATCATAGTTTTATATTTTTGTCATATTAACAACTATCTAAAAATTGTAACAACGTGCACCCCGCTCCCCTACGTACACGTGGTCGCAAATAACTTGAAGGTTTTCTACCTTGTCTGATGTTACATGTAAAGCTAATTTGGTTTCAAAAAATATAAAATATCCAAGTCTTTTAACTTTAACGTTTTAAATAACTTAAACTCGATGTAGGCATCTTTGGTATACATTATACATACAGTATACTGTAAACACAGTTAACATTTGTCTCGAAACGTCGAACATCCTACGGTATAGAAATTATTTTATATGATGTATCCGTTATAGAACTCAAAAGTATTACGTGGTATTACTAAAACCAACGTTGCGGATTCATTCCCAGTATCCCAACATCACTGAAAGGGAACCATAGTTTGGAAATTACTTAATTTGCTTTAGTACCTAAGTACTTAACTTGCGGTCACAATTAGGGAGACTAAATAATCTATAATATCTATACTTATTATAAAACAAAGTCGCTTTTTTTCCTCATGTCCCTTTGTTCCCTTTAATCTTTAAAACTACGCAACGGATTTTGATGATTCTTTCAATGTTAGATAGCCCATTTATCGAGGAAGGTTATAGGCTATATTTTATCACGCTAAGACTAACAGGAGCGAAGAAACTCTATTTCTAAAATGTGGAAAAAACGGGGAAATTAAGCGCTAATCTCAGGAACTACTGGTCCGATTTGAAAAATTCTTTCAGTGTTTATAGATAGCCCATTTATTGAGGAAGGCTATATGCTATATTTTATCACGCTAAGACTAATAGGAGAATGTGGAAAAAACGGGGGAAATTATTTGAAAGGGCTTATCTCGCGAACTACTGAAGCAATTTTTATGTTATTTGGCACAGATAAGAAGTAGACCACGTGAAGGATCATAGGCTATCGGTTTTAAAAAAATTTTAGTGGCTATATATTATTTTATACCCGTGCGACGCCGGGGCGGGTCTCTAGTTAATGATAAAAGTAACTTTCATTTAACGAAGATTTTTACTAACTGTATTAACTATAATAGTTTAAAAAACTTGACAAGAAGCAGTCTCTGTGGACTGCTACCACACTCAGGCAATATCGATGAATGAAATTACTGAAATCAGCGTGGTAGCTTCAAAATAGCTCTCTAATCCGATATTAGTTATGAACTGCAATATTTAACACAACTTTCCAATCGCCTCTTAAATCTCAGAGTTCCAAACTATCAAACACAGGATTCCGTTTACTATGCAAACTTAAATCCACTACTATACCGCACTTAAATACTACAATATTGGACAATTTATGCTCAGTTCAAGCTTTGCTGATATCATTTTGACTTTATTTAGGTCAAAATGCAAATAAATCAGTACTTAATGTAAACTCAAAGTAGAATTTTATCTTTGAGACAAAGATTTAGATAGATGTGCCGACTAGTCGCGGACTAGTCGGTAAAGCCGACTATCCGGCCACATTTTGTATTATTAGATCGCATGTATATGAAATATTTCCTCAAAACCATTAAGGCGCTATATCTAAAATAATTTTACAGCAAGGGCAATTTCATACTTAATTTGTATGACTATAAAGTCGTGAATACGCTGCAGCCAGAAGCTATCGGCTCGCTCGGAAAACATGCGAAAAAACGTAATTATAATAATCATTTAAAAAATAACTAGGAGCATTTAAGCAAAATGCTTCTATACGATTTTGAGCTGCAAAGGTGTCTATCAATTAGACTAATTTCCTACAATACATCTATTTTCGTTTAAAAATAATCTTCAAATTTCGTATTTTTAAGAGGTCATTTCGAAAATGAAATGTATCGAGGCAAAATACATTAATCGTGTTTCTAGTTCTTCTCAAACCTAGATAAGGCTATGAAGATATGTATATCTCATTACCAGATTTGTAAGATTTCTGAGGGTCCTATAGTATTACGTCAAAAAGGATAGTGTTTTCAATATAGCGCCTTAATGGCATCATAAAAAAGCAACCGCCGCGAAGTAATCATAACCATAGAATTAGAACGTTATTTATTATTATTTTGATATCGTTGATCATAACACGATCCGACATCCGACACCTACGCAGGCGCCGTTTGTGACTTATCCGCGAATCAGCAGTTTTATTTCTGAATAAATTTGAATCAAATGTAAAAAAGTGTTACAGAAACTTCCGAAACCATGATCGGCTTGGCCGACTAGTCGGCCGAATAGTCGGCTTCTTTGCAACCGACTAATCGGCTAGTCGGCCAAAGTCATCATCGGCACATCTCTAATAGATACTGTAGTCTGTACCTACTTACTCACAATGTGGTACGTTTTATAATATAGAGGTAATATGTATCTTTATGTTTAAACTTAGTTTCCGAAACCATTTTCATGAAAGGCAAATTGTTTTTTTAATCTTTTCGTATTTCAACCCCAGACCAAATAAAAACTTTTTATTTCGTCTCAGATTTCAACGTTATAAAGTAAGCTCATACAGTTCCACTAGCTTACAACGATCAAAACATGAATAAATAACTTTAAATTATCACGCGTTACATAATAACGTTTGTCGGGTCACGAGTTAGAAAATATCATTACGAGCCTTCACAGCTGGCCTGTTTATCAATAACTAGGCTACTAATTTGTTAAGCGTGCACCAGACCTGCATTTGTAAGGTTTATAAGTACATGGCGGCATGGATTAGCGCATATATCCCTTAAGGCCCAGTGTAACATACAATATGCGGTGTGGATTAGCGAATATCCCTTAAAGGCTATCATTAATTTATTTAAAAATATGACCTGTATGGTTGCAATAAAGATTTATTATTATTATATACGGGCAGATGGATCGTTTCTATTGGACTGATCAGAGGCCGACCTGTCGAACTCGTGCACACACACGGGACATGTATCTGCGCGTTTCCTCCGACCTCTGGGCCTGGGTCAGTTCGACCGGATTCGATCGATCTCCTCGTGTATGGCTTAAAGCGCTTCAATAACATACAATATCGGCAGTTTTCTCAATGATGTGCACAATAATAATTATGCACTAGGCTCTTTTTTCCTCGGATACCTGTACTAACCTGTGTATACGGATAAACTGTGGCCGTACCATTTGCTTACTGACTATTTCACTTTATTTCTTAGTCTTTTAGGTTTTTAATTTTCCAAAAAAACCGTACAAGCCCAATTCCATCCATAAATCGTTAGCGTGTAAACCTATCTTAACGGATTTACCGAGTGCGATGCTTCAGTATGAATTTATGATGGCCAATAGTCGGTAACTTTTAGCCGAAGTTGCCCGGAGCCGGCAAATCCATGCATCAATTATTTTATTGTATGAAACCACTGAGATATCTGTCATAGATGAAAATTCAGATATATCTGAATTTGAATTCAGATACATATTCTGAATCCATCAGATACATATTCTGAATCCAGTCGAGACGAGGAAGAAAACTTCATATAATTTGTCAGGATGAAATTTTATTGCAAGTCTCGTGGTTTACATCAAATAAGCGAAATATGAACACTGGGATGTAAACTACTAGTACGATTTTAATGAAGATACTTGCATGACTATTGTTACATATATAGATAATAAGCATTGGCAACACTGGTCTTTAGTCTTTAGTCTGTAGTAATCTGTGGTTCTTTGTCCATTACTACTGAAATACAAGAAGTCGAGTCGAGGCCTGTTTTTTCATTTATAAATTATTAAGACGCCTAATCTCCAGCCCACCCATCCTGAACACGACATGGTGTCAGAAGTTGAAGTCTGAAGAAAGAAATAAGAATAGCAATTCACCTACAAGAAGATGCAAAAAGACGAGACACAGGGCCAGGTACAACCTCATGTACAACATGGCGGGCACGTGAGTAGGTCTACAATTACTCACACTACAACTAATAATTCTTCGATTACATATGGGCTCAAACCATTGGATCTAAGAAGTTCTAATATGCCATTAGCATGGAAAAATTGGTATACACAATTAAAAATATACATGAGAGCTAATAATCTTGAAAATGAAAATGATCAACGCAAAGTCGCCATTTTGTTGCATCATATTGGTCAAGACGCACTAGTCATATTTTACTCATTTAATGTTGATATCGATAATATATCGTTCGAGGACTTGGCAGAAAAGTTTAACAAACACTTTATTCCTCAAATAAACATTACAATGGAACGTCATAAATTATTCAACAGAAGGCAAAAATCTGATGAAAAAATTGATGACTATGTCACTGATTTAAAAAACATAGGCAGACAATGTAATTTTGATAAATTGGAAGATGACCTTATAAGAGATATATTTAGTTGGAACTTACACTGAAAAAACCACTATATACTTACAAGAAATAATAGTTAAATATTTAGGACATATTTTTAGTCAAGAAGGTGTAAAAGTCGATCCTTGTAAAGTTAAGGCAATTTGTGAAATGCCAACTCCAACTTGTATTAATGATTTACAAAGATTTATGGGTATGGTCAATTATTTTAGTTCTTTCATACCTCATTTGTCTAAAGAAAATAGTCTTCTGAGGTCATTACTATTAAAAAAGAATACTTGGGTCTGGTCAGATCAGCATGAAGCTGAATTTCAAAAAATAAAGTCGCTCATTACGAATACTCCTGTCTTAGCATATTATGATCCAAATAAAAATATTACATTATCAGTAGACGCATCAAAAGAAGCCATGGGTGCTGTTTTACTCCATGACAAGCAGCCAATAGCATATGCTTCAGCCTCTTTAACTAAATGTCAACAAAATTATGCACAAATAGAAAAATAACTTCTATCTATTCTATTTGGATGTGTAAAATTCCACCAATATATTTATGGTAAAAAAATAACAGTTGAAACAGATCATAAGCCATTAATAACTATATTCAAAAAATCATTACATGATACTCCACCTAGACTACAGAGAATAATGTTACGCTTACAACCATATGATCTTAATGTTGTCTATAAGTGAGGCAAATATTTATACATTGCTGATACATTGTCAAGGGCACCACTTCCAGATAATACATTATTAGATTTAGATAGTGATATTGACTTACATATTAATTTTATAATGTCTAATTTGTCAATGAGTCAAGAAAAACTAAAAGAAATTCAAGAGTTAACAACTAAGGATCATATATTGTCAAAAGTCATTTATTATTGTCAAAACGGATGGCCTGAACACAAAAAGTCTGTTAATCAGTCAATTAAACCATACTTTTCATTAAAAGATAAATTGCATGTGTTGAATAGTATAGTATTAATGTGTGATAAGATAGTCATTCCGGAAAACATGAGAGAATACATTTTAAAATTAGTACATGAAGGGCACTTAGGTATAAACAGTTCTATTCGTCTAGCAAAAACTACAGTTTTTTGGCCCCAAATGAGCAATGGTATAGAAAAATTTATGAGTCAATGCCATACATGTCTTACTTTCCGGAGAAATAATTCTAAACAACCTATTATTCATCATGACTATAAACTTTTGCCTTGGAATAAAGTAAAGATAGATTTCTTTGATTTTGATAGTAAAAAATATTTAATTGCAGTCGACTATTTTTCAAAATATGTTGAAATCGCTTTATTAAATAATAGTTCAAATGCTAATATAGTCATAACTCATCTAAAGTCAATATTTTCTAGACATGGCATATCTGAAATTATGATAAGTGACAATGGACCTACATTTAATTCAAAAGAGCTCCAAATGTTCACTCAAAATTGGAATATTAAACATATAAAATCAAGTCCATATTTAAGTCGCTCAAATGGTATGGTAGAAAGAACAATAGGCACAGTCAAGCATATTTTAAATAAATGTAAAGCAGATAATACAGATCCTTATATTGCAATGCTTATGTACACAAATACACCAAAACAAAGTGGTTATTCTCCGTCACAACTTTGTATGTCTAGATGTCTACGTACTAAAGTACCAGTCACAGATACTCAATTAATACCATCACTAGTTGATATGAGAAAATTATCTAATTATATTGAAACACAACAGGAATATTCATCACTTTATTACAATAAAAACACTAAACAATTGTCAGATTTACTAGTCGGTGATAACATATATTTTAAACACAAGCCTAATGGTTCTTGGATTCCTGGTAGAATAAAACAGGTAGACAATGAACCTCGTAGCTACACTATTCAGTCCCCAGAAGGAACATTCCGTAGAAATCGTGAACACATTATAAAACCTGTAACTTCAGTCACTGATTCTGAAAAGCCTGAAAAAGAAAAAGATAGTATTAGATTGCCTATAACAACACGGTCAGGACGTATTGTTAAACCTCCTAAATACTTTATTAATGATAATTATTAAGATAAGTTAGTTAAGTTCTAGAATTTAAGAAATTACACTATATTGTTGTATGATTAATATTGTTTATCTTATTTAGGATTGTCAGTCTAATGTCAGTAGTCACTTATTAACTGTCAAATATCATTGTCATTGGAATTGTCAAAGTCAGATTTGTTTTTTTTTAATTGTCTATAGGTTATGGATACTTATGTCACATATTGTAAAATAATATAAAAAAATGTACTTACCTTATTGTCAATAAATAAATAAATCTTTATTAAAAGGGGAGATGTTACATATAGATAATAAGCATTGGCAACAGTGTTCTTTAGTCTTTAGTCTGTAGTAATCTGTGGTTCTTTGTCCATTACTACTGAAATACAAGAAGTCGAGTCGAGGCCTGTTTTTTCATTTATAAATTATTAAGACGCCTAATCTCCAGCCCAGCCATCCTGAACGCGACAATTATTACCATACATCATCGAGACATCATGTTACCAACAAAATATACAGCTCTATAGAGAGTTTCTCTTCAGATGTCCGTTTGGTTGCTCTCTAGCTCTATGCAATTTGCTTGTTGCGCTATACCAAGTACCATGGTGTCCGGGTGTATATGCCCTTAAACTGTTTAAGGGCATATACACCGGAACACCATGGTAGCGTTTAAGTTAAACAGCAACTTAATTATTATTCACGCGTCTCAGTGAAAAGGACAGAATATGCACGGAAATCGTCGCTATATGCAAATTACGGTGGGCTTGTTCACTTGCTTAGCCACCTCGCTCTTAAGGCCTGATTATGTACCATCGAGAAAATTGATTCCTATGCAGTTGATAGATCAACGTTATTTGGTCGAATATGTCAATTCAATGTTAATTATTGTGATCTGTCGGCTGGGTTTGACGTAAGGCAACCAAACTACGTAGGTCCCCGATCTGCATGGGAATCAACTTCTCTGATAGTACCTGCCCTACCGAGTAGAGTAGCAAGACTAAGCAAATAGATATTTTGATTAGCTGAGGGCACTGTTTCGCCACTCTACTACGTAGATGTATGGCGGTGCCACAGTTTTTACACAACTCCGTGAGGGCCGGCAGAAGCAAAACGAAACACTAGGGGGGTGTGCCAAAATGTTTTCGTTATCGCTTTGTTATATAATCGCCGATGAAAATGTATGGAATTGACATAAGCATTCGTTAATATGACGTTGACGTTCTACTCGTCTTATGTCAATTCCATACATTTTGATCGGCGGTTCTATTTCGGCTAAATGGCCAGAACTGGTATACACTTTCGACGCGCGATAGAAAAAGGGATATGACACTTCTACGCTGCGCTATCGGTCTATCTCCTCCGTCTTCAGAATTCGATCAGGTCACGTGGTCCTAAGACAAGTTTAACATTTAAAACCATTTAAGCAAAGCAAAGTTCAAGTTTAAGAAAGGTTCTTCTTAAAATAATCTGTTATCTAGCCCAGTCGCTGCTATCTAGCAAGAAATCCAAAATTGAACGCGTATTTATCCGAATATCTTGTTAACTGTGTTTCAAAAGCACTGCGGCATTCGTCATGTCAGGGTGCGAATCGCGGTCGCCAAAATAGCTCGTTAAAATATCATAACCTCGTTAATTAATATAAAATGGGTCAAAGTCGTCTACGTTCGATTATTTCATTGGAATGGGGAAACTCTATGAAATATAGGGATAATTGGGACTTGAACGACGGTGTAATCCTTTGTAGAATAAAGTCCTTGAGATTCTTACGAATCTTAAGATTGATTATAGCTATTAATGAGGAGCGATCCACACGGTACGTGACAGCTTAAAAAGTTTCAGTATCAAAAAAATGTGCCAGTGTATGTACAATATTCTAAAAATTTTCAAATTTACACTTCTATCGAAGGTGAAAAAATGAAAATGGTGAATCAACGTTTGTTTCCCAGGAGTCCTAAATCTGGATACAGTTAGTTCAATTTTTCAAAGTACCTAACATACAAAACATAATATTATTTTTATGTAACTAAACAGGGCAGTAATTTTTTGTTACCAATAGGGAATGTCATCAAATTATAAAATATACAAGAAAGAAAAATATACACTTCAGTGTTGTTGATTTTTTCTCTGGCTCCAGGCAGTCTTTAAAGGATTTACGCAATTATATTAAAAGCTAGACGATGAATCTGCTTTTATAACTTCAGACTATTAATTCTAAGCTGCTTGTTTATTACCCTAATTGGAATCGACTTGATTCTTAACGAGAATCTTGAAAGGTGTTAACGTTTAATGGAAGTATTTTAGAGGTATTAAAATAAAAGCACTTTATTATCTGTATCGATCTAAAAGCTAAGGCACTCAAAAGCTTAAGCGGATCTGCAATAGATGTTGTGGTACATACTGTAAAGGATACAGAACAAAAATTAATAATAACATATAATAAGAAATTTAATTAATGATTAACAGAAAACAGCTAGATAAATAAAACTGAGAAAACAAAACAAAAATGAGGCTGAAAATTCTTTTATTTTTGGAACGACTGAATAAATAACTCAACACGATTTACAAATAAACAACAGTTTTCCTCAATTATTTAATTAACTAATTAGTAATTAAGGCTCTAAATTTAGGCTTTAAATTTTGCTAATAAAATTAAAAATTATAAATAAAAAGTTATCTTAGATAATTATATCAATACTTATTATAAAATAAAGTCGCTTATTTTCCCTCATGTCCTTTTGTTCCCTTTAATCTTTAAAACTACGCAACGGATTTTGGTGATTCTTTCAGTGTTAAATAGCCCATTTATCGAGGAAGATTATAGGCTATATTTTATCACGCTAAGACTAATAGGAGAATGTGAAAAAACGGGGGAAATTATTTGAAAGGGCTTATCTCGCGAACTACTGGAGCAATTTTTATGTTATTTGGCACAGATAACAAGTAGACCACGTGAAGGATCATAGGCTATCCATTTTTATCATTTTGTCAGTGGCTATATATTTTATACCCGTGCGATGCCGGGGCGGGTCGCTAGTAATATTATATATAAAAATGGATTTTTAAATGTGCTAGTCGCGCTAAAACTCGAAAACGGCTGAACGGACTGTGCTGATTTTAGTCTTAAAATATTCGTAGAAGTCCAGGGAACGTGACACGAAGTTCACCGGGAGAGCTATACAATATAAAAATGGATTTCCATATTATGTGTTAGTAACCCTATAATTCGATAACCGATACTGCTAATTTTAGTCTTAAATTAATTTATGAAGTCCAGGGAAGGTTCTTAAGTGAAACGAAGTTCACCGGGACAGCTAGTAAATTATATTTTATGAAGAGATATTACATGTTGCCACACCGCTTTTTCTCACAAAATATATGTATTCAACAATTAATATATTTACAAGATTATCTCGTTTAGTACATGAACAGTAATTAAGAGAATGTATCCAGTCCAGAGTCATTAAACACGCTCTTACACAAATAAATAGGTCAAAGAAATGGTGGGGAAAACAAGAGTGCTCGAGTGTAATCAAGGTAATAGTACGCACTACGTACGGTACACTGCGTAGACTCTCTCCATATAACAGTACCTAGAGTGGAGCGTTGAATGAATCCACAGAGATATAGTTACGAGGACGCCACAACCTCTTGATTGTAACGTGGTTGGTTGATACGAATAGGGAATGTTATTATTCAAAAATATATCCGAATATTTCTTTAAAATATTCGAAAATATTAGAATAACATTCACTAGGCACAACATATCTATAGCCTGTCAAAAACTATTGGAAAAAGCGTTTCAAGGTTGCGCTCAACATTGGTTATAAATTAATGATATCATGTTCAAATAATGCAGCTAAATCGATTTTGTGTAGAATACAAAATCTATTCAAAATTCATGTTTTATTTTGTATATAATAGTATGTAAACAGTTATGTTTTGCATTACATATATTTTGTTTTCTTACCTGAGGCCTCTCTAAGAAGAGATCACTAAGAATTAGTTCGTAAAAAGCTCATAAATTAAATTCTGTAAAAATACCTTCAAACTAAAATATGTCTATTTTTTATTAACCGTAAAATTGTCATAAGCTCAAGTTCAACGAATTCATCGTACTCGAGTACTTGCTGCGGCATCTTCTAATATGTCTGTCCATAGAAGGGTCGGATCAATGTGCCCCTACTTACTCGGGCATCGGAGGGCCGCCACCCTTCGATAAAGACAACTTCAAGCTTACACTATTTACTCGTAGAGTTCAATCTAAATAAAATTCACGTATCTCGGTGTTTGAGGCTGTCTGAGAATCGGCCAACATTTACACAACCCCCAAAACGAGGTGTTATAAGTTTGACGCTGTCTGTCTGTTTGTTTATGTGTATATCTTCCGTGGCATCGTAGCACCCAAGTTCCAACTGACCGATTTTGATTATTTTTTTTGTTTTAAAGCTGACAGTATTGAGATTGTTCTTCTAGAATCTAGGCAATTAGTTCATCATAGTTTTGAAAAATGTAGGTTCGATAGTGTTTTAATTTTTAGGTAATAAATTCAAGAGAGTTTTCGAAAACGTAAGTTTATCTATTTCATCTACTTCCAATGATTTGATCGGTTGAATATTTTGCGGATGTTGCGCACCATACAGCAATCCTAAATCACGATATCGAAGTTTCCTCTGAAGTTTTTAGCTAAATTGCACATTACGCGCCGCATTTTCTTTAAGTTGGCGGGTTAAATGTATTAGCGCTTTATTAAGGAGCTCTCTCTCCCTAGGCAGTCTTGAATCTAGATCGCCTAATAGACAGCTTGAACACTAAGCTACATGATAATGAGCTAAATGAGTTAAACTCGCGGTGTCTTTATTCTTAATGGAACGTGAGACTGACGTTTTACTAATTTCCGCAGGCGGTATAATCCTGCAAGGATGTAAGCAACAACGCCACCTAGTAAACTACCACTTGAGGGACACAGATGTTAATTTCGATAAAATACCATCGGAACTTTTTTTTTTTTTGATGCGCAGGGAAAACCCTTTATGGGTGCCCCGGGTTGGGGATATGGCTCAGTTAAGCTGAAGCACCCCGGGGGTACGGAGGGATATCCTGGATCTGTCTAGCACCATCGGAACTTAATTCATAGGCAGCTTTGACGTACGTCTACGTCATCTGGTTGGTTTATGTCAATTCAATATTAGTCACGACTCACGAATCACGATTTGTCAGCTGGGCTTGACAAAACTCGACCAACTTACGTAGGTCCAGCATCTGCCTATGAATCAACTTATCTGATAGTAGAGATCAACTACGATAACATGGCGCGCCCCTCCAAATGACTGTTTCAATGTATGTAGTCACATCCTTATGAAAGAGTTTGTATGTAGTAAATATTCAACCAATCACAGTACACGTAATATTTCAGTTAATGTCACTTATTACCAAGATTTGTTGGTCAACTAATCATAACTAGCCGACCGCGCAAGACAACGCACTTCAAACGTTTTGAATAATTTTGGAGGGGCGCGCCATGTTATCGTAGTTGATCTCTATCATCGAGGAAATTGATTCCTCGGCAGTTGACAGACCAAGGTCATTTGGTCGAATCATGTCTATTCAATGTTAATAATTGTGATCTGTCGGCTAGGTTTGACATAACGCGACCAAACCAAGTAGGTCTGCTTTTTCTTCTTTGAATCAATTTCTTCAATGGTACATAATATTATGTAGTTGTAAAGTAAAGGAGTATTAGGTTCGATAAAAACCCACACTATAATGGCCAGTGATAAAGATGTTGTAATGCCAGATTGTAAATTGTAATGGTTCAAGTGTTGTACACATGTAATTCTGTTAGGCTTCGTTCACATTTGTATCATTTGAGCGATCAGATCTCCGTCGCGTATCATCGAAGAGTATAAAATGATACGCGTATCATGATACGCCCCGATCGCTATTAACCGCGTATCAGATACGTGTCGTATCAAATACGCGCATGATCGGAGATCTGATCGCGCAAATGATACAAATGTGGACGAGCATTTATGAAGTTTGAAAAGTAGTTTTTAAATATTTTTCCAAAACGTGACGCCATTGAAATAGCATTGCAATTATTCCATTTTGGGATTGCGTTTAAACCAGGGGTTCCCAATCTTTTTCAGCCTGCGGCGCATTTACAAGGCAATATTTTGTCAGGGCGCCCTACTCTGCCTAGCTGTTGCAAAAATATACATTTAATAAACACCTTTAATAATTATAGTTGGGTTAAGCAAGTAAATAATAATAAACAAATATGTAATCATCTGCCTGCATTTTATAATAATTCATAATATAATTTTATTTATAATATTTGTGGTTGTGGATTATGATGAAGGATCGACTCACGGCGCCCCTCTTGCCTTTCCACGGCGCACCAGGGCGCCGCGGCGCACAGTTTGGGAACCCCTGGTTTAAACGATTAAACCGGCGATTTACCAAACGAAATTCAGATGCCATTACGCAAATTCATAATCCTTCCAAAACGTTTATTTTATGAAAAGTTTTTATTTTCAATTTAATTGATAGAGTTGTAATTTCATGCTACCGGTAATAAAAAGTACTGTCATATAGTTGTAGAGATCAACTACGATAACATGGCGCGCCCCTCCAAATAACTGTTTCAATGTGTGTAGCCACATCCTTATGAAAGAGTTTGTATGTAGTAAGTATTCAACCAATCACAGTACACGTAATATTTCAGTTAATGTCACTTATTACCAAGATTTGTTGGTCAACTAATCATAACTAGCCTACCGCGCAAGACAACGCACTTCAAACGTTTTGAATTTTGGAGGGGCGCGCCATGTTATCATAGTTGATCTCTATCTACCTAACATAGATGAATTATACAGGATGCAATTAAACCTTCTGGCCAAATTTCGATATAATATTGATCCTTGTTGAAAATGGAAATACAAGTATTTGATCTTTTATAATCACTCAATACTAAAATATCGAGAAATAGCTTCCGAAATTTTTCCTAAAAAACACCGCAATTAATGGGCACTACGCGTCGCCGGCATCTTTTTTCTTCAAAATTTACGTCCGTCTGGACGTAAGCCTACCATTACCAAGTCTTCTAAATGCGGTGTTCATTTAGAAGACTAAGGGCCTGTTTCACCGCTTCCTGATAAGGTGCCCGATAGGCTTATTTGACAGATTCTCCATACTCCATCTGTCAAGTTAAGTGGTGGATAGTCTTATCAGGAAGCGGTGAAACAGGCCCTAACAATTTTTGGAGGGAAATTGGATATCTCCTACTCCTACCTTTCTTCTGATTAATTTCGTTGCGGGTCCCAAGACAGATTTAGCTTGTCCCTCGGGCATCCCTGAGATCATATCAAAGGGTTTTCGTGGTTGGTTACCACTGTTGATCCTGGTGACACAGGAGTTGCAGTGGTGGGAATGTGTGGTGGGCCTTTTGCCCGTTTTTAACAATTTTTGTCTACCATATCCACAACCTACCTAATGAATGCACGTATTCTGGCAGTGATGCTCATTGGGCGCTGATCTGCCACAGAGGTGTGTAAAGCTGTAAATTCATCGGTGCAAACGCAATTAGTGTTAATTGCGCTAATAGGATTTTCTGTGTATGCGCTGAATTTGGGGAATGGATGGTATGAACCGTGTAAGCGAACTATTCAATGAGCTCGTGCTTCGTACCAATCAGGTATGCGACTGTACTGGTGAATGCTAAACATTCTCTAAATACAAGTATACACTATACAGTTTAGACTTTAGAGACTTTACAAATATTGGGACAAATAACATGTAAAATCTATTTTAAACATATTATAAAACGAAGTCGCTTTTTTTCCCTCATGTCCCTTTGTTCTTTCATTCTTTCAGTGTTAGGCAATATTTTATCACGCTAAGACCAATAGGAGCGAAGAAATAGTGGAAAATGTGGAAAAAACGCGGAAAATTATTTGAAAGGGCTAACTTGAACGCGCTTATCTCAGGAACTAATGGTCCGATTTGAAAATTTCTTCCAGTGTTAGATAGCCCATTTATTGAGGAAGGCTATATTTTATCACGCTAAGACTAATAGGAGAATGTGGAGAAAACGGGGGAAATTATTTGAAAGGGCTTATCTCGCGAACTACTGGAGCAATTTTTGTTATTTGGCACAGATAAGAAGTAGATCACGTGAAGGATCATACATAGGCTATTGATTTTAATCATTTTTTCAGTGGCTATATATTTTATTCCCGTGCGACGCCGAGGCGGGTCGCTAGTATACAAATTATTTTTAACAAAAAATTAAAACCGACTTCCAAGGTAAAAACAATAATAACATCATAGTAATATGAACTAAAAAGCATTAAATAATTTTTCCTATCTCATGGTGCCTTTTTCCGAACTCGGCTAAAACTCAACTATTTCTGTACTCAATCTTCATAATTTTGAAGTCGGTACCAGATATAGCTGAATCCAGATGCCAGAATATTTGAAACATTTTTAACTGGCACCGACTTCAAAATTATGAAGATTGAGTACAGAAATAGTTGAGTTTTAGCCGAGTTCGGAAAAAGGCACCATGAGATAGGAAAAATTATTTAATACTTTTTAGTTCGTATTATAAATCATTGTTTGTTTGAACGCGCTAATCTCAGGAACTACGGGTCCGATTTAAAAAATCTTTCAGTGTTAGATAGCCTATTTATCGAGAAAGGCTATAGGCTATATTATTTTATCATGCTAAGACTAATAGGAGCGAATAAATAGAGGAAAATATAGAAAAAACGGGAGGAAATATATTTAAAATGGCTTATTTGAACGCGCTAATCGCAGGAACTACTGGTCCGACTTAAAAAAATATTTCAGTATTAGATAGTTCATTTATCGAGAAAGGCTATAGGCTATATTTTATTACGCTACGACTAATAGGAGCGAAGAAATGGAGGAAACTATGGAAAAAACAGGGGTAAATTATTTGACCGGGCTTACCTCACGAACTACTGGAGTAATTTTTCTGTTATTTGTTACGAAGTAGACCACGTAAAGGATTATAGGCAATTTTTGTGGACTAATTTGTCTGTGAAATATCTAATTTACGCGGGCGAAGCCGCGCGGAACGTCTAGTCAAGCCAGAAAATAGTCGGCATAGTTTTGATGCAGTCTCGGTATTAAAACTACAAGTTAAAACATTAATAGAGTACACAACTCCGCTAGAAAATTTTTACTTTTAATTGTTTAAATAAGCTATTGGATAGCTTTTATCGCAAACGCGGTGACCGAATCAAGAAATTCCGTAACGAAAATACCTATTACACACCGACACACTCGTATGCGAATTGTAATAATTGCATAAGTCGATAAAAAGTATGCAAGTCTTAAATCCCCATCAGCGGGATAGAGGTACCAGACAGACAAACACACTAGCGCGAAAATAGTAATAATATCGATATGACGAAATTGATTTTAAGGAAAATGATCTATATAAGACAATGTTAATCCGATCAAATAACGGAGGTCCGCCATCTGCTCATGAACCAATTTATCTAATAGTTCAAGTTCGTGCTAAGAGGAAGGTCAGATACAGGACAATAATTTAGTTTTATTGTACTTCCCAAGTAGGGGTGTTCCAACTTCCAGACAATACAATCAACACATTTCTCAAACTATTTTAATATTATTCTTTTTCAATTAAAACAATGTTATTGTTTTAATCGCCCTAGAATATCCCATAATATGAGCACTTTTGTGGAACAGTTTACGCCTTACGGAAAAACTATCACGCCTTAAATAAAAATTACTATGTTAAAGCACAAATCAATGTGCTTTAACATAGTAATTTTTATTTAAATGTAGATGTGTTATCATCGGTCATGTGATCAAGGTTTGGTTACTATTAAAATAAAAAACAAAAACTATCTTATAGATAGTTACCTATCTTATAGTAAGTAGTACCACGCAGAAAACCGACGCGAGCCCTCACAAAGCTTGGCTTTTAGCTAGTATAAAGACATTACTCTACTACCATTAAATACTTTATGATAAATTTAATACCCTAGCGTAAGGTCTACCCACTACCACCCCATGGTGCTCCACTCCCCGCTGAAGGCAGAGTTGCGAGTACAACCTTTTTTTTACCGCAACACTTAACCAGTAATCTACTACCACAGAGTGATCGCAAAACCAATGGATTTGATTGACTCTGAGAGGAACATTTTCTGCAACTTTACATCACACACATCACAGTGACTTCATTCCATCAAACCCAATAAGCCATTTGAACTAAAGAGCGTGTGCAAAACATTGATTCGAAACATAACCCTTCTTCTGTACAGTTGGAAAAAATATTTTGTATTCAAGCTGGTTACAACCCTAACCTGGTGCACCCCACATACAATTGCGTCTTGATAGCGCTCATACATTCGTTCTATATATTATTCATAGTCAATACTATCTTATGTGAAACACACAGTAAATATTGGAAAGTGATCTATCTCTTTGAAGAAAATATATGGAAAGTATTTTTTTCTCTCACTTTCATTGTTAAAAGAAAGAGTTCAATCGAATACATTAATAATGCGACAATATAAAGAGTAGTTCTTGATTTCTACTGATGAAAGAACGTGGGATAAAATGGCTTAATTTAGATGCGTTTGCTCGAACGCGCGGTTTGTTGGCTACTACGCAGTGTTGCCAGATGGTCTCGGCGACGTACCCCTGAACTAATTTGATTTTCCCCCCAGAAATCCCCTAGAATATCTCCGTCTCCGGAACTAAGGCTATAAGCGCATGTACCATTACACTACCAGCGAGATACATAGGCTGCACTAAAAATATCGGGAATGGAATACTTCCACTATTCCTGTCATATTAAAATCTTCTTAATTGAATACTCCTTGGTTTTAAAAATCGAATACAATTTATTTATATAAAAAAAGATTCCCGGTCTTGTCACAAGGTCTTGTCAAACTTGTTTAGTCGTTGAGAAAATGGAATTGACTCGAAAAAATTCTAGAGCGATGATTTATTATGACTTTCGAAGTGGTTTAACACAAAAACAGTGTGTGAAGATCAGCAGTCACCCAATAAAACGTTGATGCTGTGCGTAAGCTGGTTGAGGAAGATCGACATGTGACATACCGCGAAATTCAGGCAACTTTAGATATTGGCATAAGTCAAATACAAATAATATTGCATGAACAATTAGGTTTAAAAAGTTGTTTTCCCGATGGATACCGCATGTGCTCTGTGAAGAGCGAAAAGCGGCTCGCGTTACTTGGTGCGTCAGAACTCTCGAACGATTCCACGCAGGATCCTCAAATGCTGTATACAACATCGTATCAGGTGACGAATCCTGGATATACGCGTACGAACCCGAAACTAAAAACCAGTCACGAGTTTGGGTGTTCGAAAATGAATTAAAGCCAACAAAAATTTCGTTCACGGAGTGTTGCAAAAAAATGGTGGCCACGTTTGTCTCCAAAACCGGCCATATTGCGACTATTCCTCTTGAGGGACAAAGAACGGTTAATGCAGAATGATATGCTAGCATTTGTTTGCCACAGGTCGTATCTGAACTCCGTAAAGAGAACTGCAACCGCCGCATCATCCTCCATCACGACAATGCGAGTTCTCACACCGCGCACAGAACAAAAGAGTTTTTAGAGCAAGAAAACATAGAATTATTAGACCATCCGCCGTACAGCCCCGACTTAAGTCCTAGTGATTTCTATACTTTCCCTAAAATAAAAAATAAATTGCGTGGTCAGAGATTTTCATCACCTGAAGAAGCTGTGGACGCCTACAAAACGGCCATTTTGGAGACCCCAACTTCCAAATGGAGTGGTCGCTTCAATGATTGGTTCCATCGTATGGAAAAATGTGTCAAATTTCGCGGAGAATACTTCGAAAAGCAATAAACACATTTTTAAATAGTACTGTTGTGTCACCCCCTTGATTCCCGAAATTTTCAGTGCCGCCCTCGTATTACGATATCAAACGTGGAAAATGGTACATGCTCATTAGAGGGGTTTGATATAACTATTCAGTTTTCCTGATTAGGACGCGGTGATTACTTTTTCTTTTAATAATTAATAAAAATATATTACTAAACTTTATTATTGCTGCATTTTGTTACTTATGGCTGGAATTCCTTATCTTTTCAACATCTCGAATCTCCACCTCGATGAGTTGTTGTGGCGCTCAAGTAATTTAATGATGGTAAAAAACATTATTAAAAAAACATTAGGAACGTGATATTATAAGGCAAAAAACTGCATTTGACGTGTTTTTTGAATTCCCCCTAAAAATCCCCTAAATATTTTTTCCCCCTGTTTTGCCCCTGTCTTGGTCGAAAGCCCCCTAAATCTAGGGGGAAATCCCCTGATCTAGCAACACTCGGACATAATATAAATCCAGCCTTATAAAGATAAGGTTACAATGTAAATTTTCTATATTATGTTTCATTCCGAGTAATCAAAAATGAAGCAGTGCTGAATGTAATTAATAAAATGATTAAAACCATTTATTCGAACGAATGAGGATTATTACAATACAAATAAATTGTTAATTAATAATTGAATATTAATGTGACAATAATTATAATGAATAAGGAGCAATTACAATTAATTCGTGGTGGTGGTATGCCATCCAATTAGTCGTATTGTAGCACAAGTATCTTTAATAAGCCCACGATTTCATAATAAAAACATAACACACATACATTGGATGCTGTTAAACGTTCGTGTTCCATCCCACATCGGACTAGTTTTGAGTAATCGGCGTTTTAAGTTTTTTTGGAATAATCTTTATTTTCTGCTTATTTTAAGCAAAAAAATGTTATTGTGCGGTATCATTTTTTTGTTGTTGAAATGCGTGGATTATAATTATGAAAAAACATTTTAATTTTACATTCAGTTTTAAGAGAAAACGTATAAAAATGGT
The DNA here is from genome assembly GCA_905333045.1 of Lysandra bellargus. Classification (NCBI taxonomy): domain Eukaryota; kingdom Metazoa; phylum Arthropoda; class Insecta; order Lepidoptera; family Lycaenidae; genus Lysandra; species Lysandra bellargus. The sequence continues at coordinate 2,765,431 of HG995319.1, read as the reverse complement.
TAATGCAATATTGCTATGGGGCTTATTACATAGCATTAATGTCCTTTGAGATGTTTCACATAAACGCAATATTCTGATTTGTTCTTTCAATACAATTACTATAAGTGCTTATTTTAACAAAATGTTATAAAATTAACTCGTCACGCCCAAACCGCTGAACCAATTCTTCTGAAATTTTGTATGGAGATACTTTGAGTCCCGGGAAAGGACAAATGGTCCTTTTTATTCCGAAAAAATGCACGGTTCCCAGACATTAAATAAAAATTATTTCTGCTTATACCGCTACGTGGATTTCGATGATATTTGGTATACAGATACGTTATGTCTCGGGACAGTGTTGCCAACTGCTAGTCTTGCCGAGTAGCTACATTATTGTTCAAAAGTTGCTAGATTGCCAGTTTTCGTTCCCCCAATAAGTTGCTAGAAGTAGCTAAATGTAACGGTAACTGTTTTGCTAACTGCTACCTCTACCAAGTGGCTAGATTGCTCCTGAAAAGTTGCTAGATTTCCAGTTTTTGGCGCTAGAGTAGTTAGTAGCTTAACGTATCTTTTAGTTGGTGACCATAAAATAATCGGCCAAGTGCGAGTCGGACGCGCGCACGAAGGGTTCCGTACCGCTATAGAGCGAAAGTAAGCAAAAATTATGTTTGTTAAATATATTTTTATTTTATTATTAATTATTAAAGTACAAATAAAATTAATGACTACAAGCAAAATAGGCCAAAAAAATTACGTTTGTTGTGTGGGAAATCAAATATTAACTTTATTTTATTTTTAGTATTTTTTATTAAAGCGGCAACAGAAATAAACAATCTGTGAAAATTTCAGAAGTCTAGCTGTAGCGGTTTTTGAGATACAGCCTGAAGACAGACAGACAGACAGACTTCGAAGTCTCAGTAATAACTAATAGGGTCACGGTTTTACCTTAAAAAAGATATATTTTAACATTCTTTCCTTCGATTCTCGGTAAATACTTTACGAATCTCGAAAGATGAAATGTAGCTAGACAAAGTAGCTAAAAAATCTAGCTACAACTTTTTTTTAATTGTAGCTGCTTGATACCTAAAAATAGCTAGATCTAGCTACAAATCAGCTAAGTTGGCAACACTGTCTCGGGAAAGAATATAGGATACTTTACAACGGGAAAAAGGTACGGTACCAGTATAATAAACAAAAATGATTTGCGCCTAAACCGCTGAACCGATTTTGATGAAAATCGGTGTGCACATACTTTGACTCTCGTGAAAGGACATAAGATAATTATTGTCTTGAAAAATGTATGGTTACTGCGTTATAGAATTTCCTATTTTGCGCCTATACCGCCGAACAGATTTTGATGAAACTTAGTATGGAGATACTTTGAGTCTCGGAAAAGGCCAAAGGATCCTTTTTATCTCGGAAAAATGTACGCTTCCCAGGCGTTAAATAAAATGATTTCTGCTTATACCGCTACAATGGATTTTGATGATATTTGGTATGCAGATACGTTATGTCTCGGGTAAGGACAAAGAGTTTCCGCTTCTTCTGCCCTTCCCGCACTTCCCGCAGAGTGCTCTTGTGTATTGCGCACACACTTGGGCACCATAAAATTACTCCTTCTTAACTGACCTGTTTGTATTGAAACCAGAGTGCTCTTGTGAATTGCGCATACACTTGAGCACTATAAAATTACTCCTGCGTGACTGGCCTGTTTTCATTTAAATCAGAGTGCTCTTGTGTATTGCGAACACACTTGGGCACTATAAAATTACTCCTGCGTGACTGGCCAGTTTTCATTTAAACCAGAGTGCTCTTGTGTATTGCGCACACACTTGGGCACTATAAAATTACTCCTGCGTGACTGGCCTGCCCCCTTAGACAAAGTATCTTTCGTTAAAAACGATGACGAATTTCGTTATCAAAATGTATGCGGTTTGACATAAGTCATCGCTAAATAACATTTCGCTTGCGAAGACTAATGTCAAATCCCATACATTTTGATAACGAAATTCGTCATCGTTTTTAACGAAAGATACTTTGTCTACCCTTAGACAAAGTATCTTTCGTAATCGAAAATCGTAATAATCTTTCGTAATAAAACCTGCCCCCTGGCAGGTTTTATTGAAACCGGCCACCGCCACCGAAACCGGTGTGGGAGTATTTTTATATTTTATTATAATTACCAGCATTGGACATTGAGCATACTTATTGAAAATATACTCGTTAGTCTAATAATTAACTTATTAATTTAATTGCAAACTAAAATTAGAATACATTTTATACATAATATTATTAATCAACTTACGGGCACAGAATATATATTAGTGTTACGGGTAATTTGAAGATGCATAATTACTTCATCAATCTGATTAATTTGTAATCTGATTAAAATTACCAATTACTTTTTGCTCAACTCTGCACGTGATAAACTAATTATTTCTACATTAACTAAATTCAATCAAAATCGGTTCAGCAGCTTAAACGCATATTAATAAAGTTTATTGCGTGAAAACCGAACATTTCCCATTATAAAAAATATACTATGTCCTTCTCCAAAACCTTACGTAATATCTACATGTACTCGATATCGACATCATAAGCCCAATTAATTTTTTTTCACTGCGCGGAAACCGTACATTTTCCGAGACAAAAAGTATCTAATGTCATTTTAATTGATTCAAAGTATCTGCATACAAAATTTTATCAAAATCGGTTCAGCGGTTTAGGCGCAAATCATTTTAGAAACATAGTACATAAATACAAAACCTCACTTAGAAGAATAAGCATTAACCATTTTTGTACTCTAGAATATGCTACAGTGGGTTTTCAAAAAAATGGATTTCACTGTCGTAAACCTTATGTTATAAAGAATAAAACTGCATTATTAACTCAAAACCCGATTTCATGTGGAATGGATCACCAATGCTAAATAGCAGCCAATTATTGTACACTATTTATTATATATTATAAATATAGTAAAATATGGTTTTAATTATTAATAAAGTAGATGTTCCGCGCGGTTTCGCCCGCGTCTTTTAGGAATTTCACTGACAAATTAGCCCACAAAAAATAGCTTATGACGTGGTCTACTATTTATTTGTGCCAAATAACATAAAAATTACTCCAGTAGTTCGCGAGATAAGCCCTTTCAAATAATTTACCCCGTTTTTTCACATTTTCCTCTGTTTCTTCGCTCCTATTAGTCTTAGCGTGATAATATATTATACAGCCTATATAGCTTTCCTCGATAAATGGGATAACACTGAAATAATTTTTCAAATCAGACCAGTAGTCCCTGAGATTAGCGCGTTCAAACAAACAAAGAAACTCTTCAGCTTTATAATTTTAATATAGATAAAGTGTGTCTATTCTGTTTGTCTGCCTTTGATACTTTCAGACTTCAGTTCTGTCTTCACTTTTCAAGAGGCCATTTTCTTGTGATGCCATTGCAATTATGGTGGCGATTATGCTAAACCAACATGGGTCATCGCAGAGGTTGCATAAAAATTAAACCGAACCGTTAGATAGGCCATTTATCGAGGAAGGCTATGGGCTATATTTTATCACGGTAAGACTTATAGGAGCGAAGAAATAGAGGAAAATGTGGGAAAACCGGGGGAAATTATATTTTGAAAGGGCTTATCTGACGAACTAGTGGAGCAATTTTTCTGTTATTAGGCACAGATAAGAAGTAGACCACGTGAAGGATCATAGGCTATTTTTTGTGGACTAATTTGTCTGCGAAATATCTAATTTACGCGGGCGAAGCCGCGCGGAATGTCTAGTTGATCTATATATATATATATATATATTATCGTCTCCTACATATTATACTATACAGTTTCAACAGTCACAGGACTGAAAATATCTACCTTTTTATGAAGCCCTCTGAAACCTAAATTATTAAAGCCTATCTAAAATATAACAGTGAAGAAGCCGTAACTACGTTCCACGTAAACGATCAATGGATTCACGTTTAAATCGATTTGAACTTTACGTGTCTACCACGTGTCGTAAATAAATTACTATTACGTATTACCAGCGGAGGCCAACTTTTAAATCCATCAAAGATGGATTAAAAGATCGGCGGGGTATGTATATTGCGACAGCAATTCAACAGCCTTTTGAGTTTTGACAGTATACAAGGTGTAACAAAACAAAGCGATAATAATTTAGGGTGTGTATGGAGTCCACTGCGAAAATAGCAGCGCTGAAAAAAAGCAACTTTTTTAAACTTTTGTTAGGGAAAATTCATCTAGGACGCTTGCCCATACAACACTCAAAAAAAATCTTTCAGCGCTGCTACTTTCACAGTGAACTCCAAACAGTACACACCCTAAACTCTAAAGTATTATCGCTTTGTTCTGTAAACAAATTTTGGCGTAACGGAGTTGCAGGCGTCATCTAGTTTATAGTTATTTTTAATATTATGTAGCACTAATAAACCACAGTAATTGGCAACCCGTGAGTCGTCAAAGGAAAACAATTATCTACATCAAATATCAATCCAGAAATAGTTACCAGAAACATCTCAATTAAGACTTCTTAGTTTGACTAGTGATTCTATTCTTTGTGAAGTTCTCTCAAAGAACGATCAAAATTAGTGCTATAGCATAAGGCTATATTAATATTGTAATTTGTAAAGCTCTTCTGATGTTGCGAGTGTCCATGGGCGACGACAGTTGCTTTTAATCAGGTGGCCAATTTGCTCATTTACCCCCTTAATTTATTTTAAAAAAACTTGAGAGGTGTCAAAGGACACCCGAATGGAACAAAGTTATTTCTTATGTTCAAAAAACCTGTAAGTATTATTAAAAAAAACGCCAGATATTGACGCCCAGGAATACTAACAACACGTCGCTGTTTATTTAAAAAAATGCCATCTGTGGACGCTTAGGAATACTTACTATTAACGCCCTCTGTCCCTACCATGCAGGTACTAATAAAAAAGTGTCGAGGTCAAATCAAGGTGAACTTATGTCGTTCTGTCTAGCCTTCAAGATTTACGCCGAACGCGAGATAAGGAACTTCGAAGCTGGGAATAAATTATCGGACGAGCGTCCGCGGACGTTTTCATCGGATGTGGCTTGTTTCTATCTGTATAATATAAAATACACTAAACTGTGCACATTGTCTGACATGAGTCGCGGACGCGATCTTGAGCGTTCGGACGTCCGAACAGAATCTGGCTGGCCGGATGTTTTTGAATCCGCGGACGTCTGCCAGGTTAGGTCTTTGCGTCCGCGGATGAACCGTGTACATTGTTAAGCCGCATCCATCAGCCGCAACTTTTGGATGCGTCCGATAGTTTGTTTCTAGCTTAATGCTTGAGATACTATCGCGTTGAGGCGGCCAGACCGCTCGTTGGCGGTCTGGCCGCTTCAACGCGATATCTCAATCATATTATAATATGGAGCCTAAGCCTAAAGTACGAAACTACAATGCAATATTGTCGGTAGAAAATGAAACCTGTAGCCCAGTCATAAAGTAGAATTTTATTTAAATTTATGTTAAGTCGCAATCGACTGCGTTGATCGGGACGCCGGCCGGACGGTACCTTTAACGGCGATAACCTGTACCTGTAAGGCGATTCTGCTAAAAATTATTTAGCAGAATCGCCTTACAGGGTTAATACATTCGCCAATATGTGCCATACGGCGTCTATTGATTTTGTGATCGTGCTATAAGCATTGCAAATGTGCGGCTTATACTTGTATGTAAAATATGGCAAGGTTGCCATAGACTGTGTAAAGGAAAGGATACAAGGATATGATATCATTATATTATTATGATCCTGTCGCCATCGACTGCTGAAAGGCAGCAGGCTCCAACCATCCCAACTGACACTTTCAAAACGTCGGTCCATCAATCTGCAGGGCTACGCTATGACATAGATTACACGGACAGTCTTGACGGACCGATAATTTTTATTTGTACTTTCCGGTCATCATTCTGGCGTCAGTCTCAGACTCGTGAACTGAGGGCACTGAGGCAGACTGACCACGTAACATATGTCTATGATTACCTAATCGTGGTCTCTAACACTGCTCTATCAACCGTAATTATGTCCTTCTGTAGACATGGACAGCCAGAATAAGCGAAAGCACCGCTACAACATGCTTCTATGAGCAACGTCAATCTTGTGACACTGGATGACATTGATTTATGTGAAAGAAGCATTGTCGCTAGCTGCGGAGGGTATTTCATAGAAATACATAGAAGCCAGTACGTGCCAGTACTGTCGTCTGCAGCTGTCGCGTGTCGCTCGGTTCCAACTTGTATCTCAAAGCCGCATTTTCACTAGGGGACATTTGTCTCGCGACCTAGTCGTCCTGTGTCCCGACATGTCGCCCGACGTCGCAGCGACATTTACGGGTTGCGAGACTTATCGCTGGCGACATACTGTTCACTACTGACTAGTGTGAACAAGTCATATGTCGAGGGACAAAGTTGCAGGGGACAAACTACGTAAATGTCGGATGACTTGTCTCCGCGACATGTCCCCTTTTTTTAACATGGGGAAATGCTTTACGCATCCCCGGCAAATTGGGGATATCAGCCGGGGTATGTGGGACTCCTGCGTAGTCTACCTACTAAAACCCCATGATGCTCCACTCATCGCTTAAGGCACAGTTGCGGGTACGATGAAACCTACCGCAACGCGACATGTCCCCTAGTGAAAATGCGGCTTAATGCTACCTATTGAGTAGCGACTTAGCAATAGTTTCTTTTCTCTCTGAATCTCTGAACCTTTAGACAAGTATTCGGCAATCATTAACACGGTAACGATGGACGTAATCAATCTGCAGTATTTTTGTGCGGATAATTTTGTTTTTTTAAATGAAATAAACCTATTAAATGAGATCATAGATTACAAAAATACTAAAAAGGATTTCGAGCTTTACAATTTTGAAATTCAGTGAACTGTGATTAAAATTTATACAAAACAAAATGAAACTGATTTATCTAAATCAAACATTTTCCGAACATGTTTGATGTTTTCCAATTTAATTTTACAACAAATAGTGTTGAAAACAATTCTACTTTCGCGGTAGGTTTCGTAAAAACAGCAATGAAAATGGTTCGAATAAAAAAGAAACCCAATTCTGCAATGTACCGTAACAAGTACATTTTAGACCTTTTTAATGAAATACGCAGTTCTTTCTGTCGATTGTGATACAACTAGCAGACTCAACAGACGTTTGTCCTATACAAGGTGTAACAAAACTAAGTGATAATACTTTGTATTAAATATAAAAATGGTCTTTTAGCGCTGCTACTTTCACAGTGAACACCCTAAAGTATTATCACTTAGTGTTTTGACACCTGAGTACCTACCAGTCTTTAGTATAAATATTTTGGAAGGGGGTTTTTTCGTGACACAAGAGTCAAGACTCAAGACACTGAATTATGTACGCACTACCCAGTCAGGTATATATATCATTAGGTTATAAGGAATGGGAATATCCTTGTTCTTCTTGTACCTACGGGAAAAGAACAGCGGGGCTAAAATGGTCACATAGCAATTCCTCTCAATCAATTCACAAAATGAATTCTTAAAACTGTCAAAGTCACGATGTCAAATTAGTACGAATTTAGACCAATTGAATTGATCTTAATTTGACATTCGTGAGTTTGACAGTTTTGACAATTCATTTTGTGAATCGATTGAGAGGAATTGCCATGCGACCATTTTAGCCCCGCAGAACCTTAATAAGCTTAACGCACTTTTCAAAAGAGCAATCTCAAATCAGATTAATACATTATCAAGTGTAAAGTGCAAGCCAGCTGCATGGTAGAGTCAACTTCGGAATTTTTATGTACCCTATATGTCGAGCGCATAAGAGTTTTGTCAGTGGTAAAATAAAAATGAATGGACAGTTTAAAGGGTTTAAGGGGAAGACAGCAGCCAATTCGACATCTTTGTGCAGTTTTCTAGACGTATATATTTGATTGATTTGCACAAAAAAAATATATGTGATTTTTGATAATATTTGGAAAAGCTTGTCAAATTTAAATAATAAAATAATGTACTCCTACTGGATGAAAAAAAAATACCAAAGTCACAACTTTCAGGAACTTTAAACAGTTCTAACTAAAGTAATAATACAATCTATGCTTTAAAAATTTGTTTATTTGATACCTTTTACAAAAATCCAAAGATTGCCGGATTTAATTTTCGGTTCTGACATCTAGATTTCCCATAATATTTATTTTTTCCTCTAACAAACGAAAAATGTATCCACGCTACCGAGTGAACACTTCACATCTCTGTCTCCTCTGGCTTGAAAATCGACACAGGTGCGAGAGTGATGCGAGATCACGGTCATTGGCAGTTGTCAGCGTCTTAATGAATGGCGGACGGCAGTGATGCCTTTGTAGTACCTGGTAGCACCTGTAATTGCTTTGAAGTGTGCAAAATGCTCCATCATATTGTGACATTATTGTACATTTTCTGAAGTTTTTAACTGCAATTTACCTTTTCAATAGTTTTGTAATTTGTAACTATGATCAATGACTTTAATTAATCCTTCGATCGTGGATTCTTGGCAATCTATTGTTATTCTATTGTCGTCGCGATCACCGGTGATCTCATGGGGCTTGCTAGGTATAAAGATAGTGAAAAGATAAAACCGAGCGTACAACTTTAAGTTGTAGGTACACTCGGTTTTTAAATACGTAGAAAATTTTTTGCTACGACGAAGTAAAGCATCATATGTTCAAAAACCCAATACAAAGGAGCCACGCATAAAATGTTTTGTTTTACAGGAGATTGGTTTCGATGCCTTCTAGGTACTTAAATAAAGCAAAGCAAACAAGCAATCTAAAACGTATCCAACACGTATATTTTGTGGTTTGAGGAAAACTTCAAGCCACAGAATACATAATTAACCTTACGGTACTCAAACTTCATTGTAAAAACTAAAATGTACAGTTTCGCTGTAAAATTCGCCTCCATTCCGTTCCATGGCGGTGTAACTTGAGCCTTAACTTTCTAAAGGAATAAACTTATAGCATTTACCGTGTATAGGAATTAAACAAGACAATTATTGCAATAGTGTGAGTGGCGACAATTTCGCCATTGTACTCGATTGCGTGATACTTTACAATACAATGTATTGCATTGTAAACGTATTTTTTCTACTATTATGTATAACAGTACATAATAGATAAAACGATTAAACAACCGATACATCAATTGCATAGCAATAGCAGCAGCTAGTCTACACGCATACGTCTAATCGCACGCACGCAAATACCGTGCCGAAGCCTGCCGAACTGAAACGTCGTTAGACGATATGCGACTTGTGAGGTCTTTCGTTACGGAATTTCTTGATTCGGTCGTCGCGCAAAAAGCCCACAACAAAGAAATAAGCGTTGCGTAAAAGATTTTTCATCAAAAAATAATTACTTGTTGTAAGACAAGTTTTGATTTTATGTTCCTTTGCTTTTAACCTACCTTTTAATCCATCAAGCCCTATAACACCGGTGACCGCGACAACAATAGAATAACAATGGATTTCCAAGAATCCGCGATCGAAGGAAGGTCTTGTCTTTGTCTGGCCTATTGAAAACATTACGTAAAGGACAAGGACTTTTTACCAAACAAGGGAGTCAGTCGATAGATGTACCTCTTTCACGCGTTGGTCTTTTACTGCCGCACAATTCTGACTAAAGTTTCCTACCTTTGAATTCGTCTAACTCTAAATGATAGACATTGTAGTGTTTTGATTTTGGGCCAATCAAATCGCATAGAGATGTTAAACTATCGTCAAACCATACAGAAATTAGGCCGGCGAAAAGTAAAATCCGGTGGTAGATTTAAGGACAGTAATGTAAAAAAATAAGATTTTTTAAGAGAAATATAGCTAGTAGCGGTATACTATGTAATTCTAAACGTGTCCTTACCTCAGGCGCTGGGCTGCAGCCAAGATCCAATGATCCATTGACCTAATAACTGGGTTATCAATATCAGCGTTCTTCTAAAACTTATCTCTCATTATCATCAGCTCGGCTGATAGTTTGTATCCGTTTTCTGTATGAAAATATCAAATCGCAGAAGGTTAATTTTCTTAAATGTTCATTGTTCATACATCGTGGTACATATAATGCGTGATACGTTTTTGACGATTTCGACCCTCTCCCGACTAGATGACGCCCGCAACTCGGTTGTAAAAAAATTCATAAATCGCGCAGGAATCGTACCTTTCTCCGGGATTAAAAGTATCCTATGTTCTTTTCCGGGACTCAAAGTATCTCCATGCCAAACAGTAAAATCGGTTCAGAGGTTTGGACGTGAAGAAGTAACAAACAAACAAAAATACAGACAGACAGACGCACTTTCGCATATGTATGTGTTAGTATAAGTATGGACATTGTAAGATTTATCTCTAGTCCCCCCTCATCTAATCTTACGTGATATTAAACAAAATATAGTAAGTATGTACCTATATCAAAACATTGACATAATATTTTTTGTCCAGCCGGATGCAGTGGATATTCGGCATATTCTTCCATAATCGCCTCTGTTTGTGTATGAAATAAACTTCTTCGCAATATTGACAATCATGGTTATACAATAATAATAATAATAGCTCCCACACCGGTTTCGGTGACGGTGGCCGGTTTCATTGAAACCAGGCCAGCTACGCAGGAGTCATTTTATAGTGCCCAAGTGTGTGCGCAGTACACAAGAGCACTCTCTATTCCTTTACTCTCATAACCCAGTGGGACGGCAGACCGACGCGACTGGCGAGATATCAGGCGCAGGACCGACTTTTTACATGCCCATCCGACGCATGGATCATCTTACTTGTCAGAAAATCAGGTGATCAGTCAGCCTGCATTATCCTAACGAAACTTGGAAATAATACGTTTCCAACTCGGGAATCGAATCCACGACCTCCGAGTCAAGAGCCGAGTTCTGAACCACTGGACCACGGAGGCGTTATACAATAAAAGACCCGATAAAAAGATTCCACTTGTTAAGTTGGACGTTAAAATCCATTTGTATACTGGTACTGAAAGGATGTTTAACAATTCGCATTAGTTCTGAGTAGTCCTTTTCATGAGACGGCTAGACTCAAGTAGACACTATACAGTTTTCTTCTCAATACTTGAATCTTTGCCTATTTATAAGGCTTTTATACCTGACAGTCTATTGTTTTATCGCAATAATACGTCTGATTATCTTAATAATTCTTTTTTACTTTTAGACCATTTTATAAAAAGTTCGCTTTTGTTTACTCAATTTGTTAACTAAGTAAACAATAACGTTTCCTCAATTAACAAATTGACATTTAAATTTTAAGGAATACGTGGGAGAGCCATGCTTCGGCACGAATGGGCCGGCTCGACCGGAGAAATACCACGTCCTCACAGAAAACCGGCGTGAAACAGCGCTTGCGCTGTGTTTCGTCGAGTGAGTGAGTTTACCGGAGGCCCAATCCCCTACCCTTTTCCCTTCCCTACCCTTCCCTATTTCCTTCCCTACCCTCCCCTATTACCCCTTAAAAGGCCGGCAACGCACCTGCAGCTCTTCTGATGCTGCGAGTGTCCATGGGCGACGGAAGTTGCTTTCCATCAGATGACCCGTTTGCTCGTTTGGGGGCAAACGAGCAAACTGATTTTTTTGCATAAAAAAAAACGAATTTAAGAGCCCGTATACGAAATTTGCCGATTTCGCTGATTTTACAGACGTGATTTAACAGTTAAAATACAGTATTTCTATAAGTTTTAATGCACACAGCACAACATGTAAGATCATTTCAATTATAATCCAATGTTGGAGCTAGATTTTTTATTTATTTTTTAAGTATTTTTAAATAATCCAACTCAAACCCGCGACAGTTTTGTGATTTTTGCTGTAAAAGGTTTAGAATATCACCTGTTTATGGATTGTATTGACGTCTTAACGGTATGAAAAAAATACAATGTACTGTTGAGAAAGTCGTCTATAAAATGTTGGAATTACTTTTTACCACTCTAATATGAAATAGTTGAGTAAAAAAATATGTAACTCGGCAAAATTTTAGAGAAAATGGGCAAAGAATTGCTGTTAATTTCGGCAACTTGGAGCTGTAATTCATAAAAAGAAAACGACAGAAATAATCTATAGATGAAATTCTATCCAATTCGAGAAAAAACAAAAAAAAAAAAAACAAATTGTGCCAAAAAAACACGATTCAAAACAACCTAAATCTCACATTATATTACTCGCCGCAAGTTCGAGTCGGCTTTCCGCGCTTAAATATATTTTAAATCTAATAATTAATATATATTTTATTAAGTCTAATAAGGGGAAAAAACCTAATAATATTTCTGTAGCGAACCTTTGCAATTTCGGCAAAATCGGCAAAATTTCGTATACGGACTCTTAAGTTAAGAACGAAATATTGGTTTAGGCACAGAATATATTATAGTAGTACCAAGTTTAGGTTGTTAAACTAATATGTATTCTGTGGTTTAGGTTAAAGTATGAAGACTTGACTCGGACGCACTCTCGGATTTTTTATTACATAACTGTAATTAAATAAAGCTGATTTTCCCATAATCCCCCTACGGCTACGAACCCTACGGCCTACATTATATTCTGTCAAAGTCTTCATAAGGGAGATCGCAGACGGCAGACTTTTTGTGTGATCGAGTCTGCGATCTCCCTATAATGTATGTTTAATCATCATTAACTGTCTGAGTGCGGCCGTTAGGGACCTACCCGGAATCCAATATACAAATAATATTATAGTACCTATTGTCAATAGACGAACTACAAAGCAAATAACTTGCAGTCAGTAAATCACATCCTCAAATAAGAACCCGTACGCACTGCATCACTTTAACATCTTGATTCGCATCAAAGGAGGTAGGTAGAAACCGGAATTCGTAACTTTTGCGCCTTCCGTTTGCACCCTCCACAACTTCTACGAACTTCCGACAACTTCGCAACCTGGGATTGATTCTCCATTCCTCGACTCAGGAGTTAGGGTTTCCAAATATGAGGAAGCTGATTGCATCCGGTAGGACTGATGGCAGGTCGACCTGACTGTCATTGTGCATTCCCTAGTATGCGCATGCATTATATCAGTGGAAAATACATTAGGTAACGCAATTTTTTTCCAAACGGAACGAATTCCGTTTCGAGTGCATGCCAGCGCGTTCGCGAGTGCAGAAAAAGAATGGTTCTGCTAGTATCAGGGCATTTCAAATCGAAATTCCACATTAGGAAACGAAAACGTGTATGCGACCAGCCCTTATGTACCTTCCCTTGTATATTATGAGGCCTAAAGATAGTCACACAAATAAACATAACATGTTTCTATCTTCGCATTTGTCGCTATAAAAACTGTAGTTTCTGGGGTTTTAGAGTACCTCTATTCTCATCCTAATCAACACAACATTTAAACGTGAAGAGATCACAGACAGACACTCGCATTTATACAGGGTGCAATTAAACCTTCCTGCCAAATTTTGATATATCGATCCTTGTTAAAAATAAAAATACACATGGTTACTTAGTACTAAAATGTTGAGAAATAACTACCGAAAGTTATCCTAAAAAACACTACAATCAATGGACACGACGCGTCGCCCGCGAGTGATGTGACCCGCGCGCGCGCCTCCCCCCGCGTTACCCCTGCTCATTCCCCCGCGCCACGAGTAACCGTTCTGCAACGATTTTAAATGGGATAAAATATGTCAATAAAAAAATATAACACCCAATTTTTTTTTGTTAAATGGACTCTCCTAATGATACCCAAGCCATGGAAAAAATTTGGCAGGAAGGTTAAATTGCACCCTGTATATTAGTACTTAATGATTTATTGTGTTAGACATCGTAGCCTAAACGTGTAGCGTAATAATTATTCGATAATTGAAATCGAAGCTACTATAGATGTTATTGAAAACCGCAGCTTCTGGTTCTTATTAATAATCGTCTCAGTGTGATTCAAATTAGTGCAGCATCAAAGGAGGTCGAAATCTCATTGGGGCATGATCAGATTAACTTTTGTATAATCGTGGAATAATCTATAGTATAGTTAGCAGTGGCGAGGGGTGAATATTTTGAGAAGGAAAGCCGGAGTAAAAAATCTACTTACCAATTTTGGTAATTTATAATTGAATGACATGCTTTTAATTTTCAAAACTAAGTTTGGAAAACAAAGTTTCCTTCGACAGCAAAATATAATCTGTCAGACAACAGTCTTTCTGAATTAATGCCATATTTTCCGAACTACACGATTACGTCGTACGACTCACAATTCACAAGTCACAATATAAATTAATTTAATTCACGACACTCTTCTAAGTTCTAACGCTAAAACAAAATTTAAATTCGACAAAACAAAACAAACGACATGTTGTTTATAAACACACTATCCGCCATATTAATATGTCAATCTAAAAACCAGCAAAATAAAAATGTATTACGCGCCTGTCATATTTAGTACCGCTAAAGGCATTCTTAATAAAGTCGTATTACAAAAAATCCTACCAAAATAAAATGTATTACGCGCCAGCAAAAGTATAATGTCGCTACATTCATTCTTAAATTCGAATCATAACAATTTTACTTCATGACTCATCTATCTCGCTTGCACTTGTGCGTTGCTAATTAACCTTTCTCCGTAATAACTCGTCGGGCATCGAGTTATTTCCAAGTATATATCGCGCGTGCTAGAACGAGACAGAACATGACGACCAGTTCACAGGAATGAAAAGGACAGATGCTTACTATGAACTGTCGTTGTATGGAGAAATAAGCCGCTAATCCTGCGGCTTATTTGATTCTCTGCGCCCGCACATTGCATTGCCTTTTAAAATTTGTAGGCGATAGTTATTAATTCAAACTATGTATTTCAAGTGAGAGAAAAATTTATTGCATATAACATTGTGAATTCAAAGTTTTTTAAGTAGGTATGTAAAATATTTATTAGATAAATATGTCGTTGGCCCATATATTCGATTTTTCTAAGCCCTAAGGGAAGCCGATGGGAATCGGGTTATATGGACGCTTCGCCACTGATAGTTAGTATAGATTCTATACTATACAGTTCCTAGAATTTCGATTATAGTGTATAGTACAGTATACGATCGCTTTTTACCAGAAACATCTGTCACTAATATCGGTTTGTACAGAAAACGACGAACCTCATTAATATTTTGACATGGGGCAATGAATTGTCGCCTCGAATTACCGCGTAAATCATACCACAATTTGGAATAAATTGATTATGTTAATTATTATGGGTAATCGTTTAATCTATTGGATGAATATTTAATAAAAATGTGGTAGGCGACATCCTCTAAATCACTTTTTTCTCATAGACCACTTTAAACATTTTGTTTGATCCGGTGGACAGCTACACAGCTAACCTTCGCCCCCCCCCCCCCCCCCCCAACACGCTTCGACCAATAAGCTTCCACTTCGGAGTAATAAAAGTGTGTCAGCTCCGACGCACGACTGGAGTTTACTCCTTAAGTACGAGTATCTAACCATACGCAAAAAGAGTTTATTCAACTGAAAAAAGATTAATATAATATGAAATCAGATGTTCCGGCAATATTATCTACACCCCTTTCTGCCATAGTTATTTCAAAATATTTTTTGCCATACTTATTTCAAAATATTTTTTTCTCAATTCTAAGGCAAGGCCAGAATCGAATAGAGGAGAAAAATCCAGGAAGATCAAGCCGAAGAAACTCATATCCAGGACAAATAGTTGCTGAGTTATAAGCATTCAAACTTTGACATTGACAGCTCGGCGACTGTCAAACGTCGAACAAAAGCGGCCATAACTCAGCTTCCAATAGGCCTAGAGGAACGGGGTTTCTTCTAACATCAAAGGCAACACTTCGACTACTCCCTCCCTGAATTTGAACTAAATCAGAGACATCATTTTTTTTTTCTCAATTCTAAGGCCAGAATCAAATAGAGGAGAAAAATCCAGGAAGATCAAGCTGAAGGAACCCATATCCAGGACAAATAGTTGCCGAGTTACAAGCATTCAAACTTTGACATTGACAGCTCGGCAACTGTCAAACGTCTTACTAAAGTAGCCACACCTCCGCTCCCAATAGGCCTAAAGGAACGGGGTTTCTTCTAACATCAAAAGCAACACCTCGGCTACCCCCTCCCTGAATTTGAAATAATTATATTATTATATAATTATATAATTATATTATTTTATATAATATTATAATATAATATAATTATTATTATTATAATATAATTATATTATATTATTATATAATTACATTATTTTATATAATATTATATTCCGATAGGTATATTACCTTTATGGTCTTAATACACTCACAGCCAAATTAGAAAGTTTCCGTCGTCCAAAAACGTGACACATTTTTGTTACTTGTTAGTAGGTTTTACCCCTCGGATTTTTCTCATACTGGGCGCCTTATATATGAAAATCGATTCTTAAGGAGTAAACTCCAATAAACTCCAAAAAGTAAACGCAAACATTTTCTTTATATTTTGTAGCTATTTAACACATAAATTACCACACTTTTACTTATTTCAAAATCTCCTCGCTCTGTAATATTTAAGAGAAGTCAAGTCGGGTCACCTAATTTTTAAAGACCCCGTTAACGACTCGTGGACCCCCATTTTTTTTCCACGCAAGCGTAGACCCCTATCGGGCTCCCGTGGACCCCTGGGCGTCCATCTGGACCACTTTGGGAATCAATGTTCTAAATAATCTCAGTCGTGTAACACAGTGACAAGTTGTACGAATACGTTTTGCACGGAAATAACTGTTTGCGTGCGCGATCCTAGCATGTAGATACTATACTGTATATTATTATATTGTGGTACATATATCACGCGATATATTGTATGACAATTAACAATAAATAAAACCATTGTTCCCTTATCACTTACTCCCAATGCGATTCGTGAAAATCGCTACTGAAGTTCGTGTTAAATTAAACACCACCAAAAAGATAAGTACACACTACACTCGCCACTAATCATTACATAACCTCAAACATAAGTTTGTAATAATATTTAAAAAAAAGTAGAGATGTGCCGACTAGTCGGTAAAGCCGACTATCCGGCCATTTTCGTAGTCGGCGAATAGTCGGCAAATAGCGCCAACTATCCGGCTTTTTATTATTTTACTTTTATTGATATTTCATTTAAAAAAACCATGATTATTTTGAAATCAATAAATAAATAAATAACTAGATTCGGTCGCCGCGGTCAAATCCCGCGAAAACAGCTATGCAATAGGTTAAAATTTGTTATTAGTTATTTAAATAAAATACTCGGATTTTGCATTAACAAATTAGGTAATTATGTTACACATGATGTGTTATAAAAATATATAATATCCTGAAAACTGTCAACTGTATGATGACGACTGACGTTAACATTTAAAGCAAAACGCGATCCGACACGTTTGCAGGCGGCATATTCGACTTACCCGCGAATCAGCAGTAAACGAACCGTTACGGAAGCACCCGAAACCATGATCGGCTTGGCCGACTAGTCAGCCGATTAGTCGGCTTCTTTCCAACCGACTAATCGGCTAGTCGGCTTGGCGGCCAAAGTCACAATCGGAACATCTCTAAAAAAAGAAATATCCAAAAGAGGTGAGGGTCGATGAAGTGTGACATGGTGTAACAAGGAGGAACTAAGGTCGTTCTGTGACGCCACATTTTAAATTAAATAAATTGAATAGCGAAATTGTAATTATTATTGTGTCGTCACAAATTAGTTGTTTTTAGACGTACAATTAATTTTTGACGTCACACTAGGGAGGGGGGCGGCTCACAATGTGACCACCTGCGACAAGGAGAGGGTGGGGGTCTAAAAATCATGAAAATAGTGTGACGTAGGTACTTTATGGATGGTTCCACTCTCGATCATGTCAGCATTCGAACAGACAAAACTGACTACACAATAACTGGGTATGGCAAACATAACGTGCGCTGTGCAAGGAGAACGATACAGGCACTTTGTCAGACAGACTTAGCTTGAATAAAACATGCCACTCGAAAATAAACTTGACTACAGTGGAAAGTGCTAAATATTTCATTAAGAGAAATGTAGACATAGTAAAAGGTACTTATAATAAATTATCTTATATATAAAATTCTCGTGTCACATGTTAGTCCACGAACTCCTCCGAAACGGCTTTACCGATTTTTACCAAATTTTATATACTTACATATTCAGTAGGTCTGAGAATCGGCTACTGGGTACTTTATGGATTTTGTTGAATAAATAATAGTAAATTATTACAACTCGAGACTGAGGGCGACCATTGTTTGTGCGACGGGATAGCGATAGACGTTGCCATGGTAACATACTTATTTAGTCACTTCAATAAAATAATATGGGCGAAATACTTTATAGTTATTATTATGGCAAAGTAACGTTTGCCGGGACAGCTAGTATATTATTATAAAACAAAGTCGCTTTTTTCCCTCATGTCCCTTTGTTCCCTTTAATCTTTAAAACTACGCAACGGATTTTGATGATTCTTTCAGTGTTAGATAGCCCATTTATCGAGGAAGGCTATATTTTATCACGCTAAGACTAATAGGAGCGAAGAAATAGAGGAAAATGTGGAAAAAACGGGGAAAATTATTTGAAAGGGCTAACTTGAATGCGCTAATCTCAGGAACTACTGGTCCGATTTGAAAAATTCTTTTAGTGTTAGATAGCCCATTTATTGAGGAAGGCTATATATATAATATTTTTAATGGTTATATATTTAATCCTTCGAGCCCCAAGCGGTCGCATGCGACCGCGATAACAATAGAAAGGCTTCTATAGTTATCGCGCGATAATAATAGAAAGGCTTCTATTACTATCGCGGTCGCATGCGACCGCTTGGGGCTCGAAGGATTAATACCCGTGCGACGCACAGTGTTTTAGAAATCCCCAAAATCGGACATGACTAAGTTAATGCAATGAGTCGATGGCGTCTTATATTACAAATGTAAGAGTAGAACTCTCGTGTGCGCATTTCACTTCGTTTTTGAGAAAATCGATTTTTATTTAAATTGGTCATTTTTTGACTCCCTAAAAACGAAATTATTTTATTTAAATTAATTACGAGGGTTTGTTAACTTGCTACCCAGCAATAAAAATTATAAATTCGTAAATCCCTGGTATGAGACGCGATTCACAAAAAATAAGAATATTGTAGTGTAAATACTATACCAAATTATTTTTCAGTATGGACAGAAAGTGCGGAAATCACATAGGAAAGGAGAAAAAAATAAAGTCTAAATATTTAAAAACATTAAAATCTCAGGAACTACTTGAATTGTAGGAATGAAATAAAGTACAAAATTTGTGTCTCTTAATGATTAATATAATCAGCTGGGTAGCAAGTTAACAAACTCTCGTAATTAATTTAAATAAAATAATTTCGTTTTTAGGGAGTCAAAAAATGACCAATTTAAAAATTGATTTTCTCAAAAACGAAGTGAAATGCGCACAAGGGAGTTCTACTCTTCCATTTGAAATATAAGACGCCATCGACTCATTGAATTAACTTAGTAATGTCCGATTTTGGGGATTTCTAAAACACTGTGCGACGCCGGGGCAGGTCGCTAGTATATTATATCTTGTAAGCCCCTTAGCAGATGTACCATCGAAGAAATCGATTTATAGGCAGTTGACGGACCTGCGACAATTGGTCGCATGTCAATTCAATATTCGCGATCTGTCGGTTGTATAATGTGTTTGAGTTTTGGCAAAACGCGACCAAATTACGCAGGTCCCCTCTTTATGGATCAACTTCTCTGATATTAAAATCCCTTTATACATTTCGCGGTGCTCACAAAGTAAATAGTTAAGGAATTTACAACCGTAGGTACATTTTCCTGCAAAACATAGCCTTACTCCTTCGCCATGATCGTCTCTATATCTGTACCAAATTACATAGACTTTACGGAGCAAAAGTTCATGAGATTAGCACGTTCAAGCAAACTCTTCAACGTTATGATATAGGCCCTATATTAAAGGGTATAAACTTATTTTTTTCAGAGGCTTCGACGACATAAATTGGTATTATATATTTAACCATTTTTATCGCTCCAGCGTCGCGGATTTTCCCATACCTCTCAGCGCTGCTACTTTCACAGCTCTCTATACAGAGGACTCATATTACACACCTTTAAAATATAATTAGTTTGTTATGTTACACCTTGTAGAACTGAGCAGATTTACTTACTCTTATAGTAACACTGAAGAGAGAAATTCCCATATTTCAGGCAAAATAACTTTAGACGGACTTTATTAAACTTTTACAAGACTTGATCAAATCAACCTCGAGTCTCGAGGCTTTCAAAGGATATTGAAAACCGGAATCTTCCTCTACCATAATAATTATATCATATCTATCGTCTAATAAATATAAATAAAAAAATAAGGTTTGTCTTACTCCTAACTTTTGTACTCAGGAATTATTATTTTTCATTACTATCAAGCTGTTTTTTTGTGAGTAGCTTTATTTTGATTTAAAAACAAACATTTTTATCTGCGAAAAATCTTGAAAGTGCTAACAGAGATAGAAAGGATTTCATACTTTGATTTGATGGTCGTAAAATATTAATTGTTCTATTTGTAGGACAATGTTACTCTTAAATTATATTGTGACTATTAACCTACCAATATACAAAAAATCAGCTGGTTAGGGTTCCGTTTTAGGGTTCTGTAATCAACAAACTTGGTTGACTACGGTACCCTAAAACAGAATCCTAACCAGCTGATTTTTCTATATCAGTAGGTTAGTTAATAGTTACATAATTTAAAAGTAACATTGTCCTACAAATAGAACAATCCATATTTTAGGACCATCAAATCAAAGTATGAAATCCTGTGCTGAAATCCTTTCTATCTCTGTTAGCTACCACTTTCAAGATCTTTTGCAGATAAAAATGTTGTTTGTCTTATCAAAATAAAGCTACCCACAAAAAATTAGCTTGATAGTAATAAAAAAAAATTGTTCTAGGGCTCTCTGACTATTACCTATTTGGTACTTTAAAAAAGAAGAAAATACTTTTTTTTCAACATCGCCATCTTGGCGGTAGACTTGGCGGCTTTGGTAGTGGTGTCAACTCTACATCTTTTCCCTTATAGCAACTTTTGGAACACTTGGGGTGCATTCCACTAAGAGATCATAACGCTGAAAATCTACTTCAGCCGTTCCACAGCGGCGGCCAGTCCGTTGGCGACTGCTATAGTGAGTGGTTCATATTAATTTGAATAATTTTATTAAAGTATAATTTAAATATATATATATATATATATATATATATATATTTATAAAATAAAAGTGAAATAAGAAAAAATAAATAGTATTAAAAACGAAAGAAAGATATTATATATAGGTATTTATGCTACAAATATTATACCCCCAAAATTTCCCCAAAAACTTTTACCCCCTAAAATTCCCACATTATTTTTTTCCCACTACTGGAAAAAAAATTAAAAATATAAGTATAGTTGTTATAGTATTTCAACACAGGCTGTTTCTCACCTTGGTCAAGCTTCAATAGTTTGAGAATTACTGCAATAGAAAATCCCATTGCTAGCCAACGCGAACTTTTATATGGAGTATGTCGACAGGCTTATCTGAAACTTACTTCCCCGACAGTTGTTATCGAGTACCCATATTCCAGTATGGTATGCAGCGTTAATGCAGCTTCAATTCTAGTTCGATATATGTAGTCAGTTTCCTGCCCACAGCAAAATTCTAGTGAGAACCAACGAAATCGACATTTCATTAGAATACCATTTTATGCTATGACGGCAGACTAGGTTGAAAAAAGAAAAAAGCAGAAAACGGAATAGTATAAAGGAAAAACGGAAAGAAATCCTTTTTTCCTTTATTCTATTTCGTTTTCTGTTCTAATACAAAAGATTATCTAAGTATACTAATATTATAAATGCGAAAGTATCTCTGTCTGTCTGTCTGTCTGTATCGCTTTCACGCCAAAACTACTGAACCGATTGTAATGAAATTTTGTACACAGATAGTCTAAAGCCTAAGAAAGAACATACTACATAGGCTACTTTTTAACTGGAAAAAGGGGTTGTAAGGGGGTGAAAATGCGAAAATTAGTTAAAAATAAGTTAGTTCCAAAAATTCATAACAGATGGCGCTAAGAGTCGCCTACATTGCGCTACCGCTTGCTCATAAGTCTTTCTATAAAAGGTGGTACCGATGATAAATTGGGTTTTTCAATTCTTTCGATTGTCATACACGTTATTAAATAACTCACTACTCAGTACTTTATCTATGCAGTGACGTAACCTTAATTTGACACCAATTTTGTTGACACCGCGCGCTATAAACTGAAGTCCACGCGGACGAAGTCGCGGGCAACAGCTAGTAACTTATAAGTTATAATGCAACCAATTTGAATGTCACATTACTACGTGTAAATGGATCCTTAAAGGTCCGTATACGAAATTTGCTATTATATCAAGACCTTTCATTTATAAATTTATACGTAATTTGTTTATTTATATAATGTATTGCTATTAGGATTTTCTATTATTGCCACGTCAGAAACCACGTTTTAGTAACGCAGACATCAAACCATTTTAAGTTTTTATTTTTTTATTTTTTTACCATCTATCAAATTTGTTTTTTTTTTCCCTCTTTTCACAGTTAAAGACAACAACACCTGTACTCTGTCTGTAGATTGAAAATATGTATATTATGTAATTTGTAATTATTTGTTGTATTAATAATTAGTTAGTTAATTAGTTCTTGTCACTTTTATAATTTGTTTTTTTTTTCTTCCCCTAAATCTTGTGTTTAGTTTAGTAGCGTTGTGAAGCCACTCATTGGCCTCCGCAGAATATCAGTGCAGCGGGCTTGCTTGCTGCGTTTGCTGAGCTGGGGCCAATTTTTGGCGTCACACAGCATTACATTAGTAAATTAATTTGAATATTATAGACGAACTGTACTACTGACTTATATTATAATGTACTAGCTGTTGCCCGCGACTTCGTCCGCATGGACTTCAGTTTATAGCGCGGTGTCAACAAAATTGGTGTCAAATTTAAAAGCTTTTTATTAAAACCCTGGTACCCCTTAAGGGCTCGGGTTACGCGCTCGATCAAATGAAATTCGATACCGCGCCAGTACAAGTTTTATATGTTGCTGTCTCGCTATTGCGAGGTACCCCGTGCGCCCCGCGCCTGAGACGCCCTCCACGGCAGCGTATTATATGTGTGCGTGCGTCGTCATTCATTATTTTACTCTGATCAAGTTATTCAAGCCGTGCGTTTGTTGCGATTTGCGAAGTATTATATTTTACTGTTTCATGAATCATTAACAATATTTTTTTTGTGGTTGTTTTATAAATTGGAATAGTAGGAATACGGGCGCGGGCGTAGTGTCGTCGATCTTGTCACTGAACTGAACCGAATACAGATTCTACATAATATATTAAAATAATATTACTTACTATAATATCTACATTGGACTCTTCACAAATCACACCACGTCAGCCTGGCCCCGTGCTAAGTACACTAAGGACTTGTGTTACAACTTACAAGTACCAGACATATAATACCGAATATATTATAATTTATACTAGCGATCCGCCCCGGCGTCGCACGGGTATAAAATATATAGCCACTGAAAAAATGATTAAAATCAATGATCTATCCTATGATCTACTTCTTAGCCTATGATCTACTTCTTATCTGTGCCAAATAACATAAAAATTGCTCAGTAATTCGCGAGATAATTTTCCCCCGTTTCAAATAATTTCCAACGTTTTATCCACATACTCCTATTAGTCTTAGCGTGATAAAATATAGCCTATACTCTATAGCCTTCCTCAATAAATAGGCTATCTAACACTGAAAGAATTTTTCAAATCAGACCAGTGTTCCTGAGATTCGCGCGTTCAAGTTAGCCCTTTCAAATAATTTCCCCCGTTTTTTTCCACATTTTCCTCTATTTCTTCGCTCTTATTAGTCTTAGCGTGATAAAATATAGCCTATAGCCTTCCTCGATAAATGGGCTATCTAACACTGAAAGAATCATCAAAATCCGTTGCGTAGTTTTAAAGATTAAAGCTAACAAAGGGACATGAGGGAAAAAAAGGGACTTTGTTTTATAATAAGTACCTATATTATTTAGATATAGATTTCCTTTTTATTATACTCAACTTATTTAAGATCCATACTTCCATACTAATTGTAAAAAAATAATAAAAAAGTGTGTCTGTTTGTCTGTCTGTTATTAGCTTATTACCTCTTCACGCCCAAGCCGCTGAACCGATTTTGCTGAAATTTGGCATGGAGATACTTTGAGGCGGTCCCGAGTCTTTGTCCTTTGACATATAATACTTTTTATCCCGAAAAAATGCACGGTTTCCGCGCGATAAACTAGTTTTGGCGCAACAGAGTTGCGGGCGTCATCTAGTTTTTAGAATATTATTATACACATATTTAATACACATCCATGATCATGAGTCATGAGTCATGACCCAGGAAAACGTTTTGTTCCGTCGGTGGGATTCGAATTTCGAACCAGCGACCCCCGGCTTGAGCTACCATGCGCTCAACCACTGCGCCACAGAGGTCGACGCTTTTATTTAAAAATTATTAAAAGACAGTACGTAACAATAAAGTTTCAAAAACAGAAAAAAGGCTACTCCAAATATTCCTCACATTGTTATCATTCAAAATAATAAAATCGGACAAGTGCGAGTTGGACTCGCCCATAAATGGTTCCGCAATCCGCAGAAACAATAAGGTTTATTTTTATGAAATTATAAGGTTTTTTTTTATAGTTTCGGAGAAAAGTGGCTGTGACATACGGACAGACAGACACACAGACATGACGAATCTATTAGGGTTCTGTTTTTTGCCATTTGGCTACGGAAGCCTAAAAATCAAAAGAGTATTATTAATTACTAGCTGTTGCTGTTCAGTGTTAGATAGCCCATTTATCGAGGAAGGCTATAGGCTATATTTTATAACGCTAAAATTAATTGGAGTGAAGAAATAGAGAAAAATGTGGAAAAACGGGGGAAATTATATGAAATTGCTTATTATCTTAAGATCTACTGGAGCAATTTTTATGTTATTTGGCAAACATAAAGAATAGACCACTTGAAGGGACATAGGTTATTTTTTGCGGAAAAATGTACGGTTGCGTGAAATTCCTAAATTACGCAAGCGAAGCCGAATAATAAAATCGTAGGAAAGTCAATTCTGTACATTGAATATTTTTGTACAAAAAATAATACTTGGGATGTGAACTACTATGCTAACGCGGACGAAGTCGCGGGCAACAGCTAGTATGGAATATCTATTTCTTCGCTTCTATTAATCGTAGCGTGATAAAATATAGCCTGTAGCCTTTCTCGATAAATGGACTAACACTGAAATAATTTTTCAAATCGGACCAGTAGTTCCTGAGATTAGCGCGTTCAAACAAACATCAAACTCTTCCGCTTTATAATAATATTATTTAATTATTAAAGTATTTATATTATTTAATTGAATAAAACTGACATCAGGAAATAATTACTAAAAATACAAACTAAAATAAAATATACAAACATAGGTATACAAACTTAGAATACAAGTTCACTTTTATATTTTATTTTATTTCAAGACAGAAATTAGCAAGTCTGTTCAGAAGTTCTCGAGTTTTAGCGAGACTAACGAAATTAATTATACATAATATCAATGTATATTGTATAATCATATTATAATATTATGACTATCGCTAATATTCCTAAACGTTATTTACAAAATACAGTATATAAGAAAATAATAATATTATGATTTATGATATTCATAATTATTATTTATTTTAAACTACTGTGTGATACATCATACATCCCACCTTTCGGTATCCATTATTAATTATTATCAAAAGTTTAAGCAATAAAAGCAAGTTGTTCAAGCAATTGTCTTCAAGTATCACATAAAAATTTTCAAAATCAACATTCAACAACAATAACATTCTCTCGATCGCGGATTCTTGGAAATCTACTGTTATCGCGCGCGCGGTCGCATGCGACCGCTTGGAGCTTGAGGGAATATTGTACTTGAATAATGAATGCCTTGAATGAATTATTGTCACGTGCACCGGTTACAACACTCCGCCACCCGGAACGCGCCTCCCGCCCGTTGCCGCGCTCTGTCGTGTGAGCGGATCGGCACGATACCATGTTGGAAATTATAGAGAAATTTCGTTGCGTTTACGAATACCAAAAATGATGAATGAAAATTTATTATATTGCCATTCTTTTGAAGACTTTCTGTAACTACACAATATAAGCTGTGGTCCCAGGAAAAATACATTACGATTCGATGAGTTTTTAATATAAAACAAGTGTGCGAAAAGTATGTCGACAATGGCGTAAAAATTTATGAAATGTAATCGCTTATATTTTTTAGTGTGTAAATATTTTGAAGTTAATTTTTGTTCAGGAACCTAGGTAATTACTATTTTAAGCTGAAAAATAACTCAAACATGTTAAATATTTTCGTATGACAAAATGATTTTGGTATTACGTTTGTATGAGAATTTCGAGGGTAACCCGGCCCCTTAAATTATCAAAATACCCAAAAATAGCTGTGCAGTGTCCACATAATATTTTTTTAAATTAGTTAAGTATACTTTATTAGTACCAAATTTACAGCTTATTTAGCCCCCCCATTACACAACTTTAGCTTTACTCATAAACTATTTACCATTGGTAGGTTTAAGGTTACGTCACTGTATAGATAAAGTACTGAGTAGTGAGTTATTTAATTACGTGAATAACAATCGAAAGATTCGAAAAACGTAAGCGAGACAGACAGACAGACAGACAGAGATACTTTCGCATTTATAATATTAGTATAGATTGTGTGATGCTAAAAATAAATCCATTCTTATTCTTATTCTTAATAATTAATATATATATTTTTTTAGTCTAATAAGGAGAAAAAACCTAATAATATTTCTGTAGTGAACCTTTGCAATTTCGGCAAAATTTCGTATACGGACTCTTAAGGGTCGCAGTGACATCATTCTTGACCTGTCTTCAGCACAAAAAAAAACTACGTGTAAATGACGCAATTATTGAATCTGCCAATAATTTGGGTATGGTTGTTTTAAGTATAATTTTTACGTTCTCATCAAAACTTGTTCAGGTTCAAACGTAAAGTTCAGGTGAAACTGAAAAGAACCGACCAATAGACTGACTACGCAAATTACAACCTAGTAACCCAGGCATAAAGCTACATTTCTATAAGCGCTACGTGAACTGTATTACTAAAGCAATAAGGCCTAGATCTCAAGCCCTAGGGCATGTCACAAGTCACTGAACAGGAAGGCATATTTTGGTGAGAGCCTCAAATTCGCACCTCGGTCGACGCGTGGAATCAAGTGGAAATTGCAGCCAAATGTAAACTTTATCACTGAGATATACAGCAGAAATTGATTTAGCTAGAGGCTGCGCAAAGAAAATTCAAATCCTACCTTTACTAGAACTTAACCTGTGATATCTCATCGTTAAAAACCCCAAGCCAAGCCTAAACAAAATTAATTAAATGCTCAACTGGGACAGTATTTGAGAAAACATTTTTACAATGGCAGAGCATTTTGAATCGAAGTAAATCAAAATGGTTCATTCAATTTCCGATAAATAGTGTTAAAGGCCCGTTCTTCCAAAATTAGCAGGTCGATTGTCTGTCAGTGCGAATATCGACGTAAATGACATTAAAATAACATTCATATCAGTGCGCCTTGTACGGTGGCGGTTACGACGCTCGCCGCGTCCATGATAGGGCGAAATAGGAGAAAAAACCTTTTTACTTAGATAAAAAATATTATAACTAAACATGTATTCAATCATTTCCCTGTAAAATTTTAATAGTAATCGAACTGTCCAAATTGTTTTTTAAGTAAGTCCTATAAAACTCAAAATGTTTTTAAAATCGAGGTTGTTTCGGAATTCTTTTTATCGAGTAAAATTATCTGTATTGTGTTTCTAACCAAAAAAGTCACTAGTTAAAAGATGTATCTATACACGTATATATTTTTCAGTTTTTTTGAATGACGCTTTCCTTAAAAATTACTCATTCTAGAAACGTGAATTTGGAAGAACGGGCCCTTAAATGAGAGGGTCTTTTGAGTGACATCTAAAAGTTGGAGCATGGCCAAAATATGCACGTTCCATGAAAAAAGTCTGTTAAAACCCGAACACAAATACAACTGACGAGACTTACGACATTCACCATATGAGCAGTAGCAATTTAATTGGTATATATCTGTGGTATATTTTATATTATATAATAATTGTTTTATGTTTTTGATTATCTCTATCACATTTTGATCTCCACCCGGAGGCGTAAGACCAGTCTGAAGTTTTGACACACAATATTTTGGAGGGAGCCACGTGTCGAGGCATGTCGAAATAGATTTTGGGGTGGGTCATATCCCCCGTGAAGTTTTCTAGTTTTCAAGAAGCCTGCACATCCCCCATGCCTGCACGTTGCATAGATAAAAAAAGCCTGAATATATTTTTACCTTATTATAAATCAGGACTAAAATGAGTTACTTCAAAATAGATCTGAATAAACCTGGGCGAACATTTATAACAGCGAAGATAAACATTGGTGGGTGTATTAATTAATCTGCTACCTACAGCAACGTGATTTTTCAATGAAAATGTTCCAGGCAGCTCATTTCCTAAACGTTACTGTCATCTCGGGGCTTACACACACAACTCCGAATCGGCAACGCAACACAGAAAGCCGCGGTGCGATTAGAGAGAGGGAATTTTCCAGTGTTGTTAATTCAACGACGGCCCTCGAGCACTTCTAAGTGCGAATTTAAAAAATAAAACACGCGAAATTGCATCCTACAGAACAAGAATAACATTCAAAAGAGAAAAAGTTTTTCTTTTTTGCATCAAAGACGTCAAAAGTTGTGCTCCGTTTTTGATGAAATGTGAAAATATGGAATGGCAAGAAAAAGGTTACTTTTTTGGAGAAAGCAGTTAATACGATATTAGATTTTGCGAAAAGTCGCTGGTAACATCTAAGTGCTTAACGGTCAATGAAAAAATATATCAACAGCGATGTGACGTGATGGTTTTAACGTTGCGAATTCAAACTTCTGTGAGCAAACATTTAGCTGTGTAATGGTAAATGAGATTCCACAATTTAAATACCGATAGCGTTTTTCTGTTGTTTATGCATTTTGTGTTTCCTTAATTAATTTTTTAAATCACGTCCGCAAAGTCTGGATAGATATTTTTAATTAATCGTAGATACACAGAATATCTCGGCAATTAATTTTATAAATTCATCCTTTACAAAATGCAATATTCAATATTTAGAGGAAGTTGAAATATGTCCAAAAATAATTTCGACGTTACCATAACATTACGTATTTTGTAAGCCTTAAAGTTGAAATATAAAACCTTGGTTGGTGGATTTCATCAGTTGCGATTGCAGCAGCCTAAAATGGATGAAAATGTTTAGTGGTCAAATATGGAACAGTCAGAAATAATGTTATCTAGACTCAATAGAATATCCTAATATTGAAATAAGACTAAGGGCCTGATTCACCACTTCCTGATAAGTGACGATTAGGCTATCCACCAATTAACTTGACAGATCAAGTATGGAGAATCTTAAGAGCCTGTTTCACCACTTCCTGATAATGTGCCGGATAGGCTATCCACAACTTATTTGACAGATTCTCCACACTTTATTTGTCAAGTTAAGTTGTGGATAGAGGCCCTAAGGGCCCTATTTCACCACTTCCTGATAGATAATATCCCGGAAAAATGTACGGTTTCCGCCCGATAAACGAAATTTGGCGCAACAGAGTTGCGGGCTTATCTAGTATTAAAAATAAAAGCATTGACAACAGAGTTTCGGGCGTTATCTAGTATTAAAAATAAAAGCATTGACAATTATTAATTATGCTCCACACAACTTTATATTAAACTAGCTGTCCCGGCAAACGTTGCTTTGCCACAATATATTTGCCATATTATTTTATTGAAGTGACTAAATAAGTATGTCACCATGGCAACGTCGATCGCTATCCCGTCGCACAAACAATGGTCGCCGTCAGTCTCGGGTTGTAATAATTTATTTTTATTTATTCAACAAATGCACTTATCAATATTTAAAGTACCGAGAAGCCGATTCTCAGACCTACTGAATATGCATATAAAATTTGGTAAAAATCAGTAAAGCCGTTTCGGAGAAGTTCGTAGACTAACATTGTGACACGAGAATTATATATATAAGATATGGCAAAGTTTCGATATTTCGAGACTAGTTTCATGGTTTGGAATTTAATAAATATTATTTCCAGAAATTCGAATGTACGAAATTTAATGAACTATACTCGGGCTCAAGCGAGCGACAGTTTATGTCGTGCGACACCGCCGCGCTGCACAATTTTCCAATTTGAGTTTAGTGACGGCTTAGCCACCTTTATATGGGAACAAACTAATAATATTATTATCATTTTGTCGCCAGACGGACGATACTTATAATTTTTACCAAGCTCACCACGTTCTTATTAGTAGCCGAATTACTTTAAGATTTTTTCATGCTTGTTTCTTAAAAACTTAAAAGTAGTAAGATCTCATGGTAAGGCTTCTAAATAAATATCAATAACGATAACGGATCTTTGGGGCATGTCTACAAAAATTATTAAATCAATAATTGACATCATAGCTCCTCATCTAGCGATGATTTTTAATAACTGTATAGAGAATGGTGTTTTTCCTGACTTAATGAAGCACAGCAAGGTTATACCTTTATTTAAAGCGGGAATTAAGTCTGATCCGACAAATTACAGACCTATATCAATTTTACCGACCCTTAGCAAAATATTCGAAAAAATAATTTTAAAAAAGCTATTGGTACACTTTAATACAAATAATTTATTACACGAAAATCAAGACGGTTTTACTAAGGGTCGTTCCACAACGGATGCTGGTATAGGTCTTCTATGTAGTATATTTGAAGCTTGGAATCGCAGGATGCCTTAGGTGTCTTCTGTGACCTCTCTAAGGCCTTTGACTGTGTCGAACACGCTACATTAATTAGGAAATTGCACCACTATGGCATAAGGGACTCAGCACTCAACCTTTTGACATCTTACCTCAAAAATAGGACTCAAAGGGTTAAAATTAATAATAAGAGATCTAATGAAATCCCACAGGGATCTATTTTGGGCCCATTTCTTTTTCTCATCTACATAAATGACCTACCTTATCTAGTTAAGGACAATGATAGTGAAATAGTACTTTTTGCTGACACTTCACTTATTTTTAAAGTGAAGAGACAACAGTCTAATTACGACGAGGTAAACAGTACTCTTTCATTGGTTTATTGTTAATAAACTTTTGAATTCTACGAAAACTAAATGTTTAAAGTTTACTTTGCCCAATGTACGGCAAGTTCAAACCAATGTACTATTAAATGATGAGAAAATGAATTTAGTGGACACTACTGTGTTTTTAGGTATTACACTAGGTAGCAAATTACAGTGGGGTCCTCATATTGCTAAACTCGCAGATAGACTCAGTTCAGCAGCATATGCAGTCAGAAAGATTAGGGAAATTTCTGACGAAGACACTGCACGATTAGTATACTTTAGCTATTTTCACAGTAGAATGGCATATGGTATTCTTTTTATGGGGTAACGCTCCCGATATAAATACTATTTTTGTGCTGCAGAAGCGAGCTATACGTCGATTTACAAATTGTCTACATTTGAATCTTTGAGAGAAAAGTTTAAAGCAATAGGTATTATGACAGTAGCTTCTCAATACATTTTGGATAATGTATTATATTTGAGAAAAAATATATGTAAATTTATAGCCAAAGGTGACATTCATTGTAGAAACACCAGAAATAAGCACAAGCTAGATTTGCCAGTGATCAGACTTAGTAAAGTCAGTAAATCTTTTAAAGGTCAATGTATACGCCTTTTCAATAAAATCCCAAAAAACGTTCAAAATCTTTCCATTAATAAATTTAAGAAAGTAGTCAAAGAGCGTTTGTGTGCCAAAGCATATTATAAGGTCAATTATTTCATAAATGATGGCACATCTTGGGAGTAGGATGGCTGCTTGCAAGGCTACCTACACTATTGTATGACTTACAATTATGTATGTATCTTGACATTGTGTATTTTAAGTTACAGCATTGTAAATTTTATTTTAAAAGATTATTTTTTTTTCTCACTTTTTTTGGTAAAAAAGTGGGCCCCGTGCGAGTTTCTTACGCCGGTTCTTCTCGCCGGGTTAGTTCCCGAACCGGTGGTAGGCACCAGTAGTATCAAAGCTCTGAAAGCATTTTTTAAAAATCTATTCAGAAATAAAACAATTTTAATTTTTTATTTTTTTATAAGCCACTGTAGCCGACGGATACGTTATAATTCCTCTGGAAATAAGTGTGTTTCTTTACTTTCATGAAGCAATACGCTTCTAATATTAAGCGCAATACACAGAGTCCGCCGGGCCGCCGACATTAATTGTCGGCGACACGACCCGGCGGCCTGTATGAAAAGAATGATGTCGGCAACATGCGCCCGCCGACATGTTGGCGGCTTGGGTCGCCTGCGCTCAGTTGCGCGGCGACACAACCTTATAGACACGCGGCAATCACTGACCAATCACTGACTGCCAATTAAATTTCTTATCTCAAGCCGCCGACATGCCACCGACAAAATTTTTCGACTTGTAATAAGTGAAGCCGCCGACTAGGCCGCCGACAAAAAGTTGCCGACATATGTCGGCGGCCCGGCGGGTACAGTGTGTGTTGCGCTTTAATAAATTCCCTTACTAATAAAATAAATATTTGTAGATTGAATCCCAAAATCTGTATGTACAGACAAGTCGTGTCGCGATGCAGCACGACAGTATTGTCGCTCGTTTGCACCGATTCACGCTGAATAAACCCTCGGCATAACTCGGATGCTTTCAGGTCTGTAATACCGTCTACTCATAACATCGATGCGTCGGAATGGCAATATTGAGAGAAATTAAAAATGGTATTAACTCTTCATTATAATTGGTATTTACTATTGAATGTACGTGAAATCAAGTAAATTCAAACTTCAATTTCAGTTACCAGAATTGGTTTCATTACATGCAACGTCGGTGGTGAGTGCCCAAATATGTGTGCAGGACAGAAAAGCAAAATTCATATTATTTAATTGACATATATATGTATGTATGTAATTATAAGACATAGAAATCAATAAAATGCCTTTTATATTACCTACTATCACTCTTACGGAGTTGCATTCTTTGACTATTGATTATCCATTCGACCAATACTTTCGAAAGCCAATAAAAATCGGTCTAGTACTTTGGGAAATTCGTAGAGCAACATTAAAA
Organism: Lysandra bellargus; assembly: GCA_905333045.1. Classification (NCBI taxonomy): domain Eukaryota; kingdom Metazoa; phylum Arthropoda; class Insecta; order Lepidoptera; family Lycaenidae; genus Lysandra; species Lysandra bellargus. The sequence goes on along the minus strand of HG995319.1, from coordinate 2,732,071 downwards.
ATAACAACCTTAGGGTGTTTACACACGCACCGCAGCGGCAGCGGCACCGACACCGCGGCGGTGCCGCTCCATCATCCTTGTATTTCTATAGGCCCTTACACACGTGTGTAAACAGCCTTAACGCAAATATCACAATATAATATATCACTCAGTAGAGCAAATTATCCGAGTTTTTGAAATAGAAGTCACTCCTCGCAGCCCGCTGGGTTCACGCGTGAGAGACGTAACATCACATATTTTGCATTGTTTTGCTACTTCAAGCTATCCAAAATTATGCCAGTGTGTGCGTGCGGTTCGGGTTGCGTAGCATGATTATGGTCTTACTGTATGTTATTTAAATTGCGCATACATCGTCTTCGCATCGCTTCGTCTCGTGTAAATATACAAGCTTTATCGAATGATGAAAGATATTAGAGCAATTTCCAGTCTAGACATCAATCCCTTGGCGACATATTTGTCTGATATGATTTGCAATTTATTCCTATTGAAGTCAATTGGAGTGCTAGGTAATACACATAAAATATAACCAATCATTGAGGAAAGTCTGCTCTGCAGTATATAGAAATTAGGGTTCGTCCATAAAATGCTTAGACGTTGTTGACGGTTTTTAGGGTTCCGTACCCAAAAAGGTAAAAATGGGACCCTATTAGTGAGACTTCGATGTCTGTCCGTCTGTCTGTCTATCTGTCTCGAGGCTGTAACTCAGAACCGCTATAGCTAAGGTTCTGAAATTTTCACAGATTGTGTATTTCGGTTGCCGCTATAACTATAAATACTAACAACAAAATAAAATTAACATTTAAAGGAGACTCCCATATATAACAAATGTAATTTTTTCGGTCTATTTTACTCTTAATCAATAATGACAGGCACTTGAAATACACAAGAAAATTTTAATTATATGTAATTGTATTTAAAAAATTAATAATAAAATAAATATTTAAGAGGGCTAACGGTACGAAACCCTACGTGCGCGAGTCCGATTCGCATTGGCCGATTTTTTTGTCCTTTTCATGCAAAGCGCTGGACCGTTTTTGATTATAAATAATTTGGAGATACTTTAGCTCTACTTTTAGATGTAAGCTGTACCCTATAGTTGACTTATTTGGACTTGAATTTCACCAATTGGCGTGGATATGACAATACTGTTTTGTAATTTACTGTACCGAGACTGCACCATATTATTATGTTAAACATTCGACGCAAGATAATTTACTGATTACACACAATCTACAGATTACAAAGCGTCTTTCGATTCAAAGGGATTGACAATTAATGTGCATGGGGCTGTAATTACAACATAGGTAAGGTTATGTAAGATCATTGTGCTTAACCAGATACCGACACAAAAGGGTCTAATCGACCGATGCAAACCGGGCCGGGCATTGTATGAAATCTTGTAGATTAACCCTAAATTGTCTTAGGGCCTGTTTCACCACTTCTTGATAAGGTGTCGGATAGGTTATCCACTACTTGACAGATACAGGGCCTGTTTCACCACTTTCTGATAAAGTGGCGAAAAACTTTTTTGACAGATTCTCCATACTCTATCTGTCAAGTGGTGGATAGCCTATTCGGCACTTATCAGGAAGTAGTGAAACAAGCCCACAGTATGGAGAATGTGTCAAATAAGTTGTCGGATAGCCTATCCGGCACTTTATCAGGAAGTGGTGAAACAGGCCCTTAGCATTGTTGATGATAGTTGAAGACGTAGGTAGATGAAGTTCTCCACTTCACTAACATTTTATTACATAGGAGCAATTACTCATTTTTACCTTATAATTTAAATAAACCTTGTGACTAACCTACTTCAACATCAAGTTATTATAATATCTAACTATACATAAAATCCACATTTTTTATTTCAAATAATTTCCCGGTCCTCAAAGCCTCAATTTGTGCAATAAAGAACAATTTTGTAACTGTAACGCACTTCTTCCCCTTAGTCTTCAGTTAATCAATATCAGGATGTTGACAAAAAGATCTCAAATTGCTTCTGAGAAAATAGAATATTTTGTACACGAGCCCGGTGTAGATAAAGGATTTCGTCAGATTCCAGACAACCTTGGGAGTTAAGGCAAGGTTAAGTATACAACCTCGGAAAATTTTGCATGAAAAAATCTATACTAATCCCAACAAACTAACCTTATAAAATTAACTCAATAAGGTCTAAACTCTTATACTTGATATAAAAGAGCATTAATTATGCCAATGTTACTTATAATGGCACACTATTAGGAGATTTGGCTAATATTACCTTTATTCTTATAATTTGGTTGGGTAAACGTTAATAACTCTAATTTATACGGCAACTATAAGGCTTCGAAATTATGTTCATCTTATTGTTTTGGTTATTTACATTGCTTTTTAGCCTTATAATATTCAAAGACATATAAAAGCTTTTAATATGGTCAATTATTCTTATAAAAGTAATGCACAAGGTAACTAATAATGCTTTTATCTTATAGAGGCATTTAATAAGACATCAAACAAATGCTAACATTTTATATGACCTTAACAAGGATGAAAGCAATCCACATTCCCTTAAACAGTGATTATAAAGATATTATTCTCTTTAAGGTTACATTAAAATGTTTTACATAACTAAATTCGCCATTTTAAACGTACAACAGATTGTGTGAATTTCTTGCGGAGCGGAATGATCGGCCAAGTGCGAGTCGGACCTGTGCACGAAGGGTTCCGTACTTTCATAGAACAAAAAAAGGCCAATTTTTTTTTAAATTTTTTAGGCCTTTGTGTAAATTTCAGGTGCCTACCTGTTACCATTATTGACAAGCAATAAAAGCGAATAAAACATTTTTGCTGTATAGGAGCCCCCTTAGATATCATATGTATTAATTTTATTTTGTTTTATGTATTTGTTGTTATAGTGGCAATAAATGCATACAATGCCGACAAATTTCAAAATTGTAGCTATTGCGGTTCTTGAAATACAGCCTGGAGACAGACAGATAGACAGACAGGCGGACAGATAACGAAGTCTTGGTAATAGGGTCCCGTTTTACCCTTTGGGTACGGAACCCTAAAAAGAGATTCAAAACTGAGGAAGAAGTTGAAAAGGAGCGATAGTTACAAAAGAAAAGTAAATAATAAAACAATTAATTTGGTAATCACGTATTTTTAATAATATTTCAAACTTAAAATTAGTGCGCAAAAGTGAGCTAAAGTATCCTTATAAAAAGTCTCTTTCGGCCAACCCAACTACAGTGGAAAAAAAACATTTTTATATATAATATACGGGAATAACACTAGCTAGGTGCGATTTTGTTAGTGTGAAAGGAACCCTAACGATAGGTAAAATGGCGATATCATAAGAAACAATTGATGCCGTTATAAAGTCTTTACTCTCATAGACTCCTTATAGACGATGTGTGAATCCTGTTGTTCTTTTAAAATCACTGTATATAACTTGACTAAATAATTAATGACGTTTTTAGCACAAAAACAGCTTTAATTCAAGGGCGAGTTGATACCAAAACACACAGCGTATCACATTTTATCATGCATTTTAATTCCCATACACTTTTTACTATAAACGAGCACTAAATCAGGTAAATAAACTATACATAAAATAATGACTTATCGTTTACTTGACAGTAAAATGGCTGACGTTACTATTTCTTCTCCAAGCTGTTGCGAAAATGTAAATCACTTATGACGGCAAAAAGGGCAAACGGAGTTTAACTCCCTTGTATCGGACAATAATATAACACGTATAAGGGTGATCGCCCGTATTAACGCTTTCTATATGTTTCTTATAAGTTGAAGTACCTTGTTTTTGGTCATTATATAACACGTATAAGGAAAAAAGCTGTCAATAAAGCAACTATAAGGAGGGTATAAGGTTATTATCCTTATAAATTGTGCCCAAATGCACCCTTATTAGCGATAATACGACTTCTATAAGAATATTATTTTTGGCTATATAAGCCACTACAAGAGCAATTTTTGTTAGTTGGGATATTATAAATGCGAAAGTATCTCTGTCTGTCTGTCTCGCTTACACGCCAAAACTACTGAACCGATTGTAATGAAATTTTGTACACAGATAGTTTAAAGCCTGAGAAAGGACATCGTAAATTTGTTCAAATTAAATTAGTTCCAAAAATTCATAATAGATGGCGCCGTGCTTCTCCTACATCTCGCTATCGCTTGCTTATACGTCTTTCTATAAGAGGTGGTACCATATTTAGTCGTATTTTTCGATTCTTTCGATTGTTATACAGTATACACGTTATTAAATAACCCACTTCTCAGTACATTATCTATGCAGTGACGTAACCTTAAACCTATCAATGATAGATAGTTTATGGGTAAAGTTGTGTTATTGGGGGGCTAAATAAGCTTTAGGCATAAATAAAGTTTAATTAAAAAAAATATTATGTGCACACTGCACAGCTGTTTTTGGGTGTTTTGATTTAATGGGTACCAGGGTTTTTTTTATAAAAGCTTTTGACACAAAATTTTGTTCACATCGCGCGCTATTTAAAACTGAAGTCCAAGCGGACGAAGTCGCGGGCAACAGCTAGTATATGATAAATCTATGACTTAAAACAATAAGACTGCTGGTTTTTTCCAAGCCATGAATCGTCTATTTTTAACCGACTTAAAAAAGAGGGGTTATCATTTCGACATGTATGTATGTAGTATTTCCAGAACTGCCCTGTTTTCGTATATGTTAGTCTATATTATATCATCTTCTGAAAAAATGTGCCAAATTTCAAAAGTGTATGATTGAATATTTTTATGTTTGTGTTCGCATATCTCTGGGACTAGTCTCATTTAAAAAACCTTCTTTTTTTAGGTATTGGTCCTTTACCTAGGTATTGGTCAACCTAGGGAATACTGCAAAGAACACGTCCAAACCAAATCATCGTCAGAAAAATTCTATTCTTCTGATTTTTAAAGCGCGACCTTCGATTGGAAGCATTTTTTTTTTGCTTTCAATTTTTAAAAATTCCACCGAGGTTCAAAAGATGACAAAATCACGCAGGCGAAGCTTCTTCATCTATGCCATATTTTACAACGCAACATCTACTAAAATATTCAATTTTAATCAAGATCACGTTGAACAATAATTGGCAATTTGTAGAGATTCGTGTTACAATATTTTTGGGCGATCAAATTCCGTGACAAAACACGTCGCTCGTTATTTCAACTAAGGTGTGTACAGAATACGACACCAACGTTTTGGGATGGAAGTTGCAAAAATGCGAAAAAAATATTATTTTAACTTCGTTCTGTGTCCGCAAATTCGTTCTAAATCAGAAGGAATCTGATTTTTCCACCTGGGTCCGGCAATAGACTGAACATTTTTTAACACCGGACCGGCTGGATACATTTTGATTTATGTGCTTGGGATTATTTCATATCCGAAACAATTACAGCAGACAACAATAATTATGCACAGAGAACAATCTGATACAGGCAACATCGTTTGTCTCAACTGCTTTGTGGATTAATAATCTAATAATGATAATAATAATTAATGTTGTAGAGGACTCGACAGCGTACAATTCTAAATCGCGCTATCGCAGTTTCTGAGATCGGTGCGACATAATAATTTTGTAACAACGCCATAAATAACGACCGGAGGCTATGGCTGTACCTACCATACCACCTCGCTTGCTTGTGAGATTTTACTTTGAGGCTCTCGAGCAACTTCCCTGTCTGGCAAAACAACGTATGCCAGTTACTAGGTGTATAAAAATTGTGTAGCGAATCGCAACGACTTTTATTAACGACAAAATATATTCTACAAACGGTTCATAATAAAACGATAAAGGCAATTTGTCGATAAAATATGTGGTGTGCCATACATTATGAGTTATGGCATTACAGGATAGGACATCGGTGTCGAGACACATTATATAATATATTATATTGATCGTTTTATAGTAATCCCATAGTCTGTACACGCCCAAACAAAAAATTTAACAATTCAACGCGAGACTGTCGGATCACACCAGTCAACATAAAACAACTTACAAGGAAATTATATTCGAATGAAAATACCAAAAAGTTGAAAATTGGTCTGCGTCATTTATTCATGTTTACGAAGTTACTTGATTCAAATAAACTCGCTAAGAGTTTATGATTATTATTAAACTTCAATTTAATAAGACTTTGTCACAAGTTATCTTTATAAAATTAAATACTTATTTATAATCATTAAAAGTTTCCGAATGCGGCTTCAGTAAATAGGGAAATTTTGGTTCAGTGTATGAAGAAAAGTATTAAAACAATATTGAAAGCTTTATTAAGGCGACGCCTTGATAATTTGGCTGTAGCGATGCCGATTTTTCTCAGCAATGACTAAAGCTAAGAAACTAAAGTTCATTGTCAGTATTCATTATGTCTTTGTCTTTGAATTGCCCATAGCATAACACGATTGGACAACTTTTATAACACAGAATTATCAATCGAAAAGACCTCTGTAAAAAAAGGGATTCCTATATTTCCAACAGAGAAGAGTGATTTAAGGTTCCAAAATTTGTCCATAAATTGGTTGAAGCATACACTTTAATATGTGCATAGCTTATATGAAATGTATTTATGGTTTTTAAATTACGCGACAAAAACCATTTTGTCGCTTACGCCCTTTCCATTTTTTGCTGTTCCATTGCTTGTTTTCTATGAGAGGCCGGCCCGGCCGCTCATAGAAAACAAGCAATCTAAAACATATCCAACACGGTTTCTTACTTTAACGCGGCGTCACCTTAAGCCGTCAGCCAATTACAAAGATTTGTCTGTAATTTTACGAGTAAATGCTGACGGTTGCTGGAATCGTATTTGGCATAGCACGCAAGTCATTGAGGTTACCTTCTAAGTTATATCACAATACCGCTTCTACACTACACGTTGATTACAACAGAATAGGGCCTTACGCTCCGTAACCAAAATGCCAAATGATTTTTAAGGCGGGCATAAACCCCAATTTGTTATTCCGTGACTCCCGGTTTACCTAGTTCCAATATAATAAAGAAATTTAAAAAATATGAGATATAAAGCCCAATATTTAAAAGACTTTAAACCATAAACATTTTTATAAAACGTAATACTTTGGCTGTAATTAATTTACAAACTCACCTCCGACAAAAATCTAATTCATCGAAATATAATTAGTATTAACTATGATAATTATACATTTTATTTCAATAAAATGCTAGTAAATCTATATTAAAATATCCTGAACCGAACAATTTTATTTCTTTATATTTATTTCCAAAGATATTTAAAAAAAAAAACATGAAAAATAGAGGAGATCCGCCCCTAGTAACTACAGTTTTATGCTAAGCTAAAAAGAATCTTATTGCGATGCGTATACGCTTGGTCTTTGGTTGTGTGCAAGGTTATCGTTTTGGATTGAGATTGATCCCTGACTTAAGGGTAAAAACGGGACCCTATTATTAAGACTTCGATGTACTCTATCCGTCTGGCCGTCTGTCTGTCTCCAGGCTGTATCTCAAGAACCGCTATGGCTAGGCTTAGGAAATTTTCACAGAATGTGTATTTTTGTTGCCGGTATAACAACAAATACTAAAAACAAAATATAATTAATATTTAAGGGGGCTCCAATACAACAAACGAAATTTTTTTTGCTCATTTTTGCTCGATGTTAATAATGGTAACAGGTAGGCACTTAAAATTTTCACAAAGTCCTTGATTATAATTATGTGTACTATATTAATTAATAAAAATAATAAAATAAAAAATTTAATCCCATACAAAAAACGCAATTTTTGGCGTATTTTTGCTCTATAACGGTACGTAATCCTTCGTGAGCTAGTCCGACTCGCACTTTTTTTTTTTAAACGGGTAAATGGCCCACCACACATTCCCACCACTGCAACTCCTGTGTCACCAGGATCAACAGTGGTAACCAACCACGAAAACCCTTTGATATGATCTCAGGGATGCCCGAGGGACAAGTTAGATCTGTCTTGGGTCCCGCAACGAAATTAATCAGAAGAAGGTAGGAGGAGTAGGAGAAATCCGATTTCCCTCCCCAAGCAAAGCGGGAGAAAGCCAAAAAAAAAAAAAAAGGCAAAAAATGACCTATACTTAAGCTGACAAGTTTGTGTTGGATTGTTTCCAATAGAATTCATGGCAAAAACGTTTGAAAGCACGGAAATTCTTTGCGCTGCCTACGAGATCATCGTAATACGCGACTTTAGAAACACATTGGAGGCTGTTTAACATATCGGTTCTTTCCTCATGCCAGAGATCACATTCCCAGAGTATGTGATGAGCAGTTTGTTCTTGCGGGCTGCCTTCGGTCGAGCACTCGCAATGAGGAGACGGAACTAACTTAAATCCATAAAGTTTAACTTTAAAATTGCCGTGACCGGTTAAGAATTGTGCAACGCAGTGACCGATTTCTATCCAATGCATAGCGAGTCGTTTGCGTACCGAAGGAAAGAAATTGTACAGGTGCCGGCCTTTCATTGAGTTATCCCACCGATCCTGCCACTCAGATATAAAATTTTGTAGTGTTACATCTAGCGGTTCGAATAATCTAGTTACTTTATTTCTGTCTTTCATGCTTAAGAAATCTGGGGTTGTCATCTTTTTACTTTTATAATATAATGCAGCTCGGCGCTGTTCTGCCGACTCGCACTTGGCCGATTATTGACGAATGTAGGCTTGTACTAAATTAATTAAACTCAACAAATAATAATCATTTAATGGCAAATGTTGTACAAATCACAAACACAATAAGGTAAGACATGAATTAAGAAAGTGTAAAAAGCTACATACTGCTACCATAACTAAAAGACGAATGACACCGCCATTTTGAAACAAAAATAATATTTATGGAACTATTATATCTATAATAGTAGCTTTATAGCGCCTACCCGGCAATTTTTCAAAATTACACAAACCTTTGGAACTAAAATCACCAAACCATCTGATGCATTTAATTCGATAACGATTATTGACATTAACCTGTAAGTCAGCTATTAGGTCCACACGACCGCCCATTTTCAATTACGCCACGCGGACTCACGCGGGCTAAACCGTCCAATCAACAGAATGTAACGCTTAACATCCTAACATATTTAATTAGCTTCAAAATTTGCGTTTAGGCTTTAGTTTTCCTAAATACAGGTAAAGAAAATGTTATTTTTGTCGTTTTATGCAAAAAAGTGATCACACCTTATGTTAATGGAATCATTTAAACTTATCAACGAGAAAGTTTTATTTGTAATGCGCACTAATTAACTAAGTATTCGTGGATGGAACCTAGTAAAGTTTTGTTGTGAAAGAGGTTGTATCAGGAATATTAATGCCCAGTTTCTGACCGCTGTTTTTGGAACTGAAGTTTGTCCATTCACTAGCGCATTTGGTTGGTCAACGATAGAGCATTAACTAAGCAACAAAGTTAGCTGTACTAGATAAAACTCGTGTCAAAATACCTCACAAGCCGATCATAAGATAAGACACTGAAAATGCGACTGCCATTCTTACAAAAACATCTCTAGAATCTAAAGCCCGTCACAGACTTAGCTATAATATATATTAATATATTTATAGCTAGGCATATTAATATATATTTTTTCTATACTAAATCCACATGTCACAGAAATATATATTATTATAGCTGAGTGTGCGGTCACGCGAAAATTAGTATAGAAAATATATAGTAATATGCCTAGCTATAAAAAATATTAATATATATTATAGCTAAGTCTGTGACGGGCTTAATTTTGTAGCACATACGAAAAAACGACCTAAAGATATACCAATGCCATTGCACAAAATATAGAGTGCATCGATTTTCCAGTAACAAAAATCAAAACAGAATGCTCGTCGTACCAGGCAATGATAATAAACTGACGCGTCGCGTCGTGGAAAATCGGTGTACCAATTATTGCGCTGTTCGACAATCATGACGCGCGAGGATATAATATATTATATCCATACTATACAGGATATTAAGAGGGAACGGGGGTATAGTGCTCCAAGGCTTTAATGAATATGGATTGGGCGCTGCTGGTAAAGGAAAACTGTCAAACACATGTCAAAAATGACGTTTTTGTATGATAGAAGCGTTAGTTCCTTTTCTCGCCACGTTCATTAAAAGCCTTGTCGAACTGTACAGTAGAATTTGAACGAAGAAACTATTGCCATCACGCTTCACCCTGCGCCGGCACGTGTATTGTGATAGAGACAGACACAGTAAATCGAGGTTACGTATTCCTCTGATTTCTAACTTCAAAATAGGGTCTTAGATATTTTTTTTTAATATCTTCAGGAAGAGCGAGTCTATGCCGGTACGTTTTTATTTTATCTTAAAGATCTTTCTGTTTTATGGTCGGTGGATTGGCGGGGTACGGGGTATTCATTTATATGTTAGTAAATTTAGAAAAAATTTTAACCTAGAGGCATAGCTTTAACAGATCCCAATATTGCATAAAAAAATCATTTGTCTAGAGTCTAGACGCATTATCCTGGGAGTAAATTGGGGAATACGTTTGTATGGAAAAACAGTGTCAACTTAAATAAAGGAAAACTGTTTATTTCTATAAATTTTCTCTAGGTAGAGTCTATGGAAGATACTTCATTTTTAAGACTAATACCTAAGTAACTATAAAAGGGGATAAAATACAACGGTACTTACATTTTTACTGCCGAAATGGCCCTAAAGGTGGAGTAAGCCGAACTTTTATCGTCTCCCGCTAAGGGCAGGCACAAACAAGGGTCAAGTAGCGCCCTACTATCTCAACAATTCACCAACTCAGCAAAATTGGCTAAATTTTTAAACGGAAGGGAATTAATTTGTAAAGACTAATTATAATTTAATTATTGCAGTTCACTAGGGTAAGTACACACCGAATCGAGACGAATCGTGGCACGTTCTAGTAGAGATCAACTACGATAACATGGCCCGCCCCTCCAAATGACTGTTTCAATGTGTGTAGTCACATCCTTATACACCTGGATCCCAAAAGGATAAGACATAACTTACTTTCTGATGGATGAAACCATAGGTTCTTGGTAGTGCCTCGTGAACTTAGAATACCTGCGAATTTGTGTAGCTCTAAGTGTGACACCTGGTCAGGTACCAGGTACCAAAGTGGACAAAAATGAGTCTTACCTTACTTATTTTCTGACGGCTAATATTAATATATAATTTGTACATTATTGTTCCGAACAAGTATCATGTAGTGTAAGACACTTTTCAATGACCAAAACTATTATCAGACGTTTTGAAAATAACTTTGTTGCTATTTTTTTTCAAAGGTGTTAATTTTTATTTTATAAATTAATATAACACCTTAGAAAACAATACGATATTGCAAGAATTTATTTTCTACTAGCTGTTGTCCGCGACTTTGTCCGTGTCAGCATACTGCATAGTATAATAACAAAGATGGATAATTTTCCCCTCTTTCCTTACCCAAAGGGTAAAAACGGGACCCGATATCAAAGACATTTCAGTATGTCCGTCTGTCTGTCTGTCCATATCCAGACTGTACCTCCCCTTTGTAACATGTAGTGAATATTATTAAAGTATGGATACAATTGAGTATTTTTTGGTCATATACCTAGTCAAGTGCCTACCTGTTAGACCCAGATCCTAGAGCGATAACACATATTATGACATATCACAATATGAATGAAACCTTAGGTTCTTAGTAGTTCCTTATGTACTTAGAATACCTTCGAATTTGTGAAGCTCTACATGGAGCCATACTCACTCTCACTCACTCACTCATAATGTGTAAAAATGTCTGCCTGTCTGTCTGTAACCTCTTCACGCCCAAACCGCTTAACCGATTTTGCTGAAATTTGGTACAGATATGCTTTGAGCCCTGGGGTTAAAGTATACTTATAACTTTTAGCTTAAGGCGACGCCTTGATAATTTGGCTGTAGGCTGTAGCGATATCGATTTTTCTCAGCAATGACTAAAGCTAAGAAATTAAAATTCATTGTCAGTATTCATCATGTCTTTGTCTTTGAATTGCCCATAGCATAACACCGCGTTAAAGTAAAAAACCGTGTTGGATACGTTTGAGATTGCTTGTGTTGTATTGAGGCCGGGTCGGTCTCTCGTAGTAAACAAGCAATGGAACAGCAAAAAATGGAAAGTGCGTAAGGAACAAAATGGTTTTTGTCGCGTAATTTAAAACTATAAATACATTTCATATAAGCTATGGGCAAATTAAAGTGTATGCTTGAACCAATATATTATGTAAAAATTTTGGAAGCTTAAATCACTCTCCTCTGTTCACAAAATAGGAATCCCTTTTTTTACAGAGGTCTTTTTGATTGATTATTCTGTGTTATAAAAGTTGACCAACCGTGTTATGCTATGGGCAATTCAAAGACAAAAACATGATGAATACTGACAAAGAACTTTAATTTCTTAGTTTTAGTTATTGCTGAGAAAAATCGATATCGCTACAGCCTACAGCCAAATTATCAAGGCGTCGCCTTAAGAGCCCGGGTTACCCTCGAAATTCTCATACATACGTAATACCAAAATCATTTTGTCATACGAAAATATTTAACATGTTTGAGTTATTTTTCAGCATAAAATAGTAATTACCTAGGTTCCTGAACAAAAATTAACTTCAAAATATTTAAACACCAAAAAAAAATTTTTTGTGTAAATTTTTTTTTTACTAAATTTACTACTAAATATTTAAACACTAAAAAATAGAGTAAAACACTAAAAAATATATAAATAAATAGTAAATTTACTACAAAATATTTCAACTCTAAAAAATTTTTCTTAGTATTAAAATATTTTGTAGTAAATTTACTAATTATTTATAAATTTTATAGTGTTTTACTCTATTTTTTAGTGTTTAAATATTTAGTAGTAAATTTAGTAAAAAAAATTTATACACAAAAAAAATTTTTTTAGTGTTTAAATATTTTGAAGTTAATTTTTGTTCAGGAACCTAGGTAATTACTATTTTATGCTGAAAAATAACTCAAACATGTTAAATATTTTCGTATGACAAAATGATTTTGGTATTACGTATGTATGAGAATTTCGAGGGTTACCCGGGCTCTTAAGCTAAAAGTTATAAGTAAACTTTAACCCTAATGCTAATGGGGTTCAAAGATTCAAAGACTTTAGTCTTTGAATCTTTGAACCCCAGGGCTCAAAGTATATCTGTACCAAATTTCAGCAAAATCGGTTAAGCGGTTTGGGTGTGAAGAGGTTACAGACAGACAGACAGACATTTTTACACATTATGAGTGAGTGAGAGTGAGTATAGCTCCATGTAGAGCTTCACAAATTCGAAGGTATTCTAAGTACATAAGGAACTACTAAGAACCTAAGGTTTCATTCATATTGTGATATGTCATAATATGTGTTATCGCTCTGGGATCTGGATCTAACAGGTAGGCACTTGACTAGGTATATGACCAAAAAATACTCAATTGTATCCATACTTTAATAATATTCACTGCATGTTACAAAGGGGAGGTACAGTCTGGATATGGACAGACAGACAGACGGACAGACTGAAATGTCTTTGATATCAGGTCCCGTTTTTACCCTTTGGGTAAGGAAAGAGGGGAAAATTATCCATCTTTGTTATTATACTATGCAGTATGCTGACACGGACAAATTCGCGGGCAACAGCTAGTAGAAAATAAATTCTTGCAATATCGTATTGTTTTCTAAGGTGTTATATTAATTTATAAAATAAAAATTAACACCTTTGAAAAAAAAAGCAACAAAGTTATTTTCAAAACGTCTGATAATAGTTTTGGTCATTGAAAAGTGTCTTACACTACATGATACTTATTCAGAACAATAATCTACAAATTATATATAAATATTAGCCGTCAGAAAATAAGTAAAGTAAGACTAATTTTTTGTCCACTTTGGTACCTGGTACCTGACCAGGGGTCACACTTAGAGCTACACAAATTCGCAGGTATTCTAAGTTCACGAGGGACTACCAAGAACCTATGGTTTCATCCATCAGAAAGTAAGTTATGTCTTATCCTTTTAGGATCCAGGTCTATCATGAAAGAGTTTGTATGTAGTAAGTATTCAACCAATCACAGTACACGTAATATTTCAGTTAATGTCACTTATTACCAAGATTTGTTGGTCAACTAATCATAACTAGCCTACCGCGCAAGACAACACACTTCAAACGTTTTGACAACGCACTTCAATCGTTTTGAATTTTGGAGGGGCGCGCTATGTTATCGTAGTTGATCTCTAACTACATATTTGTGGTAAGTTCACACATAATCGAGACAAACTGTGGTGCGTCGTTCTAGAACTATCCATAGTTCCATACTAATATTATAAATACGTAAGTGTGCCTGTCTGTTACATTTCACGCCCAATTGATGTTGTCCCGGGAAAGGACATGGAGTACTTTTTATCCCGGACGAATGTACGGTTCCCGCGCGATAAGCGAATGTTGGCGAGACGGAGTTGCGGGCGTCGCCTAGTTTAGGATAAGTTCATACCGAATTGAGACAAAACGTTGCGCGACGTGACGACGTGTCTCTACGAAATTGAAAATATGTCAAAGACCATGACGCTGACGTCGTCGCTTGACATTTCAATTTTGTATCGCTATTAGGGTGCGTTTCCACTGAAGCGGAGAGGAGCTTAGCGATGCCCGAATTGACTCGGGCTCGCTCCGCGTCAGCGGAAACGCAGCCTTATGCACGCGTCCCATCTCGCTAGGATTGCACAAACCTACGCGACCAAAGCGACTGCGAAGCGGTAGCGTCTACCGCGCGGCGGACGCTGCCTATGTAATCTTATGGCGCCGTGCACACCTGCACGACCGCGACGCGAAATGTTCGCGTTGGCAAGCGAAACGTGCGCGTCCAGTTGTCAGACGCGTGTTTTGAAGTGTACATAACTAGACTTCTTTTTTAAAACCTTTTTTTATATTATTTTCTACAACTCTTTAGTTTATGATTATTTGATTTGTATACGTTTTGATAGATTGTGTCATGATATTAACGTTTGACGGTTCGCACCATAGTCGCGCAGATGTGCACGGCCAGTTTCGCGTTGCAGACGCTCCCGTATCGCGTACCGCGTCCCCTGTCACTGACGCTTAGGTTTGTTTTAAGCTTTAATCTTAATAGTCCGGTTGCGGTGTGAACTTACCATAAGGATAATTTTCTTCTCATTTTTAACCGACTTCTAAAAAGGAGTAGGTTATATGTTCGCCTGTGGATATATTTTTTGTTTTGTCTTTCAGAATCCGAAAAAATGATATAATATATTATATAGCTAATACCGGAGTCATTTCGGAGGACATTACCAACGCTATTTAACTTGTGATATAGAGATAAACTACGATAACATGGCGCGCCCCTCCAAAATTCAAAACGTTTGAAGTGCGTTGTCAAAACGTTTGAAGTGCAGCTTGCGCGGTCGGCTAGTTATGATTAGTTGACCAACAAATCTTGGTAATAAGTGACAATATATTACGAGTACTGGTTGATTGGTTGAATACTTACTACATACAAACTCTTTCATGAGGATGTGACTACACACATTGAAACAGTAATTTGGAGAGGCACGTCATGTTATCGTAGTTTATCTCTACACACACATGACTATAATTAGACTATAACCCTGCCTAAGTTTGTGCGCTGGTCATGAGAGTATAGTTTTCACTTACTATCAAATAAGACAAGTCTGAAGTCTGATTACAGTCTTGATTCTTTTCCCTTGCAATTACATAGTTGGTAGAATTTTTACAAAAATATTAAGTAACTCTAAATTCATAATTTAACCAAAATTTGCTGAAATGCAGCAGTGAATATGGGGTAGATTTTATATTTCACAAGGAGCGTGTGCTGAGCGTACGTCAGTAAAAAACTATGTCATATCACTCACTGCACACGGCAACAAGAACATCGCATAATATGTAATAGAAAACACAGTAATTAGTATGTAATGTTTTGTTATGACTTATAACTTATGAATAATAAAAAAATGCATTGTAATTATGTAGAGTTGCTATTAAGAAAACCTTTTTTCTGTCAATAAAGTAATTCACAAAAAATTGACAAAGATAACTTTTAGCTTTGTCCACAGGCATGTGCCTTCTTTGTTCATCGAGGGCATGCGTTATAGCGCAGTCAACAACGCACGTGAGACATGCCCGCGACGCATGCCCTGTGACCGTATCCAAAACTTTCGCTTTGTTCTTTTTATAATATATTAACGATGTTGGCGTTTCGTTAGTTGACGCATTCAATTATTGAATGCGCTAATACGAAAGTTGAAAGAAAGAAGATGACGAAAATTGAAGACGAAAGTGCACAGTGTTGTCATAGCTAATTGTCGTTAACATTAAAGCCTCCTTAATTATTAACAATAAATTTTCGACCTTGGCGTTAACGACTGAGCTTTAGGTTCAAACACTATAATTTTGTTCATTCGATCGATTGTTATAATAATATATTAATCATGATATCTATTAGTTCCTATAAGTTTTCCTAGAAATAGAAAGTGAGTTAGGTACGTAAGTAGAAAACGCAATGGTTTTGTGTTTCTCAGTGCATTCGATTTTATGATTAGGTACTTGATTTCTATTATATACGGGGTGCAACAAAACTAAGTGATAATACTTTAGGGTGTGTATATCCTTGTGAAGAGTTCACTGTGAAAGTAGCACCGCTGAAAGACCAATTTTTTTGTGATTTGTATGGACAAGCGCCCCAGCGTCACGAGTTTCCCCATACAAAAGTGAAAAACATTTTGCTCTTTCTGCACTGCTACTTTTACAGTGAACTTTATACACGGGACTCATGCACACCATAAAGTATTATCACTTAGTTTTGTGACACCCTGTATACGACTACGAAGCCGAAAGGAAATAATTGAATACGTAAGTGGCAGAAGCAGGTAAGTAACAGTTAGAAAAAGTTGTCGAATTTTTGCACTAATGTAGGCTTTAGGGCCGGAGAAATGAGTTGAAATAAAAAAAACTGTAGTTTTTTATGTGTAGCCAGATATATTAAATTATGAAGTAGGTGAGCTAAAGGGTTTTTTTTTAATTATAAGCGAAAAAATAATTTATTGTCCTTATGTTATAAAATGTTACTTATCTGGTTCTTCCGCTTACATTTTTAATTTTGTAATTAATGCAGCACCGACCACCGTCCATTACTGAACAAAGACCTCCTCCAATGAGCGCCAAAAAGCCGTTTATTCGAGAGGAAACTGCAGACCGCGAACTATCGCGGTGTAAGTACAGTCCCAGAAAATGATGTAGGTTATCAAGTTCTACTTACTAGCGACCCGCCCCGGCGTCGCGCGGGTATAAAATATATAGCCACTGAAAAAAATTATGCTTATAGCCATCCTCAATAAATGGGCTATCTAACACTGAAATAATTTTTCAAATCGGACCAGTAGTTCCTGAGATTAGCGCATTCAAGTTAGCCCTTTCAAATAATTTTCCCCGTTTTTTCCACATTTTCCACTATTTCTTCGCTCCTATTACTCTTAGCGTGATAAAATATAGCCTATAACCATCCTCGATAAATGGGCTATCTAACTCTGAAAGAATCATCAAAATCTGTTGCGTAGTTTTAAAGATTAAAGGGAACAAAGGGACATGAGGGAAAAAACCGACTTTGTTTTATAATAAGTATAGATAAAAGAGGGTTAGTGCCTCGGAAGTTTGCCGGGGAAATGACTCAGGTACGGGCTGTGCCAAAGTTTCACTGCTTCCTGATAAGGTGTCTGAAAGGCTTATTTGACAGATTCTCCATACTTCTTGTGTCAAGTTAAGTGGTGGATAGCCTTATCAGGAAGCGGTGAAACAGGCCCTTAGCGTGATAAAATATAGCCTATAACAGGGGTCACCAAATGGCGGACCGCGGTCCGCATCCGGATCGTCGACCCATTGTGTGCGGACCAAGCATTTTCGAAGATGAACTTCGTTAAAAATAAGTTTCGGTCTCGACTTACTGATGAACATCTCCAGAATTTTATGTCAGACAATAATTTACACCAACTTTACTCCAAACATCTAGATCTAGAAGTACTAAATATAACCTTTGTAAATTCCGTAATTATCTTTGTTTAATTTTTTTATTTGTGGACCGCGAAGGTCATTTCATATCTTAATGCGGACCCCGAGTGAAACTAATTGGTGACCCCTGGCCTATAACCTTCCTCGATAAATGGGCTATCTAACACTGAAAGAATCATCAAAATCCGTTGCGTAGTTTTAAAGATTAAAGGGAACAAAGGGACATGAGGGAAAAAAAGCGACTTTGTTTTATAATAAGTATAGATATAGAAGCTAAGTACTAACATACATTATTATCTAGGACTGTATCTCCATAGCCGAGATTTTAAAGAGGCTATAAAAAGACACCATTTTGCATTTTTTATGAAAATGAAAACAATACAAAGTTAACTAACGACGTATGCCCATTAAGATGCCCTCTACAATAATGACTGTCATATGCTATAGTCAAAATCGAGAACCATGGGCAATATCACTGACCTGGCACCTGTCAACACTCATATCAGTCATCAATAATTAATTCTCTGCCTCGCCTCCCCGTTTTGACTGTAGCTTAATAGCTATGTCCACACTATGGGCTTTCGTCTTCAATTTTCGTCATCTTCTTTCATTCAACTTTCGTTTTGACGCATTCAATAATTGAATGCGTCAACGAACGCAACGCCAACATTGTCATTTTTGTTTTTTGGATACGGCCAGAGGGCATGCGTCACGGGCATGTTCGCTGTTGACTGCGCTATAACGCATGCCCTTGACGAACAGAAAAGGCACAGTGTGGACAAAGCTAATAGCGCCGTTTAAAACAGTTGTCAGTGACTATCGATCCAGATATCGTGGACGTATTAACACATGTACCGGGGTTAATGAACCCCGATCTTATTTGAATGACGTCTGGCTTAGGGCGGCGCGACACAAGTGGAGACGAAAAATATTTTTACCCTTATCATGAACAATAGTTAAAGTGACAGAAAAGTGAAAGAAATTAAAAAAAAAAAAACGGATCAGGGTTTGGGAAGCGCCTTCAACGTATGATGTGGGATTAGGAAACTACGAAGGGCTAAATTCTAGGGTTGAGACTTGAGTTATTGTTGAAAATCTATTGATGACGTTAAAAACCATTTCTAATGCCAGAAAATACTAATTGAGGGTTCACATTATTCCATTCCAGTAAGCGAATACAGCGCTTAATGTAAAGTAATAGTAATTAAAAGTACTAACATTAGTTAGCACTAGTGACATTTTCATCAGGCGATCCTTTACTCGTTTTACCACTTGATCGAAAACTTTTCGCGTAAAATAACCCTGTGTTTGCAGCCGGGGAAAAATAATTAAAATTGACATAACCGAAGCCGCGGTCACCCGCTTTTAATTATATTGTTTGTGCAATATTTTATTTCACCCCATTTAACCTCTCAATTGTAGAAATTTTTATTTCGCACATTTTAAATCGACGCTTATCAAAGGTGCAAATTTTTTATACAAGAGACGAAAGAAATTTATTGGCGAAAATCCCAAACAAATCGAAAAGAACGCTCTAGATCACAAAACTAAAAATCGATCTACACGTTTGGACGTTACGATGCCACGGACAGACACACATACACACACAAAGACGTCAAACTTATAACGCCCCTCTTTTTCATCGGGGGTTAAAAATCGACGCTTACCAAGCCGATGTTAAAGTTTTCCAAAAATAATCCAGGTTTCGTTTTGTTACTTTGCTGTAACCATCAAAGGGAATCGCTAAGCTGTGCTCGTGTTTGGTGATGAGAGGTGATGGCACACAGCAGTCTTTGTTTGTGAGTAAATATACCCACGAAAATCACAGGAGCCTCCTTTTGACGATTTTTGGTCTTTTTAATTTTGGGTGACTAGCAAAGGGCTTATCTCTTTGTATCATGTATGTGTAATAAGAAGTACAACATGTTCGTCCGTTGCACCTAAGTTCGCTTATCGCGCAGAAACCGTACACTTTTATGTGATAAAAGTTACAACTATTCATTACCCTTGTAAGGGACTTGAAGTATCTCTATGCCCATGTGAAACAATTTAGCGGTTCAAGCGTGAGCGGTTTGGTGCTTTACCGCGAAAACAAGCGAAAACAAAAAATACACATTTAGATTTCAATTTTCATATTTTTATTTTTATGTAAAAGCTGGAGAGTAACTTATATTTAAAACGAGAGCACAAAGCTAGTTTTCATATGAAGTAGTAATTCGTTTCACCAAAAAACACTGTAAAAGAAGTTAATCCAAAAACTGGTTGTCCATCCATAGCCGACCTAGGTCACGTGCATTTTTTACGTGTTTGCCGTCACTATTTCATTGTTTCCCTCTATTCGGACGTGCGAAAAACATTTGCCCCGCACTCTGATACAATTTCCATACAATGTACACATCCCTTTGAAATTTGAGCCACCGAAAAGTTTAGACAACGGACCCTCTACACTGGAGATGCAAAACGCCAAATTGGATACTGTTAAAAACCAGTAGTCTCACAATTTATATTGTCGATTAAAAAATCGGCGCCTGTGGATACTCGCAACATCCCAAGAACTGCAGATGCGTTGCCACTTGCCAGCCTTTTAGAGGCTCTCTTTTTGAAGGTTTGCAGGTCGTATTGGTGCGGAAATACTACTGGTGACAGTTAACGGGCTTTGGCCCACCACACATTCCCATCACTGTATCTCCTGTGTCGCCAGGATCGACAGCGGTATCCAACCACGAAAACCATTTGATATGATCTCAAGGAGCCCGAGGGACATGCTAAAACTGTCTTGGGACCCGCAACGAAATTAATCAGAAGAAAATAGGAGTAGGAAGATTCCAATTTCCCTCCCCATAAAAGCGGGAGATAGCACAAAGTTGCAATGACCGAAAGTCAAAGAACTTAAGGGGGAGCACCACGGAAATAAGGTTAATAATTGTGACTCCTAGACTAAAGCTAAATATTGGAGTTTATTGTGTTTGACTGTTGTCAATAATAATTGTGACAAGAACGCTTGAAGGCACGGAAGTTCCTAGCGCTGTCCACGAGATCACCGTAGTATGCGACTTACTACGTACAGAATAGGTTGTTTAGCATAGTAGTTCTTTCGTCCTGCCAGAGACTGCACTCCCAGAGAACATGATGAACTGGTGACAGTTAAATTAAATTCTGATTTTTATAGTGCGCGGCAGAAAGTTACGCAAAAAACGCACTGTGGACGACTTTTCGATAATATTAGAGTCCCGGAAAACCGTTTTTTTTTTTCTGAATATTTAAAATTTAAAAATTTAAGACCGTAACTGAATTTTGACGCAACGAAGTTGCGGACATCGATCCTATTTTTGACTTTCCCCAAATTATTCGAGCGGTTAACAAATAGTCATGAATAACCCATTACCGACTCCAACAATAGATGCTCAGATGTATTACCATACTAAACCGCGATCGACCATTGTAAAATTAGAGTACATTTACATAATTATAATATTCAATTGTAAATAAACAAGCGTTATTCGGTTGATTAAGCTTTAATATTCTTGTAATAATGGAAAATTTGATGAAATATTTCATTAAATTTTGAAAACGATACCAACGTTGCGTTTTATTTCAATTTCCACTCAATAAGTAATACCTGTCGATATTGGCCTGGATTGCTGATTTTATATACACAAATATTTAATCAAGTTTCGACTATTATTAGTTTTAATAGGTACTACAGTTTTAATACGACGTTAATGTGTATAAAATATTAAATGATGAAAACTATACTTAACAGTTTCTCTGTTCCTACATTTAACCTACTTAAGGCGCTATATTGAAAAAACTGTCCTTTTTGACGTAATACTATAGGACCCTCAGAAATGTTACAAATCTGGTAATGAGATATACATATCTTCATAGCCTTATTTAGGTTCGAGAAGAACTAGAAACACGATTGATGTATTTTGCCTCGATACATTTAATTTTCGAAATGACCTCTTAAAAATACGAAATTTTAAGATTATTTTTAAACGAAAATAGATGTATTGTAGGAAATAAGTCTAATTTATTGACACCTTTGCAAGTCAAAATCTTATAGAAGCATTTTGCTTAAATGCTCCTAGTTATTTTTTTTAGATAGATAGATAGATAGATAGATAAACACTTTATTGCTCACATAAACAATGGGTATACAATCAGACTTACAGTACTTAAAACTAAGACATTAATGTGGGCAAGGGCGGCCTTATCGCTATAAGCGATCTCTTCCAGGCAACCCTGCAGGGCAGGAGAGTTCAAAAATAAATAGATAGCAGGGTAATTATAAGTCATAAATGGATTACTTAAAATATGTACTATATTGAGATAATTGTTTAGGCTATATATATTATACTACGGACAAATAAACATAATAAGTTAAACTAATGATATAATAATTATTAAATAAGGAAATGATGATAATAATTATTAAATAAGGAATTAAGGTGTATTACAAATATATATAACATTACTACTTATTATATAAAATAAAATAAAATAAAAATTAACTAGTACTTATATTATTATTTTAAAAATTTAGCGTGTGACTTTGTTCCAAAGATGTCGATGTAGATTCGATTTAAATATGGCAAGTGATCTCGAATCACGGATGTCGCGTGGAAGATCATTCCACAGGTGCGTAGCTCTCACAGCAAAGGAGTCTGCAATGTATCCGGACTTAGCTATTGGTACAAGAAGCTTATTATTATACGCTGATCTTAGCGTACGCCCTGGATCATTGCTACGAAGACAAAAACAGTCCTTTAGGTAAGAGGGGGTACGTGGATCAAACAGGATATTGTATAGTAACACAAGGACATGTTCTTCCCTACGGAGCCTGATGGGCAGCCAACCAAGCCGCTGACGGTATTCAGAGATATGGTCAAACTTGCGCAGCCCATACACGAACCTAATGCAGACGTTTTGCAACCTTTCTAGTTTATTTAGGTATTCCTCATTAAGATCTATAGAACAAACGTCTGCATAGTCTAAAATTGGTAGAAGTAAGGACTGAGCAAGCTCGACCTTAGTCTTAATAGGGAGTAAATTCTTCCACCGGTTAAGTGACCCCACCGCAGCAAAGAGCTTACGACTAACCTGAGAAATGTGGTGAGACCATTTAAGGGCCGAGTCAAAATAAACACCCAGGTTCTTAACAACTCCACTGTAAGGCAGTGTCACATTATCAAAAGATATGGTAGGCAAAGAATTGTAATCAGGCCGGTTAAGTTGTTTCGATCCTCCGATAATTATAATTTGTGACTTGGTGGGATTGACAATTAGGCCATGAGATTGACTCCAACGAAGGATCGTTGCAAGATCTCTATTAATTGCTACAATGGCAGATTTAATATCATAGGCGGGAGCGTGGGTGTAAATTTGGAGATCATCCGCATAAAGATGGAAGAAGCAAGATAGGAGGGGAGTGAGGAAATTAATGAATATGGAAAAAAGGAGAGGAGACAAAATACCACCTTGAGGCACGCCAGCAGACAACCTGCAGAAACCAGACATCTGATCATTGGCCCTTATACATTGGGACCTACCAAAAAGATAGCTGCGGAACCATTCAAGAACAGGATCAGAGAAGTGAAGTGCGCCTAGCATTGCTATCAGTATGTCAAGGTCAACGGTATTGAAAGCATTGCTAAAGTCCAGTAGAGCTAACACTGTAAGTTGCTGATTTGACATGGCTCGGCGCACATCATCGGAGACCTTAGCTAGAGCAGTAACCGTACTGTGGCCGGGTCTAAAACCAGATTGGAGAGGACTGAGCAGACCGTTGTTATTAATAAAGGAGCTTAGTTGTTGATATACAAGGCGCTCGAGGACTTTGGATAGGAAAGGAAGAATGGATATGGGCCGGAAATGAGAAGGAGACGTAGGTGACTGAATTTTTGGTATAGGGATGACTGCCGCTTTGCGCCAACAGCTTGGAAATGTACTGGAACTGAAGGAGAAATTAAAAATGTGACAGAGGATAGGGAGTGTAACGGGGAGGGTAAGGGTAATCATTTTTCGGCTTATACCATCAACACCCTGAGCGTTAGACTTGATAGCTGCAATCGTTTTCTCAATTTCAGGCACAGACACAGCTCTAAATACAAAAGGAGAAAACGGAGGATCAGGTGTGGGAGATGACAAAAGGGCATTTATAGATTGCTGTTTAATGGAGGATGGGATGGAACAAGTAGTGGCAAAATGATGATTGAGGGCATCGAGGTCAAATGAGGGAGAAGGGGAGGACTTTGGTTTACCAATTCCTAAGGAGTTTAGGAAGGACCATACCTTAGCGGGATCTCCATTGCTAATTGAAGAGTGTATGTGGCGTCGCTGTGCATCCCTACACAATCTACTGCATTTATTTCTCAGCTCCTTATACTTTATATGGTTGACTTCAGAAGGACTGTTTCTAAATTTGATTTTGGCTGAGTTTCTTTTAGCCATAAGTCCTTTTATCTCGTCAGTAAGCCACGGCGCAGGCAGGTGTTTTAGCCTAACAGGACGTAAAGGTGCATGTAAATCAAAGATCTGTAACAAAAGTGTATTGAGAACTTCCATCTTTTCGTCCACAGTAGAAGCACTATACACCGACTCCCAGCTGATAGCCAAAAGGTCATCTTTCAGCTTATCTAGGTCAATTGCGTTGAAGTTTCGCTGCATGACAATACGAGGTTTGGGCTTAGGACAACGGATTTTATAGGAGAGGAAGATTAGGTCATGGTAGGAGAAGGCTTCGGCATTAAACTGCCCATGTGCACTAACGTGATTCAAGGAAGAGACTATAATCAGATCAAGCAAAGATGGGGCGCAATTGGGAAAGAAGTGTGTAGGGTTAAGAGGAAGGATATTAAGATTGACGGAATTAAGTAAGGAACGGAGTTTGGTTGCTCGGGACATGTGTACGTTGTCTTTGTTGACTAGACAGGTATTAAAGTCACCCATTATGATAGTGTGATCTACATTAGTGACATTTTTTTCTAGCAGAACTTCAAACTTATGGAAATAGTCAATATGTAGCGAAGGACAATAAAAAACTCCTAGCAAAAGTTTAGTATGACCAAACAGTACCTCTATAAATAGGTGTTCCGAGGATTCTGTGTAATCGGAAGGAGATTTATCAAGGATCTTGTAGGAAAGGTGATTTCTAAGATATATAGCTACACCACCGCCACCTTTGCCAGTTCTATCATTCCGAATAAGGACAAAGTTAGGTAAGGAGTATGAGGTGGAAGGGAGACAAGGCTTAAGGAAAGATTCTGAGACAAGGATTGCATGAATATTCAGATTTTTGGAAAAAGTACTAAGGAGGTCAGGATAGTGTGCTGGGATGCTCTGGGAATTTATGTGAACTGCATTAAAATTCCTTGCAAATGGTGCGAACGCTGTTTCTACAGAAACATCAAGAGACTGTGAGATGCTCTGAAAACTATCATCTGAGGAACGTGAAGTTAAAGAAAGAAAGTCATCATCCGGAAGGTCGTCATCGCTATTATTAACTTGCATGGTAATAATTTTATGAAATAAAATCTACTTATACCTAAACAATAACAATATTATAGTGATAATGTTATAATTTTAAAAGCAAATAAGTATTTATGAGCCAAGTATATATATCAAGATAAATATAAATAAAGTTTATTATTTCACTCTGCCTGCCTACAGTGCTTGTTTTAAAATTATCAAAGTAATATAAAATAAAAACATACAAAACTTTATTGCAATTAATAAAGGTACATAATATATAATTATATTTTGAGTCAATACGAATTCTAAAGAAAAATTAAATAATTACAAAACTTACTAATGTATGCGTTAGGAATTCCCAAAACACATGCATTCCTAGCGACAAGAGAAAAGTGCAACCTCATTATTAGTGTCACAGTTACAACTGACTTAAAACATATTTATCAGCATAAAAAAAAGAAAAAAAATAATAATAATATGACTGATGACATCTATGGCAACTCACTCTGGACACCATAACAAAAAGAAGAAGTAATGACAATCTAAAAGTGTCAGGTTGTCAAATGTCAGCTGACAGATGATAGTTCACAGTAGAAAATATATAACGGAGGTAAACACTAAACAAACAAAATAAGTTATATGGATAAAAAGTATAGACCCACAAAATAAAAACATGCAAATAATGTGAAACAAATAGCTGGTAGGTACATATCTACAGTTATGTGGGTTGAACGACACAAAATTTGGTTCACCTACATATTATGATTAATGATGTTTGTTCTGCAGTTCCTGAAGCTCAGCCAATGTTTCAACTTTGTGCCTTGAGCCATCTGGACCTTTTATATAAATACCACCGTCACGAGTCCAGCACGATGAGATGCCGAAAAAGTCTCTGGCTGCCATGAAGATGTTGTGGCGCTGCTTAGTGAGGAACTCTGAGAGGGTGACTTTCGTTCCTTTCAATGCCTTCTTAGCGTTCCATACACGATCACGGAGTGATTTTTCATTAAATTTCACAATAATAGGCCGTGGTTTAGGGTTACCACTATCATTTTTAAGCTTCCCCATACGATGACAAGAACGGATTTTGTTGGGAGTAATGTCAACAAGATTACATTTAGTGATCAAAGTTTTAACTACAACATTACTGGTTTCCTCATCCTTGGCCTCAGGAACACCATGAATAAGCAGCATTTTTCGACGAGAGTGTGTCTCCATACGGTCCAGTCCTCTGGCCAAAGCATCCACCTCGGCTCGAAGGATATTGAGTGCACCGCAAACAAAGGATTTAAATGCTTGAAAGTCAGTGTTCAATGCGGCAATGGTGTTAGGTGGCTTACGTGAAGTGGCCTGATGTAATTCTGCTTGAAACTCAGCCATCTTTGAGTGAAACATCTTAATCATGTCCTCCATATTCGATTGCACTTGTGCGTAGTCCATTATGAAAGTAAAAATTCAATATGTATGTTGTTAAAAATGAGAAAAACACTGCAGGCAAGTAGCACTATTTATGCATAAACAAGCAACATATGAATAGCGCAAAAATAAATACAATTAATATTTTTAAATTAAGTAAAATAGAGAGCTGCTCAAAATTGCTGTTCACTTTACAACTACCCGCCGAAAAAAAAATGATTATAATTACGTTTTTTCGCACGTTTTCCGAGCGAGCCGATAGCTTCTGGCTGTAGCGTATACACGACTTTATAGTCATACAAATTAAGTATAAAATTGCCCTTGCGGTAAAATTACTTTCGATTTAGCGCCTTAAACAGAAATAACAAGCTCATTTCGCTGTCGCAAAAACTACAAAAAATTAACACAAAACGAAAATTAAAAAAAAAATTGCCAAAAACTTTCAGCACTTTTGACGCAACATTAAACGAGTAAAAAGCCTGATGTGTACCATTCTTTCAAGGATTTTTACTAAGAACTTTATAGATGTCTTACAAATAAAAAAGGAACATTAATGGTCTCGACAACTTCAAATTTTAGCTTGCTTTCGCTAATATGAAAGGGTTCTTAGTGCATGAAAGCATCTGAGTGTATATGAATGAAGCCCTGGCGAGTTTTGGACACTAATTGGATTAATTAGCTTAATTTGAATACTAAGAAGAGTGGTTGCTATAAGGGCTGGGGGCACAGTTGTGACCTGCCAAGACTATGTCTTCTCATAGCTTCAGTAGAAGAACGCATGTATCTATACTTCTTTTCTAATAAAAAAAATTTTTAAACCATGAATAGACTCATTTTTTTGTGTGTGAACACGAGTCCGGTCACATCGGCCTGCGTTCAGTCCGAATGATTTCAACTAGGGTGTTGGAATCGTTTACATGTATACAGGGGTATATCGAGCCTAAATCTTCACAATCGAACAAAACCGTCTCCCTTATGGAAATCTACGGAACGTGCTTAATAATTTTTCCCGAAGATTATTCGCTTAGGGCCAAATTGTCGACAAGCAGTTGTTAATATCGATTCGCCCTTAACGTAATAAGTTTTCGGCTTAACCACGGAGGCCGTGGGGCTTCCTACATTATTCTGTCTCATGCATACATTATGTACATGATTAAACAATTTTCTCACAAGACTTGGTCTACACCTACTACGAACATGGATTACTACAAAAACAATTGCCTCAAAATATAGTTTTGTTTAATGTAAGTCAAACTTGAAATTGTACGCGAATAATAATATGTTCGCACTGGATTTGCGGAATTAGAATTTTCAGAAATAACTTAATACGAATCAGCTCGATTTTGGCAATAATGAAGATAGAGTTTCAGCAAGAATCAAACGGATAGACCTATGACTATATAATAGAGGTGTGGATTATTTACACAAACAGGACAATACGGCAGATCTTGTGTACTTATCTTTATTAGTAAGGGCCCAAGGGGTTGTCAATATTACAGCAGTTTCATCCATACTCATATTATAAATGCGAAGGTTGGTCTGTCTGTCTGTTACCTCTTCACGCCCAAACTACTCTGAAACGATTTTGATCGGTATGGAAATACTTTTTTTTTGGGTAAGTACAAATATAATACTTTATTTTCCGAAAAATGTGCCGTTTCCGCGCAATTCGCGATAAACGAATTTTGGCGCAACGAAGTTGCGTTACCATTTAGTTAAAGATATTTCTTAATGTTGTAGAATACAGATCAACAATCATTTCAAGACGTGAGTGGAAGAATAAGATAAGTAACATGAAAAAACTTCCTGTTTTTTGCTTAAATGGAGGCTTTAGGCCTGGAAAAATTATTTGAAATTGAAAAACTGTAGATTATATGTGTAGCCAGATATATTAGCTAGGTTATTAAGTAGGTAAATTACAAATTTATGAAAATAATCAGGGAGAAATGAGTTGTTGTCCGTACGTTACGAAATGTTACTTGTTCGATTTTTCCACTCACGTCTTTATTTCTGAGAAGGAAATTACTTTACCTACAACATAACGAACAACATATTACGTGTGTAATTTCATAGATATCCGTTTCTCAGATTTGTACAAAAACAATGGAAGACTTATAATTTTCCATCATTACCGAGCCAAGGCGAGCGGAATGATTAAAAATGAATGTATGCATTTCTGTGCTGTTTATCGGGTTGGTACTATCAGCGGGAAAATGTGTAGAGAAGATACAATAATTCATCTATCTTGCTATGATCGTTAACCACGATTGCAAAGTTATCCATAGCATCAAACATACACAATCTAAGTAGATATACACAAAAATGCACCCCTACACGTTCTTGATTACTTGTTAGTTGTTTTGGTCGACTAACATACTGTTACGGATACGGGCTGTTGTTTACCTGCGCGCGACAGTTGCGCGTACTTTCTAGAAAAGTCCAACCCTTGTTTATGTGAATTGCGTGTTTACGTAAACAATCCAGAATGGAACGTTCGAGAAAGTATGGCGGGCCATATAAAAGGTAAACAAGCCGGCAATCGATTCAGTTTGATACAAGCGATCATCAAGGCGACTTCGAAGTGAGAACAAGTGATCAATAGTGAGTGACAGTGATAGTGCTGCGTGATTTGTATCTAGTGCTTAGTGTTTGGACTTAGTGATTTGTGTGAGCTAGTGTTTGTGAATAAAGTCTTCAAGAGAGTCACCAGGTCTTTCTCTCCGAATCCTCGAACCCTAGCACGTAACAATACTACGTAACATCAGAAATATACACACTGAATCGCGGCAAAATATAATTTTACCATGACATGAAACTATCATAGATAATTGTATTTAAACCACCGGTCAACTTAATAAAATACTAATTAGTGGTAAACAACACATTTTATTGATGCATAATTAGATTTAACGACGCTCACTGCAGGCTTAATAAATATTCGACATGGAAACTGAAACTAAAATTGCGTTCATAAAATGTTGACCAACACAAGCGATCTGTGATTGTCGAGTGTCGACGATAGATTGTGATTCGTGTAATCGTGGTTGTTCATCACAGTCCATCACGGAGAGAAGTTATCGGGCTACGGCTCCCGCACACGGGCCACCGGCCACAACCACAAAACGCCGCTAACGGCATATTTCCTGTAGTTTTCATACAATTTTTTGACGCAGGTGGCCGCCACATGCTACAACGATTCACTTTACAACCAATATAGACTAGATTAAAAGGCATTTGTAGCTGTCGCGTGTGGCCCGTGAGACACTAAATTGTAAGAAAATGTACGGTTGCCGCAATGTTGCCGCGCGACAAACAATTCTTTGCACGAATAAAGTTGCGTTTAGTAAGTTATTTAGTACGCGCATACTTTGACCACAGTAATATCCTTTGAATGGCTCCATAAAATATATTTTCATATTATTCTCAGCTTCCTTCAGAAAACGTTTTATATAGCACAGATAATATAATTATATACATTTGATTTGCCTCCCTTTTACAATTTACGTAGCTAAGACCTATCAGATCTTGGACTAGAAGTAGCTAGAAAATTACATCTCTTAAATAAACTTGTATTCTATTCAATTCGTTTAAAGATGCTGAAATTTTACCTTTGTAACTAAAGCTCGGTCATTGAACACGTAGGTAAAAGGCCATTGACCTACCAAATTAAAAAAAAGAGCAACTTACAACTTACAAGGAGAGAAAAATTTTTTTGTTCGTTTTTTTGAGTGTGTATAATAATAATAATGTAATGAAAAGATTCAAAAGTACCTTCATACCTTTTGCTGATGAAATAAAACAAATGTGGCGCCAGGAAACTGTAAAAATCATACCCATTATTCTGTCCTCGATTGGCGTCATTCCGGAAACCCTTGCTGCTGCTCTGAAATCACTTGACCGTAACAAAAACACATACATCCACATACAAAAATCCGTCGTCATTGATACCTGCACCATCGTTCGCCGCTTCTTAAACCCGTCATCATCATTTACTTCATCACAATCTTAACACTTCTTATCATGAATCAGGATTCAGGCACAGCCCGTACCTGAGTCATTTCCCCGGCAAACAGCCGAGACACTAACCCTCTTCTTCATCTATACTTATTATAAAACAAAGTCGGTTTTTTCCCTCATGTCCCTTTGTTCCCTTTAATCTTTAAAACTACGCAACAGATTTTGATGATTCTTTCAGAGTTAGATAGCCCATTTATCGAGGATGGTTATAGGTTATATTTTATCACGCTAAGACTAATAGGAGCGAAGAAATAGAGGAAAACGTGGAAAAAACGGGGACAATTATTTGAAAGGGCTAACTTGAACGCGCTAATCTCAGGAACTACTGGTCCGATTTGAAAAATTATTTCAGTGTTAGATAGCCCATTTATTGGGGAAAGGTTTTATTTTATCACGCTAAGACTACCTAATAGGAGAATGTGGAAAAAACGGGGGAAAATATTTAAAAGGACTTATCTTGCGAACTATTAGAGCAATTTTATTGGCACAGATAATAAGTAGACCACGTGAAGGATCATAGGCTATCGATTTTGATAATTTTTGCAGTGGCTATATATTTTATACCCGTGCGACGCCGGGGCGGGTCGCTAGTATATAATAATAATATCTATGGACGCTTCACACCACGTCAGTCTGGCCCCGTGCTAAGTACCTGAAGAACTTGTGTTACTTGTACCAGACAACGGAAATATATTTAATACTTTTAAGTTTTATATTATACATATATACTTAATATTTAAGATTTTTATTTTATCATACATATAATATGTAATACACATCCAAGACCCAGGAACGTTGAAAGCTTTTTGTTCCGTCGGCGGGATTCGAACCTGCGACCCCCGGCTTGCGCTACCAACGCGCCACCAACTGAGCCAGAGGTCGTATGTATTATCAGATCAATCGGTGTTATCCGACCAAATAACGTAAGTCCGCAATCTGCATAATATGAATACATTTCTCTGATAATATATTTCGAATTTACCTCATTAGTATGGGATTAGGATTCAAGGATTCCGTGAAATATCGCTTATCAAATGATTCCACAAACCACATTTGCGTAATATATTTCAATTGAAAATTACTCGGAAATCTCTAATACATATAAGTGTCTGTATGAGAGTCCGATGAAGTACAAAATTCGATTATCAGAAAATATATTAATAGGGATAAACCAATGAAAAGCTTTCGTACGAAATCATAAATGATACGAGACGTTGAAGTAAAAGGAAATAAATGATAAGGGAATTTTTGGAAGGAAAGGCCCTTGCCCAGCAGTGGGACACAAGCAGCTATTATTTAATAAAAATAATCGGCCGAGTGCGAGTCCAACTCGTGCATGAAGGGTTCCGTACCGTTATATACATAGAGCAAAAATATGCCAAAAAAATTGTTTTTTTTTGTATCAAAGACCTTTAAATTTTTATTTTATTTTAATATTAATATTAATTATTGTAGTATTAAATACTGTAATAAAGGCCTTTGTGGAAATTTTAAATGTTTACCTGTCACCGTTACTGATATCGAGGAAAAAAGGCCAAAAAAATCACGTTTGTTTGGGAGCTCCCTTTGAATATTTACTTTTATTTTGTTTTTAGTATTTTTTGTTATAGCGGCAACAGTGACACACAATCTGTAAAAAAAATTAAGTCTAGCTCTAGTGGTACTTGAGATACAGCCTGAAGACAGACAGACAGACGGACAGACAACGAGGTCGTAATAGGGTCCCGTTTTTACACTTTTGGTACGGAACCCTAATAATAATAAGGGAATGTTTATATGCGAATAGAAAAAGTTTTTTTGAAGTGCAAACTTCTTTTGTAAGTACGCTTTTTGAGATGGGTAAAAAGGTTAAATTGGCGCAAGCATCGTTGTCTGTCCGTCTGTCTTTATGTCTCCAGGCTGTAACTAAAGAATGGTAATAGCTAGAGAGATGAGATTTTCACAGATTATGTATATAATATGTTGCCGCTATAACAACAAATACTAAAAACAATAAAATGTATATTCAAGTGGGAGTCCCATACAATAAACGTGATTTTCTTACCTTTTTCGCTCTATGTCGATAATGGCAACAGAATATAGACACTTTTAAATTTCACGAAATCTTCAATTAAATGTGCAATTTAATTATCAGTAATACAATCAAAGTAAAATTAAAATATAAGGGCGGCTCCCATACAAAAAACACAAAATGTTAATTTTGCCCTATAATATGTAGTACGGAACCGTTCGTGCGCGAGTCCGACTCGCACTTGGCTGATTATTACTTTTGTTTGAACCGATGGTTAAGTACACTAACATGATGTACTATCACTATCCTCGTTAAACCCGTAATGTTACGCGCTAGCTCTCTTTCCGTCAACCATCGATAGTTTGCCATCTTTGACAGCCGGCACCCCTTATTTGCGGCCAGATTTAACTAGGCACACCTTTATTATAATAATAAGAGGAAAATAAGCTTCCATTTGATATATAAAAGATCAATATACGTTATGGATGCAAAAATGTTTCGGAATGCTACCTGTTCACACCTGGTTACGACAGAGTTGCGGACGGGAGCCTAACGGCACACCGGATTTTTCTAAATCTCTATACTCATTGCCGTGAAATGAACCATGTTTGCTTTCAATGCCCGATGAAAACATTTTATCCCGCAAACTCAATTGTTTAAAAAATATTTTAAAAAAGTTGCGGCCACATTTGGACTGGCACCCCAGTAGAAATAGGTTCTCCTTATCATAAATATTTGTAAAAATGTGGTTTTAAGCGTGTACTCGATACCTGCACAGTTTTGCAGTCGTATCTCGTACTAGGAGTACTTAGTCAAAATGCATTCGCTATTTGCGACAGCGAAGTTACATGTTAAAATGTACGGGATTTGACATAACGCATCTCCAGGGCCATGACACTTATGCGTTTTGTCAAATCTCATACATTTTTTGACAGAATGGATATAAACTTACAATAATTCTCTTCTCATTTTTCCACGTGTAAAAAATCACGAAAGAGAATTTATATAGAATTGGCAATTTATTTGCGAATTAAAATGGCTACTGTTTTACAGACCTCTAACTAGGAAGTCTCCTATCAGCAGAATGTCGCGCGGAGGAGCTGCGCTGGAAGCAGACGCCGCTGACTGGGCCGCTGCAGTTTTCGTTTCAGACGGGTCCAGCGGCCCAGCACAAAGCGGAGGAGAAGGCACGGACGGGTTTTAGTGGGTAGAGCTGCGGCCAACTTACCATCTTCTCGGCCGTAGCGAGTCCCACATACCCCGGTGGTCCTTCCCCAGTGCCGCCGGGCATGCTTAAGCGCATTTCCCGTCTTGAAAAAAAAAAAAAAAAAAAAAGGAAGTCTCCTATCAACGCCCCCAGCCAAAACGCATAACCATTGTTGCTATTTACAGTCGACAAGCTATGATGCAGGCCGCGTATACCTTTAAGATCGCTCGGAAAATACAGTATTTTTCTCAGCAGATCTTTTTGGTGGATTAGGAATGAATCTCATTGCACACACAGCAGGTGGGCTCAAAAGGGTCATTAGTGAACAAGCACTGAAACGGTGCGATAGATTAGCAATCCTACTTTAATAATGACCTGTCACCTGGATAACATAGGGCAAAATATAACATAATTAGCGTTGTAAAGTTTAAAATTAAGTCAGTTTAAAAAATTATTTTTTATAAAGGTGCCGGTTGGCAGCGGGCGACATGAAGCAACCGCAGACGATGTGTCGCAGTGACACTACTGGTTTGTATGTATTTCTATGAAATACCCTCCGCAGCTAGCGACATGAGGCTAGCGACAATTGTTCATAGAAATACATAGAAACCAGTAGTGTCGCGACGACACGTCGTCGTCTGCCTCCGCTTCACTTGTACCTTAAGAGCTGGCGCGCACTATGACTTTATGTCGCTCGATTATTTTACCGACCTGGAAAAATTCAAATAAAATGCCATTTTATGACATAAGCTATAGATTTCATTTTGCTCTACGCCATTGACAAGCAGCGGCGGCATGGGTCGCAAATGTTTGTAGAAAGTGAAACCTATAGCCTATTTCATAAAGTGACATTTTGTTTAAATTTTGATCGGTCGGAAGAACAATCGCGCGACAAAAAGTCGTAGTGCGCGCCAGCTCTTACTCTCCGACTCTTACTCCAAATAAATGTTGTCAAATCGAATACCTTTTCGACTTTAGAAGTTATTGAACAGATATTAGCGTAGTATTAAGTTGTATGAAGTTGATTCAAGTTGTGTGAAGTCAAATCATCTATCGGGCTCTAATGCTATTATCGTAAAGTATTTAACTCTGATATTGGCTAAGTTTGTTTGTCGTTTTATAAACTTTAGGAGTACTTTGTTTTATGATTCGTACTTATCTGCGATATAAGTACGCGCGCGGTCCCTATCAGGGTGGCTTGAAAATAATCTATACTAATCTATACTAATATTATAAATGCGAAAGTATCTCTGTCTGTCTGTCTGTCTCGCTTTCACGCCAAAACTACTGAACCGATTGAAATTTTGTACACAGATAGTCTAAAGCCTGAGAAAGGACATAGGCTACTTTTTAACTAGAAAAAGGGGTTGTAAGGGGGTGAAAATGCGTAAATTTGTTAAAATTAAGTTAGTTCCAATGGCGCTAAGAGTCGCCTACATCTCGCTATCGCTTGCTCATAAGTCTTTCTATAAGACGTGGAACCATATTGAGTAAAGTTTTTTGATTCTATCGATTGTTTTACACGTTATTATTTAAATAACTCACTACTCAGTACTTTATCTATGCAGTGACGTAACCTTAAACCTACCAATGATAAAATAATTATAGTTTATGGGTAAAGATAAAGTTGTGTAGTGGGGGGCTAAATAAGCTTTAAATTTGGTATAAAGTTTACTCAATTTAAAAAATGAAATATTATGTGCACACTGCACAGCTGTTTTTGGGTATTTTGATTTAAGAGGTACCAGGGTTTTAAAAAGCTTTTAAATTTGAAACCAATTTTGTTGACACCGCGCGCTATAAACTGAAGTCCACGCGGACGAAGTCGCGGGCAACGGCTAGTAGGCTATGTAATGATGGTTTTCTATTTTTGCCACCAGGTAGAGCTATGTTGCCGTAGGGTCTTTCGTGTCAAAAATCGGTGATATGTCACAATATAGCTGTCATATTTATGTCTGTTTGACACGACAATTGACACGTAGGACCCTACGGCTACTTGGCTCATAGTCACCGGCTACACGACCAATTTTTCATCAATCTGATCCATAAATCTGGTGTCAATCTGATTGACGGAATATTGATGGTTATAAAAAGTTTCATATTGAAAATACGATCAATCCATCAATCCGTGGCGTACACGATCAAATTTTCGTCAATCCGTACCAGATTGATGAATCAGATTGATGAAAATTTGACCGTGTAGCCGGTGACTAAGTTAGCTTGCATAAGTGGCAAAACGAAACATCGAAAACCTGTGTTGAAACAAAATACTGTGTAAGTATTTTGTTTCAACATAATATTATGTATTGTGTGTTGTGACGAATACAATTCGTAAACGTCTCTTCTTGGTGAGCTTCCTACCAGCGAACTACCCTTAGAACACCTTGGCTCTACGTCCGATATCCGAACCCCAGATACACAGATTGAAGTGATATATATTTGAGAAATTGTTCGGAATCATACCACCTGGAACTTTTCGCCATCGTTCCACTCGAAGATATACCATCCTCATCACCTTGATGAGTGGCATCTTCTACCGTGCGTTTTACGCGTAATTTTCTGCCGCGTACTGTAAAACTCTAGAATGAATTGTCACCAGCAGTATTTCCAGACCAATACGACCTGCAAACCTTCAAGAAGAGAGCGTATTCCTTCTTAAAAGTTGCTTTCGATCAGGTGACCCGTTGGCTCGTTTGCTCCCTTATTCTATAAAAAAAGATATCCAAACCGCATTTATTACGTATGTCATCACTCATCATGAATAGTTCTACGGCTACTCCGCAAAGTATTTTCACGTATAGTAGGTACGGCGGGGCTAAAATGGTCGCTTTGGAGAATCATATATTGAATCATAATATGATTCATTTAAAACTCCACTTTGCGTGAATTTATATATTATTAATTAAAATTAATAAAAATTAATCATATTATGATTAATTATATGATTCTCCAAAGCGACCATTTTAGCCCCGCAGATCGGATTGAGGTGGACTTAGTGAGGTACTGCTCTTATGTGATAGCTTCACTTTAAAAGGGCTTACTAAGTTTCCCTAATCAAAATAATAACAAGCTAAAATAGGTACTGCAAGTATCAATAATGATAGGCCAAACGCTATTGAAGGGATAATAAAAGGGCAGCATTAGTGCCGGTCTCTTATAATCGTAATTAAATGCCATGACAAATTTTATATTCTTTATTATTATTTAATTATTATCTGATTTATGGTTTAAAATATATCTGAGTATATGAGATGTGGGTCAAGCCACAGTTAGACAACAAAACGCGACACTTTTTAATCGTAACGTTAAAACGCAGTTTCTTATTTATTATGAACTAGCGACCCGCCCCGGCGTCGCACGAGAATAAAATAATATTAAAATCGATAGCCTATGATCCTTCACGTGGTCTACTTCTTATCTGTGCCAAATAACATAAAAATTGCTTCAGTAGTTCGCGAGATCCCTTTCAAATAATTTCCCCCGTTTTTTCCACATTCTCCTATTAGTCTTATCGTAATAAAATATAGCCTATAGCCTTCCTCAATAAATGGGCTATCTAACACTGAAAGAATTTTTCAAATCGGACCAGTAGTTCCTGAGATTAGCGCGTTTAAGTTTAGCCCTTTCAAATAATTTTCCCCGTTTTTTCCACATTTTCCTCTATTTCTTCGCTCCTATTAGTCTGAGCGTGATAAAATATAGGCTATAACCTTCCTCGATAAATAGGTTAACTAACACTGCAAGAATCATCAAAATCCGTTGCGTAGTTTTAAAGATTAAAGGGAAGAAAGGGACATGAGTGAAAAAAGCGACTTGTTTTATAATAAGTATAGATTAGCCATCTGAAACTTCTGAAATTTCGACGACCTCCGTGGCGCAGTGGTGAGCGCGTTGGTAGCTCAAGCCGGAGGTCGCAGGTTCGAGTCCCGCCGACGGAACAAAAAGCTTATAAAGTTCCTGGGTCATGGATGTGTATTAAATATGTGTAATAAAAATCTTAAATATATGTACCTATAGTATAAAAGTATAAAATATATTTCCGTTGTCTGGTACCTGTAACACAAGTCCTTCAGGTACTTACCACGGGGCCAGACTGACGTGGTGTGAAGCGTCCATAGATTAAAAAAAAATCAAAAACCATACCATAAAATCTGAATTGGATCCAAAATCCATAGCCGAACATAGTACAATCTTTTTAAAAGTCGAATAAAATGAAAGAATCGATTGACTTACTATTACCAATTTAATGCATGCTAGTTATGTTCTCTAATTAGGGTGCGTCCACATTTGTATCATTTGCGCGATCAGATCTCCGTCGCGTATCATCGAAGCGTATCAAAACGATATGCGTATCATGATACGCCCCGATCGCTATTAACCGCGTATCTGATACGTGTCGTATCAAATACGCGCATGATCGGCAGAATGATCTAATAGGCGTCCACACTATGATACGAATACTTGATACGGCGCGATGATCGCGACGGTGATCTGATCGGAGATCTGATCGCGCAAATGATACAAACGTGGACGCACCGTTAAGCCGCTTCTAGTAGGTACTCTCTAGTGTTCTTAACTTTGAAATTAAATTCACAAGGACTAAGGTTAAAGTAAACGAGACGCTTGACCGATTTAAGCTGAAACATTCGCAAACAATACATTCGCTTTTCCAGCTTCAAGGATACAATCCCGATATTAACCACTTCAGTTTTCCAAGCAGTTGCTTCGTAGCAAATTGCCTTTAATATTTTTCATGTTTGCAAAAAATTAAATCAGCATATTCGAGACGGCTTCAAAGAAATATAAGTCCGAAGCTTCCATAGCCTTTAAGCCACCTTTAAACTCTTAACCATTACGGCAAACCAGAATGTCATTTAAATTGAGTAAGGTAACTTCTGGATTTTCGATCTCCGCTCCTTTAATAGGACAAGTTTTTATCAAAGCCTATTTCAAGTATTGATGAGTTGGTCAGATGAGTTTATAATTGGAAAAGCGTTGAAAAATTCGTCGAAGAACTTACTCGTGTTTTCTGTGTTGTCTGTGTGTTCCTTTCTTTTGATAAGTCTCATTTTGGTGGCAGCGGTGGGGGATTTTACCACTACAAATCTGAAAGTGGTGGGGGAAGCTAAGATTTTTGTATCATAGAACAGTTATTATGATATAAAAATCCTAATTGGCTCGCACACTCAATTACTGGACACATATACCGGATACACATACGAGGTGTACTTACAAGGCGTGGAAAAATCAATTAAGGATATTTTGAGAAAACAATATTTCTATTGTTAGAGCAGAATTTTTTTTCAAGAATTAATTGATGTGATCTAGTATAGTGATCTAGTACAGTAATTCTGTTGCCTTTTTATAGAGATGTAAGTTTTTTTACCTCATCTAAAAAACTTACATCTCTATAAAATGGCAACAGAATTACTGTATACATAGTCAAAGTTCGGCGTAATTTTATTTTAAACTAATTATATTAAGTTTTATATGTACCGCTTGGTTGATCAAAGTGTACCAATTAAACATTATAGCAAATTTTAAATCGTGTCCTAATTTCTATTTTGCATTTTCAACTTTAACACATATTTTTTTTTATATTATGCTATTTTGATCATCCATGAAAAAAGTAGGTATTACAAATTTGCCGTGTCTGTATGTGTGTGTATCTGTACGTGGGATCATAGCATCCAAACAGGGTGGGTCAATTTTGATCTACTTTTTTCGTTTGAAAGCTGATATTACCAAGAGTATTTTCAGCAATAGTTGATCATCATCAACTTATTTATTTTTTTTGTCTTATTGATTTTTATTAAAAAATGTTAGAATGTGCTATCAATATAATATTTTATGTATACACTCGTTAGTGCCCACTCCGTTGCAAAGAAATTCGTTTATAGCTCAGGAACCGTACCGTACAAAAACGTACCGGTACAAAAAGTATCATATTATGTCCTTTCCTGGGACTCAAAGTATCTTCATGCCAAATAACAAAATCGGTTCGGCGGTATGGGCGTGAAGAGGTAACAGACAGACAGACACACTTTCGCATTAATTATAAAATTAGTATGGATGCAAGGTATAATTACAAAACAAAATTATTTAGTAGGAAACGAAGTCTGTAACGAACGCCTACCATTTTAATTGCTGAGAGGACAACATCCACAAAAACTAACTTGTTCGACCTTGCCAATTAGAACGGGTAATTCGTAAAAAATTACCACCAGATTCTTCTATTTTAATACAACATTAATGCAGCTTCGTTCTTCGTTTGATCCAGTCTGTGAGCAAGCGACCGCCACCGACAAAAATTTAAATAAAAAGCCATTTTATAACATAGGCTCTAGGTTTCATTTTATGCCGCTCGTAGTGGCCTAGAGTGAAATGTCGAAACCTATGGCCTAGGTCTAGGTCATAAGGGGCATTTTGTTTGAATGTAGCGTAGTAGCGTTCGCGGTAGCATGCCGCGAGGTTCGGCAAGCAGTACAAAATGGTATTCATAAAGTTAACAAGTTAATGGTCTATCATGAAACTACAATACAACGTTTCTGATTAGTCAAAACTAAAAAATCGTTTCACGTATACGAGAATTGTTTCTCTTTGATATTGATATAATCTGGACTGTGATCGAAAGAGGAACGAAGCTGATGTTGGATGACATAAGTAGAATCAGGGTATAGAACCAAAATTGTTCTAACATTAGCTTGTTTTGCGAAGATGAGTGTAGTGCTTATTTATCTCAAATTCTTCACATGTACATTTTTATTCCCGACACAGAAACAATTAGTGTCTATTACATATTGTTCTAGTATCTATAGTCTATACTT
The DNA here is from genome assembly GCA_905333045.1 of Lysandra bellargus. Classification (NCBI taxonomy): domain Eukaryota; kingdom Metazoa; phylum Arthropoda; class Insecta; order Lepidoptera; family Lycaenidae; genus Lysandra; species Lysandra bellargus. The sequence continues at coordinate 2,691,096 of HG995319.1, read as the reverse complement.
AAGAAATCAGGGGCCTAACCACTCATATCCTATCAACTCTCAAGCGGTCGAATTCGATCGCGATAGCCGATAACAATAGATTTCCAAAATTAAAATTACTTTAATATAACTTTAGAATTTCGTGTAAATATTGATCTCTATTTTAACAACATTAAGTTTTTTTTGTGCGAAACCTCCAAGTAATCAGTAACACTTCTGACCTCGTGGCAACTGACAGGTTTTTGTGTGCATGCGTGATAAGATAACGATTGGATTGTCTACTTCTACAGTATATTATACTGTGGCAGCATCGTCTCAATATACGATACGGTATATAAATATTTAATTCAATTTTCTGATGCGAAATAATAGTGTCCTCATAAAATATTTCCCTTTCCATCTCAATATTAACGGTAGATGTGATCTGCAAACAATAGGTTCGCTCACGTCGATTGAAATAACAAGACATCGTCTATCCTTAATCCATACTAATATTACAAATGCGAAAGTGTGTCTGTCTGTCACCTCTTCACGCTTAAACAGCTTGAAAAAATTTGCTGGGTATAAACTTTGAGAAACGAGAAAGGACACAATATGATATGTAGTTTCTGTTGCGGCAAATGTGCGGTTTCGCACGTATGTAAAGCTAGCATGACAAAGTCAGCAAAATAACTCGGGATTGCGGTATTAATTAAGTGCTAATTTAGTGCTATTTTGGTGCAAAAACCGCGAATTTAGTGCTCCTCAAAATTCGCAATAAATGCGAATACTGCTAGCTTTACGTCAAGCTAGCAGTGTACATAACCACTTTGAGGAACACTGAATTCGCAATTTGTGCAATGAAAGAGCACTTAATGAGCACTTATTAGCTTGGTATTTATCACAGAGCTATAACTATATATATATATAAGCTATAACAACAGTCGTCTACATATTTTTCAGTGTTAATTGAAGACGTGGTGGAAGGATGGAACAAGTAACATTTCGTAACATACGTACAATAACTAATTTTTTCCCTTATTATTTTCATAAAACTTGTAACTTATCTACTTCATAAACTAGCTAATATACACATATAATCCACAATTTTTCTATTTCAAATAATTTTTCCGGCCCTAAAGCTTCCATTTAAGCAAAAAAACGGGAAGTTTTTTCATGTTACTTACCTTATTCTTCCACTCACGTCTTGAATTATCGATAATGCATGACTGGTAGATTGAGTTAATTTCTTACATTTGAGCAGATGAGAGCACATTTTTGCATAGTTAGCACTGTTGTGTTAAGGCGCTATATTGAAAAACTGTCCTTTTTGACCTAATATGGGACCCTCAGAAATGTTACAAATCTGGTAATAAGATATACATTATACATATCTTCATAGCCTTATCTAGGTTTGAGAAGAACCAGAAACACGATTAATGTATTTTGCCTCGATACATCAGTGGCGAGGGGTGAATATTTTGAGAAGGGAAGCCGGAGTAAAAAATCTACTTACCAATTTTGGTAATTTATAATTGAATGACATGCTTTTAATTTTCAAAACTAAGTTTGGAAAACAAAGTTTCCTTCGACAGCAAAATATAATCTGTCAGACAACAGTCTTTCTGAATTAATGCCATATTTTCCGAACTACACGATTACGTCGTACGACTCACAATTCACAAGTCACAATATAAATTAATTTAATTCACGACACTCTTCTAAGTTCTAACGCTAAAACAAAATTTAAATTCGACAAAACAAAACAAACGACATGTTGTTTACAAACACACTATCCGCCATATTAATATGTCAATCTAAAAACCAGCAAAATAAAAATGTATTACGCGCCTGTCATATTTAGTACCGCTAAAGGCATTCTTAATAAAGTCGTATTACAAAAAATCCTACCAAAATAAAATGTATTACGCGCCAGCAAAAGTATAATGTCGCTACATTCATTCTTAAATTCGAATCATAACAATTTTACTTCATGACTCATCTATCTCGCTTGCACTTGTGCGTTGCTAATTAACCTTTCTCCGTAATAACTCGTCGGGCATCGAGTTATTTCCAAGTATATATCGCGCGTGCTAGAACGAGACAGAACATGACGACCAGTTCACAGGAATGAAAAGGACAGATGCTTACTATGAACTGTCGTTGTATGGAGAAATAAGCCGCTAATCCTGCGGCTTATTTGATTCTCTGCGCCCGCACATTGCATTGCCTTTTAAAATTTGTAGGCGATAGTTATTAATTCAAACTATGTATTTCAAGTGAGAGAAAAATTTATTGCATATAACATTGTGAATTCAAAGTTTTTTAAGTAGGTATGTAAAATATTTATTAGATAAATATGTCGTTGGCCCATATATTCGATTTTTCTAAGCCCTAAGGGAAGCCGATGGGAATCGGGTTATATGGACGCTTCGCCACTGCGATACATTTAATTTTCGAAATGACCTCCTAAAACACGAAATTTGAAGATTATTTTTAAACAAAAATAGATGTATAGTAGAAAATTAGTCTAAATAATAGACACCTTTGCAACTCAAAATCGTATAGAAGCATTTTGCTTAAATGCTCCTAGTTATTTTTTAAATGATTATAATTACGTTTTTCCGCACGTTTTCCGAGCGAGCCGATAGCTTCTGGCCGCAGCGTATTCACGACTTTATAGTCATACAAATTAAGTATAAAATTGCCCTTGCGGTAAAACTACTTTCAATATAGCGCCTTAAGGTCCTGCTTTACGTTGGGGCCATAAGGAATAACTATGATTGCCACCAAGATTGCGAAGCTTTGCAATAACACCAACCAAGATTTGCAATAATATACCAATATGGGGCATATAATTCGTCTATTCATTTGTATCGTTCCATACACATAGTAGACTCTAGAACTTACTGACTTAGACTGATAGTAATCAGTAATTGGTCGGTGTAGTGTAAAAAAAGATAATAAATAGAATTAAATTCGCGCTAGCAATGCGTATTTTGTCCATAATTCATATTATTGTTTTGAATGTGTAAAAAATAAGGAAAACCTAACCTATGTGAAGTTAGCAACCGAGTTCAAGGAAAATGATTTTTATGTATGTCATTCGATTGTACCCGGAGTGTACCCGATTGTACCGCAATTAAAATCGTTTGTACTTACATAAAATTTTTTAATTAATTCACTTTATACTTACATAAAATTTTTCGAGGTACAAACGATATTTCATATAGTAACAACGTCGGAGATTCGATCTGTCTTAGGAATTTTCCTATATCTTACTATGATATTCGGAGTTAAATTTTGCAACTTTTTTCGTTTGTACCTCTCCAAATTGTTTACAAAAGATTGTGTACATATTCAGTTGAGGCTTGGGCCAATCCTAAAAAAGGCGCTAATATAGAATCGGTAGGTTTCAAAAGTTTGTTTAAAAATAATTACTATTTTTCTGGTTAAAGTAATCTGTATTATATCAGTTACTCAATATTCAGATACTGCGCAGTTACTTGTAGATGATTAAATGAATGTGAGTTATATATAACTACCGTTTTGGAGGGGTACAAACGATAAAAGTTGCAAAATTTAACTCCGAGTTTTATAGTAAGATATGGAAAAATTCGTCAAGACAGATCGAATCTCCGACGTTGTTACTATATGAAAAAACGTTTGTACCTCATGAATATTTAAGTTAGTATGAAGTGAATAGTATCTTCTTTAATAATCTTCCTGTTTTGGCGAGGTACAAACGATAAAAGTTGCAAAATTTAACTCCGAGTTTTATAGTAAGATATGGAAAAATTCGTCAAGACAGATCGAATCTCCGACGTTGTTACTATATAAAAAAACGTTTTTACCTCATGAATTTTTAAGTTAATATGAAGTGAATAGTATCTTCTTTAATAATCTTCCTGTTTTGGCGAGGTACAAACGATAAAATTGCAAAATTTAACTCCGAGTTTTATAGTAAGATATAGAAAAATTCGTCAAGACAGATCGAATCTCCGACGTTGTTACTATATGAAATATCGTTTGTACCTCGAAAAATTTTATGTAAGTATAAAGTGAATAGTATCTTCTTTAATAATCTTCCTGTTTTGACGAGGTACAAACGATAAAAGTTGCAAAATTTAACTCCGAGTTTTATGGTAAGATATAGAAAAATTCGTCAAGACAGATCGAATCTCCGACGTTGTTACTATATGAAAAAACGTTTGTACCTCATGAATTTTTAAGTTAATATGAAGTGAATAGTATCTTCTTTAATAATCTTCCTGTTTTGACGAGGTACAAACGATAAAAGTTGCAAAATTTAACTCCGAGTTTTATAGTAAGATATAGAAAAATTCGTCAAGACAGATCGAATCTCCGACGTTGTTACTATATGAAATATCGTTTGTACCTCGAAAAATTTTATGTAAGTATAAAGTGAATAGTATCTTCTTTAATAATCTTTGTGATTTGGAGAGGTACAAACGATAAAAGTTGCAAAATTTAACTCCGAGTTTTATAGTAGGATATAGGAAAATTCGTCAAGACAGATCGAATCTCCGACGTTGTTACTATATGAAATATCGTTTGTACCTCGAAAAATTTTATGTAAGTATAAAGTGAATAGTATCTTATTTAATAATCTTTGTAATTTGGATAGGTACAAACGATAAAAGTTGCAAAATTTAACTCCGAATATCATAGTAAATATAGGAATATTCGTCAAGAGCGATCGAATCTCTGACGTTGTTACTTTATGAAAAATCGTTTGTACCTCGAAAAATTTTGTGTGAGTATAAAGTCAATAGTATCTTCTTTAATAATCTTTCTGTTTTGTAGAGGTACAAACGATAAAAGTTGCAAAATTTAACTCCGAATTTCATAGTAAGATATAGAAATATTCGTCAAGACCGATCGAATCTCCGACGTTGTTACTATGTGAAAAATCGTTTGTACCTCGTAAAATTTTGTGTGAATATAAAGTGAATAGTATATTCTTTAATAATCTTTGTGATTTGGTGAGGTACAAACGATAAAAGTTGCAAAATTAAACTCCAAGTTTTATAGTAAGATATAGGAAAGTTCGTCAAGACAGATCGAATCTCCGACATTGTTAGTATATAAAAAATCGTTTGTTCCTCGAAAAATTTTGAGTAAATTTAAAGTAAATGGTATCTTCTTTGATAATCTTTCTGTTTTGGAGAGGTGCAAACGATAAAAGTTGCAAAATTTAACTCCGAGTTTTATAGCAAAGTGTAGGAAGTTTCATCAAGACCGAATCGGTTCTCGATCATTATTTCTTCATCCAATATCGTTTGTGCTTAATTATTGTGGAGTAATTTAAAAAAAATAACTAATTTTACTCATTTGTACTGCTTTATATATTTTATTTCCTTCTACTACATACAAAGACTTATTTTTAGAGAAAAAAATTTTTTTTGGTTTTTTTTTGTAAAATAAAAATTAAAAAAAAACTTTAAAAACGGGTACAATCCGGTACAAACGATACTCTTTCAGATGGCATCATTGAAATTCCGGTATCTTTATGTCGGTTGCTAAGCAAATTTTACCACCCCCCCATTTCTACCCTATTGAGGTACAAACGATTTTAATTGCGGTACAATCGGGTACACTCCGGGTACAATCGAATGACATACATAAAAATCATTTTCCTTGAACTCGGTTGCTAACTTCACATAGGTGAAAACCTAATTGCTTAAATTTTTAGATTTTAATAGAAATATGTATTTGTTATCGCTTTCAATTCATTATAATATGAATAATGAATATGCATTGACTAAAAGCTAAAATAAAACAAGAGTATTAACGCAGACAGTATAGAAAACACAAAATCAGGTATAGGCCGTGCAATCCACGAAGACGCGCCCCACCAATTTTTGGGTGAGCATCTTTCCCTTGACCGTGACGCTTTTTAGGGTTCCGTAGCCAAAGTGGCAAAAAACGGAACCCTTATACAGGGTGCAATTAAACCTTCCTGCCAAATTTTGATATATTGATCCTTGTTAAAAATAAAAATACGTATTTTTTCTTTTATAATCACTCAGTACAAAAATGTTGAGAAATAGCATCCGAAAGTTATCCTGAAAAACACTACAATTAATGGACACGATGCGTCGGCCGCGCGTGATGTGCCCCCGCGCGCGCGCCTCATCCCGCGTCACCCTCTCTCATTCCCACGCGCCGCGAGTGACCATTCTGCAACGATTTTAAATGGGATAAAATATATAATTGAAAAAAAAAAAATAACACCCAATTTTTTTGGTTAAATGGACTCTCCTAATGATACCTAAGCCCTGGAAAAAAATTTTTTCCAGGGCTTAGGTATCATTTTTGGCCTATTTTTGCTCTATAACGGTACGGAACCCTTCGTGTGTGAGTCCGACTCGCACTTGGCCGATTTTTTTCTAACCTGAATAGTTTGTGAGAGAGACTCTTCCAAAGTGGCAAAATGTGTGTTCCCCCCTTCTAACTTCTAAAGTAGGGGCATGATAATTCTAAAAAAAATATATGATGTACATTACTATAAAAACTACCAACGAAAATTGGTTTGAACGAGATCTAGCCAGTAGTTTTTTTATACGTCATAAATGATAAACCTTAATTTAACTTTCATTATATCAAAAATGAAATATTAAAATAAATCAAAAACCTTATAATTTCATAGAAATAATATTTCTTATTGCTGCTGCGGAACCCTTCATGGGCGAGTCCAACTCGCACTTGGCCGGTTTTTCTTAACTGGTCTATTTATTGTAGTGTGCGCCGCGTGCACTCATAGGTAATTAGTATGTACCGATGACACTCAACATTGGCGAAAGCTTGCACACATATTATACTATAAGCGATTAGAAGGAATAATGGGGCGCGTCTTCGTGGATTGCTCGGACTATACAGTGAACAGAAAAAGTGAAAATTAAAATTAATGCACAAAGGACAGTGAAGAGAAAAAGTGAAGAATTAAAAATTCCATTAGTTCGTTAGGGATGGGATCGAATTAGTATCGAGTATCGACATTCGCGTCCCTTCAGAAATTACGTTTGAAGTGGCGAACGATGCTTGAAACTTGGAGCACGCGTCGGAAACGTCTGATACATTTACACAGGTGCCACCATAGAGCTGCTAAGTTTCAGCCTATTACAGACGAGGCTAAGCAAATTATTGTCGTTATCGACGGCTAGTCTGCATGAATACATCTATGCTAAAACTTTGAAATATTCGGAAATCCATCTGTTTGTAAACTCTATTAAAAAAGTAACTTACAATACTTGTAGTATTGTATGTTGCCTTTTTGCGCTTAAGCCGCTAAACCGATTTTGATGGACGCAATTTAGTGCAAGTATTAAACACTCTTTTACTTAGCTGCCACACACTTAAATATAATTGAGCCACAGAGGTCGTCATACCTAAGGCGTGTCTAAGCATTTCTAAATCTTCATGGATATCGAGCCCGCCACTCGTTTGTCGGGCCCGTTGATACAATTTGAGGAAACACCCCGCCGTAATGTCGGTCGGTTCCGGGTACACGAGTCATGACTGTATGCCTAAAATAACACATCATCCATTGACGTGTTAACTATTAAATAAACACTCCGTTTAGTTTTGACCTAAAAGTAAACCTAAAACAGTTACTCTTCCAAATTAATGTGTACATATTTGTTTGTGGCGCGTTTGACACGTGACATTTAAATTAGCTACAGACTTACAGTACAACCATAGAGTTATTATGTACTACTAAGTACAAGTACAACCTAATATCTAGGACTGTTTTATCTATATCAAAATGGATAGATAAAGTTGTACATTATTAACTCGATAAAGATTAGAAGTACTTAATAAAATAATGTTACGGATCTCGATTATTTATCGACATATCGACAAATACAATCATTCTCCTCCCTTTTGCTGTCAATTTTCAAATTACAACGAAATTTCATACAAAAGCTCTAGAATTTCTAAAGAACAATTGAAACAAAAGCAATCTATCGGTTTTCCGATGTCGTTTACGCCCGTTTAGACGTTGCGGATAAGCGGGCAGACGGAGGACAGGTGAGCAAAAAGAAAATGGCCGCTCTCGACTTTTCGACATGTCTGTACATTGTAGTCTTCAACACATTGCTCAATTTTAACAAAGAATTCAGTGTTTTAAAAATGTAACACTCGGAGATTTGTCCATTTTATTAGCGACATATTTTGAGCCCACGTTTTCGACTTTTTGAAGTGCAGTCTAATCTTTGATTTAAATACAGGGTTTAAAAAAACTGAGTGTACTTTTGGGTGATTATGTGTCCCTTATATAGAGTTCACTATGAAAGTAGCAACACTGAAAGAGAATTTTTCTTTTCACTTCCGTATGGGGAAACCCGTGACGCTGGGACGCTTGCCCATACAAATCACAAAAAATGGTCTTTCAGCGCTGATACTTATGAAAACGATGGAAGTTGAGGTCAACGACTGGTAGTCTACAACTCTGTACTATACTATAGTCATTCTAGTGGGAGTATTAATCGTATTTTCCTGTCGTGACATGTGCATGACGACATAATTACTGTAACTTTGCCGACGCTGATTGGATTTGCCGTTTTTGATGTCGGGATGGAGGACGGCCGACGGAAGTTAAATCTATTAACAGGACTTGGGACCAATAGGGATGTTGCTTGAATCATTTTATCTTTTAAATTATTTTACAGTGGTAAATAATTATTGTTATCAACATCCATACTTGGCCCGTATAAATAGTCAGTAGGTACTTAAGATGCGACCCGGTCTCAAGATGCGGTTCGGCTCTGTGATTGTTCCAAATTTGACAGCCAACCAATCACAGAGCCTGAACCGTGTCTTGAGACCGAGATGCATCTTGAGTAGGTACTGACTATTTATACGTGCCTGTTGCACCACTTCCTGATAAGGTGCCGGATAGGCTTATTTGACAGATTCTCCAACTCTGTCTGTCAAGTTAAGTGGTGGATAGCCTTATCAGGAAGTGGTGAAACAGGTCCTTAATGTTATGAATGTGAAAGTGTATCTATCTGTTACCTCTTTACGCCACAAACCACTGAACCAAGTTTGTTGAAGGTATGGAGACAATGTAAGTTCCGGGAAAGGACATAGGATACTTTTTATCCCAAAAAAATGTACAATTCCCGCGCCATAAACGAATTTTGGCGCCAACGGGTTTGCGGGCGTCACCTCATTTAGTTACGTAGATTGATAAGGCAAAAATTGTAAGAAAAGTAGCTTTTAAATACGCGCGTAAAATGTGTGCAAGGAAGTTTCTACTTTATAGCTTAAAGGGCCTATAAATTTGATCAATCAATCGTGGGAAAAAGGAAATATCGTGGGGATCGTTCACCGGTGACCGAATGGGGTTTGATGAATCAATAAACTTTGCCTATTATATTATTATGCAGACTATAGACAAAAAATATGCCATATCTCTTTCTCGCTTTTTACCGCTTTACCATGCTTGCCGAAAGTGTACAGCTGTAGCAAATCCTGACTGACGTCATATCAATTTCATGGCATCGAAGACTGAATATAAACATAAATATTTTTAAGAGTAAATTAACTACCTATTTCTTTTCTAACTTTTCATAACAGCTACAAAAATAGAATTCTATTTATATTCTATGGTCAAAATATTGTAAGGTGTCGCGAGCGGTCGTTGACCTTTTTAGTCTAGGAGCTATATGAAAAATGCTCACATTGTTTTCAGTTCACTTAAGAAAATATTGAACTCTTATATTTATTATAGATTCACCGAAAAAACTCTTGGTAACTCTTGAATGGTAGAATGGTCAATCGCGGTTTGCGTAGCAAACGACGACAAAGAACAAGTTTTTTGAAAGGGGTTCAATAACCGCTATAGACAAGATTCGGCAATACGAGAATAGATAATTTTCTTAATCGCTATCTTTAGAATTAAAGATAATATTGCTATCGCGACTTTGTTAGATCCCACGCGAGATGACATCCGGTGTATCAATCACTTTCAAAGTGACAAAGTAGCGTGAGAATCATCGAATTGAGTTTAGTTTGTACCAGTTTTCGCCGAATCCCGTGACTCTTATCGTAAAAAAAAACTCAATTTTTTTTATTCAGAATAAATTTTTGCAAATATTTTCTGAAAGTCTCATGATGCCTACCACCGGTTCGGGAACTAACCCGGCGAGAAGAACCTATTCGCTTTCGCCACATTGTGCCTTTTTCTGTTCGTCAAGGGCATGCGTTATAGCGCAGTCAACAGCGAACGTGAGGCATGCCCGCGACGCATGCCCTCTGACCGTCCAAAACTTTCACTTTGTTATTAAAAATGACAGTTGGCATTGCGTTCTTTGACGCATTCAATTATTGAATACGCCAAAACGAAAGTTGAATGAAAGAAGATGACGAAAATTCAAGACGAAAGCGCATAATGTAGACATAGCTATTAAGAATAATTACTTAACTTTAATTAATGGAAGAATTTAAAATTAGGTGATTATTAATATGGCTCGCGTGTTATTTAAAAATTAATTCGGCTGTCAGCCTAAAATATTAGCACACACTATATATTAATTTTTCTAATATTACGGGATGACAAAAACACATGTATCACTCTCACCCGACTTCCTTAAAAATAAATTAAAATCGATTTTTACATCGAACAAAATCGATTTCTATAATAGTATACCGTACATATAACGTTCTAATTTTAAAATGACACAAATTGATATTGAGCGGGACGTATCAACGGGCCGCGGTCAAGTTCGAGGTCGGGTTATCGCTTTCGGGCGGTTAATCTTCAACGTTGTTGCGGTGATTTTTATTTTACTTTTTAATGGAATATGCAAAGTGCAAATATGGCACTAAAGTTAGGACTCAGGACTCAGGTGTCAGGACAGTTTAGGCCGCTCAAGCGGAGCGGAGCGGAGAGGAGCTTAGGCATCCATTAGACGGTAGGTTTTGCTGTCAGTTTTACCACAGTCATGACTGTGACTGATGGGTAACCTACAGTGTAAGAACGTGACTGACGGTGATTGACGAAAATCTGGATACATTCGTCAGTCCATCAGTCAAACATAATTCATGATTGATGGAATTGACTGACGAGGAATCTACCGTGTAACGGATGCCTTAGCGGTGCCCGAATTAACCAATCGTGCTATTCCAGCGGAATGACAGCGAAGCGGAGCGAAAATTTCGAGCATGGTGATCGGTCAATTCGGTACCGCTAAGCTCCTATCTGCTCCGCACCGCGTCAGTGAAAACGCGGCCTTAAGTTGGCACCAGCGATCAATGATGAATGACCTTTATAGTCTAGGAGCTATGTGAAAAATACTCGCACTACAATCTGTTAACTTAAGAATAAAATTGAATTCTTGGAAAGGGACAGACTATTATAGTTAAATCGGAAAACGTCTTGGTAACTCTTCGTAACCATGATAATCTCCAACTGTTTTATGAGTTTGAACTTTCGGAGTGATATAATTCATTCTGTATACACATCGTGTATGCAAAATACGATATCGCCCTTAGACTAGAAACTACTGTCACTTCATTGTTAATTGCGGTTTGTATAGAAAATTTAATAGAAAATGACGAAACGAGTTTTTTGACAGGGAGTCAATGACCGCTACAGACAGAATTTCGCGGTTTGAGAATAGTCCCTTAAAGGTGAACGCAGATTTGGCCGCACCGCACGCACCGCAGTCGCCCGCGCCGTACGAATCGCTTTTGTTATTTACCTCGCACACCTGTCCGCGCCGCAGTCGCCGCAGTCATACCCGTCGCCGCACGCATCGCAATTCGCAATGGATTTTCGTTCGTTCGGAGTGGGCGTGTATTGCAGTATGGCTCTTGACGAACGATTCGTTACTCTATGGGTATGGCCGACCGTTGAATGCGAATGACGATATCAGCACCACACGCGCCGCAGCGTCCGACGCGGGCGGGCCGGGATTGGTGACGTCATCGGCTGCGGCTCGGGGAGTTCGGCCGCTTCAGGTACTGCGTCGACTGCGGCGCGGGTAGGTGCGGGTAGGTATGCGAGCTTGCCTATAACTTCATATAAAGAATTGCGACTGCAGTGCGTGCGGTGCGGCCAAATCTGCGTTCACCCTTAATCTTTTGCGAAGCTTATACGCGCGTATAAATTGCGCAAGACGTTTTTGTTATTTTTTGACCCTATATTATGTTAAGATGTAAGATTCGCCACGATTTTCCCTACCTTCACTTAATCTTACGTAATATACAAGGTGTAACAAAACAAAGTGATAAAAATACTTTAGAGGGTGTGTGTTTCTCTTGTATAGAATTAACTGTGAAAGTAGCAGCACAAAAAAAATAGTGTTTCAGCACTAATTTTTTTTGTGACTTGTATGGGCAAACGGCCGAGCGTCGTGAGTTTTCCCATACAATACATTTTATATAAACTACGCTTTTGAAGAAATAAACTCTTGACAAAAACATAAGAAACTTGATACAGATCTGATCTTACTCAAAAAAGGATAAAATGTAACAAAATTATACTCGTTATGTTGTAATGTAACATAAATCAGGAAAAGTATTCTCACGAACGACTTCTTAACTTACTCAAGAATACCTCTAAGGTATGATTACATAAGAATTGATCAGACCTGAGGCAACTTCTAAGAAGCATTTAAAACGTTTTTCTACTTTATAACAAGTCAATATTACACAAAATATATTATGTTATCGGATTCAGAAATCCCCGACTGTTGATTCTTATCATATAATAAAGTCTCCCGAGATAACAATAAGGAAAATATACGAAGACGTATCCAGAAAAAAATGCTTAAAAATTTAAACTAAGTTACATACTGAACTCGGCGAAACATGGCGGTGGCGATCATTGACTCCCTGTCAAAAACTTGTCATTTTCTACCTACAAAGCCGTGATTGACAACATCTGACACTTAATTATTGTCAATCACTGATGAGTTTTTGACAGGGAGTCAATGGCCGCTATCGCCATCTTTCGCCGAGTACAGTAAAGAGTATAGACACTTGAGTTCATACTAATTACTAGGGACTATTACTGGCATTACTAGTATTAAAAAATCTAAGGTGCCAATAAAAGGATGTCTGTCAAGAATGGCATAGTTTGCTATATTTTTTTGCAGAAACAAACATTTTCAGAACTGTCCCCCATCTTCAGAAATGTACCCGGCGGGGGTTCCTCTCGCCGCGGCTCTGAGCCACTTTTTGGCAAATAGAAAATTGTTACATCTTTTGACTTAGTATTGCTTTTATCGGTACAAATGACTAAAAATTCTGTACTGATAATAATAACTATATAAAATAACATTGTTTAATAAATAATGATTGTAACCTCGTCTGACCGCCAAATTACTTAATTATCATTCTACGCGGTAAAGAATTACTATTTTATTCAACAATTCTTTATTATTAATTGTATACGTTATATTATTTACTATATGATGCATTTTTTTTACTATATATACACAGCGTAACAATATAACAAATTGATAATTACGGCCCGGATTTATATGTAAAAACCTTGTTTTGTTCTGAGGTAAATACATATTTTTATTTTACGTGATTTTCGGCCTAGAATGTGTTTTTTTACACGAATTATTATGTTTAGACTGTGAAAATCCAAGTTTTATTTGCCATTGGATTTCGCGCACAAACACTGTGACACGAGAATTTTATATCCATACTAATATTATAAATGCGAAAGTGTGTCTGTCTGTCTGTTACCTTTTCACGCCCAAGCCGCTGAACCGATTTTGCTGAAATTTGGCATGGAGATACTTTGAGTCCCGGGAAAGGACAAGGGATACTTTTTATCCCGGGAAAATGTACGGTTCCGCCGAGATAAACAAGTTTTGGCACAACGGAGTTGCGGGCGTCATCTAGTATTAGATATAGCAATAAATAGTCGAAAGTAGGGGTAATTTTTGCATATAATATCAACACCAACAATGAAATCGGAGCTTCATCATTCGAATTTCATCGGTAGAATAATAGAATTGTCATTACACAAATAGCCGGGTCTAATTAGACGCAAAAAAATCGTAACCTCGGAATAATTCGTATAGAGCTGAAAATTGGTAGAGACGTTAAGAGTCCGAATTTTATACGAAATTTGCCGATTTCGCTGATTTAACAGACGTGATTTAACAGTTAAAATACAGTATTTCTATAAGTTTTAATGCACAACATGTAAGATCATTTCAATTATAATCTAATGTTGGAGCTAGATTTTTTTTAAGTATTTTTAAATAATCCATCTCAAACCCGCGACAGTTTTGTGATTTTTGCTGTAAAAGGTTTAGAATATCACCTGTTTATGGATTGTATTGACGTCCGGTATGAAAAAAATACAATGTTCTGTTGAAAAAGTCGTCTATACAATGTTGGAATTACTTTTTACCACTTTAATATGAAATAGTTGAGTAAAAAAATATGTAACTCGGCAAAATTTTAGAGAAAATGGGCAAAGAATTGCTGTTAATTTCGGCAACTTGGAGCTGTAATTCATAAAAAGAAAACGACAGAAATAACCTATAGATAAAATTCTATCCAATTCGAGAAAAAAGAAAAAAAAACAAATTGTGCCAAAAAACACGATTCAAAACAACCTAAATCTCACAATAAATTACTCGCCGCAAGGCTCGAGTCGGCTTTCCGAGCTTAAATATATTTTAAATCTAATAATTAATTGTATATTTTGTTTAAGTCTCATAAGGGGAAAAAACCTAATAATATTTCTGTAGCGAACCTTTGCAATTTCGTATTCATCGGCAAAATTTCGTATACGGACTCTTAAATATACCATTATAAATAAAACCTCAAAAGTCTTCGGCGATCCTCCTTGTGCTCACTTGTGCTAAAAATTTTATTCAAGGTCAAAGGTATGAAAATGAAGTTTTTCCCGTTTTTCTTTTAAATGGTACATTCTATCATAAAAATAAGTAGAATAAGATTATAGATCTTTGATAGAATTATCTACATAAAATATCAAGATACTTTTTTCTACTAATTATTATTCCTTATGAAAAACGCGTTAAAGTTTAGGAAAATCGTATCTGGGCGAGGCCGCCAATTTTTGCTGATTTTGCAATTATTTTTCTCCGCCCTTTGTATTTTAAAAAGTATTGTGTTTATCGCTCGAAAACTGATTCTAACGAAGAAAACAAAGTGCTCAATTGTCAAGTCAAAGTGCATGCATTAGAATTATTTGAGTTCCAATAATAGTCTAAAAATATATTTACAATTAAACATAAAAAAGGTAAGAAAATAGCTTAAAATATACAATCCGCCGTGGAAGAGGTGCACTTTAACTTTCGCTGTAGCAGTAAAAGTATGACAGATTTGAAGATAAACCTGATATGTTATTAATACTTATATAAATGGCTATTACCTCATCTAATTCTTATAGTATTTTAAGGTAACTTTCTTTATAAACTTTTTCAAATCAAATGAATCGTTAGAAACATAAATTCTACCCACATTTTAAACGTCATCAATAATACCGATTTTTGTTATCGTTGGGTGTTAGGGAAGGTAAAATCGGGAAGTGGCAACGCTGAGTTTTTACGTATTCTATGGAAAATCTCGTAATATTCGCCATTTCTCGACAGTTCACATTTGAGCCTCAATCGGGCTGTGTACACAGTTTTTTCAAAGGAAGTTTTCTTTTCTACCTTTCGAACTTGTCATATATTTAAATTATAAAAACTAAAGTATTTCCAAAAAGAAGGTTAAAACATTTTGAACAACGACAAGTACAAACATTATAAACCAAGAAAAGTGCAGTGAACAATATGGTGGTGCCGTACATTTTCTAGAACAGATAGGTATGTCTCTCATACTGTTAATGAATATTTTTAAAACTATAGATAGAAGTAATGCTGCAATGTTACTTAAGGTTTATTAATAAAATATTAATAAAATATTTATTGTATATTATTTTTATAGTTTTATTTATAATATGGCAACAACAATAATTTTAAGCATAAGTAGTGTTCGCAAGGTCTTCATGTCTATCTGAAACAAATAATCCATTAAAATTATGAACTTATGACAAAGTCAGACTAATAACCTAAGCTAATATTTATTTTATTCTTAAACGGTTTTTTGATAACATTCGCAAGGAACCCCAATTTAACATGGTTTCAAACTGTCACACTCTAAATCGGAGCATAAGTCCTACAATAGCATAATGTCGGACTTTACATCTTATAATAGTTTTGTATCAGTTTGTATATATAAAAAATATATTTAATTAAAATTAAAAGTAAAAATAACAAGGGGGCATTGAAAATACACCATATAAACACATATATATCAACGAAAAACTTACCTTTGCACTTAAAGCATGAGGTCGCAGTCAGGCCAAATCACTATTATTTTAATGGCGTTATATACCTATTGCTTATAATATAATTTGTTATAAATTGACAAACACGCGTGACGCACACACGGAGTTTTGTGCAAATCTATTAGTCTCATAACGATTCTAGTTTAGCAGTACTGAAGATATATAGCACGATATAGTGCGTTTTGAAGATCAAATTAAGAGTAATTAGCATTTTTCCTGATCTGTACAAAACAAATTCAAAACCAAAGATCCTGAATTTGTGCCCAAACGCGGTTTTAAGTTAGTCTATGTGACTGTTCTAAGTCTACTTCATAAAGCTTCAAGTCTTCACGAAAACGCAAATCTGACTTAATCAGAACCAAATTTTGCTAGTTGGGTGTGAGTAGTCAAAAGGGCCATGTTTGGGGCTATAATACAAACCGCATTGTGTATTATTTACAGAGATAAGTTTGATTTTCTCTACGCTATGATAGCCTCTACGCTATCATTTTGGTGCTCCAACGGCATATTTCTCAACGCTATGATAGCGTATAGAAATAAATTCCCTACAATTTAGGTGCTCCAACGTCACAAGCAGCGTAGATTTTCTTTCTCTCGCAAAAATTTTCTGCGTCATATCAGCAAAAATTGGCGGCCTCACCCATCTATGAACTTATATTATAAAGCTGAAGAATTTGTAGCTAACTACAGCTGGTTCGAATTGAAAAATTATTTTTGTGTTGAATAGTCTTAGGGTCTAAACACACTAGGCTGAATTACGCCGGCGTAATTTACGTGGCCGAAATTACGTTTAGCCGCTTACGTCTGATGCGACACACTATAAATTACGCGTAGGGCCGATCCGTTGCGGAATGCGCGCGTAGGTGAGTATTTAAAATTCTCAGATGAAATGTGTGCGTTAATGCTTTGGAGTTAAGGTTGGATTTGCTATGTTCGGTTTTGATAATTCCGTCGCGTATAGTGTGTACAAAACATTACCTTCGAATCGCTGCCGAACTTTACGCTTTACTCGGCTCGACGGAAATTCGGCATAGTGTGTCGTCTGTCGCGTTCCGTCCGTATTTTGTATGTGTTTGATACGCGGCGTAAACGCGGCGGAATTTACGTCGGCGTAATTCAGCCTAGTCACTAGTGTGCTTAGACATTTTGATATCGAGGAAGGCTTTAGGCTATATATAAAACATCACGCTGCGACTAATAGGAGGGAAAAAATAGATGAAGATCGAATGTTTAATTTTCCTGGGTTCAAACCGTACTACGATATTATTAGAATCGATTAGTTAATTATGGTCCTAATTAACAGACCGTCTCTTCTCATAATAGGACAGAACGAGTTATACATATTATATAGTAATACTAGCTGTCCCGGCAAACGTTGTTTTGCCATATAATTAAAATTTTTGGTATGAAAAATAGATGTTGGCCGATTCTCAGAATTACTCAATATGCTCACAAAATTTAATGAGAATCGGTCAAGCCGTTTCGGAGGAGTACGGGAACGAATATTGTGACACGAGAATTTTATATACTAATATTTTTTAAAGCGCGTCAGTTTATCCATGGGTCTGTCTGTTGCATCTTCAAGCTCGAACCGCTCAATCGATTTTGCTGAAATTTGGTATAGAGATACTTTAGTTCCCGGGAAATTATCATATTTTACAACCCGGAAAAGTGTACGGTTTTATAATATTAGTATGGAACACTTAAATATTAATATGGATTTAAAAGAACCATCTCGTTGACTGTACGTTGAAAGTGATGCATGAGCATGACTTACCTATTACCATCAATTAGAGCTAAATGAGTAACGCTCTGTAAGCCCTCAAAGTATCTATACTCAACGTGGCCCGCCCGGGACTATAGGGAGGCATACCCATATTACGTGACCTACTTTTTAAGATTTTTGACCCCCTCCCTCCCCCTGGTGACCACGCGTAGTATATGCCAAGACACCCCCCCCCCCTTCAATTGTTCACGTGGTATTGACAAGAATAATTTTTAATCATTTTGTAAGTAGAAAGAGTATATAGCAAATGAAAATAATTTGACTCATATTTGTGTTTATTATATAAGTTACTAGCTGTCCCGGCAAACGTTGCTTTGCCATAATATAAAGTATTTCGCCCATATTATTTTATTGAAGTGACTAAATAAGTATGTCGCCATGGCAACGTCGACCGCTATCCCGTCGCACAAACTTATAATGGTCGCCGTCAGTCTCAGGTTGTAATAATTTACAATAACATAATCAACAAATGCACTTATCAATATATAAAGTACCGAGTAGCCGATTCTCAGACCTACTGAATATGCGTATAAAATTTGGTTAAAATCAGTAAAGCCGTTTCGGAGGAGTTCGCGGACTAACATTGTGACACAAGAATTTTATATATAAGACTAGCTGTCCCGGCAAACGTTGCTTTGCTATAATATATTTGCCATATTATTTTATTGAAGTGACTAAATAAGTATCTCACCATGGCAACGTCGGTCGCTATCCCGTCGCACAAACAATGGTCGCCGTCAGTCTCAGATTGTAATAATTTACTATTATTTATTCAAAAAATGCACTTATCAATATATAAAGTACCGAGTAGCCGATTCTCAGACCTACTGAATATGCATATAAAATTTGGTAAAAATCAGTAGAGCCCTTTCCGAGGAGTTCGTGGACTAACATTGTGACACGAGAATTTTATATATAAGATTTATCATATTATTATTTTATTGAAGTGACTAAATAAGTATGTCACCATGGCAACGTCGATCGCTATCCCGTCGCACAAACAATAGTCGCCATCAGTTTTAGGTTGTAATAATTTACTATTATTTATTCAACAAATGCACTTATCAATATATAAAGTACCGAGTAGCCGATTCTCAGACCTACTGAATATGCATATAAAATTTGGTAAAAACCAGTAAAGCTGTTTCTGAGGAGTTTGTGGACTAACATTGTGACACGAGAATTTTATATATAAGGTATAAGACTCTGCATGTTTACAATAATTATAATTATTACTACTTATTTAAATATGGGAATAAAAATAACGGACACCAAAAATACTTTGATACCCAAAGAAATACTTGACACCAATATTTAATGGCCCCTCTACAAGAGTGGCCAGCGCTGGGCGATCGAATGGCGCTTGCAATGGCCATGCAATGGTCGCAACGCCTCTACATGATGGCCGTGTTCAGTTGCGATCTAAACGTCGTTCAAGATGGACGTGTAAGCATTAGCCATTGCGGCAATGCAAAACGTGCATTTTTAATAATTTATGACTTCACCAGATGACCCGGTGAACTTCGTATCACATCCATCCTAATATGAACCATCTCTTGAATTCTAGGAATAATTATTTCGAGACTAAAATTAAAATAATGGTTTATAGTAGTGATGATGATGACAATGATGAATGTAATATTTGCATATTAATATGCTTTCCGTTTTCGCCGCCGCCGAAACAACGCCGAAACTCCCAAACTTTTGGAAATTACAGCATCGCTTAGATAACTGCAAGCATTTACCACAATTTCGCTTACAGTAACATAATGTGAATAGTTAACATTCGTATTGGTTATTTACGCATAAAGCCTTATTTTGTAGACAACACTAAAAAGAGTGAAATTATTATTTTTAACAAAAAAAATGAAAACCGACTTCCAAGGTAAAAACAATAGTAATATGAACTAAAAAGTATTAAATAACTCTTACTCTTTAATAGTGCCTTTTTCAGAATTCGTCTAAATCTCAACTATTTCTGTACATACTACAGTCTTCATTACTTTGAAGTCGGTACCAGTCCCAAAAGTTTCAGATATTCTGACATTACTGAACTCACGATTAAATTAGCTGGTACCGACTTCAAAAGTCGTAAAAAAAATTCCACTTTAAAATCCCCAATTTTGAGGAACGTTATTCTTTTAACCCTAAAAATGTTAGTTGCAGCCCGTGACACCAAGGCCAAAAGGTGTTTGTGGATCGTATAAAGAAAAGGTTGAGTACCACTGCCTCAGAGGTACAGGATTCTGCCACAGTATATACTCAGTAGACCATCATTATACCGGATCACTTCAATCGTGAGCATGCACTTTAGCGTCCTTAAATATCACTTGAAATAGCAAAATAATGTAGTATTACGACGCACGCGCGTAACTGGGCCTCTAGACGATTAAATTTATTGTGCAATAGCATTGAACAATATTATTGAACAATTTATTTGACAATAAGATTGAAAGACAGGCGCGTTCAATATCAACCCTAGATGGTCAATAATATTGCACAATAAAATTGATCGTCTAGGGGCCGGCTAATTAGTTGTCTTTGTGTTGCACGAATTTAATTTCAAGAACAAGCATGAGTTATATTATACCAATGTGTACAATGCTAGAGCCATTTGTGTTATAAGTATAACTTAAATAACAGTCGAAGGTAGGTCAGACAACACGGCTATTTTTTCAGCTTTACCAAACTCAGTCAGAGTCTTCGTGGTCGAAATTCGGGAACAATTTACATCGTTAATTCTAACTGTATAACTAGTGTACGTAGTGTGTGTGTAGTGCAGCGTACGTAACTGTTCGATGAGATAGACGTGACACGTGAGCGCTACACGTATTTGGCCCGCTGATGACATTTTCAAACAGAGAGCATGACTGTCTCTATTTTGTTGTACATGCAACCATTGTCCATAAAGTGACACTTTACAAGATAATTAGTTCCAAAAGTCACCTCCAACAACACCACACTACTTTAGGATTTTTACAGACGGCACGAGTTGACGGCTGCTGACGACAAGACGTGCCGTGCGCCTGTTAGTATCTAAATTCTAAACTCTAAACACACCATGCCGAAGTTCCGCGGCGGAAATTCCGCATGATTACATCAGCAATGTCGAACGCATACAATATAACGCGACGGAATTTCGGCATGGTGTCAGTGCGTCGGTAATTTAAAATACAGCAGGCGGAATCATGCGGAAATTCCACCGCGGAACTTCGGCATAGTGTGTTTAGACACTAAGGCCCACTTGCGCAGATCTGAGTTAAAGTTAACTCTGAGTTAAACATCATATCATATCTGTCACTCATCAAGTGAGTAATAGAGATTACATGATGTTTAACTCAGAGTTAACTTTAACTCAGATCTGCGCAAGTCCGCCTAAGAGCGCTAACAACACAATGTTGTTCCCGCTTCTACGCTTTTGGTTGAGAAACGGAGCTCTGGGGCTCCCATACAGCTTTTAGGAGCTCCGCGACTCGCGAGTGATAAATAGTTTTTTAGAAAACATATCATCAGATACCAGCATGGGGGCAATTCATTCAAAGACAAAACATCCTTTTTAGGATCCGTCAAAAATGTCACATCTTAAAAAGGTTTTGCCACCAAAAAGTTTAAGAACTGCGGGGCTAAAATGGTCGCTTTGGAGAATCATATTATATTGAATCATAATATGATTCATTTTTAAACTCCACTTTGCGTGCAATTCATATAGTGATTCGCTTCGATTAATGATAGGTCGCCGCGTGCGAGCGCCGCGCGAGAGACCAATCATTGATGTAGGCGAATCACTATATGAATTGCACGCAAAGTGGAGTTTAAAAGTGATTCGCTTCGATTAATGATTGGTCTCCGTGAGCGGGCGCCGCTCGCGAGACATCATGGCATACCCACTAAGGATTCTTACATATTAATAATCTAAGTGAATATACACTATATAAATTGCACGCAAAGTGGAGTTTAAAAATTAATCATATTATGATTAATTATATGATTCTCCAAAGCGACCATTTTAGCCCCGCGGCACTACCGCAACACCAAGTATACAGGATACTCAAAGTTTTTGCTCAGTACATTTAAATGAAATGTATTTTTAGCTGCTTCAAGATGATTATACAAATAACTCATACGGAAGAACACTACCGGTTCAACACAAGGTCAATAGAACAATGACCAAAAAACTAACGTTTACTTAATGATAATATTATGTTCTTTACTAAGATCCTTTGCTAATATATTTAAAAATAATAATTAAAATAACAGCACACGCTTAACCTATCAATGCCCCACAAGATCACCGGTGATCGCGACAACAATAGAATAACAATAGATTTCCAAGAATCCGCGATCGAAGGATTAATTCTGATAGTAAAATATAAAATCTCTTATAACCACACTAAAAAGCCATAAGCAATAGACCATAGAAAAAGGGATAACGATTCGAGAGGCAATTAAACTGATTGCTCTAAGCTATCTTTGAAAGCTTTGTTTGTTGGACTCATGGATATTGGAATTACTTTGCGTGTTTTGTAACCGATGCAAATCGCCATTCGATGAACTCTTTGCAAATGCATTTTTTGTAGCCAACGGTTTGCCAATCCTAATATTAGCAGCGACATAGCTTAACAGATGAGGCACGGAAATTATAAGACGTACAATGTACTATCAGAGAAGTTGATTCCTATGCAGATCGGGGACCTACGTAGTTTGGTTGCCTTACGTCAAACCCAGCCGACATATCACAATTAACATTGAATTGACATATTCGACCAAATAACGTTGGTCTATCAACTCATAGGAATCAATTTTTTTGATGGTACATTTTTAACAGGCTATAAGTTTTGGCTGTATGTATGTAACGGAATTTTTGAGCACGATTTTTACCTATCTTCAGTAGTCTAATTAATTCTAAACTTTGCATACGTATTAAGAGCCAGTCACAACTGACAATGCAATAATTTGTTAAATTTTATTGAAAAAAATAATAAAAGTTAATAAAAAAGTAAGTTTGCTTTGTTTATTTCAACTACATATTATTATTATTCCGTGTATATCCGGTAGATATCCGTATATAGAATAGTTTCGACTTATTGCACTTTTCGTCAGGACGGCAGCATTACCCTCATAATATTTTACCTAACCCCTCAAATCTTATTCCGTTCGGGGATGCAGTACGCACAAATTTAGAACTTAGAAGTGAGCTGAGAATTTTAGTAAATCTGAAATTATATTCAAGCAGATTGCAGATGGGATCAAATTGTCTCTATTTTATCTAACGTTAAAAGGCATGTTATCTTTTTGTTTTCGATATGAATGCGATCGCTCAAAGAGTGTCGAAGCCTATCACACCACAAACGTCACTCCATACTCCATTGTTTAATCAGGGTAGCGGGGACAAAAAATATAATCAAACTACCGGCGATACCAAAAAAATTGCGGTGTTAATCGAATTTTCAATGTTTCTAGCTCTGATTTTCACTGTTTTTTTTTTACTTTTTTTACAAAAAAAATATAATTATTTTATTATTTAATAATACTAATAAAAAATTATACGGTCTGCTTATCTTTTCCTGGCATATCAGATAAGTCACATAAACGACAAAAACAGCGGACCTACAATAGCGTAAATATATTGAGTAGTTGATCACTAATTTTAACAGCAAAGACATAAACCCAGCATTTGTAACTTTTAGTTTTATTGCTACATACCTACTTTAATGATCAAAGACACAGAAGTCAAGACTAAGATAATATTATGTATATCTAGTCCTGTCCAGAGTATATTATTGTAATATCGCCAATATAATCTACAGGGTGTAACAAAACTAAGTGAATTATCACTTAAGACTTTAGAGCAGGGGTTCCCAAACTGGGGGTAATTACCCCCGCGGGGGTAAAATAGCTATTCTAAAGGGGTAACAGAGGTGGTACCTAAAATAGATGAATTGGCAGAAAATTTTTATAAACTCTGTACATTTTGGACAAAAACAGCTACAGAATACCCTATAATTGCAGACAGAGATCTGAAAATGTTGGCTACCGTTAGCTACCAGTTGTAAATGCGAGAGCGGCCTCTCAACTCTGGTGGGGGGCCACCATAAAGACCATAGGGGTAACAGCTCTAAAAAGGTTGGGAACCACTGCTTTAGAGTGTGTATGTGTCCCTTATATTTCACTGTGAAAGTGGCAATGCTAAAATAGCAAATTGTGTTAATGATATGAATGGGCAAGCGCCCCAGCATCATGAGTTTTCCCATACAAAATTTTAAAAAAAGTTACTCTTTCAGCCCTACTAGCCCTGTAGGGCTGCTTAGTTTTGTTACACTCTGTATAATGCTGACTTATTCTTTACTTACCTTGCCGTAAACCGTCACCAGAGTAGACAGAACTAAGGAGTACCTCGACTTCAAACAAACTGTCACTTTCAACATGTTCCACAATGCTCAGTAACCACTGACCTCCAATACACAAGTACGCTGGACTGATACCCTTTGAAATGACAGCTATTTTTTGTGTCTATTTGAAGCGGAATCAGCGCCCCCAATGCGGGGGAAGAGAACTAAATCTGACGTAAAAATGACGTTTAAAGCCGCCATATTGGCGCTGATAGCAGTGGTGAGAATACTTGGAACTAATACTAGTGATGACAACTGTTGTTATTGGTTGTGGTTACGTCAAATTTAGTTCTCCTCCCCCGCATTGGGGGCGCTGATACTGCTTCAAATAGGCACAAAAAGCAGGTGGGTATCATAAGTTCAGCGTACTTATACAATTATGGAGGTCAGTATCAGCATTCAGCGCATTAGTACGGCGCGCGCCGGCCGATATGACATACTACGTCAAACGTATAAACGAGATCCCTTCTGAGTCAGCCTACTCGTTAGTTCTGCTGTTTACTATACAATCTGCTGTCACCTTTCTCCCGGACCTGCGAATCACTTACTTGGCTTAGGGTATGCTGACGGCGCGATATTGTAGTAGTAACAGTAGACCCCCAGACCGATCACCAAGACGAGAAGAACCAGGAACCGCTTCGAGAACGGCCGACAGCGGAATACACGCATCAAGCGCATTTTGAACCTAAAAAAAATATAATAACGTCAGTGTCATCCTTCAAAACATGTCAATATACAACTGTGCTCGCGTATTCTTAGGGTTCCGTTCCCAAAGGGTAAAAACGAGACCCTATTACTAAGACTTTGATGTCTGTCCGTCTGTCTGTCTGTATGTCTCCAGGTCTCCATCTCATCTCATCTCCAGTCAAGAACCGCTTTAGTTAGAGTTCTGAAATTTTCACAGATTGTGTAAGTATATCTGTTGCCGCTTTAACAACAATTTATACTAAAAACAAAATAATTAAATATATAAGAGGGGCTCCTATACGACAAACGTGATTTTTTGCTATTTTTTGCTCGATATCAATAACGGCAACACATAGGCACTTGAAATATTCACGAAATACTCAGTTGTATTTGTACTTTATTAATAACTAGCTAGACCGAGCTTCGCTCGGTATTCTAAAAGATTCAAAAAACACATAAAATGACATTTTATGAAAATGATTCCTAAATTTCATGAAAATCGTTGGAGGTAATTCCGAGATTCCAATTATATTGTTACGGATACGGGCAGTTGTTTCAATCAATTGATCAATTTTCAGCGTAAAATTTAGATTTTGAATCAAAGATAAATTTTAAAAAATCGATTTTGATAAGTTATTCTGACTGAAAATACTCTTCTAGCGTATTAAACAAGGATAGAATTGTATTCTATCACTGTACTCGGCAGTGTGGAAAGGGTCAGGCATTAAGCTACAATTTCATTCTCTACTTTTTTTATTCGAAGTGCAAAATGGAATTAGGATTCCTTTCGAATAGTACCATACCATAAAGTGGAATTGTTAGCTTTTGCGTTCACTTTTTTTCAGTGCCGCGGCGAGCGAGCGTTTGCAGCGGGTTTTTTTTTTCTTTTTTAACTTTTGTTGCGCGTTAAGAAAAAGCGCGCCTAAATTAGGTACAAACTTGTTCTGGTATCCATGACTAATATTCAAATGTGTATTTGTCTCTATGGTAATTAAATGTTACCTCTTACCGCCAAAACCGCTGAACCGATTTCGACGAAATTTTATGGAGATGCTTTGAATCCTAGAAAGGATATATAACCATTTTTATTGCGGCAGAACGCACAGCTTTCGTTTGTTTAAAAAATAGTATAGACGGGTAAGACATGGTATAGTATCAAATAGCGCCTTGCGATATAGATTGTCTTTCTCCTTAATATTTGTAAGTGCAAGCAACGCACAGCCACACTGATCGCTTTTAGCCAAATTAAGTTACGTTATTATAATTTTGCGTATGCTTCTAAAAAATTTTTAGAAAGATTGCATTGATTTACATTATCGTAATTGACGTATTAAGAAAAATGATTAAACAGTGCAAAAAACCTAAAAAAATATAATCAAATGAATCAAATTAATGGTAATTTGATGGTATAATTTATTACAACAATATGCGTGATGATGATGATGATGATCATTATAATCAATAATTAATATTATACTTAGGTGGTATTTTTTATTTTATTATGTAGTCGGCAACATAAATAAACAAATCACGATGTAACAAAATACGAGTTTAATGAAACTTTGAGCAAATATTTTCATAAAATTTCAAACGGTGGGCAAATAATGCAGAAGTTGTAAGCCTCATATTGCGTATGAAATTGTTAGCTTTGCTTTTAGTTGTGAAGTTTAAAATGTAATATTAAAATATGCAGTTCATATGATATTCATATAATAGTTATTAGTTAACTTTTAAACAAACATGAAATAGAGATACGGTATATAATACCATATAGTGGTACATGTTTGATTTTTTTCATGAGTGTAATACTTAAAATAATATAATAAATTATGCATAATTATTGTAGTAAATAAAACTGTAGTTTTAATGCAAGCTAAATATATATTTATTTTAAGGTAACATGTTATTGATACTTTAATAGTTACGTCCTATACTTTCCCACACTTTAATAATTAAGTCCTTTACTTTGTACAAAGAACACAAAGTATGGGTCCTTTTGCCAGAATATTTTTTCAATATTAGTCACAATTTAATATCATAATGAAGTACATTTTTGTAAAAATATATTATGGGTAGGTAGCTAGGTATATTATAAAACAACATGACATTAATTAAATGATAAAGTAACAATGTTATTTTAATAAAATATTAATGAAATGACCAAAAGTATGGAGCCAAACTTTTTTAAATGTTTAAATCTCCATAACCAACTTCTAAAAAAGAAATTTCTATGATTTTTTTGAAGCTAACATATTATTATTAATTTTTTCTTTAAAAATAAAATAATTTACAACACCAAGTTGGTATTATATATGAAAACAGCAATAATTTAGGACCCTAAAATGATAGTGATGTAATTAAAATTTTAATTTATGGTATAAATAAATCATGTTCATGAGTTAATTTAACAATTAAAATTACCTATGACTAAGGTATACATACATAGTGAGTAAATATAATTTATAAAAATATTTATTAAAAAAGGAGTAAGTATGCAAATAAACTATGTTTTATAATAAATATATTGACATAAAACTCATTATTCTTTATATGTTATTAATTGTACAATAATCGTTATTCTTAACATTTTCTGACGAACCACTTCGCATACAAATAACGTTAATCCAAATTCCAAATCATCGCATCTCGTCACAACTGACAACATTACAAGTAAACAAACTTTTGAACATACATAAATAAAAAAACTTTCGCAAAGCATTAAAACAACACGTCATAGAATATTTATTTAACACAAATACAAAACTTATAAGATAAGAAACGAAAGAATAATTTCACTTTAAACTCTACGTAAAGTATTTCGTCTTTGGGAAAACTCGTAAACCATTCGAACATTACGAGAAAACGTGAAAGAATAAAACGAAACACACTATCTCACCATTAATTTCTCCTCAGAATAACACAAGCACTCTCATTGTTAAATTAAAAAGTGTGTTAAGTTGTAAATAATACTAATTTTGTAGTTTAGTAAACACAAAATGTGCCGCGACGGATGCTCTTCGCTACGAAATAGCACGCCGAATGCGGAATGATGCAAAATACTGATTGGTGCAGCACTATGAATAGGGGAGTTAGGTTCAGTGTGGCCATAAATTTTACCCATTTCCAACAATTTGACAGAAAACGGGGAAACTTGACGTTTAGTTTTTTTACACAATATGTTATGCATGGACTTATGATGTTATGTATGTGAAACAGGCAACAGCCAAGTGCCAACAGCCTT
Organism: Lysandra bellargus; assembly: GCA_905333045.1. Lineage (NCBI taxonomy): Eukaryota > Metazoa > Arthropoda > Insecta > Lepidoptera > Lycaenidae > Lysandra > Lysandra bellargus. The sequence continues at coordinate 2,662,678 of HG995319.1, read as the reverse complement.
ACTTTTCTACGTAATAGCAGGTATATCCTTCTATTTAACAATAAATTAGTGAATGGTTCTTTTCCGGAATATTATTTTAAATTTTTGATTATGTCACAAGACAAACGGCGTACACGGTAGCACAGAAGAAAGATAATAATTATTATGTTTTATGAAACAAAAGGTGCAAAATATTGTCGCGATTTCTATTTTAGTCAATAATTTACCTAATAATGTACCTACATATTGATAAGTACTTTTGAATTTATTACCATTTACCCTTAGTTCTTATCAGGGCTTCAAATAACGTTATTTTTTCATAACGTTATTGCTTCAAGGACATAGATAACGTTATGAAAATTTAACCGATACTAGAAATAACGTTACAAATGTATTTAATAACGGTAAATGTTATAACGTTATATAGGATTTATAACGGTAAATATATGTTCTTTGATAACGTTATAGTCCATCAAGAAAGTCATGACAGGCGGGAAAATTTTCTAAACGTAATTACGCTTTTAAGGTGTATTTTTTTCTTTATATTTTCACAGAGAACGCTTATTACATTTTAAATATGAGTGAGATTTGGTGCACCGTGCACGATCGCATACCTGATACCAGAAAATAACGTTATATTTACCGTTATTATTATAACGTTATTTTTTTGTTATGCCATAACGAAAAAATAACGTTATAATAATAACGGTAAATATAACGTTATTTTAATAGATATCGTTAAAAAAATAACGTTATCTGGCTACCATTATGAAAATAACGGTACGTAACGATATTTTTTCTGTTATTCGATAACATTATGAAGCCCTGGTTCTTATGGTTCTTACGGACTGTTCTTGGCAACTTTCATTGCGAAATAATGTCGTAAGAAGAAGACGTATTTTTGCAGATGACACGTGACAGTTGATGGTATTTGATTTGGAGTTTTGGCGGGCATGTGAAAGAGTGCTGTTGTGTTTTTGTATTATTTTCCTAAAAATTGTGTTAGCTGGGTTTTTAATGTGTAATATTGGTAGAATATTAACCATTAGATATTCGTATTCATGCACAAGTGTAGGAAAGTGATGTAATATCCAGAAACGTGCTATTTTGTGTTACCTCCGAAACTCCATCGAAAGTTTCAGTAAAGCGTCTACCACTTTACTGAATCGACCGACTTGACTCCTTGACTGTATTGACTTTTACTTAGACTTTGACTAGACTTTAGACCTGACGATACATGAAAACGATGATGAAAATTATAATAGGAGGAATATGGTTTTCCCGCCATATTCCTTACCTTTTTACCTTGTCTGTGGCACAACATACACATCTTTTGTGTCAAGTTGCCAAAAAAGAAGAAAAAGAAAGAAAGAAAAGATGGTATTTGACAATCACAATTCACAGACTACAGAATACAGCTGAATGTTGTCAATTGACACAAATTGACAATTTGACAGTTCATAACCTGCGTCTTTTAAGATTTTACTTTACAGTGGAGCTTTACCAATGATTTTTACAATACAAAAGTAATAGCAATAATGCATAAATGTATATAATTAGTGACACTGATATACTTTCATCTTATTTCTCTGCTTTACCTAAATTATATAATAAGCGCTTCGTTTTACAGAATATGTTCTATTAAAATGAATCGCGAGTTCATAGTTTGTAAAAGCCTGCAAAATGATCCTGTCTTAATTCGTATAAGGAAGGGTTATTCTTTTAATAGGAAACTAAAAGAATAACTCTTCTTGGCAGTCGGGTAAAAAGCAATGTGAAATTGTGGTATTGGCTTTCATAATTATTAATATATAATTTTCACCAAATTTTAACAGCAGATTTTTTAAAAATGTCCTTGTTAATTGGATTTTATATATATAAAATGCATGTTTCACACACAATCTGCTGCTAATAAGGAAAAGAAGGATCAAAATGTTTTATTCCAATTACCCGGTATTGCTAGAGTCAATTTACTTTCTCAGTTTTTGCCATCAGATTCTGGTAAATAACGTGACCATATGTCGCTTCAGGCCGTCTGTCCCGCTCATGGAGCTTATATGTCCCGCTGTCCCCCGCGAAGCCTAAATTGTCCCGATTTTGCAAACAGACCAAATGACAATTTAAAAGTATATTTTATGTTTGAAATACCTGTGTAATGCCTGAAAGTAACGCACTCCCATTCAACAAAATATGTGGTTAAATACTGCCATATTTTGCTCTAAATACATGTACAGACATTCACAAAATACTCAATTTATTGTATTTACTTCTATAATTTCATAATTATTACAATATCAAAATCTTATAACAACTATAGAGCAATTCTTGTATATATATATCGCCCATGACTATTAACAATGTCGGATGTGAAAAACAGCAACTTTACAGGAGAGCGATTCAAAGTCTAAATTGTGAATAACTTTTTACTTATTTCAAGTAGAATCATGAAATTTCAGGGTTGTGCTCAAGTATATTATTAGGAGTATCCCGTATTTTATGAATAAATATAAGAAAAGTCCCTTCTGACCTTTTTAACGGAGTACGAGTAATGCTGATTTGTCGGAAGTGCCAGGACCGACTTTGTTGCTTGTACAAAATTAATGATTGCTTGTCGGAAGTGGCACTTACGCCATTGTTAAGTGATAACTTTTAATTTAAAATATGTCGTGTGTAGAAAATACCACCAAAAATTACAACAATTTAAAGAAATTTTTTTTTTTTTATAGACTTCTGTCAAATAAAACGTGAAAACAAAGTATGTATGAAAATACAAAACATTTCTTATCACGTAAATAATTCGTAAAATCAAGTTTTCGTCCGAAATGTAAACTAACCTAATTGCGACTACCCAGGATGGGCCAGCGTAGTGGCCCATCACGATGGGCCAGCGTGGGGAGGACGTAGTGGCGTAGGATGGCCGATGGCGCCAGCGATGGCCGTGGAATGGCGGCGGTGTCGGTTTTTCCGCCGCACATCAAAGGATGATGGCCCAGCGATGACGGTACGCCTCTACACGTTGGCGATACGACCAGTGTTGCCAACACGGAGTTTTTAGAGCTAGATTTAGCTCTAAATCCGCTTGGTTAGCTTTAAAAAAGTGGGTCTAGCTCTTTAGCTTTGTTTATTCTACAATCTTAGCTTTTTTCCGTGTACACTATGAATAAATCCTTAGAAAATAGATTAAGGACGTTCCTTACGGAGATACCGTAATTTACCGTATTTCAAGCCTTATAAACTCATAATTTGAAAGCTACAAAGTTATAATACAGCAGTAATCTTAACTCTTCAGCATATCAACATTCCTTTCCTCGTTTTAAATTTTCTATTTTTGATTATTATACTCATGATATTATCAGCTTACAAAGTAAAATCAATTTATTAAAATTCAAGCATACATTCAGCATCTCCTCACCATGGATACCCAACTCCTCACCAACTTAGACAATAGCTTCGTTTGCATGCTGCTGCTGCAGCATCACCTGGATTCTATAGGAGCCGAGCTCCATATGAACCCAAAGTGAAGGTTTCATGTTTGGACTCATATCGACGGCCTCGTCCAAAGGGACATTCATAGATGGTATTCATTAGGATATATTATGATCCTGTTGATAGGAATTATTCTGCACTATAACCAACACAAGTTTAAAAAGCATGAAATAATTAAGAAATTTTAAAAAAACCCGCCAAAAATCTTTAAAAATAAGTACTTAATGAAATAATATTTACTGACTTTAAGTGTAAATAATTCCTAGTCTAAAGTGATATTTTAGTCCATAGGGGGACCGCTAATGTAGATGTTTGATTTCACATAACATTAAAGTTTAATGGTCAGTTCATAGCAAAGTGCGAACCGAATCGAGACAATCAGTGACTTGGCAATACAAAATGCAAAAGTCGCTGTTGGCGGTCCCCCGACACAATATCACTTTAGACTAGGAATTATTTAAACTTAAAGTCAGTAAATATTATTTCATTACTTTTTAAAGATGTTTGTTAATAAAAAGTACATAAAATAATTTAGCTCCTTTTTCTAAAAAAATCTAGCTCTCTTTTAGCTTTTTTTCAGATATGATCTAGCTCCTTTAAAAAATCTGAGTTGGCAACACTGGATACGACAGTCGGTGCCTGACTGCGGTCGAGTGAGGACGTCGTAATTCTTATTACAATTTACGAATTTCATTCAAAATGACGAGTATGTGATCTCATAATGAATGAAAATATAATAATATTATGATAAAGGCGAAAGTTTGTATGGATGTATGGATGTTTGTTACTGTTTTACCCAAAAACTACTGAACGGATTTTAATGAAACCTTACAATAATTATTATAGCTTTTACATTATAATATACACAACTCCTGAATTTTTAAAGATCCAAGTTTGGGAGTTTCGGCGTTGTTTTAAGAACGGAAAGCATAATATTAATATGCTATTATTACATTCATCATTATCATCATCATCATCACTACCATAAACCATTATTTTAATTTTAGTCTCGAAATAATTATTCCTAGAATTCAAGAGAAGGCTCATATTAGGAGAGAGGTGATACGAAGTTCACCGGGTCATCTGGTGAAGTCATAAATTATTAAAAATGCACGTTTTGCATTGCCGCAATGGCTAATACTTACACGTCCATCATGAACGACGTTTAGATCGCAACTGAACACGGCCATCATGTAGAGGCGTTGCGACCATTGCATGGCCATCGCAGGCGCCAATCGATCGCCCAGCGCTGGCCACTCTTGTAGAGGGGCCATTAAACATTGAAATTAAAAATTATTGCCATCACTATTTTGTTGAATTTTTGATATCATAACTTAAATTAATTTAACAAAATTAATATATTTTTTTGTATCAATCATAAAGAGGAAAAGTTTGTTTCGTGTTTGGAAAAGTCTTTGTATCTTTGTTTGAATTGAAATAGGTTCAATAACTACTGAACCAATTTTAAAAATTCTTTTACCCTTGGTAAGCTACATTGTTTGCAAAGAACATAGGTAGTGTATTATTCAGAAAAATATTAGGGATCATACAGAAAATCGCAAAAATATAACCCAAAGTGGTAAAAATTTGCAATACTTAAATTACATTATTTCGCTTGCGCTGCAAAAAATACAGCTGATTCATGGAAATAATATTACAAATACTTATAGTGTTCATCATTATCTACAAAAAAGTCCAGGACAGCATATATGTATCTTTTGTGGTTAACGAATAATAACCATTTCCTTCATTAAAATATTAAGGGGCCGGGCTACCCTCGAAATTCTCATACATACGTAATACCAAAATCATTTTGTCATAAGAAAATATTTAACATGTTTGAGTTATTTTTCAGCTTAAAATAGTAATTACCTAGGTTCCTGAACAAAAATTAACTTCAAAATATTTAAACACTAAAAAATAGAGTAAAACACTAAAAAATATATAAATAAATAGTAAATTTACTACAAAATATTTAAATACTAAAAAATATTTTTTAGAGTTGAAATATTTTGTAGTAAATTTAATATTTTTTTATATATTTTTTAGTGTTTAAATATTTAGTAGTAAATTTAGTACTTAAAAAAAAAAATTTACTCAAAAAAAATTTTTTTTGTGTTCAAATATTTTTAAGTTAATTTTTGTACAGGAACCTAGGTAATTACTATTTTAAGCTGAAAAATAACTCAAACATGTTAAATATTTTCGTATGAGAAAATGATTTTGATATTACGTATGTATGAAAATTTCGAGGGTAACCCGGGCTCATAACTTCAAATCATCTACTACTAGCGTGGCTTTTTTTGTATATTAACAATTGATCCTTACTTAAATAAATATCAAAATATTAATTGTGATTCTGTAAAGAATAGAATTGTCTTTTAAATTATTACCATGGGGCAAATATTTTAGAAGTTAGGGCAGTTTGATTAAAGCTTAAAACAAGGCGCCGACGCGGCAACGACGGTGGCTACCACGAATTTGTAATGGAAAATATTATATTTTATCTTATCGACATCTGCCAAATACGCTGGAGAGATGATATTGCCCAAATATGTAGTAAATACAGAAAATAATGACCAAGGACTGACTGTTTTGCAGGTCCATTAATTTGTCAGCGAAACCAAGTTTGCGGAATCAGGTAGTTCTTAAAAATCTCTACATTTTTTAGGACACTTACGTACTATCACAGCCTTCGTTTTCAGGAAAAACTTAGATTAATATTTATTAGATTAATTAATCAAAAGCAGTCTTCTTCATCCGAGATTCTCTATTTATTCTATGGTATTTTTTGAGAATAATTTCACTTTTACATAATCTGAGTAAATATATATGCTTGTTAAGACATATTGCAAGCTCTGCATTTATAATGTCTACAAGGTAAGCGAGGCTAATCAAACTAGCTACTCAACGAATTTGAGAAAATTATAATTTAATAGTAAGTATAGGAAAAAAATGCTCATGGAAATCTTGTGACTGAACCTAGTGTGAAAAAAGGTCCTTTTAATACCTTTTTTATATTTTTAACAGTAAGTATAACTTATGTTTAATTACTGTTATGTATTAGAAAAATGCCTAGAAAATCAGCTATTAGACACCAGACCGCCAAAACACGATTATTGAATTAAAAAAATATATTCATTCATTGTGTATGAGTGACAACAAAAACCTAATTTTCGTACAAAAATGACCTATTTTGAAGCCTTCTGAAAATTGCTTAAAGTCGGTAAGCAACGACAGATATTGTACAAACTACAAATGCCATTTAATCAATAAGAAAAATAAATGAAATGATTATGATATAGTGCTACCGACATTTTATCAATTTATAAATCCGCATAACAATGTCGGAAGTGGTACTACCGACAATTCAACCATTTATTAAACCGATTAAGAATGTCGTATGTGGTACAACCGACATTTTACACATTTCAAAAACCAGTTAAGAACGTTGAATGTGGCACATCCAACAATTTTAAATGACCTACGATAAAAATATGTTAATGAAGGTAAATGTTTGTCTTATAATCAAATCTAAAGCAATAAAACATAAGCTATACTGTTCAAAATGTTAAAAAAATATAATAGAGAATAGTAAATACCAATTTCCGCACTTGTATTAGCTTCAATCATAATATTTCCATCAGAATTTTATTCCCTATCACTATATTTTTCTTAATTTCGTTGAGTACCTAGTTTGATTAGCCATTCTGATCTTGTAGACATTTAAAATGGCGTCGAAAAATAAAAAAAATAACAAAGGTTGCAAAATAAACAAGTGAGAGCGCGAGGTCCATTCCCTCCGTTAACATGGTCGGAAGTGGCACATCGAGCGCTCTCACTCGCCTCCGCGTCCCGTTAACAACGTAGGTAGTGACTATCCGACATTGTTAGCGGACTATCTTAGTAATTAATATACGACATTTTTAATGTAGCTATTTCAGAAACTATGCATAATATAGATTTTTTCTTTTCAGCTAGCCTTGGTTATAAGGACATGTTTTATGAAATAAAAAAAATTTGACGATTTTGCACATCCGACATTGTTAATAGTTATTCGATATATATATATATATATATATATATATATATATATATATATATATATATATATATATATATATATATCGAATAACCCGGTGGGACGGAAGACTGACACGACCGGCGAGAGATCAGGCGCAGAACCGACTTTTTACATGCCCATCCGACGCATGGATCATCTAACATCTCACTTGTCAGATTCAGATGTTAGATGATCCTATCAAAGTACCCGTGTGCATACTAGAGCAAGCGAGAGAAATGCGTAGCTTGATTTTTATTCGGTGGTATCCGCGTTTCTGACATTTCACTAGATTTAGTTTAGTGAAATGACATATCACTAGATATTTTTAGTAAGAAGACGTAACAAACAAGAATATTCCGCAACTACCGGGAGTTCGTAATATCCCTAGGAATATCGTGAAATCCCTGATATCCTCTTTTCCCTGCGACATATACTTATATATATAATTGAAATCTCAGAATCGGCTCAAACGATTTTCATGAAATTTAGTATATAGGGGGTTTTGGTGGCGATAAATCCATCTAGCTAGGAATGATTTTTAGAAAATGTCATTTTATTCGTGTCTTATTGAATTCCGAGCAAAGCTCGATCAAATACCTAGTAATTATAAAATGGGAACGTATTGGCGTAAGATACAATCTACGAATAATAAAACCTAAGGAAACGTAACTCCCATACTAATACAGTTTTTAAATTTAGTTCCATTGGAACTCTCATGTAACGTCAGCCTTTATACCGCTCAAGGTCACCTAAATATTGCAAATGTATGAAAAGTGAACCTAAGGTACATTTTTTTGACAAGTATTTTGGAGCATGCATGTTTTTTGACGGAGTTACTCTTCCTTAGGTTTTATTATTCGTAGGATACAATACATTTCGGTTCGTTTCAATTCACCCGGGCTATGAAGCAAAATTCTAATGTGGAAGAAAAAGATATTTTGCTGTGTTCCTCAGAATAACTATAGACTGACATAAAGGTGCAAGTAGAAATAACAAACAAATTATTCATTATATCAGCTTTCTTCCACATTTAGCATTAGCTTTTAGTATTTTTTTATAAGATTAGAATTTAGGGGTCACCTCAGAGATCAGACCAAACATCAGTTGCGTTAACAAGCAAGTGTGTTTCCGGCCAGCAGCATTTTAAGAGGGAATAATTATTATACTCTCTTCTTGAAGGTTCGCAAGTCGTAAGGTTCGGAAATATACTCTTCACAATGGTCCATGCTGGCCCTCTACAAGCCTTCGCCGTTGTGTAATAGTGTATAATGTCGGAGGATGGCCAGACGGGCACACTTCAAAGGAATAGTGGCGTAAAGTGGCCTGTGGTGTATATGTCGCAGGGAAAAGAGGATATCAGGGATTTCACGAACTCCCGGTAGATGCCGAATATTCTTGTTTATTACGTCTTCTTACTAAAAATATCTAGTGATATGTCGTTTAATTAAACTAAATCTAGTGAAATGTCAAAAACGCTCGCTCTAGTTCCCAGTTCCCACATGTGACACGGGCACTAGTGGGAGTGAAACAAATGCGTCGCTCGAGCTGGCGCGGCTCGTCTAGCCTGGAGACAGACAGACAGACTAACCTTTTGGGTACGGAACCGTAAAAACTAGAATAATCGAAGAGCTGGAGTACCTGTAGTACCTGTGCCTGTACAAGAGCCTAACCAAGCTAGAGATCGACATGCCACCATTTTACAAAAAATATTCAACTTGGTCGGCCGCTTCATTTGACGTCAAAAATCAAAGGTCTGAAGTATCTTAAGAAGAACCCTCAGCTGGTTTCAACTGTATGATTCAGATATATATCTGAATAGGGGGTGATGCCCCCTCAGATCTGCTATATGTAGTTGCATTACACGTGTGATAATAATAATAATAACTCCCACTCTGGTTTTGGTGACGGTGGCCGGTTTCATTAAAACCAGGCCAAGAGTAATTTTATAGTGCCCAAGTGTGTGCGCAGTACACAAGAGCAGTCTCTATATTCCTTTACTCGCATAACCCGGTGGGACGGAAGGCTGACACGACCGGCGAGAGATCAGGCGCAGGACCGGCTTTTCACATGCCCATCCGACGCATGGATCATCTAACATGTTGCTTGTCAGATTCAGATGTTATATGATCCTATCAAAGTACCCGTATGTATACTAGAGCAAGCGAGAGAAATGCGTGGCTTTATTTTTATTCGGCGGTGTCCGCTTTTCTGACGTTTCACTAGATTTAGTTTAGTGAAATGACATATCACTAGATATTTTTCGTAAGAAGACGTAACAAACAAGAATATTCGGCATAATTTTTAACTTACCAAAACTGCAATTTACAGCTGCTCCTTTAAATCAGTGCCTTTTTAGGGTTCCGTAGCCAAAATGGCAAAAAATGGAACCCTTATAGATACGTCATGTCTGTCTGTCTGTCTGTCGTCTGTCTGTCTGTATGTCTGTCTGTCTGTCTGTCTGTCTGTCTGTCTGTCTGTCTGTCTGTCTGTCTGTCTGTCTGTCTGTCTGTCCGTCCGTATGTCAAAGCCACTTTTCTCCGAAACTATAAGAGCTATACTATTGAACCTTGGTAAGTAGATGTAGTCTGTGAACCGCATTAAGATTTTGATACAAAAATGGAAAAAATATTAAAAATTTTAGGGGTCCCCATAGGTACAACTGAAACAAAAAAAAAAATTATCTGTCCTATGCGTGTGGGGTATCTATGGATAGGTCTTCAAAAATCATATTGAGGTTTAAAATATAATTTTTTTCTAACCTGAATAGTTTGCGAGAGAGACTCTTCCAAAGTGGCAAAATGTGTCCCCCCCCCCCTTCTAACTTCTAAAGTAGGGGCATGGTAATTCTAAAAAAAATATATGATGTACATTACTATAAAAACTACCAACGAAAATTGGTTTGAACGAGATCTAGCCAGTAGTTTTTTTTATACGTCATAAATGATAAACCTTAATTTAACTTTCATTATATCAAAAATGAAATATTAAAATAAATCAAAAACCTTATAATTTCACAGAAATAATTCTTATTGCTGCTGCGGAACCCTTCATGGGCGAATACAACTCGCACTTGGCCGGTTTTTATTTCTAGAAATAAACTATGTCAGTCTTACCCCACCTTACCATACTACTCTTTAATTATTACTCTTTATATAAATGCCTTTTGAGAATTCAGAATTCGTTTTCAGAATTAATTTGAAGTCGGTACCGCCTACCGGTCCCAAAAATTCGGATATTCTGACAATGACTCACGATAAAATTAGCTGCTACCTGCTATCGACTTGAAGACTATAAATTTGTACAGAAATAGTTGAGATACACGAATTCTGAAAATTGCGCCCACCAAAATGATGACATACTATCTGAATAAAAAGTCATTGTCATAATGAAGATCAGTTATTGTTTGTTATCACTTATCAGTTATCAGTTACAGTTAACCCCGATGGTAATAATACGTAACAGATAACAGCAATAAAATATAATTACGTAACAGATAGATGTACAATTAACTCAGTTAGTAACTAATCTGTTTCAGTACTTCGTAATTTAGCAAATGATATATAAACGAGAATAACAAAAGGCGATTCGGTCACTGGAAATGTTTATTTGTAGTAAACACAAAACATCGTCGCTACACGCCCCGCGCGGCGGCGTGTCGCGCCGCGGACCGCGCCGTCCGAGTGGCGAGTTCCGTTCAGACTTCAGTTGCTAACTTTAGTTCGCGCGGTGCGGTCGTTCGAATTTTGAATTTCAACAACATGCGATACAACAAGTTAATCGGCACCGATATCAAAATCTCCCACATCAGCTTAGGTGGAGCATCCTTCAGCAATATCTATGGGTGAGTTCGAAATTTAAAGTCGCATAGCGTTTTTTTTTCGAAATACCTTTTCTGCGCGTGAGGTGCCTAGGTATTAAAAATAACCGTATTTATTTACTCGCGATTTATTAATGTATTGTTTTGTTTTGCCGGTAAATTTACCTCACTTCACCTGATAAAATAATATATAATCTAATTTGTTTATCAAGTATTATCACATGCATTGTTTTCCACTTCGCTTGAGTGTAAAAAAGTAGGTAGGTAGGTAACATATAATATTTTTAACATCAACCGTATACAACTGCAACACCATAAATAAAATATTTTGACTGAATATGGATATTGGATAACCAGCTGCGGTAAACTTTGTATAATATGTTACCGTTAATGTGCGTAAACCAGTTGGACTGCAGATTAACAAGGTATTCAGTATTCTGCAGATTATCTGGGTGAGTCAGTTAAACTTTCAGAAAGTTTATTATATTATCATTAAATTACAAAAAAACAGGTTCTTGTTTGAATAAATATGCTATTTAGTTGTAGATAATTATTATCTATACTTACTAATATTATAAAGCGGAAGAGTTTGTTAGTCTGGTTGTTTGAATGCGCTAATCTCAGGAACTACTGGTCCGATTTGAAAACTTCTTTAAGTGTTAGATAGTCCATTTATCGAGGAAGGCTATAGGCTATATTTTATCACGCTAAGACTATTAGGAGTGAAGAAATATAGGAAAATGTGGAAAAAAACGGGGAGAAATTATTTGAAAAGGCTTATTTGAACGCGCTAATCTCAGGAACTACTGGTCCGATTTGAAAAATTCTTTCAGTGTTAGATAGCCCATTTATCGAGAAAGGTTATAGGATATATTTTATCACGTTAAGACTAATAGGAGCGAAGAAATAGAGAAAAATGTGGAAAAAACGGGGGAAATTTTTTGAAAGGGCAAATTTTTTATGTTATTTGTCACAGATAAGAATTAGACCACGTGAAGGAACATAGGCTATTTTTGTGGACTAATTTGTCTGTGAAATATCTAATTTTCGCGGGCGAAGCCGCATGGAACGTCTAGTCTTTACTAATATTATTATATTATAAATGCGAAAGTATCTCTGTCTGTCTGTGGAAATTGAAATTTTGTACACAGATAGTCTAAAGCCTGAGAAAGAACATAAGCTACTTTTTAACAGAAAAAAAGGTTTGTAAGGGGTGAAAATGCGTAAATTTGTTCAAATTAAGTTAGTTCCAAAAATTCATCATAAATGGCACCGTGCCGTCTCCTACATCGCACAAGCGCTTACTCAAACGTGTTTCCATAAGAGGTGGGAAGGATGAAGATATCTTTTTTACGTTTTTTTGAAGTACATATTAAGAAGAGTTGATGTTCGACTTCGACCCCACTCCCTAGTTTTTAACCCCCTACGTAAAAACAGGGGCGTTTTATGTGTGATGTGTCTGTCTGTCTGTAAAGTGTAAATATTGAAGTTTGAAGTAAGCGTACCGCGGAAGCACCTCTGTCGTGCAAATTTTGCAATCTGCAGTAATGTAGCCTACATGGTTCAACAGGAACTACCCACTATATAATTAATATAAGTTACTATATGATGGGAACTACCGCGCGCTATAAGCTGAAGTCCACGTGGACGGAGTCGCGGGCAACAGCTAGTTTAATATAATTCTTTGGACATGAACAAAGGAATAAATTATTAAATTTTAAGTAAAATGTTCACTAATAAAATATAACAGATCGTATCAACTAGAAAAAAACCAATCAAAACAACAACAGTCTTAGGTTGACAAGCTTAAGTCAAAGTTCTTAGGACTTTTATGAGGGAAGGGAATGCAAACTAACTAGGTAAAGTGCAAATATAAGGTTTTTTTATTTATTTAAATTTCACACTTTAACGGATGGTATCAGGGAATCTGCAGATTACCTAGGTGATGTGCACGTTAACGTATTCTGCATTCTAACGGTAACATAGTATAATATTTAACGCTGGCTTGATTTACTTGGAAAATTAATATAGCTAGTAAGCTCGTCTTCCAAGATTGTGCTTTTTGAAGGGAAATGTTTTCCCGCCTTTTCCAGGGCTCTGAATACAAGGGTCAAGGCTTCTATTTAAATTAATAATTAATGACAACACAAGCGCGCTGATGCAGAATGCAAAGGTGTTAAATCTGCTATTACCTTTAAATGTGTTGCAAATGTATCGTAACTTACTAGCTGGTGCCCGCGATTTCATCCGCGTTAGCATAGTAGATCCAGTGCCAAATATTATTTTTCAAAAATATTCAATGTACTTACAGAATTGACTTTCCTACGATTTTATTATATGTATCTAAGATGAGTTAGTTTGTTCCTAAAAAGGAGAAATAAGACGCAATACAAACGCCACGACACTATTTCGTTATATGCAACAGATTTATGAGGGGGGGGGGGGGGGGGAGGTTAGGTTAGCTTAGCGTATAAATATTTAAAGTCTGCTTGTCTTTTTGTCTAACAGTCTAACTGCCAACACATTGGAATAATCTTAATATGACAAATTAAAACGTCGAACCAATTTATAGTTATTAGCTGCGTAATTGTTTTTATTCAAGACTCGGGATGTGTAGACTTTGGACCAGCTATACTCAATCTGCGGCCCGCCGAAACGTTATCAGTGGCCCGCGTGATATTAAACCATTCGAAATTCACGCCCACTGGCAAAATAGTAAATTTTTCCACTTTTAAATCGTTAATTTTGTGGAACGTTATTTTTAACCCTAAATTTTGGTTGCGGCGAGCGGCCCGCGACACCAATACCGAAACATATTTGTGGCCCGTATAAAAAAAGGTTGAGTATCTATCACTGCTTTGGACCAATCACATCTTAGGTGTCATCCATAAAGTACGTAAAGCAGGTCGACATGGTGTGACAAAGAGTGGGGGCCGGGTCCGAAATCACATTTCAAATTAAATAAATTGAATCTCGAAATTTGAAATGTTGCGGTGGTTTTAATTTTTAGATGTCAAATCTATTTGTGAAGCCGCACTAGGTGTTTAAAAATGCAACCAAATGTAACATTGGGTCTAAAAGTCATTGGTCGCTGAGTCTGCTGGTAGGAACAATACCTATGTCAGCTCCAATTTGCGGCTATTGATTGACAGCGGAATGTCCTTGCTCTGCGAATGCCACCATTTTTTCGACGTGTGCGAATGCGACAGCCTTGTTAACCGGGTTCTCAATGTTTTTCATCAAACGGAGTCACTCAGAAGTCAGAGACATATTAATGATGATTAAACTAATTTAATGAAGAGTTTGACAGATTATATTGGGCTTATGTCAAACTCTTCATTTAATTTTAAGTAATGAATGGTCGTCTTTAAGTGCGGCAGTAAAAGAGTTTGGAAATGGCTATTATGATCAAATACTACATTAGGACTTACGAATAATAAAAACAAAGGAAGAGTAATTGTCAAAAATTTGTACCGATTCTACAAAATTCTCTTTTTGCATACTTTATGCAAAAAGAGACATGAAAGAATTTTGTGTACTTAATTATAGAAGTGACAATTACTGTCAACGGCTTTATTTTGTCAATTTGAATACAGTAGTGTTTCGTAGAGCCTGTTGCCCTACGATTCAATGAGTTTCTAAAATACTAGAGCAGCAACGTCTTACAAAAGATTCTCAGAAATGCGTAACCACTTGATAGTTCAAAAGTAAAAAGACAATGTCAATTCATAATGTTATTATGTCATTATGTAGGTCGGATATGCCTGCAGGCATCTTCGAAGTGCAACAGTTGATAATTATTATAATTATTGTCACTTCTATAGTTACACATTTTTTTTTTTGCATTTAAGTGTGCATGTTTCCAGGTCACATTTTGTAGAATCGGAACAATTTTTTTGACACATTTACTCTTCCATAGATTTTATTATTCGTAGCTATTGCCATATTATTTCAGTGTGCGAAAAGAACCTTGAGAAGCAAATTCAAAACGATTGAAGTATGGGAGTTAACGTTTTCTTAGTTTTTATTATGTATTCGTAGATTAGGATGAATAAAAAAGAAATACGGTGTCTAAAAATATGTCTTAAATCTTAATCAATTAAAGGCGGCCGAATTTTAAGACTATCAAATATTTATTTTGATTCATTCCACTTTAAAAAATTTGTTGACGCTAGTTTTTAACCCTGACAATTTTAGTTGCAACCGACACCAAGGTCAAAAAAAAACCGGCCAAGTGCGAGTTGGACTTGCCCATGTTTGTTGGGTTCCGCAGCAGCAATAAGGTTTATTTCTATAAAATTAAAAGGTTTTTGATTTATATTTTAGTTGATAC